>CM060410.1:118935269-120300115 GCA_030545235.1 Helianthus tuberosus | reverse complement strand
GATCACTGATTCAAACAGAAGTAAGGATCACTAAACCCAACAGCAATTAAGGATCACCGATCATTTAGAAATCCACCCCTAACAAGAGATAAGGATCGATAGGCATTTAAATTCGTGCATTACTCCCCTTTAAATCCTCATCCCAAGACCGATCAGGTATCTCTTTTTCTCCTTCTCTCTTCATTTGCTTATTTTGATCTTTATTTTTCTGAACACCCATGATGAAGATGGTTCTTAGATCCTCACCGGCCAAGGATCCAAAGAAGGATAGTCCCTTGAAAAGCCAAGTCATTATCTAAAATCCTTCAAATGAACTTTGCCGCTTCACCGACCCAGATATTCACCGGATTCGCCATTGTTTCCCGGTGGACACCGTCTTTAAACCTTTTGACCCTACTGCCAAAAGTGATTCTGTCTGCGACACTTGGGTTGCTTTTTCGGCCACCCCATTCTTGATAGGATTCTCCTATCCTTTCCCTGCCTTCACTCAATATTTCTTTGCACTCACCGGCATGTGCTATATCCAGGCCATGCCGATGATGTGGAGGGTTCTATACACCATTGAGAATATCATCGAGCAAGAGGGTATAGAAATAGGAATGTTTGAGTTGGCCAAGTTATATAATCTTGTCAGCCATGGTTCACACCGTTTCTTATTTAAGCACAAACCTGGTGATCCTCACCCAATCCTCAAGACCACAAAAAACGATACCCACTGGAAAAACCGATTCTTCTTTGTTAGGAGGGATTCTATCCCAGACGGGAAGGATCTCCCCAAAAAATGGGCCACCCATGGTAGGATATAGGATCCTTATAGAAGGATCATAGGATGACTCTGTTTTTGTTGAGGATAACTGATCTTCTTCTGTTTCTATTGTGCAGCTATATCAGTTTCTCATATCATTGAGTCACCTGCAACAAAAGAAAGGATCGCTGCCTTTTGGAACCTTGATCCTGCTGTTAGAACATTCCAGGCCAAAACAAAGAATTCACAAGAAGTATCCTCTGGTTCAGTCACCATGTCAAGTAAGTATTCTCATTTATGCATAATTAAATATTTAAATAGATAGAATAAGGATACTTATCTGTTATTTGTCCTTTGTAGGTGCCGGAAAGTCTTCAAAATCAGCCTCTCGCTTCAGCGTCAGTGATCTTGACGTATTTGCTTCCTCCAGGTCCGGCAAAAAATGACTTGCTGCTAGTCTCAGCGTCCCAGTTCCTAAGGCTGTCAGCACCAAAGGCAAGGGTGGAAAGAAGAGGAAAACCACTGACACTCTTGAAGGCCTGCCTCTCCTCCAGCATCAGTTTTAGGAATACGTCTCTGAGGTAAGGATCCTTGATCCTTAAATCTGTCCTACCCATATTGAGGATAATGGATCCTGGTGCGTGTCATTCTTTTACAGAAATTTGCTGAGATCCAAATGCTCATGGATTCCTATGCTGAAGAGGCTGAGCAAAAGGAGCTGGATTTCCAAAAGTTGTACCTGGCTAAGGATCAGACCATCTCTTCCCTCGAGAAGGAGCTCAACTTGTTGACAAAGCAGCTGGTCATGGCCCACATCACTGCTGATCAGGAGAAGGCTGAAGTGATGGAGGGTGCTAAGCTTTCTGCTACCATTGCCATGCTCAAGATTAAACTGCAGATGGCAAAGGAAGCTGAGGATCCTAACTTTGACAGGACCACCTGGGGCTAGGAAGGTTGGAAGGATAAGCTGGCTGAGCTTGACGATGAAGAGGAGGCTGGTGAGGTCCTGATGATTGAAGCAAGTGGCAGCGGGGTGAAGGATCAGGCTGAGGATGCAGAGGCTGGGGGTGATGGTGATGCAGCGAAGGTGTGAGCTGCAAAAATGGGCGATGATGGAAATTTCTAGACCTGGTCGGAGCCCATTTTTTATAGTTTGGTAGTTTTTTTGGTTGTTGATGTTTTGATGATAAACAATGCTGGTCTGTTATAACTCTAAACAATAGTTCTTAGGTTTAAGGATCACTGATCCTTCAGACAATAGGTAGGATAACAAATGGTGGAGGGATCCTCTGTTTGGGGGATGAAGCCATTGTGATCCTGTCGTCTTTCTATTCTTGCGCTTATTTAGAACTCATTATCATGGACACCCTTTACCTACCCCAACGGACGGGCCACGGATTGCTGGTAGATGCTTGGGGTAGGTAATTTTGACAACCTTTAGAGGGTTAACCTTTTGCTAAATAAATAAAAGTTTAATCTTTTGGCTTATCATGTGTTGTTATTTTTGTGAATACTTTATCTTTCAATTGTTATGATACACTTTGTTTGAATTCATAAGTTAAGAACAAAAGTTTAACAGATTTTTTCAAAAAGTTTAGGATATGATCAAGGATCACATATCCTATAATCGAAAAAATCAAAAAGGTGACGTAATTTAAGGATCATGTATCCCGATGTCAAAGAATAAGGGTCACTAAAATAAATAAAGAATAAAATTAAGGTGATTAAGAATCATACCTGAGAATCCAAGTTAGGATCCTAAACCTTCAACAATTACAATTAGGATAACCAAAAGACAAACTTTAATAAAAGGTTAGGATCAAGGATCCTTAGTTGTTTAGCTTCAAAAACCTGAAATGGAACATAACTTGGGACTAAGCCAATATAAGAGAAGAGCTAGCAACTGGGGACAAGCCCAACAATCTGGGGACAAGCCCAATAAACTGGGGACAAGCCCAATAAACTAGGGACAAGCCCAAAAAACTGGGGACAAGCCCAAAGGATCTTGTGTAAACTGGAGTATGGCCCTCACTGGCGACTATCCAAACTTAGTGACATGAAAATGCCAAAGCCTTAGCTAACGTGAAAATGTTAGAAACCTTAGGAACGGATGTATGGTACATTTACCATTATATGTAGGATCCTGAATACAGCCAGTACAATGAAATTGTCAGCCCCTAAAGCGAGTACTGGTCCCATTGCCTTGAACTGCACCAGGATCATCGTGCGCTACTGGCGAAACTGGGGACAGGCCCAAAAAACTGGGGACAAGCCCAAATAACTAGGGACAAGCCCATAAAACTTAGGAGACTTCTGTGGATACTCGATCCTTTGTTAAGGATACATCAACATTCTGCAAAACTCAGAACGAAGTGAAAGAAGGATAAAGGATCCAGGATCCTTCTTCTTGTATATAAGTTAATTAAAGAAGTGGATAAATTGAGGTTAGATCATTACCAGAATGAGGATCATTTATCCTCTAAGGATCCTTTGGTTACATCGGACCCGAAAATAGCTAAGGATCCTAGATTCTTATTACATGAAGTATCTCTTCAGGTGGATAGCATTCCAAGCTCTTGGTAGCAAATCACCTTTCATTGTTAGCAATAGATATGCCCCCTTTGCTGCCTCAGCTTCAATCAGGTAGGGGCCTTCCCACTTTGGTGCCAACTTTCCATCAGCAGGATTTATGGTATTCTGAAATGCTTTCCTCAATACCATGTCACCAACTTGGAATTTTCTGATCCTGACATTCTTATTGTAGGCTCCAGCCATCCTTTGCTGATAACTGGCCATCCTTATCCTTTCCAAATCCCTGAGTTCTTCTTTGGTATCCAAATCTTGAATCAAGTTTTCGGCATTTCCCTCAGGATCACGGATGCTTGTTCTTGCAGTAGGAACCACCATCTCTGTGGGGATCACTGATTCTGCTTCAAACACTAAAGAAAATGGAGTTTGGCTAGTAGCATTCTTGAGAGTTGTTCTATCAACCCATAGCACATAAGGTAACTCTTCTGCCCATTTTCCTTTCTTGGATCCAAGCTTCTTCTTCAAATTGTTGATGATGATCTTGTTGGATGATTCTGCTTGACCATTAGCTTGTGGGTGGACTGGTGTTGATGTTATCATCTTAATCCCCCAGCTGTCACAAAAGTTAGTAGTTCTATTCCCAATAAATTGGGATCCATTATCACAATCAATTTCAGAAGGGATACCAAATCTAGTAATAATATTTCTTTTAATAAAGGATATCACTTCTTTTTCTCTGACTTGAGCAAAGGCTTCAGCCTCTATCCACTTGGAAAAGTAATCAGTCATGGCAAGCATAAACACTTTTCCTCCTGGTGCTTTGGGAAGTTTACCAACTATATCCATTCCCCATCTCATGAATGGCCAAGAAGAGGATATAGGATGCAGGAGCTCTGCTGGCTGATGAAGGATATTACTATGTCTCTGACAAGCATCACATTTCTTGGCATAATCCATAGCATCCTTCTTCATAGTAAGACAATAATATCCTGTCCTAAGGATCCTTGAGAACAATACCCTGCCCCCAGTGTGGTTTCCACAATCTCCTTCATGAAAATCCTTTAGGACTGCTTGAATTTCAGGATCCTCTATGCACCTTAGATATGGACCTGCAAGAGATCGTTTATATAACATGTCATTTAATAATGTAAATTGAGATACCTTGATTTTGAAAGCCCTGGGGTTCTCTCCTGTAGGAATCTCTCCATGTTGTATATATCTCATAATTGGAAGGATCCATGATCCTGAATGAGATTGTGCATTATCACTGGGAACGACTGCAGAATCCTCTTCTATTTCCATAGCTATATGATCCTCAATAGCAAGAGCCAAAATATGGATGATAGGAATTTTGATATCCTTTGGGATCTTCAATGATGATCCAAGATTGGCTAATGCATCAGCTTCTGCATTTTCTTCCCTAGGTACCTGTGATAAACTAAAGGAAACAAAAGAGAGTGCCAATTCCTTGACTATCTCTAGGTATTTGATTAGTCGTTCACCTTTAACGGCATAAGATCCATTAAAGTGATTAGTAATTAGCAATGAATCTACATGTACCTCAAGATACCTGATCCTCATATGCTTGGCAATTTGCAAATCAGCTATCAAGGCCTCATATTCAGCCTCATTATTAGTAGTTTGAAACTCACAAGCTATTGAGTGGGGTATTATGTCCCCCTGTGGAAATTTTAGTAATATTCCAAATCCTAATCCTTTGACATTAGAGGCTCCATCAGTGAAGAGTATCCAAGGATCCTTAGTCTCTTCAGGCTGCTGAACTTCTAACTCAGCTTCTCTTTGTAAGTCACTACTAAAATCTGCCACAAAGTCAGCTAAGGCTTGGGATTTAATGGCAGTCCTTGGTTCATATCTTATATCTTAAGCACTAAGCTTCACTGCCCATTTAGCCATCCTCCCTGACATTTCAGGTTTCCTGATAACATTCTTAATTGGGAAGTTAGTCTTAACGATAATGGCATGAGTTTCAAAATAATGTCTTAGTTTAGTAGATGCCATAATCAAAGCAAGGATAAGTTTTTCTAAATGTGAATAACTGGATTCAGCATCAAGTAAACTATTACTTACATAATAGACAGGATGTTGTGTACCTTCGGGATCCTTAACAAGGACTGCACTTACTGCTTTAGAGGATACCGCTAGATATAAGGATAATATATCCCCCTTTTCTGGTTTCATCAAGGCAATAGCTGAGGATAGGTAATCCTTAAGGGCTTTGAGAGCATTCTCATGCTTTTCAGTCCACTCAAATTTCTTGTTCTTTCTCAAAATATCATAGAATTCCTTGCATTTTTCTGATGACTTTGATATGAACCTGTTCAAGGCTGCGATCCTCCCTGTCAATCTTTGCACATCCTTAGCATTGGCAGGAGATTTGATATTCACAATTGCCTTGATTTGCTATGGACTTGCTTCTATGCCTCTTTTTGTTACCATGTAGCCTAGGAACTTGCCTGCTTTAACACCAAAGTGACACTTTAAAGGATTCAATTTCATATTGAATTTGTCAAGGATATCAAATGCTTCCTCCAGGTCTCTAAGGTGATCCTTAGCTCTCTTGGACTTAACCACCATGTCATCTATATAGACTTCCATAGTGTGTCCTATTTGTTCCTTAAACATCATATTGACTAGCCTTTGATAAGTAGCACCTGCATTCCTTAGTCTAAATGGCATAGTAATATAACAATAGATACCAGTTGGGGTCATAAAGGCTGTATCCTCTTGATCAGATGGTTCCATCTAAATTTGTTGAAATCCAGATGAAGCATCCATAAAAGTCAACAACTCATGACCCGCAGTAGCATCCACCATGGAGTCAATGTGGGGTAATGGGAAAGGATCCTTGGGACATGCCTTGTTTAAGTCAGTAAAATCAACACATACCCTCCACTTTCCGTTTTTATTTTGAACAACAACCACATTGGCTAACCATCTTGGATACTTAACCTCTCTAATCATACCTGCTCGGAGCAGTTTATCTACCTCCTCCTTGATAATAGCATTCCTCTCAGGTGCAAACTTCCTCCTCTTCTGATGTATGGGTTTGAATAACCTGTTAATGCCAAGCTTATGAGTAATTATATCTTTAGAGATACCTCTCATGTCTTCATGCTTCCAGGTAAAGGTAGTTTTTCTCCTCTTGAGGAAGGATACCAAATCATGTTCGATGTTGCTGAGGATCCCTGATCCTATGAAGACTTTGGATTCAGGATCATGAGGATCCATAAGGATATCTTTCACATCTTGTTCTCTTGCCTCCAGGACATCTCTTGGAGGATGCTTTAATTGCTATTGCTCCCTTGGTCTTGAGGTTGGCTTCATTGATGAGGTATAGCAATTCTTTGCTTCTTGTTGGTCACTCTCAATCTTTATCACCCCCCATGGACTAGGAAGCTTTACACACTGATGATATGTAGATGCAACTGCCTTCATGTCATGTATCCATGGCCTGCCAAGGATAACATTGCAACAGGATATGCAATCTATAACACAAAATTTTTGATAAGAATGAAGTCCTTCTATGTAGATGGGAAGTTTAATGTCCCCCAATGTATTCTTGGTTTCTTCACTGAATTTCACAAGAACTGAGGATCTTGGGATAATATCCGATTCAGGGATGTTCATTTTCTTGAGGACATCAAGATGAATGATGTTTACTGAGCTCCCTCTATCTATCAAGATCCTGCGAACAAAATGGTTAGATATAAATAAGGTAATAACAAGACCATCATGATGAGGATCCTGAACCTCAGCACGATCATTCTCATCAAAAGTTATAACTTTTTCCTGTGTAACAGTAGATGTTCGGATGGGTCTATCCTCATTATCCATCTTGGTTTCCTTGGCATGTCTCTTGGCTGCTCAAAAGGAAGTACCATAAATGTCTGATCCCCGGATATAATGTTTATAACTTGTGCATCTGCCGGAGGAGCAGGAGCTCTTTCTGGAACCTTTTCAGGATCCTTGATCCTTGACTTTTTTCTTCCCAAAAGCTCCTTTAAGTTCCCTTTGCTTAACAAGTAACCAATCTCTTTCTCAGTGCAATACATTCTTCAGTGAGATGACCAAAATCTTCATGATATGCACACCATTTGGATTTGTCTTCTGTTGCAGCTGGCTTATCACTTTTTCTGGGCCATCTTGCTTTTTCACCTAGGTTCTGCATTGCAATGATTAGTTCATTGTTATCAACAGAAAAGCAATATTCAAAAATTGGAGGATAATCTTCATCATCCTTTTCCTGTTCGACTGCATGCACGCTCTGATTATCAGATTTAATGTAAGACTTGGACTTGTTGTTCCTGAAGTAGGATCCTTGCTTTTCCTGCTTTGAGGATCCTGCAGGTCTTTCTTGGATCCTTTTATCATCCTCTAGTCGGATGAATCTAAGGGCCCTGGTTCTTACTTCATCAAGATTCCTGCAAGGGGTCATGACAAGATCATCATAGAATAGTGAATCCCCAAGTAAATCCATTTTAAAGGCTTCCACAGCCGTAGCAATATCCAAATTAGGAATATCCAAGGATTCTTTACTAAACTTAGTGATATAATCTCTAAGTGATTCATTTTGACCTTGTTTTACCCTATATAGATCACTAGTTAAACGTTCAAATTTTTCTACTACATGAGAATTGGCTATTAAACAGATTAACTAGATTAGCAAATGAAGTAATAGAGTAAGTGGGAAGACTTACCAGCCATTTAAGAGCTGATCCTGTTAATGTGGATCCAAAACCCTTGCACAAACATGCTTCTTTTAATCTCTCCGGGATGGGATGGATCTCCATCCTTTCTCTATATTGAGCTACATGTTCTTCTGGATCCGTTGAACCATCATACAGCTTCATGGTTGGTATTTGGAACCTCTTTGGAATTTCTGCATCACTAATGGGTGTTGCAAAACGGGATATCCTGTGGCTTCCATCTACAATTTCAGGAATGGCCTTAACCACTCCTGGAACGCTGGATATCATATCCTTCAGTTTCTTTAATTCCCTAGCTATAGCCTGATTGATACCTATATCCTGCACAAAGCCATGGTTAATGTTATAAGAATTATTCAAAGTGTTACCTCCTGAAGGATTCAAGTTTGGAATTCCATATGTGAATCCATATTGACGGGATTCTGGTACAATTGAGGGACCAGATGAAGCATTAGTTTGCATAGGAATGAAGTCTCCTTGATGAACATCTGTACTTCTGGGTTGCACATTCCTTAAGAATCCTTGATCCTGAAAGATGTTGGATCCTTGATGTGCTATGACTGGGGGTCTTGGAGGATTATCCATGGATCCGTAAACCTGAGATGAGGATCCTTGAACCTGAAAGGAGGATCCTTGAACCTGAGAGGATCCTTGAACCTGAGAGGAGGATCCTTGAACCTGAGAGGAGGATCCTTGAACCTGGGAGGATCCTTGAACTTGGGAGGATCCTTGAACTGTGTGCGTCCCCATATATCCTCCTGAGCTAAAGAAGGATCCCTGATGCTGGAAAGAGGATCCTAAAGGCTGAAAAGAGGATCCTGAAGGCTGGAAGTGGGACCCTAAAGCCTGACTCATAGTTGTTGATCCATAACGCCTTCCCAACGGTCCACTCTGGTACTGGATATCCGGAGCTGCAAATTGCAGGGCGGTTATAGCTGGAGTGTCAAAATCCAGTGATCTAGGTACCCGTGGAGAGTGATCCTCCGCTAATCTCTTCAATTTTTTTATGTCATCAATCTCTCGAAGGATCCTATCATTAGTTTTGTCCTGCTGCTGCATGTAATCCTTCATCTGCAAAATCAAAGAATAAAGATCACTGTTAGAAGGGCTAGAAGAAACAGCAGAAGTTGGTGGTTTTGGGAAGATGGGGCTTTATTTGTTTGCAGCATTTTCAGCATTCTTCTGGGATCCAAAAGGTGTTGGAGGTAAAGATGGAATGCCCTGTTAAGAAGTGACTGCCCGCATAGAGCTTGAAGTGTTCTTTGCTGAAGAAGCCATATGGTTGAAGATAATGAACCGAAATGAACACAATGAACAAAATTTTTTAGAAATGAAGCATCAATTGCGCCACGGTGGGCGCCAAACTGTTTTGGTCAAAAATCAGACTAGGATAATGTAACCAAATCTTCTTTTGTGAGGTATGATGCTTAGATCAATGAACAAATGTATGAACAACTTGTAGATGAAATGAACAAGTAACACAATGATTTATACGAGGAAAAAGCCCTTGATCAATGTATGATCTCCGGCATAAAAAACCTCGGGTGATGGAAACTACCGATCACCAACTATAGTTAAACAAATGATCGTTACAACTCGGGATGATAGCAAGCTTGTTACAAGGATCACTAGTGTGCAAAATGTATATAATCGCCAATGGGTTGCAGAGAGCTTGGGGTTTTCTAATTGTTCTAACTATCAAGCTAGTTATCCCCTTTAAAAATAGAAATAAACTAAGTAACAAACTATCCACCAAATGTCCAAGCTACCCACGACTTCTAAAACGGTCATTCCAGCCATGCACGTGCAGAATATTAGAGCATATTCCCCATGAATATCGCTAAGACCAAGTCCCACTCGTTCCTTCCTGCAAAACAAGTTTAAATGTAATGGAAACAACCGTTAGTGTTAGGATAACAATGAGGATCTTGGATCCTTAAATCTGCAACATCTTCTGAGGATCCTTAATTCAAACAGAATTGAGGATCCGTGATCCTGGCTGCACTTGTGGATCCGTGATCCTTAGTTACGGAAAATCTATCCCTAACAAGGACATCAAGCTGAATGATGTTTACTGAACTTCCTCCATCTATCAAGATCCTGCGAACAAAATAATTAGATATAAACAAAGTAATAACAAGACCATCATGATGAGGATCCTGGACATCAACACGATCATCCTCATCAAAAGTTATAATTTTTTCATGTGTAACAGTAGAGGTTCGGATGGGTCTATCCTCATCATCCACCTTGGTCTCCTTAGCATGCCTTTTGGCTGCTGAAAAGGAAGTGCCACAAATGTCTGATCCACCGGATATGAAGTTTATAATTTGTGCATCAGCCGGAGGAGCAGGAGCTCTTTCTGGAACCATTTCAGGATCCTGGATCCTTGACTTTTTTCTTCCCAACAACTCCTTCAAGTGCCCTTTGCTTAACAGGTAACCAATCTCTTTTCTCAGTGCAATACATTCTTCAGCGAGATGACCGAAATCTTCATGATATGCACACCATTTGGATTTGTCTTTCGTTGCAGCTGGCTTATCACTTTTTCTGGGCCATCTTGTTTTTTCACCTAGGTTCTGCATTGCAAGGATTAGTTCATTGTTATCACCAGAAAAACAATATTCAGAAATTGGAGGATAATCTTTATCATCTTTTTCCTGTTCCACTGCATGCACATTCTGGTTATCAGACTTGTTATAAGACTTGGACTTGTTGTTCCTGAAGTAGGATACTTGTTTTTCCTGTTTCGAGGATCCTGCCAGTCTTTCTTGTATCCTTTTATCATCCTCTAATCGGATAAATCTAAGGGCCCTGGTTCTTACTTCATCAAGATTCTTGCAAGGGGTCATGACAAGATCATCATATTAAACAGACTAACTAGATTGGCAAATGAAGTAATAGAGTAAGGGGGAAGACTTAGCAGCCATTTAAGAGTTGGTCCTGTTAATGTGGATCCAAAACCCTTGCATAAACATGCTTCTTTTAACCTCTCCGGGATGGGATTGATCTCCATCCTTTCTCTATACTGAGCTACATGTTCTTCTGGATCCGTCGAGCCATCATATAGCTTCATGGTTGGTATTTGGAACCTCTTTGAAATTTCTGCATCACAAATAGGTGGTGTAAAATGAGATATCCTGTGGCTTCCATCTGCGATTTCAGGAATGGGCTTTACCACTCCTGGAACGCTGGATATCATATCCTTCAGTTTCTGTAATTCCCTAGCCATAGCTTGATTGATACTTGTATCCTGCACAAAGCCATGGTTAATATTATGAGAATTATTTAAAGCGTTACCTCCTGGAGGATTCAAGTTTGGAACTCCAGATGTGAATCCATATTGACGGGATTCTGGTACAATTGAGGGACCAGATGAAGCATTAGTTTGCATAGGAATGAAGTCTCCTAGATGAACATCTGAACTTCCAGGTTGCACACTCCTTAAGAATCCTTGATCCTGAAAGATGTTGGATCCTTGATGTGTTGTGACTGGGGGTCTTGGAGGATAATCCATGGATCCGTAAACCTGAGATGAGGATCCTTGAACCTGAAAGGAGGATCCTTGAACTAGAGAGGATCCCTGAACCTGAGAGGACGATCCTTGAACCTGAGAGGATCCCTGAACCTGAGAGGAGGATCCTTGAACCTGAGAGGAGGATCCTTGAACCTGAGAGGAGGATCCTTGAACCTGAGAGGATCCTTGAACCTGAGAGGATCCCTGAACCTGAGTGTCACACCCCAACCGATGGCGGAATCATCGGGGCATGGCACTGAGCGAAACAGATTATCCAGAAGTTTCCATAACAATTATCAATACTATTCAATTTAAATAATACGTCCCATACCGTATCTCAAACAGTAAATCAATTATTACAGAAAAAAATCCAGGCAAATATTCTGTTCCGACCACTCAGATTTAAATGGACAGCAATTGTTTATCTGCTTCTAGAGACCCTTGATTCATTATCTACAGACAACTATTTGTTGGGCTCTAAAGCTTTATTCTAGCCTCACATTCCTACCAAGTGTGTGTCCTAAGCACCTGTCACATACGTTAAAATAATGTCAATACATAAAATGTATAAGTGAGCATACAAGTTTGATAATAGCATATAGAGATCGAATTCGTTTACGCATAACCAGCACGTACACATAGTGAAATGAAGCACGTTAGTTATCGACATAGATCCATCGATACCAATGACTGTGGGTTGACTGCCCGGGGCAGTTCGCAATACATGATTACCACCGTAATCCATGCAAGTAATAATCCTTAACAACCCCCGTGTGAACGGGTGCTGAGTCCAAACTATAGTACTATCATTGCTAAGGCAGGTAGACAGCATTCCATGTGTAAACATAACAAATAAGCATTCATAAGCCACGTATAACATGCATTATCGGTTAGCGTTCAAATAGTATTGAGTAGTGTGATAGTTGTAGTTTGAATATTCGTAATGTATGTAACACCCAAAAGTGCATAAAGCAAAACGGGATTGAGTATACTCACAGCGATGAATGGATTGAAGGGAGCGCTTAGCGAGTAAGGTTAGCCTGAATAGATTCGGTAGCATAACGATAAGTGAAGCGTAAAACGATACAAAGTAAGAAAGGGTCGGATAGTGGTTCGATCGGATGGTAATCCGATCGGACAGCAATCCATGCGGATAACAATCCGTTCTGGTGGTCATCCGGTCGGACAGCTTGTCCGTTCGGATGGCGATTCGAGTGGATTGTCTCTTCCTATAAGGAGAATGTGTTTGTGTACGATGGTTTGAATTTTGAAGTTTTCGTTGTAGTATTTTGAAAACACGAAAGTATCTCTATCCATCAAGTCGGTCGATCGGATGACTGGTCGTGCGGATGGCAATCCGTTCGGATGGTCATCCGGTCGGACAGTGGTCCGTTCGGACGGCGACTTAGTGATGAGGTTACTTACTGAAAGCAAGTTCACAACATAAGCGTCATTCGATCGGATGGCAACCTTGTTATTGAACATGTTGAAAATTATTTAAGTCTTTAAAGTCTTAGTATCTCATGATCCGAAGAGTAATCCAGTCAAATGGTCGTCCTATCGGATTACATTTCGTTCAATACTCAAACTTTAGATAAGATTGTTTTTAAGGTAGGACCCAAGTGTGATCCGTTCGGATGACAATCCGTTCGGATGACCTATCCGATCGGATTGTAGTCCGGTCCGATAGCAATCCGCTATGGTTGTTCCGTTCGTCCTACACTTGGTCGTTTTGATGGTTTGTCATTATGTCGAGACACTTTGACAACGTGTTAGCCAACAGAACCCCTAGTTCGACCCAAGTGACCAACCCGACCAGGAATCACCCTAGTCCGGCCGGTTACCGGCTTGAGACGGTTGTTCTTGACTAACCCGAAATCGGTAGTCTCGTGGGTAGAATCCGGATCTTGAGCTAGTACAACACTACATTCGAGTAGAAGACTAAGTCAGGGTCGGATCCTATCGGTTTTGAGTACATTGAGTGCAAAAGAGTTGAAAGAAGGTTAAAAACCATCTTTCAATCCTCTTTCACCACACTCGTGTTGAGAGCCTTACAAGATCTTTGTGGAAATCGGTTAGATCTAAGTTGTTCTTGGTGGATTGAGGCCAAAACATGAAGTTCTTGAAGAACACATGATGACGTCATCCTAGAACACCCGAAATCTAGTGATTTCATGGTTAAAAGTTAAGATTTAAAAGATAGAAAGGTGTAGGAGTGCATGTAGATCAAGAAAGTACAAGATTTAGGGCGAGATCTTACCTGGATTGAGAGAAATCGAAGAAAAGGTGAGGAGCACGAAAGGTTCGGACAAGGACTTCCAAAAATGGAAAGAATGACAATGACAGGGGTATTTATAGGATTCCAAAAGAGGAAAGGGTTATCCTATCGGATGGCGTACCGCCCGGATGACGATCCGGTCAGATGACCCCTGACCTGGAGTGTAGTGGCTATCCGGTCGGATGGCACTTGGTTCGATTGTTTGATGCGACGATTTTTGGTGTTTCGATTTCGATTGCGAGCGGCACGTCACGTGAGGGTTTCCTAGTCAAATTACTTTTAGTCCCAACTGCTAATTATCATAGTTCGAGTTTCGATTGCGTTTTGGGTTTCGATTGAGTTCGATTGATTTCCACAACATATATATATATAACACGCACAAGTAACACATAAGGCACACACACACGTATAATAACCACATTAAGTCGAGTTGCGGTTCGTATCACGATTCGTTGTAGAGTAGCATAGCTTGATTATCTATTAGTTAACTTTATCGCATTGTTACTTCCTATCCTTCACAGTCGTAAGTCGATTAGATAGCGATTAACGCACATCGATTTTAGCAATTAACAACACTTACTCCACATAATACAATTAAAACAAGGAAATTACTATAAGTCAAATTCGTACAATTGGTCGTTGACTTTGACCTTGACTTTGACTTTGACTCATGAAAACACGGGGTGTTACAGCCTCCCCTTGTTTAGGGAATTTCGTCCCAAAATTAAGCTGGAAGCTGTACGACACCGTGAATCACGTTTGAGAACTTTCTGTTCGGACCGGTTTTGATTCTGAAACGATTGTGAACCGAACGTGTGACGTGCGGAATCCGTACACGAACGTGACTGAACACACGAGACGTAATATAAGCGGTGATTTTATTGATTGATATGAAATCGTACAAAGCACTTGAATCACGATGTCTCTTTCTCTCTCTAGCTTCTCTCCTTAAACAACTGCGGGTACTTCGCCTTCATGTCGCTTTTGAGTTCCCAAGTGAACTCTGCACCTCGCTTGCCTTCCTATCGGACTTTCACAATAGGAATGCGAGAGCGTCTGAGCTGCTTGGTTTCGCGATCCATGATTTCGACAGGCTTTTTGTTGATACATGATGTCTAAAGTCTACGTCATAAGTCTAGGGTCTAAATATGTCAAGTATGTAAAGTATAGGGGTCTGAATGTAAAGTTTAAGTTAGTATGTTAAGGTTTCGCTTCAGGGTCTTAATGTAAGCCTCAAGCGAAATCAAGTGATGAGATTTCGCTTGAGACATGTTGAAGCGAAATCTAGTTGCCTATAAATAGGCATGTTGTGTTCTCAGTTGGTACGCATTCCGAGAAGTTGTAACAAAGTGCTGCCAATTTTTCAAGTGAATATATAACAGAGAACAAGTGTTAAAAGTGAATCTATTCTGTTTTCTACTCTCTTCTGTCTGATTCTAAGCTGTTTAGATGTTTCCGCCATCTAAATAGTGTGAACACATTCAAATTGACTCATTTGATCGGTCAAATCGATCCTACAATTGGTATCAGAGCCAGTTATGAGTGTGTTTGCTTGAATCAGTTGGTTTTGACTCACAAAAACTGATTTCTGGACGAAAACACGGACAAAATGGACTGAGTTTGTCACAGTGTGTGTAAAAGTGTGTTTTAACAAAGCCTTGAGAAATTCAGATTAAAACTCGGACTAAAATTGACAAAAATGACTTGAAAACCAGATTTCGCTTGAGCGGGCAGACTAATTGTTGGTATTTTTGAAGCGAAAACGAGGATTTCACTTGAAATATTCTGTTTGCTTGAAGCGAAATCGTATATTTCGCTTGAGGAGTCTGTGGTTAGCTGAAAATTTTGGTTTGAAGCGAAACCATAGATTTCGCTTGAGATCTTGCTGTTTGAAGAGAAATCATATTGTGTTTGATTTGTAAGATTTCACTTGAAATCTTCTGTGATTTCGCTTGAAGATTGAGTGATTTCGCTTGAGATTTCTGATAGTCCATAGTGTTCGTGAACTTGTTCGATAGTCTGATTTTGTGAATAGTGTGTGTGTAAAAATTTTAAAACTACTCGGTAAATTTCTAAAAAATGGAAAACCAAGAGTTTTATAACTTCTTCTCGGGAAGTGGTATGGTAGCAGGACAAACCTCAGGTAGTGTTTTACAAAACGTCAACATGGAGAACGAATTGGGAACAATGCAAAAGCCTCCTAAACTCATGAACATCGACGAATATTCGAGTTGGGCAGGAAGATTTAAAACGTGGGTTCAAGCTAATCATTTTGAAAGTTGGTTAAAGATTGTGGATAAATATGTATATCCTGTTAATGCTATGGGTCATCCGAAAGGGATTGGAAGTTTGAATCAAACGGAACAAGCTGACTTTAAGGCTGAAAAGAAAATGATGAGCATCCTTCAACAAGCAATTAAAGAAGACATCTTAGTACTATTACATCACGAAAACAATTCAAAATCTCTTTGGGATAAATTGTTGTTAAAGTTTGAAGGAAGTGGAGAAATGATGAAAAGCAAGAAGGCATTGATAAACAAGCAGTTTGACATTTTCACGGGAATGAAAGGAGAGACCACAAAGCAATTGATTGAACGATACTGTCATTTGGTTTTGGAGATGGGTAGATTGAAGATAACCAAGACAAATGAAGAGTGGATCGACAAATTAGCAGACGCGTTACCTTATGATGAATGGGGAACGTACCTGATGGTGTTGAAGAGCAATACAAATTTTGCTGACATAACTTTGAGTGATTTCATTGAGAAAATTGAGGCACATGAATTGGAACTATCAAAGATCAAACAAATGAATTCAGCAAATGTGCAGCAAGACATATCTTTGTATTACAAAGGAAGTATTCCTGTTGCAACAAATCAAAGTCCAAAGATACAGACGGGTTTTAGTGCTGATGTAAATTTGGGTGGTTCTACAAACACTCCACAATTAAACAAGCCTTCACCATTTGTGAACTATGATCCAAATTTTAAAGTTCAAGAGCAGTCTTCACCTCAAAGCTCTACAAGTTCAAGTAATCAGACTTATGTTTCTGGCGTGCAGTGCAACATCGCGGTAAATATTAAGAATGGAAATGAAATTACTGAAACTGCCGCAAGACAACACATTGCAGTACTTGCTTCAGTTCTAGAGGCTTATGAAGGCTTGGTGGCGGGTAGGATTGGTAATCCTGATATGACCAAAGAGGATTATGACCAGATTGACCCGGAGGAACTTGAACTGATTGATATAAAATGGGGCATGGCAAGTTTGGTTAGAAGAGCACAACGGTTTATGGAGATTACAGGCCGAAACAGTTTATCAGGCCCTGATCAGAAGTTAGGGTTCGACAAATCAAAAGTTACTTGCTTCAAGTGTAAAGAACGTGGTCATTTTAAGAGAGAATGTCCGAATCGTGAAGTAAACAATCATCAAAACCCGTTCACCAACGACTACTACAAGCAAGCAAGCAATCTATCATCGATCAAATCAACAGCCTACTGTTCAAAGACCACAAATTGAGAATAAACCAGAAAAGGCGATGATTGTAAATCAAGATGATGAGAAGGTAGCTGCAGGTTTCAGCTGGGATAAATATATTCCTAGTAATGATGAACAAGCAATGATGGCTGAAGTTGTTGAAATTTCTGAGACAGTGTCTGAACCGAAAACAGTTACTGAAGATGGTTCTGTAGTTGTTGAAGAGATTTCTGTTGAAAATGTGGACAATTTTGGAGAAATAGCTGATGAAGTTCATTACTCTCAATCTGAGAAGGAGGTATTAGCTAGTTCTTTGAAATCTATCATGCCACCTAAAATTTTTGAATCTTTTGCAGGTTTCTTTGAAGAACCGACGACTGGATTGTGTCCAAGATATGAGGAGAAGAAAGAATTTGTTGAAGAAATGATAGATGTGACAAAGGAAATGACCGTAGACACTTTGAAAGAAATTGCTGACAAAGCTCTCATGGCAAAACTGAGAGAGGTAGACTCAGAATCTGAGGAGTCTAAGTCTGTCAGTAGTGAGTCTGTCAAACAAGAGGAATCTGGAGTTCAGGGAAACGAATCAGTCAAACTGTCTGAGTCAGAGTCTGAGAATGTCGGTAAACAAGATGTGACAAATGTTTGTCATGAACAGGTTGTTGAAAAAGTTGTTTCAATTCCTGAAACACCATGTCAGAAGTGTTTACAACCTTGCATGGAGTGTCTTGAGAAAGACACTAAGTATCAGGAAATGAAACATCATGTAGACATGCTAAAATTTGATCTGAGCGAAGTAAAAGAAGCATATGACAAATTGGCTAAATCTATCAAAATGATTCAGGATGAAAGTCTTGAAAATGATAAAGCCACGAAATTGCTAAAATCAACTGTTTTAGAAAAACAAGTGGAAGTCAATTTTCATTTGGACACCATTGCTTCATTAAAAAGGGAATTGGAGTTAACAAAAATTGAAAATGATAGAATTGATAAGAAGTTGATGAGTTATATAGCATCTTCATATGTGATTGAACAGATTGTCCCAAAACAACCTGATGAAACACCAGTCTTTAACAGTGTTCCACCCCCAATGTGGAATCATTACACACAGAAATATCCAGATGGGGTGGAAGCTGCTTTGAATCTCAAATTGAGAACAATTGAGGATGATTTGCCTGAAAGCATCGATGTTACATTCTCTGCATCCGACACCGACAACGAATCACAGGTTATCAAAACTGTTGTCGATCAGGTGTTAGATGAAGAGATTGATAACTCTGAGAAGTCACAATCTGAGAAAGATGTTACAGATTCTGAAGATGAAAGTAATTTCTTGGAACGATTTATACCGAAGAGTGCGAATGATGATTCGATTATGGTAGTATATACTATGATTGGAACAGACAAACTTTATTCCGATTTCGAGTATCCTCTTCAGAATGTGAAAATTGAGAATGTTGAGAAAGTTTTTAGGTTGGTTGAAATGAACATTGATGAGGTTAATAACAAAGAATTCTTTTCAAAAACTAAAAAATCATTTGTTACAACACGTGTCCACAACTTTGAGAAAAAGGAATGGGAAGGTAATGGTTACAAGAAAAATGGTAACAACTTTAAAAACAAAGGAATTGGTTTTGAGAAAAAGTTGGCTAAGAAAGTTGTCAAGCAAAAAGATAAAATGAATGATGTTTTTGTTGTTGGTCCAAGTGTTGATGAAGAAAAGGAATACATTTTTAGTCAAAAAGCAATTGACGATTTCGATACAGCAAAGAAACTGAAAGAAGAGTCGTTCAAATCAACTTTTGTCGAATATGATAAAAGAGTTTGCTATCGCTGTAATGAAATTGGACACATGGCAAAACAATGCAAGAAAGTTTTTGAAAAACCTGTCATTAAACCATTTGTTAAAAAATCTCAACCTAAGTCACCAGTTAATACAAAGGGCAAAAAACCAATGGTTTCACCAATTCGAATCTTGAAAAGGGGTGAATCATTGAAGTCGGAAGATAAGCTGAAATCAACATTTGAGATTGGCGAATCTTCAAAGTCTCAAATGACTTCAAAGATTTATCCAAAAATGAAAACTTTTGAAAATCAATTTTGGGTTGTAAAATCAAAACCATCGGTCGAGAAGAAAAAGATGGAAAACAATTTGAAAAATGAAACAAAAGTTGTTGAAACCAAATCACAATCAGTTGAGGTAAAGAAAATGGAGAACGAGTTAAAGTTTGATTCAAAAGCTTTTAATCCTACTGTTCAAAATATTTTTGGACAAATGGTTGACAGAAAAGTAAAAGGGGTAAAGGAATTTTATGCATCAAAAGTGGGTGCTAATGATAAACAAGAATTTGAATCTGAGCTTGATAAGTTTCTTGCAGAGTTTCCTCCTATCAAAGAAAATGTGTTAAAATCAAAAGTAGAAATTGTTGTTCCAAACGTCACATTTGACTTTCCTAAGATTGATGAAAAGTGTGATGTAGTGTTTGGAAGTGTTTCAGAAGTCAAAAAGTCATGGAGTTCATTGTTTGAATGAAGTTGATATGATATGTGCAGGGGCTGCCCAAGTCAATTCTATCAAAATGGATCATGGATAGTGGTGCGTCAAGGCACATGACTGGGACGCTTGCTTTGCTCTATGATGTAAAATCCATCAATGGAGGTCATGTAGGATTTGTTGGGAGTCAAGGTGGAAGAATTGTTGGTCAAGGAACTTTGACAAATGGTGTGATATCTTTTGACAAAGTAAACTACATAGTGGAGTTGACTAACAATCTACTCAGTATTTCACAGATTTGTGATAAAGATTTCAGTGTACATTTTACAAAAACTGAATGTGTGGTTTTGAAACCAGGGTTTAAAATCCCTGATGAGATGGTGTTGTTGTGTGCTCCACGTGAGTATGATCTTTATTATCTTGATATGAGCACAGCAACGCCAACATCTCATCAGAAACAATGTTTTGTGTCTAAAAACAAAGCAACAGAAAAAGATTCAATCATGTGGCATCGTAAGATGGGCCACATTCATGTTCGCAAAATGAATTTTTTGGTTCATAATGATTTAGTTGAAGGTGTGAACTTTAAAAATTTTCATTTAAATGATGATTGTATTGCATGCAAGAAAGGTAAGCAGGTTCGAAAGTCACATCCTTTGAAGGTCATGAATTCGGTCAGGTTACCTCTTGAGAGATTGCACATGGATCTCTTCGGGCCTGTCAATGTTAAGAGTATCAGTCGGGATTTGTACTGCTTGGTGGTTACAGATGATTTTTCAAGATTTTCTTGGGTTGTGTGCTTAGAACGGAAAGATCAAACATTTGAGTCTTTGATGATACTTTTCAAGAAGATGGAAACAGTATACAAACTGCCTATCCGGAGAATTAGAAGCGACAATGGAACTGAATTTAAAAACAACAGAATGTACGAGTTCTGCAATGAAAAGGGAATTCTTCATGAATTCAGTGCGCCGTATACTCCACAGCAAAACGGCGTAGCTGAAAGAAAGAATAGAACCCTAATCGAGACAGCACGTACAATGTTAGCATATTCCAAACTACCTATTTTCTTCTGGAGTGAAGCAGTATCTGCAGTGTGCTATACACTGAACAGAGTTCTTACTGTCAAGAAGTATGGAAAGACATGTTTTGAGTTGCTGCATCGTTACAAGCCGAATCTTGAGTTCTTGGAACCTTTCGGATCACCGTGTACGTTCATTGATGAAGACGGAAAGTTTGGAGCAAAATCAAATGAAGGTTTCTTTGTAGGTTACGCCAGCCCACTAAAAAGGGTGTTCGTACCATGTCTGAGCAAGGTGATTCAGGTGCTTCATGTGGATTGTCAGAAGCATACTCCGTCACCACAACTTCCCGGACAAAGATTCCTATTTGACTACGATAAACTCTGGGAATCATTTCATATTCCATCCGAGCCGAGTGAGGAGGAAGTCGCTCTCATGTATTTGTATCAACAAAGTCATTTGTCAGAGCCAGAATCTAGACCACTAGATGTTCCTACGCCCACCGTGGGTACTCATGATGATGAAGCCGGACCAAGTGGAACTGTTCATATACCACCAGAGGAACCAGAGGAACCAGCTCCGTCATTTGACGTTTCTGACGACTCAGAGGAGGAACCCGCTCCTACCTTTGACGAGGAACCAAATGAGACAACAGAATAGACTGTTGACCAAATCGTTGATCTTGACATTTCAAATCTGGAATCGGAAGTTGTAGTGCCTGACAGTGTAATGCCACGAACGTTATCCTATCATCCCTCAGAACAGATCATTGGCGACTTGCAAAGTGGTGTTAAAACTCGACATCAAATAGATCAAGCTCTTACTTGTTTTTATTCATCTATTGCTGACATGCAGAAAGAAGTTTCTTTAAAATGTTTTATCTCGCAGATAGAGCCCAAGACATACAAAGAAGCATTGACCGAGGAGAGTTGGGTTAATGCAATGCAGGAGGAGCTACAACAGTTTCAAAAGCTGGGTGTCTGGGAGCTTGTTGATCTTCCACCAAATCAAAAGTTAATCAAGACAAAGTGGGTTTTCAAATGTAAACGAGATGATAGAGGAGTTGTGGTGAGAAACAAAGCAAGACTGGTAGTACAAGGATTCAGTCAACAAGAAGGAATTGATTACGATGAAGTCTACGCACCAGTTGCAAGGCTAGAGGCAATTCGGATTTTTCTGGCCTTTGCATCATGGAAGAACTTTAAAGTATATCAACTTGACGTGAAATCTGCTTTTCTCTATGGAACTATCAAAGAGGAAGTGTATGTGGGGCAACCGCCAGGTTTCACAGACCCACAGCACAAAAACCAGGTGTTTCTACTGGACAAGGCGTTATACGGACTTCACCAGGCCCCGAGAGCCTGGTATGAAACGCTCTCGACATACTTGTTGGACAACGGGTTCACAAGAGGTACAGTAGATAGCACTTTGTTTATTAAAGAAAAAGAAAACCATTTGTTGATTGTGCAGATTTACGTGGACGATATTATCTTTGGATCCACCAACGACGATATGTGCAAAGAGTTTGAGCTAGTGATGAAGAAAAAGTTTGAAATGAGCTCAATGGGCGAAATGAAGTTTTTCCTCGGGTTGCAGGTAGAACAAATGCCCAATGGAATCTTCATTCATCAGTCAAAGTATGTGAAAGATGTGCTAGACAAGTTTGATATGGCAGATTGCAGTCCAGCATCCACTCCCCTTGCACAAAATCATGGGATTTGTCCTGATGAGAATGGAGTGAAGATGGATGAAACATTGTACCGATCAATAATTGGTTCCTTGATGTATCTCACAGCTTCTCGTCCGGACATCATGTATCCGACATGCTTATGTGCCAGATATCAGTCGAATCCGAAGCAGTCACACCTGACAATCGTGAAACGAATACTACGGTATTTGAAAGGCTGCCCAAACATCGGTTTGTGGTATCCTAGATTAGGTGACTTTACTTTATCCGGTTTCGCTGATTCAGATTTCGGAAGCTGCAAGCAGAACGCAAAGTCCACCACTGCCGGGTGTCAGTTCTTAGGAACTCGACTTGTTACCTGGCAGTGTAAGAAACAAACCACTGTAGCGCTTTCTACTTGTGAAGCTGAATACGTTTCAGCTTCCAGCTGCTGTTCGTAGATCCTTTGGATCCAACAGCAAATGCGTGACTTTGGTTTGCAATTCTTAGATACTCCAATTTTCGTGGACAATGAAGCAGCCATTAATATTACTAAAAATCCGGTTCACCATTCAAAAACAAAACACATTGAAATCCGTCACCATTTTATTCGAGATTGTAACGAGAAAAAATTAATTCGGATTGAATATGTGCACACCGATGAACAGAAAGCGGATTTCTATACCAAACCATTTGATAAAAAGAGGTTTTATTATCTTTTAAAATTGAATGGAATGAAAAATCTGCAATCTGGGAGGGTTGTTGAATGTGATGCCGAATTGGACAGCGATCTGACGTGAACTTTTGTCGTGTTGTCAATTTTGTTTGTACAGTTTATTTTCTGCTTTTCGATAAAAACAAAAACACAAAAATATGTTTTTATTTTTAGGGGGAGAAAGTTTGCAGAAAAATACAAAAACATGATAAAATCTATAAAAACCAAAAACATTTGAAAAAGTAAAAATGAGTTTGTGTATAAAAGGGAAATGATAGTACATCAGCTAAACGGGTGCAGTACGCTAAAGAAATGTAAAGTATAAATGTGTTAAGCAGTCTTGTAGATGATGTTCCGATAGGTCTTTACACATTCAGTAAAAATGTTCGGGATATAAACATAAAAATTACTTGCTTTTACGTGGGGAACACCTCCAGGATATATAGGTAACCCCTGAAATCTCGTTTGAAAGGTTTCATATTCTGATATACTAGGATTGTTTACTCAATGATCTCTGGGGTATTATTCCAGGACCTCTGCTGAACGGTGGTTCTGACCTAGTCCTCGAATAATACTTTTCGCAAATGCTTGAAATATAGCATCACCCTCAGCATATATGATAAGACAATAAAATTGCTTAGAAATGTTGTTGTAAAAAAGATCCTCTAAAAGGGGACACACCAAAAGTCGAGTCATGATCTCTCTGCTGAACGGTAGTTCTGACCTGAGCTCTCATGATTCTTCATAAATTATTAACCCCTTACAGATATCATTTGTGTTAAATCTTTCCTGTAAGACTGAATATTGGGATCTGGATACGGGAGTATATTCTGAGGTGGGACACATATAAAAGTTTAAGTCTTAAGACATTAAATTCGTATCCTGAACAGATTGAGAAATGTGTGAAGATTTAAAGTGGATCAGTATATCGGAAATCAATGCAAATTGTTTAATATTGGTAATGTAACTCAGCTTAACGGTACTTGTATCTTGTTGGCAGCTGATATGATCCCTTAACACGCTCACAAAAAGATTGTGTGTACATAGTTACAGCTTATTCAGTTTAAAATCAAAAAAGATTTTAATTTTTCATTTTATTTTCGACAACTGACATAGGGAATCGAAAGTTCAAAGTCTTGTGTAGATCATGTCTGAGATTGATGAGGATTGGGTAAGCTTGTGATGCAGTATAATAATTGGTACAAGTGTTTGTTGATTAAAATGAGATTGAAAGATCAAAATGATTCGAAAGTTCATTAATTTGAACTTATTTTTTTTAAGAAATCTGATATCTTCATTGTTTGGTTAGCCAAGGTCATTGAGTTGGACTTGGCAGACTTGTCAGTTGACCAAGGTCATTAGCTTGGACTTGGTTAACTGGGTGTGACATTAAAATCTGAAAAATAAAAAAAGTAAAACAAGTTTTTTTAGGTTTTCGCTTCAAGAAAATGCGCTTAAATCTGTTTCAAGCGAAACCTTTATGTAACGAATACGCTTCAAGATGTTGTAAGTTTGCCTGAAGCGAAATCGTCAATAGTATATAAGGACAACATTGCTTCGCTTCAGTCATTTTTTTTCAAACACTTCGCTTCAAGGTCTGTCAGAGACTTCAAGCGAATTCATCTAGACCTCGTTTTTCTGCCGTTACTCTGCCCAAATTCACCCAAATCTTGTGTTTTTAGTTGGCATACACAACTACTAACATGGTGAATGTAAGTGATGATGTTGATTTGTACCGATTTTTGTTGATTTTTGTGTGTCGGCGATGGTTAGGGTTAGAACACATAGTTTTAGGGTTTTAACTTGATAAAAATCAAATCAAAACATGTGTGTGTAGTCGGAATCATGTGTAGATGATAGTGTGTTGTTTGATTGATTCAGATCTGAGTGTTTAAAATTTGACGGATGAACAGATATTTAATCTTAGATCTAGAACAGATGGATGGGATAAAATGAATGAAATTCACATCATGTTGCTCGGAATTGATAGTAGTACAGGACTGTGTGATCAATTTGATCATTTGTTTGAAAATTTTTGAGATGATTGAACAGTGTCGCTTCAAAGAGTTTGAACAGTGTCGCTTCAGGAGATATGTTAGTGTCGCTTCAAGGAAATGTTCACATATTAATTTCGCTTGAACAGTTTTTATTTGCTCAGATGAGTTTTAAGCGAAATCATAGATATCGCTTGAAATGATGAGTAAATTTTGATATTTTATAAAAATTGTCTAATGTGTTTGAATTTTTGTGGTATTTGATGTGCAGCCTTCGAATATTCTATTCAAAGCTCTTCACAACTCTTGTTGTGATCTTGATGTGACAAGGAGTTCAAAGTTGTCTGAGTTCTCTAGCATTCTGGAATTCATGAGAAGATTGCCGATTCAAAAAGCTTTAACAGATAGAAGAATGGTGTATAAGTCACACATCAAACGCTTTTGGAAGCATGCTGTATATGATGAGAAAAACAAAGTAATTACTTCACTTGTTAAGGTTGCTGATGAAAAGAAACAAATTCTGATAACGGAGGCGTATGTTCGTGAGATTCTAGATTTTCCTGATACTGAAAATTCACCAACAGCATTTCCTGAAAGAATGGTGAAAGGATGTTTGCTCAGAATGGGATCCATTGGAGATGTGAACGCTGCTAATGTTTTGAAATCAAAGTTTACAAAGCCGTTCAAATTCTTTATTCATTCAGTATTGATTGCTCTAAGTCATCAAAAGGGTAGTTACGATGCTATGCGTGATTATCACATGAACATGGTAGTTGCTCTTGTTTTGAACAAGAAATACAATTTCTCACATATTGTATTTCATTATCTTGTGGAAGAGGTTACATCAAAAAGGAAAAGCTGGATATATCCTAGATTCATTCAAATGATGATTGATCATGCTTATCCAGGAATTGTTCGAGATATGGAGAATGACTTGTTGGTTCTGGCTCATATGAACAATGATTCTATTGCTCAATTAGCTAGATATCATACAAACCATCCTGAACCAGAGAAGGAAGTTGCATTGTTTGGTTTCATAAGCAATCCAGATTATCAAGATCCTGATCCAGTAAATCATGAACACTGGAGGAATGAAGATGAAAGAACTGAAACTGGTTATGCTGATGAGTTGAAGAAGTTGGAAAAGTTTAAACCTTCAAGAAGTGTGTGGTTTGTAAAAGAACAAAAGAAGAGGAGTCAGAAAGCAACTCCTAAAGTGCAAGCTGAAGAAGGTTCGTCTTCACAACCAAAGAAACGACGTAAGAAGGTTGCTAAAACGCTATTGGTTGATGAACCTGAAGATGAAGTAGCAGTTGAAGCTGTAGCAGAAACTAATGTTGAAACTGAAGCTGAAATCAACATTGAAGCTGAAACAGAAATTGAAACAAATGTTGAAGGAGATATTCGTTTTTCTCCAAGATCTACAGAGTTTTTGAAAGGACTTTCTGAATCTGTTCCTGAACAAAGTAAAGCTGCTGACAATGTAGTGATTGAAGATGTTGATGAAAGTTCTTCTAGTTCTTCTGATGAAACCATTGATGAAATTGCACGTCAAAGAAGAATTAAAGAAGCAACTGAAAAAGAAAAGTTGTTAAAAAAGAGAAAGAGAC
Source organism: Helianthus tuberosus (assembly GCA_030545235.1). Lineage (NCBI taxonomy): Eukaryota > Viridiplantae > Streptophyta > Magnoliopsida > Asterales > Asteraceae > Helianthus > Helianthus tuberosus. Next base: position 120,273,341 of record CM060410.1, on the reverse strand, counting down.
TAGAAAAAGATGATGATGTTTATGAACCTTCACCTGAACATGTATCTGAAACTCAAACTCCGGATAGTGGTAAAAAGAAGAGAGGAGCTCGAAAGAAAGTTGCTCAGAAGAAGACTCAAGTTGTTAGTCCAACAATCAAGATTCCAAAAATTGTCTTGAAGAAGAAAACAGCTAAAGGAACCAGTCAATCTATACCACCATCTGAACCTATTACACCTCATTCACCACCATATCAAACTTCACCACCAAATATCTCACCACCACATGAACCTATTTCTACTCCACAAGTTAATATCCAAACACCACCTTCTTCACAACCTATCCTTCAAACTACACCTGGTTCTTCTAGCTATAAAACTTTTCCTGGTATTCCTGAGAATGTTTCTCTTGATGATATTGGAAATATTACTTTTGCAACAGATGAACAAATCATACATGTTGAAAAGAGAATTGATGTCATAGCTGATGAAAACAAGAAGTTAGTAGCTGAGTGTAAAAAGTTGGAGAATCGTGAGAAAATTCGTGATTTGAGATTAAAGGCAGCTGAAGCTGAAAACAAGTCTTTGCTGAAGAAATTGGAATCTAATGAAGCAGAGATGGATATTATGAAAGTTCAGATTGCAGAATTGTTGGAAGAAAAGAAGAATAGGGATGAACATCTCAAGTACTATGAGTTGAAAAATCAAGAGTTGGAGGAAATGAAAGCACGAAATGAACATGAAAGCAAAATGATGAAGAAAGTGTTGGAAAAGTTGGTGGGTACATCTCTAGAGTTGAAATACAATGAATTTGTTCGTGATGAAGAGAAAGCTAAGAAACAGGCTGAAATTGATAAGCAAATGAAGGATAAGGGAAAGGGTCTTGAAATTGAAGAAAAAGCTATTATTCCAGTTGATGTTTCTGATGATATTCTGAATGTTCGTCCTCTTACAGCAATTTCTGGTATTTTTGATGTTGATGTTGAAATTGATGATCTTCTTATTGGAGAGAATGAAGAGGATGATGAAGAGGATGATGATGAAGATGAAGAAGATGCAGAAGATGATGTGATCTCTGCAAGTAGTAGTGATGATGATGATGGAGATGATGATCAAGATCAAGGTGCTTCTGGTCTGAAAATTTCTGAGAAAACAACTGAAGAAGCAATTGATGATTTATTACAAGATGATGCAAATGTTGAACATGATAGTACAACAAGTGAGGGGGAGCATGGTGATGATCAAAATGTTGATCAAACTGAAAAGTTGATTCTTAGATTGGATACATATCGGGAAGAAGGAGAGCATTTTCATAACTATTCGCTGGAAATCATAAAAGAAATGACTCGAAGAGATCATCCAGAGTTCAAATTTGATTTCGAAGAAGAAATGAATTCTGATTTAGAAAGAGAGCTTAATGAGTTTGATGCTGATCATTATGATGATTATGAATATCGATATGTTGAAGATGCTGATCTGTATGACAGAGTAGAAGTTGAAGACTGGGAAGATGATGACAGTGTTCATGAAGATACTTCTCAGTTGCCTACACTGATGGAATTTTTCACTGAAGAGAATCGGGACGAGTTGAGGAGAAAAGTTGCTGAAGTTATTAAAAACTTTAATCCTGATGGTACAAAGAAAGACTTAGAAAAAGAAGAGAAGAAGAAATGGTTTAAGGTTGATCATGACAGAAAGTTCAAAAGACCATTGAAGTTTTATCAACGGGATCGAAGTATTTCTTTGGGAGATATTATTAGTTGGGGTTTTCTACCACACGTGAATGCTTATGCAGTCAGAAGAGAATGTGGTGTTCAGTATTTCGAAAAGTTATATGATCTTATGTCACTCCCATGGTGGGATGTTGAGGAGTTATCACAGGTCAAAGCTTTGGAATATCCTGTGAGGAAGAATGACATACAAATGTGGGGGTTTATCAGATTTCAATCATTTAAGGGATTCAGATTCTGGAAGCCTCATCGTCCAAAGATTATTCCAAGAGTTAATCCTGATACTGGTGCTGTAGAAAGGATTCTTAATATTAAGAAGCCAAAGACAATGAAGATTATACCAGTACCTCCAATGGAACAAGAATTCTATAAAGGATTTATACATTGGGTATATAGTTGTCTATCTACTGAAGCAGTGATCACGTATCGAGCAGGAGGTGAACTTAGAGAAGTTCGTGTGTTTGATCCAATGTGGCTGGTTAATTGCTCGGCAAAAGATATAGAATGCTTGTTCATCAACAAGATTCATCATTCGCCAAAAGATAGAGATCAAGCAATGCAGTTTCAGAGAGTTGTGAATGTGTGTTTTCAAAAGAATATCAATTCTGAAACAAAATGGAAGTCATCTTGGTGGGCGTTGGAGAAGAAAGTCAAAAAGAAAGCTGAAAAGGAACGTAAAGCTCGTGAAGAAAAAGATAGATATCTTCGGGAGACATTTGCTCAAAGGCAAGCTGCTGAAGAAAAGAAAAGAGCTGATGATAATGAAAAGCTTAGGAAGATGTTGTCAAGGAAACCTAAGCCTAGAGAAGAAAAGTTCAAGTCCATGTGAAGACCTAGACTGAAGACTCCGGCTTTATCCAAGGGGGAGTTTGTTGATACATGATGTCTAAAGTCTACGTCATAAGTCTAGGGTCTAAATATGTCAAGTATGTAAAGTATAGGGGTCTGAATGTAAAGTTTAAGTTAGTATGTTAAGGTTTCGCTTCAGGGTCTTAATGTAAGCCTCAAGCGAAATCAAGTAATGAGATTTCGCTTGAGACATGTTGAAGCGAAATCTAGTTGCCTATAAATAGGCATGTTGTGTTCTCAGTTGGTACGCATTCCGAGAAGTTGTAACAAAGTGCTGCCAGTTTTTCAAGTGAATATATAACAGAGAACAAGTGTTAAAAGTGAATCTATTCTGTTTTCTACTCTCTTCTGTCTGATTCTAAGCTGTTTAGATGTTTCCGCCATCTAAATAGTGTGAACACATTCAAATTGACTCATTTGATCGGTCAAATCGATCCTACACTTTTCCACGAAGTGTAATGTTTCGTTTACTTGCAGGTCATCGAGAGAAATGTGTAAGTCGTGGTCGGTTAGGAACTTTCGGAGGTTTGACACGTGGAAAGTCGGGTGGACGTTACTAAGTTCCTCCGGTAGTTCGAGTCTGTAGGCGACTTTTCCGATCCTTTCCAGAATCTTAAAAGGTCCAACATATCGAGGCGCGAGTTTTCCCTTTTTTCCGAATCGGACTACACCCTTCAAAGGTGATACCTTTAGGAGTACGTAGTCACCAACGTCAAATTCACGGGGCTCGCGCTTTTTATCGGCGTAACTTTTCTGTCGATCCCGAGCTTTCGCCAGATTGTCTCAAATTTGGAAAATTTTGTCTGTCGTTTCTTGTAATAACTCAGGACCGGTTAATTGCGAATGATCGATCTCGTGCCACACAATAGGCGATCGACATCTTCTTCCGTATAATGCCTCGAATGGTGCCATTTGGATGCTAGAATGATAGCTGTTGTTATACGAGAATTCGACTAACGGCAGGTATTTATCCCAATTACCACTGAAGTCTAAAACACACGAATGGAGCATGTCTTCAAGAGTACGAATCGTTGTTTCAGTCTGACCGTCGGTTTAAGGGTGGAAGGCGGTACTTAGATTAAGCGATGTACCGAGTGCCGTTTGAAACGTTTCCCACAGTCGCGAGGTAAACCAAGCGTCACGATCAGAGATGATGTCACGAGGCGTCCCATGATTACAAATGATCTCGTCAGTGTAGATTCGGGCTAATCGTTCGACCTTGTAGTCATCCCGTATTGGTAGAAAGTGAGCTGATTTAGTCAAACGGTCGACCACAACCCAAATATTGTCATGACCTGATGACGTGTGCGGTAGCTTGGTTATAAAGTCCATGGCTATACTTTCCCACTTCCACATGGGAATTGGTGGTTGTTCGAGTAAGCCAGAGGGTCTTTGATGTTCAGCCTTGACTCTAGCACAAGTTAGGCATCTTCCGACGTAGAGAGCGATATCCCTTTTCATACCCGGCCACCAGTACTTATAACGAAGATCCTGGTACATTTTGTCGGCGCCGGGGTGAATGGAATACCGGGATTTGTGGGCTTCATCCATCAAAATCTGTCGTAAATTGGTTCGTTTGGGGATCCAGATTCGGTCCCGAAAGTGGAATATCCCGTTTGATTTGCTCACCAGCTGGGCTCCATCGCGGTAGATTCTTTCTTTCTTCATGGTGCGTTCGTTAAAACACGCATGTTGAGCGTCGCGGATGAGGGTTTCGAGATCGTGTTGGGCTTGGACATTACGAGTACTAAGCAGATAGCTCCGTCTACTAAGTGCGTCAGCAACAACATTTGCCTTGCCTGGGTGATAACGGATCTCACATTCGTAATCGTTGAGAAGTTCTACCCATCGGCGTTGACGCATATTAAGTTCCTTCTGATTAAAGATATGTTGCAGGCTCCTATGATCGGTGATGATCGTACACTTGGTACCATATAGGTAGTGTCGCCAAATCTTTAATGCAAAAACAACCGCGCCTAGCTCGAGATCATGGGTTGTATAGTTCTTCTCGTGGATTTTGAGCTGACCAAACGCGTAAGCTATAACCTTGTCCCGTTGCATGAGAACACAACCAAGACCAAGGTTGGAAGCATCACAGTAGACAATGAAATCGTCGTTTCCGTCGGGCAATGTGAGAACAGGAGCATTGCAAAGCTTATGCTTGAGGGTTCGAAAGGCAGACTCTTGTTCAGTTTTCCAAACGAAAGGCTTGTCCTTATGTGTGAGAGAGGTAAGCAGCACAGCAATCTTCGAGAATCCTTCGATGAATCGTCGATAATAGCCCGCTAGTCCGAGAAAAGAGCGGACTTCAGACGGGTTCTTAGGCGTAACCCAGCTCCTAACAGCTTCAATCTTCGCAGGATCGACGTGAATGCCTTGACTATTAACAATGTGACCCAGAAACTGAACTTCCTCCAACCAAAATTCGCACTTGGAGAACTTGGCATAGAGTTGGTTCCCCTGGAGTAACTCGAGAACCAAACGTAGATGTTGCGCGTGTTCGGCTTTCGATTTGCAATAGATCAAGACATCATCGATGAATACGATGACGAAACGGTCAAGATACGGTTTACACACGTGATTCATCAGATCCATGAAGACTGCTGGTTTGTTGGTTAGACCAAAAGGCATGACAACAAATTCGTAATGACCGTATCGGGTGTGAAATGCGGTTTTGGGTATATCCTCCTCTTGTATACGCAGTTGGTGATATCCTGAACGTAGATCGATCTTCGAGAAACACGTAGCATCTTGTAGCTGATCAAACAAGTCGTCGATACGGGGTAGGGGATAGCGGTTCTTGATAGTTAACTTATTCAATTCCCGGTAGTCGATGCACATCCGGAACGACCCATCCTTCTTTTTGATGAAAAGGACTGGAGCGCCCCATGGAGAGGTGCTCGGACGAATAAAGCCTTTCTCAAGTAATTCCTGGAGTTGGTTTGAGAGTTCACGCATTTCAGATGGCGCGAGTCGATAAGGGGCTTTGGCAACAGGATTAGCTCCAGGAATGAGGTCGATACGAAAGTCGATATCACGACTTGGCGGCAAACCTAGAAGATCATCAGGAAACACATGAGGAAATTCACGAACCACAGGAACGTCTTTCACTTCCTTCTTCTCTTTCTTTTCCTTCTCCGCTACCACAATGTTTGCCAAGAAAGCTTTGTATTCCTTGCGGAGATACTTGCTAGCTTGGACACATGACATGAGCTTGAGCCCTTTCGAAGCAGTTTCACCGTATACACACAATAAGTCACCATTCGCGAGCGAGCGAGAATCGAATCATCTTATCGTAACACACAACTTCAGCATGATTTTCGTGTAGAAAGTCCATGCCTACTATGACGTCAAAACTTCCGAGTTGCATCGGAATGAGGTCGATTGGGAAGATGTGATTGTTGAGCTCAAGAGTACAATCACGAAGGACAAAATTGACGGCGACGGTTCTTCCAGTAGCGACTTCAACATCGAATGTCGAGGAGAGTTGGGAGCGTTTACGGTTAAGGAGCTTCTCGAATTCGAATGACACAAAGCAATTATCGGCTCCGGTATCAAACAAACATGATGCATAAATAACATTCACAAGGAACGTACCATTAACCACGTTGTTGTCGGCTTGGGCTTGGCACACGTTGATGTTGAAGGTTCTGGCGCATGCTGCCTGTTGTTGTTGTTGTTGTTGCTGCTGTTGTTGCTGCTGCTGTTGTTGTTGCTGCTGTTGTTGCTGCTGTTGCTGAGGCTCTTGTTTCACGACCCTGTTTAGGCACATGTTGGCGAAATGGTTCGGGTCGCCACATGCGTAGCAGGCTCTAGCTTTGACCGCGGGTGCCGGAGGAGCTTGTTGACCCTGTGGGGCGGTGAGTAGAGCTTGATGAGCAGGAGCTTGTCAAATACGGCAGTTGGCAGTAAAATGGTCGTACACATTGCAATGAGAACAAAAACAGCAAACAATGGCAGTTGGGTGATGGTAGGTACAAGTAGGGCAGAGCGGATGTGGCCCAGTGTATGCACGCTTACCAAGAGGTGCATTGGCCACAGGCGCTGCCACTTGGCGCTGTTGAGCTGGTACTGATTGAACTGGTGCAGCAGTGGTCGCACAATTCTTGTTGCTGGAGCTGTTCTTTCTCTTGTTCTTTCTCTTGTTCTTCCTCTTGTTGCTCGATGAGGTGGGTTCAGCAGTTGGTGCGGTAGCGATAGCTTGATGCAGATGCTTCGAAGTCTTATCCCAGACACCAGCCTTAACCCAGCTTGTCGTTGATTTCAGCGGCCAGTAGATAAGTTTCCTCGATCATCGTAGTCTTAGCCGCTTGCACGAAATCAGCAACGCAGTCGGGCAAGGCCCAGATGTACTTCTTGATTGCCATGTCGGGAGTCATGACTTGGTCGGGACAGATAATGCTGAGTTGTTTGAAACGAGCAGTGAGACTAGCATTGTCACCATCCTTTTGCTGTATGTGCCAAAATTCATCTTCTAGCTTTTGACGTTCGTGAGGAGGGCAGAATTCCTCTAGCATAACTTCCTTGAGCTCGTCCCACGACAGACCGTAGGCTGCATCGTTCCCTCGCTTGTTCCTCTCGGCCGTCCACCAGTCTAGTGCAGGGGACTGGAAAACGCCCGTAGCATTCAGAGTACGGAGGTCATCAGGGCAACCACTCTGTCACAGAGTAACCTCAATGGAATCAAACCAGTGAAATAGTGCAGTGGGACCTCCTTCACCAGTGAATTCTTTTGGCCCACACGACTTGAATTGCTTGAAACTGAAGGTCTTCGCGGTAGCTTTAGGAGCTTCGGTTCTCGATTCCTCAGACGATTTGCTGGCATTCTCATAAACGTCGCTCACGGACTTTGCTACACTTTTAGCGATGATGGAAGCAAGGCATTTGTCTCTCTTTTCTTGACGAGAAAGTGCGTGACGGGATCCAGACGACATTGTCTGCAACAGTCATCGTCACAGGACTTAACACATGGTATTCGAATCTTACCTCACACGTCTACTACTTACTAAAGCTTAGGAACACGCAATGTAACAGGTATCACATAAACACATAGGCACATAATCACAGATTCATATAAACGCAGAAGCACATAGGGCACAAAGGGCACAGAATCACAAAAGCACGTACGCATTTAGTCACGTGAGGTAGTCAGAATACAGAAACCTATCATTAACAGTTTGCGAGTGTTCGAATATAGCGTAGTATAAGTGTACGTCGTAGTATAAAGTCGTCCAAAATTCCGAGATTTGTTAACGATGTGTAGTGTGTTGTGTGAGTAGCGAAAGCAAGGGCGTTAGATCGAAACCAGTGATACCTTAAAATGCTAACAAGTAAGCATGGAACACACAAAACACATAAAATCAGCGAATCATCAAAGTCAGAAATTGCGGCTTAGAATCAAAACACATAAAATTCGAGAAGTAGATTGTCTGCGGCTAGTAGACTTCGACTAACCAAAGTGATTCAACTATTCGAAAGGACTTCTTGTGCACATTTAACCTTCAGGATTGTGCCTTGGCCTCGATTCTTGGGCGTTTGGCACACATCCCGTTATTCATATCGTGACTTCAGGTCGTTGGAGTCCGTCGAGACTTTGGTGAGAGTTTTGTAAAATGTGCGGAACAAGTCGTCAAGGTTAGGGTTTCACCCCTAGCTCAACAACTTCGTCCTTTTTTTTTATAAAATAGAGGAGATTATTCATCAAAATATGGATTTCACTCCTGATTTAGTATAATTTCCCCCGTCGATCAAGCGTTCGTTATTGAAAAAGGAAAAAGAAACCATTGATAAGTTGATAAAACAACATTAATTCAAGCATTTTAGTCAAGAGTTTGTGGTTTTCACACCTAATCTCAATCTTATCGCCCATTTATAGCTGTAAATTCGAGTGTAGTGATAGTGTAGGATAAACGAAAATAGCGAGGAGTAAGCTCGTACATAATCCCTACTGGTTATGCACAAGTCGGTCTGTTGGTTCCTAACTATAGACTAGGTTTCTAAGACACCGACGCGGACTAGGTCGAGTCTTGCCTAATTCCCTATAGTTATGGCTCTGATACCAATCTGTCACACCCCAACCGATGGCGGAATCATCGGGGCATGGCACTGAGCGAAACAGATTGTCCAGAAGTTTCCATAACAATTATCAATACTATTCAATTTAAATAATACGTCCCATACCGTATCTCAAACAGTAAATCAATTATTACAGACAAAAATCCAGGCAAATATTCTGTTCCGACCACTCAGATTTAAATGGACAACAATTGTTTATCTGCTTCTAGAGACCCTTAATTCGTTAACTACAGTCAACTATTTTTTGGGCTCTAAAGCTTTATTCTAGCCTCACATTCCTACCAAGTGTGCGTCCTAAGCACCTGTCACGTACGTTAAAATAATGTCAATACATAAAATGTAAAGGTGAGCATACAAGTTTGATAATAGCATATAGAGTTCGAATTCGTTTACGCATAACCAGCACGTACACATAGTGAAATGAAGCACGTTAGTTATCGACATAGATCCATCGATACCAATGACTGCGGGTTGACTGCCCGGGGCAGTTCGCAATACATTATTACCACCGTAATCCATACAAGTAATAATCCTTAACAACCCCCGTGTGAACGGGTGCTGAGTCCAAACTATAGTGCTATCGTTGCTAAGGCAGGTAGACAGCATTCCATGTGTAAACATAACAAACAAGCATTCATAAGCCACGTATAACATGCATTATCGGTTAGCGTTCAAATAGTATTGAGTAGTGTGATAGTTGTAGTTTGAATATTCGTAACGTATGTAACACCCAAAAGTGCATAAAGCAAAAAGGGATCGAGTATACTCACGGCGATGAATGGATTGAAGGGAGCGCTTAGCGAATAAGGTTAGCCGGAATAGATTCGGTAGCATAACGATAAGTGAAGCGTAAAATGTTACAAAGTAAGAAAGGGTCGGATAGTGGTTCGATCGGATGGTAATCCGATCGGACAGCAATCCGTGCGGATAACAATCCGTTCGGGTGGTCATCCGGTCGGACAGCTTGTCCGTTCGGATGGCGATTCGAGTGGATTGTCTCTTCCTATAAGGAGAATATGTTTGTGTATGATGGTTTGACTTTTGAAGTATTCGTTGTAGTATTTTGAAAACACGAATGTATCTCTATCTATCAAGTTGGTCGATCGGATGACTGGTCGTGCGGATGGCAATCCGTTCGGATGGTCATCCGGTCGGACAGTGGTCCGTTCGGACGGCGACTTAGTAATGAGGTTACTTACTGAAAGCAAGTTCACAACAAAAGCGTCATTCGATCGGATGGCAATCCGATCGGATGGCAACCTTGTTATTGAACATGTTGAAAATTGTTTAAGTCTTTAAAGTCTTAGTATCTCATGATCCGAAGAGTAATCCAGTCAGATGGTCGTCCGATCGGATTACATTTCGTTCAATACTCAAACTTTAGATAAGATTGTTTTTAAGGTGGGACCCAAGGGTGATCCGTTCGGATGACAATCCGTTCGGATGACCTATCCGATCGGATTGTAGTCCGGTCGTATAGCAATCCGCTATGGTTGTTCCGTTCGTCCAACACTTGGTCGTTTTGATGGTTTGTCATTATGTCGAGACACTTTGACAACGTGTTAGCCAACAGAACCCCTAGTTTGACCCAAGTGACCAACCCGACCAGGAATCACCCTAGTCCAGCCGGTTACCGGCTTGAGACGGTTGTTCTTGACTAACCCGAAATCGGTAGTCTCGTGGGTAGAATCCGGATCTTGAGCTAGTACAACACTACATTCGAGTAGAAGACTAAGTCAGGGTCGGATCCTATCGGTTTTGAGTACATTGAGTGCAAAAGAGTTGAAAGAAGGTTAAAAACCATCTTTCAATCCTCTTTCTCCACACTCGTGTTGAGATCTTTACAAGATCTTTGTGGAAATCGGTTAGATCTAAGTTGTTCTTGGTGGATTGAGGCCAAAACATGAAGTTCTTGAAGAACACATGATGACGTCATCCTAGAACACCTGAAATTTAGTGATTTCATGGTTAAAAGTTAAGATTTAAAAGATAGAAAGTTGTAGGAGTGCATGTAGATCAAGAAAGTACAAGATTTAGGGCGAGATCTTACCTGGATTAAGAGAAATCGAAGAAAAGGTGAGGAGCACGAAAGGTTCGGATAAGGACTTCCAAAAATGGAAAGAATAACAATGAAAAGGGTATTTATAGGATTCCAAAAGAGGAAAGTGTTATCCGATCGGATGGCGTACCACCCGGATGACGATCCGGTCGGATGACATCCTGGTCAGATGACGCCTGACCTGGAAGGTAGTGGCTATCCGGTCGGATGGCTATCCGGCCGAATGGCACTTGGTTCGATTGTTTGACGCGACGATTTTTGGTGTTTCGATTTCGATTGTGAGTGGCTCATCACGTGAGGGTTTCCTAGTCAAATTACTTTTAGTCCCAACTACTAATTATCATAGTTTGAGTTTCGATTGCGTTTCGAGTTTCGATTGATTTCCACAACATATATATATATATATATATAACACAAGTAACACATAAGGCGATTAGAGAGCAATTAACGCACAGTCGTAAGTCGATTAGAGAGCAATTAACGCACATCGATTTTAGCAATTAACAACACTTACTCCACATAATACAATTAAAACAAGGAAATTACTATAAGTCAAATTCGTACAATCAGTCGTTGACTTTGACCTTGACTTTGACTTTGACTCATGAAAACACGGGGTGTTACACTGAGAGGAGGATCCTTAAACCTGGGAGGATCCTTGTGTTAGGGGTGAAATTCTAAGCTTATATCCTGGGAAATATCTTGACTTATATCTTGGTTGTATGATATCTGTTCATATCCGGGATGCTCATTCGGGATATTGGTAATATCTTGAATGGTATCCTCAGGATTACTAACGGGTTGTGTGCAGGAGTACGCGTCCAGGTGCCCAACGTTCACGAAGACTCTTTCTCCAGGAGACTCGGTCTAAGTTGTTCGAATGAAGACGTTGAAGCCGCATTACTCGGTCTACAACGTTAACAATGGAATATTCGGGAGCACCCCATATTTATAGGGATTTTAGTTTGTATTTTGTTACTATAAATAGGTGGGTATATCAGATCAAATAGGACATCACAATCACACTCATTACACTCTTACACTCGTTCTCTCGCAATTTTCACTTTCACATAAAAGCATTGTAACACTTAGCGATTTGGTCAATATCCTGCACTGTATCCTGACGTTTGAAGTAATAAGAAGAACTAGGCAGCTGCGATTGACAGCTCCCGAGGTTTTATGCCGGCAATCTAGATTGATCAAGGGCTTTCCTCGTACATCTTGTGTCATTTCCTTTACTTTTTGCTCATAATTTGATCGTAGATACAGCTCGATATCCTGAGCCGTATCCTAAAAACTGTTTTTACAAACAACTTAACCAGCATATTTCCAACACGCTTTTTAGCACACTACCTCACTTAACTAATTTGATCACTTAATTGCTTTGGTAATTTTTTACCAAAACAATTTGGCGCCCACCGTGGGACAAGTGGTGCAACCTTTACTAAAAATCTTTGTGAAATCGTTAATCGGTTTTCTGTTTTCAAAACTTCTTGCCACATTGTTTACAATGGCCTCAAGATCAAACATGAGCTCCTCTACTGTGTCTGCTACGACTTCTGCTACTACCGGTTCGGTGCTTCCACCACCTCCTCCAAGGATGCCAGCTTCTTCACAACCTCAGGATATTATCCCTACTCGGAGTGTCCACGGATCTGCTCCCGTTTTAGCTTCTAATGATGAAATTATAACTTTATTTGGAAGTGTGCAGGAACAAATGAGGCAGCAACAGGAAACTAACCAAATGTTGTTAAGAGAAATATAACTCTTAAAAGCTAGCTCAAGCAGATCCGTTGAGGATATTGTTACTCCTTTACAACCCAGAACTTTGAACTTCAGTTCAGCTGTGTATACTGAGGATAATAGGGGGAATATTGTGCCTAGTCGTTCCCAGAATCATACTCCTGAAATACCCTCCTCGATCAGGATGTCAACTATGAGGAGCTCAGGATATGTTTAAGGATATGGCCAGAATCCTCAGATTGGTAACGTGTTAAATAATAATATTCATGCTACTAACAATAGTGGATCTTTGCAGGATGCAGGTATGACATCAACATTTACTAGGGAGCTTCAGAAATTGAAGGACATGATATCTAGTGTACCTGGAGTGGTCCAGCCAATTCCCGAAGTGTCCCAAGACAGCCACATGATATCTCGTTTCGCATATCCTATCTGTGATGCTGAGATTCCGAAAAGATTTCAAACCCCCAACATGAAGCTCTACGATGGGACTACGGATCCTGAAGAGCATATTGCCCAGTATAGGGAAAGAATGGAGATTAATCCTATTCCTCCGGACCTCAAGGAAGCATGCTTATGCAAGGGTTTTGGTTCTACCTTAACAGGATCAGCCTTGAAATGGCTCTTAAATGTTCCTCCGCATTCGATTACATCTTTTGCTCACTTAGTGAATTTATTTAATAGTCAGTTTTCTTGTAGTCGGAGTTTTGAAAAACTGACAAGTGATCTTTACAGGATAACTCAAGGACCTCAGGAGTCCCTAAGGGATTACGTGAACAAATTCAGCAGGGAATCCTTAGATATCCCACACCTTGATGTTGCAACTGCTGTGCAGGCTTTCAAGATGGGACTACAAAAGGATTCCCAGTTTTATCAGGATCTTGTGATGAATCCTTGCAGGAACTTGGACGAAGCTCGAAACAGAGCCTTGAGATATATCAGGCTGGAGGATGATAGGAAAATGCAAGAAAGGATGAACTCGTCCACTACATATGAATCGACTAATAGGAAGTCAGAATCCTCGTTTAAACCATATCGCTCTAAGCCGTATGGTAGAAATGACAACAAGAAAGTGAATGTTGTTGAAGACAAGGATCCTAAAGAGTATCCAGCGTTATCTGAATATTGCTTTTCTGTTAACATTCCTGAATTAATGTATGCTATGCAGGGTTTAGGAGACAAAGCTAGGTGGCCTCGGAAGTACCAACAAAAAGCTGATTGGAAGGATAAATCCAAATGGTGTGCCTTCCACGAAGATTTCGGACATGTGACTGAAGATTGCATCGCTCTAAGAAAAGAAATAAGTTATCTTCTGAGCAAAGGATATCTGAAGGATCTCCTAGGAAAAAAGAAGAATAAGGGTCAGGATACTGAGAAGGATCCTGAACGAGCGGCATCACCTCCTGCGGATGCCAAGATAATCAACTTTATTTCAGGAGGATCCGACATTTGCGGGACTTCGTATTATGCGGCCAAGAGGCATGCAAAAGAGGCTAAAACTGAAAGGGGAGACAAACCAGCCAGGATGACCACCTTGACAACTGATAAAGTGATCACTTTCGATAGTGATGACAGGGATACTGTTCAGGATCCTCACCATGATGCTCTTGTAATAACATTATATGTGGCTAACCATTTTGTACGTAGGATATTGGTGGATAATGGCAGCTCCGTCAACATAATCCAACTAGAGACTCTGAAAAGCATGAATGTATCCCCAATGGATATCACATCAAAATCCACCGTGCTTGTTGGGTTCAGCGGAGAGGCTAGGAACACAGTGGGAGAAATAAAGTTACATGTATATGTTGAAGGGGTCAACTCGATACAACGTTTCTGCGTGATGGACTCCCTATCCTGCTATAACATCATACTGGGCAGGCCATGGATCCATGATATGAAGGTTGTGCCATCAACTTATCATCAATGCATCAAGATCCGTACCCATTGGGGGGTTGTCAAGATTGACAGTGATCAGCAGGAGGCAAAAGAATGTTACTCATCCTCAATGAAATCCTCAACCAAGCCTAGTACAGCATAGCAATTAAAGTTGCGGGCCCAGGATATCCTGGAGGCTTCGGAGCAGGATATGAAGAAAGTTATCCTGGATCAGGATAATCCTGATATCTCGGTGCTCGTAGGAACCAATATCCCCCAGGATATTGAAGAACAATTAACTAACTTTTTGAAGTGCAGGATGTCAACATTTGCATGGAAGCATGAGGATATGACAGGTATTTCCAAATACATTATCACTCACAAGCTTGGAATTGACAGGTCATTCAAACATGTGCACCAAAAGATAAGGAAGTTCGCTCCTGAACGAAATACAATTATCCAAGAGGAAGTTGAAAGATTATTGAAGTCCAAGATGATCAAGGAAGTCAAATTTCCCAAGTGGCTAGCAAATGTGGTCGTGGTTCAAAAGAAGAATGGGAAATGGATAGTTTGTGTAGATTACACAGACTTGAATAAGCCTTGTCCCAAAGACTCATTTCCTCTTCCTCACATTGACGCAATGGTAGATGCTACTGCCGGGCATGAGATGTTAACCTTCATGGATGCATTCTCAGGATTTCAGCAGATTCAAATGGAGCCTTCGGACCAGGAGGATACTGCCTTCATGACACCAACAGGTATTTATTGTTATACCGCTATGCCTTTCGGTTTGAAAAATGCAGGTGCCACATACCAGAGATTAGTGAACATGATGTTCAAAGATAAGCTGGGGGACACAATGGAGGTATACATCGACGATATGGTGGTAAAATCTAAAAAGGCTGAGGATCACCTTCCGGATATTAAAGGAGCATTTGATATCCTGGATCAATATAACATGAAGCTAAATCCTGCTAAGTGTCATTTCGGAGTGGGGGCAGGAAAGTTTCTAGGATATATGGTGACCAAAAGAGGAATAGAGGCAAGCCCGGAGCAGATTAAAGCCATCTTGGATATCAAATCACCCTCAAATATGAAAGATGTTCAACGATTAACAGGGCGAGTCGCGGCATTGAACAGATTTATTTCAAGATCCTCCGAGAAATGCAAAGAGTTTTATGATATCCTGAAGAAGAACAAGAAGTTCGAATGGGGTGAGAAGCATGAAGCAACCCTGCAGGATTTGAAGCAATATCTTTCAATTGCACCTCTACTGATGAAGCCTGAGAATGGTGAACCACTGTCCCTATACCTCGCAGTATCAGGGAATGCTGTAAGTGTCGTCCTTATAAAGGATCATGAAGGTCAGCAATATCCTGTTTATTATGTTAGTAAAAGTTTGTTAGATGCTGAAACTAGATATTCTCATTTAGAAAAATTGATACTAGCACTAGTTATGGCATCAACAAAGCTTAGACACTACTTTGAGACACATAGAATTCATGTCAAGACTAATTATCCTGTTAGAAATGTGCTTAGGAAACCCGAAATGTCAGGCAGGATGGCCAAGTGGTCAGTAAAGTTAAGTGCTTATGACTTAGTGTACGAACCTAGAAATGCCATAAAATCGCAGGCTTTAGCTGACTTTGTGGCTGATTTCAGTAGTGACATTCAGGATGAGGTAGACCTAGAAGTACAATAATTAGGAGAATCCTCAGGATCCTGGACATTATATACTGATGGAGCATCTAATGTTAGAGGAGTAGGATTGGGAATACTACTAAAATCGCCACAGGGGGACATATTACCCCAGGCTATTAGATGTGAATTTCCTGCTACTAATAATGAAGCAGAGTATGAGGCTTTAATTGCAGGATTAGAACTAGCTAAAATATGAATATCAAGAATTTTCAAGTATATGTTGACTCCTTGTTAATCACTAATCATTTTAATGGAACCTATGCAGTTAAGGGTGAGAAATTAATCGAATACCTCGATATTCTCAAAAAACTAGCAGGATATTTCGATGTTTTTACACTTCAACAGGTACCAAGGGAAGATAATGCTGAAGCGGATGCCTTAGCAAATCTGGGATCATCGGTCAGGATACCAGAAGGGACCCAAATACTAATATTGCATATCTTGTATCCTGTAACGAATCCTCAGGATGAAAAAGTAATAAGTATCCAGGATCCTGTTGCTGGATATCCTGAAGAGGATAATAAATCCTGGACGGCTCCAATCATAAGATATCGCAAGGAAGGGCACATCCCTAAAGACGAAAATCCTAAGGCATTTAGGATGAAGGTATCATGATTCACCATTATAAATAATATTTTGTATAAGAAATCTCTTGCAGGACCATATTTAAGGTGCTTGGAGGATCCCGAAATTAAAGAAGTGCTTCAGGATATACATGAAGGGGATTGTGGTAACCATACTTGGGGCAGGTCATTATTCTCAAAAATATTGAGAACATGATACTTTTGGCCAACGATGAGGAAAGATGCTACAGAATATGCTCGAAGATGCGATGCATGCCAAAGGCACAGTATCATACTACATCAACAAGCCGAACCACTATATCCTATAGTTTCCCCTTAGCCATTCATGAAATGGGGAATGGATATAGTAGGGAAATTACCAAAATCTCCAGGAGGAAAAGTCTTTATGCTGGCAATGACTGATTATTTCTCTAAGTGGGTAGAGGCTGAAGCATTTGTTCAAGTCAGAGACCAAGAAGTAGTATCCTTTATAAAGAGGAATATCCTGACCAGGTTTGGAGTGCCAGCTGAAATCATTTGTGACAATGGATCCCAGTTCATAAGTAAAAGGACTACTGACTTTTGCAAAAGTTGGGGAATCAAAATGATCACATCTACCCCGGTACATCCTCAAGCAAATGGACAAGCTGAATCCTCAAACAAGATAATTGTCAACAACTTGAAGAAGAGGCTAGGAGCTAAGAAAGGAAGATGGGCAGAAGAACTACCCTTTGTTTTGTGGGCTGATAGAACAACGGTAAAGAATGCAACTGGCCAGACACTATTTTCCTTGGTATTCGGAGCAGAAGCAGTTATCCCAACAGAAATGGTAATACCTACTGTGAAGTCTATCCTCCGGGATCCTGAGCAGAATCCTGAAGCTTTATGCCAGGATTTGGACACCATAGACGAGACAAGAGATGCAGCAAGACTAAGGATGGCAGCATATCAACAAAGGATATCCAGAGCATACAACAAGAATATAAGGACTAGAAGGTTTAAAGTTGGAGATTGGGTGTTAAGAAAGGCTTTTCAGAATACCACTAATCCTGCCGATGGAAAGTTGGCTCCAAAATGGGAAGGACCATATGAGGTTGAATCAGAATCAGGAAAAGGAGCATACCGGCTCAGGAATATGGAGGGGATATGCTACCAAGATCCCGGAATGCCATGCACTTAAAGCTCTATTTCAAGTAAGAATAGAATTTAGCTTTTATCTCAGAATGATATGTATTCTATCTCTCTTAAATATATTTGAATTCGTTTATTATCTTGAACCCAATACTGACTTAGGCATCGGAAGGGTGTTAGCCAAGCTAACACCCACCTTAGTTTAAGATTGTTTTGCAGAATATAAATCAGGATATAGCTCCAGGATATTTCGAAAGATCAGAGGATTGGCCCCCTCTCTCACGCTTAAGGGATCCTGATCCCTTCAAAGGTTTAAAGGTATTCACCTTTCTCTCGAATTGGGTTTGAACACCCCGCCTGGAGCGCAAGTCATCTGGGGATAGTTCAAGGTAACGGGACCAGTTCATGTAAAAGTGGCTGAAAATTTCGTTACTATTGGCTATGTCCTGGATCCTAAAGGTATATGAGGATTGATCACCCTCTATCACGAAAGGGTATTTTCATACCCTCTAAGGTTTAAAGGTTTTCACCTTTCTAAGACTTGGAGTTTATACACTCTCGCCTGTAGCGCATGAAAATCATGGTTTATCCCCAGCATGTTAAGGGTTTATCCCCAGGACGTTAAGGGTTTATACCCAGCATGTTAAGGGTTTATCCCCAGGATATCAGGGTTTATCCCCAGGATATTTGAGGTTTATGCAATCAAACTTAAATACGACCATGTTGAACACTGTCACACCCCCAAAATCCACACGCGGAGTATCACCGCTTGGAGGCGTGACTGACCAGGATCAAGCCACCAATCATATTGAACATAGTAAGTATTAAATGTAAAGCAATCAAACCAATATGAAAGGTGTTCAAAACATATGTATAAATTCAACGTTTAGCGGAAGCAGAAATAAACCCAATCATAAGTAACAATTCAAATGTTTAAATGTTGCTCATAACATCCACAAACTGTGCCCACAACGACCGTGCCTCCCGTGCAAGCTCCATAAGTACCTAAGGTCCTGCAAGGCATGTAACAGAGAGTCAACAACTAGTTGAGCGAGTTCACAGTGAGTTTGTTTAGTTATAGTGTTCATAATGTAGTTCGTATGTTCATTTAGTAATCATGTATCGTATGTATCGTATCGCGGCCCTCTCGGCATGTTTGCGAAGTATAGTGGGGATTTCCCATGTTTGCTAGACTAGGTATAGTAGTATCGCGGCCCTTCCTGGCATGTTTGCGAAGATTAGAGTATATAGTTCGCGGCCCTTCTTAGGCATGTGTGCGAAGATTGTCATAATATCGCGGCCGACCCTTGGCGTGTGTGCGAAGATCGTTTAAATTAGTATAACCAGTCTAGTCTGTTCTTATCCATAATCCTTCCTCTCCCGGGAATCATATATCTAAGTTCCATAAACTGAACGAATAAATAATCCAACCCATTCCCATCCTGGGGAATCCCATGCCTTGGCTGTGTGAACTCACCTTGGTTTGCTCGGTATGCTAAGTGTATGCTCGCAAGTAATCAATCACGTCCTAAAGTATGCACGTATGTGAAATCAGTTTGCGTTCAAGTTGTGCACGTATAAACATGTAACACGTAATCACAATCATATACAAGATGGTTACACTTAACAGCAGTTAAATATTCCAGTTAACACTTAACAGAATTAACCCAAGTTACTGTGCAGATTCTGTTCGGCGAAACACACATAATGGCGAAACACATATAGTAACGAAACACATATAGTGACGAAACACACTCTGTTTCGTCGTGGCTTTGCTTGGCGAAACAGGATTCCAAATTCGTCGACGACTCTTGGCGAAACACATTCTGTTTCGCCGAGGCTCCTGTTTCGTCGAATGTCTGATTCGTAGACACAGTTACAGCAGTTACGAAATACACAGAAACCCTAATCATGTTAGCAGCCGACATCAATATTATCAATCATGCAGTAATCATTCAACACAGAATCATTGTAACATCATCATAGCATAATCATCGAACCACTTTAACGTCTAGCATGAACCCTAGCTTACGTATACAACATATCGATTACAACATCACATCATCAAACCCTATCAAGATGCTAACTTGCATTCAGAATCAGATCATAATAACAACATCCAGAACCGAGTATTCAATCATATTAAGTTTCGCATAAAACCATCTATATCCGACTACAATATTCATATCGAAATCCATATCATCATCATTATAACAAGAACCCTAATATTTAACATGTATCAGTTTCAGATATACATCATCAAAGCAGAATCACATGACACATAAACACGTACACTGAGAAAGATCAATCAAGACACATAGATTTACTAACCGAGATGATGGTTTTATCGCACAAGGGTTTCCGGTGGGTTCTAGTTCGCCGTCACAGTGAGAGAGCTCTAGGGTTTCGGTTGTGTTGATAGAAAGTGTAAAATGATGATGTTTTACGTAAAAATACATAGAATAACATTCTGGGCCCAAGCTGGGCTTCGGCAGATCTGGGCTCGGCGAAACAGTTTGTTTCGTCGAGTCGTATACGGCGAAACATATCCTGTTTCGTCGGGAATGGTTATGGCGAAACACACTTGTGTTTCGTCGGGTTCTATCTCATGTTCGACAGTTTATGTTTCACGACATGTTATACAATCAAACACATAATCAAGCAAACACACTAGGTTTTATCATAACACAACCATATAGTCAAAGTCAACGTGCATTTAATGCGAATAAAGAATGTCAGAAATTCGAGTTGTCACATTATCCCCAACTTGAAAGAAATTTCGTCCCGAAATTTAGCATGCGGTTACTGAGGAAAGCTAATGGTGTGACGTTGTTTACCTGTATTGTATCGCGGCTCCCCGAGCATGTTTGCGAAGATTACTGGTTTTCCTGGGATGTCACATTATCCCCCCGTTGATTTGGAATTTCGTCCCGAAATTCTGCATTGGTAGCTTCAGCCTCAGTAGTAGTTGCATTGGTTCCGAATAACTGGGGATATTTGAGTTCCATTTGATCTTCGCGCTCCCAGGTGAACTCTGGGCCGCGGCGGGAGTTCCAACGAACTCGTACAAGAGGGATTCTCGTGTTCTTGAGGACCTTAACATCCCGGTCCGTGATTTCAACAGGTTCCTCGACGAAGTGCAACCGCTCGTCGATAGTGAGTTCCTTTAAGGGAACTATGTGGGTCTCATCTGACGTATACTTCTTCAGATTCGACACGTGAAAGACGTTGTGAACTGCACTGAGTTCAGGTGGTAAGTTCAGTCTGTAGGCCACTTTGCCTATTTTCTCAATAACTTCGAAAGGTCCAACATATCGTGGATTTAGTTTGCCGCGTTTACCAAAACGAACCACACCCTTCCAGGGTGAAACTTTAAGTAGCGCTCGATCCCCAACTTGGAATTCGAGTAGTTTTCTGTCTAAATCAGCGTATGCTTTCTGACGGTCGCGTGCTGCCGCCATGCGTTGTCGTATTTGTGCAATCTTTTCTGTAGTATCAACTACCATTTCTGGACCTGTGATTTGACTTTCTCCCACCTCTGCCCAACAGAGAGGTGACCGGCACTTACGCCCGTATAGTGCCTCGAATGGTGCAGCTTTAATGCTGGTGTGGTAACTGTTATTGTATGAAAATTCCACAAGTGGCAGATGTTTTTCCCAACCATTGCCAAAATCTATTACGCACGCCCGAAGCATGTCTTCTAGAGTTTGAATAGTGCGCTCAGACTGCCCATCTGTCTGAGGATGATACGCCGTGCTCATGTCTAAACGAGAGCCAAACGATTTATGCATTGCTTGCCACAGTTCTGAAGTGAAACGTGCGTCACGATCAGAGATGATGGAGGTGGGCACTCCGTGCCTCGAGACCACTTCTTTAAGATATATGTCTGCTAGTGTGGAGAACTTATCCGTTTCCTTGATTGCCAGAAAGTGAGCAGACTTAGTGAGTCGATCCACGATCACCCAAATAGTATCGTTTCCGCGCTGAGATCTAGGTAGACCAGTAACAAAATCCATGGAAATTTGCTCCCATTTCCATTGTGCTATCTCAGGTTGTTGGAGTGGACCTGACGGTTTCTGATATTCTGCCTTGACTCTCGCACAAGTCAAGCATTTACTAACGTATGTGGCTATGTGGGCCTTCATGCTAGGCCACCAGTATGTAGTCTTAATATCGTGGTACATTTTATCCGAACCAGGGTGTACCGAGTAGCGAGACTTGTGAGCTTCATCCATTACCATCTCGCGTAAGTTGCCATAAAGTGGAACCCAAATGCGTCCTGTGACGTAGTAAGCACCATCTTCCTTTTGTTCTAAACGTTGTCTTGAGCCGCGCAGGGCTTCAGCCCTGACATTATCTGGTTTCAATGCTTCTGTCTGAGCATCTCGTATCTGAGAAGGAAGGTTAGACTGTATGGTGAGTTGTAAAGCTCGCACGCGCTTAGGCGCAGTGTCTTTTCGACTGAGGGCATCAGCCACAACATTGGCTTTGCCTGGATGGTACCTGATTGAGCATTCGTAGTCGTTTAGCAGTTCGACCCATCGTCGCTGTCGCATATTCAGTTCCTTCTGTTTGAATATATGTTCGAGGCTTCTGTGGTCAGTGTAGATAGCACATTTGGTACCGTACAAATAGTGTCGCCATATCTTAAGTGCAAAGACGACCGCTCCCAGCTCTAGGTCGTGTGTAGTGTAATTCCGTTCGTGAACCTTAAGTTGGCGCGAAGCATAAGCAATAACTTTATCCCTCTGCATCAATACACACCCAAGACCTTGGATAGATGCGTCGCAGTAGACTACGAAATCGTCCGTGCCCTCTGGCAATGAAAGAATAGGCGCGCTACAAAGTCTATCCTTTAAGTGCTGAAATGCTGATTCCTGTGCATTTCCCCAACAATAAATAACGCCTTTCTGAGTTAGTGAGGTGAGAGGTTGCGCAATCTTGGAGAAGTCTTTAATGAACCTCCTGTAATAGCCCGCCAAACCCAAGAATTGGCGGTTTTCTGTTGGTGTACGAGGCGCAGGCCAATTTTTAATCGAATCTACCTTGGATGGATCTACATGAATCCCATCCTTGTTCACCACGTGGCCTAAAAAGTGTACTTCACGAAGCCAGAAGTCGCATTTGGAAAACTTAGCGTATAGCTGTTCCGTTCGTAGAAGTTCCAGTATAAGTCGTAGGTGCTGCTCGTGTTCCTCCTGACTTTTCGAATAAATCAGGATGTCGTCGATGAAAACAATGACGAACTTGTCGAGATAGGGTTTGCACACCCTGTTCATAAGATCCATAAATACGGCAGGCGCGTTCGTTAGCCCAAATGGCATGACCATAAACTCGTAGTGGTCGTAGCGTGTTCTGAACGCTGTTTTGGAGACGTCCTCATCCCGGACTCTCAGCTGGTGGTATCCTGACCTTAAGTCTATTTTGGAGTAGTAGCTCGACCCTTGCAGCTGGTCGAATAGATCATCTATGCGCGGAAGAGGATAACGATTCTTGATCGTCACCTTGTTGAGTTCACGGTAGTCTATACACATCCTGAACGTACCGTCTTTCTTCTTTACGAATAACACTGGAGCTCCCCAGGGCGAAGAGCTAGGACGTATAAAACCCTTTTCCAAGAGTTCTTGTAGCTGCTTTGACAGTTCTTCTAATTCAGTTGGAGCTAGACGATAAGGTGCTCGAGCTATGGGCGCTGCTCCTGGAGCGAGCTCGATCTGGAATTCGACTTGACGATGAGGCGGTAACCCAGGTAATTCCTCAGGAAACACTTGAGGAAAATCGCGTACCACTGGAATATCCTCAATCTTCTTCTCTTTCTTCGATGTATCAGTGACGAGAGCTAGAACAGCTGTGTGACCCTTGCGCAGACACTTCTAAGCCTTCAAGAAGGAAATGATGCCACTCACGACACCACTCTTGTCGCCTTGAACTTCGAGAGGTTCCTTGCCCGACCGAGGAATACGAATAACTTTTTCTTTGCATAAAATCTCCGCTTGTTGTTGAGATAACCAATCCATACCAATGACGACGTCAAAGCTACCCAAGGGTATAGGAATGAGATCAATGGAGAAAGTCTGACCAGCGAGGATAAGATTACACCCTTTAACTATGTGTGTGGCCTCTAGACTTTTACCGTTAGCTAACTCTACAACATGTTTGGTGTTTAAGGGAGTTGGTGCACGTTTTAACATTTCACTAGCTTTCAGAGACATGTAACTTGTATCCGCACCAGAATCAAATAATACAGTAACATAAAAGTCGTCAAGAAGAAACTTACCCATAACCACGTTGGGATCATTCCTGGCATCACCCTGACCGATCACAAACATACGGCCTCTAGCACCATTGTTGTTATTGTTCCCACCATTGTTGTTGTTCCCGTTGCCCTGATTGTTGTTGTTGTTATTGTTCTGGTTCTGGTTTAACTGGGGGCAATCCCGCTTGTAATGACCTTCAGCCCCACACTGGTAGCATCCCCTATTTCCATGCTGCTGCTGCTGTGGCTGGTTTCGTGGAGCAGGTGGTTGTTGTTGCTGGTTCTGATTCGCAGGTCGTGAACTCCTGCAATCTTTAGCTTCGTGCCCGTTTTTGAGACATCTCTGACAGTAGGCCTTGCGACACTGACCACTGTGATGTTTGTAGCACCTGTTACACAGTGGATGATTTCCCCGATAACCACTCTGTCTCTGCCCACCAGAAGTTTGCTGACTTGGGCTCTGGTAGTCATTAGTCTTGCGTTGCTGAGCCTGAGATTGAACTATAGCTGAACCTTTGCTGGAATCCCCATCCCATTTCCGCTTGTTGTCACTGGGAGTAGCAGGAGTGACCGGAGTAGTAGTGGTAGTAGTAGTGCTGATGCGTTCAGGCAACTTGTTCTGCTCCACCGCCTGATCCGTGAGACGGTGAGCCAGCTGTACAACCTGCTGATAAGTGGCGAGGTTTGCTGAAGTGACGTGACTCTGGATCTCTGGCACTAGACCCTTGAGGAACAGTTCGATTCGCTTGATTGGAGGGTCCACCATCGTAGGACACAATAGAGCAAGTTCATTAGATCTTTTGGTGTATGCCTCAATCTCTGACCCCTTCATCTTGAGATTGAAAAACTCGACCTCCAGCTTATGAATATCATCCCTGCTGCAATATTCTTCTTTGATCATTTCCTTAAAGTTGTTCCATGGGGTAGCGTTAGCAGCAACCAACCCCAGCATTTGCACCTGAGCTTTCCACCATGTGAGAGCTAAACCCTCTAGGGTACCGGTGGCATACTTCACCCTGCGTGCCTCAGGGCATTCACACATTTCGAATACAGTCTCGATCTTTTCAAACCAGTGGAGGAGTCCGACTGCTCCCTCCGTGCCGCTGAAAGTACTGGGACGACAGTCCATGAACGTTTTGAAAGTGCAAACAGGTGCTTGACCTGTTGTGTGCGTAAGAGTAAACAAAAATTTTAGCACAAGAGTTGGTTTAGGAATGTAGGATCTAAGGACCCTAGTGTGAGTTTCAACTGCAGGGTATACCTCCTGCTTGTGCGGCTGCAACTGCCGTAGTAACTTGTTCAGCGATGAGAGCCGTCAATTGGGCTTGTGTCATGTTGATACGTCCAGACATGATCTTCATAGTAAAGATAGCATAAGTCAGAGAGGATCGCGAATCGTGCGATGACAGAAGAGTGTGAGCATATAAGCGTTCTCAAGCAGTAACGAATAGTAATCAATGTAATCTAAGCATACCACGAGCAAAGTTCTATGTAATTCTAGCAAGTAGGCAATAAATATAAACCTTATTACCTAGGATGTTGAGTCTTGCACGTGGAGCGAGGTGTCGTTGTGGATCGTTGAGCTCTGTACTGGTTATAGTCTGGTTTTAATAAAAACGTTTTTCCCTTATTAAAACCAAGTTCTCTATAACCAATGGCTCTGATACCAATCTGTCACACCCCCAAAATCCACACGCGGAGTATCACCGCTTGGAGGCGTGACTGACCAGGATCAAGCCACCAATCATATTGAACATAGTAAGTATTAAATGTAAAGCAATCAAACCAATATGAAAGGTGTTCAAAACATATGTATAAATTCAACGTTTAGCGGAAGCATAAATAAACCCAATCATAAGTAACAATTCAAATGTTTAAATGTTGCTCATAACATCCACAAACTGTGCCCACAACGACCGTGCCTCCCGTGCAAGCTCCATAAGTACCTAAGGTCCTGCAAGGCATGTAACAGAGAGTCAACAACTAGTTGAGCGAGTTCACAGTGAGTTTGTTTAGTTATAGTGTTCATAATGTAGTTCGTATGTTCATTTAGTAATCATGTATCGTATGTATCGTATCGCGGCCCTCTCGGCATGTTTGCGAAGTATAGTGGGGATTTCCCATGTTTGCTAGACTAGGTATAGTAGTATCGCGGCCCTTCCTGGCATGTTTGCGAAGATTAGAGTATATAGTTCGCGGCCCTTCTTAGGCATGTGTGCGAAGATTGTCATAATATCGCGGCCGACCCTTGGCGTGTGTGCGAAGATCGTTTAAATTAGTATAACCAGTCTAGTCTGTTCTTATCCATAATCCTTCCTCTCCCGGGAATCATATATCTAAGTTCCATAAACTGAACGAATAAATAATCCAACCCATTCCCATCCTGGGGAATCCCATGCCTTGGCTGTGTGAACTCACCTTGGTTTGCTCGGTATGCTAAGTGTATGCTCGCAAGTAATCAATCACGTCCTAAAGTATGCACGTATGTGAAATCAGTTTGCGTTCAAGTTGTGCACGTATAAACATGTAACACGTAATCACAATCATATACAAGATGGTTACACTTAACAGCAGTTAAATATTCCAGTTAACACTTAACAGAATTAACCCAAGTTACTGTGCAGATTCTGTTCGGCGAAACACACATAATGGCGAAACACAATTTGACGAAACACACATAGTGGCGAAACACATATAGTAACGAAACACATATAGTGACGAAACACACTTTGTTTCGTCGTGGCTTTGCTTGGCGAAACAGGATTCCAAATTCGTCGACGACTCTTGGCGAAACACATTCTGTTTCGCCGAGGTTCCTGTTTCGTCGAATGTCTGATTCGTAGACACAGTTACAGCAGTTACGAAATACACAGAAACCCTAATCATGTTAGCAGCCGACATCAATATTATCAATCATGCAGTAATCATTCAACACAGAATCATTGTAACATCATCATAGCATAATCATCGAACCACTTTAACGTCTAGCATGAACCCTAGCTTACGTATACAACATATCGATTACAACATCACATCATCAAACCCTATCAAGATGCTAACTTGCATTCAGAATCAGATCATAATAACAACATCCAGAACCGAGTATTCAATCATATTAAGTTTCGCATAAAACCATCTATATCCGACTACAATATTCATATCGAAATCCATATCATCATCATTATAACAAGAACCCTAATATTTAACATGTATCAGTTTCAGATATACATCATCAAAGCAGAATCACATGACACATAAACACGTACACTGAGAAAGATCAATCAAGACACATAGATTTACTAACCGAGATGATGGTTTTATCGCACAAGGGTTTCCGGTGGGTTCTAGTTCGCTGTCACAGTGAGAGAGCTCTAGGGTTTCGGTTGTGTTGATAGAAAGTGTAAAATGATGATGTTTTACGTAAAAATACACAGAATAACGTTCTGGGCCCAAGCTGGGCTTCGGCAGATCTGGGCTCGGCGAAACAGTTTGTTTCGTCGAGTCGTATACGGCGAAACATATCCTGTTTCGTCGGGAATGGTTATGGCGAAACACACTTGTGTTTCGTCGGGTTCTATCTCATGTTCGACAGTTTATGTTTCACGACATGTTATACAATCAAACACATAATCAAGCAAACACACTAGGTTTTATCATAACACAACCATATAGTCAAAGTCAACGTGCATTTAATGCGAATAAAGAATGTCGGAAATTCGAGTTGTCATAAACACAGGGGACATACATCATACAATTTGAGAGATGGATTTAATTTATGCACTGGGGACATTCCTGTGATTGGAGGATGGAATTGACTCTCCGGGAGTATTCGGTATGATCTCTCCTTTTTATAGCCTAAGTTTTATAAGTTGCGAGGCAGTATCCTGAGTAGGATATCTCTCAGGATATTCTTGCAATATGTTCCCTATATTGTCCAAATTTAACTATTTTTATAAGTAAAGTTTAAAAAAAAACAAAGTAGTAACAACAGAAATGTGACAACTCGAAATTTAGAACCTTTCGTTGTACGCTTGAACGCTAAGTGACTAACTAATTTGATGATTTAATGAATGATATATGTGAACTTATATGATTATGTTTGTGATTGTATGTATGCGAGTATGTATATGAACCGAAACAACAAGGACCCGACTCGAGACCATGCGGTCTCGAGTGAACAATGCAACATATGGGCCAGTTGGCCACACACACACACCCTTAGCCCATTCGAAGACCCATTAGGGTGCACTACTTGGGACGGGTATATAACCTTAGTGACTATCCATGTTTACCATTTTGGACAACACACTCACTCTCACACACACTCTCCATTCTCTCACTAAAACCCTAGACACCAAGCATCACATTCCTTCTCCTTCTTCTTGGATCAAACCGGTGGCACTAGGACTCTCGGATCGAGCTCGGAATCACCATTCGGAAGTTCACTCATCAACTCTTCATACCCTCACACTTAGAGAACCCAATCGGTTAGTGCCTTACCATGTATTAAGTATTTGTGCTTGATGATTGAATACTTGTCTCCATGTTTAAATAAGTGGAAAAATGTATGATTATGGTCTTATCATGTTCTCGGATGTGTATGGTGGTGATAATCGGCTAACATGTTTTAATTTCGGATATGTCGCATAATGAACTCATGATGTCTTGTGTCTAAATGTGATTTAAACCATGGTTGTTGATGTTCATGAAATCGGCTTGCATATGTATGTTAGATAATGTTCATATAAATCGGATTTCATACTCTTGTGTTAAGAACCGAAAGCTTACTATTAGGGTGATTCATTGTGTGATATCATAGGGTGCATATTAGTGTTGATAGGTTGTTGATCATGATTCTTGTTGGGTTAAAGTTTATATGAATATTTGATGAACATATGAAGAACATGATGAATATGATATGAACATGCTTTGAATATTTGAAATTTGATTGTTTGATCTGTTTTGTTTAGTAATTAGACAAGGAAACATGTTTAGTGGATAGTACAAAATGGTTGCATGAAATTAAAACCTCATTGGATAGTACATGTCGGAAATCAGCAGTTGTCCAACCGAAACCTCCTGTCTCGACTCGAAACCGCCACATGACAACTCGAGATCCCCGATTGCGACCCAGGTTGCGAGTCGCAAACGCCTGGTTGCGACTCGAGACCAAAACAGCACAACTCGAAATCTCAGTTACGAGTCCGGTTGCGACTCGAGACCAAAACAGCATGAACCGAGACCATGATTGCGAGTCCGGTTGCGACTCGAGACCGCCTGTCTCGACTAATGCATGAATGACTCGAAACCGCACAGTCTCGACTCGAGATCTCTAGTCTCGACTCGGGACCACGTACACATACACCGAATCAGACTTACTGTATTACGGGCTTAGTTGATGGGCCGGACCTTGGGCTTTGTTTATTTATATACTACTGTTCAACCCGTAGGCATTATTTGCAAACTGCCATGTTTATACATGTATGCCATGATTATTACTTGAGTACAATACGTGGAGAACATACGTGCACAACTTGGATACGAACCTGACTTGTATGATACAACTATGTTAGGACGCGGTTGACCCAATATCGCTTGACTGACTTTTCTGTGTACCTACCGAGCAAACCAAGGTGAGTTCACACCCTTTACAAAGCATGGGATTCCCAGGGGTCGGGAATTGGGGTTAAGGAACATGGGTTCCTCGTCCTCCTTGGGTAGGACAGCAATGGTTCAGGAATGTAATTCCTCGTCCTCATGGACAGATAACTCGTACTAGACCAAAACTCTATCATGAAGTCCCTCATTTTTGTATCGACTTAATCGCCGGGCCAATGGCGAGCGGGTCATTAGTTAGATAGCGCTATTTAGGTCTGACAAACCTCACACCGTGCCGCAGAGGACGGGCGTGAACTAATGGATCTGGGGCACGTCAATGATGATAGACATTGACAGTTTCAGGGCACATAAACATGACTACAGTCAGCAGTCGATATGGTAACGAGTCTAGTGTATACATGGGGTAGCCCCCACGGCCGAAATGCCAGATAACTAACACGGGGTAGCCCCCACGGCTGGATTGCCAGAGTAACCGGGAATAAACAAGTCACGTTTTTAACTATGGGGTAACCCCCACGGCAGGATGCCAGCTAAAGGAAACTGTTTTCGAAACAACTTAAAACGAACACCCAACCGTGAACTCACTCAACTTGTTGTTGACTCGTTACTACATGCTTTGCAGGTCCTTAGGTTCTTAGCTGGAGCTTGCATGGAGGAGGATCGTTGTGGGACATGGACGACTGTGTGCCATGTTAAACTTTGAAACAATTAAACTTATGTTTTGATTTAAGACTTATGCTTCCGCTTGCAACTTAACTATGTTTTGTTGAACACCAATTGTATTGGTTGAACTTTTATAACTATGTGTTTGCTGGTTCAATATGATTGGTGGCTGGATCCTGGTCAGTCTCGCCTCCAAGCGGTAGTACTCCGCAGGTGGATTTTGGGGGTGTGACAGATTGGTATCAGAGCCATTGGTTATAGTGAACTTGGTTTTAATAAAGGAGAAACGTTTTTGTTAAAACCATACTATAACCTGTACAGTGCTCAACGGTCCACAACGACGCTTCACTCCACATGCAAGGCTCGATGTTCTAGGTGATATGATATATGTATATATTGCCTACTTGTTAATCACATAGTACATTGCTCATGGTATGCTTGGGTAGTGTAACTACTGTTGCTTGAACACGTGCGTACTTACTCTATCTTATCGTCGTACTTTCGCGAACCCCTCTCACTCACGTTCTTCTTGATATAAAGATCATGTCTGGACGCGTTAACCTGACACAAACCCAGTTGACGGCTCTGATCAACGAACGAGTTGCCGCAGCACTTGCAGCTGCACACGCAGGAGGTATATCCTGCAGTCCGAACTCATTCTAGGATCTTTAGGATCCTACTCTCGTGAACCAACCTTTGTGTTAAACTCTGTCTTTTCTTTCACCCACGATAGGTCATCATGTTCAGCCACCCGTGTGCACTTTTAAGACTTTCATGGACTGCCGACCAACTACTTTTAGCGGCACTGAAGGAGCAGTAGGTCTCCTACACTGGTTTGAGAAGCTAGAATCTGTGTTCGAAATGTGCGAATGCCCTGAGGCGCGCAGGGTGAAGTATGCTACTGGTACTCTCGAGGGTTTAGCCCTCACATGGTGGAACGCTCAGGTTCAGATGCTGGGGTTGGTTGCTGCCAACGCCACCCCATGCGAAAATTTTAAAGAGATGATCAAGGAGGAATACTGCAGTCGTGATGAGATTCACAAACTAGAAGTGGAGTTCTTCAACCTCAAGATGACGGGGTCCGAAATTGAAGCTTATGTGAAAAGGTCGAACGAACTGGCAATTCTGTGCCCTACTATGGTGGATCCTCCCATCAAACGCATCGAACTATTTCTTCATGGCTTAGTGCCAGAAATCCAAAGTCATGTGACTTCAGCGAACCTCGCCACCTACCAGCAAGCTGTTCAGTTGGCTCACCGTCTCACGGATCAGGCAGTGGAGCAGAACAAGTTACCAAAACGCATAGGTGCTGCAACTACTTCTGGTACCTCTAGTGACAACAAACGGAAATGGGATGGAACTTCAAGTAAGGGTTCGACTTCTGTTCAGTCCCAGTCTCAGCAGAGAAAGACTGATGACTACAAGAGCCCCAATCAGCAATCGTCTGGTGGTCAAAGTCATGGTGGGTACAAAGGAAATCACCCCAAATGCAATCGCTGCAGCCTGCACCACAGCGGGCCATGCACCAGGGGCAACTGTCATCGGTGCAACAAGCCTGGTCACGCTGCAAAGGATTGCAGGAGCTTATACCCCGCCAATCAGAATCGTCATCAAGCTCAACAGAATCAACGCCAGCAGCAACAGCAAGGTGATAACAAAGGGTGCTTTCAGTGTGGAGCTGAGGGCCACTTCAAGAGAGATTGTCCCCAACTGAACAGGAACCAGAACAACAACAACAACAATAACAACAATCAGGGGAATGGTAACAATGGGAACAACAACAACAATGGCGCCAGGGGGCGGGTGTTTGTGATTGGCCAAGGTGAAGCAAGGAATGACCCCAATGTTGTGGCGGGTAAGTTCCTTCTCGACGACTTTTATGTTTCAGTTTTATTTGATTCGGGTGCCGATACTAGCTACATGTCACTAGAAGTTAGTCGAATGCTTAAGCGTATTCCAACACCTTTGAACAACAAGCACACCGTAGAGCTAGCAAATGGTAAGAGTTTAGAAGCCACACACGTAGTCAAGGGTTGTAAACTTATTCTCGCTGACCAGACCTTCTCTATCGACCTCATTCCTATTGTCTTGGGTAGTTTCGACGTTGTCATTGGGATGGATTGGTTATCCCAACACCGAGCAGAGATTCTTTGCAACGAGAAGGTTGTCCGTATTCCAGGTCCCGATGGTGAACCTCTCATGATTCATGGCGACAAGAGGAGTGCTGTTGAGAACGTCATTTCTCTCCTTAAGGCCCAAAAGTGCTTGCGAAAGGGCCACACTGCCATTTTGGCTCTCGTTACTGACACCTCAGCAAAAGAGAAGAAGATAGAAGATTTTCCAGTTGTACGTGATTTTCCAGAGGTATTTCCTGAGGAATTACCTGGTCTTCCGCCTCATCGCCAAGTCGAGTTTCAGATCGAACTAGCTCCTGGAGCTGCGCCCATAGCCCGTGCACCTTATCGTTTAGCCCCATCAGAGTTGAAAGTACTCTCCAGGCAACTACAAGAGCTCCTGGATAAGGGTTTTATTCATCCAAGCTCATCGCCCTGGGGAGCTCCAGTATTATTTGTAAAGAAGAAGGACGGTACCTTCAGAATGTGCATCGACTACCGAGAACTCAACAAGGTGACGGTGAAGAATCGCTATCCTCTACCGCGGATCGACGACTTGTTCGACCAGTTGCAAGGGTCGAGCTACTATTCGAAGATTGATTTGAGATCGGGTTATCACCAGCTGAGAGTCCGGGAAGAGGACGTCTCCAAAACAGCTTTCAGAACTCGATACGGGCACTATGAGTTTTTGGTCATGCCTTTTGGGATGACAAACGCACCTGCGGTTTTCATGGACTTGATGAACCGAGTGTGCAAGCCTTACCTGGACAAGTTCGTTATAGTCTTCATCGACGACATCCTGATCTATTCCAAGAGTTGGGAGGAACACGAGCAGCATCTACGACTTATTCTGGAACTCCTTCGAACAAAACAGCTTTATGCAAAGTTCTCGAAATGCGACTTCTGGCTTCGAGAAGTCCATTTCCTAGGCCACGTGGTAAACAAGGATGGGATTCATGTTGATCCATCCAAGATAGACTCGATTAAGAACTGGCCTGCACCTCGCACACCAAAGGAAATTCGCCAATTCTTGGGTTTGGCGGGATACTACCGGAGATTCATTAAGGATTTTTCTAAGATCGCACAGCCTCTCACCTCATTAACACAGAAAGGCGTTGTTTATCGATGGGGAAACGCACAGGAATTAGCATTTCAGCATCTAAAGGATAGGCTTTGCAGCGCACCTATCCTTTCCTTGCCAGAAGGCACAGACGACTTTGTGGTTTACTGCGACGCATCAATTCAAGGTCTTGGTTGCGTGTTGATGCAACGAGACAAAGTTATAGCCTACGCCTCACGCCAACTTAAGGTTCACGAAAAGAACTACACTACGCACGATTTGGAGCTGGGAGCTGTTGTTTTTGCACTTAAGTTATGGCGGCTTTACCTGTATGGTACCAAGTGCGCGATCTACACCGACCACAGGAGTCTCGAGCATATCTTCAAGCAGAAGGAACTGAATATGCGGCAACGACGATGGGTCGAACTACTGAATGACTACGAGTGCTCAATCAGGTATCACCCGGGCAAGGCCAATGTTGTGGCTGACGCCCTCAGTCGGAAGGACACTGCGCCTAAGCGCGTGCGAGCTTTACAACTCACGATCCACTCTAGTCTCCCTTCCCAGATACGAGCTGCTCAGATAGAAGCACTGAAACCAGAAAACGTCAGGGCTGAAGCCCTACGCCGATCAAGGCAACGATTAGAACAGAAGGAAGACGGTGCTTACTACGTAACGGGACGCATTTG
This sequence comes from Helianthus tuberosus, assembly GCA_030545235.1. NCBI lineage: Eukaryota > Viridiplantae > Streptophyta > Magnoliopsida > Asterales > Asteraceae > Helianthus > Helianthus tuberosus. Next base: position 120,239,233 of record CM060410.1, on the reverse strand, counting down.
GGTCCCACTCTATGGCAACCTACGAGAGCTTGTGATGGACGAAGCACACAAGTCTCGCTACTCGGTGCATCCTGGTTCGGATAAAATGTACCACGATATCAAGGCTACGTACTGGTGGCCTAGCATGAAGGCCCACATAGCAACTTACGTCAACAAGTGTTTGACTTGTGCAAGAGTCAAGTCTGAATACCAGAAACCCTCAGGCCTACTCCAACAACCAGAGATACCACAATGGAAATGGGAGCAGATTTCCATGGATTTTGTTACTGGCCTACCTAGATCCCAGCGCGGGAACGATACTATTTGGGTGATCGTGGATCGACTCACAAAGTCTGCACACTTCCTGGCCATCAAGGAAACGGATAAATTCTCCACTCTTGCAGAAATATACCTTAAGGAAGTCGTTTCGAGGCACGGGGTGCCCACCTCCATTATCTCGGATCGAGATGCACGTTTTACTTCAGAGCTGTGGCAAGCAATGCACAAATCCTTCGGCTCACGATTAGACATGAGCACAGCGTACCACCCTCAGACGGACGGGCAGTCCGAGCGCACTATTCAAACCTTAGAAGACATGCTTCGTGCATGTGTAATCGACTTTGGCAACCGCTGGGAAAAGCATCTGCCACTTGTGGAATTCTCGTACAATAACAGCTACCACACCAGCATTAAGGCTGCTCCATTTGAGGCATTGTACGGACGTAAATGCCGGTCACCTCTTTGCTGGGCAGAGGTGGGAGATAGTCAGATCACTGGTCCAGAATATGTGGTAGACACGACCGAACAAATTGCTCAAATACGAAAACGCATGACGGCAGCTCGCGAACGTCAGAAAGTTTATGCCGACATGGGCAGGAAACCGCTTGAGCTCCAGGTTGGGGAGCGGGTACTACTCAAAGTTTCACCCTGGAAGGGTGTGGTTCGTTTTGGTAAACGCGGCAAACTCAACCCACGATACGTTGGACCTTTCGAAGTCATTGAGAAAATAGGCAGGGTGGCCTACAGACTAAACTTACCAGCGGAACTCGGTGCAGTTCACAGCGTTTTTCACGTGTCGAATCTGAAGAAGTGTCCGTCAGATGAGACCCGCGTAGTTCCTCTGAAGGAACTCACTATCGACGAACAGTTACGATTCGTCGAGAAACCAGTCGAAATCACGGACCGGGATGTTAAGGTCCTCAAGAGCACCAGAATACCCCTCGTTCGAGTTCGTTGGAACTCACGTCGCGGCCCAGAGTTCACCTGGGAGCGCGAAGATCAGATGAAACAAAAGTATCCCCAACTGTTCGCAAACAGTACACCCACTACTAGGGCTGAAGCTACGGAATTTCGGGACGAAATTCCAGATCAACGGGGGGTGGATGTGACACCCCAAGAAAACCAGGAAAACCATACAACTTAACTAGCTTCCTCAATGAGTGCCTACCAAATTTCGGGAAGAAATTTCTTTCAACTTGGGGATGATGTGACAACTCGAAATTTAGAACCTTTCGTTGTACGCTTGAACGCTAAGTGACTAACTAATTTGATGATTTAATGAATGATATATGTGAACTTATATGATTATGTTTGTGATTGTATGTATGCGAGTATGTATATGAACCGAAACCACAAGGACCCGACTCAAGACCATGCGGTCTCGAGTGAACAATGCAACATATGGGCCGGTTGGCCACACACACACACCCTTAGCCCATTCGAAGACCCATTAGGGTGCACTACTTGGGACGGGTATATAACCTTAGTGACTATCCATGTTTACCATTTTGGACAACACACTCACTCTCACACACACTCTCCATTCTCTCACTAAAACCCTAGACACCAAGCATCACATTCCTTCTCCTTCTTCTTGGATCAAACCGGTGGCACTAGGACTCTCGGATCGAGCTCGGAATCACCATTCGGAAGTTCACTCATCAACTCTTCATACCCTCACACTTAGAGAACCCAATCGGTTAATGCCTTACCATGTATTAAGTATTTGTGCTTGATGATTGAATACTTGTCTCCATGTTTAAATAAGTGGAAAAATGTATGATTATGGTCTTATCATATTCTCGGATGTGTATGGTGGTGATAATCGGCTAACATGTTTTAATTTCGGATATGTCGCATAATGAACTCATGATGTCTTGTGTCTAAATGTGATTTAAACCATGGTTGTTGATGTTCATGAAATCGGCTTGCACATGTATGTTAGATAATGTTCATATAAATCGGATTTCATACTCTTGTGTTAAGAACCGAAAGCTTACTATTAGGGTGATTCATTGTGTGATATCATAGGGTGCATATTAGTGTTGATAGGTTGTTGATCATGATTCTTGTTGGGTTAAAGTTTATATGAATATTTGATGAACATATGAAGAACATGATGAATATGATATGAACATGCTTTGAATATTTGAAATTTGATTGTTTGATCTGTTTTGTTTAGTAATTAGACAAGGAAACATGTTTAGTGGATAGTACAAAATGGTTGCATGAAATTAAAACCTCATTGGATAGTACATGTCGGAAATCAGCAGTTGTCCAACCGAAACCTCCTGTCTCGACTCGAAACCGCCACATGACAACTCGAGATCCCCGATTGCGACCCAGGTTGCGAGTCGCAAACGCCTGGTTGCGACTCGAGACCAAAACAGCACAACTCGAAATCTCAGTTACGAGTCCGGTTGCGACTCGAGACCAAAACAGCATGAACCGAGACCATGATTGCGAGTCCGGTTGCGACTCGAGACCGCCTGTCTCGACTAATGCATGAATGACTCGAAACCGCACAGTCTCGACTCGAGATCTCTAGTCTCGACTCGGGACCACGTACACATACACCGAATCAGACTTACTGTATTACGGGCTTAGTTGATGGGCCGGACCTTGGGCTTTGTTTATTTATATACTACTGTTCAACCCGTAGGCATTATTTGCAAACTGCCATGTTTATACATGTATGCCATGATTATTACTTGAGTACAATACGTGGAGAACATACGTGCACAACTTGGATACGAACCTGACTTGTATGATACAACTATGTTAGGACGCGGTTGACCCAATATCGCTTGACTGACTTTTCTGTGTACCTACCGAGCAAACCAAGGTGAGTTCACACCCTTTACAAAGCATGGGATTCCCAGGGGTCGGGAATTGGGGTTAAGGAACATGGGTTCCTCGTCCTCCTTGGGTAGGACAGCAATGGTTCAGGAATGTAATTCCTCGTCCTCATGGACAGATAACTCGTACTAGACCAAAACTCTATCATGAAGTCCCTCATTTTTGTATCGACTTAATCGCCGGGCCAATGGCGAGCGGGTCATTAGTTAGATAGCGCTATTTAGGTCTGACAAACCTCACACCGTGCCGCAGAGGACGGGCGTGAACTAATGGATCTGGGGCACGTCAATGATGATAGACATTGACAGTTTCAGGGCACATAAACATGACTACAGTCAGCAGTCGATATGGTAACGAGTCTAGTGTATACATGGGGTAGCCCCCACGGCCGAAATGCCAGATAACTAACACGGGGTAGCCCCCACGGCTGGATTGCCAGAGTAACCGGGAATAAACAAGTCACGTTTTTAACTATGGGGTAACCCCCACGGCAGGATGCCAGCTAAAGGAAACTGTTTTCGAAACAACTTAAAACGAACACCCAACCGTGAACTCACTCAACTTGTTGTTGACTCGTTACTACATGCTTTGCAGGTCCTTATGTTCTTAGCTGGAGCTTGCATGGAGGAGGATCGTTGTGGGACATGGACGACTGTGTGCCATGTTAAACTTTGAAACAATTAAACTTATGTTTTGATTTAAGACTTATGCTTCCGCTTGCAACTTAACTATGTTTTGTTGAACACCAATTGTATTGGTTGAACTTTTATAACTATGTGTTTGCTGGTTCAATATAAAGGAAAAGGAAGTTATATTATTAACATACCAAAAGATGTGCTCTTGGTTTCACCTCAAACCAAGGACCATCCACCAAGAGCACAATTAGTTCCTAACTATATTTACTTAACAGTTGAAGGTTTTGTCTCAAACCGAGACCCATCCGCCTCCAACTGTTATATTGTTCAAAAAGCAAAATATGCTAACGGTGATGACCAAGGGCTTCGTCCTGAAACTCAGGATCCCTCCACCTTTGGTCATCATATTGTTCAAGTGCAGAAAAGTAAAATGAAGGAAAAGTAAATTGTTTTGAGTTACAAGCAAACGATCAAATTTAAAAAAGTGGGCTCCGGCCTTGGCACGTACATCCATCATCGCCCACCTGTATGCCTTCACAGCATCTTCTCCAACCTTCTCTACCTTCTCTGCCTCAGCATCCTGAGCAGCATCCTCACCAGCATCCGTCCCAGCATCCGCTCCAGCATCTTTCTTGCCTACAGCCTTGTCTGCCACCTCTGCCGACTTAGAGGATTCGCCAGCTTCAGCAGGAAGGGGCATGGCCTTGCCTCCAAGCTCCTTTAGCTTTGCCACCCAGGATTCTACCGGCCAGGATGGGCACTCAAGACCTGTCTCCTTGGCCTCATAGGCCATCTTAATACGAGCTTGTAGCAGGGAGACGATGGCAGAAGCTTTAATTCCTTCCCGGAAAGAAACCATGGCCTGTTCATCTTCCATTTGGACGGTGGCCAGCTTGATCTCAGCATCCAGGGTCACTTTCTTCAGCTTGTCCTCATAGTGCCGAGTCTTCACTTCAGCAATGGCACCTTGGTCGGCAACAGTAGTTTCAAGCTGTTTAATCCTGGCTTCATAGAGTGCAGCAGTACCACAGGCATCGTTGTAAAGGTGGAGCAGATACTGGAGGCCCTGTAAGTCAAAATTCAGGAATAAATCAATATTCGCTAACCTGGATATCCTGTAAGGATATTCTATCAGGATATATGTGCAGGATATAGGATCAGGATATTACCTTATTAAGGAAGGATGTCATTGGTTCCAAGGAATCTGTGAAGCTGAGCTCATCATAAGAGAATCCTTCGGGGCCTGGAGCACTAACTTCGGAGTTCTTCCTCTTCTTTGCGGTGGAAGCACGAGTCCTCGGATTAGCTTTAGGAGCCGGGAGCGGCTTGGAGCTGGTGGCTTTGCAGGAATCTGCATACAGGGAGTAAATTTCTAGAGTAGGGTAACTGTCAAGCTCGTCAAGATCGAGGAGGATTGGGACTTTGCTGGAATCTGCATACAGGGAGTAAATTTCTCCTAAATATATCAAATGAAAATATGTGTGCAGGATGGCGTGCAGGATCCTTACCACATATGTTTGCACTTGAAAGAGGGCTTGGAGATGGTGGGGACGGGTTAAAACTTCTTTCAGCCTCGGGAAGGAGTCTGATAGCGTCGATCCTCTTCTATGAATCAGCAAGGGGAGGTGCAAGCTTCCTAAAATCAGCTGTATACAAAACAATAAACAGAAAGTTGATCAGCTCAGGATAAGAGGCAGGATTACCCTTAAACCATAAATCCTACCCTTTTTCAACCACTTCACCGGATATTCCGTTCCACCAGGGATTGAGTCTCTTTTTACAAAAAAGAACTTGGATTGCCATTTCTCCTCGTTCCTGGTGGCACGAAGTATCAGCGGCTCACCGGAGGTGGAGTAAAACAAAAATCTACAGGATCCGTGGCATCTAAGCCGGTATGCTAGGGGGAGGTCATGGACAGAAAGGTCAGGGATGTGATTCTTCTTGATCTGGTCAAGAACGGACAAGACTCGCCAAAGCATCGGCATTGTTTGGCTAAACGAGATTTTTGTAATGTTGAAAAACTCGGTAATAAAGTCTGGGAAGGGGAACTGTAACCCTAAGGTGAAAGGAAAGGCACTAAAACAAAACCATTCGTCGGAAACCGTGTCCGACCGGATTTCCCGGTCAAACAGCCGGAATACCGTCCCTTCCGGGAAGATACCGGAGGATTTTAGGGCCGACAAATGGGCGCTATCAAAGGTACATATTTCTTTCTCCGGATCCTGGAGAAGATTCTGTTGTATGAATGTGGGGGCGGAGTCGCCGGAACTTGATCTTGTTTGCCTTGTCATATTCTCGTCGGAATGCTGAAAAGAATGAGAGAAGGAGATGATAGAGAGAGAGAAGTTTTTACCTTTTTCTCTACGGTAAAGAATAAATGGGATAAGGATGAGAAGTTATAGGGTGGTGATGAGTAAATGTAGGCTGAGCAGTTGCAAACAGTCACATCATGGGTCTAATCTCTTAAATTGCCTCGTTCTTCGTAAAAAATATGACCGTTAGTGCCAGGATACTAAACGGTAACATTTTTTGGGGACAATTGTTAGGGGTGAAATTCTAAGCTTATATCCTGGGAAATATCTTGACTTATATCTTGGTTGTATGATATCTGTTCATATCCGGGATGCTCATTCAGGATATTGGTAATATCCTGAATGGTATCCTCAGGATTACTAACGGGTTGTGTGCAGGAGTACGCGTCCAGGTGCCCAACGTTCACGAAGACTCTTTCTCCGGGAGACTCGGTCTAAGTTGTTCGAATGAAGACGTTGAAGCTGCATTACTAGGTCTACAACGTTAACAATGGAATATTCGGGAGCATCCCATATTTATAGGGATTTTAGTTTGTATTTTGTTACTATAAATAGGTGGGTATATCAGATCAAATAGGACATCGCAATCACACTCATTACACTCTTACACTCGTTCTCTCGCAATTTTCACTTTCACATAAAAGCATTGTAACACTTAGAGATTTTGTCAATATCCTGCACTGTATCCTGACGTTTGAAGTAATAAGAAGAACTAGGCAGCTGCGATTGACAGCTCCCGAGGTTTTATGCCGGTGATCTAGATTGATCAAGGGCTTTCCTCGTACATCTTGTGTCATTTCCTTTACTTTTTGCTCATAATTTGATCGTAGATACAACTCGATATCCTGAGCCGTATCCTGAAAACTGTTTTTACAAACAACTTAACCAGCATATTTCCAACACGCTTTTTAGCACACTACCTCACTTAACTAATTTGATCACTTAATTGCTTCGGTAATTTTTTTACCAAAACACCTTGAACCTGGGAGGATCCTCGAACCTGGGAGGATCCTTGAACTGTGTGCGTCCCCATATATCCTCCTGAGCTAACGAAGGATCCCTGATGCTGGAAGGAGGATCCTAAAGGCTTATAAGAGGATCCTAAAGGCTGGAAGTAGGACCCTAAAACCTGACTCATAGTTGTTGATCCATAACGCCTTCCCAATGGTCCACTCTGGTACTGGATATCCGGAGCTGCAGATTGCAGGGCGGTTATAGTTGGAGTGTCAAAATCCAGTGATCTAGGTACCAATGGAGAGTGATCCTCCACTGATCTCTTCAATTTTTTGATGTCATCAATCTCTCGAAGGATCCTGTCATTAGTTTTGTCCTGCTGCTGCATGTAATCCCTCATCTGAAAAATCAAAGAATAAAGATCACTGTTAGAAGGGCTAGAAGAAATAGCAGAAGTTGGTGGTTTTGGGAAAATGGGGCTTTGTTTCTTCGTAGCATTTTTAGCACTCTTATAGGATCCAAAAGGTGCTGGAGGCAAAGGTGGGATGCCCTGTGAGGAGGTGACTGTCGGCATAGAACTTGATGTGTTCTTTGCTGAAGAAGCCATGTAGTTGAAAGTGGTGAACCGAAATGATCACAATGAACAAAATTTCTCAGAAATGAAGCACCAATTGCCCCACGGTGGGCGCCAAACTGTTTTGGTCAAAAATCAGACTAGGATAATGTAACCAAATCTTCTTTTGTGAGGTATGATGCTTGAATCAATGAACAAATGTATGAACAACTTGTAAATGAAATGAACAAGTGACACAAGGATTTATACGAGGAAAAGCCCTTGATCAATGTATGATCTCCGGCATAAAAAACCTTCGTGATGGAAACTACCGGTCACCAAGTATAATTAAACAAGTAAAAGTTACAACTCTGGATAATAACAAGCTTTTTACAAGGATCACTAGTGTGCAGAGTGTATGTAAATGCCAATGAGTTGCAGAGAGTTTGCGAGTGTGTGTGTGTGTGTGTGTGTGTGTGTGCTAACTTGTTCTTACTATCAAGCTCGTTATCCCCTTTAAAAATAGATATAAACTAAGTAACAAACAATCCGCTAAATGTGCAAGCTACCCACGACTTCCATAACGGTCATTCTAGTTATGCACGTGCAGAATATTAGAGCAAATTCCCCAGGAATATCGGCAAGACTAAGTCCCACTCGTTCATTCCTGCAAAACAAGTTTAAATATAATGGAAACAACCGTTAGTGTTAGGATAACAATGAGGATCCTGGATCCTTAAACCTGCAACGTCTTCTGAGGATCCTTAATTCAAACAGAATTGAGGATCCGTGATCCTGGCTGCACTTATGGATCCGTGATCCTTAGGTATGGAAAATCTATCCCTAACAAGCACTTAGGATAGGTTTCAATTCAGAATGTAGGCTTTGTTAAACCATATTATACGAGTTCCAACACTCATTTGGTTTACGAGACCTCATTCTACTCGATCTCCCGATTTAGGTCCCGTTATATTAACATAGTGATCCGATATTAGGTGCCACTTGATTCCTTGATTGCCCGAGCTTGTTAGTTCACTTAATCGAGGATACCTTACAATCTCAAGTGAGTACATAGTTTCCCTATTTTTACTGCTTTCAATTGTTTTGGGGAGATTCATATGTGATAAACAATTTCGAGTTTTCAAAAGAAAACGAATGCTATGGTTTATCTTAAACACAAAGATTTCAATAATGTGAATAAACTTGTTTGTGCATTAATACATAACACGAATGACATTCATTAGCTTTGGCCGAGCCGACCAGTAGTGTTTTGGTCAAAAATCAAGCAATGACAATTGTTATGGGTGAAATTCTGAGCCCATATCCTGAAGCATATCCTGATCTATATCTTATTTATGTAGTATCTGTTTACATCCGGGATGCTGGTTCAGGATATTGGTAACATCCTGAACGGTATCCTCGGGATTACTAATGGATTATGTGCAGGTACGTGGGTTAGAAGCTAGCAACGTTCACAAGACTTATTCCGCGGAAGACTCGGTCCAAGTCGTTCAAATGAAGACGTTGAAGCCGTATTACTCGGTCCATAACGTTCATAATGGAATATTCGGAGTAGCCCATATTTGTAGGGATTATTGTTTGTAATTCGTTACTATAAATAGGTGGGTATACCAGATCAACTAGGACATCACAATCACACTCGCTACACTCTAACACTTGCTCTCGAGTAATTCTTACTTTCATACAAAGGCATTGTAACACTTAGCGATCTGGTCCATATCCTGCACTGTATCCTGAAGTTTAAAGCAATAAGAAGAACAAGGCAGCTGCGATTGTCAGCTCCCGAGGTTTTATGCCGGCGATCTAAATTGATCAAGGGCTTTCCTCGTACATCTCGTGTCATTTCCTTTACTTTTTGCTCATTGTTTGCTCACTGTTTGATCGCAAATACAGCTCAATATCCTGAGCTGTATCCTGAATACTGATTTTCTAAATAATTCAACAAGCATATTTTCTATACACTTTCTGGCACACTACCTCACATTACTAATTTGATCACTAAATTGCTTCGGTAATTTTTGACCAAAACAATTTGGCGCCCACCGTGGGGCAAGTGGTGCTCTCTTTACTAAAAATTTTTGGTAAATCGCTAATCGGTTCTCTATTTTCAAAACTTTTTGCCACATTGTCCATAATAGCCTCAAGATCAAACATGAGTTCCTCTACTGTGTCTGCTACGACTTCTACTACTACTGGTTCGGTGCTTCCACCACCTCCTCCAAGAATGCCAGCCTCTACACGACCTCAGGATATTATCCCTACCCGCAGTGTTCAGGAATCTGCCCCTGTTTTAGCTTCTAACGACGAAATTTTAACCTTATTTGGAAGTGTGCAGGAACAAATGAGGCAGCAGCAGGAAACAAACCAAATGCTTTTAAGGGAAATACAACTCCTGAAGTCTGGCTCGAGCAGATCTGCTGAGGATATTGTCACTCCATTACATCCCAGAACGTTGAACTTCAGTTCAGCTGTGTATACTGAGGATAACAGGGGGAATATTGTGCCCAGCCTTCCTCAGAATCATACTCCTGAAATACCCTCCTCGGTCAGGATGTCAACCATGAGGAGCTCAGGATATGCTTCAGGATATGGGCAAAATCCTCCAACGGGTAACGTGTCAAATAATAATAATACTCATGCTACTAACAATTCTGGATCTTTGCAGGATACAGGTGTAACATCAGCACTTACTAGGGAACTTCAGAAGCTGAAGGACATGATATCTAGTGTACCTGGAGTGGTCCAGCCGATTCCGGAAGTGTCCCAAGACAGCCACAAGATATCTCGTTTCGCATATCCTATTTGTGATGCTGAGATCCCGAAGAGATTTCAAACCCCCAACATGAAGCTTTATGATGGAACTACGGATCCTGAGGAGCATATTGCTCAGTATAGGGAAAGAATGGAGATTAACCCTATTCCTCCGGATCTCAAGGAAGCATGCTTGTGCAAGGGTTTTGGTTCCACCTTAACAGGATCAGCCTTGAAATGGCTATTGAATGTTCCTCCACATTCGATTACATCTTTTGCTCACTTAGTGAATTTATTCAATAGTCAGTTTTCTTGTAGTAGAAGCTTTGAGAAACTAACAAGTGACCTCTACAGGATAACACAGGGGCCTCAGGAATCCCTTAGGGATTATGTGAACAAATTCAGCCGGGAATCCCTAGACATTCCGCATCTTGATGTTGCGACAGCTGTGCAAGCTTTCAAGATGGGGCTGCAAAAAGATTCTCAATTTTATCAAGACCTTGTAATGAACCCATGCAGGAAGTTGGATGAAGCTCGGAACAGGGCCCTAAGATATATTCGGTTGGAGGATGACAGAAAGATGCAAGAAAGGATGAACTCATCTAACACTTATGAGTCAACTAACAGGAAGTCAGAATCCTCATTCAAATCATATCGGCCTAAGCCATATGGTAGAAGTGAAAACAAGAGAGTGAATGCTGTCGAAGACGAGGATCCTGAAGAGTATCCTGAATTATCTGAATATTGCTTTTCTGTTAACATTCATGAATTAATGTATGCCGTGCAGGGTCTAGGAGACAAGGCTAGGTGGCCTCGAAAGAATCAACAAAAAGCCGATTGGAAAGACAAATCAAAATGGTGTGCTTTCCACGAAGATTTCGGACATATGACTGAGGATTGCATCGCTTTAAGGAAAGAAATAAGTTATCTTCTAAGCAAGGGATATCTTAAAGATCTCTTGGGAAGAAAGAAGAATAAGGGTCAGGATACTGAGAAGGATCCTGAGCGAGCAGCATCACCTCCCACGGATGCCAAGATAATCAACTTCATTTTGCGAGGATCCGACATTTGTGGGACTTCGTATTCGGCAGCAAAGAGACATGCAAAAGAAGCTAAGGCCGAAAGGGGAGACAAACCTGTGAGGATGACTACACTTACAACTGATAAAGTGATCACATTTGATGCCGATGACAGGGATACTGTCCATGATGCTCTGGTAATAACATTATATGTGGCTAACCATTTTGTACGCAGGATATTGGTAGACAATGGCAGCTCCGTCAACATAATCCAACTAGAGACGCTTAAAAGAATGAATGTATCTCCAATGGACATCACTTCAAAGTCTACCGTGCTTGTTGGGTTCAGTGGAGAGGCTAGAAACACAGTGGGAGAGATAAAGTTGCCGGTGTACGTTGAAGGAGTCAACTCGATACAACGTTTCTGTGTAATGGACTCTCTATCCTGCTATAACATTATACTGGGCAGACCGTGGATTCACGATATGAAGGTCGTGCCATCAACATATCACCAATGCATCAAGATACCTACCCCTTGGGGAGTTGTCAAAGTTGATAGTGATCAGCAGGAGGCGAAAGAATGCTACTCATCCTCGATGAAATCCTCAACCAAGCCTAATGCAGCATAGCAATTAAAGACGCGGGCCCAAGATATCGTCGAGGATCCGGAGCAGGATGTGAAGAAAATTATCCTAGACCAGGATAATCCCGATATTTCGGTGCTCGTGGGAACCAATATCCCTCAGGATATTGAAGAGCAATTAATTAAATTTTTAAAATGCAGGATGTCAACGTTTGCATGGAAGCATGATGTAACACCCCAAAATATGCAAATTATTTATGTTACCTAAAAAGTCTAGTCTTGTTATATTTAACCTAGTTAGGTATTTATGTTAGTAACTTGATTAGAAGGAAGGTTATATGACAAATAAACAATCCAAGTAATTAGAGGGACCAAACTTGTTAAAAAGGATGGAAGTTTTAATTAAAACAAATAAAAGGAAAAAGGAAAAACACAAACACACATTCTGGTGTGTTCGTATGGATCGACCAGGAGCAGGAGACCAAGAAGAAACCCTAGTTTTCAGAAAATCACAAGATTAGGAAGGAATTAAGGGCCTAAACTGATGCATGAACTCAAATCTTTAACCATCTAAGCTTGTTCAACACAAGGTATGTCGAAAATTCTGATTTGGTGTGTTGTAGAAAGTGGGTTTTAACCCAATCATGAATCTATGTGGAAATCTTGTGTAATTGTGAGTTAGGAATTCACAATAGAATGAGAAGTTTGCTTAATTTCGATTGTTTAGGCAATTTAGGGTTTATACCCATTGTTGTAGGAATATGATGAACATGATGATTTAAATGATATGCTCATAGATATGAATTGATACATAATCAGTGTGTGATAGAGAAAATAGTTAAGTTAATGTAGGGTGAAAGAAAGATATGAATATGATTGCTTCTTGTTAGACTAGAAAAGGGACAAGTAGAACTATGCTATGAACACTTGTATCTTGTGCATTGTTGATATTGTGCACACCAAGTGTTTGATGAAATGTCTAAAAGACAATAATGAGTGAAATTGTATGCAAGTAATAGGTAAACAGATATAGTTCATGTGAAGATTATGTAGGGGGCGATGTTGAGTATGCTTTATGCTTGTTTGAATGGATTAATGAAGGTCATATGTGAGATGTGAATTTAATAGGGTTGTTCATATGTATAAGCATGTATGCTAATAAGAATATGAATGTAATGACATGAATGTATAGGAATCATGTCAAGATGGTTGAGGGCGTGGAAGGCTAACGGGCTAAGAAGACTTAAGTAAGCGAACGCAAACACAGGCACGCAAGGTAAGTGAACTCCGAACTTACCCTTTTGTTTGGTAATTTATTTAATGTAATGTAAGAAGATATGAATCGATGTTGTTACTAAGGTATGTTTTAGTGGAATGAGTCGGAATTGGTTAAGAGAGAAATTCAATTAAGTAAAGATAAGAAAGGGAAGCTAATGATACTAACCGTGTTTCTATTGAGAACTAATGTGAAGTATAGGCATCTTAACAATGGAAGTGATGGTTGACTCCGCTATCCGATGCAAGTGATCAAATGGATGGATGAAAGGGCTAGTACAAGAGAAAGCATGATATGTTAACGCCTTATTATACATGTGTTAAGATTTTGTATTATGTCTCCGGTTACTAATGATGTGATTGAATGTGGTGACTGCAGGTTGAACAGGTTTATGATGTTTCATAAAGAAGTGTACGCGGTTGAAGATCGAGTCAACGCATGGATTGTACGTGGGTGTGAATGTGGTCACTTAATTTTATATATGTATGTTAGCTTTTAATTAATTTATAAAAAGGGATTAATGTATTTAAGTGAAAGAATGTATATAATGAAAGAAAATTTTTAAAGTTTGTATTTCCGCTGCAATTCTCGATTATAACGTGTTAGGGCGTTACACATGAGGATATGACAGGCATATCCAAAGATATTATCACTCACAAGCTTGGAATTGATAAATCATTCAAGCCTGTGCAACAAAAAAGAAGGAAGTTTGATCCTGAGCGGAATGCGATTATTCAAGAGGAAGTTGAGAGATTATTGAAGTCCAGGATGATCAGAGAGGTTAAGTTCCCGAGGTGGCTAGCAAACGTGGTTGTGGTACAGAAGAAAAATGGGAAATGGAGAGTCTGTGTAGATTACACAGACTTGAACAAAGCTTGTCCTAAAGACCCATTTCCTCTTCCCCACATTGATGCAATGGTAGATGCCACTGCCGGGCATGAAATGCTGACTTTCATGGATGCGTCCTCAGGATTTCAACAGATCCAAATGGAGCCTTCTGACCAGGAGGATACTGCCTTCATGACACCAACAGGTATTTATTGTTATACTGCTATGCCTTTTGGTTTGAAAAATGCAGGTGCAACATACCAAAGATTGGTAAACATGATGTTCAAAGACAAACTGGGGGACACCATGGAGGTGTACATCGACGATATGGTGGTAAAATCAAAGAAAGCTCAGGATCATCTCCAGGATATCAAAGGAGCATTTGATATCCTGGATCAGTATAACATGAAGCTGAATCCTGCTAAGTGCCATTTTGGAGTAGGAGCAGGAAAATTCCTAGGATATATGGTGACCAAAAGAGGAATAGAAGCAAGCCCGGAGCAGATTAAAGCCATCTTGGATATTAAATCACCCTCAAATATGAAGGATGTTCAACGACTAACAGGGCGAGTGGCGGCATTGAATAGATTTATCTCAAGATCTTCAGAAAAATGTAAAGATTTTTATGATATCCTGAAGAAGAACAAAAAATTCGAGTGGGGAGAGAAGCATGAAGCAGCCCTACAGGATTTGAAACGATATCTCTCAACCGCACCTCTGTTGATGAAACCTGAAAATGGTGAACCACTATCCCTGTACCTTGCTGTATCAGGGAATGCTGTAAGTGCCGTTCTCATAAAAGACCATGAAGGTCAGCAATATCCTGTTTATTATGTTAGTAAAAGTTTGTTAGATGCTGAAACTAGGTACTCTCATTTAGAAAAATTAATACTAGCATTAGTTATGGCATCAACAAAACTTAGACACTACTTTGAGACACATAGGATACATGTTAAAAACCAATTATCCTGTAAAAAATGTGCTTAGGAAACCAGAGATGTCAGGGAGGATGTCCAAATGGTCAGTAAAGTTAAGTGCTTATGATTTAGTATATGAACCTAGAAATGCCATAAAATCGCAGGCTCTAGCTGACTTTGTGGCTGATTTCAGTAGTGACATTCAGGATGAGGTAGACCTAGAAGTTCAACAGTTAGGAGAATCCTCAGGATCCTGGACATTATATACTGATGGTGCAGCTAATGTAAGAGGAGTAGGATTGGGAATACTACTAAAATCGCCACAGGGGGACATATTACCCCAGGCTATTAGGTGTGAGTTTCCTGCTACTAATAATGAGGCAGAATATGAAGCTTTAATTGCAGGATTAGAATTGGCTAAGAGTATGAATATCAAGAATTTGCAAGTATACGTTGACTCTTTGTTAATTACTAACCATTTCAATGGCTCCTATGCAGTTAAGGGTGAGAAGTTAATCGAATACCTTGATATTCTCAAAAAGTTAGCAGGATATTTCGATGTTTTTACACTTGAACAGGTACCAAGGGAGGATAATGCTGAAGCGGATGCCTTAGCAAATTTGGGATCATCAATCAGAATATCCTGAAGAGGATCCTGAATCCTGGACGGCTCCAATCATAAAATATCTTAAGGAAGGACACATCCCCGGAAATCAAAATCCTAAGGCATTTAGGATGAAGGTATCACGATTCACTATTATAAATAATATTTTATATAAGAAATCTCTTGCAGGACCATACTTGAGGTGCTTGGAGGATCCTGAGGCCAAAGAAGTACTTCAGGATATACATGAAGGGGATTGTGGTAATCACACCGGGGGCAGGTCATTGTTCTCGAAAGTATAAAGGACAGGATATTATTGGCCAACGATGAGGAAAGATGCTGCAGAATATGCTCGAAGATGTGATGCATGTCAAAGACATAGTAACATACTACATCAACCAGCTGAACCATTATATCCTGTAGTTTCCCCTTGGCCATTCATGAAGTGGGGGATGGATATAGTAGGGAAGTTACCAAAAGCTCCGGGAGGAAAAGTTTTTATGTTGGCTATGATAGATTATTTCTCCAAGTGGGTTGTGGCTGAAGCATTTGTCCAAGTTAGAGACCAAGAAGTAGTATCCTTCATAAAGAGGAATTTCCTGACTAGGTTTGGAGTGCCAGCAGAGATCATTTGTGATAATGGGTCCCAGTTTATAAGCAAAAGGACTACCGACTTTTGCAAGAGTTGGGGAATCAAAATGATCACATCTACTCCGGTACATCCTCAAGCGAATGGACAAACTGAATCTTCAAACAAGATAATAGTGAATAACTTAAAGAAGAGACTTGGAGCCAAAAAAGGAAGATGGGCAGAGGAATTACCCTTTGTTTTATGGGCTGACAGGACAACGGTAAAAAATGCAACCGGCCAAACCCCATTCTCCTTAGTATTCGGAGCGGAGGCGATGATTCCAATGGAAATGGCGATACCTACTGCAAGATCTATCTTACAGGATCCTGAACAGAATCCTGAAGCCTTATGTTAAGATTTGGATACTATAGACGAAAAAAGAGACGCAGCAAGGCTAAGGATGGTAGCATATCAGCAAAGAATATCCAGAGCATATAACAAGAACATAAGGACTAGAAGATTTCGAGTTGGTGATTGGGTGCTAAGAAAAGCTTTTCAAAATACCACTAATCCTGCCGATGGCAAGCTAGCTCCTAAATGGGAAGGACCTTATGAAGTCGAGTCTGAAGCAGGGAAAGGAGCATATCAACTCAGAAATATGGAAGGGGATATGCTACCAAGATCCTGGAATGCAATACATTTGAAGCTCTATTTCAAGTAAGAGTAGAATTTATTTTCTATCTCGGAATGGTATGTATTCTATTTTTAAATATATTTTTATTTATTGTCTTGAACCCACTACTGACTTAAGCATCGGAGGGGTGTTAGCCAAGCTAACACCCACCTTAGTTTACAATTGTTTTGCAGGATATTCTTCAGGATATAACTCCAGGATATATGCTCAGGATAAGTCGAAAGATTAGAGGATTGGCCCCCTCTCTCACGTTTAAGGGACCCTGGTCCCTTCAAAGGTTTAAAGGTATTCACCTTTCTTACGAATTGGGTTTAAACACCTCGCCTGGAGCGCAAGTTATCTAGGTATAGTTCAAGGTAACGGGACCAGTTCATGTAAAAGTGGCTGACAATTTCGTTACTGTTGGCTATATCCTGGATCCTGAAGGTATATGAGGATTGATCACCCTCTCTCACGAAAGAGTATTTTCATACTCTCTAAGGTTTAAAGGTTTTCACCTTTCTAAGAATTGGAGTTTATACACTCTCGCCTGTAGCGCATGAAATTTAGGGTTTATCCCCAGATATCAGGGTTTATCCCCAGGATATTAAGGCTTTATCCCAAATATGTTAAGGATTCATTTCAGGATATGATGGGTTTTGCCCTGGGGTATTCGGTATTCATTTGAATCAAAATATAAATACATTGGTGTTTTTGGCAAACACAGGGGACATACGTTATACTGTTCAAAGGATGGATCCAAGTTTATAAGTATGCACTGGGGACAAACTTATGATAAAGAATTGGAACTGATTCTCTAAGAATCTCTGGTATGATCTCTCCTTTTTGTTTGGACAATTTATGGATTATATTTTAATATCCTTTTCAAGATATCTTTCAAGATATCTCTCAGGATACATTTATGATATAGGTTCCTAATAATGTTCAAACCAAACAATTTTCACAAGTAAAATTTGTGTGTTAATGATAACAATAATAAAGTCAAAAGGGTAGTTATATTATTAACATGCCAAAAGGTGTGCTCTTAGTTTCACCTCAAAACAAGGCCCATCCACTAAGAGCACTATAGTTCATTACCATATTTACCCAACAGGTGAAGGATTCATCTCAAACCGAGACCCATCCACCTTCAACTGTTGTATAGTTCAAAAAGCGTGCAGAAAATGTAAATTGTTCAGGTGCAGGAAAGTAAAGTGCGGAAAAGTAAATTGTCTTTTGGGACTACAAACCAACATTCAAATTCAAAAAGGTGGGCTCTGGCCTTGGCACGTATATCCGTCATCGCCCACCTAAATGCCCTCACACAGCGGCATCACCTCCAACCTTCTCAGGCTTCTCAGCACCAGCATCCTGACCAGCATCCTGCGCAGCATCCTTGCCAACGTCCATCTCAGCATCAGCTCCAACATCCTTCTTGTCTCCGGCCTGGACCACCACCTCTGCTGACTTAGAAGACTCGCCAGCTTCAGCAGGAAGGGGCACAGCTTTGCCTCCGAGCTCCTTTAACTTGGCCACCCAGGATTCAACTGGCCAAGACGGACAAACAAGGCCCGTCTCCTTAGCCTCGTAGGCCATCTTGATGCGTGCTTGTAACAGGGAGACGATAGCAGAAGCCTTGATTCCCTCCCAGAAATTGACCAAGGCTTGATCATGATCCATTTGAACGGTGGCAAGTTTGACCTCAGGGTCTTGGGTGACCTTCTTCAGCAGGCTTTCGTAGTGCCGGGTCTTCGCTTCAGCTATGGCGCCTTGGTCAGCAACGGTGCTTTCGAGCTGTTTGATCCTGGCTTCATGAAGTGCCACAGTACCACAAGCGTCATTGTACAAATGGAGCAAATGCTGGAGGCCCTGCACATCAATTACAGGTATAAAGTTAGAATGTATGTTGACCAAGATATCCTACCAGGATATCCTGTTAGGATATATGTGCAGGATATATGTGCAGGATATACATAAAGGATATGCGTCAGGATATTACCTTGTTAAGGAAGGATGTCATTGGCTCTAAGGAATCAGAGAAGCTGAGTTCATCATAGGAGAACCCTTCTGAGCCCGGAGCATTGACTTCAAGACCCTTCCTCTTTTTCGCTGTGGAAGCACGGGTTCTTGGATTGGCCTTGGGAGCCGGGAGTGGTTTGGAGCTAGTAGCAGCAAGAGTCTCCTTCTTGACTGTGGCTGGAGTTGGATAGCTGTCAAGCTCATCAAGGTCTAGATAGACCGGGACTTTGCTGGAATCTGCACACAGGGAGTAAATTCTAAATCCCTCCTATGAATAACAGATAAAAAACATATGTGTGCAGGATATCTTGCAGGATCCTTACCAGACATGTTGGCACTGGAAAGAGGGCTTGGAGTCGGTGGAGATGGATTGAAACTTCTCTCTGCCTCTGGAAGGAGTCTGATGGCGTCTATTCTTTCTTGAGAATTAGCAAGAGGAGGTGCAATCTTCCTGAAATCAGCTACACAAAAATGAAAATTTGTTAGTTCAGAATATGAGACAGGATAAGAGACAGGATCATTCTTAAACCCTAAGTCCTACCCTTTCTTAACCATCTCATCGGATAATCCGTTCCACCAGGGATTGAATCCCTTTTTACGAAGAAAAACTTGGATTGCCAACCATCCTCGTTCCTGGTGGCACGAAGTATCAATGGGGGACCGGAACTAGAATAAAACAGAAACCTAGATGAGCCATGGCATCTAAGCTTGTAGGCTAAAGGGAGATCATGGACGGAAAGGTCAGGTATGTGGTTTCTCTTGATTTGGTCCAGAACAGACAAAACACGCCAAAGCATTGGCATGGTTTGGCTGAAAGAAATTTTGGTGATATTAAAAAACTCGGTGATGAAGTCCGGAAAAGGGAATCGTAACCCTAAGGTAAAGGGGAAAGCATTGAAACAAATCCACTCGTTGGAAACCATGTCTGACCGGATTTCTCTATCAAAAGGTCGGAAAATAGTTCCTTCCGGAAAGATACCGGAGGATTTTAAGGCCGACAGATGAGCACTGTCAAATGTGCATGTTTCATTCTCCGGTTCTTGGAGAAGATTCTGTTGGATGAATGTGGGAGCAGAATCGCCTGAACTGGACCTCGTTTGCCTCGGCATTTGGTCGCCTGAGTTCTTGCCGGAGAAAGATAAAAGATGGTTATGAAGATGAGAGAGAGAATATTACCTTTTTCTTGTCGATTGTGGGTAAAAAAGCAGATGAGGATGAGAAGATATAGGGTATGATGAGTAAATATAGGCTGGGTGGTTGAAAGCTGTCACATCAATAGTCTTATCTCTTAATTGCCTTGGCCACCGTGAAAAAATATAACCGTTAGGATATCAAACGGTAACATTTTTGGGGACAATTGTTATGGGTGAAATTCTGAGCCCATATCCTGAAGCATATCCTGATCTATATCTTATTTATGTAGTATCTGTTTACATCCGGGATGCTGGTTCAGGATATTGGTAACATCCTGAACGGTATCCTCGGGATTACTAATGGATTATGTGCAGGTACGTGGGTTAGAAGCTAGCAACGTTCACAAGACTTATTCCGCGGAAGACTCGGTCCAAGTCGTTCAAATGAAGACGTTGAAGCCGTATTACTCGGTCCATAACGTTCATAATGGAATATTCGGAGTAGCCCATATTTGTAGGGATTATTGTTTGTAATTCGTTACTATAAATAGGTGGGTATACCAGATCAACTAGGACATCACAATCACACTCGCTACACTCTAACACTTGCTCTCGAGTAATTCTTACTTTCATACAAAGGCATTGTAACACTTAGCGATCTGGTCCATATCCTGCACTGTATCCTGAAGTTTAAAGTAATAAGAAGAACAAGGCAGCTGTGATTGTCAGCTCCCGAGGTTTTATACCGGCGATCTAAATTGATCAAGGGCTTTCCTCATACATCTCGTGTCATTTCCTTTACTTTTTGCTCATTGTTTGCTCACTGTTTGATCGCAAATACAGCTCAATATCCTGAGTTGTATCCTGAATACTGATTTTCTAAATAATTCAACAAGCATATTTTCTATACACTTTCTGGCACACTACCTCACATTAATAATTTGATCACTAAATTGCTTCGGTAATTTTTGACCAAAACAACAATGTAACCAAACTTTCTGTTGTGAGGTATGATGCTTGAATTGATGAACAACAATAAGGATCACTATGAAGTGTAATGGACAAGTGACACGAAGATTTATACGAGGAAAAAGCCCTTGATCAATGAATGATCTCCGGCATAAAAAACCTCGGGTGATGGAAACTACCGACCACCAACTCAAATTAAACAAGAAATGTATTACAACTTCGGATGATAGCGAGCTAAGTACAAGGATCACTATAGTGTATTGTGTAGAAAATGTGTGTAATCGCCAAGTGTGTTAGCGAGAACTGATGAGAGCGATTGTATGAGTGTGTGTATAGCCAAAAATAGCCAAGTGTTCTAAAAAATAGCTCGCTACCCCCTTAAAATTAGAAAATAACTAGCCTAACTAACTCTCCGCAAATCGTGCAAGTCCTCCACGACTCCATAACGTCCATTTCTGACCAAGCACGTGCGGAATAGACTTAGAATATTCTCCAGGAATATCGCCAAGACCAAGTCCAAGTTGATAGTCCTGCAAAATAATTACGAATTCAAAGTAGACAATCGTTAGTACAGGGATCCTTATAGTGATCCATGATCCTGATCCTGCAACACTTCTGAGGATCACTACTTCAGACAGAATTGAGGATCACTAAACCCAACAGTAAATAAGGATCACTGATCATTTAGAAATCCACCCCTAACAATTTCCCCCAAAATATAAGGAGTAATTATGTAAATAAATGAGTTATATTTTGTTCTTATCCGTAACGAATTAATCAGATAACTAGCCGTTGGAGTCGGACTAGCCGTTACGATCATGACGTCACTGAGGTGACTATCCTGCAGAATCATCATTATAAATAGGAGTTAGAGATAGGGATCATTTCACATTTAAGTTCAAGAGAACTCCCTTTATATTCTCATCCGACGATCAAGCAGGTAACTCTTTTCCTTTTCTTCCTTCTCTTACTCTGCTTTTCTTTCTCTACCATCATCTTGTCAAAAATGATGCTCCGAAACTCACCGGGCAAGGATCACAAGAAGAACAGCCCCTTAAAGAGCCAAGGGATCATCAAAGATTCCGCAAAAGAATGTTGTTGTTTCACCGATCCACAAATTGATAAAATTCGCTATTGTTTCCCGGCGAACACCATTTTCAAATCCTTTGATCCCACTGTTTTAAGCGATTATGTCTCTGAAACTTGGGTAGCTTTCCCAGTCACACCTTTCACAATAGGATACACCTATCCTTTTCCAGCCTTTACCCAATCCTTTTTCTCCCTTACCGGCATCTCCTACATCCAGGCTATGCCGATGATCTGGAGGGTCTTATATACCCTTGAAAGGATCATCGAGCAGGAAGGGATTGACCTAGGAATGTCGGAGTTGGCTGAGATGTATGATCTCACAACGTTTGGATCCCACCGATATTTGTTTAAACGAAAACCTGGTGAAGAACACCCCATTTTTAAAGCCACCAAGAACGATACAAACTGGAAACGACGCTTTTTCTTCGTCAGAAGGGATTCTATCCCGGATGGAAAGGATTTGCCAAGGAAATGGAGCACTCATGGTATGATAGGAGGATCCTTAGAAGGATCACTAAGTAAGCTCATTTCTGATAATGATTACTAATATGCTTTTGTTTCTTTTGTACAACTATCACATTTTCGCATATTATTCCTTCAGCTGCCACCAAGGGGAGACTTGCTGCTTTTAGAAAACTTGATCCTGCCACAAGATCATTCAAAACAAACACCCATGATTCTCAAGAGGTATCCTCAGGCTCTGTCACCATGTCAAGTAAGTATCCTGTTCTTTTTATATTCAAATGTTTAAATAAATAGTTATATATGAATAGAATAAGGACACTTATCTGTTTTGGGTGTGTAGGCGCTGGAAAGTCATCAAGATATGCTTCCAAATTTAGTGTCACTGAGCTTGACACCGTACGATCCTCCAAGAAGAAGCTTCCTGCCAGCCCAACTGCTTCGATCCCCAAGGCACCCGTTAAAGGAAAGGGTGGCAAGAAAAGAAAAGCCTCTGAAGCTGAGGGTCTGCAAGGTCTGCCCCTGATCCGCCACCAGTTCCTTGAATACTTCAACGATGTAAGGATCCTTATCCCTGCTTTGGTATCCAGCTTATTTGAGGATCACCTGTTCTTGAACTATTCTTTATCTTCTTTGCAGAAATTTGCTGAGATTGAAGACTACGTTGGGCATGTCTAGGAGCAGGACAAGAAGATTGCTGACCTCCAACAAGTCGCATTGCTCAAGGATCTTAAGATTGCTGACCTCCAAAAGGATCTCAAAGATGCCAAAGCTGAAACGGCCAAGGTTCTGATCAATGCTGATTACGAGAAGCATGAGATCACCCAGGATGCTAAAGTCTCTGCTGCCATAGCGATGTACAAGACCAAATTGCAGATGGCCTTGGAAGCTCAGGATCCTGACTTCGACAGGAGCAACTGGGATGTGGAAGGCTGGAAGGCAAGGCTCGCTGAACTGGATGACGAGGAGGAGGCTGAGGAGATCCTGATGATCGAGGATGGAGGCAGTGGCAAGGACCATGGTGGTGAAGCTAGTGGAGCTGGAGATGGTGATGCAGCGAAGGTGTAGGCTGCAGCAATGGGCAATGATGGACACTTCTAGACATAGCCGGAGCCCATTTTCTAGTTTGGTTATGGTTTTTTTTGTTTTGATAATGTTTTGATAAACAATGGTTGGTCTGTTCTTGGACAATAGTAATCAGGGTTGAGGATCATGGATGATCCTTTGAACAATAGGTAGGATTAGAAATGGTGGAGGGATCCTCTGTTTGGGGGATGAAGCCATTGTGATCCTGCCGTCTTTAATTTCCTGCACTTGTTGGACCTATAAACAATGGACACCCTTTGCCAACCCATGTGGACGGGCCACGTTTTGCTGGTAGAAACGTGGGTTGGCAATTTTGACAACTTTAAAAGGGTTTAAGCTTTTGTGAATAAAATGACTTTAACTTTTTGGCTATATCCTGTGTTGATATCCTTATTGTTATTTTATTTTTCAATCTTTTGTGATGTTCATGTCGTTTAAACTCATCAAGTAAGGAAAAATTTTAAAAAATATCCCTTAAGACTTAAGGATATGATCAAGGATCAAATAAAAAATAATTTAAGGATCATAAGTTCAGTTGTCAAAGGATAAGCGTCACTTAAGTACATAATGAATAAAATCAAAACAGTTAAGGATCATACCTGAGAATCCAAGTTAGGATCCTATCCTTTAACACTTAAAATTAGGATAACCCAAGATACAAACCTTAGTTGAAAGTAAGGATCAAGAATCCTTGGTCATTTATCTTCACAAGCCTGAAATAAGATATTACTTGGGACTGAGCCAATATAAGATGAATGTTAGTAACTGGGGACAAGCCCAACAATTCTGGGGACAAGCCCAATATACTGGGGACAAGCCCAAAAGATAACTGGGGACAAGCCCAAAGGATAACTGGGGACAAGCCCAAAGGATCGTATGTAAACTGGAGTATGGCCCTCACTGGCGACTATCCAAACTTAGTGACATGAAAATGCCAAAACCTTAGCTAACGTGAAAACGTTAGAAACCTTAGGAATGGATGTATGGTACGTCTACCATTATACGTAGGATCCTGAATATAGCCAGTACAATGAAATTGTCAGCCCCTAAAGCGGGTACTGGTCCCATTGCCATGAACTATACCAGGATCATCGTGCGCTACTGGCGAAACTGGGGACAGGCCCAAACTGGGGACTAGCCCAAAGGATAACTGGGGACAAGCCCAAAGGATAACTGGGGACAAGCCCAAATAACTGGGGTCAAGCCCAAATAACTGGATACTTCTGTGGATATTCAATCCTTAGTTAATGATACCTGAACCTTCAAAACTCAGAATCAAGTAAAAGGAGGATAAAGGACGCAGGATCCTAATCCTTGTAAGAGAATAAAAAGAATGAAATAGTTTGAGATTGGAATGTTACTAGAAAGAGGATCATCTGTCAGTGGGGATCCTTCAAGGATACTTGTCTGGCAAGGATCACGGATCATGATCACATGAAATATTTCTTCAAATGGACAGCATTCCAAGCTCTAGGTAGCAAATCACCTTCCATTGTTAGCAATCGATATGCCCCCTTTCCTGCTTCAGCTTCAATCAAATAGGGGCCTTCCCACTTTGGTGCTAGCTTTCCATTAGCAGGATTGGTGGTGTTTTGAAATGCTTTCCTTAATACCATATCCCCAACTTGGAATTTCCTGAGCCTGACATTTTTGTTGTAAGCTCCAGCCATCCTTTGTTGATAACTGGCCATCCTTATCCTTGCTAAATCCCTGATTTCTTCTATAGTATCCAAGTCTTGAATCAAGTTTTCAGCATTTTCTTCAGGATCACGAATGTTTGTTCTTGCAGTTGGAACCACCATCTCTGTAGGGATCACTGATTCTGCCCCAAATACCAAAGAAAATGGAGTTTGGCCTGTAGCATTCTTGGGAGTTGTCCTATCAGCCCAAAGCACATAAGGTAGTTCTTCTGCCCATTTTCCTTTCTTGGATCCAAGCTTCTTCTTCAAATTGTTGATGATGATCTTGTTGGATGACTCTGCCTGACCATTAGCTTGTGGATGGACTGGTGTTGATGTTATCATCTTAATCCCCCAACTGCCACAAAAGTTAGTGGTTCTATTCCCAATAAATTGGGATCCATTATCACAAATAATCTCAGAAGGGATACCAAATCTAGTAATAATGTTTCTTTTAATAAAGGATATAACTTCCTTTTCTCTGACTTAAGCAAAGGCTTCAGCCTCTATCCACTTAGAGAAGTAATCAGTCATAGCAAGCATGAATACTTTTCCACCAGGTGCCTTAGGAAGCTTTCCAACTATATCCATTCCCCATCTCATGAATGGCCAAGAAGAGGATATAGGATGCAAGAGCTCTGCTGGTTGGTGAAGGATATTACTATGCCTCTGACAAGGATCACACTTCTTGGCATACTCCACAGCATCCTTCTTCATAGTGGGCCAATAGTATCCTGTCCTCAGGATCCTTGAGAATAATGCCCTGCCCCCAGTGTGGTTTCCACAATCTCCTTCATGGAAATCCTTTAGGACTTCTTGAATTTCAGGATCCTCAATGCATCTTAAATATGGTCCTGCAAGAGATCGTTTATACAACATATTATTTAATATTGTAAATTGAGATACCTTAATTTTAAAAGCCCTTGGGTTTTCTCCTGTAGGAATTTCTCCATGTTGTATGTATCTCATGATTGGGAGTATCCATGATCCTGAATGAGATTGGGTATTATCACTAGGGATGATTGCAGAATCTTCTCCTATCTCCATAGCTACATGATCCTTGATAGCAGGGGTCAGGATATGGATAATAGGGATCTTGATATCCTCAGGAATTTTCAAAGATGATCCTAGATTGGCTAATGCATCAGCTTCTGCATTCTCTTCCCTTGGTACCTGTGTCAAACTAAAGGATACAAAAGAGAGTGCCAATTCTTTGACTATCTCCAAATATTTGATCAGCTTTTCACCTTTAACAGCATAGGATCCATTAAATTGATTAGTGATCAATAAAGAATCTACATGTACCTCAAGATACCTGATGCTCATGTGCTTTGCAATTTGCAAACCAGCTATCAAGGCTTCATATTCAGCCTCATTGTTGGTAGTTTGAAATTCACAAGCTATGGAGTGGGGTATTATGTCCCCCTGTGGCGATTTTAGTAGTATTCCAAGCCCTGTTCCATTTACATTGGAGGATCCATCAGTGAACAGTATCCAAGGATCCTTGGTTTCTTCAAGCTGTTGGACTTCTAGTTCAGCTTCCTTTTGCAAATCACTACTAAAATCTGCCACAAAGTCAGCTAAGGCTTGGGATTTGATGGCAGTCCTTGGTTCATATCTTATATCATATGCACTCAACTTCACTGCCCACTTGGCCATCCTTCCTGACATTTCAGGTTTCCTGAGAGCATTCTTAATTGGGAAATTAGTTTTAACAATAATGGCATGGGTCTCAAAATAATGTCTTAATTTAGTAGATGCCATAATTAATGCAAGGATAAGTTTTTCTAAATGTGAATACCTGGATTCAGCATCAAGTAAGCTCTTACTTACATAATAAACAAGATGTTGTGTACCTTGGTGATCCTTAACAAGGACCACACTTACTGCTTTTGAGGATACCGCCAAGTATAAGGATAACACATCTCCCTTTTCTGGTTTCATTAAGGCTGGGGCTGAGGATAGGTAATCCTTAAGAGCTTTAAGGGCACTTTCATGCTTCTCAGTCCATTCAAATTTCTTGTTCTTCCTCAGGATGTCATAGAATTCCTTGCACTTTTCTGAGGATTTGGATATGAATCTGTTTAAGGCTGCGATCCTGCCAGTCAATCTTTGCACATCCTTAGCATTGGCAGGAGATTTGATATTCACAATAGCCTTAATCTGCTATGGACTTGCTTCAATGCCCCTCTTTGTCACCATATATCCTAAGAATTTACCTTCCCTTACACCAAAATGACACTTAGAAGGATTAAGTTTCATATTATATTTATCAAGGATATGGAACGCTTCCTCCAAGTGTTTAAGATGATCCTCAGCTTTCTTGGACTTAACCACCATGTCATCGATATAGACTTCCATAGTGTGTCCAATTTGCTCCTTGAACATCATATTGACTAGCCTTTGATAAGTAGCACCTGCATACCTTAATCCAAATGGCATAGCAATATAACACTATATACCAGTTGGGGTCATAAAGGTTGTATCCTCTTGATCGGATGGTTCCATCTGAATTTGTTGAAATCCAGATGAAGCATCCATAAAAGTTAACAACTCATGACCCGCGGTAGCATCCACCATGGAGTCAATGTGGGGTAATGGGAAAGGATCCTTGGGACATGCCTTGTTTAAATCTGTAAAATCGACACATACCCTCCACTTTCCATTTTTCTTTTGAACAACAACCACATTAGCTAACCATCTTGGATACTTAACCTCTCTAATCATACCTGCTCGAAGTAGCTTATCTACCTCTTCCTGGATAATAGCATTTCTTTCAGGTGCAAACTTCCTCCTCTTTTGATGAATTGGCTTGAATGACCTGTCAATGCCAAGTTTGTGAGTAATTATATCTTTAGATATACCTGTCATGTCTTCATGTTTCCAGGCAAAGGTGGTTTTCCTTCTTTTGAGAAAGGATACTAGCTCCCGTTCAATATCGCTAAGGATCCCTGACCCTATGAAGATCTTGGATTCAGGATCATCAGGATCCATGAGGATTTCTTTCAAATCATGTTCCCTTGCCTCCAAGACATCTCTTGAAGGATACTTTAATTGCTATTGCTCCCTTGGTCTTGAGGCTGGTTTCATTGATGAGGTATAGCAATTCTTAGCCTCCTGTTGATCACTCTCAATTTTCACCACTCCCCATGGACTTGGAAGCTTTACACACTGATGATAGGTGGATGGGACTGCCTTCATATCATGTATCCATGGCCTGCCAAGGATAACATTACAACACGACAAGCAATCAATAACACAAAACTTTTGATAAGAATGCAATCCTTCAATATAGATTGGGAGTTTGATGTCCCCCAATGTATTCTTTGTTTCCCCACTGAATCCCACAAGTACTGAGGATCTTGGGATAATATCAGACTCTGGGATATTCATTTTCTTGAGAACATCCAGCTAAATGATGTTCACAGAGCTTCCTCCATCTATAAGGATCCTGCGAACAAAGTGGTTAGAAATAAACAATGTAATTACAAGACCGTCATGATGAGGATCCTGGATATCAACACGATCATCCTCATCAAAAGTAATGACTTTATCCTGGGTGACAACGGAGGTCCGGACGGGTCTGTCTCCATTATCCATCTTGGTTTCCTTAGCGTGTCTTTTTGCTGCTGAGAAGGATGTACCACAGATGTCTGATCCACCGGATATGAAATTTATGACTTGTGCATCTGCTGGAGGAGCAGGAGCCCTTTCCGGGATCCTTTCAGGATCCTGGGTTCTTGACTTCTTTCGTCCCAAGAGTTCCTTTAAATGCCCCTTGCTCAACAAGTAACCAATTTCCTTTCCAAGTGCAATACACTCTTCAGTGAGGTGCCCGAAATCCTCATGATATGCAAACCACTTGGATTTATCCTTTGTAGCAGCTGGTTTATCACTTTTCCTTGGCCACCTAGCTTTCTCACCTAGATTCTGCATTGCAAGGATTAGTTCATTGTTATCAACAGAAAAACAATATTCAGAAATAGGAGGATAATCCTCATCATCCTCTTCTTGTTCCACTACGTGCACATTCTGGTTATCAGATCTGTTGTAGGACTTGGATTTGTTGTTCCTGAAGTAGGATCCTTGTTTATCCTGTTTTGAGGATCCTGTCAATCTGTCCTGGATCCTTTTGTCATCCTCTAGGTGGATGAACCTAAGGGCCCTAGTTCTTACTTCATCAAGATTCCTGCAAGGTGTCATAACAAGATCATCATAGAATAATGAATCCCTAAGCAATCCCATTTTAAAGGCTTCTACAGCCGTAGCAATATCCAAATTAGGAATATCTAAGGATTCTTTACTAAACTTAGTGATATAATCTCTAAGTGATTCATTTTGACCTTGTGTTACCCTATATAAATCACTAGTTAATCGTTCAAACTTTCTACTACAATATAATTGACTATTGAACAAGTTAACTAAATTAGCAAATGAAGTAATAGAGTAAGGGGGAAGACTTAGCAGCCATTTAAGAGTAGATCCTGTAAGTGTGGATCCAAATCCCTTGCATAGACATGTTTCTTTCAACCCTTCAGGAATTTGATTGATCTCCATCCTCTCCCTGTACTGAGCTACATGCTCTTCTGGATCCGTTGAACCATTATATAGCTTCATTGATGGTATCTGGAATCTTTTAGGTATCTCAGCATCACATAAAGGTGGTGCAAAACGAGATATCCTATGGCTACCATCCACAATCTCAGGAATGGGTTTAACCACTCCTGGTACACTGGATATCATATCCTTAAGCTTCTGTAGCTCCCCAGCCATGGCCTGATTGATACCTGTATCCTGCATAAAGCCATGGTTAGTGTTATATAAATTATTAAAAGTGTTACCTCCCACAGGATTCGAGTTTGGAATTGCGGATGTGAATCCATATTGTCGAGACTCTGGCATGATTGAAGGACCAGAGGAGGCAATGGTCTGCATTGGTATGAAGTCTCCTTGATGAACATCCGAGTTCTGAGA
Organism: Helianthus tuberosus; assembly: GCA_030545235.1. Lineage (NCBI taxonomy): Eukaryota > Viridiplantae > Streptophyta > Magnoliopsida > Asterales > Asteraceae > Helianthus > Helianthus tuberosus. The sequence goes on along the minus strand of CM060410.1, from coordinate 120,209,008 downwards.
CTGCATACTTCTCAAGGATCCTTGATTTTGAAGGAGGTTGGGTCCTTGGAATTGAGATGATCCTTGAACCTGAAAGGATCCTGGGACCAGAGAGGATCCTGGGACCAAAGAGGATCCTGGGATCTGGGAGGATCCTTGGACTCGGGAGGATCCTTGGACCAAAGAGGATCCTTGGACCTGGGAAGATCCTTGGACCTGGGAGGATCCTTGTACTTGGGAGGATCCTTGGACCTGGGAGGATCCTTGGACCTGGAAGGATCCTTGTACTGCATGCATTCCCACATATCCTCCTGGCGTGAAGTATCCTTGGTGCTGAGAGGAGGATCCTGATGGCTGAGAAGAGGATTCCTGCGGCTGGAAGTAAGAGCCAAATGCCTGACTCATTGTTGTTGTTCCATAACGCCTTCCTGGTAGTTCACCCAAGTATTGCACGTCCGGAACTGCTGAGTGTTGGGAAGTTATGACCGGAGTGTCGAAGTTCAGCGACCTTGGCATCAGAGGGGAGTGATCCTCCACTGATTTCTTTTGTTTCTTGATTTCATCGATCTCCTGGAGGATCCTTTCGTTGGTTTTATCCTGCTCTTGTGCATGATTCCTCATCTGCAAAATCAGGGCATAAAGATCATTAGTAGTAGGATTAGTTGAAACAGAAGAGGTAGGTGGTTTTTGGAAAATAGGAGTTGGTTTCTTCGCAGCATTCTCAGCATTCTTCTGGGATCCAGAAGGTGGTGGAGGAAAAGGAGGAACGCCTTGTGAAGAACTGAATGAGGGCATCAAATTTGAAGTATTCTTCACTGGGGAAGCCATCTGTTTGGTTGTAGCGAATCGAAATGACCACAAAAGCACAAATCTTTCTAGGAATGAAGCACCAATTGCCCCACGGTGGGCGCCAAACTGTTTTGGTCAAAAATCAAGCAATGACAATGTAACCAAACTTTCTGTTGTGAGGTATGATGCTTGAATTAATGAACAACAATAAGGATCACTATGAAGTGTAATAGACAAGTGACACGAAGATTTATACGAGGAAAAAGCCCTTGATCTATGAATGATCTCCGGCATAAAAAACCTCGGGTGATGGAAACTACCGACCACCAACTCAAATTAAACAAGAAATGTATTACAACTTCGGATGATAGCGAGCTAAGTACAAGGATCACTATAGTGTATTGTGTAGAAAATGTGTGTAATCGCCAAGTGTGTTAGCGAGAGCTGATGAGAGCGATTGTATGAGTGTGTGTATAGCCAAAAATAGCCAAGTGTTCTAAAAAATAGCTCGCTACCCCCTTAAAATTAGAAAATAACTAGCTTAACTAACTGTCCGCAAATCATGCAAGTCCTCCACGACTCCATAACGTCCATTTCTGACTAAGCACGTGCGGAATAGACTTAGAATATTCTCCAGGAATATCGCCAAGACCAAGTCCAAGTTGATAGTCCTGCAAAATAATTACGAATTCAAAGTAGACAATCGTTAGTACAGGGATCCTTATAGTGATCCATGATCCTGATCCTGCAACACTTCTGAGGATCACTACTTCAGACAGAATTGAGGATCACTAAACCCAACAGTAAATAAGGATCACTGATCATTTAGAAATCCACCCCTAACAAGTAGTATGTTATGGTACCATAGGACCTGATAAATCCCATTATCGGACTATCGCCATGGTTATGGGGTAATGTGGGTAACGACATAACCTGATGAATTTTAACAAACCCTTTGGTGGTTTGTTAGTCGAGTTAAAGATACCCTTTGGTGGTATAGTCGAGTCAGAACACAGGTTTGAATGTATTCAATGAGAACGACCAAAAGTTAGTTTTCACAATTAAAACACGAACGATTTGAACGATTGAACGATGATTTATAACACGAACGAGTTGAACGATTTGAATAATTGGTTTTGATAACACGAATGATTTGAGAACAAGAACAATTGTACGATTGGTTTTTGGTATGTGATTAGATAACGAGATGGGTGTAATGTGATAAAAGCATGGTAGATACGCCGCTGGTACTTCTTATATATAAATGCTTTTATCATATTACATTCCGTGGCGTTATTTATTTCACTTGGACGAATGATTTCAAACGATGACACACAACGATGTTTACTAAATAATATAAACGATACAAGTTCTCTACATCTCCCTCCATACAGCCTGTTGGACCGTTCTACGACCTTGAAAAGTCAGTCAAGGCAGTTCATCTTTACATGTAAAGGCGGAAACAATGCATGCAAAGTCACAACAGCTATTCTCTTTAATTTCTTCTCTTTTATTGCTTTCTGATTACAATTTGACAGAGTTTCGTTCCACAAGAAATGATCCAAGTCTCTCTCACAAATGAACCACACAACCCTATATATAACCTTGTAGATTTCGCTTGAATTTGTTTGAAGCGAAATCATCTCTTGTTGATTTCGCTTGAACTTGTTTCAAGCTAAATCTCATGATGTTGATTTCGCTTGAACTGATTTCAAGCGAAATCTTCAAGTAAAACAAGTACAAACCCTAATTAAGACCCTATTGTGTGTTCATTCAAACAATCTAGACACAAGACTTGATTATGACGTAATCAACAGACATTTAATGCACCAACAGACTCCCCCTTGGATGTTGATGAAGTCTTTGGCTTCAAGTCTTTGTCTTTATCATTCTTCAAACATTGATCGGACCTAAACGAGTCGCGTAGAAGAGTTTATCTCAGTTTGAACGGCGGAAACAGACAAACCGAGTACAATTCAGCAAGTATACACACTAAACTGTCGATATTATTGATCTGGACAATGTTTACAACCTGTCGACACTTCGGCAGCACTTCGTGGCTCACCGGAAGACAACACCTAGAACTATTAATCTGATTTCGCTCTAATGACTATATATAGAGAAGTGATTTCGCTTATATGTACACTGACATATAAGCGATACCTAACATGACATATGAGCGATACCTATCCTATGACACAAAAGCGGAACCTAGTGACTAAAGAGGGAAATCACAATCTGTCATAAAAGCGAAATCTTACAATTCAATATTTAACTATTTTGTCTTCTAATGTTTTCATGCAAACAGATTGTCTTCTTCACGTGAATTGTTTGTAGATGATGTATGCACTAGTCACTTGGATGATGTCATCATCAAGAATGATATCCGCAACGAACTGAGACTCGATATAAGACGAAGTTGACAGATGAATGCACTAACACAGCCTAACAACGATCCCCCATCCATGATTATCAAAGATTCTTGATTTCAACTTTAGAATCCATCACAAACATCATCACCACATCTTTACATTATTCACCATCTCATCATCACCATCCCTAACCCTAATCCAACCATCATCATCAAGATCAAGATCCAAGTTTCCATTGCTAGTTCTCCGTATTTCTCATCTGGTGTTCGTGTTGCATCAACCACAAGCGGCTAATTCTCTCGGGTTTCACCCTAGTGTAGATTTTTGCACGATTTCTAGGGTTTCCAATATTTGTTTTAGTATTTGATTTGTGACTAGTTGAGATTAAACATTTGAAAATTGTGTCAATTGTTTGGCATTTGTAATGAATTCCTAAATTGTTGATTGAGTAATGAAAATGAACTTTATGAAATGAGTATGTGCAATTATGCATTGTCTTAGGTTAGAGTTTACATGTTCTTGGCAACGAAGTGCATTGTGATCTGTTCTTTGTGACGTTGATAGCGTTCAACACCTAATCCATCTTACACTAAACTCGTTAATAATCAGTTTCAACTAAATCAAGTATAAAAACGTGTAGGAATCCTAGGTCTCGCGATTATCGAACCGGGTGTGAACTTTGTTACAATTTATAAGTTTTAATCAAATAGCTTATATTTGCAAGCATTTCAATTCATAGTTCTAGTAGTTAATAATAAACTTGTTGGTTCAATCCAACATATCTTTCAAACCAAACAAACAAAGAATTTACAATAGCAAGCTTCATAAAATCGTTTCAATTCAATAATTAATCGAATCCTGACACAGACTACAGACTCTTTGTGGTTCGACACCCTTATTGCCACTAGCTATTAGTTTGAGGTCATTAGGACATTATAAATTTATCTTGACCGGGGCACGGTATTCCGATCAATACAACGTTAAAGTGTTGTGTTGTATATATGTGATTGTTGTGGCAATTCTCGACAGATTGCTTCTTGGAACACTTTGATATGGTTGTTTATGCATACATCCTGAAAGTGTTTTGTTGTGTATGTGCCAAAGTGATCTCGATTCTTTGTTTCAACTGTTTGATGTTTCTATATATTTTTATTTCATTTTGCATCATAGTTTTTGGCTTGTCACGTTTGTAGGCTTTCTACCTTTCAACCGTGTTTTCTCTCTATTCGTTTATAGAGTTCAATGGCGAAATGACAACTTCAACCTACCCCACATTGGCCTTCGGTTCAGCTTCATAGGGCTAAAAGGGCATAACCTTAAGGCTGAATAAAAATCAGCAGCCTACGGTGTTTTTAGAAGAGAAATGACGATTGGGGGTCCAAAAACAGACTGGCCAGCAAAGAAAGGCTAGGGTTTAAAACGAGACCGACTAGCTAGACCAATCGGAAGACAAGCCGCTTAATGAAGACAGAATAACCAGCTGTGTGGCAGAGATTCATTAGTATAGGTTAGGTGCATTAGGTTTAGTCGTGTAGTATAGAAAAAATGTTTTTGACGTTGTATCATTGTAAGCATGCTTATAATAGCACTTTGTCTTTGAATATGTTGTGTTTTATTGTACTTTTTACAGTAGCAATTAGACTTTGAATGTGTTATTTTTAAAAAAATGTCATTGTTTGTACCGAACTTCACCGCATTGCGATGGATACTAACTCTAGTTTTATCCGATTATCAAATCTAAAATGATTTAAAATTAAAATAAATGTAATCTACTAGTCGTTAAAACACACGATGCAAGTCATTAATACACTTGAAAAATATTAAACAAACAAATTTAAATTTAATTTTTAAATGCAAGTCATTAATACACTTAAAAAATGTTAAAGAAAAAATTTTAATTTATTATTTAAAATAGAGACACAATCGAAAGGATTTCGCCCTTTTAAAAGGGTACCTTGTCCAAACGGACTAAACCTCGCCCCCGTTGCCTGCTTGTACAAATATTAGACCTATGATGCATTACATTTACCATGCATTTGAAAGGTTGGGGAGAAAAAGTTTAATATGATTAACTCTTCAATTAAACACTACACATTAAGAACAATGTAACCTTAAGTATGGGGATGTGGGAAAATTTCAAAAAATTTTCAAAAATGTCCACCTAATAGCAATTTAAAAGGCATGATTAGCAAGGTCAACGAGGGATTGCACGAACCATTTGATCTTTTGTCATGGTCAAGTTCTGAAATTAGCATGATGGGTATTCAGTTAGTTTTTATAAGAAAATTAAGGATGGTTATTTGGGAATAGTTCTCCTAAAGGTTGGAGGTGAGATAAAGAAAATTCCTGTGTTGGTGATGCTCTTATGCTTAACTTACGGGCGGCTCAAATGCCATGCGATATAGATAGCCTAACAATAATAAGGTCTTTTATAAATAAAAAAGTACAAGTTAAATCTACATCAAGTTGTTTGATTTCTTTGGTTTATCCCGCTTCTGACATGTCACCACCACATGGGACGATTCAAAGCGTCCGTTTCTCCGATGTGAAAATACACAAAATCCACACTCCAACGAGAGCATACAGATTACGATGCCTCTTTCCCTCCCTTTTTGTCATATTATTATTTATAGAAAGGGAAAGTGACCTTTCCCTACATCTTAAATTTATCACATAATATACTCTCTTGTTTTCTAAGAAACAATAAGATTTCTTAATTTACACTAAAAATCCCGACCTTGATATTGGCGGTTTCTACATTAAAGACACCGCCCCTCCTAAATCCCATAAAATTCTGGCGAATGCCTTATATGGCGAAATTGTCAAAAGGTTTGAAGAGAAGTTTGTTTTATCCCCCCGGCAAAGAGCTGTGTTTGAATGTCTACGTGCCCCACATGCTCAGGATTTTCTGTCTGTCGTACCTATTGAAGGCTTGGGGCAACACATGTCGGCTGTGGAATACCGTGCTATCCTTAGATACCGACTGATGATTTCTTTGTTCCCAGTTGACGAGCCATGTCCGGTATGCCGCAAAGCGTGTTTGGATTCTTTCGGCGAGCACGCGATCCACTGTAAAGAGCTACCAGGGTTTAAATATCGGCATGATTGGGTGAGAGATGTGTTATGTGATGTTCTTAAGCGGGCCGGTATCTCTGCCAAAAAGGAGGCTCCAGTAAATTTCCTGACTGACCCCTTAGAGGGGAGGTCCACTTTACGCCCGACGGACATCCTTGTGTTTGGATGGGAAGGAGGGAAACATGCTTGTGTAGATCTAACTGGAATCTCCCCCCTTGTCGGGCTAAAGGACAAGGGCTTTGTCGTAGGGCAAGCGGTGCTCAAGGCAGAGGCGAGCAAAGTGGCAAAACATGAGAAAGCCTGCCTGGAGAATCAACATGTGTTTGTCCCGTTTGCGTTTGATACCTTTGGTGGTCTCGCTCCTGACGCTGTGCGACTTTTGAATCGGGTTCAAAAAGTCGTTAATAGTAATTCTTCGTCGCTAAAGGTTTCAAACTATGTATTTAGTAGAATTGGTTTTTCTATTCAAAAGGGGGTGGCGGCGCAACTTGTTGCCCGACTACCTGCCATTGCTTTGTAATTGACCTTTTTCGTGGGGAATGATATTGCTGTATTAATATTAAAAAAAAAAAAAAAAAACTAAAAATCTTTTTAGCTTTTTTTGATATATTCAACTTTATTGGCTTATTCAGCAAACAATCAAATTATTATACATAGGGTTGTAAAGGAACAGAACGTTCAGTGAACAATTTATGAATCGTTTGACGGGTAGTTTGTTTTTGTATGTTTGTTTAATAAATGAACGAACACGAATAAGAAATTTCGTCCGCTAAGTTAAATGAACGAACATGAATAGAGGTCGCGTTCGTTCGTTTATGTTCGTGAACGTTCGGTAATGTCTTCACTTATATTTATTTGTGTTCGTTCATTTAATAGTTTTATATTTTGTATTTTTTGTTTAATTGTTTTTGGTTTTTAGAATTTTGAAACCTTAGTTATACTATTTGCCTACCCCAACATCACTTATTTTATCATTTATGTTCATGAACATTTGTTTGAGTTCTTTTGTATTTCTTAAGTATTTGTGAATAGTTCCTTTTGTATTTCTTAAGTGTTTGTGAATAGTTTATGAACATGTTAATTTTCTTGATAAACGAACAAGAGCAAGAAATCTCGTTTGGTAAACATTCGTTAATAGTTCATGAGTAGGTTCATTCCTTAATGAACGAATACGAACAAGACATTGTTCATGTACGTTCGATTTATTTATAACCCTAATTATAAATGTAAAGCTATTTATATAGACTATTTTTTTGTCGTGAAACACTAGTTAATTAAGTTTTACGGTTTGTGGACTTTAACGTGTCACATCACATACTTAAAATTAGTTTCAATTGAGTTTGAATAATTTGGAGTTGTAAGTTTGTGATAAATGTAAATTAGTTATGAGTATGATGAACTTAATTTTAGATTATGTTTTATATAAGCAACTAGCAAGTAGAGTGCTTAATCATATATGTTTAAGAGTGTATACAAGATATAACATATCATTGCTAACTTGTTATAAACTATTAATAAAAACACTTTATCTTGACTTAGAAAAAATTTAAGTTTAAGTGGAAAGCCAAAACATTTTAGATAGGTATCATTAATCTACGTTGTTGCATATATGACGAAGACTTCTTCAACATGTTGATTGAAAGTATTCGCAAGTGATAGATATGCTTTTAGCTATTCAAATAATGCTACATCTTTGTAATGGTGTATACATGGGCCTCAATGGTCGAAGTTGCCTTATAAAGTGTCAGAAACGCGTAGTGTTTTAGGAGTGGTCATAACGGCCTATGACAATTTCAGTGTAAACGAGAGTGGTGGCCCGACTGTTAGGGCTAGAAAGAGGGAGAATGGTTAGAGTTCTACGGAATGTGTGTTGATTACATAAGACCTGAGTTAAACCCGATAGAAATTATATATATCTGTGTGAATTTTTTTCTTTTAACACTAAATAGTTTTTTTTTTATTTTCATTTCCAATTAACTGCTTTTTAACTTGTTTTTTTTTACTTTAAATTCTTTTAAATAAATTTTAGTTTTTATCAAATTATTTTATAACTACTGTTTATTTTATTCACTTAAAGTAATATTTTTTTCCTTTTATTGTTTCCGTTAGATTTATATATACACATTTAGTTTAAATTGTCATAAAAATATTCGTCAATTTCTATGCCAATGTTTTTCTTTTTCTTTTTTTTGAACGGCAAACTACAAATTCATTCCACACCAAACCCAAAGTTTACAGGATAGTAAGCTCCTAGCCATCCACCTGCTTAACAAATTTCTTCACCAAACATACAAACAGAAAACTGAAAATAGAAATAAAAAAAACATATTATTAGTAGAATTTGTTTAAATAATCGAATATGTTTAAATAAGATTTTATTATACTTTATATGCTACTTTTTATTAGTAGAATTTTCAAAATATACGCTTATTTCATTTTATTCTTCTATAACTTGTCTACTTTTAGCCTCCATAGAAATTTTCACACTTCTACAATTTTTTTAACAGAAACTTTCATAACACCGGCAAGCCCTCACAACGAGGACCGCCCCAAACTAATTACACATATACAAAAGGTACTTAACCCAATCCTTCCAAACAATACATTTAAATTTCGATCTATGCTTTAACCACAAAAACGAATAAGACTTCACTTCAACCACCACATCCCTAACCTGCTTAGAAACCAATTGAAAAACTTTTACAAATTATTGATATGTTAATACCATGATGTTAAAACAAATATTTATGTAATTAACTAAGTATTTAATTACCACTCACATCTTAAAGCCATATTATTCTCTTAATAAAAAAACAAAAATAATTGACCTTATTTTTATATTTAATTAAAAAAACGAAAAGATAAGTACTTAACCAAAATGCCAGCGAGAAACTTGCTAATAAAATTTTCTAAGATGTGAAAGTGGGAAACAAAAAGAGAGGTCACATGCGATGGTATGGAATCCCTAGAGACTGTGGGAGCCATGCCACATGTATATGTCACAACCCCATAGTTTTCTCTTAAGCCTAAATGTATTCATATTTAATAACTTTTTTTTATTTTATTTACTTCACATAATGTTTTATTATCAAAATATATATCATATATTCTCCATTTTGAAACAAAAACAACCTCGACAGGCAATTCCATCAATTACGCTCGATGAAGATAGGAATCTTCGATAACACATCGGTAAAATTACTCAGAAAACAAGGGTGAACAAAGAACTAAGGATGATTATTAGTAGTAAAAAAACAAGGGTAAATAAAGAACTAAAGATGGTTACTAGTAGTGAAATGTCCATGATGAAACTTTTGAAACTACTAGCTCTAGTGGTGGCATTGCGATTGTGTCATCCTAACATCAACTATGCCATGTGGACTTTTATGATTGCTCACTTTTAAATTAATGAGCCTTTGGAACTTGGATCATGTGTACATTGGATCCATGTAAAGAATAACAAGCTTTAATAATAAGATTTAATATAAGGCTAGTGGGTATGGTGATGGTCCTCCAAGGGAGGATGATCCGCCAAGTAGGTGTCATGTCATAGTCCTCCCAAGAATGGTTCATCCCACTAAACTCGAGGGTATGGGAGGATGGTCCTACCCCATTCCACTATGTACAAGTATCCATGCCTAATGTACAAATCTTATTCACAAACAAACAAACAAAGAATAGGGGCCAACTTGTTTTGCTCCGTCCTGGACGTCGAAATTCCGACGAAGACGACGCGACGGGATGAAGACGGAGGGGGGCGGCATGGAGGTTGGATCGGCGCCGAGGGAGGACGGGCTGGACGACGCAACCATACCGTGCAGCCTAAGAACACCCGTATATATTAGGGGGGTTTTCTAGCGTTTTTTCCCCAAAAACGCCTAAACACGCCTCGGAGTCGCCTCCGATAACGTTTTTTTTTTTTTTGAAAAAAAATGGTGGGGCGTCCATTTTTAAACGCCTTCACTTGTTTCTTTGGCCAATAACATCTTTTTGATGGTTTTTTTTTTTATTTTTATTTAATTCTATTAGAATGTTTAATCATTGCATGATTTCAAGCCCCACTACACCTCTTTTAACATAATGCTCACATGCTGACTGGACCGCCACATAACGTAAAATGTCCAAGGGTCTTTCCTCTCCCACTACACATGGATTAATTGATTTGACTAAGCTCAACATTAACTATCACATGTTATGTATATATTAGTAGACCTTAACTTTAGGATCAACAATCATTTTCATTTCGGATTAAGAAATGGATGTGCGACCAAATATATTTACAAATCTTGTTGCTAGATTGTCAAAAAATAATGTAGAATTACATTTTATTTATTTATAAGTTTAAATAATAGTACTAGTTCTTAAAAAAATCATGTAAACGAGTAGGTTTACGCGTGCCTTGTTTTTCACTTAACTTTACATCAATTCGTAGTCGTTTTCTAATGTTTATTCTGTACACAGTTGTTAGAGAACACTATGCAATTGAACACACAGGAACATGTGTTACTATGTTAGCGTACATGCATGTTAACGAGTATTGTGTTAGTGAATAGTTTCTTATTAGGTGTTTGATAGATACATATTTTGTCCTACTGGTAAAAAAGATAATTATGAAATAGGGGTGTGTATGGATCGGTTTGGGTCGATTTTGACCAAAAATCATAACCATAACCTTGATGTCGGTTATTGGATAACCATAACCATAACCGTTCGGTTATGGTGGTTATGGTTATTCGGGTTTGATGGTTATAGCAAGTCGGTTTTGGGTGGTTAACCGTGTATTTAGCTTAGCTAAAAATAGCTTAATTTTTTTTAACATGGAATAAATTGTTATTGCATATTTGTGTATATTAGTATATTACATAGTATTAAAAATATATATAATCTATAATATTAATACCAATTATTATTATTATCGAATATTCAAATAAAGTGATATAATACATTTCTTAAATTCAAATAAACAATCAACCAAAACCACAAAATGATATGAAAAACCCATAAGTACTAAAATTCTTCAGTCAAAAACATCAAATATTAAAAATATGGTGAAAATCCTAAATCCTACAAAGATTTATTACATGTCGGTTCGGTTATGGTGGGTATGGAAAAAAATGATAACCATAACCGACCCGCTACTTTCGGTTTTCAAAAAAAAAACCATTAACCGATCCACCGATTTTTTATTTGGTTCGGTTTTTCGGTTCAATTTTGTCGGTTAATTCGGTTATGGTTCGGTTAATTCGGTTTTTTGCACACTCCTATTAGACTATGGGGTATGGGGCGTGGGTTGGGTACAAATGCCCACGTCACCGCCCCGGATGAGCTTGGGTTTCGGCGTGGCCCCTTGGGCCGGGGTTTCAGCCCGGGCGTTGGGCGGGGCTACGAACATGACATGGCGGAAACTCGTTGGCCAAGAGTACTAGCCCTTTGAAATTGGTTTTTTTTCCACGCCACCCCAGCCACGCCCAACCATACCCCTTTGAAATTGACTTTTGGTCTTGGGTGCCCCATACTCCACGTATCGCACCATGCCCCCAACACACGCCACACCATACCCCACAGTCTTATGAAACTATATAAGAAATAAGTTTTATTATCCACTCATTTATTTAATCCATTGACCACTTAATCTATGCGATATTTTACATTTTCAAGAAACATAAATGAAGGTGACATTGAAAATGACTTATCTTATCACAAAGTCTTGGTACAAAGGCATCCATATATTCACTTTGAGTACACATTAAGAAAGCTATATTAATCTATCATAATATATTAAATTGCCGAAGCAAGTTTCGCTTGCACCACGGAGTAGTAAAAACCAACAAGATATGACATCGTTAAGGAAATAAATGTGTTCACGAACGGTTCATGAACACTTACCGAACGAGATTTTATGTTCGTGTTCGTTCATTAAGGAAATGAGCGTGTTCACGAACGGTTCACGGACACACGCGAACACAAATAAATTTGACGAACGCGATAAAGGATAAAGTTGGAAGGCCCAGAGAGTAGCACTAGAACTTGAATCCCTTATTGTGGAACAGAGGTAAATCATATTCGTCGATATAAATAATGAGAAAAGAAAGGGAAATGGTGCATAAACAAGGTGAACGAGGGTTTCCTGGTTTAATTGTTAGGGTAATGATATAAATAAAAGTTTAATAGTATAAAAAGTATAGATAAAATATATGAAAGTATAAAAATCTTTAATTAAAACACGAACATAAACGAACGCAAATGAACGAATGTTCATGAACACCTTACCGAACGTTCACGAACACAATTGAACGAACGAGACATTTGTTCATGTTCATTCATTTAACTAATCAAACGGAATTTCTTGTTCATGTTCGTTCGTTTATTAAACGAACGAACATAAACGAACTTCCCGCCGAACGGTTCACGAACTGTTCGCTGAACGTTCGGTTCGTTTACAACCCTATATGACACTTTTGTTTAGTGTTAAACTATAAAGTATCAAAAATTTTATATCTTTTTCTACTAACGTATCTTATTATCACAGATAATGTATTAACTACTAAAATTGGTTATTATCACAAATAATGTATTAACTACTAAAATCTGGCGAGGCAACGTTTATTTAAATGATAATTTGCCACTTATATATTTTCCACTGATAACACGACATACTTTTTTTTAGTAGAGGGTTACCCCGGTAAATTTTATATCAACAAACAAACAAACCAAGTGAGAAGCAGAAACACTTCTCAGTTCTCTCAGAAGACATGCCAACCGAGAGTAAACACGCTACAAGCAAACAAAGAAAAAACACCAACAAAGAACACCAGCCAAAACAAAAGACTCGACAAAACAAGCAAAACTAGTCGTTATCATCATCCACAACTAGTAAACCCCTAGGAAGCGCCCAGCCACGAAGAAGACGTTCCATTTGCATAGAATTCTTGAATCTCATCGTTTGAAGCTTTAATCGAACTGTCGAAAGAATCACATCCACTAGCTGCATCTTATTTCTTCTTTTAGCCGTGAATAGTCTCCGGTTTCTTTCATCCCATACAAAATAAGCCGCCGCACTAACCACAAGTTTTGCAATGACATGAGAGGCCTTTTTCGAGTTTGCAATGCCCAATAGGTAGTCAAATATAGCATGCCACTGATTAGAGATAACACCCATATCCGCTTTCTGTTTCACACCTTCCCAGATATCCGCCGCATTGCCACACTCAAAAAACAAATGTTCATGCGAATCAGGGCCGGACTTACACAAAGAGCAACACATAAGATTGAAATTAGTATTCCCGGATGAGTTCCATGTGCGCATAATATCTTGAGTCTTCAGTTTTTTGTTAACTATGAGCCACATAATAAACGAGTGTCTAGGAATCGCTTGTGAGAACCACACCACCTTCGCCCATTGCACCTCAATCTGAGTGGTTCAAACATCCTCCCAAACCGAAGCTGTACTAAATTCCTCCTGCGTACCCACTCTAGATTTCCATACGAGCTTATCACTTGTATTTTCATTCAATATAATCTGCCGTAGGTTTGCTAAGACCGGGAAACGCTCAACCCACCTAGTCGGCCATCTCCATTCACCATGCACAAGAATCTCCGCTAATTTAGTGTTCATGTTGAACCCCGCATTAGCAATCAACCTTGGAGTAACAATAGAGCCAATCGGACAAACATCATCCCATTTATCAAACCAAACCAACGTATTAGATCCATTACCTACCTCGGTCCAAATATGGTTCTGTAGCATTGGTCGCAAACTTAGCATCTTTCTCCAACTCCATGTCATATTACCCTTAATTGGAATGTCCCAAAACGATCTATTTTGAAGACGATAAGAGTGAATCCATTTAACCCAGAGCGATTCATGGTAAGTTAGCAAACTCCAAACATGAACCGCCATTAAAGCGCTATTCATGTCACCCACTCTACGAATACCCAACCCACCTTCATTCCTTGGCACACAAACAGACTTCCATTTAACTTTGGCTTTTCCTTTTATGATATCGTAATAAAAAAACATTTTAATTACATATGAAACTAAAATATTTTAACCTTTAACAGTATGAATGATATTTTATTGGGTACCTTTGTTTGTTGATAACTTTTTAGTAACTTTTAATTTTTAAAAAAATGGATAGTTTTTATATATTCTCTAAGAAATTTTATCATTTATAGCTTTTTAGTAACTTTTAATTTTTAAAAAATGGATAGTTTTATATATTCTATAAGAAATTTTATATAGAGTTAAATGCTTGGTTGGTCCCTATGGTTTCCAAAAATTGCAGACTTGGTCCTAGTGGTTTACTAATTACACGCGTGGTCCCAAAACTTGTCAAAAATGCACTCGGTTGGTCCCCAGCCCTAACATCAGTTAAATTTCTTAGTTAACTATGTGTGAAATGACTATATTACCCCTGAAAGCCTAATCATCTTCTTCAACCTCTTACCCCTGAAAGCCCTAATCATCTCCTTCAACCCTGAAACATCTGCATCATCTTCATCACCATCATCATCTTCATCACCGTCATCTTCAGCATCCATCCACCGATACACACCCACAATTACACATAACAACAACAACAACCCATACATACATACATACACCATATGTATACACACCTGTGTCAGAGAAAACGAACGAAGAACAACAATAGATCCAGTGGGTAATCGTCTCCATAATCACAATCCCTACAAACATTTTCCCCAATTTCACTAAGACCACCCACTTCAATTTCAACTTCAAATTCGTCGGCGAATAAACCACCATCGTCATCATTCATCTTCACCATTCACGTCACCATCACCGGACAAACGAGAGGGGATGGGGCGCCGTTTAAATCCACCACACGGCGGCGCTGCCGTCGTCGATCTGCACATCATCTTCATCATCGGCACCTCACCGTCATCTTCATCCATCATTCTCGTCCCCACCGTCGTTCTGTGTCATCATCAGAAAGGAGGGTTTGTCGGAGCACGTCGACCGGAGTGGTCGTCGGAGAGGCTCGCCGGCTTCTCCATGTGGTCCACCAAACTTGAAAATGAGAGGATAAGAGAGGGTGTCGACTATGGTGTTTGTGGGTAACTATGATCTTGTGAGTACGGATTGTGAAAGAGGGTGTCGGATTGTGTTATCTGTGTTGTGTATATAGTGTAGAGAGTTAGGGTTTCAAGAGAATGAAGATAGAAAGTGAGTAGATGATGGTGATGAAGATGATGCAGTGAGTTTTGTTAATAAGCAAGGGTATTTTGGTCATTTAACATGGACTTAACTGAGAAATTTAACTGATGTTTGGGCTGGGGACCAACCGAGTGCATTTTTGACAAGTTTTGGGAACACGCGTGTAATTAGTAAACCACTAGGACAAAGTCTGCAATTTTTGGAAACCACAGAGACCAACCAAGCATTTAACTCTTTTATATATCTACAAACCTCATGGTGGGGAATCGTGGCTGACACCTGTATACGGCAGATCGCTATTGATGAGGGTTTTTTTCTTTTATACGGTTTAATAAATTTATAAATAGAATTAATTGTTTTTCCTTTCAAAGTATTCAATAGTTATGTGCTAGTTTAAGTCATTGTTTTCCTTTCTAGATGGTCTGGTTCGAGACCTAGAAAAGGAGTTTTTTTTATTTTTTTTGGGCTGAGTAACCTTATTTTCATACACACAACTTATAAAAAAATGGTTTTTTTTAAAGCTTTTCATGATACACGCCTGAAATTATATTGATTTTTTAAACTAATTTTTTTTTTTTTTTTTTTGGAATGAATCTCTTCGTTCATATATGGGAAGAAGTTGAACTAACAGACATTTTTAACACCAGTGGATAATATTGAACAAAATAATCATTAGTTAAAGTTAAAATGTAATATTCGTAGTAGTGAGTTACTGAGTTTTTATGGTTACAGAATCCGAATATAGAAATAACAAAACTAATGAAATCACATGACTAAATAAATTCTATTGTGTAACATTGATGGGTCTGTTAAAATTGTTGAAAGACGAAATTATAATATGTCAACATTGTATTAGACATATCGTTGCGTGTGGTTCTGTTTTCCGGTATAGCCCTGTTATAAACTGAAAAGCGGCCCTAATCATACATACAGAAGTGCAACTTAAGAATAACAGGTAGATTAATATTTTCCGCCAGGTTGATAAGTTATGGCCTTCTTTCACCGTAGTACTTCGTTTTCCCTAATAATTGCTTAGTGGTATCCCACGGCAAATAAAAAAAATTCTTACACTAATTTTACACTCTGCCGACAAGGTTTAGGGGTAGCTAGGGTTACCCTTACCATCCAAATACATCCGCCCCCTGCCTAGTGTAGGTGCATATGTTTTTCAAAATCGCAGGTCACATTGGTTAGGATTGCTATGTATGCTAGAATGTGAAAGTCATGGATTTCTTTAAATGTATATATTTGACAAAAATATATTTCACAATGACAATAAAATTTCTAATAGACTTCGTTTCTTTCCTAGTGTAGATCATCATCAACTTTCACGTTTTAGCCAACGTGTTGTGGGAGGTAAACGATTATGTTAAATTTCATGTTGGAATATACAATACCCCTAATAGAAAACGCGAATACACAAGTAAGAAACGGCGCAGCAGCGCACGCCCAGAAAACAACTACTTGAGTATAATATATATTTATATATATATATATATATATATATATAGAGGCCGGTTAACGTACAATACCTCTTATCCTACATTATGTACGCGATGCCCACAGCCGTACGATCTTCAATCCATCAAACGCGGGCAAACATTGATAACCACCGTAAATTCAAACATCCATCACCATTATTCCTCGTCGCCTTTTTCCTTCACTACCGCCGGACTCGAAAAAGATCAGCAAGCAACAATACGGCGACGTTAACCTCCCTCCGGTCACCTGCAACCTTCGTTCTTCGTTTCCGGTTCAATCATCTTATTCGAACTCCGACCCTAAAACCTGCAACTCATCTTCATCAGTTCATCATCATCTTCAACCTTTCGTCGCCGGTCACTGTTTAATCATCTTCACCGTTGAACACATTCATTCTCTCCGATCATCAACCACCTTCAACCACCGTACCTCCTACGACCACCATCCAGAAAACTCCATCACAAACAAGATCAACTGCTTCGAATCATCATCATCTTTCTGTTTCTCTCTCTTGTTCTCAAAGACAGTGCCATGTCCACACCACATGCGAATTTGATCAACACCACATGCGAAGTCGTGCCATGTCCACATGCTAGTGCCATGCACATGCGAATTAGTGCCATGTCCACATGCGAAATTTGTATGTCTCTAATTATATTTTTGTCCACATGCGAAATTTGTTTTTGTCCACATGCGAAATTTGTATGTCTCTAATTATATTTTTGTCCACATGCGAAATTTTATATGTCTCTAATTAATCCACATGCGAATTAATGAAATAGCATGTGTTAATTTTGATGAAATAGCATGTTTTTTTTGTAACAATTTCGCATGTGGTACAAAAAACAACATGCGAATTCAATGCGGGAAGATGATCGGGCGGCTGAGATTGTAGCGTACGTAATGTACGATAAGGAGATTTGTACAGTACTCTTTACCTATATATATATATAGGGTAAGGTTCATGCGAGAACCACCTTTATTGTGAGAACCGCGAGAACCAATGTGAACACAACCTAAAATAGCTAAAAAAAACCTAACCCCACCCCCCCCCCCCCCTAAAAAAAATGGGCCATTGGATTACATGATCTAAAGATTTTTAAACAATGTCAAGATTGTAATTATAATATTGTAACCTCCCTTTAAATTAATTGACAGAAGGGTATTTGCGTCTTTTGTAAATTGCATTTATTAAACAATATAATCAAAATCTCTAAAATCTCGCTAGTTTTCGTATATATAAGATACACAACTGTTAGTGTATACACATGTGTACAGTCTCGCTAGTATTAGTTTATACAAGATACACATATTTTAGTTTATACACATGTGTACAGTCTCGCTAACTATCAGCTTATACAAGATATACAATTGTTAGTTTATACACTTATGTACAGTCTCACTAACTATCAGGTTATATAAGATACACAACTGTTAGTTTATACACATGTGTACAATCTTTTATACAAATGTGTATTATATTAAAAAATGGTTACATATGTGTATACTAACAGCATATAGTATATTATGCATGCGCACGAGTAGATTTATATAAAAATTATGAAATTAATGAAAACAAAACATATCACATGTATTGCAAAAATAAATAACTACATCATATATTCAAAAAAAAAAGAGTTAATGCCAAAAAATAATTACAATTCCATTCTCCGAGAAAATTTTCAATATTTATTGAAAATTATAAAAAGTTAAAAATAATATATTATGATATCTATATATATATATGTATAATTAAAGAAAAACAATATTAAAGTTAAAACTAAAACAAAATTTATGGATAAAGAAATGATAGAGAAATATTTAAAAATGAGAGAGAGAGAGAGGGGGGGGGGGGTTAAGAGAGGAGAAAATTAAGGGAATTTAATTAAACATATTTGGCTAATGTCAATCTTACCCTTTTAATCTATAAAATGATCAAGGGTCAAGATTAGTTCACACAATTCACTTTCAAGAAATTGTTCACTCTTAAACCTAATCCTATATATATATATTTAGGGTCGAGATTTAGAGAAAACGGTAGAAAGTGTGAGAACGGTGAGAACGCTTATGGATCATCCGATCAAAACAATCTATGGACTAGATTGGCGCGGTGGCGTTTTCGTAAATAATATCAATTTTATTACGTGGACGCGCCTCATTAAGGGTAAAAAGGTCTTTACGTTCTATACCAAAACGCCATTGTAATGCCCCAAAATCTGAATGTTAATGTTTGTTGTATGTTATTATGTGACACGTCAGGAAATAAATAACTAGGCTATTTAACCTAGTTAAGGGTATGGTCAAAAGTCTTAAACGATTAAGGTAGTGTCAGTTATGTTTTAAAAGTAAACCCGAGGGGCTAAAATGGAACAAATGAAAGTTAAGTTATAAAATAACTAAACACACACAAACACACACATACGTGTGTGTTCGAGAAAGATCAGGAGGCTCCCATGGAGCCTCAAACCCTAAATCGCCTTTAAGCTCAAATTGGAAGGCAAGATGAAGTTGAAATCCATAACCGAGCATGGATTAATGATCACCAACACGAGGGGATCATAAGGTATGTCTTAAATCTAAGATTGGTGATCATGGGTGAAGTGGGTTATGTTCTAATCCGTGAGTTAATATTAAATTGATCATGTACAAGGGTTAGAATCCTCGTGTAGAACATGGGTTATGAATGGTTTGCGTTAATTTGATGTTTAGAGGTGACACCCGTTAGTTAGGGTGAAGATGATGACTAGTATCACCTCCTATGTTCAAGTCTTGTTGAATGATTGATGTATTATGTGGGTATGATGAATTATTGTTAGATGAAAGTATAGGAATATGATGATGTTATGTTTAATGTTCATTTGGAATGATACATGATGATTAGTAGTTGGTTTTGATGGGTTATGTATGAGTTTAGAAGAATTGTGCATGAAATAGTTGTACGTTATGCTTAAAAGGTAGTACTCACATCAAGTGTATGATGAAATGTATATAGTGTCGTCCGTATAGTCGATTATGATGTTACGGGTATATGATGATAAGTCGATAGTTAAGTATGGTTAATAGTTGACTTTTGAAAGTCAACTAAGTATAAGAAACTTGACTTGACTCGTTGTCGTAAATGTAGGTTGATGGGAAGTCGTATGGTACATGTTATAGCAATCCGTGTTAAATGTAATGACATGATGAGTTACATGAGTTTAACGTATACGGATATGATTATATGAAGTTGATTATGTATTTTAATGCTTGTTAGAAATGACTAAGGAAAGTTAAGTGTGAATTATGCGAGTGATATGATTGTTACATGTACAAAGGTGTATGCTAATAAGAGCGTGATTTCGATGAAATGAAAGTATAGGAATCACGTCGAGACGGACTCAAGCATGAGGTGTTAACGGGTCAAGAAGAGGCAAGGAATCGGATACGAGCACGGACGCATAAGGTAAGTGATTTCCGTAATCACTTCTTAGTACAAGTAAGTAATAAAGTGTTGTAATGAATTAAACATGATGTTTGAGGTCAAATATGTGTTAAAGTCTTTCGTCGTAAATGATGGGATGAAAGTTGACCAAAATGCCCTTGATGGGTATTTTGGGGTAAACGATCTTAAAAGTAGTTTAGAAGCAAGTTATTCGATTAGAGTAATGTTTTGGACAAGTATGGAAGTGGGGATGATGGTTGGTTAGTCATAGACCAATTAATGCGCGAATACCCTTAACGGGTCAAATTAAGCATATGAACGATAATGAGTTAAGAGGATGCAAGACATCCAAGAATTTAGTAGGTTATGATAGACGTCACGGATATTGTTAGATTTATTAGATGCTATGGTAAAATAACCAAGTTGTGTTGATGAATGCACAAACGGGTCAAAGTTTGGAAAAAGGGTAATAAGCCGAAGAGTTAGAAGTCTGAAATTTTATTATGTTGGATGTTGGTTTTTTTACTCCACAAGGTGGAGGATTAAATTACGGACGCGTAGGAAAAAGAATCGGGTAAAACGGATAAAAAACGAGAGAGTTATGCTCGTTTCCGTGAAACGGGGTCGTGCTGGGAATATGCAGCAAGTTGCTGCACATGTTCTGCCAAATCAGGGGCCTAGCGTGACGCCAGGGCCCTTGGCGTCACGCGAGCCCCCCCGGTTGGCGAAACTTGCTCGTTTGCTCAGTTTTGGCTTGGGAACTCGTTTAAACGCGTTTTAAGTTGCGTATGACTAATTTAACTCATGTTTTGTGACCATTAGGGTAAGCGTATGTGTGGATAGGTATGTATGGATGTTGTGTATCTCTATACACGTATGTAGAAGTGTATGTAAGCGTGTATGCGCGAATGTATGTAAGATTATAGTGTGTAAGCGAGTACATAAGGATATATATGAAGACGTATATGAGTAGGCAAGTATGAGTCGGGTATATTGCAATGGGTGATTGAAAATATAAATGTAGGCATGTATGTAGGTGGATACGTATGTATGTTGTATAAGTATAAGTGTATGTATGTAAGGATGTATGTAGATAGTATGTATATGTAGTCAAGTGAGTATGTACGAAGGTATGCACGTATGTAAGTTGTGAGAAGGAATGGAATAAGTATGTACGTATGTATGTAAGTATGTATGTATGTAAGGATGTATGTATGTTTGTATGTATGTATGTATGTATGTATGTATGTATGTATGTAGGTATGTATGTATGTATGTAGGCATGTAAGTATGTATGTATGTATGTATGAATGGATGTATTTAGGTATGCACGTACGTATGTATGTAGGTACATAGGTATGTATGTTGCTATGTGTGATCGTAAGGGTATGTACAGGTTGTATGAAAGTATGTACGCATGCATTCAATGAAATTGAGTACTAACTATAATAACATCGTGCCTGGTGATGAAGTGTAACGCAGGAATACCAAGGAAGTCTCACTACGAATCGTATGATCAGAGGGAAAGCCGGGATGTAAAGAGTTAATGAAATGAAAAGTAAACGTGTACAAATCTTGTATGCTTATGATACGTACTAACGTTATGAATTTTATGTGGTGAGCGCAGGTAGTACAAGCCATGAGGATTACTAAGGAGTAGGGATCGAAGATCGAGTCACAAGACGGATTGTACGGGAATGATTAAATATGTAATTTAGTGTCGATAAGTTATGTTCTTATATTATAAAATGAATTTTTAGAATGTCAAGATGTATGCCATGAAAGAAATTTTCAGACTCGAAATTCCGCTGCGACTTTTTGTCAAATACGAATTAGGGTCTTACAGCCATACTGATGAATAAAACGCCATTACGGACCAAAACACATCCCTATATAAACAAAAACATCTCAGACATAAAAACACACCCCCAAAACCTGAAACGCCATATTTTCTACTATATACCATTCATCTTACAACGCCAAAATTCCCAAAACATCAAACACGACTACTCAAAAAACGCCATATTTTCTACTATTTACCATTCATCTTAGAAAACGCCAAAACACTCAAACATCAAAAGATTCCAAAAAAATTGACACTTCTTTCAGATACACTATTTTCTTAGTAAAACGCAAAAAATGCCAAATATCGTTTCTTGTATATTCAAATATTGTTCTACGCCAAAGTTTCGGAAAATGCATTCTTCCCTGAGGTGGTGTGACTCAAATAACATTTTGTTGCATGAGATGGACAAATCATAAACAAAAACATACTGGTGTGAGACTTATGTCATTTTCTGTGTTTTGTTCTTAATGAATATTATAATGGCATGAAAAGATGAATGACACTGATGAGTTGTTTGAAGATACATATTAAAAAAAAAAAAAAAAAAACTCAGGTCATTTTGTCTTTCCAAACGGCCACAAAAACACAAGCATGGCTAAGCCAAACCACCAGCGAACATGATTCAAAGAAGAAAGAGACTGATGACAGTGAAGATTTGGAAGATGAATTGTTTCTATTTTTATTTTTTTTAATTTTCTTTTTCTGTTGTTTGTTATGTATTTTTCAACTTAGAATAAAAAAATACATTATATTAATAAAACCCCAAACAGTCATAATGTATGTGAAACGCCATAAATGCAGTAAAAACGGCAAAAACTCCCAAACTATAATGAAAGCAGTTTGGAGAAGAATTAATTAATAAAAGCTAAAAATGGAAAAAAAACGCCAAAAACTACTTTAAGCCATTCAAAAACACCAAAATTGGGAGATGGAAAGTCTATAACCCTAAAAACTCTTAAAAAGCTGAACAAAAAACAGTAAAAATACAGAGAAACGGAAAAGACGGCTACTTTATTAATATCATTTATTATAAAATAAAATCTCGCCTAACTACGCGCCAAAAACATCCTATAAGAGAGACGACTCTGCACAATCTACTAATCACACAAACAAAAAACAAACGCCATATTTCCTAGAAACCATTCACTTTAAAAACGCCAAAAAAATAGTTAAGAAAGCCACATATGCAGAACCTCGATTCTTCTACATTGAGTATTAATCAGAATGAAGTTTCACTGAATGGATTCTTCTCTGAGTTGGGTATCTCTATAATCTTTTGCTGAATGAGATGGACAAATATTCAAGAAAAATAGATTGATGACACTGATATGACATCATGTCACTTT
The DNA here is from genome assembly GCA_030545235.1 of Helianthus tuberosus. Classification (NCBI taxonomy): domain Eukaryota; kingdom Viridiplantae; phylum Streptophyta; class Magnoliopsida; order Asterales; family Asteraceae; genus Helianthus; species Helianthus tuberosus. The sequence continues at coordinate 120,185,520 of CM060410.1, read as the reverse complement.
GTTCTTGATGGATATATTGATGACATAAAGGGATCAATACATTAGAGCAGGCGTTGGTCTTCAACATGTCATCAAACAAGTATATATCCACCCACCATAAAGGATGCCACAAAAAATAAGCATATTCTAAAGACAGGCGTTATGTAGGAAAATAAGGATCTACATAAGGTATTCAAAAACATATTAAAAAACGCCAAAAAAGTTAAAGTAGAAGAGGCTGATAACAGTGAAGATTTGGATGAGAAACTAGTTTATGATTTTTAATTTTTTTTTTTCATTTTCTATTGTTTGTTATCTAATTCTCTGTTATTTATTATCTAATCCTCTACCAATTTAAAAAAAATGAGTATAAAACGCCAAAAACTATGCTGTGCGTGAGTGTTATTAGTTTTTAATGTATTTATTAAGCCCTTTTTAACACTTTTTAGCCAAGTTTTAAATTTATAAAACACGATATTTACTAACACTAAACACACATATGGGCAAGTGCACCCATCGTGAGCGTAGTATAGTGTTGGCAAGATACCGAGGTCGTCCAAGGACACTCGCTTTTAGTACCGGTTTACCCTCAACGTCTAATCAAATCAAAAGTTTTAGAAAATGGTTTTAAACTAGAAAAATAAAAACTAACTAAAATGCTGAAAATAAAAATAGATAGACAAGATGAATCACTTGGCTCCGACTCGTGTTTAGTGTAACCTTTGATTATTTCCGCACTTTTGCACTATTTAAGAGATTATCTTAGTTATTGTAGTAGGCCCCTCTTTTGAAGGTGACGTTACCCTCAACCCAGTAGTTTGAGTCAGCAAGGATACAATCCTAAAGGGTCGGATTATTGAAAGATAATTAATTAAGTTATTAATACAAATTATGGTAGGCCTCTCTTTTGAAGGTGACGTTACCCTCGGCTAAGTAGTCTGAGTCAGCAGGGATACAGTCCTAAATAGCCGGGTTATAGTATTAATAGTAGCTTACATATGAGGGGATCAAAGAGTTTGGACCCCCGCCATCCAATACCGTTAAGTATTGGAGGAGGTCCTACTAAATTTGACCCAGGTCCTTGCAGGATCTATACACTGAACAAGACAAGACTTTTACCAAACCGTTCCCTTAACCCCCGACCAGGTAGCCAACATACCTCCATATAGACCGTGGAGATATGAATGGTGAAAATCTTTTATTTTATATAGACAGTAAAATAATGCCAAGACACCACGGACAAACGATAAGGAAAAATCACCTTCAACATAAGAAACTAGTTATTAAAGTCATTAATACAAAACCAAGTAAAAAGTGCGAAAAGATTAAAAATAGAAAGTATTACACTAGACACTTTGTCTACACCAAGTGATGTAAGAGACTTAGGCAAACATGGCCTTGATTGTCAAGAACTCTTACGATCAATCTTGGATCCCGAGACGACTCACACACTCTATGATGGACAATGGATGATGGTGGTGGATGATGGTGTTATGGTGGTGGTGGGTGGTGGGTGAAGTGTGAGAGAGGTGGTGTGCCAACAGATGGTTTGAGCTTGAGCCAAGCACTCCTATTTATAGGCTGAACAGAAGCTCGGGCACGACCCCGTGTCCAGTGGGCATGGCCCCGTGTCCAGTGGGCACGGCCCCGTGTCCACATCCTTCTCTTTCTTCATTTATTCCAGCTTGTCTGTATTAGTTGACCACGCCCCCGTGTCCGCTGAGCACGGCTCCGTGTGCAGAAGCATATCTGTACTATGAAGATTTGCCTGGATTCTGTGAATCTTATAGTTGACCACGGCCCCGTGCCCGCTGAGCACGGCCCCGTGGTGGGCAATAGAAGCTTCTACCACTTTGTCTTTTCTGCTGACACTTGGGCACGCCCCCGTGCTGGCTGAGCATGGGGCGTGTTCAGTCTTCTGTCTTCTTGTTTTGCTTGGGAAGATGCTGTCGTGGGGTCGGGCATGTCACGTTTGTTCCTTTTCTTGTATTTATGTTAGATTTTGCTGTCTTTTTGCTTCTTTTGTTAATTTGAGCTCATTTAATCCTGAAAATACAAAAGGAAGACAAAAGCACACTTTTTCCAACATTAGTACTAAAAAAGGGTTAGTTTTATGCCACAATTGATGTAATTTATATGTTGCATTTTGCACATATTAAATACCCCCACACTTGAATCTTTGCTTGTCCTCAAGCAAAACTCTTTATAATGTGGCTTTACACTCCCAAATGGAATGGGTAGAAGAGAAAGTTTTTGGGCTTGTCATATAGTGTCGGGATTTCCAAGATTATTTATTAAGTTTTATTTTTATTTATTTACAAACCTATTCGTCATGATTTATTTAAAACTTTTCATAAGATAAATTACTTACTAGGGCATAACATGCCTCTTTAAAATTCTCTTTATATACAAGTTCACATACCTCACGGGGGATCACTCAACACTCGGCCGAAAATGTATTTTAGTGGATCACTCGAGAGCGGCATGGAACTTACTCCTACCATAAGCTTGCCAAGCAATCGATCCTCCTCCTTTTTAACTATATACCTTTGTAAATATCAAGAGGACTTTTTGGGTGAAGGGTTAGGTTTGGGTTAAAGGTAGGTGGTTGGGTTAGTGGTTAGTAAAAAGGGCGAAAAACGTAACAAGCGTCGGTTTTCGTAAGACTTTTTATTTTTTAACTTTTATTTTGATGAAGCTATTATTCAAACAAAGTTATTTTTGATGAACTTGTTTGTTTATTTTTTTCTTTTGCTTCATCATCAACATTTTTTTTTGAAAAGTCATACGAAAAACCGAGCTAGTTACTAAAACAAAGGGTTAAAAATGAAAAAAGTTTTGGTGGGTGAAAGGGTGTTTGGTTTGGGTTATGAAATGAAAGGGTTTAGGCTCAAATGGGCTAACTAGGGGGATTTTGGGTAGGTGGTAAAAAAAGTAAAATAATGGTGTAGAAATAAAAAGGGTTAGTCCTAATGAGCATTTAATTTAAAGATATATATTTGTATGCTCAATAAAGGCTCAAAACTCACTTTTGTGGGAATGGGTTTTTATGTGATCAAGTATATATAATCAAATTTTAACTAAGTTTGTCATGCATTTTCATAATTTTCTTATGTTGGTTCTTTTTATCACGACGCTATCGGTTGTAAATTTGTAAAAATATAACCTTTTTAGAACTTTGAAATTCCCAAGTTAAACCTAGACAAGTAAAAAAAATGAAAATTTTTGAAAAAATTTGGGGTGATTAGCGGTTCCAATAGAGTTTTGTGTAAGGCTTGTATTTAGGACTTGCAAGATTCAAGGTTTAGCATCCCCCCACACTTAAATTACACATTGTCCTCAATGTGTCCCAAAAATAAGTTTTAAGGTTGATTGAATGCGTAAAAAGGGTGAAAAAGCAAAAATTTTGTGTTACTGGGCGCTGAACACGGCCTCGTGGTGTCCGGGCACGGCCCCGTGTTCAAGTGCCAGTAACAAAATTAAATCAAGAGAAACAGAAGCCTGGACACGGGGGCGTGTTGGGTGAGCACGGCCCGTGTCCAGTTTACCTGAACTGGGTATTTTTGCAGACTGTGCAGCACAGGGCCGTGTTGGGCGGACACGGCCCGTGCCGAACTTACTGTAAACGAAGAAATTTTGTCGGATGGTCCTGTTTTCCTGCATGGGGTGCTGGTTCAAGCTTCCCTTGTTTCCTTTGCCATCCTGAGTGTGGTTTATTCCTGAAAATTAAAACTAACTAGAAAACATAAAAATTAATCTAAACTAAACTAAGGATAGTTCCGCGGAATGCCTCCGTGGTGCGCCACATTTATAAGGTTCCTTGGCTAGACCCAAAGCCTGGTTATATGTTACTCAAGTGGGATGTTTTGCATCCCATGTTACACCGTCGGAGAGCGTCATCTAAACTTGAGTCTATAACCTTCATGTAGTTGATCGGGTCTTCGTCTTCTACTCTCTTTCCAATTCCAAACTTCACTTCCTCATCACCAAACTTCAATGTTAGTGTTCCGTCATTCATATCTATCACTGCTTGGGCAGTGGCTAGAAATGGCCTCCCGAGGATGAGAGGGACTTCGGCGTCTTCTTCCATGTCTAGTATGACAAAGTCGGCCGGGAAGACGAAATTGTCGACTTTAACCAATAGATTTTCAGCGACACCTTGTGGAAATTTGACGGATCTGTCGGCAAGTTGTATGCTCATCTTTGTGGGGCTTGTTTTCCCCAGGCTAAGTCGTTTGAACATTGATGCGGGCATGAGGTTGATGCTAGCCCCAAGATCGGCTAGCGCATTGCGAATGGGGGATTCCCCAATCGAGCAAGGAATCGTGAAGCTCCCAGGATCAATCTTCTTTTGTGGGAGTTTGTTGAGTACTAACGCGGAGCATTCCTCGCCTGAGTTAACTAATTGCAATGATTCAATTTTCCTTTTGTGAGTGAGGAAGTCCCTCATAAATTTTGAATATTTAGGCATTTGGGTTAGGACTTCTATAAAAGGAATATTAACATGCAATTGTTTTAGTAAATTTTCGAACTTTGCGAATTGCTCATCGGTCTTTTGACGAATTAACCGACCAGGGTATGGAACCGGAGGAGCCTTAGTGGGCTCTTGAGTTGGTGGAGAAGCCGTTTCTGGTTGGGGACCGGGTGGAGTCGTGGTTTGGCTGGATTGGCCCTTCTCTGCTGGAAGTAATGGAGCCTCCTCGGGACCTACGGTTCGGTTTCTTAATGTGATGAGATGTACTTGGGTCTTTGGGTTGGTTTCGGTATTGCTTGGTAACGCGCCTTGTGGTCTCTCGGAGAAATTTTGAGCTACTTGATTTAATTGGTTTTCAATGTTTTTGATGCTAGCTTGTTGATTTCTAAAATTCGATTCCAATTGTTGAAACCGATCCGAGTTTTTCTTTTCGGTTTCGGAGATGAGGCGAGATATAGTATCTTCAAGCCTTTCTCTTCCACCTTGTTGTTGAGAAAAAATTTGTGGTTGTTGAAAGTTAGTTCGTTGGTTTTGTTGGTTACTACTATTGCCGGGATCTCTCTAACCAAGGTTAGGGTGGTTACGCCATCCTTGGTTGTAGGTACCCGTTGGTGGACCCGACGGCCTAGGTCTATTTATTATCAATATAGTTTACCGTTTCCGTTTGATCATCTACTTCTTTCATACAACTCCAATTTTCATGTGGTCCACCACACCCTTCACAAGCTATAACCGAGGCCGTTTTTGCCATTTCTAATTTTTTTATTTTTGAAGAAAGGGCCTCAATTTGGGCTTGTAAAGAAGTGCTTTCATTAACCTTATGGGCGCCCGGGGCAATAGATTTATTGCCTCGGGGAGTTTGCCACTGAAAATTGGTTTGCGCAATTTCCTCAATTTGATTATAAATTTTATTTGGGCGACGATTACCTAGAAGTCCCCCGGAGCTAGAATCAAGTGTTTGTCTTGTGTGTGGCAACAACCCCATTGTAGAAAGTGGGTACTTGTTGCCACACTGCTAGACCGTGATGAGGGCACTTTCTTAGTAGCTCCTTGAACCTTTCCCAAGTTTCATATAAGGATTCCCCATCCTCTTGTGAGTATGTATTAATTTCAGTCATTAATTTAGCCGTTTTAGCAGGAGGGAAATACTTATATAGAAACTTTTTGGCTAGTTCATCCCAGGTGTTTACCGAGCCAACTAGGAGGGTGTTAAGCCAAGCCTTAGCTCGGTCTTTTAGCGAAAATGGAAACATTCGAAGGCGGATGGCGTCATTTGATGCTCCAATGATCCGAAAGGTATCACATATTTCTAAGAAATTAGTAATATGTAGATGGGGATCCTCGTCCGCAAGCCCATGGAAGGTTGCGGAGTTTTGAAGCATCTGTATCAAATGTGGTCGAAGTTCGAAGTTATTGGCTTCGACATTCGGTGCATTGATAGCGGTGCCGAGATTACCTACGGTGGGCCGTAGGTAATCCATGAGGGTACGTTGGTCCGCCATTGGAAGTGGGTCCCCCGAAACTTTCTCTTGATTTTTAGCTTTAAGTCTTTTTCTGAGAAAGCGTTCGGGTTCTTCTAGAGGTTCTTTTATGTCTCTATTAGAACTGAAGCTCATGCACTATGTAGGAAGTTCAAATGTGGCGCCTGGGTTCCAAATCCTGCAATAAAAACAGAAAAGAACGTTGGTCAGAAGGTTCACCACGGCCCCGTGCTCAGTGAACACGGCCCGTGGTCGGAGGTACAGTGATTGTTTTCCGGATTCTTGTTACTAGGAGTTGGACAGGGCCTCGTGCTCAGTTCTCTGTAACTTGGAAAATAAAAACTGCCAGTGATAACGCTGGGCGCGGCCCGTGTCCGACCAGGCACGGCCCAAAAACTGAAAAACTAAGAAAAATCCTAAAAAAATGAAAAATAATAAAAAAAAGTGATTAGGCCGTTGATTCCTAACTTTCTTAAAATCCTTGTGTCCCCGGCAACGGCGCCAAAAACTTGATGTGCGTGAGTGTTATTAGTTTTTAATGTATTTATTAAGCCCTTTTTTAACACTTTTTAGCCAAGTTTTAAATTTATAAAACACGATATTTACTAACACTAAACACACATATGGGCAAGTGCACCCATCGTGAGCGTAGTATAGTTTTGGCAAGATACCGAGGTCGTCCAAGGACACAAGAGCTTTTAGTATCGGTTTATCCTCAACGTCTAATCAAATCAAAAGTTTTAGAAAAAGGTTTTAAACTAGAAAAATAAAAACGAACTAAAATGCTGAAAATAAAAATAAAAATAAAAACAGATAGACAAGATGAATCACTTGGCTCCGACTCGTGTTTAGTGTAACCTTTGATTATTTTCGCACTTTTGCACTATTTAAGAGATTATCTTAGTTATTGTAGTAGGCCTCTCTTTTGAAGGTGACGTTACCCTCAACCCAGTAGTTTGAGTCAGCAAGGATACAATCCTAAAGGGTCGGATTATTGAAAGATAATTAATTAAGTTATTAATGCAAATTATGGTAGGCCCCTCTTTTGAAGGTGACGTTACCCTCGGCTAAGTAGTCTGAGTCAGCAGGGATACAGTCCTAAATAGCCGGGTTATAGTATTAATAGTAGCTTACATATGAGGGGATCAAAGAGTTTGGACCCCCGCCATCCAATACCGTTAAGTATTGAAGGAGGTCCTACTAAATTTGACCCAGGTCCTTGCAGGATCTATACACTGAACAAGGCAAGACTTTTACCAAACCGTTCCCTTAACCCCCGACCAGGTAGGCAACATACCTCCATATAGACCGTGGAGATATGAATGGTGAAAATCTTTTATTTTATATAGACAGTAAAATAATGCCAAGACACCACGGACAAACGATAAGGAAAAATCACCTTCAAAATAAGAAACTAGTTATTAAAGTCATTAATACAAAACCAAGTAAAAAGTGCGAAAAGATTAAAAATAAAAAGTATTACACTAGACACTTTGTCTTCACCAAGTGATGTAAGAGACTTAGGCAAACATGGCCTTGATTGTCAAGAACTCTTACGATCAATCTTGGATCCCGAGACGACTCACACACTCTATGATGGACAATGGATGATGGTGGTGGATGATGGTGTTATGGTGGTGGTGGGTGATGGGTGAAGTGTGAGAGAGGTGGTGTGCCAAGGGATGGTTTGAGCTTGAGCCAAGCACTCCTATTTATAGGCTGAATAGAAGCTCGGGCACGGCCCCGTGTCCACATCCTTCTCTTTCTTCATTTATTGCAGCTTGTCTGTATTAGTTGACCACGCCCCCGTGTCCGCTTAGCACGACCCCGTGTGCAGAAGCGTATCTGTACTATGAAGATTTGCCTGGATTCTGCGAATCTTATAGTTGACCACGGCCCCGTGCCCGCTGCGCACGGCCCCGTGGTGGGCAATAGAAGCTTCTACCACTTTGTCTTTTCTGCTGACACTTGGGCACGCCCTCGTGCTGGCTGAGCACGGGGCGTGTTCAGTCTTCTGTCTTCTTGTTTTGCTTGGAAATATGCTGTCGTGGGGTCGGGCATGTCACGTTTGTTCCTTTTCTTGTATTTATGTTAGATTTTGCTGTCTTTTTGCTTCTTTTGTTAATTTGAGCTCATTTAATCCTGAAAATACAAAAGGAAGACAAAAGCACACTTTTTCCAACATTAGTACTAAAAAAGGGTTAGTTTTATGCCACAATTGATGTAATTTATATGTTGCATTTTGCACACATCAAACTACAAACACCAAAACGCCTGATAGTGTGAAAAACTGTGAGAACGAATGCTAGCAAAGAACGATGTTGCTATATAAAATGCCAAAAAACGCAAACAAAGTATTACTGGAAAAATCAACACTAATTGACAGATGAAAATTCAAAGAAACAAAGTATTATTGTTAAACATTTATTTATATTAAAAGCCAATACATGGAAAATTGAAATTTATTTATCTTTTCAAAACGCCATAATTGCATGTCACATTATAGGCTTGTATCCTACATGACAAAACACTTGATATAATAAAATCAAGAAACACTAAAGGCCTGCATCCTGATCTAAAAACTAATAAAAACGCCAAAACAATACTTAAAACGCCAAAATACTTTCTATGATCCTGATCTAAAAACAATAAAAACGCCACGTATTTGTTAAACGTCAAAAAAATGGAAAGATGAAGTGACACGCGTTTAAAAAAAGAAATATGAAAGGACAAAAAAGCCCCTCCGCTCTTCTCTAAGCGGCGTGACACGTGTTGGGTCAGGATGCGTTCTCACCGTTCTCACACTTTTGAGCGTTTTCTCCCGAACCCATTTCTATATATATATATATATATATATATATAATTTTAAGTATTATTTTTTGTTTCAAAATTTACGACATAAATACCCTTTAGTTCCGTATAGATTTTGCTTATAGCATTTTGAAATCCAAGGAGAAAAAGAATGCTATATAGTTGGATTACAAAAGGTATCTAATTAAATGATGTAAAGTATATACATATATGTAGAGTTCATGTTATATTAACATACTGTTGGGCTATTAGTAGTAGATATGAGGATGTTGAGGTAAATGTGTGAGCATAAAAGATTAGACTGGATAAGAAATGAGGTTTTTTGGAAATGTGAGGGGTAACTATCATAATGAGTAAGATAAAGGAGCGGGGATATTGTGATGGTTTAGGCATGTGAAGAGGAGGCTGACGACGACGCCAGTTATAGCAATGGAAACCCTCATTTTGGATGGGGGGAGTAGAGGCAAACCTAAATTAACTTGGAATGAGCGGAATAGACATTGTTTGCTAGAGTTGCACATTTTCGATGACCCGATCCAAGAAGTTCTTGAATACACAGGATTAAGGTTAAGGACTTTCAAGGGAAGGTACATATATGTCTGAGCTTTGTTTTAGGGGCTTAAATATCATATACTAGGGTACAAATAGACTTTGCATGTAAATACCTTCTTGTCTTTATGTATATATATTGTTTTATGATTTTATATTTGTTTATATTTTACTTACTCTGTCACTATTTTTTTATTGGTAGCTTTTATTTCTATATAGTTCGGTTTGTTTTGCTACTGTTTGCTTTCTAGCCAGGAGCCCTCTGAAAACAACCTCTTCATCTACAAGGATAAAAGTAAGGTTTGTTTATATTTCATTCCCACGAAACCTACTAATTGCTTTGTTATTGGTGTGATTTACTGTATTCAGTTGTTAGGTATCGGGGTGTTCATTGGGTTTTTTCTTCGGCTTTCGGGTTTTTCGGGTCGGGGTTTTTAGGTTTTTCTTCGAGAAAAATTGACCCGATAACCGACCATTTTAAAGTTTGGGTTAGTCAGGTTTGGGTTATTTGGGTTCGGGTTAGTTCGGGTCGGGTTATTCGGTTTTCGGGTTTAGATGTAAAATGAAAATAAATGTTTCTTTTTACAAAATATCATCAAAATTCATATTGCTACTTTAAAAACAGAGTTAGCTGTCATTTTTGTGACAACTTTTACATTTGACCCTAATCATCGAGAGAAGGATATTTTGTGTTATTATTTATATTATTACTATTATTATTATTATTATTATTTATTAAATGATAAACCATGACGAGAGAAACACACTATTTAAACTGATAACCCGGGGCCGACATACTTAATTTAACACACACACACACACACATATATATATATTGCCGTTATAATTAGTCGTTAATATAAACGGGTAAGTTTGTATTAAACGGGCCACGACTTCTAACGAGTTTGTGCTCATGGGCCAAGCCCAATTGTAACACCCCAATCGCGTAATATACAAGAACACACGACGGAAACATTGGGGAGTCACGTTACAAATTATTTCACAACACATGGTACATAAAGTTTTGTTTTATTGAGCTAATTGTTTACATCGTATTGTAGAATGCAAATAAGATACAACAATTGTCTTGCAGGTTTTAAAGTCACTAAGGCTCAAGTCCACCCTATGTGAAGTATGCTCAAAGTCAAACAAAAGCTTCTGAAATATATGTGAAAATAATACGTCAGCGTAAAAATGTATGTGAGTAACATAGGTTTTGTGATGAAGATTCATGGCTTTGATTTTTAAAGAAATGTTTGACTTTTTCCAAAAGTAGCCATGAATCATTATAAAAGTGTTTTCTTTTATGACATCATATGAAAATCAAATGATTTAAAAGAAGTAATGCAAGGTTAACTTAATAACCAAAATATGTCGCGTCTTGTATAAAATGTGTCATGTATAAAACAATGTCATGCATAAAATGTCATGTGTAGAACAATGTCTTGTGTAAACCAAATTGTCATGTATAAAACCAATGTCTTGTATAGTAAACAAAAAGGTCTTTGCTTAAACCATAGGAGATATTGTCTTGTATAACCAAAATGTCTTGTATAAAACAATGTTTTTGAATGAACAAGAGCATTGTTTAATCAAAGGGTTTTTTTTTTATTTTATAAACCATTGCTTTTATTGTGTAAACATATACATGGATTGTTGGCGAATACATTTAAGCCTTGTCGACTGTCGGATAAACCCTTATAAGGACAAAGGTTTATCAAATGTTCATCGGATTATGTCATTCCCAATGGATACTTCCAAACAAAACTAGGAAGCGAGAATGGGGCTGTCAAGCCTATGGTACCATAACATACTATCGCTCGGCGGGATTAATGTTAATGAATGTATCATTATCGAGTTCAACGCACCAAAATGTCTAGAACAAGGTAAGCATGTTGTGAAAATGTTTTGAAACCATTTACTAGGTATGCTAGGTCAACATACGAAGCAAAATGTGTTTGAAAACTGTGTACTAGGTATGCTAGGTCAACATACAAAGAAAAATGTGTTTGAAAACCGTGTACTAGGTATGCTAGGTCAACATACGAAGCAAAATGTATTTGAAATCATGTACTATACGTATTAGGTAAACAAACCATGTATGTAATGTCATGAAAACAAGAAAGTAGTGATAGGCACATATGAATCACCCCAAAATGTTTGCAAAATGTAAAAGAGGGGACTATGTACTCACTTGGGATTGCGTATAAGTCTTGTATGAATGATTAAACAAAGCTTAAGAGATCAAGGATTCAAGTGGCTCCTAATATCGGATAACTATGTTAATATGTCGGGACTTTAAATCGGCGGATCGGATAGAATGAAGTCTTATAAACCAAATGAGTGTTGGAACTCATGTGATATGGTTAAATAAACTTAACATTCTGATTTGGAAAGGATCCTAAGTGCTTTTGACCCGTTATGACTCGTTAAAGTAGTTTACGCTACTTTAACGGGTTAAATATATGTTCGGATGGTTAAATATGTCTTATGATAAGCCTTATATGTTAAAACATGTTTGATAATGTTGTAACATTAGTTTATATTACATATGATTAAAATTGATTTTTTCACAAAAAAGGCATTTTGGTCATTATTAAAGAACATAAAAGCGACTTATCATATAACTAACCAAACGACGTAACCACAAGGTATAACCTTAGTAGGCTATTCCCTGTATAACTATGGTCACAAATATGTGTTTGGTCGGATCCTAAGATCGACCAAACGGGTTGAATTCAAAAGTCAAAGCGGTGGTCAAGACCGCTCGACTTACGACCCTAATAAAGCACTAAACTTGAAGTGACGAGTTAGACATGTTAAAACATGTCTAACTAAGTTATAAAACTGATTTGGTATCAAAACTTGGAGTTTTGATTCCCGAAAATAGTTTCGTCGTAAAATGCACCTTATGTGCATCTTTGACCGAGTGAATCCAGCAATAATGCCAATCATGTATGGACTCATAACAGGGTTCAAATTTGATTATAGGACAGGAATCTTCAACTTGATTAAGAGTTCAATCCTTACAAGAAATGGAAAAATCTCTTCTCATCTACCATATCCAAGGTTCATTTCAGTTTTTTATCTTTGAAACTTTTGTTGAAAGGAATGTAGAAATTCCTATTTTAGAAGATGCTTGGAGTTCAACTATAATGAAGCAATGGAGTGCCAGTCAAGGGTGGACATCAAATAGGGATGTTCCTATGTTAACAGAAAGTATGTTGAGTCTAATTCCATTAGACTAACCATACAAACTGAGACATGAGGAATTTCTCAACAAACCAGATACACCAACAGAAGGACCCAACAAAGAAGTTTATGATTGCTCTTCTTCACCAGAAGAAGAAGATGTTGAAAAATCTTGGACATAAAAAACAGGAATTGCTGAAGAAGACCCAATTCTGATGATAAGAAATTCATCAGAAAATAGAGAAGAAATAGAACCTGCAGGAAGCCATCAGAATCCTGATGCTGGAATGCACTTTGAGTTTGAAACTCATCAAGAAGCTGAAGTCCAACATTATGAGGAGTCTCATGTTGCTGGAACAACTCAAGAAGAAACTGAAGTTCATCATTATGAAGAATCTCATGTTGCTGGTACAACACATGAAGTCACTGAAGTTCTACACTTTGATGAATCTCAAGTTGCTGGTACAGATTCTATCTTAAACACAATTTTAATTGACGCTTCTTTAAAAAGAACAAACTCAGAAGATTCAATTACTGCTTCTTACAAAATTGAACATAGAAAAACTGTTGTTGATGAGGATGTTTCTAGTACATTTCATCTCAACTCTGAATTAGACACTGAGGAAGAGGATGAGATCCCAACAGATGGAGATCAGGAAAGTGGTCAAGGAAAGCTGGTAAGAGATAATTTGTTTATCTCAACAACTTATGGCGAATCATTCACTAGATTGATTCAAGGACATAAGGAAATCCAGGGTGAAAATATGTTATTCACTTCTGGTGGAGATGATTCTGGCATACTCAAGGTTGCACCAGATTCTGGTAAAACCAAAAGTACACCAATCATTTCCAAAACAGCTGCAAATGTGTTTTCAGCTGGTATGTTAGGAGGAATATCTGTTGTTCCAAATGTCCCTGAACCACTCATGTCACAAGATAATCTACAAACAGTTTTGGATAATGTATTCAAATTCTCCAAGAAGAATCCTATTGAAGAGAAGCTTGATTTGTTGCTGGTAGAGGTACAAGGTTAAAGAGCTGAAATGAAGACCTTATCAGAATCGGTAGAGCTCATAAAGGCAGAAACAGAGAAAAACACTGAAGCACTAAAAGCTTTGTAGAAACAGAAAGAAAAGACATCAGAAACCAGCATCCCTGCATCAGAAATTCAAAAGATTTTCTCAAAAATAGAGAAAATCAAAACACAAATCACAAATGCAGCGGAGTCAAAACAATCAAGTAACTCAAACAAAATTCTGGAAGAAATCACCATTCTAAGAGCAAGCAACAACAGCATCACTGATGCCCTTGAGAACTGATAAAAGAATTGGCTGCTCTGCAGGAGAAGAATCAAACTGAATTTGCTTAAGTACAGGAAAGTGTAGCTAACAACACAAAACTGGTAGGTGAAGTGCAGTCTCTCATGAAGAGAATGTATTACAACATGCCAGATTGGCTAAGCTTGAGCCTAAGGAAATCATGAAGCCAATTCCTGTTGAAGCATCTCACCAGGAACTTCCAAAGCCAATTTCACAACAACCAAGTGTCATAACACCAATCACTAAAGCTAGAACCACTGTAATAGGTCCACCTCCTGCAGTCTCAAAAGAAGAAATGATAAAAATTTTAGCCTCTCCCTTACCTCTGGTTATCTCAAAATTGAACCTCAAAACTCCTCAAACTGGTCCAAAGCCAACTTCTTCTGGAGACACTGTCATCAGTACAAGAATAAACCAGCAAGCAATGAAGAACTGGGAAGAAGAAGCTGACTCATGACAGCCACAAATTGTAAAAAGAAAGATCTATAAAACCCAATCAGTCATGGTTCAAGAAATTGTCAGGGATATCATGATATTCCCTGAATACAATCTGGTAGAGTACTATTGGACTCAATAAGATGTGCGAGAAAAGCCACCAACTCCTTACAGATTGGGTATTTGGGAAGAAAGGCTAGAAAGAGGTTTAAGGAGTATCCACTACACCAATCCAAATCCAATAAAAAGAATCATGAAAGTAGATCAAGAGAAGATTGGAACTGATGGTGCTGGAGGAACCTATGTGTAGAATAAATATAATCTTCTTAGAGAGAATGGTGCAGAAGAGAAAATAACAGATGTGGACCTTGCTGATAAGATGCATCCCTTGGATATCATGTTCATGAAAAACTTCTTTGAAAAAGAAAAAGGGAACACACAATTTATCAGAAGAGCATTGATAAGCATATCAAAAGCTGGAATAAAGCTATTTGAAATAGTAGCTTTTTATGACTGTGTATCAACTATGACTATGTGCATAACAAGAAGGTCTATCTCACTGCACCAGATACATCAATTACCTCAGAGCTGATAGAAGAAGCAAGATCTGGAGACATCATTGACTGCTAAAGATAAAAGACAGACACAACTATAGTGTAGTGTACAGAGATTTTGAAAAGAACAAAGCTCTGTTCAGAAGTGTTGACATGTGACATTTGTGCCTTTACAACCATCACACAAATACAAATCCAATGAAATCTTGTGTTTCATTCTCAGGATTTGTACAATTACATATGACAAGTACACATATCAAATTTCGTATGATTCCGAACTCTCGAGAAGTTTTTCTAGAAGTTTTACGTAAACTATTACGCAAACGTAATCAGTTTAACGAAACTTACACTCCGGAATTGTGACATAATCTTAACATACCTTAAATAACCTTTACATAACTTAGAAATAAGTTTTGAAAGGTTTGGTATGGCAAAAACAAGTTTATTCGATCACAGGGACTATTTGCGACAAACTGCAAAAGTCTGCCAATTCGCATAGCAGCGTCAATTACGGAACAAGATAATAAGCTAAAAATACCCTAAATAACCTTTACATAACTTAGAAATAAGTTTTGAATGGTTTGGTATGGCAAAAACAAGTTTATTCGATCACAGGGACTATTTGCGAAAAACTGCAAAAGTCTGCCAATTCGCATAGCAACGTACATTCCAGAACAAGATCATAATCTAAACATACCCTAAATACCCTTAACATAGCTTAGAAATAAGTTTTGAGGGGTTCGGTATGCGAAAATACGCTTATTTGATCACAGGGACTAAAAGCATCAAAAACTGTGTAAGTTTGCATATACATGCATACTTTGCGTTCTGACCATATCCGGACATCCAAAAATTTTTTTAATTACTAAAATATTGTATTTTAGTGATAGGAATGCAAAAATACCATTCGTCGCTTAATTTGGATCGTTTTCGCATCCGTTTAAGTTTCGTCGTAATTAACAGAAAAACGCGACCGTATGACCAAACGAACCGACATCCGTGATGTTTCCAAGCATATTTCAAGTCCCCTATGATTTAATATCCTTTTAGAGCCTTGAAATTGGGTTAACAGGGGTTATACGCGTCAAAAACAATCAAAACATGCTGCAGGGACTGAAACTGTCAAAAATGAAACTTTTGGCAAAAAAACTCCCCTCACGCCACGCGAGGGAGCCATAGTGCTCTGGCGTGACACGCGACAGAGGCCATCTTTCAGAATTTTCTAAACAGCTTCCCAGCTGTTGCAAACTGATTTCCAACTTGGTTTTTGTAATCTTGTGGGCTATTTAAGTGTTCCCCAAGGCTTGTAACCTGGTCCAAACACTTGTAGGGATGAGATTAATCCTTGGGCAACACATAAACACTTGTCATCATCCTATGATTCAAGGATTAGTATAAATAGCCAACTTCATTCATTCAACAAATTTCTCATTTCTTCTTTCTTTCACTCTTGCCCTGATTGAGGCTACCACACTTAGTTGGAGGCCTCATCCTTGAGCATTCTTAGTCATTTTTCCAAGCTTAGGACACTTGCAAGTGTTCTTTCATGCTTTGTTATTTATTTTAAGCAAGAAAGTCAAACAGTGTTTGACTTTCTGCTTAGACCATGATTTGGTCAAGTCAAAGTTCGTTTGAACTTTGCAACGTGAGCGTAATCACGATGGTTATAGTCTCTTGCGACTATACCTACTGATTACCACGTTGATTAGTCGAAGTGACAAGTCAAAGTTTCGGTCAAAATGCACGATTATGTGCATTTTGCGACGAAACTATTTTTCTGGTATCAAAACACTTTGTTTTGATATCAAAGCAGTTTCTAACTTAGTTAAACATGTTTTAACATGTTTAACTCGTCACTTTTAGTTTAGTGCTTGTTTGGGGTCGTAAGTCAAGCGGTCTCGACAACCGCTTAGACTTTCGAATCCGACCCATTTGGTCGATCATTAGGATCCGACCAAACACATTAGGTTACCATAGTTGTATAGGGAATAACCTTCCGAGGTTATACCTTATGGTCACTTCGTTTAATTAGTTGTATGATAGGTAGTTTATATGCCTTAGGAAAATGATCAAAATGCCCTTTTTGCGCATAATTTCAATTTAAGCATATGTAACCAAAATTTTGACACTTAAACTGATTATGCAACAAAATTAAACACGTTTAGGCATATAATACTTGTCATAGGGCTAGTTAGGCCATCCGAACGCGCATTCGCACAAATGACGCGTTAAAGTAGCGTAAACTACCTTAACGGGTCATAAGCACTTAGGATAGGTTTCAAATTAGAATGTAGGTTTTGTTAAACAATATCATATGAGTTCCAACACTCATTTGGTTTACAAGACCTCATTCTATCCGATCTCCCGATTTAGGCCTCGATTATTAACATAGTAATTCTGACGTGGGCGGTTATATACATCTATTTATAGTATCCTCACACACCTGACGAAATGTGTTTGAAATTTATAAAAATGGTTTATACCTTAACATTAAAACACACACAACAAAGGACAAGTGTATCCCGTCATATATGCAGCAAAGTATTGGTAAGAGCCAGATATCGATCCATGGAACACGGGCGTTATATGTACTAAATCTTTGTCAGTAATTTACCAGATAAAAGGATAGGTGAATGGTTGTTTAACTAAGTTATCTAAATTATAACTAAAACATAAATATACTAATATCTTGTTTCACAAATATCCTAAACATGTTATCTATATCACATATGTCACAAAAGCACTTAATCAATTTTCCAATTTCGAGACAGCTAGTTACCGAGTTTGGATTTCTAGCATTATGATTCTTCGGAAAGTTAACGCGATGTTCACACGTTAACCACCTAAAATCATGCATTAGCGAGCTATTGATATTCATTCATGCGAACCTTTAAAGATAGGTTATTTACCGGGTCTGGATTCCTAACCTCACTTATCAAAGAAAGCAATAGCGATGGTCACAATACAGCCACGAGGATAAGCAATTATGTAGATCATATAACAAACAATTTCACCTTTACATGTCTTAAATAAAAATCTACCATGTCAGCAATTTCAGAAGAAAACTACTAAACAAGGATCATAAACCGTATCTAAGAACATGCAATCGACACCATATAATTCATTAGAACCCTTACGTGCAAGAAAGTATTCCTAATCACAATAAGATATATCTTGTATAAAACCAATACCCTGGTCTGGTTTCATGGTGTAAACAAAGTCTACAAACAAGTGATTAATCAATAAATATTTACCATCCCACTAACCACAGATTCATTATCCAAAACAATCAAACATAATCAGGAACTCAACATCAATGAAACATTCGTTATATAATCATGAAGATTCGGACATGAAAAAGTACTAAAGTTTCATACAAATAAGATTACAATGTAACGAATATTCAAGAAACAAGTTTATAACTATTATTACATAAACTACATTAAACATAAACTAACATCAGCTCATAACTTGCAAAATGATCAGAATACATGTTCAAGAACAAGGAATCGAACCATAAACAAGCAAGGAATTGACGGGTTGGATCGGTTATGCTTCCACTCGGTCTTGAAGCTTCAAAGTGGTCTGATCAGGACTGATTCGGCATCCAGAAATCGCCCAGAAACATGGAGAAAAACCCAACATTTGAACCAGTGGCGAATGCTGCTATTTATAGGGAATTTTCTCATTGGCATGGTCGTGCGACAGGTGTTGTCGGGTGACGTCAGTTTCTCCGATCCCGAGTCAGCCAAGTGGACTAGTGGACAAGTTGCTTGGGTCAGCAGATCGGCACGGTAGTGCCGTGGGTCGCACGGTAGTGCCGCGTCATCAGATTGGTGATCAGAAATGTTGGTCAAGCCTTGGCACGGTCATGCTTCGGGTGGCACGGTAGTGCGGCCCAAGAAAAGGTTGGCACTGGCCCTTGCACTGGTAGTGCTTCCAAGATCGAAGCATCGGCACGGTAGTACCGTCAGATGGCACAGTCGTGCCACACCTGGCAGTCATCAGAATTTTGTTCCTTTCATCAGAAATGCATCAGAATTTGTCCGTTTTTATCAGAATTTTCTTTTATGCTCTGTTTAAGACCTGAAAATATAAAAGCACCGAATTTGGTACCTAAACGTCGTGTTTTCGGTAAAAAACGCTTAAAACGGAAGTGTTCTGGGGTGTAAAAACATGTATAATTTAACGTATATCAAACATCCCCACACTTGAACTTTGCTTGTCCTCAAGCAAACTTAAAACAAAATTCACAGTCAAATCTGAATATTTACAATGTTACTAATTTGTTTGGTGGTCAATTTGGTTTTCAAAAAGTCATCTTCAAAGATTTAAAACAAACAAGCTTTGTTAGATTTATGAAAGGATAATTATAAAGAAATGATTCAACTTTTGATTGACTAAGCATGCAAATCTTTATATTTCTCACAATGTTCACACATACTTGGTTCAATTTCTGAATCATACATATAATGTGTATGCAAAACACTCGATGCCTAGTCAATGAATCATGTAATATCATAAGCTTGTCAAAAGATCTAATCTCTACCAATTAATGTGACAACTCGAATTTCCGACGTTCTTTATTCGCATTTAATGCACGTTGACTTTGACTATATGGTTGTGTTATGATAAAACCTAGTGTGTTTGCATGGTTATGTGTGATTGTATAACATGTGTACTGTTTGTAAAACTTAAACTGTTAAGAACCCGACGAAACACAAGGCTGTTTCGCCATAACCCATTCCGACGAAACAGGCTGTTTCGCCATGAACACTCCGACGAAACAGAAGTCTGTTTCGCCGGCCCAGTAATTCACGAAGCCCAGCTTGGGCCCAGAACGTTATTTTGTGTATGTGTACGTAAAACAGTATCACTTTTACATTTTCTATCAACACAACCGAAACCCTAGAGCTCTCTCACTGTGACGGCAAACTAGAACCCACCGGAAACCCTTGTGCGATCAAACCATCATCTCGGTTAGTAAACCTATGTGCCTTGATTGATCTTTCATCCGTGAACGTGTTTCTGTGTCATGTGATTCTGCTATGTTGATGTATAATTGTAACTGATACATGTTAAATGTTAGGGTTCTTGTTATTATGATGTTTGGAGTTTGATGTTGTGTTTCGCCGATGTTGTGTTTCGCCGATGTTGTGTTTCGCCAACAGTTGTGTTTCGCCAAATAGCTGATCTGTGCAGTAACCTGAGTTAATTCTGTTAAGTGTTAACTGGAATATTTAACTGCTGTTAATTGTAACCATCTTGTATATGATTGTGATTACGTGTTACGTGTTTATACGTGCATAACTTGAACACAAACTGATTTCGCATACGTGCATACTTTAGGACGTGATTGATTACTTGCGAGCATACACTTAACATACCGAGCAAACCAAGGTGAGTTCACACAGCCAAGGCATGGGATTCCCGGGTTGGGGATTGGGATTAGATTATTTGGAATGGATAACTACTCGTACTTACGCTATCGCTATCGCTAGACTATAGACCATCGTCCTCAGGATAGTCAGGACACTTACGTAAAACCTACGTAACCTAGCATTTACCATTGTCTCCCGGGTCGGGAGGACACTTACGTAAAACCTACGTAAACTAATACCTACCACTGTCTTCCGGGTCGGAAGGACACTTACGTAAATCCTACGTAAACTCCACACGTACCATTGTCCTCAGGGAAGGGCACTCACGTAAATCCTACGTGACCTTGTACGTATTCCTGTTCTCGGATTTAGAAGAACACATGGTTGCAAATAGTCTAGTAAGTACAAACATGGGAAGCCCCCATTAGTAAAGATAAACGTGGGAAACCCCCACCAGTAGTACATACGACCATGGGAAACCCCCCACTATTAGCACATACCTACATGGGAAGCCCCCACTAAATGCATATATGATTTGTTATAGCAAACTTATTAACTGTGAACTCGCTCAACTAGTTGTTGACTCTCTCTTGCATGCCTTGCAGGACCTTAGGTACATATGGAGCTTGCACAGGGAGGAGCAGGTCGTTGTGGGACATGGATCGATGATGCCATGCTAATTATCTAAACATTTGAATTTACGATTTACTTTGGGTTTACATACTTATGCTTCCGCTATACACTTGTTGATGTTTGGTTTGAAAACACCTTTCGTATTGATGAATGATTTTTGGTATTTACTTATATGTTCAATATGATTGGTGGCTTGATCCTGGTCAGTCACGCCTCCAAGCGGTGATACTCCGCGTGTGGATTTTGGGGGTGTGACAGATTGGTATCAGAGCCATTGGTTATAGAGAACTCGGTTTTAATAAAGGGAAAACGATTTTGTTAAAACCAGAACAGTGCTCTCAACGATCCACAACGACGCTTCGCTCCACGTGCAAGGCTCAACACCATAGGTATTACTATTCATGTTACATTACCTACATGCTAGAACTACATAGAACTTTGCTCGTGGTATGCCTAGAGTACAGAACTCATTATATGCTATTACTAGAGAACACTTGTGTGCTTACTCTCTTCTGTCATCGCACTATTCGCGAACCTATCTCAGTTACGTTATCTTTACTATGAAGATCATGTCTGGACGTATCAACATGACTCAGGACCAGTTGACGGCCCTCATTAACGAACGAGTTACTGCGGCAGTTGCAGCCGCACAAGCAGGAGGTATACCCTGCAGTTACAACTCACACTAGGATCCTTAGATCCTACATTCCTAAATCAACTCTCGTGTTTAAACTTGTCCTAATTCTTTTACACAACAGGTCAAGCACCTGTTTGCACTTTCAAGACTTTCATGGACTATCGTCCAACCACTTTCAGCGGCACTGAAGGAGCCGTAGGCCTCCTGCATTGGTTTGAAAAGATAGAGTCTGTGTTTGAGATGTGTGAATGCCCTGAGGCACGCAGGGTGAAGTATGCTACCGGTACCCTCGAGGGTTTAGCCCTCACATGGTGGAAAGCTCAGGTCCAAATACTGGGGTTGGTTGCTGCTAACGCCACCCCATAGAATAATTTCAAAGAGATGATCAAGGAAGAATACTGCAGTCGAGATGATATTCATAAGCTGGAAGTCGAGTTTTTCAACCTCAAGATGACGGGGTCTGAGATTGAAGCGTATACCAAAAGATCGAATGAGCTTGCGTTACTATGTCCTACTCTGGTGGACAAACGTATCGAACTTTATCTTAAGGGTCTGGTGCCAGAGATCCAAAGTCATGTGACTTCAGCAAATCATGCCACTTACCAGCAGGTTGTTCAGTTGGCTCACCGTCTCACTGATCAGGCGGTGGAGCAAAACAGGTTGCCTAAACGCATCAACGCTACTGCTACCGCTACCACTTCAGTTACTCCTGCTACTCCCAGCGACAATAAGAGGAAATGGGAAGGGGAATCTAGCAAAGGTTCAGCTACTGTTCAGTCTCAAGCTCAGCAACGCAAGACCAATGATTATCAGGGTCCGAGTCAGCAGTCATCTGGTAGTCACGGACAGAGAGTTTATCGAGGAAACCACCCCAAGTGCCACAATTGTAACAGGCACCACAGTGGCCAGTGCAACAAGGGTCGTTGTCAAAGATGTCTCAGGATGGGTCATGAGGCCAAGGATTGTAGGAGCCCACGACCTGCGAATCAGAATCAGCAACAACAACCACCTGCTCCACGAAACCAGCCACAGCAGCAGCAGCATGGAAATAGGGGATGCTTTCAGTGTGGGGCTGAAGGTCATTTCAAGCGGGATTGCCCTCAGTTAAACCAGAACCAGAACAATAATAACAACAACCAGGGTAACGGAAACAACAACAATGGTGGAAACAACAACAATGGTGCTAGAGGCCGTATGTTTGTGATCGGTCAGGGTGATGCCAGGAATGATCCCAACGTGGTCATGGGTAAGTTTCTTCTTAACGACTTTTACGTTACTGTCTTATTTGATTCGGGTGCGGATACAAGTTATATGTCTCTAAAAGTTAGTGAAATGTTAAAACGTGCACCAACTCTCTTAAACACCAAACATGTCGTAGAGTTAGCTAACGGTAAAAGTCTTGAGGCCACACACATAGTTAAAGGGTGTAATCTTATCCTCGCTGGTCAGACTTTCTCCATCGACCTTATTCCTATAACCTTGGGTAGCTTTGACGTCGTCATTGGTATGGATTGGTTATCCCAACAACAAGCAGAGATTTTATGCAAAGAAAAGGTTATTCGTATTCCTCGTTCGGGCAAAGAACCTCTCGAAGTTCAAGGCGACAAGAGTGGTGTCGTGAGTGGCATCATTTCCTTCTTGAAGGCTCAGAAGTGTTTGCGCAAGGGTCACACAGCTGTTTTAGCTCTCGTCACAGATACCTCGAAGAAAGAGAAAAAGATTGAAGATATTCCTGTAGTACGTGACTTTCCTCAAGTGTTTCCTGAGGAATTACCTGGGTTACCGCCTCATCGTCAAGTCGAATTCCAGATCGAGCTCGCTCCAGGAGCAGCACCCATAGCTCGAGCGCCTTATCGTTTGGCTCCAACTGAATTGGAAGAACTGTCAAAGCAGCTACAAGAACTCTTGGAAAAGGGTTTTATACGTCCTAGCTCTTCGCCTTGGGGAGCTCCAGTGTTATTCGTAAAGAAGAAAGACGGTACGTTCAGGATGTGTATAGACTACCGTGAACTCAACAAGGTGACGATCAAGAATCGTTATCCTCTTCCGCGCATAGATGATTTATTCGACCAGCTGCAAGGGTCGAGCTACTACTCCAAGATAGACTTAAGGTCAGGGTACCATCAGCTGAGAGTCCGGGATGAGGACGTCTCTAAAACAGCATTTAGAACTCGCTACGGCCACTACGAGTTTATGGTCATGCCATTCGGGCTAACGAACGCGCCTGCCGTATTTATGGATCTTATGAACAGGGTGTGCAAACCCTATCTCGACAAGTTCGTCATTGTTTTCATCGACGACATCCTGATTTATTCGAAGAGTCAGGAGGAGCACGAGCATCATTTACGACTTATACTGGAACTTCTGCGAACGGAACAGTTATACGCTAAGTTTTCCAAATGTGACTTCTGGCTTCGTGAAGTCCACTTCTTAGGCCACGTGGTAAACAAGGATGGGATTCATGTAGATCCATCCAAGGTAGATTCGATTAAGAATTGGCCTGCGCCTCGCACACCAACGGAAATACGCCAATTCTTGGGTTTGGCGGGTTATTACAGACGTTTCATCAAGGACTTTTCAAAGATTGCTCAGCCACTTACACTACTGACACAGAAGGGTGTTGTTTACCGTTGGGGTAATGCACAAGAAACAGCGTTCCAACACTTAAAGGATAGACTCTGTAGCGCACCTATCCTCTCATTGCCTGAAGGCACGGATGATTTCGTGGTCTACTGCGACGCATCCATCCAAGGTCTTGGATGTGTATTGATGCAAAGGGATAAAGTCATTGCTTATGCTTCGCGCCAACTTAAGATTCACGAACGGAATTACACAACACACGACTTAGAGTTGGGAGCGGTTGTTTTTGCACTTAAGATATGGCGACACTACTTGTACGGCACTAAATGTGCTATCTACACTGACCACAGGAGCCTCGAACATATATTCAAACAGAAGGAACTGAATATGCGACAGCGACGATGGGTCGAACTGCTAAACGACTACGAATGCTCAATCAGGTACCACCCAGGCAAAGCCAATGTGGTGGCTGACGCCCTCAGTCGAAAAGACACCGCGCCTAAGCGCGTGCGAGCTTTACAACTCACCATACAGTCTAGCCTTCCTTCCCAGATACGAGATGCTCAGATAGAAGCATTGAAACCAGAAAATGTCAGGGCTGAAGCCCTACGCGGCTCAAGACAACGATTAGAACGGAAGGGAGATGGTGCTTACTACGTCACAGGACGCATTTGGGTCCCATTGTACGGCAACCTACGCGAGCTCGTAATGGATGAAGCTCATAAGTCTCGCTACTCGGTGCATCCAGGTGCGGATAAAATGTACCACGATATCAAGACTACATATTGGTGGCCTAGCATGAAGGCCCACATAGCCACATACGTTAGTAAATGCTTGACTTGTGCGAGAGTCAAGGCAGAATATCAGAAACCGTCAGGACCACTCCAACAACCTGAGATACCACAATGGAAATGGGAGCAAATCTCCATGGATTTTGTTACTGGCCTACCTAGATCTCAGCGCGGAAATGATACTATTTGGGTGATCGTGGATCGACTCACAAAGTCTGCTCACTTCTTGGCTATCAAAGAAACAGACAAGTTCTCTACCTTAGCAGACATCTACTTAAGAGAAGTGGTCTCGAGGCACGGAGTGCCCACCTCCATCATCTCTGATCGTGACGCACGTTTTACTTCAGAACTGTGGCAAGCAATGCATAAATCTTTTGGCTCTCGTTTAGACATGAGCACGGCGTATCATCCTCAGACGGATGGGCAGTCTGAGCGCACTATCCAGACTTTAGAAGACATGCTTCGGGCGTGCGTAATTGACTTTGGCAACGGTTGGGAAAAACATCTGCCACTTGTGGAATTCTCATACAATAACAGCTACCACACGAGCATTAAAGCTGCTCCATTCGAGGCATTGTACGGGCGTAAATGCCGATCACCTCTTTGTTGGGCAGAGGTGGGTGAGAGTCAGATCACGGGTCCAGAAATGGTAGTCGATACTACAGAAAAGATTGCACAAATACGACAACGCATGGCGGCAGCACGCGACAGTCAGAAAGCATACGCTGATTTAGACAGGAAACCACTCGAGTTCCAAGTTGGGGATCGAGTGCTACTCAAAGTTTCACCCTGGAAGGGTGTGGTTCGTTTTGGCAAACGCGGCAAACTAAATCCACGATATGTTGGACCATTCGAAGTTACAGAGAAAATAGGCAAAGTGGCCTACAGACTGAACTTACCAGCTGAACTCAGTTCAGTTCACAACGTCTTTCACGTGTCGAATCTGAAGAAATGTACGTCAGATGAGACCCACGTAGTTCCCTTGAAGGAACTCACTATCGACGAACGGTTGAACTTCGTCGAGGAACCTGTTGAAATCAGGGACCGGGATGTTAAGGTCCTCAAGAACACGAGAATCCCTCTTGTACGAGTTCGTTGGAACTCCCGCCGCGGCCCAGAGTTCACCTGGGAGCGTGAAGATCAAATGGAACTCAAATATCCCCAGTTATTCGGAAACCAAACAACTACTACTGAGGCTGAAGCTACCAATACAGAATTTCGGGACGAAATTCCAAATCAACGGGGGGATAATGTGACACCCCAGGAAAACCAGTAATCTTCGCAAACCTGCTCGGGGAGCCGCGAAACAATACAGGTAAACAACGTCACACCATTAGCTTTCCTCAGTAACCGCATGCTAAATTTCGGGACGAAATTTCTTTCAAGTTGGGGATAATGTGACAACTCGAATTTCCGACGTTCTTTATTCGCATTTAATGCACGTTGACTTTGACTATATGGTTGTGTTATGATAAAACCTAGTGTGTTTGCATGGTTATGTGTGATTGTATAACATGTGTACTGTTTGTAAAACTTAAACTGTTAAGAACCCGACGAAACACAAGGCTGTTTCGCCATAACCCATTCCGACGAAACAGGCTGTTTCGCCATGAACACTCCGACGAAACAGAAGTCTGTTTCGCCGGCCCAGTAATTCACGAAGCCCAGCTTGGGCCCAGAACGTTATTTTGTGTATGTGTACGTAAAACAGTATCACTTTTACATTTTCTATCAACACAACCGAAACCCTAGAGCTCTCTCACTGTGACGGCAAACTAGAACCCACCGGAAACCCTTGTGCGATCAAACCATCATCTCGGTTAGTAAACCTATGTGCCTTGATTGATCTTTCATCCGTGAACGTGTTTCTGTGTCATGTGATTCTGCTATGTTGATGTATAATTGTAACTGATACATGTTAAATGTTAGGGTTCTTGTTATTATGATGTTTGGAGTTTGATGTTGTGTTTCGCCGATGTTGTGTTTCGCCAACAGTTGTGTTTCGCCAAATAACTGATCTGTGCAGTAACCTGAGTTAATTCTGTTAAGTGTTAACTGGAATATTTAACTGCTGTTAATTGTAACCATCTTGTATATGATTGTGATTACGTGTTACGTGTTTATACGTGCATAACTTGAACACAAACTGATTTCGCATACGTGCATACTTTAGGACGTGATTGATTACTTGCGAGCATACACTTAACATACCGAGCAAACCAAGGTGAGTTCACACAGCCAAGGCATGGGATTCCCGGGTTGGGGATTGGGATTAGATTATTTGGAATGGATAACTACTCGTACTTACGCTATCGCTATCGCTAGACTATAGACCATCGTCCTCAGGATAGTCAGGACACTTACGTAAAACCTACGTAACCTAGCATTTACCATTGTCTCCCGGGTCAGGAGGACACTTACGTAAAACCTACGTAAACTAATACCTACCACTGTCTTCCGGGTCGGAAGGACACTTACGTAAATCCTACGTAAACTCCACACGTACCATTGTCCTCAGGGAAGGGCACTCACATAAATCCTACGTGACCTTGTACGTATTCCTGTTCTCGGATTTAGAAGAACACATGGTTGCAAATAGTCTAGTAAGTACAAACATGGGAAGCCCCCATTAGTAAAGATAAACGTGGGAAACCCCCACCAGTAGTACATACGACCATGGGAAACCCCCCACTATTAGCACATACCTACATGGGAAGCCCCCACTAAATGCATATATGATTTGTTATAGCAAACTTATTAACTGTGAACTCGCTCAACTAGTTGTTGACTCTCTCTTGCATGCCTTGCAGGACCTTAGGTACATATGGAGCTTGCACAGGGAGGAACAGGTCGTTGTGGGACATGGATCGATGATGCCATGCTAATTATCTAAACATTTGAATTTACGATTTACTTTGGGTTTACATACTTATGCTTCCGCTATACACTTGTTGATGTTTGGTTTGAAAACACCTTTCGTATTGATGAATGATTTTTGGTATTTACTTATATGTTCAATATGATTGGTGGCTTGATCCTGGTCAGTCACGCCTCCAAGCGGTGATACTCCGCGTGTGGATTTTGGGGGTGTGACAATTAATATGTGAAAAGCATAAATCAAGAGGTCTTTGATGGGTTGTAACGTTAGGCTAAGGTTAAGGGTATCGAATGGATATTTGAAAGTAGCAAGAAAGGTTAAAACTTGGCCAAAAACTTGGTGCATTATTTTCTAGGATTCTGAACACGTTGCTAAACTATTGTGTAGGTGTTCAGCGTTTATTCTTTTTGTATGTCAACTCTCTATTTTTCTTTCTTTGATAGTCTTTCCTTAGAGAGTTTTTGACAAACGGTTTTTTTTTTGAACTTATATTAATCTAGAAAGCTTATGGCCAACGAAAATAAAGGTAAATGAGAAAAGGTTATATTTGGGTGAGTAGGTTTTAAAATTTTGGGTAAAGAAAAATAAGGAAAATAGGCTCAACATGGCGAACTAATGGATTGTGTTGGTTGCGGGATATAAACAAAGAAAAAGGCTGACAAAGGGTTATCCTAAATGCCTCTATCATTTCTATGTAATTTCACATATTTATGGTTTCGAAAAGTATACAAATGACAAGTTCTAAATTACATGAAACATTCGGCTCACTCATTTTGCCGCAAAAACAAAGAAGCATTTGACAGGAAAGTTGTAAAGGCTAAAAAATATGCTCACGTAAACGGAAGGAATGGGTATAAATATAAAGATAAACATGCAAGTCTTTCGTATTGTTTTATCACGCTTTTTAGTTATCTTTTTCAAAAATTTATTTGGCTTGTCGATTTTTATCAAATTTGATGCTTTCTAAAGAACACAAATTGACCATTTTTTGTTTTATTTTTCAAAAATATATACAAAAAATGAGAACAATTAAGGACAAACAAAGTTTAAAACCTTTTAAACCCCTCCCCACACTTGAACTTCACATTGTCCCCAATGTGAAATACATATTAGTTAAGCAATTATGAAGAGCTAAACTAATAATGTGAAAAGGGAAAGAGGTACTCCCTCAGAGTTGGAGTTGACTTGTTTGAGTAGACTTTGATTTGAAGTCGTCTCAACTCTGTGTGCATTTCTTTACAAATCTGCCAATTATGTCACTCGCTAAAGCAGTCAATATTACCATTGTTGGTGCACTACATCTGTCGACTTCATCTTGTATCGAGTCTTAGACTAGATAGATTTGATCAGGGCACGTAGAATGAGAAAATGTGATAGAGTTTGTGAGATTTCGCTTGAACACTTGAATGATGAAGGGATTTCGCTTGAAGCTTCTCAAGCGAAATCAACATGTTAAGATTTCGCTTGAGTTATGCTGAAGCGAAATCCTGATGTCTATATATAGGAGGTCTTGGTCAAGCGAAATTAAGAAGTGTGTGTCATTTGTGTAATTCCATAACGAGGTGCTGCCGGTGTGAGAACTGATTGTAATTGTTTTTATATCAATACAAATCAGTATTAAAGTGAACATTCAGCTGTTTTTAGATCAAATACTTGTTTTCCGCACCTGTATTTGATGGAATTCCTCTGAACCGACTCATTCGGATCCGCAAACCGATCCTTCAATTGGTATCAGAGCCAGTTGAGGAGTTCTACAGGATTTCAGCTGAAATTGAAATCATTCTCATACTTCTACACCTTCTTTTCATCAGTTCAGAATTTTTTCACGGTCAAAATCTATTAAATTTCTCACGGATTGTTTAATAGTACAAGATAACAAACCCTTGAAAGTTTCACAGACAAATTCAACCTAAAAGTGATTTAAATTGACTTCCGAATGGATTTCGCTTGAAGAACAAAGTTTGTGTTGAACGATTTCGCTTGAACTCTCAAGCGACACTTATCAGTTCGCTTCAAAGGTTATCTGTTTTCGCTTCAAGGATCTCGCTTCAGGGTTCTTATTCACTTCAGAATTTCGCTTCAGAAAAAGCTTCGCTTGAAACAATTTCGCTTCAAAGGTCTCGCTTCAACCATATTGACCAGTTCGCTTGAAAGTAATTGAAACATGGATAACGATTTTCACAACGCATTTGCAACATCACCTAGTTCATCTTCCATTGCTCAGAACATGAATTCAGAAAATGAAACGGGAACTACTCAGAAACCCCCGAAGCTAATGTGCATTGAGGAATACTATGGATGGAAAGATCGTTTCGAAAACTGGGTGCAAGCAAATCATTTGAGATCATGGGAATGTATTCTGAAAAAGTATATACTACCACGTTCTGAAATGGAAACAGTAAAACAGATTTCAGAGTTTGGTAATGAAGAACGGGAAATGTATCGAGCTGAAAAAATGATGATCAGTTTGCTTCAACAAGCTATCAAAGAAGACATCTTTATACTACTTCAACATGATAAAACATCAAAGTCAATCTGGGATGCTTTGAAAGTCAAAGTTGAAGGTAGTGCAAACATGATTAAAAGCAAAAAGGCATTGCTTAAAAAGGAGTTTGACTTGTTCACAAGTTTGCCCGGAGAAGATACAAAGAAACTCATTGAACGTTATTGTCACTTAGTTCGAACAATGTCGATGATGAACATCAACAAAGAAGATGAAGAATGGGTGGATAAGCTAGCTGATGCTTTACCTCAGAAAGAGTGGGGAACATATTTGATGATACTGAAAAATACCGGAGTTTATGAAGGGTTGTCGATCTCTCAGTTCATTGAAAAGATTGAAAGTCAGGATTTAGAACAGCAGAAGATTGCAAGGATGAATAATCCAAGTGGTCAACAAGATGTAAAAATGTATTACAAGGGTAGTGTTCCTACTTCAGAAGCTGAGAGAAGTCCGAAAATTCAGACTGCTTATAGTGTTGGAGATTTTACAGAAAAGACTGATCAAAACTCAAACAAAAGCAACAGTGGTTTCTCATTGTATCCGAGTGTTAATCCGAAAAGCTCATCAGAAAGTTTTCAATCTCAAAGCACAAAGATGGGAAATGGTTGTGTGATTCAATGCAACATAGCTCTAAATCTTCCAGAAGGTCAAAGTTTTTCTGAAGACATTGCGAAAGATCATATGGCATTACTTGGTTCCGTGCTTATCTCATATGAAGGTTTAGTTGCTGGTCGAATTGGAAATCCTATGCTTACTAAAGAGGATTACGACCAAATAGATGCTGAAGAGATGGAACTAATGGATATCAAATGGTGTCTTGCAAGTGTTCTTAGACGTGCTGAAAAATTCAAGACAATTACTGGGAGAAATGACTTTCTTGATGCTTGTGTTTCTACTTTAGGTTTTGATAAATCTAAAGTTACTTGTTTCAGGTGCAGGGAAAAAGGTCATTTTAAACGGGAGTGCAAGAATAGAGAAGTTAGTGGTGCTCAGAATCCATTTGGGAAAGATGACTACTACCGGAAAGCCATTTATCAGCAAGTTGGTCAGACACAAGAATTACAGACGGCTCATGGTAGAAAGATTGAAGATTCAAAGAAAGGATGTTTGGTAGATTTCAACTGGAGCAACTACATTTCTTCTAACAGCACAGCATGTATAGTGAACCAAATTGATGAACAATTACCTGAAGGTTTTAGCTGGGATATGTTTGTTGATGAAAAGGGGGATTTCAAAGCTTTCATTGCAAAAATTGTTAGAGAACCAGATTTGTTTGCTACTTGGATGAGATCAATTGGTGAAAAAGTAAAAGATCAATCGAGTACATTTGAAGAAAGTTCAGAATGTGCTGATTCTGACTCATTTAGTACAGATGAAAGTATGCAAAATGAGGATACTTCAGAAAAAGAAGTTGTTTTTGATCAAACACCATCTGATTCTGGTGTTTCAGATGCTGAGTCTGAAAAATCTGTAGAGTTTGATCAAACACCGATGGAAAGTAGCAGTGATGATGAAAAAGAGAAACATATTAATATTGCTAAAAATCATCTTTCTCCTGAAAGTTTTCATTTCTATTTTGCAGATCACATGGAGAAACTGAAGGAGAAACAAGCTGCAAAAGAACAACAACAAGATGAAAAGATTGAAACTGTTGTTCAAACTGAAGAAGTTAAAATTGTAGATGAAGAAAAAGTAACTGAAGCTAAGAAGGTGATTGAAGAAGAAAAAGTGATTGAAGTGGTAAAGACAATTGAGATTGAGAAAATTGTTGAAATTGAAAAGCCTTGCAAGAAATGTTTGGAAATCTGCAAAAGTTGTGAAGAAAAAGATGTGATTCTGTTTGATAGAGAAAGACTGATAGAAAAGTTACTATCTGACATCAGCTATGTGAAAGAATCGTATAGCGTGTTGAACAGAACAGTGACAGGTCTTCAAACAACGAACTCTGAAAGAGAAAAGGCTTTAACGATGACGAATGCTACATTGATGATAAAGCAAAAGGCAATTAATCATTACATCGAAGAAAATGCTAGTCTAAAGCAAGAGTTGGAGAAAGAAAAGATCGAGAATGAAAGGATCAGAAGGTTATTACTGAGTTATTCTTGTTCTGATTATGTTATTGATCGAGTTTATCCTACTGTTGCAGGTTTTGAAGCATTTCAGGATGAGAAGCAAAAGAATGAGACTGGTAAGAAATCGACTGTTAAATATAACAAGTGTCCGCCTCCTATCTGGGAAGGGTATTCTCCTAGAAAACCAAATGAGGAGCAAGTCGAAAAAGCAGTCAATATAAAGTTAAAATCCGAGACAACTGATGTTTTACCAGATAACATTGATATCACGTTTACCTCGTCTGATACTGATCATGAGTCTGAGTTAATCAAAAAGGTGGTCGATCAGGTGTTGGATACTGAGGAGGTGTCTGAGTCAAAGTTTGAGTCTGGGGGTTCAAGTTCGTCAGTCAACAGTTCAAAATCATCGAAAAAACGGTCTTACAGTAAAGAATTCTTGTTATCAAAGGCAAATTTGAATGATGAAACATTTGAAGTTGCATATACTTTAAATGATTCGGACAAATTATACTCTGACAAAGAGTTTCCGATTAAAAGTGTTTGTTTTGATATGATCAAAAAGGTTTTCAAAATGATGGAAATTAATTTTTCTGAAATTAAGGATCTAAAATCTATTGAAAAACCTAAAAAATACACTTCTAGAGTTCAACAAAGGTTAAACAAGAAAAAAGGAAAAAAGAATTACAATTTTGATTCTAGTTTTCAAAAGAAAACAAATCAAAATTGTAGTTACAAAAGGAAAGGTCTTGGTTTTACTCCACCTGAAAATCGTAAAAATGAAAAATATGTTAGAGATTTTGAATCAAAAATGACATATGTTGCAGGAAAAAGCTATGAAGAGGAGTCAAATAGCTTATCTTTGGAAAAATCAAATCAAGAGTTCTTTGCTGAAAGGAAAAGGACAGGAACTGGAGTTTTTCATTCAACGGGAGTTTTTCAACCAAAAGACACAAGAATTTGTTTTCAATGCCAAGTTGTTGGACACATTGCTCACAATTGTCCAAACAAAGTCAACAAAAAACAGGGAGTCTCTGAAAAACTTAAAGAAAAAGTGTTTGAAAAGAATGATTCACCAACTACAAACTTCAAAATTGTTGAAAATTCAAAGAATGAAGTTGGTGAAAATTCTAAAAGATTGTACAAAAAGAAGGCAAAAGACAATCAAAAATGGATTGTTAAAAAATCAGATGTACAATCTGGCGATGATTCTGATTCCACAAAATCAGAGGAGTCACAAGATGAGATCAAAGATTTGATGAATGATGTTGACATTAAATCATTGAGCGTGGAAGAGATTAAACAAATGGTTGATAAAGTTGAAAGCTCAGATTTTGATATTGAAAAAACATTTAATGAAAAAGTTAAGAAAATTTTCAAGAAAATGGTTGATGGTAAAGCAAAGGGGGTTAAAGATTTTTATGCAACTAAAAAGGCAACTTACAACCCTACTGCTCAGGAATTGGAAGCCACCAAGTCAAAGAAGACTTGGGTGGAAGTTTGTTTTCCTTAAAAGTCTTAGGACTTGCCGGAGATCCCAAGTTTATATCGTGGATCATGAATCGGCATCTTTCAAATGTTTGAAGTTTTTGATTGGAAATTTTTGATAGTGTTTGGATGTTTACAGGTTGTATGACTACGCCGGAGCTTCCAGGTTGGTAAGTGCGAAGCAGGAATCGGCATTCTGATTGGTAAAATGATGATGTAGATGTAAAATTCCTACATGTGGTAATTTTTACATTTGGTATAGTAGGTGCATACATGAAAAGGTTAATCAAGGTCATTAAGTTGAACTTGATTGGACCATACTTACAATTGGTATTTCGATTAGACAATGTGATGAACCACACTCCGAATCTTCAAATGATTATATCATAAAAACTTATTTTCCGGAAAAATCATTTTGATTAAAACAAACTTAAGTGTTTTGAAATCTAAATGAGAAAATAGTTTTGTGATAGGAGGAGTTCTGATTGTTTATGCCGAGTGAATGGCGATTTGATGCGATTTGATATCAATTGTCAAGTTTATTGTACAGTTTATTTTCAAATTTCCTAAAATGTGTTTGTATTTTAGGGGGAGTAAAAATTTTTCAGAAAATCCAAAAACATTTGAAAAATTTTAAAAAAAGAGGACAAAAACATGATAAAATTCAAAAATGAGTTTTTGTTGCATATAGAGGAAATGATAGTACATCAGTGGACTATCACAACATGCTAAAGAAATGTAAAGAAAAATGTGATAAATAATCTTACTGCGGATATGTCAGTAGGTTTTTGCACATTTAGTAGATTGTGACGAGATATAAATCTAAATCTAAATTTCAAACTTGCTTGTTTTGTGGGTTAACACAAACTTGGATATATAGGTAACCCCTGAAATCTCGTTTGAAAGGTCTCTTAATCTGATATACTAGGTCTTTATACTCTATGATATCTGGGGTATTATTCCGGGACTTCTGCTGAACGGTAGTTCTGACCTAGTCCCTGGCTAATACTTGCTGCAATGCTTGAAACACAACATTAAACCCTCAGCATGCTGAAACAATAAAATTGATATATGCTGCTGTTGTAAGCTAAAAGATTCTCTAAAGGGGACACACCGAAAAGTCGAAGCTGATATCTCTCTGCGTATACGGAAGTATCGATCTGAGATCCCTCGGCCCTCGCACACCTAAATTATATACAGATATCATTGTAGTATTCTCACCTGTAAGACTGATTATTGGGATCTGGATACGGGAGTATATTCAAGTAGTGAGACACACGGATAACTTTTAGTTGCTTAAAACATTAATATCGTATCTCGGATCAATTGAACTTTGTGTGAAAATTTAAGTGGACAAACATACTGACAATCTAGGTAAATTGTTTAGAACTTAAAATGATATGAAGCTTAACGGTGTTAGTGATATGTTTCAGAAACTGATATGATCCTCTTGCACGAACTTACAAAAATATTGTTTGTAAATATTTCTTTATTACATTCCTTTACAATCAAAAATTACAAAAAGATTTTTAGTGTGTTTTAGCATAAATTTTGAAAAATTCAAAAAGATTTTCGACAACTGATATTGAAAAGCTGATTGTTAAAATTTCAAGTGCTAAACATGATGACTTGGTTGTGAAGGGGAGTGAATCTTAAAATGTCAAAAAGGTTTGTTAAAATCCTACAATTGGTATTTTTTTGGAAAAACCTACTTTTGGTTCATCATTAGTTTATGATATGAGAGAATTATCTGATTATATCAGATTGATGGTATAGTTAAATTGTTAAATTTAGAAAATTTATTTCTGGGTTAAGATTGTTACAGGTGAGCCAGGTTAATTCATTCAAAGCTTACAAGAGTCAGACCTTGATCATGAATCTAAAAGTTTGCTAGCTGCTAATGCTGATGAACTTAAGGAATCAAGAGATCTGATCAAGAGAATTAGATAAAAGCCAGGCAATGATCTTGTAAACAACATTTGAGTCAGACATTGATCCTAAAGCAGATGTTGCTGAAGAACAAATGAATGCCAGCAAATCGTGAGGGGGAGTCTGATAGAGCAAGGTGATTTTGGAAAAGAAGATAGAGAGAGAAAAGCCCAGAGACTGATCAAGAATGAAGATGTGAAGACACAGCATTGGTGTGACTCGATAGTCGACTCGTCAACATCTGAGGGGGAGTCTGTTGGTGCACTACATCTGTCGACTTCATCTTGTATCGAGTCTTAGACTAGATAGATTTGATCAGGGCACGTAGAATGAGAAAATGTGATAGAGTTTGTGAGATTTCGCTTGAACACTTGAATGATGAAGGGATTTCGCTTGAAGCTTCTCAAGCGAAATCAACATGTTAAGATTTCGCTTGAGTTATGCTGAAGCGAAATCCTGATGTCTATATATAGGAGGTCTTGGTCAAGCGAAATTAAGAAGTGTGTGTCATTTGTGTAATTCCATACCGAGGTGCCGCCGGTGTGAGAACTGATTGTAATTGTTTTTATATCAATACAAATCAGTATTAAAGTGAAGATTCAGCTGTTTTTAGATCAAATACTTGTTTTCCGCACCTGTATTTGATGGAATTCCTCTGAACCGACTCGTTCGGATCCGCAAACCGATCCTTCAACCATTGATCAAAATGTTAGATAACCAAACATATCCATTATTTAAACAAAGAAAACATAATACTTAAACACTTAAAACAGACATAAAGTTTAAAAATATCCCAAACAAAGTACTAAATAGAAATAACATAAAACATTAGTTTCTGAATTGTTCTACCCTACCTCCTCCTACTCCTACTCCTCATCATCATCACCATCACGGTGGCGTGTTCCAGATGAACCCGCCCCATAGGTACCTGTGTCTCCAAATGGA
This sequence comes from Helianthus tuberosus, assembly GCA_030545235.1. NCBI lineage: Eukaryota > Viridiplantae > Streptophyta > Magnoliopsida > Asterales > Asteraceae > Helianthus > Helianthus tuberosus. The sequence continues at coordinate 120,148,892 of CM060410.1, read as the reverse complement.
AACCGTGGAGGGTTGCCGAAGTGGCTAGGATATACATTCTGTAGCCCTCCGAAGATGTAGGAAAATCCTGCATACATTTCCTCCTGCATGGTGTGTTGAGATGCCCGCATAGCTAACTTGTCGGCTCTCATAGCGTCTTGAGTTGCTCTGATAGTATCTTGAGAAACCTGCATATGTTGGAACTGTTGGTACAACTCAAGGTAGGAAGGTATACCTGGAGGCCAGTTTTGCTGGTGTTGTTACTGATGCTGGTGCTCTTCATGATGTGACTGATCGTGTGGTGGTGGCTCAAGTACCCGATGCTCCTCCATGTTGACGTGTTCATCCTGTGGTGGTAGCGGTAGTGGATCCCATATTTCCCCATTTAGACCCCTAAGTCGCGGGCCATTGTCTGTATCCACTACCAGACCCATCGCTCTCAAAGACCTCATATCCACATCTCCTCCTGCGTGAACCATCGTGAGACCGTTGACTACATCATGTGTGACAACTCGAGTTTCCGACTTTCACTTTCGCATTAAGTGCACGTTGACTTTGACTGTGTAGTTGTTTGACTTGTTTAACTTGTAACTGTACACGTTATTTTTTTTTAATGAACACATTGTGGTTGCATGATTTTGTGTTTGACTGTATAACATGAAACCTGTTGAAAACTTAAACTGTTAACACATAAAAGGACTCGACGAAACAGACAGGACCCGACGAAACAGACTGTTTCGCCATAAGCATCTCGACGAAACAGAAGTCTGTTTCGCCAAGCCCAGTTTCGCCAAGCCCATTAAGGGCCCAGAACGGTAATTCGTTCATATTAACGTGAACCGACTTCCTGTTTCACATCTTTGGCTAAAACAAAAACCCTAGAGCTCCATCTTCTCTGATTGACGGCGATCGTGTGCCCCGGAACCCCGAATCGACTTAATTACTGTTCCGTTCATTGTGGTTAGTGATTAAATCCCTGCATGATTGTTTGATTTCATTGTTGTAAACTGTTTTTAGTTCAAGTTCATTAGAATCAATGATAGATAGTGTTATGTTCATGAATGATTTATGATTGGGTAAACGGAATCTATGGTTAGTTACGTTTTGTATGACAGATCTGATTGTATGATGATCCCTTGAACCCACGAATCGGAACTAGTATTAATCGTATGAACACCTAGTAATATGATGGATTGTGCTCGTGTTATACTCGTTGTCTGAATAGCTTGTTAAGGTTAATGCTTGGCCTATTATGATTGATTGATTCCATGATGATATCTATGTTAATGATGTCCGTATGATTGCTTCTTGATGTCGACGACATTTAGGGTTTCTGTGATTTTGACGAAACTGACATCACCCTGTAACAGGCTGACGAAATAGATCTCTTGGCGAAATAGAAAGTGTTTCGCCAAGGGCAGTCGACGAGACAGAACTTTGTTTCGCCAAAGGAGACCACGGCGAAACAGAATGTGTTTCGCCAATTTGTGTTTCGCCGAGGGATATCACGACGAATCAAGTGATTCGTCGAAGGGGCTCACGGCGAAACAGAGGGTGTTTCGCCGACTTGGGTAATTTGCACAGTAACTGTTTCTGTTAAAACTTAACTGAGTTAACTAACTGCTGTTAGATGTTATGCCTGACTTGTATGATCATGAATGCGTGCAATGTGCTACTTGGTGATTATTTATGCGTTGTCCACTATGATTATACTTACGTGCCAACTTCGTGAATGTAAACTGATTATGTACACGTGCGCACTTTAGGACGTGATTGACTTACTTTGAGCACATACTTTAGCATACCGAGCAAAACAAGGTGAGTTCACACTCTTTCTAAGGCATGGGATTCCCGGTGGTTTGGGAATGGGTTAAGAAATTAAAAATGGAACCTACATATCCTCCTTGGGTAGGATATGTACCGCCATCCTCCATGGGTAGGATGCCAATATTAATCCTGCGTATTCTCCTTGGGTAGAATACATACGTTCGTCCTCCTTGGGTAGGACAACAAACCTTAACGCATGCTCGTCCTCCTTGGGTAGGACAATCACACTCGCTACGGTCCTTGGATCAAGAAGGGCACGTACAAATACGACTAGTCAACACTATTCATCGCACGCATGCCTGGATTGGCAGCAAGGACTAACGCGATACAATTTCTAAACTTCGCAAACATGCCTGGAATGGCCGCGAACTATACTTTAATCTTCGCAAACATGCCTGGAGGGCCGCGATACAAATATAACTAGTCTATAAAACATGGGAAACCCCCACTAAACTTCGCAAACATGCCTAGAGGGCCGCGATGCTATTACATACGATTTACGAAACGAACATTATAACTAAATAACCAACAGTGAACTCGCTCAACTAGTTGTTGACTCTCTGTTACATGCCTTGCAGGACCATAGGTACTCTTGGAGCTTGCACGGGAGGCGCAGTCGTTGTGGGCACGGATGTGGATGTTTTGTTGGAAAACATTATGACTCTTTAAACTAAACACTTGTGTTGGATGTTCATAACTATGCTTCCGCTACCTATGCTATGCTTTTGATTTAGCACCAATTGTATTGTGATGGATTACATTTACTTTTACTTATTACTTATATGTTCAATATGATTGGTGGCTTGATCCTGGTCATGTCACGCCTCCAAGCGGTGGTACTCCGCGTGTGGATTTTGGGGGTGTGACAGATTGGTATCAGAGCCATTGGTTATAGAGAACTCGGTTTTAATAAAGGAAAAACGATTTTGTTAAAACCAGACTATAACCAGAACAGTGCTCTCAACGATCCACAACGACGCTTCGCTCCACGTGCAAGGCTCAACATCATAGGTACTACTATTCATGTTACTTTACCTACTTGCTAGAATTACATAGAACTTTGCTCGTGGTATGCTCAGATTACAGAACCTACTATAAGTTATTGCTTGAGAATACTGTGTGCTCACTCTCTTCGCACTATTCGCGAACCTCTCACCCACATGTTCTCCTTGATGTCAAGATCATGGGTGGACGCGTTAACCTAACTCAAGCCCAGTTGGCGGCTTCGATTACTGAACAAGTTACTGCAGCACTCGCAGCTGCCCAAGCAGGAGGTGTAACCTGCCATCACCACATACTCTAGGATTTTTAGATCCTACTCTTGTAACTCAACACTTGTGCTTAATTTTGATTGCTCTTACGCACACGACAAGTCAACACGCTCAGCCACCTGTATGCACATACAAGACTTTTATGGACTGTCGTCCTACTACTTTCAGCGACACTGAAGGAGCTGTTGTACTCCTCCATTAGTTCGAGGAACTCGAATCGGTCTTCGAGTGTGTGAATGACCCGAGACTCGTAAGGTGAAATATGCCACTGATATTCTCGAAGGCACTGCGTTAACTTGGTGGAACGCGCAAGTTACGATACTGGGGCTGGCGGCTGCTAATGCCACCCCATGGAATGATTTTAAGGAACCTATCAAACGTGAATACAGTAGTTATGATGCCATCCACAAGTTGGAAGTGGAGTCCTTTAACATGAAGATGACGGGGTCAGAGATAGAAGCGTGCACGATAACGATCCAACAAACTGACAATTTTGTGTCCAACTATGGTGGATCCTCCCATAAAGAGCTTTGAGCTGTACCTCAAAGGCTTAGTACCAGGAATTCAAAACCAGGTGAAGACGGCTAGACTTGCTACTATTCAAGATGTTACTCATCCTGCTCATCGTCTCACAGACCAGGAAGTGGGACAGAACAAGCTGCCTCAACGTATCAGCGATACTACTACCACTACTACTTCAACTACTTCTGCTACCCTCAGTGACAACGAATGAAAGTGGGATGGAACCTCTAGCAAGGGTTCGACTACAATTCCGTCCCAGGCACAGCAGTGAAAGGTCGATGACAACTAAAGTCCTGATCAGCAACATTTAGTATCCAAGGGCAGGGTGGATACAGGGAGAAACCACCCTAAGCGCAAATGATGTAACTTGCACCACAGCGGGCAGTGCAACCGAAATCATTGTCAATGATGCGACAAGCTTGGTCATGGAGTCAAGGATGGTAGAAACTCACGTCCTGCAAACCAGAACCAACAACAGCCACAAGATCTATAGAATCGGCGGCAACAGCAGGGTAACAAGGGATGTTATCAGACGATGCTGAAGGTCACTTCAAAAGACACTGCCCACGGTCGAACCAGAACCAGAATCAGAACCACAATCAAAGAAACGGGAACAATAATGGAGACAACAATGGGGGTAATAACGACGGCAATGTTGCCAGGGGTCGAGTGTTCGTGATGGGTCAGGGTGATACTAGGAATGATCCCAACTTGGTGATGGACTTTCCTTATCAATCGTATTCCTATAATTTTGGGTAGTTTTGACATCGTCACTGGTATGGATTGGTTATCCCAACAGCAAGCAGAGATTCTATGCAAGGAGAAGATCATCCGCATTCCTCGTGTTGGTTAAGAACCTTTGGTAACTCATAGTAACAAGCTCCTGGAGCAGCACCCATAGCTCGAGCACCTTGTCGTTTAGCTCCAACTGAATTGGAAGAGCTGTCAAAACAGCTACAAGAACTCTTGGAAAAAGGGTTTTATACGTCCTAGCTCTTCGCCCTGGGGAGCTCCAGTATTATTTGAGAAGAAGAAAGACGGCACTTTCCGCATGTGCATAGATTACCGCTAACTGAACAAGGTAACCGTGAAGAATCGCTATCCTCTTCCACACATCGACGACTTATTCGACCAGTTGCAAGGGTCGAGCTATTACTCGAAGATTGATCTGAGGTCAGGCTATCATCAACTGAGAGTCCGGGATGAGGACGTCTCCAAAACAGCTTTCAGAACACGCTACGACCATTACGAGTTTTTGGTCATGCCTTTCGGGCTAACGAACGCGCCTGCAGTTTTCATGGATCTTATGAACAGGGTGTGCAAACCTTATCTTGACAAGTTCGTCATTGTTTTCATCGATGACATTCTGATCTACTCGAAGAGTCAGGAGGAACACGAGCATCACTTACGACTTATTTTGGAACTTCTTCGAACGGAACAGCTATACGCCAAGTTTTCCAAATGTGACTTCTGGCTTCGTGAAGTCCATTTCCTAGGCCACGTGGTAAACCAGGATGGGATTCATGTTGATCCATCCAAGGTAGATTCGATCAAGAACTGGCCTGCACCTCGTACACCAGCTGAAACACGCCAATTCTTGGGTTTGGCGGGATATTACAGAAGGTTCATCAAAGACTTCTCAAAAATTGCTCAGCCGCTTACACTACTGACACAGAAAGGTGTTGTTTACCGTTGGAGTAATGCACAGGAAACAGCGTTCCAACACTTAAAGGATAGACTTTGTAGCGCACCTATCCTCTCATTGCCGGAAGGCACGGACGATTTTGTAGTCTACTGCGATGCATCTATCCAGGGTCTTGGATGTGTATTGATGCAACGGGATAAAGTTATTGCTTATGCTTCTCGCCAACTTAAGATTCACGAACGGAATTACACTACACACGATTTTGAACTGGGAGCGGTTGTTTTTGCGCTCAAGATATGGCGACATTACATGTACGGTACTAAGTGCACTATATACACTGATCACAGAAGCCTCGAACATATCTTCAAACAGAAGGAACTGAATATGCGACAACGACGATGGGTCGAATTACTGAACGACTACGAATGTGCTATAAAGTACCATCCAGGCAAAGCCAATGTTGTGGCTGACGCCCTCAGTCGAAAGGACACCGCGCCTAAGCGCGTGCGAGCTTTACAACTCACTATACAGTCTAGTCTTCCTTCTCAGATACGAAATGCTCAGGTAGAAGCATTGAAACCAGACAACATCAGGGCTGAAGCCCTACGCGGCTCAAGGCAACGCTTAGAACAGAAGGAAGATGGTGCTTATTACGTAACAGGACGCACTTGGGTCCCACTTTATGGCAACCTACGCGAGCTTGTAATGGATGAAGCTAATAAGTCTCGCTACTCGGTACATCCAGGTTCAGATAAAATGTACCACGATATCAAAACTACATATTGGTGGCCTAGCATGAAGGCCCACATAGCAACTTACGTTAGCAAGTGTTTGACTTGTGCGAGAGTCAAAGCAGAATATCAGAAACCATCAGGTCCACTCCAGCAACCTGAGATACCACAATGGAAATGGTAGCAAATTTCCATGGATTTTGTTACTGGCCTGCCTAGATCTCAGCGCGGAAATGATACTATTTGGGTGATCGTGGATCGACTCACAAAGTCTGCTCACTTCTTGGCTATCAAGGAAACGGATAAGTTCTCCACTCTAGCAGACGTATACCTTAAAGAAGTTGTCTCGAGGCACGGGGTGCCCACATCTATCATCTCTGATCGCGACGCACGTTTTACTTCAGAACTGTGGCAAGCAATGCATAAATCTTTTGGCTCTTGTTTAGACATGAGCACAGCTTATCACCCTCAGACAGATGGGCAGTCTGAGCGCACTATTCAAACTCTAGAAGACATGCTTCGGGCGTGCGTAATTGACCTTGGCAATGGTTGGGAGAAACATCTGCCACTCGTGGAATTTTCATACAATAACAGCTACCACACCAGCATTAAAGCTGCTCCATTTGAGGCATTGTACGGGCGTAAATGCCGGTCACCTTTCTGTTGGGCAGAGGTGGGATATAGTCAAATCACAGGTCCAGAGATGGTAGTCGATACTACAGAAAAGATTGCACAAATACGACAACGCATGGCGGCAGCACGCGACCGTCAGAAAGCATACGCCGATAAAGACAGGAAACTACTCGAATTCCAGGTTGGGGATCGAGCGCTACTCAAAGTTTCGCCCTGGAAGGGTGTGGTTCGTTTTGGCAAACGCGGCAAACTTAATCCACGATACGTCGGACCTTTCGAAGTTATTGAGAAGATAGGCAGGGTGGCCTATAGATTGAACCTACCAGCTGAACTCAGTGCAGTTCACAACGTCTTTCACGTGTCGAATCTGAAGAAGTGTCTGTCAGATAAGACCCACACAGTTCCTCTGAAAGAGCTCACTATTGATGAACAGTTACGATTTGTCGAGGAACCTGTTGAAATCATGGACCGGGATGTTAAGGTCCTCTATAACACTAGAATACCTCTTGTTCGAGTTCGTTGGAACTCCCGTCGTGGCCCAGAGTTCACCTGGGAACGAGAAGATCATATGAAACTCAAGTATCCCCAGTTATTCGGAAACCGTGCAACTACTACTGAGGCTGAAGCTACTACCGAATTTCGGGATGAAATTCCAACTCAACGGGGGGATGATGTGACACCCCAGGAAAACCAATAAACGATACAACTTACTTAGCTTCCTCAGTAACCGCATGCTAAATTTCGGGACGAAATTTCTTCCAAGTTGGGGATAATGTGACAACTCGAGTTTCCGACTTTCACTTTCGCATTAAGTGCACGTTGACTTTGACTGTGTAGTTGTTTGACTTGTTTAACTTGTAACTGTACACGTTATTTTTTTTAATGAACACATTGTGGTTGCATGATTTTGTGTTTGACTGTATAACATGAAACCTGTTGAAAACTTAAACTGTTAACACATAAAAGGACTCGACGAAACAGACAGGACCCGACGAAACAGACTGTTTCGCCATAAGCATCTCGACGAAACAGAAGTCTGTTTCGCCAAGCCCAGTTTCGCCATGCCCATTAAGGGCCCAGAACGGTAATTCGTTCATATTAACGTGAACCGACTTCCTGTTTCACATCTTTGGCTAAAACAAAAACCCTAGAGCTCCATCTTCTCTGATTGACGGCGATCGTGTACCCCGGAACCCCGAATCGACTTAATTACTGTTCCGTTCATTGTGGTTAGTGATTAAATCCCTGCATGATTGTTTGATTTCATTGTTGTAAACTGTTTTTAGTTCAAGTTCATTAGAATCAATGATAGATAGTGTTATGTTCATGAATGATTTATGATTGGGTAAACGGAATCTATGGTTAGTTACGTTTTGTATGACAGATCTGATTGTATGATGATCCCTTGAACCCACGAATCGGAACTAGTATTAATCGTATGAACACCTAGTAATATGATGGATTGTGCTCGTGTTATACTCGTTGTCTGAATAGCTTGTTAAGGTTAATGCTTGGCCTATTATGATTGATTGATTCCATGATGATATCTATGTTAATGATGTCCGTATGATTGCTTCTTGATGTCGACGACATTTAGGGTTTCTGTGATTTTGACGAAACTGACATCACCCTGTAACAGGCTGACGAAATAGATCTCTTGGCGAAATAGAAAGTGTTTCGCCAAGGGCAGTCGACGAGACAGAACTTTGTTTCGCCAAAGGAGACCACGGCGAAACAGAATGTGTTTCGCCAATTTGTGTTTCGCCGAGGGATATCACGACGAATCAAGTGATTCGTCGAAGGGGCTCACGGCGAAACAGAGGGTGTTTCGCCGACTTGGGTAATTTGCACAGTAACTGTTTCTGTTAAAACTTAACTGAGTTAACTAACTGCTGTTAGATGTTATGCCTGACTTGTATGATCATGAATGCGTGCAATGTGCTACTTGGTGATTATTTATGCGTTGTCCACTATGATTATACTTACGTGCCAACTTCGTGAATGTAAACTGATTATGTACACGTGCGCACTTTAGGACGTGATTGACTTACTTTGAGCACATACTTTAGCATACCGAGCAAAACAAGGTGAGTTCACACTCTTTCTAAGGCATGGGATTCCCGGTGGTTTGGGAATGGGTTAAGAAATTAAAAATGGAACCTACATATCCTCCTTGGGTAGGATATGTACCGCCATCCTCCATGGGTAGGATGCCAATATTAATCCTGCGTATTCTCCTTGGGTAGAATACATACGTTCGTCCTCCTTGGGTAGGACAACAAACCTTAACGCATGCTCGTCCTCCTTGGGTAGGACAATCACACTCGCTACGGTCCTTGGATCAAGAAGGGCACGTACAAATACGACTAGTCAACACTATTCATCGCACGCATGCCTGGATTGGCAGCAAGGACTAACGCGATACAATTTCTAAACTTCGCAAACATGCCTGGAATGGCCGCGAACTATACTTTAATCTTCGCAAACATGCCTGGAGGGCCGCGATACAAATATAACTAGTCTATAAAACATGGGAAACCCCCACTAAACTTCGCAAACATGCCTAGAGGGCCGCGATGCTATTACATACGATTTACGAAACGAACATTATAACTAAATAACCAACAGTGAACTCGCTCAACTAGTTGTTGACTCTCTGTTACATGCCTTGCAGGACCACAGGTACTCTTGGAGCTTGCACGGGAGGCGCAGTCGTTGTGGGCACGGATGTGGATGTTTTGTTGGAAAACATTATGACTCTTTAAACTAAACACTTGTGTTGGATGTTCATAACTATGCTTCCGCTACCTATGCTATGCTTTTGATTTAGCACCAATTGTATTGTGATGGATTACATTTACTTTTACTTATTACTTATATGTTCAATATGATTGGTGGCTTGATCCTGGTCATGTCACGCCTCCAAGCGGTGGTACTCCGCGTGTGGATTTTGGGGGTGTGACATCATGTATCATAATACCCAAGTTGTATGCCAACTGAGTCACATATTCACCACCATGGATTTCACTGCTTGTAGTTCTCCCCGCACTGTTTACGAAAAATTCAGCCATCCTAGCTGCGAGGTTGACGTGCACTCCAATCACTAAGGAATATAAGAAAAGAAGATCCGGAGTTGGACAGTTTCCTGCACTGTCCAAGCGCGCACAGATGGTGTGACTCATGACCTGATGAATGACCCTCAGAAGCGGGTCTCATAGTTATGAAGCTTTAGCTTTTCTAGCTTCATAGGGTGGTTTAAGTGCCACTTGTGCCCAAAAGTTAGCCTGTTGCTGATCATTATCAAACTTGTAGATATTGGTGAAAAGTTCTGAATTGATGTCCTCAGCTGAATATATGCCCAATCTTCTTCCAAGTCTAGCAACTGACCACTTATGCAACTTTCTTCCCCACCTGAACTGTATTGTCTCCCTGTTTCTAAAGTCTGGATTTTCGCTTCTTGGTTTTTCATAAGTGTATGAAGCGAAAAATTCCAATGTTAGCTCAAGATAAATGGGTCGTGCAATGTTGAACAACCTTGACATCGGATGTGACATCATGTCAGATAGCCTTTCTTCCTGGTTTAGGGTTGTCAAAGTCTCCCAGTTGATCCTTCTCGGTTCACCGATTTGTCCCCGTCTATTCCATAAGGCTTGTAGTCTTGCAATACAGGGCTGTTCTTTCGCTTTGTTCTTGCTGAACTGGAGGAATCTGTGATTCATCTGCATACAGGAATACAACAAAATAAGAGCAAAATATAAAAATTTCCTTGCTGCCACCGGAACAGGCTGTTTACGAGGTTCTGTTTCTGTCTCAGCAGTCGCACGGTCGTGCGTTTGGTGGCACTGCCATGCCAAATCGGCACTGCCGTGCGACTCGGCGTCGCAGCTTTGAATCGATGATCTGTACTTGATTTCCGACCGGCACTGTTGTCACGGCCCCCGTCCCGGTTTTACCCGGTCCAGGAGCCACAGGACAGAAATCCCGTGGTATTTATTAATTGAGTTGACAACGGAAGATTTACAAGATCTTTTAATACTTGAAAATGCCCAATTATTTTATTTCATAATTTGGGATATACCCCGTAATTTTACAATAGAGGAATTTCACAAGGAAATTCCCTGGTTCACAAAACATGTTTATTTATTTAAATGAGCCACCACTTCAAGCTTTATTAGTGCTCCGTAGCACTTTTCCTTGATTCACAGCAGGTCGTCTGAAACATGTTTAAAAATATTTTATCAGCGGAGAAATACTGGCGAGTCACTCAAGTTATATAAAACGACACATAGTTATAAATTACAGCATAAGAGCGATTACAATGGCTTCTATCTTATTTTTATCTGGCGCCGTGTCACAGCCTTGTGACGATGGTCATACCACTATTGGGTCCTTTCACCCAAGTAGTGATGGTTATCACTGTTAGGTTGATGAACCTAACTGTGAGAAATTAGTAATGTGCACAATACCCCACTAGCCAGTGATTTAAGATAACCACGACTTGATCCCTGTAATTATGACTTTAAAAATAGTTTGAGGTATTGTAAAACAATTTTTTTAATAAAAGAGAATGACTCACATTGCAAGTTTAATCGGACAGAGTTTAGCCTACTGATAAGCCTGTTAACCTAATTCAAATAACAATGCACACGAAAACTAGGTTAGTAACTTTAATCCAATTTTTTACGTCAAATCATGAGATCAAAACCTTCACAATGAATGACAAAGCATAACCCGAGTTTGGGCAGCACTTAAACATCCATCGGATTGGTTTTTATCGATCGAACATTAAATCGTAGCAGTGATCGAGTTATTACCTTGTTATCGCGGCAGAATTTCGTGATTGTGTGTGTTATGTAGTAAACGGACGATATCTCAGTGTACAAATTGGATTTTAACGTCAAACCAATGCCAGAATTCAATTGCCACACCCCTCTATATATACTGGGAAAACAGCTCCCTCGCGTGGCAAGAGGGGCTGTCGTGTGGCGACCGGGACACCCCCTACCATAGGGTAGCCTCGTGTCTCAGTAGCTTGGGTGAGTCGACAGTTCGTTAAAATTCGAATTCTATCGAAAACTATTTAGATAATATCAACTAGGAACTACCCCCCTGAGTTTTAGGGGCCCTTATCCTGATTCCGATTGTTCTGAAAAATTCAGGGGTTATGCAGGATTACTTGGGGTTCTCAATTAGGGTTTCCTATTGGGCAATATAAAATAAGAATTAATACTTTTAATGGGAGTTGTTACATTTTCCCCACCTTATAAAAATCTCGTCCTCGAGATTTATTGGAACAAGTAGGGATACTTTCGCTTCATCTCCAATTCCAGTTCCCAAGTGTACTCAGGTCCTCTCTTCGAATCCCACTTGACCTTGACCAGTACGAGTCTTTTGTGTTTGAGAAACTTGACCTTTCTGTCTTCTATCTGCAGTGGCTTCTCAACAAATTTTAACTTTTCATTTACCTCTATATCTTGAAGAGGTACTACCAGGGATTCGTCAGATAGACATTTCTTGAGGTTGGATACATGAAATACGTCATGTACCCCGGCTAATTCTTCTGGTAGTTGTAAGCGATAAGCAACTGGTCCTATTCGCTGGATTATTGGGAATGGTCCTACGTACCTTGGACTTAGCTTCCCCCTTTTACCGAACCGAACTACTCCTTTCCAAGGAGAAACTTTCAAATGTACCTTATCTCTGACTTGAAATTCCAGTGGCTTGTGTCGATTGTCTGCATAACTCTTCTGGCGATCTCGAGCTGTTTTCAACCTTTCCTTGATTTGAGTGATCTTGTTGGTGGTTTCTTGTACTATTTCAGGACTGGATAATTGACTTTCTCCTATTTCTGCCCAACAAACTGGAGTTCTGCACTTTTGTCTATACAGTGCTTTGAATGGGGCAGCTTCAATGCTTACATGATAACTATTATTATAGGAGAATTCAATTAAGGGTAGGTGGTCATCCCAATTTCCACCAAAATCTATCACACATGCCCTAAGCATGTCCTCCAGGGTTTGGATCGTCCTTTCACTTTGTCCGTCTGTTTGAGGATGGTAAGCTTTACTTAAATTTAAGCGCGTTCCCATGGCTTCTTGGAAACTAGTCCAGAAATGCGAAGTGAAACGACTATCCCTATCCGATACAATGGAGAGTGGAACTCCATGTAAGGATACTACCTCGTCTACTTACAATTTTGCTAACCTTTCCATGCTAAAGGTTTCCTTCATGGGTAGAAAATGAGCTGATTTGGTTAATCGATCCACAATTACCCAAATTACGTCGTTACCTTTTCTGGTTTTGGGTAACTTAGTAACGAAATCCATTGTTACGAGCTCCCATTTCCATACAGGCATTTCTAATTGTTGAAGTAACCCTGATGGTTTCTGGTGTTCTGCCTTAACTTGGGAACAAGTTGGACACTTAGAAACATATCTAGCTATGTCCTTTTTCATTCCTATCCACCAGAAATTATTTCTTAAATCTTAGTACATCTTATTATTTCCCGGGTGCATGGTATACCTAGATTTATGGGCTTCCTCTAAAATCTTATTTCTTAATTCCCCTTGCTTAGGTACCCAAATCCTTCTTTTGTGGAATCTCCAAATTCCATCAGCTCCTTGCTCTAAATCCTTTATTCTTCCTTTCATTCCTTCAGCATTATCCTTGATTGCTGTTTCCTAAACATTCTTTAATTTTTCCATTAAGTCTAATTGTAAACTTAATCTAAGAGCACGAACTCGTCGTTGTTTCTCATGATACTTACGACTTAAGGCATCTGCAACTACATTTTCCTTTCCTTCATGATATTGAATATCACAGTCGTAGTCACTTAGAATTTCCATCCATCTTCTTTGTCTCATGTTCAATTCTTTCTGCCCAAATATGTATTTTAAACTCTTATGATCTGTATAGACAGTAAACTTACTTCCATACAGATAGTGTCTCCAAATCTTAAGGGCAAAAATTATAGATCCTAATTCTAAGTCATGCGTCGTATAGTTTTCCTCGTGCTTTTTCAATTGCCTTGAAGCAGACGCAATTACCTTCTTGCGTTGCATTAATACGCATCCTAATCCTAGCTTAGAAGCATCACAATATACTTCAAAATCTTCTGTCCCTTCTTGTAAGGCAAGAATTGGGGTGTTGGTAAATCTTTGCTTTAAAATCCTAAAAGCCTCTTCTTGCTTAGGTCCCCATTCAAACTTAACTGTTTTACAGGTTAGCTTAGTTAATGGCACAACTATCTTAGAGAAATCCTTAATAAAGCGCCTATAGTATCCAGCTAAGCCTAGAAAACTTCTAACTTCCGTAGCTGATTGCGGAACCTTCCAATTGGTGATTGCTTCTATTTTAGCAGGATCTACGTGAATACCTTCGTGATTCACCATGTGTCCTAAAAATTGCACCTCCTGTAGCCAAAATTCACACTTCTAGAATTTTGCATAAAGCTTCTCATTTCTTAACAAAGTTAAGAGTGCATGCAGGTGCTGACAATGTTCGTCCTGACTTTTTTAATAAATAAGTATATCGTTGATGAAGACAATTACGAATTTGTCCAAATATGGTTTACAGATCCTATTCATCATGTCCATAAATGCTGCAGGAGCATTTGTTAACCCAAAGGGCATGACTGTAAACTCGTAATGACCATACCTAGTTCTGAAAGCAATTTTAGGTATGTCTTCTTCTTGTACTTTCAACTGATGATATCCGGAGTGTAAATCTATCTTAGAAAAATATCTAGCTCCTTGGAGTTGATCAAAGAGATCATCAATCCTAGGTAATGGGTATCGATTCTTAATTGTAACCTTATTCAGTTCCCTATAATCGATACACATTCGCATCGAACCATCCTTTTTCTTTACGAACAACACTAGTGCTCCCCAAGGGGATGAACTAGGTTGTATGAATCCTTTACTGAGAAATTCATCTAATTGCTTTTTCAGTTCTAACATTTCAGTGGGTGCTAAACGATAAGGTGCCTTGGTACGGGTGTAGTTCCAGGAATCAAATGAATTCTAAACTCTACCTCCCTATCCGGTGGTAATCCTGGTAACTCTTCTGGGAATACATCTGGATATTCTGATACTACAGGAATTTGCTTAAGTTCCTTACCCTTAGTGCTGATGATTACTGAAATCATATACACCACTCCTTGCTTTCACTCATAACTAGCAATTTCCATTACTGAAATGAACTTCATGGGTTTACGCGGCTTATCCCCTGTAATCATAATTACTTCTCTGGTGGGTGCACGAATTTCTATGGAATTCTTGTCACAAAGGATTTGAGCATGGTTGGTTACTAACCAATCCATTCCTAACACAACATCGAATCCAGCTAAATTCATAGGTAATAGGTTTGCAGAAAATTTATGACCTGAAAGTTCTATTTTTCCTTTTTGCAAAACCTTATTTATGTTAACAGAATTCCCATCTGCTGTTTCTACTGTGAACATTTGTCTAAGGTTGGTTAAGGTAAGTTAAGAGCTTGGCAGAATGAAGTATTTATAAAACTTTGGTTTGCACCAGAGTCAAATAATACTTTTTCATAAACGTCGTGAACTAGGAACGTACCAGCTATCACATCAGGAATTAATTCGGCTTCCTGGGTAGTCAGTTGGAAGGCTCTTGCGTTCTTCTTGGTAGTTCCTTCTGCAGGTTTGGCTTTCTTATCAGCTGGTTTGACCAGTTTAGGACAGTCGGGTCTAAAATGTCCAGCTTCTCCACAGTTAAAGCAGATTGTGGATTTCTTTCTTCTATAGTCTTCTTCTTGATGCCCTGGAATTTTGCAGAAATTGCAATACCCTTTGCATTTTCCAAAATGCTTTCTTTTACAGGTACTGCAAAATGGAACAGTGAAAGATTGCCCAGTGCCCCTCTTCTTGAAATTATTATTATTACCCACATGAAATCCTTGGGTAATCTTTTGGGCCACTTCCTTCTTCCGGTTTTCTTCTCTTGTGCGTACCAGCCCGTCAGTTAGGGTGTTGGCTAATTCCACAGCATCGTCAATAGTGCGTGGTCTCGCAACTTTGACAATGTCAATGATTTCACCAATTAAACCCCAGGTGTAACGAGAAATAAGTACCGGTTTTGGCGAAGCCAGAGTAGGCACAATTCGAGCATATTCGAAAAATTTTGAAGTATACCCTCGGCAGTCAACATTCACCATTCGGTGGTGTTGGATCGATGTGTGACCCTAACAAGTCAATCAGAAGAGTTTACAATCTATTTCAACGGCGGAATCAGAGAAATAGACGTGTAATAGCTTGATTCCTCTTAATTATCTTCTTATTAATGATTCCAAAGCTTTTACAGATCGTTTGAAAAACTGGCAGCACCTCGGCTCTGAATCGGAAAAGTTACAAATGAACTAGCAACACACCTATATATAGTGGAGTTAATTTCGCATGAAAGTGACACTGGTCATTTCAAGCGAAATTACAAGGTCTAATTTCGTGTGAAATGGTCAGTGCCATTTCATGCGAAATTACACACTTACACTCAAACCCTAGATTCTAACATGCTGTGTGCTGGCTAATCCTATCTAGACACAAAACTCGATAAAGACGAAGTTAACAGACATTTTTGCACCAACAGACTCCCCCTTGGATGTTGACGAAGTCTTTAGCATCAAATCTTCAGTCTTTAGTCTTTGTCTATCTTTTTGCTCTGTCCAATTTGTCTGACACTGTAAGCATCCTTCAATTCTTTTATTCTTCTATCAACAACTAGCATGAATCACATAATCTGAATCTTTAACAACCTTCAAACTCCCCCTTGAATGTAGATCCAGGAACTGTATCTGACTTTTAAGTCTTCAGACTCCCCCTATCAGTTAGCTGGGATTTGCTATGCTGCTTTCAATAACAAACCTGTTACTTGCACAATCTCTACCTAAACATAAGATTTATGATTATGACAATTTCAATACAAACTTACCATTTGACTTCATTTCTTGGTTTTGTCAGAATTTAGATATCCACTTAAGTATCCAGGTCTAAATTAATGACCCTGAGTACTTAATTTGTCTACCAAGTCCAACTTAATGACCTTGGTTGACCTGAGACAAAAACACACTGACATTTTGTACAAACTAGTTCAAACAATTTTATGAAATTTACCAGTCTCAATTTAATGAACTTGTTTTGACTTTTCAAGTTTCACAGGTTTAACAAGATTAGCTCACAACTCATCTTCCAGCTCAGAAACTTCCTGCATCTGCTTCAAATTTTGAATCTGAAGATCAGCTTTCCACTTTGGTTTGTCGGAAAATAAAGCAGAAATGTAATTTTTTTTTGAATTTTGAATAAAGTTTCTAAACTAGAATGCTAAACAGAAATAAAATGCAGTAAATGTAAACTATTTATAAACATATTTTTGGTGAGCGTGTTAGGGAATCATATCTGTAGGATCGTGTATGGACCCGAACGAGTCGTTTAGAGGAGTTTTACTTTGTTTCAGGTGCGGAAAACAAGAAACAAAGGTAGAAATAACTTTATCTTCACTTTAAACACTCTTCTGATTGATATTATAACAATTACAATCAGGAAACACACCGGCAGCACTTCGGTACAATATTCTGATTCCCCACCAAATGACAAGATCACTAGCCTATTTATAGAGTTTCTGATTCCCCACAAAAGTGCAATGTTCATTTCGTGGGAAATCAACATTTCATGGGAAATCAACATTTCGTGGGAAATCAGCTATAAACTTTCCTATTTTCTCAATCTACAAGCCCTGATCTAACATATCTAGACTAAGACTCGATACAAGATGAAGTCGACAGATGTATGCACTAACAGACTCCCCCTCAGATGTTGACGAGTCTCACGTGTCGAGTCTTTGCAACTTCAGTCTCTATCAGTCTCTGGGCTTCACTCTTTCACTCAGCATTAACAGACTCCCCCTAACAATGTGCTGGCATTCCTTCAGTTCATCAGCATCATCTGTTTCAGGATCGTAATCTGACTTTCTCCTGTTCAAGATCGTTGCCTGACTTAAACTTTGTCCATAGAATCGAAACCTGGCTCATGCTCTATCCACAGCATCCTCCGGAATCGGAACCTGGCTCTTTAAACACAAACTTCTCAGGATTGATCAACCTGGCTCTACTAAAGATATTCCAAGATCATAACCTAGCTCTCGATCTGCTCAGGATTGTCACCTAGCTCAAACTTAAACCTGCACAATCTCTACCTCAAAGTAAATTTTCTAAATTTAACAATTCAATGTATGCACTAACATTTACTCTCCCTAAAAAATAACTCAATAATCTTGATGAACCTTTTTTTCTAAATTTTTATCAAAACACATTTGATTTTCAAACACATACTTCTTTTCACAAAATGTCATCATGTTTAGCACTTGGGATTTTGAAAATCATCTCTCCAACATCAGTTGTCGAAAATCTTTTGGATTTTTCAAAATTTATGCTAAAACACACTGAAAATCTTTTTGGATTTTTGAATGTAAAGAAATGCAATAAAGAAATATTTACATACAATATTTTTGTGAGTTTGTGTAAGAGGATCATATCAGATTCTGAGACATATCACCAACACCGTTAAGCTTCATTTCATTTTAAGTTTCAAACAATTCACCTAGATTGTCAGTATCTTGATTCACTTAAATTTTCACACAAAGTTCAACTGATCCGAGATACGATATTAATGTATTAAACACTTAAACTTATTCGTGTGTCCCACTACTTGAATATACTCCCGTATCCAGATCCCAATATTCAGTCTTACAGGTGAGTATACCTAGATGATATCTGTAAGGGGTTAAAATGCGAGGGCCGTGAGAGCTCAGGTCGATACTTCCGTATACGCAAAGAGATGACGGCTTCGACTTTTGGTGTGTCCCCTTTAGAGGATCTTTTTTACAACAGCAATGACTATCAATTTTATTGTTTTTATCAATTTGCTGAGGGCGATGCTATATTTCAAGCATTGCAGAAAGTATTATGCGGGGACTAGGTCAGAATTTCCATTCAGCAGAAGTCCCGGGATAATACCCCAGATATCACTAAGCATAAAGACCTAGTATCTCAGAAAGAGGGACCTTTCAAACAAGATTTCGGGGGTTACCCATATATCCAAGAAATTGTTACCCACAAAATAAGCAAGTTTGAAATTATAGGTTTATATCTCGTCACAATCTACTAAATGTGCAAAAACCTACTGGCATATCCGCAGTGAGATTGTTTATCACATATTTAACATTCCAATTCTTTAGCATGTTGTGATAGCCCACTGATGTACTATCATTTCCTCTTTTATACAACAAAACTCATTTTTGAATTTTATCATGTTTTTGTCTTTTTTAAATTTTCTAATGTTTTTGGATTTTCTGAAATTTTCTACTCCCATAAAATGCAAACACATTTAAAGGAAATTTGAAAATAAACTGTACAAAACTTGACAACTGATATCAAATCGCATCAATTCGCCATCCACTAGGCATAAACAATCAGAACTCCCCCTTTCAACAAACCATTTTGTCATTAAGATTTCAAAACACTTAAGTTTGTTTTAATCAAAATGATTTTTCCAGAAAATAAGTTTGTTTTTACCACTTGTAGATTTGATAAAAAACCACTTGTAGGGATTGGTTCATCATATTGTTCATTCAATCTCTTGTATAAGGATTACATCAAGTTCAAACTAATGACCTTGAGTAATCACTTTGTCAGAATCAACCTCTTACCACTTGTAATTATATCCAAAACATTTAATCACATGTAGGAATAAATCATCTACACAAAACATTTTACCAATCAAGATGCCGATTCCTGCTTCACACTTACCTACCTGGAAGCTCCGGCAAAATCCATCATCTGTAAAAATTTCAACAATTTTCAAGTTTTTCACAAAAAAACAGATTTTTAACAAGAATGATGCCGATTCCTGATCCACGATTACAAACTTGGGATCTCCGGCATGTCAGGTTTTTCTATTTAAATAGATTTACCCAAGGCTGATGGTCCTTGGGTGATTTCGAATTCTTGCTCAACAATGGTGGAAAATTTGCATCATCCATTGTTAAACCAGAATTCTCAACTTTTACCTCAACACAAGGCTCTTCTGGTTTTACCACACCAGACTCATCGCCTGAACGTGGCTTGTCTGACTTTAATGAGTCAGATTCATCGCCAACAACTTGCTCCTTTATTTCCAGAGAAACAAATTCATCGCCAGATTTGTTAATCTCTTGATTAACTGCCTTTTCTTTCTTTTTCTTCTTTCCCTCTTTCGTCCTCAGATTTGTATCTAATGAATCCGTTTTGCTTGATTTGTCATTCTTTGTCGAACAAGACGATTTATCAGAACTTTTATCTGTTTTACCAGTTGTATCCGAGGACAAAATCTTCTCGAGATACTCTCTCGCCTTCTTCCTCAGTCTATCTTTCTGCCCTTGAGAAAGTTTCACTTTCTTTTCTTGAACTTTAGGTTCTTGAACCTTCTGTTCTTTGGGCTTGAAATTGACTGGTTTCTTTGCCATTTTCTGAGATTTAGCCCTCAATCTGTCATTTGATCTCCTTGGGCACTCTCTGGCAATGTGACCTCTGATTTGGCAGTTATAGCATCTTCTTGTCTCATAACTCCAACTCTGGCAGTTAACAGCAATGTGTCCTTGATAACCGCATCTGTAACACACTCTGTTATCGTACCATGTACCACCTTCAGTCCAAACATTTAGATCATAGCATTGTTTGGCTTTGTGGTAATCATCACTCCTCTTAAAAGCTAGATTTGGCTTTGAAGCACTGTGGTCAAACCTGCACCACTCATTATCAACTATTTTAGATTTTTGTTTTTTCATTTTTTGTGGTTTTTGATTATAATTGGATGATTGATCTAATGAGATTTTATTTTCTTTTTGCACAATTTTCCATTTTTAACTTTTTGTTTCTGTTCAACTTTCTTCTTCAAGGGTTTTTGCTTAGAGCATTCTCCCTTTTCAGTAGAATGTAAAACAATATTTTTAAACATTTCATTTAATTTCAAAAATGTTTTTCTTTTTTCTTCCTTTTCTTTTTCAACATCAGATTTATCATCACAATCTTCCATTTTGACTTTGTCAAAGTTTGTGACATTGTCACTTATTGGAACATAATTGACCGGTTTTGGACATGGATAATATGGTGTTGATGACGAAGTCTCAAAACCTTTCAATTTCTCTTCAAGCTCTTTGATTTTAATCCGATCTTTTTCAGCTTCATTTTCAAGCCGAATGATTTTCTGAAGATGAGAGTTTATTTCAATCTGTTTTTCAAGATTATTTTTAAAAATAGCAGATTTCTCATCTTCTAAAATCTTCATTTGACTTTGAAAATCTTTTTCAAATTTTAATTTTTCAATTTCAAATTCTTTTTCCTTTTCTTTCAAAATCTCGTTTTTCAATGTCAAACTGTTCAAATCACTTAACAGTTTAACATTTTCAGATTTCAGCTTCTCACAATTTTCCTTCATTTCAATAATCTGTTTATCCTCAGATTTCTTCTCGTCTTTCAAAACTGAAATTTCTTCAGTTTGTTCCTCTCCCACTTGGACACCTTTATTCCTGCTTCTTTTTAGTATTGATTTTCCATTTTGACTTTTCTTCTTCTCAGCATTTCTCTCCATCTGTTCTTCAAGTTTCTCAATGAATTGACAAATTGTCAATCTAGAGTATTCTCCAGTCCTTTTAAAATCCAAAAGATATGTACCCCACTCTTGTTGAGGTATGGCATTGGCCAATCTTTCAACCCATTCATTTGGACTTTTCTGAATACCCTTCTCAGACATTGAGCGAACAAGATGGCTATACCTCTCAATGATACTCTTTGTATTTTCTTCTGGAAAACCTGAAAACGATTCAAACTCTTTCTTTAATACATTTATTCTATTAAGTGTTTCACTATTCATATTAAAGAAATTTATATCCATGATTCGGAAACCCGTTTTCGAGCGGAATCAGACAATCTCAACCTGAATCAGTGTATTTTCGAGCGGAATCAGACAATCTCAAGCTGAATCAGTGTTTTTTCGAGCGGAATCAGACCAATGAAGCTAATCTGGAGCGGAATCAGGAACTGGTCAGTTCGAGCGGAATCACTTCAGGTGTCTATTTCACTCATTTTTAGTCCGAATTTAACTGTGAAGCTCTCAAGGGTTTGTTAGTATGTATTTTTACACAATCTGTGAAAATTTGATCCAATTTTGACCGTTAAAACTTCCTGAATTGATGAAAGAAGGTGTAGAAGATAGAAAATGCTATGAAATCCAGCTGTATTCTGCAGAACTCCTCCTCCTGAGCTCTGATACCACTTGTAGGATCGTGTATGGACCCGAACGAGTCGTTCAGAGGAGTTTTACTTTGTTTCAGGTGTGGAAAACAAGAAACAAAGGTAGAAACAACTTTATCTTGATATTATAACAATTACAATCAGGAAACACACCGGCAGCACTTCGGTACAATATTCTGATTCCCCACCAAATGACAAGATCACTAGCCTATTTATAGAGTTTCTGATTCCCCACGAAAGTGCAATGTTCATTTCATGGGAAATCAACATTTCATGGGAAATCAACATTTCGTGGGAAATCAGCTATAAACTTTCCTATTTTCTCAATCTACAAGCCCTGATCTAGCATATCTGGACTAAGACTCGATACAAGATGAAGTCGACAGATGTATGCACTTACAATATCAGCTATTCCACAAGTCACAAGTACTGTTAAGCTTTAATTTCATACACAGAATTAAACAATTCACTTAGATTGTCGATATACTGATCCACTTAAATTTTCACACAAATTTCAATATGTCTAGGATACGGATTAGGTGAATTAAGAACTTAAACTCATTCATGTGTCCCACCTCTTGAATATACTCCCGTATCCAGATCCCAATATTCAGTCTTACAGGTGAGTATACCACAGATGATATCTGTAAGGGGTTAAAATGCGAGGGTCGTGAGAGCTCAGGTTATTGCTTCCACAAAATCAGAGAGATGACGCCTTCGACTTTAGGTGTGTCCCCTTTAGAGGATCTTTTCTTCAACAGCACATGATTAGCATTTTTCAATGTTTCATCATTTTTTGTACTGAGGGCGGTGCTATATTTCAAGCAAGCAGTAAAGTATTATACGGGGACTAGGCCATTGCTTCCGCAAAATCAGAAGTCCTGGGATAATACCACAGATATCACTGAGTATAAAGACCTAGTATCTCAGAAAGAGGGATCTTTCAAACAAGATTTCAGGGGTTACCTATATATCCAAGTAGTGTTCCCCACGAAATAAGCAAGTAAAGATTTAGGTTTATATCCCGAACAAATCTACTAAATGTGCAAAAACCTATCGGCATATCATCAGCGAGACTGCTTAAAACTTTTAAACTTTACATATTTTTAGCATACTGTAACTGTCAAGCTGATGTACTATCATTTTCCCTTTTTACACAAGCTCTTTTTCATTTTCTATTGTTTTTGGATTTTGAAATATCTCATGTTTTTGGATTTTTGAAATTTTTTATTGTTTTTATATTTTCTGAAAATATTACCCTATACTCCCCCTAAATACCAAAACAAGTAAAAAATCGACAAACCATTGCAGATTGCTTCTCAACATCATCTACAGTGGTACCTTCATCTACGCCAAGAATCTCCTCCGATACTGATAAAAAATTCATACCGTTCAATTTTAGCAAATATTGAAAACGAGTTTTATCAAATGCTTTGGTATGTAAATCAGCTTTTTGTTCGTCAGTGTGGATTTTCTCAATTCGTATCAACTTCTTCTCGAAACAATCTCGGATGAAGTGATGACGAATTTCAATGTGTTTAGTTTTAGCGTGATGAACAGGATTTTTAGTGATGTTTATCGCTGCCTCATTATCAACAAAGATAGGGGTGTTAAGAAATTGCAAACCGTAGTCTCTCATCTGTTGCTGGATCCACAAGATCTGAGAGCAGCAGCTGCTAGCAGATACATACTCAGCTTCACATGTGGACAAAGCTACAGAGGTCTGTTTCTTGCATTGCCAGGTAACCAATCGTGATCCGAAAAACTGGCACCCCACTGTTGTTGATTTAGCGTTAACTTTGCAGCATCCGAAATCTGAACCGGAATACCCTTTGAGCGTGAAATCGCCTTCTCTTGGATACCACAACCCCAGTGATGGAGTTCCTTTCAGGTAGCGTAATATCCTTTTCACAATCACCATATGCGAAGCTCTCGGGTTAGATTGAAATCTTGCTGCGAGGCAGGTTGGATACATAATATCGGGTCTTGAAGCAGTTAAGTACATCAGCGATCCGATCATGGAACGATACATTGTTTCATCTACCTTCTCTCCAGTGAGATCAGGGTTTATCCCATGGTTCGTTGCTAATGGGGTGGAAGCTGGAGTAGAACCTGACATCCTAAATTTCTCTAAGATATCATGAACATACTTCGTTTGATGTATGAATATTCCCTCGGGCAGTTGCTCAACCTGAAGTCCCAAGAAGAATTTCGTCTCACCCATCGATGACATTTCAAATTTTTGCTTCATAACTCTTTCAAAATCTTTGCACAGATTTTCATTTGTTGACCCAAATATGATGTCGTCCACGTATATTTGAACTATCAGATGATGTCCGTCGACTTCTTTGGTGAAGAGAGTGGCATCCACTTTTCCATGGATGAAGCTGTTGGCAAGCAGGTGTTGAGACAATGTCTCGTACCCAGCTCTCGGGGCCTGGTGTAAACCATACATCGCTTTATCCAGTAAATAGACCTTGTCTTTGTGGATTGGATCGGTGAAGCCCGGTGGCTGTCTGACATATACCTCCTCTTTTACCTTCCCATAGAGAAATGCCGATTTAACATCTAGCTGATAAACTTTAAAACTTTTCCAAGATGCAAATGCTAGGAAGATTCTGATCGCTTCAAGTCTAGCAACTAGAGCATACACTTCAGTGAAATCTATACCCTCCTGCTGACTAAATCCCTGGACTACGAGTCGAGCTTTGTTACGAATAATAACCCCTCGATCGTCTCTCTTGCACTTGAACACCCACTTGGTGTTTATCTTCCTGTGACCATCAGGCAAGTCCACTAATTTCCACACTCCTAACTTTTCAAACTGACTCAGCTCCTCTTGCATCGCGTTGACCCAAGAATCTTCAGTTAGTGCTTCCTTATATGTTCGCGGTCCAATCTGCGAAATAAAACAACTAAGTGAAAACTCAGTTTGTAACGGAGCAACTGTAGAATAAAAACAAGTAAGGCCTTGGTCAATTTGACGTCTTGTGCGAACGCCTGATTGTAATTCTCCAATAATCAGCTCTTCTGGATGGTACGAAAGAGTTCTCGACATCACCTCGCCTGGAACATCTACCTCGCCTTCCAAATTTGTGATATTCTGATTTACACCTTGTTCACTGACTGGAATTGTTTGACTTGAAATCTGGATCTGATCCCCCTCAGAATCTGAATCACCACGATCGGATATAGGTCTGTCATCAGATTCTTGATTATCATTGACTGCCGTCTGATTGTCATGAGCATGTTCTTAGGATTGTTGAATATCATCATGTTTTCCAGCATTACTTGGACCGGCTTCATCATCATTTGAAGTTTGCCGTTGACGTCTAGAATACTCAGCTGGAAACCTTTCCTGTGATTCTTCATACTCTCTCAGAATATCCAACGAGTCAAAGAAATCTTGTTCTTCTTCTATGTCAAACGAATCCCATAAAGTATCGTAATTAAAACGCCATGAGTCACCGGGATTCTGAGGTGGCATGGTATAACCTTGACACTCAACATTATTTGCTTCGATAATCCGCTTCAAGCTTGGAACAAAGACTCGTTTCAATGGACTTGAGTAACCCACAAATATTCCTTCAATGCTCTTTGCACCAAATTTTCCAAAAGGCTCTAGAATTGTGCAGGGAGACCCAAATGGTTCTAAATACTTCAGGTTCAGTTTGCGGTTGTTGATCAGCTCAAAACAAGTCTTATTGAATTTCTTCACTGTAAGAACCCGGTTAAGTGTATAGCAAGCGGCTGACACTGCTTCTGCCCAAAAATTGACTGGTAATTTCGAATCAACAAGCATCGTCCTGGCCGTTTCAATTTGCGTCCTGTTCTTTCATTCAGCTACCCCATTCTGTTGTGGAGTATAAGGAGCACTAAATT
Source organism: Helianthus tuberosus (assembly GCA_030545235.1). NCBI lineage: Eukaryota > Viridiplantae > Streptophyta > Magnoliopsida > Asterales > Asteraceae > Helianthus > Helianthus tuberosus. The sequence goes on along the minus strand of CM060410.1, from coordinate 120,123,102 downwards.
CTTGCAATATACCTCTCTCATCACAATACTCTTCCATCTTGTTGTTCTTAAACTCAGTACCATTGCCACTTCTGATTCTTCTGATTTGAGTTTGGTACAAGTTTTCTTTTTTTCTGAACAATGCCATCAAACTTTCAAACGTCTCATCTTTAGACTTCAAAAATGATACCCATGAAAATCTCGAGTAGTCATTTGTTACTTCTAGACAGTAGAGATCTCCAGGTATGCTTTTGACGTTTACTGGACCAAAAAGATCCATATGAAGTCTCTCTAACGGTCTTGAGACTGAGTTAACTTTCTTTTGAGGATGTGATTTCTTCTTTTGCTTGCCTTTGATGCAGCTAATGCACTCCCCCTCAAGATGAAAACCTTTCACATGAACACCAATAACTAAGTCGTTATGCACCAGGTGATTCATTTTTCTCATATGAATATGGCCCATCTTTCGATGCCATAATTGTGATTCTTTTTCCGTTGCTCTTGACATAAAACAGTGAGCCTGACCCGTGGTAGTAGTTGCTACACTCATGTCCAACACGTACAGATCATTCACTCTAGGTGCTCTCATGATAACCCACTCTTCGGGAACAACAAATCCTGGTTTCAAGATCAAACATTCTTTGTCTGTAAAGTGCGTCGTATACATTCTATCACATATCTGAGAGATGCTCAGAAGATTGTTTTCAAGCTCGGCGATGTAGTTTACTCTTTCAAACGTGACAATACCATTCGATAAAGTTCCTTCACCAACTATTCGACCACCTTGATTTCCTGCAAATCCCACATAACCTCCATTAAACCCTCGAACATCGTACAGTAGGGTCTTCTTCCCCGTCATGTGCCGAGAAGCTCCACTATCCATAATCCAACGTGAAACGGATCTTGGAAGCTCCTGCATATATCACAAACAATTTAGTTAGATTTTAATGCCACCCAAGCCTCTTTTGACTCAGGTAGGTTGACTTTGATGTGAGATTTAGCAGTGTAAAGTGGCGGAAAATTCTTGTCATTCATCTTTAAGCTCTCCTCAGATCCAATCTCAACCTCTTTGTATAAAAAGAAATCATTTTTAAAAGGTTGACCAGACGATTGGTCTTTCTTTGATACATACTTCTTTTCATAAGTAGTAGCCTCTTGTGGTTCAAGTCTCTCATAGTAATCCATAGGAACATTCATCTTTACCGGAGCTGTAGAAGAAGATTGTTTTTCTTTTTTAGGAACCTTTGGTTTTGGAGAACTTGATTTCTTGTCAACTGATTTTGGTTTCCATGCTTGTTGAGACGAAGCAACCCTTTTGTAAAACTTATCAGTTTTAGTTACCACATTTTTTACGGATTCAGTTTTGATTTTTGTGTTTTCATTTTTCAAAACTTTCTTCTCAACAACCATTGGTGCTTTGCCTTTTGCATCAGCTTTCTTTTTCTGACTCTCAGCAATTTCAGACTTAGGCTTCAAGTTGGTGCACTTTTGTGCAATATGTCCAACTTTGTTGCACTTAAAGCATGTACGAGTGTCAACTACCCGGCTTGTGCCTTCGGTCTGAGGCTGTGAGACCTTTTCTTCAAAGAACTCTTCATTAGTTTTTGAAAAAATCTCAGATTCCTGCTCGGAATGAGAACTCGAGCTTTTTACAAACACCTTTTTCTCAACAAATTTCTTGTTTTGAAAGTTCCTTTGTTGATAATTCTTACCACCCTTGTAACCACCCGACCAATTGTTTTGATTTTTGTTAGAAAAACACGGCGGTACAACAGGTTTTTTATAATAAGATATCTTTTTCAAAGTTCAAATGCCTCTTTGATACTTTTCAAACCTTCGATCTCAGACACATCAATCTCAATCAGCTTGAACACATTTCTCAATTTACCAACATTCACATTCTCTAAAGGAAAATCACGATCCGAATACAACTTATCAGATCCCGCCATCTTGTACATCACAAGATTAGGTTCTTCATTTAAGTTGTTTTTGGATTTTGATTTTGGAATGTATTTATCCAAAAAGCATTCATCATCCTCAGTAGTGTCACTTTCAGACTTTAAAACATTTTCAACCATGCTTTTCACAACTTCAGATTGGACACTATCTTCATCAGATGATTTGGTAAATGTAACATCAATTGTGTCTGGAAGCTTAACTTCACTTTCTTCTTCATCATTAACCAACCTTGATTTTTTTTTTGAAAAATTGTTTAGAACTGGTGGTGGAACCTGATGAAACCCAACCCCAGTTCCATCAAAGTATACATCTTCGCCTGCTTTGTTCTTTCCAATTGGTTTAGGAACTATATGTTGAAGAACAAAACTTGCGGAGTTGTAACTGTTCAGTTTCAACTGAATGCGTTCATTTTCAGTTTTAGCTTCTTGAAACTGAAGCTTCAACTTAGCAATCCCACCCAGTTGTTGATTGATAAGCTCTTCTTTTACTCTAAGAACTCCTGACAGTTGAAGATTTTCTTTGGTTGTCTTACCATTTCTTTCATCAGAATCTTTTACCGTTTGTTTTAGCTTCTCAAAATTTTCTGAATGTTGACGATTTTCATGAATTAATTTTTCATTTTCTTTCCTAATTCTTTCTACGTCACTTTTATCATTTTCAATTTTCTCAGTTAATTCTTTTACTCGTTCATTTGAAGCTTTTAACATTTTGTCACGGTTTAAGGTCTGATCTTCAACGTCACTGACTCTTTTTGTCTGTTCTGCGGTCTTTTCACCGTTGAGGTAAGCAAATGTACTACAAACCTTGTAGTCTTTCATGCAATTTTTGCAGTCGCTCTCAGTTTTAGATTTCTTACCTGACTCATTGATTGCATCATTCTGACAGACCTTGCTTTTAGACTCAGTGCCAGAACCAGAAACTACCTCTAGTTCTTTCGCAGCAAACACTTTGTCAGCCATCTTCTTCAATTTTTCTGCAGTAAATTCTTGTGACGTGTCAATAATCCCGTCATCAATTTTCTTTGACTGCTGCTCTTTCTCCTTATCTTTGACTTTTTCATCTGCCTTTTCTTCAGTCTCAACCTCCCCACCACTCTCTCTGTCTGGCTTCTTCTTCATCAGCAATTTATTTTGTGAGCGTTTCAACATCAACAGTAGCTGGATCAACAGCTATGTTACCATTTGGATCTAGGTAACATTCTCTATCAGCATCCCATCTTTTTGCCATTCTTGGTTCTTTGTATGTTCGAGAAATTCTAATCATCCTGTTCTGAGCTAGCATCTTTCTGTTGATGTATTTCACTTCTTCTATTCTAGAATCTTTGAAAGGAACAATTTTTATCACAAATGCATAGCCCACTGCATCCTCTTCTGTTAGCAATTCATTCCAATCGAAACCTTCGTCATCATGAATAACAGCAAGAGCTCTTGATTTTTCTTTGGGGGGTATCTTCAAGCTGCTTCATTCTGGGAGGTTCAGATTTGTTCTGATGATAGATTGCTCTTTTGTAGTAATCCTCTCTGAATGGATTTGCAGTATCATCAGCCGGTGCATTTCGACATTCCCGTTTAAAACGTCCCTTTTGTTTACATCTGAAGCACGTAACCTTTGATTTATCAAAACCAAGCTTTGTGGAAGGTCCTCCAATTGAATGCCTGCCTGTAATCTGCATGAACCTTTGAGCTCGTCTGACTGCACTAGCCATACACCACCTGATATCGATCAACTCCATCTCTTCTGGGTCGATCTGATCATAGTCTTCCTTGGTGAGGTTAGTGTTTCCAATCTTGCCCGCAACAAGGCTCTCGTATGACTCTAAAACAGACGCTAAACACCATTTGCTGCTTTGCGGATTCCTCACTAAATTTTTGTGCATTCTTCAGATCCACAACAATATTACATTGGAACAGATTCTTTGGAACTGATTGATTTGAAGTAGTTGACGATGAACCACTATGAAAACCACTGCTTGAACTCTCTTGATTTGACGTGTTAAAATTTTTAGCTGAGAAAGCTGTCTTAGGAGACACATTCTTTGGGATCATACTTCCTCGGTAATACAGCTCAACATTCTGCTGATATGAGGAATGATTGACTTTGTATGATTTCTTGATCTCCAGCTCATGACTCTCCAGTCTTTCAATTAACAGATCAACCGTCAGATCCTCCGACTTGATTGTATTCTTCAGCATCAAAGCAAAGTATTGCCAGTTTTTCTCATCCGGCAACGAGTCAAACAGTTTGTCAACCAATTCTTCTCGAGAATAAATGATTCCATGTCTTGCCAGCTCCATCTTCAAATGCCCAAATCTTTCAATCATCTTAGATACAGATTCGTTTTTCAAACATCCAAACAAATCAAATTCTTTTCTTAACAATTTCTTTTTTTTTTTTAACTATCTTGGCACTAGCCACACATTTCACTCTCAATTTTTCCCATAGATCTTTCGCATCTGTGTACTCAATCAATGATATTATGTCGTCACTCACAGACCGATGAAGCAATGCAATGCACTTTTGTTCAGCAACATATTTATCTACCTCATCATTATCTGTCATATTTTCATAATCCGATCTTCCCAAATTGAAACCATTCTTCAAGCTCTTCCAACTTGGATATGCAAACGCTTTTAGCCACTCTTCAAACCTTTTAGCCTATCTATTGTATTCTTCAATTGCCATCAGTTTGGGAGGTTTGTTGTACGTCCCATAAGCACTCTCCACACTCAAAGCATCAGAAAGAGTTTTCTTTGCACTTGGATTTGAAACGTGTTCATTTGTATTGTTTGATGTATCATCTCCGCTGTTTCCCGTGAAAGCAAACATGTCACTGAACGGATTCATAAACTCATCCATCTTTACGTATCTGAAACAATCAACAAACACTTGGAAAATTTCTGATTTTTAACAAAAAAACAGTTTCAAGCGAAATTAGTTCAAACGAAATCAGATTTCACGGGAAATAAGCCTTTCAAGCGAAATTACTTTTCACACGAAATACCCAACTCAAACGAAATCAGGGTTTTCACACGAAATAGTGTTTCCAAACGAAATCTCCAAGCGAAATCTAATTTCGTGCGGAATCAGCTTGGTTTCAAACGAAATCAAGCCAATTTGGTGCGGAATAGCTAATTTCGTGTGGAACTTTCAAAAGAAATCTGATTTCGTGTGAAATCAAAGGAAATTTCAAACGAAATTAGTGATTTCGTGTGAAACAACTGTACTTTCAAACGAAATTAGTGATTTCGTGTGAAATGGCAGTGACAATTTCGAGCGAAATTAAGATGACATCAGCATGTCGGCCACCATTTTGTCAAATTGATCCGGTTTTTGTTCGAATTTTGGTCCAATTCTTTCAAGGATTCTTTAAAACAGTGTTTTACATGATATATGTGAAATTCAGTTCATTTTGTCCTTTAAATCTTGTTTAATTTTTAAAAGAAGGAGTAGAAGTGATGAAAACAAGCTGAATTGGTATAAACTCTTCTTCCTGAGCTCTGATACCACTTGTTGGATCGATGTGTGACCCTGACGAGTCAATCATAAGAGTTTACAATCTATTTCAAAGGCAGAATCAGAGAAATAGACGTGTAACAGCTTGATTCCTCTTAATTATCTTCTTATTAATGATTCCAAAGCTTTTACAGATCGTTTGACAAACTGGCAGCACCTCGGCTCTGAATCGGAAAAGTTACAAATGAACTAGCAATACACCTATATATAGTGGAGTTAATTTCGCATGAAAGTGACACTAGTCATTTCAAGCGAAATTACAAGGTCTAATTTCGTGTTAAATGGCCAGTGCCATTTCATGCGAAATTACACACTTACACTCAAACCCTAGATTCTAACATGCTGTGTGCTGGCTAATCCTATCTAGACACAAAACTCGATAAAGACGAAGTTAACAGACATTTGTGCACCAATAGGTGGCTCAGGAATTTGTTTACCATCTGCTCTTTTTCATATTATGGGCATAATTTTCTTTCCACCAGACGCTTAAACTCCTCCCAACTCATGGCATAGGCCATGTCACTTCCCTTAACTTGCAACACCGTATTCCACCATTCTAATGCTTCTTCCTTGAAAAGGTGAGAAGCATACATGACTTTGTCCTCCTCGACACATTTACTTATTTTGATTACTGCCTCGGCTTTTTCCAATCTATGCAGTGCCGCAGTCGCCCCTTCATTGCCTGCAAATTCAACAGGTTTACAGGCAAGAAACTCCTTGTAAGTGCAACCTGGCATTGCAGTTTTCATTCTTTTGAGAATTGGGGCTTGCAGTACATCATTATCATTATTATTAATGTTACCGCCTCCATTTACGCTATTACTGAAGTTGTCTTCATGAGTGCGTTTGCTAGGAATAATTTGTTGAGGTTCAACTGGATTTCGAGCAGCAGCAAGGATTGCTGGAATAGCATTGGCTATTCCCTGGGCAACGGTATTCTCTATATCTTGCCTATTCAGAAATTGATCTCCATTGTTTTGCTCGGATTGATTAACCTCGTTAACTTGTTCATTACCAGCGTGTTCCATCTGGTAATTAATATATATAAATTATTAGTATAAAATGAATAACAACCAAACCTAATAAAATAATCGCACATAATCAAGTTAACAAGTATAGCCAAAATTGTCGATTTTTTGACTTCCATATTTCATATATTATTATGCGTCCGTACACACCAGTTTTGTCATGAAAAAATTACAAGTTTTGTCCTTTATGTATGTCCCAAATTGCAGGCGCTGTCCTTTAAACTAAAACTTGACAGGCGGTGTCCTTTGTGTTTTCAAAATCTTGCACGTTTTGTCCTTTAGGCCAGACTTAGTTAGATTTGTTAGTTAAATCTGGTATCAAGGGGCTATTTTGTAAAAAAAAATTATTCAGGGACTAAATTGTACAAAACTTAATATTATTATTATTATTATTATTATTATTATTATTATTATTATTATTCAGGGACCATCACCACCACCCTCCACCGCCGCCACCACCACCACCACCTCCACCGCCACCATCACAATCACCCTAATTCAACTCCATCTCTGTCCTTGGCGCTTCGGATTGCACTCAATCTTTCATGCAAATGAGTAGGCAATCTAAGAGTTTTAGAATTTTCAAAGAAGGTTCTGGTGACACCCTGGCATGAAAAAAAAAGATTAGGAATACAAATAGTTCTTCATTCCGGTAACATTATAAAATTCAAGAAATGTAATGTTAATTTGTCGTTCTCACCTGTCGTATCCACCAATAAACATACGTAGAAAATCTGCAAGTTGTTTCTCCGAAGGTTCAGTCCCCAATCTTTCCTTCAAACTAAAAATCATTCAAAGATTCGATGATTTAACAAGAGTTTTCGGTTCATAAGATAAGAACATTTGGAGAGTGCATTACCTTGACTTCTCTTCCTCTAACTGTAGACCAATTTTGATATTTTCAGATAAAGCAACAACCTCTGAATGAGTCAGCAACACTTCGTTTTTTACACCTTTTAGATACGCTTTTTGGTAACTTTGAAGGAGCTCTGGACTGATGATAGATCTCAACTGCTTATTTCCACTATCTTGACAATTTTTGGCTGTTGTTTTATTTTGAGCATTTAATCGACGCCTTCGGGCAGATACCCCTGAACCCGTGATAACCTTTTTGCTCTTATTTTCTGTTGTCGTTGTCTCCTCGGTTGATAGTGTCCATTGTTTTTCCAACAAAGATTTATGTAACAATAGTAAAGCATCAACCAGAAACTCATGTTCCGAGACTTCTTCATCCAGATAGTCAAATCTATGAACCCATTGATCTGTAGTTGAAGAATCAAGAGCGGTATCTACATAAGCTTCCGGTGTTTCCTTCCAATCCACACGGGCGTTTACCAACGCAGAGGTTTCCCTTGAAACGACAGATGAAGATGAAATGGGGAAGTCTCTGATTGCTTCTCGATCCCTCAATGGTGGTGGTGGTGGTGGTGAAGTTTACAGAGGAAGCGAGAGATGGAGTAGAGAGAGAGAATAGATACAGGAGAGAGAGAGAGGCAGTGGTGGTTGAGGGTGGAGTGGTGTGGCGTCGGAAATGGTGGTCGTAATGGTTGAGCGGCGGGTGTGGCAGTAATGGCGGTGGTGGTTGCAGACCTAATTTGGGGGCGGTGGTGAATGGGGATAAATGGGGAAGAAGACCTAATTTGGGGGTTTTATATTTTTAAGTTTTGTACAATTTAGTCCCTGAATAATTTTTTTTACAAAATAGCCCCTTGATACCAGATTTAACTAACAAATCTAACTAAGTTTGGCCTAAAGGACAAAACGTGCAAGATTTTGAAAACACAAAGGACACCGCCTGTCAAGTTTTGGTTTAAAGGATAGCGCCTGCAATTTGGGACATACATAAAGGACAAAACTTGTAATTTTTTCGTTTTGTCATATAAGTTTTATTTTCAGTTATTTTACACGACTATTTTTATTATTATATTATTATTATTAATCACGCATTCCTACAACCACATATGATCCCATCAGCTGGCACTTTAAAAACGACGTTCCCTCTCGTCATACTTCCAGGATATCCTCTCCCCTACTTCCCGGATTCTGTTTCCTGTGTCCACTAGCTCCTCGCCATAGTGGTTGAGTTCTGCCAAGTTTCCAGAGCTCATAGGTGGGTGTAGTGGAGGTTCCGGGTCAAACTGGGGGAAAAAGGTATTAGGGTTATTTAGGAGATTCCGAAACTGCCAGTCGGTGGTCCACCACTCTTCTAGCTCTGCTGGTAGAGGTTGGGTGTGGATAATAGGATCTAGGATCTCAGGCTCTAGATCAACTGGAAGTTGTGCTTCCGCTGGGTAATTAAAGAGGTTTTCACCGGCAGGTCCGATGAGGTCACTCAGTGCCAGTTTATGATCCAGCTCTTCCCAAGATGGCATTTCTTGGTCTTGCCTGGAACTTTCTCCAATCTCTATTCCCTTGCCTTTATCTTTGGGATCTTCAGTCTTTATCACTTTTCGTACCGCTGGTTTCTTCCTGCGTACACGTCTCCAGCCCACAAATCTTCTTTTCTTTCTCAGTTTGGGTTTCTTTGGAGGTTGGGCTTGAAATTCCATAGGTTCATCAGTGTCGGCACAATAACCAGTAAAGTCTCTGGAAACTTCCACATTCACCGAATAAAGATTGAGATTCTGAAGAGCTTCAGGCAACTCATTCATGCTGTTGAGAATATATGAAGAAAACACACAAAATTCTAGGTTAAAAGTTTGTAAGTTAAATTTTCACAGGCTAATATTTAATATAACCATTCAAGTATCATTGTTCAAATAGAAAAATGGCAAACATTGCGACTTTTGTATATATATGTTTATTACAAATTACAACTGAAATTCAATATATACTAGGGGTTGTGCATTCATAATTTATTATGTTCAACATGCCTTCATATAAGGTTTATTCTATCTTTTCTTACTAAGTTGTTTATCTAATGGGCAAAGTTTCTTTAAAGTTTCTGGCTTATAGATGATATGGGTGCTAGTACTGGGTCAGGATGCTGACAGTTTAACTTAATTAAAAGTTAACATTTACTGCTGTAGTGGCTAACATATAGAGATTTGCCCATTGTTTATCTAATTCATTTTCCCATGGTGCGTTATTGCCTATTTCCTGAGTTTCCTTATTAACTGTCACTCCTTTTGGTTGTGACTTCTTTATTTTCTCTTTACTTTTTCTAATAATCCAACTTCTTTTCTTAATGGTAAGTGGTTTCTCAAACTGTGCCTTACGAACAAATATTCCTTCCTCAGTATCTGCTGAGTATCTTGAGGAATCTGATTGAAATGAAGTTTCCTTATCTTTTGATAAACTATCTAATTAACGATAGATGTCCGAAATTCTTTGCTTCCCATACTGTAAACTAACAAATAGTTAAATAACACAAAAACACATAAGCATAGGATGGAAATCAGAAAAATTAAGTATTTCTAAATACTTAATTGGCTTAAATCAGTGGCTCTGATACCACCTTTTTCTGTCATGGCCCCCATCCTGGTTTTACCCGGTCCAGGAGCCGCGAGACAGAAATCCCGTGGTATTTATTAATTGAGTTGACAGCGAAAGATTTACATGATCTTTTAATACTTGAAAATGCCCAATTATTTTATTTCATAATTTGGGATATACCCCAAAATTTTACAATAGAGGAATTTCACAAGGAAATTCCCTGGTTTACAAAACATGTTTATTTATTTAAATGAGCCACCACTTCAAGCTTTATTAGTGCTCCGTAGCACTTTTCCTTGATTCACAGCAGGTCGCCTGAAACATGTTTAAAAATATTTTATCAGCGGGGAAATACTGGCGAGTCACTCAAGTTATATAAAACGACACATAGTTATAAATTACAGCATAAGAACGATTACAATGGCTTCTATCTTATTTTTATCTGGTGCCGTGTCACAGCCTTGTGACGATGGTCATACCACTATTGGGTCCTTTCACCCAAGTAGTGATGGTTATCACTGTTAGGTTGATGAACCTAACCGTGAGAAATTAGTAATGTGCACAATACCCCACTGGCCAGTGATTTAAGATAACCACGACTTAATCCCTGTAATTATGACTTTAAAAATAGTTTGAGGTATTGTAAAACAATTTTTTTAATAAAAGAGAATGACTCACATTGCAAGTTTAATCGGGCAAAGTTTAGCCTACTGATAAGCCTGTTAACCTAATTCAAATAACAATGCACACGAAAACAAGGTTAGTAACTTTAATCCAACTTTTTACGACAACTCACGAGATCAAAACCTTCACAATGAATGACAAAGTGCGATACTTAAACATCAATCGAATTCACGACGAATGACAAAGCATAACCCGAGTTTGGGCAGCACTTAAACTGTCACACCCCGACCACGTTAAAATAACAAACCGTGGCGGAAACGTCGGGGAGTGTTGTAACAGAATTATTGTTTCAAACATGGATACAAAGAGTTTCGTTTTATTGAATATTAAACATTGTCTTAAAGTTAAACAAGCAAGTCAAACATAGTCTATCATCATTATTAAATCACTAAGGCCTCGTCCAGTCCTAAGTGACCATGCATCCTATTCGCAATCAACATTAAGCAACATCACCTGAAACATATGTAAAAACAAAGTCAGCAAAGAAATGCTGGCGAGCACATAGTTTTTGTGTGAGTGTCAGATTCATGGCTCGTTTACATGTTGAAATAACTCGTACAACTTCGTTGTTCGATAGTAGAAAACCTTGTTTTGTAAAATGTTTGTATTGTAAAATGAATAACCAAGTCAAAACAGATTGGTTATAATTTATAAACCTTGATGCCATGAATCTTAACCCAAAACATTTGTTTTCGTAAACCAAATCGTAAATCGTCCTCGTAATAAAACTCGTATGGTTTATATCGTTTAGTAAACCTCTTTGTGTAACATCGATTAACTCATTCTCGTTATAGATCATCGTTCACTTGTTTAAATCGTTCATAATCGTTCAATCGTTCAAAAATCATTCTCGTACAAATCGTTCTCGTTTTAATTGTGAAAACTACTTTTGGTCGTCTCGCTAATAACATTCAAACCTTTGTGACTCGTCCATCGTTCAACTTGTTCTTGCATTAACAAACCTCCAAAGGGTAAGTTAACAATCATCAGATTCAGTCGTTACCCACCTAACCCACACATAACCATGGGTGCAGTCTGATAACGGGATTTGTCAGATCCTATGGTACCATAACCTAATACTGGTCGGCTTGATCAATGCTAATGAATGTCATTCGTTATGTAACTACCACCAACAAGTTCGTTCACATTATCGAAATCGTTATTAGTTTTGTATAAACCATCTCAATCGTTTTGAAACCATCGTTAGAATATTGAAATCGTTTTGATACATATGAATCACCCCAAAACAATCGAAAATAGTAAAAAGAGGGGATCTATGTACTCACCTTTGGGTGCGTTTTTATATGTTAACACAGTCCCTCAAATTTTTTATTAGTCCTAAATTAAATAAGGATAATTTAATAATAAAAAATCCACAAAATACATTGGTTTCTCCGATACTTAGAATTTTCACATAACTTTGAGATTTTTCTTAAAAAGTTATTATTTTTTATTATCTTGGTGTATTTGTATATATCTACTCGAGCGTAATACACATAACCTTGTCAAAACTAACAAATTATCATACACATATTGTAAAACACATAGCACATTGTAACACATAAAATTTACCCATGAACATCCCATTCTAGTGTATGTAGAAAAACATTTATTTTAGCGATTCGGTGACATTTTTGGGCGTCGGAAGTTACGTATGACTAACCAAACACCAAGTAAACTTAATATAAGTTAAAATACTTGTTTTTATATCAAAAATATCAGTTTGGTTACTGATCTAAAACAGTTTGATAAAAATCCTCCGAAAAGGTGATTTTTAACTGTTTTACCGCATAGTTTTGCATTAAACATTACCCGAACCATCCCAAATTGAAACGAATTGAAATTTTAACATAACCCATGTTATTTACTGAATAAAATAATGGTTATACTCATGATAGTGCAGGTCTTAAATAAAGCACATAAATCATGCAAATTTCACATAATTTACCACTTTTTAAGCTATATGGACAACATGCAAAGCTATCAACCCTATGTCAAAGTTTCATGTCATTATAATATATCAAATAATGTTATTTTTAGTGTTTGTAACCTGATCTAAAACAGTTTTTGTCATATAACCATTTTTCACCATTTCTTGAGCTTTACATCAACATGTATCTTCATGTACAAGTGCCTAAAGCATACTACCAAAACATCATCATTTTATGTTAATCTAAATGCATCAAATATGTGAGATATTCAGGTTTATTTGTTGATGTACTTGGTCATTTTACATATCATGCATAGATCATTAAACACTTGCATTTTAACCCTTTTTCAAGAACAAGCAACAACCTAAACATGTACTTAACAACAATCAAGCTCAAAACTCATTCACACATGTTTATATATGTACGGTTATACACACACATATATATATATCACCATTTTCATTTGTATCATGACCCATTTCATTTTAGATTTCAAGTTTGTGAAAATTCCAAGATTCAAGATAAACTTCAAATCATCAAGAACAACCAAGAATCAAAAGTATGATTTAAACATAAATGTTATACCTTCAAGATTCAAGTAGGTTATGGGATGAGATTTTGATGATAGGAAGCTTGAAATCACTTGAATGCACATTGGAAACACCTTTGGATCTTCACCCTAACTTGAATTTGGCTTGAAATAGGACATGATCTTCAAGAACAAAGTTTGAAGATATGAATATGGTGAGAGAGAGAGGGTGGACGGTTTGGGGAGAGAGGAGAAAGGAGGAGTTTGTGATCTCTGGTAGATTGTTGTTGTGATTTATAAGATATGGAAGCTTGGACGGATGAATCCTTTATCAGACAACTCTTGAAGCTATTTCGATAACTCTTGCATCTCCGACGGTGCAAGACGATAAGGTGCTTTCGCAATCGGGTTGGCATTGGGTACAAGGTCAATATGAAACTCGACTTGATGAACTGGAGGCAAACCAGGCAGTTCATCGGGAAACACCTCTGGATAATCCCGAACAATCGGAATATCCTGAATATTCTTGCTCTTGCCTTTCTCCTCGGTGACATGTGCCAGGAAAGCAACATATCCTTTTCGCAAATAACTTTGGGACTTTGTACATGACATAAGCTTCAATCCACCAGATGGTTTCTCACCACGAACTTCCAGAACATCGCCAGATGGAAGAGGAATACGAACAATCTTATCAAAACAAACCACCTCAGAATGATGTTTGGTTAACCAGTCCATCCCCACGATAATATCGAAACTCCCGAGTTCTATCGGCGTGAGGTCAATGGGAAAAAGATGGTTATCAAGGTTTAACTGATAATCACGAATAACAGAATCGAGAACAAGAGGTTTACCAGTAGCAACTTCGACAGATAAGGGTTTCCTCAGTTTAGTTCTAGGTATCGCAAGCAAAGGTTCAAAAGATAATGAAACAAAACTTCTATCGGCACCAGAATAAAAAAGAATAGATGCAGGTCGATTGTTAACAAGAAACGTACCATTAACCACCTCGTTGTCAGCCCTTGCTTCGTTAGCATTCAGATTGTATGCTCGTCCACGAGCGGGATTCACATTTGCGTTGACATTCGCATTCGGGTTCGCATTAGCATTCGCGTTTGCATTCACTAGCCTCGGACAGTTGTTGCGGAAATGACCAAACTCTCCACAATTGAAACATGAACCCGGTGGGAATCTAGCAGCATTCCCCTGAACTGGAGCTTGATTCTGAACAATCTGATTCTGACCTAAACGACAGTTGTTGGCCAGATGCCCAAACTTACCACACGTTGTGCATTGCCTACAAGCTTGTTGTACAACATGATGACCATTGCAGCGAGCACAAAGAGGTGCGGTACCAGCATATGCTTTCTTCACAGGCGGTTGAGCTGGTGGGTTCTGAGCAGTAACTGCAAAGTTCTGAGCACCCTTTCGCTTTCTCGATTTCTTCGACTCAACTTTCTTACCCTGCTTGCTTCCTCAAGTCGGGTATCCGTATCGGTGGCTGTTGGCAATTTCGTTAATGGAGGAAAGACTTAATAGGAACCCCCTGCCGACGTCAATCCGATACCTTTTTTCTCGTTTTTTTCATTGATTTTCTTGCTTTATTTCCACTATTAACATGGAAGGGAAAAGGTACCACTGAACACAAACTTAATCTATCTTTTTTAGCCGAAAAACATTTTGAAAAGGTGAATTTAGGATGTTTAAAGTTTTATATTCCAGGTTTTTTGAGTTAGGTTCCAGTATTGCATATGGTTTATATAATGTTAGTAGTTAAGGCTTTGTTAAGAAGTTTCTTTCTTTGCGCCTTTAAACCTGAAGGGAGTTATGGCATTTGAGTTGAGTTACTAATAAGGGAGCAATGCAGTGTAGAGAGATAATAGCAGTCTAGGGAGGGAGTCGCTGTCTATAAAGAGAATAGCTTGAGAGTGAGATCAGAGTAGGACCTGTTAGAATCATACCGAAGCCATACCCAGGTCATACCTTGACAGATTCAGTAGACTTCTTCTTATCACCCTTGCAGGTAAGTTTACCCTTCCTGACTTGTGACTCAGTCAGGGTAGCAGATAACTCGATCGCTTGACGAACAGTAGTAGGATTAACGCCAGCCACAATATCCTGTATGGAATCGGGTAAACCATCGATATACCTCTCTATCGCTTTCTCCAACGGGGTAACCATAGTAGGACTCAAAAGACTGAGTTCTTCAAATCGATCCGTATACGCACGATGTTCTCCCCCATCTTGTTTTAGATCATCAAACTCTCATTCCAAGGCACGAATTTCGTGACGGGGGCAGAACTCTCTCATCATGAGAGCTCGAAGCTCTTCCCATGTGTGTGCCAACGCCACTTTGGCACCCCTATCGCGCATCACTCCGTTCTACCACGTAAGAGCACGCTTCTCAAACACACTTGATGCAAATTCAACCTTACGCCCATTCGGACATTGCACATGTCTGAATGTGCTTTCGATACTTTCGAACCTTTGAAGGTGTGCAGTTGCTCCTTGTGACCCAGAAAACTTCAGTGGCTTAGCAGAATTGAAACTCTTGAAATTACATTATGCATTGTTATTGTTATTGTTGTTGTACAGCTCGTGGATTTGGGTCACAATGCCTGGGAGCACAGCAGCCATTTGCTGAGAGAAAAGGGTTGTGACTTCTTCAGCAGTAAAAGATTGTGCATCACGTCGAGGAGGCATTGTCTAACAAGGAAATATGATAAAAGAGTGAGATCGACAATTAGGAAAAACAAAAGAGGTATTGAAAATATCGACGAAACATAAGGAAGGCGATCATTTGTTCGTTACCTCGAACAAACAAACGACACGCAATGACTAATCAAAGTAATGATTCAAAATAATGTATCGCGAAGACATGCTCGCCTATAAGTGAACACTCACCCCAAGAGTTCCCAGGTAAGAGTGACTGGTCTGATTATGTGGATTTGTACGAACACTCTAGCCTTAGACAGAAAACTCAGGGTACAGGCATTCACTCTTCCAGTTTGCATTATTTAGACCCAAACTTTGACGAGATTTCGTAAACTCATAAGGCACTAAGCCAAAAATGAGTCAAACTGGAAGGGTTCAAAACCTTACAACAGAGGGTTCAAAACCTAGTAATCAATCATCCTAGAACGGGTGATTAATTTTCAAAGCAGATTCGGATTTTGTTTTCTAAACGCAAATCAACTTGCGTTAGGGTCCTAGAAAGTTATAGTCTAGGTCAAAGAATTACTAATAACCTAATTCCCTATAACTATTTGCTCTGATACCAACTTCTTCTGTCACACCCCGACCACGTTAAAACAACAAACCATGGCGGAAATGTCGGGGAGTGTTGTAACAGAATTATTGTTTCAAACCATGGATACAAAGAGTTTCGTTTTATTGAATATTAAACATTGTCTTAAAGTTAAACAAGCAAAGTCAAACATAGTCTATCATCATTATTAAATCACTAAGGCCTCATTCAGTCCTAAGTGAGCATGCATCCTATACGCAATCAACATTAAGCAACATCACCTGAAACATATGTAAAAACAAAGCCAGCAAAGAAATGCTGGCGAGCACATAGTTTTTGTGTGAGTGTCTGATTCATGGCTCGTTTACATGTTGAAATAACTCGTACAACTTCGTTGTTCGATAGTAGAAAACCTTGTTTTGTAAAATGTTTGTATTGTAAAATGAATAACCAAGTCAAAACAGATTGGTTATAATTTATAAACCTTGATGCCATGAATCTTAACCCAAAACATTTGTTTTCGTAAACCAAATCATAAATCGTCCTCGTAATAAAACTCGTATGGTTTATATCGTTTAGTAAACCTCTTTGTGTAACATCGATTAACTCGTTCTCGTTATAGATCATCGTTCACTTTTTTAAATCATTCATAATCGTTCAAAAATCATTCTCGTACAAATCGTTCTCGTTTTAATTGTGAAAACTACTTTTGGTCATCTCGCTAATAACATTCAAACATTTGTGACTCGTCCATCGTTCAACTCATTCTTGCATTAACAAACCTCCAAAGGGTAAGTTAACAATCATCAGATTCAGTCGTTACCCACCTAACCCACACATAACCATGGGTGCAGTCTGATAACGGGATTTGTCAGATCCTATGGTACCGTAACCTAAAACTGGTCGGCTTGATCAATGCTAATGAATGTCATTCGTTATGTAACTACCACCAACAAGTTCGTTCACATTATTGAAATCGTTATTAGTTTTGTATAAACCATCTCAATCGTTTTGAAACCATCGTTAGAATATTGAAATCGTTTTGATACATATGAATCACCCCAAAACAATCGAAAACAGTAAAAAGAGGGGATCTATGTACTCACCTTTGGGTGCGTTTTTATATGTTAACACAGTCCCTCAAATTGTTTATTCATCCTAAATTAAATAAGGATAATTTAATAATAAAAAACCCACAAAATACGTAGGTTTCTCCGATACTGAGAATTTTCACATAACTTTGAGATTTTTCTCAAAAAGTTATTATTTTTTATTATCTTGGTGTATTTGTATATATGTACTCGAGCGTAATACACATAACCTTGTCAACACTAACACATTATCATACACATATTGTAAAACACATAGCACATTGTAACACATAAAATTTACCCATGAACATCCCATTCTAGTGTATGTCGAAAAACATTTATTTTAGCGATTCGGTGACATTTTTGAGCGTCGGAAGTCACGTATGACTAACCAAACACCAAGTAAACTTAATATAAGTTAAAATACTTGTTTTTATATCAAAAATATCAGTTTGGTTACTGATCTAGAACAGTTTGATAAAAATCCTTCGAAAAGGCGATTTTTAACCGTTTTACCGCATAGTTTTGCATCAAACATTACCCGAACCATCCCAAATCGAAACGACTTGAAATTTTAACATAACCCATGTTATTTATGAATAAAATAATGGTTATACTTATGATAGTGCAGGTCTTAAATAAAGCACATAAATCATGCAAATTTCACATAATTTACCATTTTTAAGCTATATGTACAACATGCAAAGCTATCAACCCTTTGTCAAAGTTTCATGCCATTATAATCTACCAAATAATGTTATTTTTAGTGTTTGTAACCTGATCTAAAACAGTTTTTGTCATATAACCATTTTTCACCATTTCTTGAGCTTTACATCAACATGTATCTTCATGTACAAGTGCCTAAAGCATACTACCATAACATCATCATTTTATGTTAATCTAAATGCATCAAATATGTGATATATTCAGGTTTATTTGCTGATGTACTTGGTCCTTTTACATATCATGCATAGATCATTAAACACTTGCATTTTAACTCTTTTTCAAGAACAAGCAACAACCTAAACATGTACTTAACAACAATCAAGCTCAAAACTCATTCACACATGTTTATATATGTACGGTTATACACACACACACACACATATATATATATATATATATATATATATCACCATTTTCATTTTTATCATGACCCATTTCATTTTAGATTTCAAGTTTGTGAAAATTCCAAGATTCAAGAGAAACTTCAAATCATCAAGAACAACCAAGAATCAAAAGTATGATTTAAACATAAATGTTATACCTTCAAGATTCAAGTAGGTTGTGGGATGATATTTTGATGATAGGAAGCTTAAAATCACTTGAATGCACCTTGGAAACACCTTTGGATCTTCACCCTAACTTGAATTTAGCTTGAAATAGGACATGATCTTCAAGAACAAAGTTTGAAGATATGAATATGGTGAGAGAGAGAGGGTGGACGGTTTGGGGAGAGAGGAGGAGTTTGTGATCTCTGGTAGATTGTTGTTGTGATTTATAAGATGTGGAAGATATAAGTAGAGATTTGGAGGGGATCATGCTACAACACTTGTCCAAGGAAAGATCTAATAAGATATTGAAGTATCTAGCAAAAATTTGGTGGGGCCACACAATATTTGTGACCATTAATATATATGGGGGGAGGGGGTAGAGTGTAAATTTGTTTGGTAAATTAGATAAAAACAGGTGTTTAACTGGATACCGGGTACTTTATCTAGCGTTTAAATCCCGGTTTATGGCATTCTAAATTATTTTTATTGTTCTATAAAAATAAACTCGCCAAAATATTACTGAAGTAAATTTCAGTTGCCAAGACTGGCTGTGTTGTCCATGTTTTGCAGCAAAAGCACTGTGTCGCGCAGAAATACGCGGTACACACTTAAACTTGAAAAATAACGTTTTTAAGCGTTTTAATTTATTTTTCAACACGAACCTGATTAAAAATAAAATTTTAATCATAACATAATATTTTTGGGATTTAAATATTATCCGGGCGGACACCAACGTTCGTTTCGCAATTTTGTCGTAATTAGTTCTTTTAGTTCAACTAAACGTGTTTTTCCCATACCGAATCCTTCGAAACTTATTTCTAAGTTATGTAAAGGATATTTAGGGTATGTTTGGCTTACGTCACAGTTCCGGAGTGTACGTCGCGTTAAACTGATTGCGTTTAAGCACCCGTTTGCGTATAACCTTCCAGAGAGTGATTTAGAGCTCGAAATCGGAATCGAGTCAAATTGTAAAATCATCAAACACAATAACACATATAATAACTCCAAAGCACATTGTTTTATTGATAATAAACATTGTTTTATATTATACGATGGTTACAGAACACAGTTGTCACATAAACATCCATCGGATTGGTTTTTATCGATCGGACATTAAATCGTAGCAGTGATCGAGTTATTACCCTGCTATCGCGGCAGAATTTCGTGATTGTGTGTGTTATGTATTAAACAGAAAATATCTCAGTGTACGAATTGGATTTTAACGTCGAACCAACGCCAGAATTCAATTGCCACACCCCTCTATATATACTAGGAAAACAGCTCCCTCGCGTGGCGCGAGGGGCTGTCGCGTGGTATGAGGGACACCCCCTACCAAGGGTAGCCCCGTGTCTCAATAGCTTGGGTGAGTCGACTATTTAGATAATATCAACTAGGAACTAACCCCCCCCCCCCCCCCCCGCTGAGTTTTAGGGGCCCTGATCCTGATTCCGATTGTTCTGAAAATTTTAGGGGTTATGCAGGATTACTTGGGGGTCTCAATTAGGGTTTCTTATTGGGAAATATAAAATAAGAATTAGTACTTTTAATGAGAGTTGTTACAACTGTCATGCCGTTTAAAGGGCGTGACCGTGCGACAACAAATTTTATCAAAAAACAGTCTATTTTACCGATTTTAACTTGTATCTTTCAAAATTTAACTTGTAATCAGTGAATAGACTTCGAATCAAGTACCAGAACTACCGATTTAACGCTAATCACTCAAGAACAAGGGTTTATTTGACTTTTATGAAGAAAACCCCAAAATTTCTTGATTAAAACATCAGATCTACATCAGAAACTAAGTTTAATCTGCAAAACAAGTAGGAAACATACCTTGGAAGATGATTGAAGCGAAATCTAGGCAAAAAATAGATGATTTTTGGGTAGAGGCGACGTGGAACTCCCGTGCGGCGCTTAGGGTTTCGTAAAAATGATATGTTTTGACTGCATAATCGCTTAAATACCCTACTTTTTACTGTTCGGATTTCGATTCGCACGGTCGTGCGAATGGTGGCACGGTCGTGCCATCCCGGATCGCTTTCTGGTTCGACTTGTGTCATCGAGTTGCATGGTAGTGCAGCGGTCACACGGTAGTGTGATCCGATGACCGTCTGATGCACGAGTATTTGGTCAGTTTTGACTTAGGATTGCATGACCGTGCCGATTTGGCACGACCGTGCAACACCTGGGCCTTTTTGTGTTACTTTTCACATTAAGCTTTTAACTCCGATTTTTTACCCAAATTTTCCATTTTTGCACTATTTCATATATTTTAACAACTAATCAACTTCAAATTTTCAAAAGTCATGGTACAAGCTTGTATATACCTACGTTTAAAACCGAAAAATTAACGAATTACGAAATAAAAATTAAAAACTAATATTTACAAAATTACCCTTAGCGTGTGCAAACACGCTCGCTAAATTTGTCAGCGAGTCGATAGCTAGACTCATTCTCCCCACACTTGTTTTAAGTGTGCGAGACGTGGAGTTCGAGAATTTCCTCCACCGGGTCAATCGGTCCATTGATGTAAAGTTTTAAACGATGACCGTTGACTTTGAAACTTGCCCGCTTGAATCCTCGATAGTTACGGCCCCGTACTGAAATATTTCCTTAACTTTGTATGGACCCATCCATCGGGATCTTAGCTTCCCGGGGAATAAACGCAGTCTTGAGTTATATAACAAGAAAAGATCCCCTATGCGGAGATCCTTATGGTCTCTCAATCTCTTGTCATGAAATCTCTTGACTCGTTCCTTGTATCTGCTAGAATTCTCGTAGGCATGACTTCTTAGCTCCTCAAGCTCGTGGATTTGCAGAAAACGGGCTTCACCTCTGCTTTTTAAGTCCATATTTTTCGTTTTCAAGGCCCAAAATGCCTTGTGTTCTAGCTTGACAGGTAGATGACAGGCTTTTCCATAAACTAACCTAAAGGGTGTGGTCCCAATAAGTGTCTTGAATGTTGTTCTAAAAGCCGACAGAGCGTCATCTAGCTTGTCTGACCAATCCTTGCGGTTGTTATTAATGAACCGCTGAAGGATTCTTTTCAAACCCTGATTTGTAACCTCTACTTGCCCGCTTGTTTGAGGATGATATGGCATAGCCAATCTATGATGAACTCCATAACAGGACAAGGCTCGTTCTAACTGCGCATTACAAAAATGCGTTCCTCGGTCACTGATAAGTGCTTTTGGAGCACCAAATCAGGCAAATAAACTTTTTAAGAACCTCACAACCACCCAAGTATCGTTTGTGGGTAAATCTTGAGCTTCGACCCATTTTGAGACATAGTCTACAGCAACTAGGATGTATTTGTTACCTCGTGAGGCTGGAAATGGTCCAATGAAGTCGATGCCCCATATATCAAAGACTTCACAGACTTGCATTGGATGCTGAGGCATTTCATTGCATGCGGAGATATTCGTTGCCCTCTGGCAGGCATCACATGCTCTAACCCATTCATGCGCATCATGAAAGATTGGGGGCCAGTAAAATCCAGAGTCTAACACTTTCTTTGCAGTGTAGTTTGCTCCATGATGACCTCCGGTTGGCCCTTCGTGATAATGACGCAGAATGCTAGATGCCTCTTCTCCAAATACACATCTTCGGATCACCTGATCGGTTCAGATTCTAAACAAGTATGGTTCGTCCCAAATGTAGTATTTCAGATCTGCAAAGAATTTTCTCTTTTACTGATATGACAATCCTTTGATAAGGATTCCACATGCGGGGTAGTTTGCAAAGTCGGCGAACCAAGGTGACTCGTCATTCATCTCGATACTCAAAAGAAATTCGTGGGGGAAATTGTCGTTTATTGGTTCCTCCAACGAATTTTCTGAACTTCCATGCTCAAGTCTCGAGAGATGGTCGGCTGCAACATTTAAAGCTCCCTTTTTGTCTTGGATCTCAATGTCAAACTCTTGTAGTAACAAGATCCATCTGATAAGACGCGGTTTCGCGTCCTGTTTGCTAAAAAGGTATTTGATTGCTGCATGATCCGTATACACAATTGTTTTGGACAATACAAGGTATGACCTGAATTTGTCGAAAGCATATACTACTGCCAAAAGCTCCTTTTCTGTAGTCGTATAATTTTCTTGAGCATCGTGTAGAGTTTTGCTGGCATAGTATAAAGGATGAAAATGCTTCTCCCTTCGCTGTCCTAAGACTGATCCTATTGCGTAATCACTGGCGTCGCACATTATATCAAATGGCAATGCCTAATCTGGTGCAACTAAAATAGGGGCTTCGATAAGCCTTTGCTTAAGCTGCTTGAATGCTTTCATGCATTCATCTAAAAACACAAATGGAGCATCTTTTTCTAATAAAAAGGGTCATAGGTCTTGCGATTATTGAAAAATCTTTTATGAATCGCCTATAGAACCCTGCATGACCCAGGAAACTTCTAATCACTCTGACCGAGGTAGGGGGAGGAAGTTTAGAGATGATATCCACTTTTGCTGGATCAACTTCCAACCCGGCTTCAGAGATTTTGTGTCCAAGAACTACCCCTTCTTTCACCATGAAGTGGAATTTCTCCCAGTTAAGCACAAGATTAGTTTCCTCACATCTCATTAACATTCTTTTCAGATTTCCAAGACACTGATCAAAAGAACTCCCGAAAACAGAGAAATCATCCATGAATACTCCATGGAGTCTTCAATCATGTCATGGAAAATAGCTACCATGCAACGCTGAAATGTGGCTGGTTCATTACACAGCCCAAAAGGCATACGTCGATAGGCGAATGTGCCGAAAGGACATGTGAAAGTAGTCTTTTCCTGGTCTTCAGGAGCGATAGGAATTTGAAAGTATCCAGAGAACCCATCCAGAAAACAGAAAAATGACTTCCCCGACAGACGTTCTGTGACAACTCGTATTTCAGAACCTTTCTTTTTACTTTGATGTAACCAGTGTGGACGTTATGTGATTATGTGACTATGTGATTTTAATGGAATGTATGTTTTATCATTTATGTGGATTGTGTAATGTACATTTAGGTAATGTGATTGCACAACACGAACCCAACCGCACAACTGCAACCCGATTGTACAAGCCCTTTTGGGCCACACTCTTTGCACTCGAATCACAAGGGCAGCCCGTAATGGGTTCGGCCCATTCCAATTGTTGCGCATAACCTCATGAGGAGGGAGTATACTCCTCATTACTTTCAAAACACAACACACACCAAACCCTAGTTCTCTCCTCCCTTTCTCTCGAAGCCGACGACATCACATCCCCTTCTCTCGAAGCATTCTTGATTCGGATCGACCCCTCATCCTATCTTCTAACCGGTTAGTGTTTCACAATTATTGTTTTGTTAGATGATATTATGATTCCATGGTTTGATGTGATAGCTAGGGTTGTTTGTATGATGAATGATTCTTGATGTTGTGGTAATGTATGGACAAGTGATATATATAATTGGTTGATGCCTTTAAATGATCGAACCGAACCGAACCTATATGACGATTATGAAACTGGTGTTGATTTGGAATTAGGGTTTATGTGATGATGTTTATATGAATCGGACTGCATGTTATTGATCTAAGAACCGAATGGATGCAATGTAATCGGCTGTATGTATGTGTGTTCGAATTAAATGCATGATCGAGTATGAGGTGTTGTATGATGATTTGAATCCAATGACCTGATAGTTTAGTGTATAAGTTGTTGCTTATGTTTTGAATATGATTAGAGTTCATACGAATTATGCGATAAGAACCATGATTTGATCAATTAAAGTAGAGATAGAAACTGTTAGTGATGATTTGATTGAATGGATGAGAATTAGGAAACTGTTAGAATGGATTGCATGATTTTAGGAAAATCATATAACAAATCGAACAAGTCTGTCGGTAGCACAAGATCAGATCGCACAAGATCTGATCTGATCGTACAAGCCCTGGTCGCACAAGTGCAGTCGCACAAGATGGGTACAACCAATAAAGCACAGTGTATCATTTAGTTATGCATGATCGCACAAGGCGAAGTGGATTGCACAAGACGGTGCTGATCGCACAAGCCTTGGGCCACACACAACTGTTTAGACCTTGTTATGATTTTGGGCCTTAAAAGCCCAAAACTCAGTCGCACAAGATAATTGTAATCGTACAAGATAAACGGGGCCGCACAAGACTAAATGGACCGCACAAGCTGATTTCTGTTTATTTGTTTGGGCCGTGTACATGTTGGGTTGTTTATGTTATTGGGCCAGGTTGTTTCCGTCGCACAACCCGTTGTGAGTCACACAAGTTGTGCTGGATGCACAGCAGGTTGGGCCGGGTATTATTGGGCTTCAATTAGTGAAGCGCACAAGGCTGTTGGACCATTGAACTTGTGCGAGCCCAATCATTTGAGTCGCACAATTTCGAATATGACATATACTTTAGGGATGAGATCGGTACAATACCGGTACCGTACCGGTACCGATACCGTAAATACCGTTACCGAAATTCAGGAAATGCGGATACCGATTACCGTACCGTATTTATAGATTCGGTATCGGTACGGTATCGGTATCGGTACCGGTATTTCGGTACTTTACCACATTGGTACCGCTTTTGTGTTATCCTTTGTTTTACCTAAAAAATATCATGTGCAACCCATCCATCGATTATTAACTGAAGTAGAGTAATATATAGAGGAATATAAACAAAACGTAAAGATATTAAGTAGTAAAAAAATCAAAAGGTAAACATCCATGGGTTTGACTTTTAACATCCCAATTCCAACATGTCTAAAAAAACATCATAATTGATTAAAAATAACCAAATAAAAGAAATTTGATGTTTGTTTAATCTCGCTAATCGCTTTGTATTTTCCCTTTTCCTCTTTCGTTTTGCATATTTACCGCATCTTCAATCTCTGTAGAAAACCAAGAAAGAAAGTTAATACACATTATTTGACAACCAAACCATTGAATGAATAAGAACTATTTTACCTAAGGCAATTTTGTCATCCTTTAAAATATCATCTATGTCATCAATAATCGGCTTTCTTGATTTTCTCACCCAATCTTGAGTGCAAACCAGAGCTTCAACAATATTACTTGACAATCTTGTTCTATATGCGTCTAGGACACGACCGCTCGTACTAAACGCCGACTCGGACGCAATGGTGGAAATTTGAATTGCCAAAATATCTAATAAATAAATAGACAAATTTAATAAACAAAATTAATGTAACAAAAAAAATGTAAAAGAAGCTTGAAAAGATAAAAACATTTTACCTCTAGCCATCCGAGACACAATTGGGAATCTAATCGCCTGTTGTTTCCACCATATAAGTATGTCAAACCGTTTAGTAAAATCAACTCTTGTTCTTGTAAGTACCTCTTTAACTCGGTATCTATTGCAACCTAGTTACTTTCATCCACATTTAGAAACTCCGCAAAAAAAAAATCATTCTCACCATCGCATTCCACAACATCTTCATTGCGGGTTTCTTGAGATGCCGAGTTATTAACAACCTTATCGAACCGTTCTTTGTAAGTTTTAAACAAGCCGTGTAACCTATTCTCAATATCTAGCACCATACCCGAGACCTTTTTTTCAATTGCTTATTTGGTCATAGGATTTTCTTTTGTTACGTCATACCTAATCAACTTTGTAAAACAATGTTCAAGAAAATATAACTTCATACTGGGATCTAAGATAATAGCAAAATACATAAAGTCATTAAGCCTATCATATTTTCCCCAATACTTATCATATTTCTCGCGCATTGAGCCCGCCATTACATAAAAGTCCAACTCTAAGTGGACCGACCACTCACGTAGATGTTAGTCTACATCTAATATTTCTCTAAAAAAATGTGAGCTAAGGGCTTTGAAGATGCCGATACAATTTCTGTTTTGATCTTGAACTTTTCTAGAAACTCAACCAATTTTTTGCACACTTTAAAGTCTGAATGCTCGGGCATTTTTTCTAAATCACGATGATAGCTACCATCTTTAAATTCATATGCAAAAAACACATCCTTAAGATCTACCGCAATTTTCAACATCTCATAAGTGGAATTCCACCTTGTAGGCATATCAGCACATAAAAACTTATTTGGGTCAACATTCAAATCTTTCATGCACTTTTTGAACTGAGATATTCTTTGGTGGAATGTCTAACATACCTAATGGCCTTTCGCAAACATTCAACATGATGGTTATGTTCCAATAATCCATCATTCACAATAAGGTTTAAAATATGTGCCATACACCTAACATGAAAATGCTTTCCACCATCATACAAATTAGTCAACTTTTTCACCAAAAGATCAATCATCTTATCATTACTAGAGGCATTATCAACAGTCATTGTCATAACATTCTTTATCCCCCAACCGTGAATACAATCTAACAATTGACGAGCCATGGCATCCCCCTTATGACTATTAATGGGTCTAAAGTTAATAATGTGTTTATGCATTACCCAGTCATCATCTATGAAATGACCCGTTACAACCATATAGTTAACCCTTTGACATGATGATGTCCAAGTATCGGTGGTCAAGTGAATGGTGTTAGTTGGTTTACTTAAATAAGCCATCAACTTATTTCTTTCCTCTACATAATATTTCCCAATATCCTTAGATAATTTATGTCGTGATGGCAAATTAACCTTTCCATTTAACGCATTAGTGTACTCAATAAAAGCTGGATTTTCTATAAGCTTAAAAGGTAGTTCATCAACAATAAACAAGTCTAGCGTAGCTTTTTTTATTCTAACCTCGTCATGTTTCCAAACACTAACACTACCTTCCCCATTAGCTTCCTTTTTAAACACTAAATTATTTTGTTTTTTCTTAGCAATTACATCAGGAATCTTTTCACAAGTAGTAGAGTGTTGGCGAACACCGGACGTACCGTTTCTACTTGGATCGACTTTTATATGAGAATTGCAAGACTTGCACCTTCCATACTTTCGCTTAACCCCGTCTTTTTCTTCTAGGTAAACCACATCAAAGTATTTCCAATAGGGTGCCCTTTCTCTACCAATTTTTTGAGCTTTCCTTTGGGTTCCTTTCCCATTTGATGCTTTCTTTCTCTTAGAATTTGTTTCCACATTACCCAAATCCGAGTCACCATCAAGTTTGAAAAAAGGGGTTTCTTCAACAATAGTATCGTCTCCCTACACAACCAAACACAAAAAAAATAAAAATCTAAAAATAAGAAAAGATAAATTGATAATTTATAACCAAACCATTAAAAAATTAACTTACTTCAATGGATTCCATGCTTTTTACCGATGACGAAGATGCCATAAACAAGTTAGAAGAATTCAAATCTAAAATAAAAAACATAAAAACTTATCAATATTAATAATTTTGTTTTGATATTTTTTACCATATTAACTTTTTATTTAGTTATCATAATTGTGATCCAATTGTTTTTTTTTTTGGCTTTTGATATGACGTATTTTGCATTAGTCAACATCTTTTTGCTAGGGAATTTATGGCTTTTGATAAGAGTTTTTGGCTTTTGATAAAAAAAATAGCAGTTTACGTCATATGTTTTGATTTATATGTTTTCTTCTAGATGGTCAACATAGGAAAACTACCAAACAAATGACCTAATATCCAGTTAATATTTAATAATCATTGATGTCTGACCGAAAAGATGATGTCTGAGGTATTAAAGCAAAAGAACATGAAGGATTAAAATAAAAACATTGATGTCACCGATCGACTTTTTTGTTTTGTAATCAGAACACAGAAAAAAGAAGCATACATGAAATATGGTTTTGAATTTGTTTGAATACCTTGAAGAAAAAGTTAGACTTGGATTTTGGATTCTCGAATGTTGATTGATCACACAGAGTGTTCTATAGAATGATAAAGGATTTTAGGTATAGGGTTTGTCATATATTAGTTCAGTATATTGTAGTGGACTTGGACTCTTCATAATCCAACCTAAAAACCCATTGGAATTCATTATTAAATTCGGTATTAATACCGGTATTTACCGGAAAATACCTATACCGATACCGTTTTTTACCGATACCGAATTTTGAAAAAAAACTATAACCGATACCGGTACCGTTTATGATCGGTACTGTACGATATCGGTACGGTACCGGTACGGTACCGGTATTTTGGTAAAAAATCTCATCCCTAATATACTTGACTGTTTATGTGTTGATTATGTTTGCCAAGATCATTACGTGTTGTAACCTGTTAGTTTATGTGTAAAACTTATGTGCACTACTTGAACCTAGACCTGACTTGTATGGTGACCATGTTAGGACGTGGTTGACCACATATAGCTCAAGTGACCTTTTCGTGTATCTGCCGAGCTAACCTAAGGTGAGTTCACACTTCTACAAGGCATGGGATTCCCGGTGGTTTGGGAATGGGTTAAGAAACTAAAATGGAACCTGCATATTCTTCTTGGGTAGGATATGTACCTCCATCCTCCGTAGGAAGGATGACAACATTTAACCTGCATATTCTCCTTGGGTAGGATATGTACCTCCATCCTCCGTAGGAAGGATGACAACATATAACTTACTAGACAAAACTCTATCATGAAGTCCCTCATTTTTATATCGACTTAATTGTCGGGCCAATGGCGAGCGGGTCATTAGTTAAATAGCGCTATTAGGTTTGACAAGCCTCACACCGTGCCACAGAGGACGGTATTAGACTAATGGATATGGGCACTTAGTCAATGATGATAGACATTGACATAGGGCACATAAACATGACTCCAGTCAGTTGTCGATATGGTAATGGGTCTAGTGGTTAACATGGGATTGCCCCCACGGTTTAGGGTTTGGGAAACAAGGAAATGGTTAACTCATGGTTTTTGAGATAACTTATGGTTTTTGTAACAACTTTAAAATGGACAACCAATTGTGAACTCGCTCAACTTTGTTGTTGATTCGTTGCTACATGCCTTGCAGGTCGTTAGGTGCTAGATGGAGCTTGCACGAGAAGGAGAGGTCGTTGTGGGACATGGACTGTTGAGTTCCATGTTAAACATTTGAACTTTAAAACTTATGTTTTGGTTTTATACTTTATGCTTCCGCTGATAACTTGAACTTGGTTAAATTGTTTTGGACACCAATTATATTGTGGTTGGTTTTATCTTTATTATTATACATTGTTCAATATGATTGGTGGCTTATCCTGGTCATGTCACGCTCCCTGCGGTGATACTCCGCTTGTGGAATTTGGGGGTGGGACACGTTCCAACATCTGGTCGATGAATGGAAGCGGGAAGTGGTCCTTACGGGTGGCATTGTTGAGTTTGCGGTAATCGATGCAAACTCGCCATCCAGTGACGGTACGGGTAAGAATAAGTTCATTCCTATCGTTTGGAACTACAGTAATACCACCTTTCTTGGGTACTACTTGCACTGGACTTACCCAAACAGAATCAGATATAGGATAAATCATCCCTGCATCTAACTTAATTTCTTCCTTCTTCAGCACGTCTTGCATATTAGGATTTAGACGCCTTTGATGCTATGCACTAGGCTTGTAATCGTCTTCCATCAGAATCTTATGAGTACAAAAAGAAGGATTAATGCCTTTGATATCCATAATCTTCCATGCCATGGCTTTCTTGTGGAGCGTTAGAACTTCGAGAAGCTGTCTCTTTTCCTCTTTCTCTAAGGAGCGCCATCATCTCCTCTAGTTTTGAGTTGGTTTGAGAGGTTTGTGGATGGGAAGTGCTTCCTTAACCTAAATTATTGTAACGTTGTTGAAAGGTTATCCCCGATGGCTGAAAAGATTGTCCCTGGTGCTGTTGTGGCGCAGGAGCGCGTTGAGCATATCCGAGTGGGTTTTGGTTATTAGAATTAGCTTTCCACCCAAAGTTTGGATGATTTTTCCAACCCGGATTGTACGTGTTCCTGTAGGGGTTATTCTGGGGCCTAATTTGATTGCCCAAATAGTCCACCTCTTCGTGGCCTGTAAACATAACACCCTGCTCACATGTACCTGGCTCGTGTTGACACTCCACACAGCTCACATGATAATTGTACTCGCGAAACGTTCTGAGCTTGATCAAATCTTGCTGCCAAAGCTCCAATCTGTGTTGCAAGAGCCGTATATGTATCTACTTGATGAACTCTAGGAATAGATAAAGCTTTACTTCGTACTCCACTATGACACGAACTCGACTTCAAGGTAGCTTTTTCTATGATTGCATAGGCTTCATTGGGGGTTTTTGTTCCAAGATCGCCTCCTGCATAAACATCTAAACATTCTTGTGAGTCGTAGTTGAGTCCTTGGTAGAAGTTCAACACAAGTTGCCTTTTGGACAACCCATGATGTGGAACATCGATCAGAAGATCTTTGAACCTCTCCCAAGTTGCGTGTAGAGATTCTCCTTCATCCTGTTTGAATGTCATAATACGATTTTTAAGCTTAGCTGTCTTTTCCGGGGGAAAATATTTTTGCATAAAAAGATCTGCCATCTCGTTCCAAGTCGTGATTGACCCTGCTGGAAGTGACAAAAGCCAAGATCGGGCTTTGTCTCGCAAAGAGAATGGAAAGAGTCGCAAACAAATTGCGTCTTCAGAAACGTCTCTAATTTCGAAGGTCGAGCACACCTCGAGAAATGAAGCGATGTGCCGACCTGGATCTTCGTGATCCTTCCCATCAAACTGCACAGAATTTTGTAACATGTTAATTATACCGGATTTAATTTCAAAACTCGGTGCCGCTATGGTAGGTCGGGCAATGCTTGGTAGCAAGCCCTCTCCTCTTGGACGGCCGGTCTCATTTAAAGGCTGGTCGTCTTCTGCCATAACGCTTCTTGTGTCGTCCTCTGAACTCTCGCTGTCCGAAAGTATCACTGGTTCGTTGATTGAGGCTGCAATCCTTTGTGCAACAGCAAGTGATCTTTCGCGAAGCCGCCTACTTCTTCTTAGGTTATTTTATGGTTCGTTGGCTAGCTTAGCGTTAGCGGGTGCAGGGGGCGTGGCCATTAGCCTGTACGTAAAAAGGAAGGCATTATACAGAAAAAAAAACATAATAATAATATAAGAAATAAGTAGCAATTATGATAATACATAATATACAAACATTACAAGTAACGAAACAAATCTAATTAAATATTTACTGGCTTATTTACTTATTTACATCCGAAAACTGTTTTTGTTTGTTTACCAGAATTTCTGATGATAATTATCAGAAATATGATGAAACCTTTTAACTTTTTTTTTTTTTTGTATGTCAGAAAATCTGATATATCTAATAAAATTCTGATAAGATCTGATGAAAATTTTCGTTCCATCAGAATTTCTGATAAATCCATCAGAATTACCAGAAAACCTGGTAAATTCATCAGAAATGAAAATTGTTATATTTTTTATAGAATGTCTAATGGGTTTATCAGAATCCATCAGAAAATCTGATAAATTCATTAGAATTCATCAGAAAATCTGATGATTTTATCAGAAAGTTACATTTTATTTTTGTGGAGTAAATAAATAAACAAATGAGTACAAAAAATTTAAATGGATAAGCGGTTAATTTTAATAATTAAATGGACAGAAATAAATAAATGACAAACTGAACGTAAATAATTAAATGCAGAAATGAAATAATTATAGTATATATATAAGTGGTTCGACGTGCGAACCCGTAAATAAATATAAATATAAAAAGAAATGAAATAACTGAATTAAAATGAATGAAATACTGAATTAGAAATACTGAAAGGAAATACATAAATGAATGAAGTACAAAATGAAACGAATGAATTTAAAATAAATGAAAGTAAATGGTGCGATTCCGAACACATAACTAAATAAAAAATGAAATAAATGTTAGTCGAATAATAAAAAGGTTAGTATGTTAGAGAGTTAGTAAAGTCAGTTGGTTAGTAAAACAGAAAAAAGAAAAGTTAGTCAAACAGTTAAATATTAACAAGTTAGTAAATAAGAAAACAAAATAAATACAAAAATGTACAAGCATTCACAGTTTGTACACCGGTAAAATAATTACTCGGATTGTTCCATTAATTTCGCCATGGTCCCCGGTAGCGGCGCCAAAAACTTGACGTGGGCGGGTATATACATCTATTTACAGTATCCTCACGCACCCGATGAAATGTGTTTTAAATTTATAAAAATGGTTTATACCTTATCATTAAAACACACACAACAAATGACATGTGTATCCCTTCATATATGCAGCAAAGTAT
The DNA here is from genome assembly GCA_030545235.1 of Helianthus tuberosus. Taxonomy (NCBI): domain Eukaryota; kingdom Viridiplantae; phylum Streptophyta; class Magnoliopsida; order Asterales; family Asteraceae; genus Helianthus; species Helianthus tuberosus. The sequence goes on along the minus strand of CM060410.1, from coordinate 120,090,283 downwards.
TGGTAAGAGCCAGATATCGATCCATGGAACACGGGCGTTAAATGTACTAAATCTTTGTCAGTAATTTACCAGATAAAAGGATAGGTGAATGGTTGTTTAACTAAGTTATCTAAATTATAACTAAAACATAAATATACTAATATCTTGTTTCACAAATATCCTAAACATGTTATCTATATCACATATGTCACAAAAGCACTTAATCAATTTTTCAATTTCGAGACAGCTAGTTACCGGGTCTGGATTTCTAGCATTATGTTTCTTCGGAAAGTTAACGCGATGATCACACGTTAACCACCTAAAATCATTCATTAGCGAGCTATTGATATTCATTCATGCGAACCTTTAAAGATAGGTTATTTACCGGGTCTTGATTCCTAACCTCTCTTATCAAAGAAAGCAATACCGATGGTCACAATACAGCCACGAGGATAAGCAATTATGTAGATCATATAACAAACAATTTCACCTTTACATGTCTTAAATACAAATCTAACATGTCAGCAATTTCAGACCAAAACTACTAAACAAGGATCATAAACCGTATCTAAGAACATGCAATCGACAACATATAATTCATTAGAACCCTTACGTGCAAGAAAGTATTCCTAATCACAATAAGATATATCTTGTATAAAACCAATACCCTGGTCTGGTTTCATGGTGTAAACAAAGTCTATAAACAAGTGATTAATCAAGAAATGGTTACCATCCCACTAACCACAGATTCATTATCCAAAACAATCAAACATAATCAGGAACTCAACATCAATGAAACATTCGTTATATAATCATGAAGATTCGGACATGAAAAAGTACTAAAGCTTCATACAAATAAGATTACAATGTAACGAATATTCAAGAAACAAGTTTATAACTATTATTACATAAACTACATTAAACATAAACTAACATCAGCTCATAACTTGCAAAATGATCAGAATACATGTTCAAGAACAAGGAAACGAACCATAAACAAGCAAGGAATTAACGGGTTGGATCGGTTATGCTTCCACTCGGTCTTGAAGCTTCAAAGTGGTCTGTTCAGGATTGCTTCGGCACCCATAAATCGCCCAGAAACATGGAGAAAAACCCAACAGTTGAACCAGTAGCGAATGCTGCTATTTATAGGGAATTTTCTCATCGGCACGGTCGTGCCACGGGTCGCACGGTTGTGCGACAGGTGTTGTCGGGTGATGTCAGTTTCTCCGATCCTGAGTCAGCCAAGTGGACTAGTGGACAAGTTGCTTGGGTCAGCAGATCGACACGGTAGTGCCTCGTAATCAGATAGGTGATCAGAAATGTTGGTCAAGCCTTGGCACAGTCATGCTTCGGGTGGCACGGTAGTGCGGCCCGAGAAAAGGTTGGCACTGGCCCTTGCACTGGTAGTGCTTCCGAGATCGGAGCATCGGCATGTTAGTGCCGTCAGATGGCACGGTCGTGCCACACCTGGCAGTCATCAGAATTTTGTTCCTTTCATCAGAAATGAATCAGAATTTGTCCGTTTTCGTCAGAATTTTCTTTTGAGCTCTGTTTAAGACCTGAAAATATAAAAGTACCAAATTTGGTACCTAAACGTCGTGTTTTTGGTAAAAAAACGCTTAAAATAGAAGTGTTCTGGGGTGTAAAAATATGTATAATTTAACGTATATCAGATTCCATACTATGTGCCACTTGATTCCTTGATTTCCCGAGCTTTGTTAGGTCACTTAATCAAGGATACTTGCAATCTCAAGTGAGTACATATCTCCCCTCCTTTATGCTTTCAATGGTTTTGGGGTGACTCATATGTGCTAAATGCTTTTCAAGTTTTCATAAACAAATGCTATGGTTTATATAAAACACGATGATTTCAATAATGTGAACGAACTTGTTGGGGCGTTAGTCAAAAGACATTCGAATGACATTCATTAACTATGATCAATCCGACCAATAGTATGTTATGGTACCATAGGATCTGACAAATCCTGTTATCGGACTATCCCTTTGGTGGGTAATGTGGTAATGACAGAAACTGTTATCTGATTAACAAATCATGTGTTGGTTTGTTAATCTTGTTAAAGAGGTCTTTCAGGGCCTATTAAAGATACCCCCTGGGTGGTATATCGAGTCACACAGGTTTGAATGTATTCTTTAAAGGACGACCAAAAGTTGTATTTCACTATTAAAACACGGACGATTGATCGATGGTTTATAACACGGACGATTTGAACGATTGATCGATTTGAACGATTATGGACGAATGTTTTCAAAAGATGTCACACAAAGAGGTTTACTTAAATATATAAACCATACAATGTTTCCTTTCAAAAACGATTTACTACTTGGTTTTACAAAGACAAATGTTTTCGGTCAAGATTCATGGCTACAATGGTTTTGGTTTTACATATATCAACTTGTAAAGTTGATAAAACATATTACAATATTAAACACTTTTGATTTCAAGGTACATACTCGACAACTTTAGTAGTTGGTCAAGGTATTACAATATGAATTTAAGCCCATGAATTTGACATACAAAACCTATGTACTCGCCGACATTTTTATGCTGACTGTTTTCATATATGTTTCAGGTTCTACTATGTGATGATTGTTGATTGCTTGCTACATATAGGATGCACGTGGGCTTTAGTGACTTAAAACTTGAAAGACAATTGTTATAATTATTTGCTTTGTATCAAAACAATGAGACAATTAATGAAATAAAAAAAAACTTCAATTACCATGTGTTGTGAAACAACGATTCGGTTACGACACTCCCCGACGTTTCCGCCATGGTTTATTGTCTTACGCGGTCAGGGTGTGACATGATATCTGCAAGTACTCCAACCAAACACTAAGATTTATTAATGAGTGCATGAACAAGAGGCAGGAACAGCTTGGAAAGAGAGGATTGAACAAAAGAAAAGGAAAGACAGGAGATTGCACAGATAATTGATGAATGGATACAAGCAAGGACCCGGTACAAGGATATGTATGATATTTGCAAGAAATACATCTCCTAAAAGAAGAAATTGAAGTCAGGAGATGTGCACAAACGTTTGAAGTTATTTTGAAAACATGTCTTTAATTTTCACTACTATGTAATCTGTTTCAAAATAGTAGTACTTTGTTTGATTTGCAAATTCTGTTTCCATTGTTTGGAAAATTTTCTTATGTAGGATTCACTTGTCATGAGGTAGTTCATTTTTCTTACAATACTTAGGGGGAAATTGTTAGGAAACTTTAAGTATAAGTATTGAAGAAAAAGATGATCATTCTAATCATAAGATGAAGATACAGTCAAGGAGTATTACTAAAAAGGTGCCTACATGATATCTTGACAAGAAGAAAATAAAGATACATCTTCAACTAAGCATCAGGAGAAGATCAAAACAAAGAAGACAATCTGGTAAAGTCTGATCACCAGAAAATCTAGTAGACCTACTTGTCTTCGAGATAAGGCCTGACACAAACCCCAAAAGGAACAAGTTAGCAATAACCGATTCAATGAATATGCCAAAAAGTACCTTTGTGCAGAGCAAGTAGTGAATAAACAAATGTTTATTCAGATCTGGACTCTCTATAAGTACAGATGTCAAACCCAGAGGTTAAATGAGTTGTGCTTAGCATTCAATACACACACTACAAATTCCATTGCCCTTCACTTAGAATTCTTTGAGTATTCGTTTTGTAATATCCAATAACTTTGTTTTTACAAAGTCGTTTAATACACTTGAAAATTCTATAACTTGTTTCTTGGAAGTTTAATTTCTAGTCCTGCACTATATTTTCCTATTTGTTGAAATCACTTGTCATATTAAGTTTGGGTATCTCTATCTGGGATCAACAGTGTCATCATTCCTAATGTATTCCGCACATTATGGAGTGCTTATTTGAATTAGCTAGAGCATTTTCAGGAGCGATGCGCTCCTCACAAGTGGTATCAGAGCTTGGAGGCTGATTTCAGCGACTAGCGATACAAGATTTCAGCAGATTTCATCAAATTGAAGACTTTTTCACATCTCTCTTTTACTATTTCTTCTTTTTGATCAAATTCTGAACGAAATCACGGACAAATTGGCCTAATTTTTGGACATATTGTGCGAAATAAACTAATGAGAAACACTTAAACAAGTTAGACCGTAATATAATCAGAATCATCGAAAAATTGTGAAAAAGTGTCAAAATACATAACTTGATCTTCGAACAAAGGAACCCTTCACACGAAAGGCACACCCTTTCGCACGACGAGCACTTATCCTTCGCGCGAATTGACTAAAATTTCAGTTTGTTTGAAAAAGTACCATTTGCACAAGTGGCACTAACCACTCGCACGAAGTTTGACTTTTTCAGGTATTTTTGCACGTAGTTCAAGATTTTGAAGATGGATTCTTTATTCTACAACGCTTTTGCTATCTCATCAACTACAATGGCTCAAAGCTTGAATCCCGATAACGAACTCGGAACAAACGTTAAGCCTCCTAAACTGATGAGTATGGAAGAATACAATGGATGGCGTGAACGTTTCTACAATTGGGTGCAAGCTAATTCAATGGAATGTTGGTTCTCAATTCTTGAAGAATATTCCAAACCATTGAATGAAAACATAACAAAGAAGACACTATTGCAGTTAAATCCACAAGAAAAGGATACCTTTATTCGCGAAAAGAAAATGGTGAACTCTTTCCAACAGACGATAAAATATTATATCTTTACGTTGTTACAACATTTCGGTACCGTGCATTAAATCTGGATTGCATTAAAGAATAAGTATGAAGGCGGGAAAGAAATGTTGAAGAACAAAAAGGCATTACTCAAGAAAGAGTTTGACATTTTCAATTGTCTAAAAGGTGTGTTAGGATCTTAGTTTGATTGTTGTGATAGTTAATATGGAAATAATGAATGAAGATAAAACAAAGATGAAATATATAGCAGAATAATTAACTTTTTAATCACAACTTGAAGATATTGCTTTCATCAACATGCTTTTATAAATTTCCAATTACAAGTTTACGTATGCATGAAGAATACAACTCCCCTCAGCATGATCACTCCTTGTTTGTTCGTACATAAATGTCAAGGTGAAAGTGATGAATAGAATAGTACAGGCACTGTTCTATTTATAGTACAAATGAAACATCTGAAGCATCTAAGCTGACGTCACCTAGACAGCGACAACTAATAGCCTAACAAACTCCTAACATCTGCTAGAGCCTAAGCACTGTTACATTAATAAACTCTGTTGATCATCATCTGTTGAAGATCCTCTGTTGTAATTAATCATTTTATGATCCACATAAGAGCTTAGCTTCATCAGACTTTAGTCTTCTTGGCATAGGATGATCAGACCTTTGTTTCAACAGACTTTGTTTTCATCAGCAGAGGTTCTCTTAGGTAGACCTTTGGTTCAATTAGACTTTGTCTTCATCAGCAGAGGTTCTCTTAGGCAGACCTTTGGTTTAGCAGACTTTTAGAGAAGCAGATGTTGAGTCTTTGCCTTTGGGAGGAACAGATCTTCAAATACTATTTATTTGTAATCAGAGGTTGTAGACTATTTTGGCTTTCCAATCATCTGTTCTTTTGTGGGGTCCACTAGATCCAACAAGATGAAACTTTGAAATAACTCATCGGGAGGTATTGTTATCTGATTGTGGAGGTGAGAAGATTTGGTATCAAGAAAGAAATGGATGAATTGGTTGATAAACTGATTGATGCACTCCCACAGGGAGGTGATTGGTCAACCTATGTTATTATCATCAAAAACAGTCATGAGTATGAAACGATGAGTCTGAGTATGTTGATTGAGAAGCTAGAAGTTCATGAGTTGGAACAAAGGAAGATGGCTAAAATGTAAAGTGCAAATATTTAACAAGATGTAAACCTGTATTACCGAGGTAGTGTGCTATCGAATGTTCAGCACCCTAAGATTCAAACAACGTTTAGTGCTGATAATTTGTTGGGATTGAACCCTACCAGAGGAACAGTTGATTAAAGCCAAAACTGGATTAGAACAGTGGATCCAGAATAAGCAGTGGATGTGTACAAGTCTCTCCCCTTGAAAGTGATTCTAACAACTGATGGCCTCTATCCACTGTCCGTATACAAGTGTTGTTCTACAAACAACTGCTGGTCATGTAAAGACTGATGAAGATTGAAGACCTGTTGATCAATCTACTGTTATGGGTCAAGCACTGCTGATGATACAAGTACTGCTGGAGTCACAACAGTGGAAGGAGAAGGCAGTAGTTTAGTTTTCCTTTGTTATGTAATGTAATCAGTAGTTTGCTAAACAGTGTTTGTATTAGATCAGTAGTTAGAGTTTGTTAGGAGGTTAGATGTCACTTTCATGGTGACGTCAGTCAAGATGCTTCAGTGGTTTGCTCGTGCCTATAAATAGAACAGTACCCTGTACTGTTCTATTAGCTCTTTCACCACTTGTCTTCCGGCAAGAACAATTCACTGTGAGCTCAAGCTGAGGGGGAGTTTGTATTACATGCATGCAAAGTTGTAATCAGTGATTGAAATAAATTTAATCATTCGATTCAATGTTCAAACATGTGTGTTGAAAGAATTTCTCCTATTTGATTATGCACAAAGTTTATTTCCATTTATTTCCGTTGCAAATACTTGCTCATCTTCATTAATTTCTAAACAAAAACACAATAAAAAAGAAACTTAGATCCTAACAATTGGTATCAGAGCTCAGACAGTCAAATTTGATCTAACAATCATTTTGACATAAATAGTTCAGCTCACAATCGTTGATACTGATAGTTGTTCGTTTTGTTGAAAAACAGAGTAAGGTTTAATCACGATCAAAGTTGATTAATCAGTACCTGTAAAACAACCAGGATGACGTCACAATCACAAGATGATAAAAATAACATCGGTTCACTTTTCAAACAACCCATTGTTGAAACGAAATGAATACAACATCTGGGAGAGAAGGATGGGTCACATCCTTGCTCAAAAGAATACTGGATGTTGGAGATCAGTTGTCTTTGGACCACATGTTCCAATGGTGCCGAGTGCTAAGGATACAAAGAAGTTCGAACCTAAGAAACCTGAAAACTATACAGAAACTGATTTTCAAAAATTCGAACTGGATGCCAAAGCATTTAGCATCATTGCATCTGCACTACCCAATGAAATTTATGCTGGGCTGTTACACTGTAACAGTTCCAATGAATTATGGGATGCACTTAAGGAACAATTTGGGGGGACTGAAGAAGTAATTGAAAATAACAGGGAAATTCTGAATCAGCAGTATGAAACCTTTTGTTACATTAAGGGTGAATCATTAACTCAACAGTTTGAGCGATTCAATTGTCTCATTAGTGAGCTAAGACTTGTTAAAGTTGAATTTCCTAAATCTACACAAATAGCAGTTTTCTTAGATCACTGCCTGAAAAATGGGATACAATTGTCTTTGTAACTAGAAACTCTGTTGAGTTCAAAGATCTGACACTGACCCAACTTCATGGTAGACTCCTGACCTATGAAAGTGAGTTAAACCAGAAAAAGAAGTTGCAAGAGTCTGGCAAAGTTGCTGATGATTATTCATTTGGCAACACAACACTTCTGGGTCAAGAAGAGTCTGGCAGTAGTAAGGATCAGAGTTATGATCATTTTATTGACATAACTGCTGATGGTAATTTCAACTCTGATCCTCACTTATCCAACTTTTCTTTCACAGCAAATGGAGAAAGCCAGAACTCTGATAATTTGTGCTTTGAACTCAATGATTTACATCACTTTGATCCAACTGATCTTGAAGAAATGGACATTTTGCATCAATTGGCTTTGCTTAGTGTAAGAACAAGCAAATTCTATAGAAGATCAGGGAGAAAATTCCCAGGGTTACATGGGAATTTAAAAGTGGGGTTGGATAAGTCAAAGATCAAGTGCTTTAAGTGCAAAAGGCTAGGTCATTTTGCTCGGGAATGTAGGAGTCAAACCACTGGTCCAATTATTACTCATCCCAGCTCAAACCTTAGACCACAAAACCAAAGCACTGTGCACTATTCCCATTATACCCCTGCTGCCCATGTAAACACTACTCATTATGCAAACCCTGTTCCTATGCATTATGTTCAAACCACTGTCCCTCAAATTCAGTATGTCCAAGCTCCTGTACCTCAGGTTCAAGTGCAACCAGTTGCACCACAACAAGTTGCACCACCAACAGTGGTTCAACCAGATCAGTAACCTTTTTCACCCATGGCTTTGTTGACTGGAGCAGTATGCCTGATGAACTTGGTGATGAAAATTTTGCACTCTATGCTACTAATTGTCACACCCCGACCACGTAAAACAACAAAGCGTGGCGGAAATGTCGGGGAGTGTTGTAACAGAATTATCGTTTCATAACCATGGATACAAAAAGTGTTTCCTTTTATTGATAATATTAAGCATTAACATTGGTTTAACACATAACAAACAAGTTTTATATCAACTATCATCGTTTTATGTCACTAAGGTCTCGTCCAGATCCTATGTGATGCATGCATCCTAGAACGTCAATCAAGCAACAACACCTGAAACATATGCAAAAACAAAGTCAGCAAAGAAATGCTGGCGAGCACATAGGTTTTATAAGGGTATCAGAATCATGGCTCGTTTGTATGTTGCATTACCTCATTAGACTATAAGAGTCAAAAGTACAAACCTCGTTTTGAAAAGTGTATTGCAACATAATTAACCAACTCAAATCAAGTTAGTTATAATTTATAAAATCTCGTAGCCATGATTCTTATCCCCAAAACATTTGTTTTAGTAAACCAATTCGTAAAACATCTCGTATAAACTCGTTAATAAAACTCGTATTTTATTTCGAAATATCGTTGTGTGGCATCGTTTCAACATCGTTTACCCAAGTGAACTAAATAATGCCATGGTATGTAATATGTTGAAAACACTTATATATAAGAAGTACCAGCGGCGTATCTACCATGTTTTCACCACGTTACACCCGTCCCGTTATCTAAACACTAGCCAAAAACCAATCGTTTACCCAAATCGTTTAACATCGTTTCCAACTCGTTTCCAAATTGTTTCCAAATCGTTTACTCGTTTAAATCGTTTAAATCATCCTCGTTTTAATTGTGAAAACTTATATATGGTCATCTCGTTAATAACATTCAAACCTTCGTGACTCGACTACCTCGTTCCTCGCTTCTCGTATTAACAAACCCCCAAAGGGTAAGTTAATAATTACAGATTCAGTCGTTACCCACAACACCCACACATAACCATGGGTATAGTGCAATAACGGGATTTGTCGGATCCTATGGTACCATAACCTAATACTGGTCGGTTCGGCCAAAATTAATGAATGTCATTCGTTATGTAACTACAGCCAACAAGTTCGTTCACATTGTCTAAATCGTTATTAGTTTAGTATAAATCGTTCTATTCGTTTTTGAAATCATCGTTTAAACCTTGAAAACATTTTGTACATATGAATCACCCCAAAACAATTGAAAACAGTAAAATAGAGGAACTATGTACTCACATGTATACTTCAACAAACTCGAGCAAACCAGAGTAATCAAACAGCACCTAGTAATCGAATCACTAGTCAACAACAGACGCCTAAATCGGAAGATCGGACAGAATGAGGTCTTGTAAACCAAATGAGTGTTGGAACTCATGTGATATAGTTTAACAAGGCCTACATCCTAAATTGAACCCTAACCAAAGTGCTTTCGACCCATCGTGACCCATTAAGGTAGCTTACGCTACTTTAACGTGTCGTGTGCGCAAAGCGCGTTCGAGACGTCTAACTAGTCCTATGATAAGTAAAATATGCCTCAACATGTTTAATATTGTTGTCTAATCAGTTTAGATACCAAAGGTTATGTTACATATGCTAAAAATGAAATTTGGCGTAAAAAGGGCATTTTTTTTGTAATTTACCTAAGGCATATAAACTACCTATCATAAAACTACTTAAACGAAGAGACCATAAGGTATAACCTTGGAAGGTTATTCCCTATGCACTATGGTCACCTAATGTGTTTGGTTGGATCCTAATGATCGACCAAACGGGTCGGGTTCGAAAGTATAAGCGATTGTTTAGATCGCTTACCTTTACGACCCTAGACAAGCACAAAACTAAAAGTGACGAGCTAAGCATGTTAAAACATACTTAACTAAGTTAGAAAACAAGTTTGGTATCAAAACAAATGGTTTTGATACCTAAGTGTAGTTTGGTTATAAAATACGCAAGAATACGCATTTTGGCCGAAACTACGACTCGTCACTGAGCCTAGATAGCGTGGTAATCAGTAGGTATAGTCACTAGGGACTATAACCATCGTGATTACGCTCACGTTAAGAAGTTCAAACGAACTTCACATTGACCATAAACTGGTCAATGCAGAAAGTCAAACACAGTTTGACTTTAACGCTAAAACGAAAGAAAAGAACGAAAGAATACTTACAGAAGGTCCCCGCAAGATTTGATTCCGATTTTCTCTCAGGTAGGAAGCATATACTTCCACTTAGAGAGCATAAATCAGATTTCAAATTGTGGGTTTTGGAGTTGATCATGGGGGTATTTATAGATTTCCTTGAACCGTTAAGATCGTTTATCGTAAACCGTGATTCAATCTCATCCATACATGTGTTACAATACTAAGGATACATCAAAATGGCCCCCTAGCATCAGGAAATAACATGTGGAAGTGGGTTTTGTGTGTTTAACAGCTACAGCTGTTAAAATAGATTAGGAGGATCTGGGAGGTCCTTACGGACCGTATGGATAAGGGCCTTACGGTCCGTAAGCCTTGTACAGACCAGCAAAGTTTGAGTTTTGGCAGAACAGGCCCCTGTGACTCCGAACTTGATTTTTGATTCGTTTTGACACGTTAAGCCCCGTTAACCTCACTTTAAGGCTCAAATATGAAGTTAAAGTATAGGGAACTTAAAATGTGCTCAAAAATATCTCGTATGTTGGTTCATTTGGTCGTACGGTTGCGTTGTTCGGTTAATTACGACGGAAGTTGTAACGAACGCAAAAACGATTCAAATTAAGCGATGAATGGAATTTTCTTATGCCAAACACTAAAATAAAATATTTTAATGCTTACATAATTTTTGGAGGTCCGGATATATTCAGAACGTAAGATATGCGTGAAAATGCAAACTTGTGCACTTTTTGACGCTTTTAGTCCCTGGATGAGCATAAAGTTTATTTTAGCACACCGAACCCCTCAAAGCCTATTTCTAAGCTATGTAAAGGATATTTAGGGTATGTTTAACTTATGGTCATGTTCCGGAATGTTCGTTACAGTTCAAATCGGTATAGTTTCGTAGTTTGACACAAATAGTCCCTACGATCGAACAAAGTTGATTTCAACACACCAAACCATTCAAAACTTATTTCTAAGTTATGTGGAGGTTATTTAAGGTATGTTAAGCCTATGTCACTATTCCGGGGTGTTTTTCGCGTTATATTGACTGCGTTTACACACCAGTTTGCGTATAACCTTCCAGAACGCGATTTAAAGCTTGTAATCGGAATCGAATCACATTGTAAAATCACCAAACACAATTACACACATAATAACACCAAAAAACATATAATAACACCAAAGCACATTGTTTTATTAATAATCAACATTGTTTTACATCATACATCGATTACAGAGTACAGTTGTCACAGTCTCCCCTACTTTAGGAAATTTCGTCCCGAAATTTTATTTAGAGGAAGCTTGTGAAAACAAATGTGGATATTTCGCCTTCATTTGGTCCTTACGTTCCCAAGTAAACTTTGGGCCACGTTTGGACTCTCAACGAACTTTAACCAAATGAATCCGTTTGTTCTTCAACTGTTTGAAAGTACGGTCCATGATCTCCACGGGTTTCTCGACAAAGTGCATCGTTTCATCGATTCTGATCTCGTCGAGAGGAATGTGAAGATCAGCGTCAGCTAAACACTTCGCAAATTGGACACGTGAAAAGTCGGGTGAATATTTTCAAGCTCTGGATATAGCTCTAGTCGATAGGCAACCTTCCCAATTCTTTCCACAATCTTGAATGGTCCCACATATCGAGGTGCAAGTTTTCCTTTCTCTCCAAACCTCACCACTCCCTTCCAAGGTGAAACCTTGAGTAGGACACGGTCTCCGACTTGAAATTCTAAGGGCTTGCGTCGTAAATCCGCATAAATCTTTTGACGGCATCTAGCTGTCACAAGATTATCGCGAATTTTCTTGATTTTGTCTGTTGTTTCCAGAACGAGCTCAGGTCCAGTAAGCTGAGCTTCACCGGTCTCGTTCCAATAGACAGGTGAACGACATTTTCGACTATAGAGAGCTTCGAATGGTGCCATATTAATACTAGCATGATGACTATTATTGTAAGAGAACTCGATCAGAGGAAGATGAGAATCCCAATTACCACCAAAGTCGATCACGCATGCTCTAAGCATATCCCCCAAAGTTTGAATCGTCCTCTCAGATTCACCATCTGTTTGGGGATGATAAGCAGTGCTTAGATTCAGTTGGGTTCCCAAAGCAGATTGCATGGCCTTCCAGAAATGAGATAAAAACCGAGCATCACGATCGGAAATGATATCCAAAGGAACACCATGTCGTGATACAATCTCATCAACATAAATCTTTGCAAGTTTATCAGCAGATAGGTCCTCGCGAATAAGAATAAAATGAGCTGATTTCGTTAATCGATCAATTACAACCCAAATAGCATCATGACCTTTAGATGTACGCGGTAACTTAGTGATGAGATCCATAGCAATGTTCTCCCACTTCCAAACCGGTATCTCTAGTTGTACAAGCAAACCAGATGGTCGTTGATGTTCAGCCTTGACTTTGAGACAAGTTAGGCATTTCGATGCATACAAGGCAACATCCTTCTTCATACCAGGCCACCAGAACTTAGTACGAAGATCCTTGTACATTTTATCAGCACCAGGATGGATAGAATATCGAGACTTGTGAGATTCGTCCATCACTAGGGTGCGGAGATCGTCTTGTTTCGGAATCCACAAACGATCCTTGAAGTAGAGCAAACCATCGTCTTTCCTTTCGAGCTTAAGCTCAAGTTGAAGCGGTAGCTCATTTTTCAATAAGCCTTTGATCACACAAGATCGTTGAGCTTGAAGGAAACGAGATTGAATATCAGATAGAACTCGGACAGAGTGAAGCTTGACTCGCTCTTTTCGACTAAGCGCATCGGCTACGACATTCTCCTTACCAGGATGGTAGCGAATCTCGCAATCGTAATCGTTCAAGAGTTCAACCCAACGTCGTTGCCTCATGTTTAGCACTTTCTGATTAAGAATATGCTAAAGACTCTTGTGCTCTGTGAAAACCACACACTTCGTGCCATAAAGATAATGTCTCCAGATTTTAAGCGCGAAAACCACAGCTCCTAACTCAAGATCGTGAGTCGTATAGTTCTTCTCGTGAACTTTCAACTGTCTAGACGCATAAGCTATAACTTTACCTCGTTGCATAAGAACACAACCAAGGCCTAAATTAGATGCGTCACAGTAGACAACGAAATCATCATTTCCCCCGGGCAGAGATAAAATAGGAGCATCACAAAGCTTTCGCTTCAGCGTTTGGAACGCTTCTTCTTGCTTGGGTCCCCACTCAAAAGGCTTATCTTTCTGAGTCAAAGCAGTGAGTGGAACCGCAATCTTCGAGAAATTAGAAATGAATCGACGATAATAACCAGCAAGACCAAGAAAAGATCGAATCTCTCTAGGCGTCGTCGGTGTACTCCAGTCCTTAATAGCAACAATCTTGGATGGATCCACATGAATACCCTGCTCGTTGACTATATGACCCAAGAACTGAACTTCTTTAAGCCAAAATTCACACTTGGAGAATTTAGCAAAAAGTTGTTCATTCTTAACAAGTTCCAATGTTAAGCGAAGGTGTTGCTCGTGCTCGGCTCGAGACTTCGAATAAATGAGAATATCGTCGATGAAAACAATGATGAACTTATCTAAATAAGGTTTACAGACCCTATTCATTAAGTCCATAAAGATAGCTGGGGCATTAGTCAAACCAAAAGGCTTGACAGTGAACTCGTAATGCCCATATCTCGTACGGAAAGCAGTTTTGGGAATATCTTCTTCGAGAACACGAAGTTGATGATACCCAGAACGCATATCGATCTTGGAAAAGCATGAAGCACCCTGCAACTGGTCGAAGAGATCATCAATTCAAGGTAGGGGATATCGATTCTTGCTAGTGAGCTTATTAAGCTCACGATAATCGATACACATTCGGAAAGATCCGTCTTTCTTTTTCACGAAGAGGATAGGAGTTCCCCAAGGTGAAAAGCTCAGTCGGATGAATCCTTTATCAGATAATTCTTGAAGCTGTTTCGATAACTCTTGCATCTCTGACGGTGCAAGATGATAAGGTGCTTTCGCAATCGGGTTGGCATTGGGTATAAGGTCAATATGAAACTCGACTTGACGAACTGGAGGCAAACCAGCCAGCTCATCAGGAAACACCTCTGGATCATCCCGCACAATCGGAATATCCTGAATACTCTTGCTCTTGTCTTCCTCCTCGGTGACATGTGCCAGAAAAGCAACATATCCTTTTCGCAAATAACTTTGGGCTTCCATACACGACATAAGCTTCAAACCACCAGATGGCTTCTCACCACGAATCTCCAGAACATCGCCAGAAGACAAAGGAATACGAACAATCTTATCGAAACAAACCACCTCAGCGTGGTGTTTGGTTAACCAATCCATTCCAACGATAATATCGAAACTCCCAAGTTGCATTGGTGTGAGGTCAATAGGAAAAAGATGGTTATCAAGGTTCAACTGACAATCACGAATAACAGAATCGAGTACAAGTGGTTTACCAGTAGCAACTTCGACAGATAAGGGTTTCCTCAGTTTAGTTCTAGGTATCGCAAGAAAAGGTTCAAAAGATAACGAAACAAAACTTCTATCGGCACCAGAATCAAAAAGAATAGATGTGGGTCGATTGTTAACAAGAAACGTACCATTGACAACCTCGTTGTCAGCCCTCGCTCCGTTTGCATTCAAATTGTATGCTCGCCCTCGAGCAGGATTCACATTGGTGTTGACGTTCGCATTCGGGTTCGCATTAGCATTCGTGTTTGCATTCACCAGCCTTGGACAGTTGTTGCGGAAGTGACCAAACTCTCCACAATTGAAACATGAACCTGGTGGGAATCTAGCAGCATTCCCCTGAACTAGAGCTTGAACCTGTGCAGCTTGATTCTGACCCAAACGACAGACGTTGGCCAGATGCCCAAGTTTACCACACGTTGTGCATCGCTTACAAGCTTGCTGTGCAACATGATGACCGTTGCAGCGTGCACAATGAGGTGCGGTACCAGCATACACTTTCTTCGCAGGCGGTTGAACCGGTGGGTTCTGAGCATTTTGTGCGGTTACTGCAAAATTCTGAGCACCCTTTCGTTTTCTCGACTTCTTCGAAGACTCACCTTTCTTTTCCTTACCCTTATCCTTGCCTTTTGTAGAATCAGCTGACTTCTTTTTATCACCCTTGCGGGTAAGTTTACCCTTCCTGACTTGCGACTCAGTCAGGGTAGCAGACAACTCGATTGCTTGACGAAGGGTAGTAGGATTAACACCAGTCACAATATCCAAAATAGAATCGGGTAGACCATCGATATACCTCTCTATCGCTTTCTCCAACGGGGTAACCATGGTAGGACACAAAAGACCGAGTTCCTCAAAACAATCTGTATACGCACGGTGTTCTCCCCCATCTTGCTTTAAATCGTCAAACTCTCGTTCCAAAGCTCGAACCTCGTGACGGGGACAAAACTCTTTCATCATGAGAGCTTGAAGCTCTTCCCATGTTTGTGCCAATGCCACTTCGGCACCCCTATCGCGCATAACACCGTTCCACCACGTAAGAGCGCGCTTCTCAAACACGCTTGATGCAAACTCAACCTTTCTCGCATTCGGACACTGCACATGTCTGAATGTGCTCTCGATACTCTCGAACCACTGCAAGAGCGCAGTTGCTCCTTGCGACCCAGATAACTTAAGCGGCTTAGCAGAATTGAAATTTTTGAAATTACACTATGCATTATTGTTATTATTGTTGTTGTTGTATAACTCGTGGATTTGGGTCACGACGCCTGGAAGCACAGCAGCCATTTGCTGAGAGACAAGGGCTGCGAATTCTTCAGCAGTAAAAGATTGAGTATCACGTCGAGGAGGCATGGTCTAACAAAGAAATATGAGAAACGAGTGAGGTTGATAATTAGGAAAAGCAAAAGAGGTATCGACAAAACACAAGGAAGGTGATCATTTGTTCGTTACCTCGAACAAACAAACGACACGCAGTGACTAATCAAAGTAAATGAATCAAAATAATGTATCGCGAAGACATGCTCGCCTATAAGTGAACACTCACCCCAAGAGTTCCCAGGTAAGAGTGACTGGTCCGATTATGTGGATTTGTACGAACACTCTAGCCTTAGACAGAAAACTCAGGGTACATGCATTCACTCTTCCAGTTTGCACGTGTTCACATTATTTAGACCCAAACTTTGACGAGATTTTGAAAACTCAAAAGGCATAAAGCCAAAAATGAGTCAAACTGGAAGGGTTCAAAACCTATTAATCAATCATCCTAGAATGGATGATTAATCTTCGAAGTGGATTCGAATTTGTGTTCTCATTGTGGTTATCACCTAAGGGTAGGTGATGGTTTTGTTTTAAAAATCTAAACGCAAAATTCTTTGCGTTAGGGTCCTAAGAGTTATAGTCTAGGTCAAAGCTTTACTAATAACCTAATTCCCTATAACCTGTGGCTCTGATACCAACTCTTCTGTCACACCCCGACCACGTAAAACAACAAATCGTGGCGGAAATGTCAGGGAGTGTTGAAACATAATTATCGTTTCATAACCATGGATACAAAAAGTGTTTCGTTTTATTGATAATATTAAGCATTAACATTGGTTTAACACCTAACAAACAAGTTTTATATCAACTATCATCGTTTTATGTCACTAAGGTCTCGTCCAGATCCTATGTGACTCATGCATCCTAGAACGTCAATCAAGCAACAACACCTGAAACATATGTAAAAACAAAGTCAGCAAAGAAATGATGGCGAGCACATAGGTTTTATAAGAGTATCAGAATCATGGATCGTTTGTATGTTGCATTACCTCATTAGACTACAAGAGTCAAAAGTACAAACCTCGTTTTGAAAAGTGTATTGCAACATAATTAACCAACTCAAATCAAGTTAGTTATAATTTATAAAATCTCGTAGCCATGATTCTTAACCCCAAAACATTTGTTTTAGTAAACCAATTCGTAAAACATCTCGTATAAACTCGTTAATAAAACTCGTATATTATTTTGAAACATCGTTGTGTGGCATCGTTTCAACATCGTTTACCCAAGTGAACTAAATAACGCCACGGTATGTAATATGTTGAAAACACTTATATATAAGAAGTACCAGTGGCGTATCTACCATGTTTTCACCACGTTACACCCGTCCCGTTATCTAAACACTAGCCAAAAACCAATCGTTTACCCAAATCGTTTAACATCGTTTCCAACTCGTTTCCAAATTGTTTCCAAATTGTTTACTCGTTTAAATCGTTTAAATCGTTTAAATCATCCTCGTTTAAATCATCTCGTTAATAACATTCAAACCTTCATGACTCGACTACCTCGTTCCTCGCTTCTCGTTTCTCGTATTAACAAACCCCCAAAGGGTAAGTTAATAATTACATATTCATTCGTTACCCACAACACCCACACATAACCATGGGTATAGTGCAATAACGGGATTTGTCGGATCCTATGGTACCATAACCTAATACTGGTCGGTTCGGCCAAAATTAATGAATGTCATTCGTTATGTAACTACAACCAACAAGTTCGTTCACATTGTCGAAATCGTTATTAGTTTAGTATAAATCGTTCTATTCATTTTTGAAATCATCGTTTAAACCTTGAAAACATTTTGTACATATGAATCACCCCAAAACAATTGAAAATAGTAAAATAGGGTAACTATGTACTCACATGTACTGCAAGGTATCCTCAATCAATAGTACTTCAACAAACTCGAGCAAACCAGAGTAATCAAACAGCACCTAGTAATCGAATCACTAGTCAACAACAGACGCCTAAATCGGAAGAGGACAGAATGAGGTCTTGTAAACCAAATGAGTGTTGGAACTCATGTGATATGGTTTAACAAGGCCTACATCCTAAATTGAACCCTAACCTAAGTGCTTTCGACCCATCGTGACCCATTAAGGTAGCTTACGCTACTTTAACGTGTCGTGCGCGCAAAGCGCGTTCGAGATGTCTAACTAGTCCTATGATAAGTAAAATATGCCTCAACATGTTTAATATTGTTGTCTAATCAGTTTAGATACCAAAGGTTATGTTACATATGCTGAAAATGAATTTTGGCGTAAAAAGGGCACTTTTGGTAATTTACCTAAGGCATATAAACTACCTATCATAAAACTACTTAAACGAAGCGACCATAAGGTATAACCTTGGAAGGTTATTCCCTATAAACTATGGTCACCTAATGTGTTTGGTCGGATCCTAATGATCGACCAAACGGGTCGGGTTCGAAATTATAAGCGATTGTTTAGATCGCTTACCTTTACGACCCTAGTCAAGCACAAAACTAAAAGTGACGAGCTAAGCATGTTAAAACATGCTTACCTAAGTTAGAAAACAAGTTTGGTATCAAAATAAACGGTTTTGATACCTAAGTGTAGTTTGGTTACAAAATACGCAAGAATACACATTTTGGCCGAAACTACGACTCGTCACTGAGCCTAGATAACGTGGTAATCAGTAGGTATAGTCACTAGGGACTATAACCATCGTGATTACGCTCACGTTATGATGTCCAAACGAACTTCACATTGACCATTAACTGGTCAATGCAGAAAGTCAAACGTAGTTTGACTTTAACGCTAAAATGAAAGAAAAGAACGAAAGAATACTTACAGAAGATCCCCGCAAGATTTGATTCCGATTTTCTCTCAGGTAGGAAGCATATACTTCCACTTAGAGAGCATAAATCAGATTTCAAATTGTGGGTTTTGGAGTTGATCATGGGGGTATTTATAGATTTCCTTGAACCGTTAAATCGTTTATCGTAAACCGTGATTCAATCTCATCCATACATGTGTTACAATACTAAGGATACATCAAAATGGCCCCCTAGCATCAGGAAATAACATGTGGAAGTGGGGTTTGTGTTTTTAACAACTGTTAACAGCTGTTAAAATAGATTAGGCTGATCTGGGAGGTCCTTACGGACCGTATGGATAAGGGCCTTACGGTCCGTAAGCCTTGTGCAGACCAGCAAAGTTTGAGTTTTGGCAGAACAGGCCCCTGTGACTCCGAACTTGATTTTTGATGCGTTTTGACACGTTTAAGCCCCGTTAACCTCACTTTAAGGATCAAATATGAAATTAAAGTATAGGGAACTTAAAATGTGCTCAAAAATATCTCGGATGTCGGTTCGTTTGGTCGTACGGTTGCGTTGTTCGGTTAATTACGACAGAAGTTGTAACGAACGCAAAAACGATCCAAATTAAGCGACGAATGGAATTTTCTTATGCCAAACACTAAAATAAAATATTTTAATACTTACATAAATTTTTGGAGGTCCGGATATATTCAGAACGTAAGATATGCGTGAAAATGCAAACTTATGCACTTTTTGACGCTTTTAGTCCCTGAGTGAGCATAAAGTTTATTTTAGCACACCGAACCCCTCAAAGCCTATTTCTAAGCTATGTAAAGGATATTTAGGGTATGTTTAACTTATGTTCATGTTCTGGAATGTTCGTTACAGTTCAAATCGGCATAGTTTCGCAGTTTGACACAAATAGCACCAAAACACATATAATAACACCAGAGCACATTGTTTTATTAATAATCAACATTGTTTTACATCATACATCGATTACAGAGTACAATTGTCACACTAATGATGCTTCTAATGATGAATTTTGTCTTATGGCATTAGAGTCAATACCAGAAGAGCTGGATGCTGAAAAAGGACAGCTAAGTGCTGAAACAGTGGATGAAGTTGCTGAATCAGTGGTTACTGCTGTTGCTGGTGAAATACTGCTGGGAGAAAATTCAGAACCCCTGATAGAACCACTGTATGATCCCTGGTCTGAAGAAGAAGAGAAGAAACATGGTGAGAAGGAAGAGAAGGTGACTGATGAGAAAGAGCATACTTGTGATTGTGCCATGATGGCTGCAGCTAAGGTATCATCTCAGGTTCTTGAAAATCTGTGATCAGACAAATGCATCATAGCATTTGCTAACATTAAAGAGGTGAATGTAAACCTTAGGAATAGAGTGTTGAATGATGAAGTCAAATTTGAAAAGTCTTTAAATTAACTTAAAAACAAATTGACTGAAAAGGATAGAGAAATCTGCAGTCTAAAAGAGGAGCATAGCATAACCAAGAACCAACTCCAAACAATGGTAGAAAAATATCAAGTTTGCAAAAAGGAGTTGGAATCCACCCAAATCACTTGTGAAAGATGGGTGGAATCTTGCAAAGGTTATGAGGTTATGCTTGAAAAATAGCTTGAAAACAATGTAAAATTTGGCATAGGGTTTAGAAAATATGATGAAATTGAAAACACTGCTGCAAAACAAGCTGGTTCAGTTGAAATAACACCAACCAACAAGAATGGCCAAGAAGTTAAGATAGCTGACAAACTTGGTAACAAAATCACTCTGGAAAGATCTGTGGGATCCTCAACCTTTGAGGAAATTGAGAAATACCAATTTAAACCCACATGGTCTGATGAGTGTGACATTCTTTAAAATTTTAAACCAATGGAATTCACAACCACTGATGGTGTAAAAGCTCCTAAAGCAAAGGTCATTCCTCTCAAAGACATCCCAACAGTGGTTCAAAACTCTGTTGCTAAGGAGTCTGAGAAGAAGAAAAGAAGAGAAAAAGTTAAAAACCTGTTTTGTGATTTTTGTGAAAAGAAGAACCATCTAACAAAAGACTGTTTTCATCTAAAAGCATATGATATCAACAAAACTAGTGTTATTGTACCTGCTGAGAGCTGCACCATCTGTGGTAAAACAAACCACAAAACTCAGGAATGTGTGTATCTCAAATCCTTTGATGTAAAAAAGAATGAGTACACTGCAAAAACATCCTTGAGTTCATCAACATCATTTGTCAAATTCACCAAGAATCAACCACTGTTTGTGCCAGTTCAAACAGCTGTTACAAAACAGCTGAACCAAACTTCTGTTAAAAGAGATGTTCAGGTGACTGATGCACCCCATGTCAACCAATACCGAAGAGGTAAAGGTCAACCACCATACCAAAGGATCCCACATGTTTATGAGGTTTACAAAAAGCCTTCTTAACCAAGAGTGAATAGGCATACTTTTGGGTAACAGCAGATCATTGGGCAAGACCCCTAGCAGTGGTTAGAGAAAAACAGTACCAAAACTGTCCAAACCCCTGAGCTAACCACTGTCCATCCACTTGAACAAAACGCAGACACTGTTGAGACCCCATCCAAAGCCTTGTTGGCTTTGGAGACGCAAATGAACTAATCCTTTTACTTCATGTGCAGGGAGCTTCTGCATGCTTAGATAGCCTTTGGTATGTAGATAGTGGAGGCTCCAGGCACATGACAGGATGTAGAGCCCTACTCAAAGATTTCAAAATCCATGGAAGGGGTGATATATCCTTTGGTAATAATAGTACAAGGAAGGTTCTGAGGGGGTACAGTACAGTCTGGTAATGTCAAATTTGAAAATGTCAATCTAATAGACAATATAAAATTCAACCTCCTGAGTGTCTCACAAATGAGTGATAAGGGCTATGGCTCATTCTTCACAAAGGATTGTTGTAGGATTGTTGGACCAGAAATGGTTAAAAAGATTGAAGAAATAATAAAAAATGGAAAAACCCAACTTGTTACTCAAAGAAGTGGCAATGTTTATGTAGTTGATATGTCAAAAGAGAGCCCCAGGACTGATGCCTGTCTGTTCTCAGCTGCCTCTAACAAAGAGACAGAATTATGGCACAGGAGATTGGGGCACACAAATCTCAAGACAATCACTGCTATATCCAAACAGGGGTTAGCAAGAGGTTTACCTCAAAAACTGTTCACCTGTCCTGAGCATTGTGTTTCCTGCCTAAAAGGAAAACAACATAAAAGCTCATACAAATCAATTGAAGAGTCCAAAACAACCAAGTGTTTGTAAATGCTTCATATGGATTTGTTTGGCCCAGTTAAAGTCATGAGTCTTAGGAAGAAAAGATATTGTTTGGTTATTGTTGATGACTTTTCTAGGTTTACATGGACTTACTTTTTACATTCCAAAGATGAGACTGCAGGCATTCTGCAAGACTTTGTTACACAGGTTGAAAAGCAGCTTGATCTTCTAGTGAAAATCTTTAGGAGTGACAATGGCACAGAGTTTAGAAATAAGGAGTTAGATTATTTCTGTGTGTCAAAAGGAATTGTAAGGCAGTACAGCATTCCAAGAATACCAGAGCAAAATGGGGTTGTTGAGAGAAAGAACGGGACTTTGATTGAGGCTGCCAGAACCATGCTTACTGATTCAGGTTTGCAATTAACTTTCTGGGCAAAGGCAGTAAACACTGCTTGCTATGTCCAAAACAGAGTTTTAATCAACCCTAGACGTCAAATGACTGCTTATGAACTGCTGTATAAAATAAACCTATGGATTTCATATTTCAAAGTTTTTGGCTGCCCATGCTTCATTTTAAACTTAAAAGATTCTATCTCGAAGTTTGCAGCGAAAATTGATTGTGGTTATCGTCTGGGATACTCAACCACTGCTAAGGCCTACAAAGTGTTTAACACAAGGACTAAGACAGTGGAAGAGACTTTGAATGTAAAGTTCAATGAACTTTCATCAATGAAAATCCTAGCAAACCCTACAGAATTGTTTGATCTTGATAAATTTACTTTAGAAAATACTGCTGTCAAGACTAACAGTGCAGGTTCATCACACAGTTCATCATCAGACTATAGATATGAAGTCATCATTCCACAACAAAAGTCTGCATCAAATGGTAGAGCAGCAGATGTACAAAACAGCTGTCAATGCTCAACCACTGCTACCTCAACAGTTGTTGACCAAAGTAGCCCATCAACCCCTGCTTCCACATCATCAAACACTGTTGATAAAAGTCCTCAAACAGTGGATAAAAGTCAACATGTGTCCACACCACTACCTCCTATTCCACCTCCATTTGAAGCCACTGCTGGATCATCAAAGTCACCAACAGTGGTTAGCTCAGATGATTTACATCTGCAGCCCTCACCATTAAATGCTATTGTTCCGTACAAAGGAGATCTTATCTTCTTGAAGTCTCATCCACCTGACCAAATCATTGGCAACATCAGTGCAGGGGTGCTCACAAGAAGTCAATCCCAAAACAACTGTCGTTTTGCTGGTTTCCTATCTCTACATCAGCCAGTCAAGTACCAAGAGGCACTAAAAGACAACACCTGGGTAGAAGCCATGCAAGAGGAGCTCCAACAGTTTAGAAGACAACAAGTTTGGGAGTTTGTACCACTGCCAGAGGGTGTGAGTCCTATTGGTACAAAGTGGGTCTTCAAAAATAAAAATGATGAAAGGGGTATTGTTGTCAAAAATAAAGCCAGGCTTGTGGTTCAAGGGTTCAGACAGGAAGAGGGCATTGACTATGATGAAACATTTGCCCCTGTAGCAAGATTAGAACCTATCAGATTATTCCTGGCCTTTGCTCTCAACCACAACATCAAGGTGTATCAAATGGATATCAAATGTGCATTCCTCTATGGTAAGATTCAAGAAGAGGTTTATGTTTGTCAACCTACAGGCTTTGAGGATCCATTTAATCCAAATCATGTCTACAAGCTAAATAAAGCTTTGTATGGCCTGAAACAAGCACCAAGAGCCTGGTATAAAACTCTTTCCACTTTTCTACTTTCCATTGGTTTCACAAGAGGTAAAATAGATAAAACATTGTTTTTAAAATGGAGAGGGAAAGACTTGATGATTGTCCAGATTTATGTGGATGACATCATTTTTGGAAGCACATGTAATAAAATGTGTGAAGAGTTTAGGCAACTCATAACAGTTGAGTTTGAGATGAGTGCAATGGGTGAACTCCAGTGCTTTCTTGGTCTCCAACTAAGTCAACTGCAAAATGGCACTTTCATCCATCAAGGCAAATATGCCAAAGAACTTTTAAAGAAATTTGAGATGGATGATTGTAAACCGTGCAGTACACCCATTGCAACAAATAAAATAGTCATGTCTGATGAAAAGGATGATTTGGTTTATCAAACTTTATATAGAAGCATGATTGGGTCTTTATTGTACCTAACTGCATCTAGGCCAGACACCATGTTTGCAACATGTGTTTGTGCAAGATCCCAATCAACCCCCAGAAATTCAAACCTTATTGCTGTAAAAAGGATATTCAGATACCTAAAAGGTGCTCCCACACTTGGTATCTGTTATCCAGCTGATGGAAATATCATGCTTTCAGGTTTCTCAGATAGTGACTTTGCTGGATGTGACAAACAAGGAAGTCCACTCCAGGAGGGTGCCAATTTCTAGGCAATTGCTTAGTGTCTTGGCAAAGAAAAAATCAAGCAACTGTTTCCACATCCACTGATGAGGCAGAATATATAGCTGCTGCAAGCTGTACAGCCCAACTGCTTTGGCTTCAAAATCAGTTGCTGGATTTTGGTATCACTGCCCTAAAGACACCTCTCATGTTGGACAGTCAGGCAGCAGAAAATATCATCAAAAATCCAGTTTCCCATTCAACCACCAAGCACATTGATATCAGACATCACTTTGTGAGGGATTGCTATGAAAAAGGTTTAATTTCTCTGCACCATGTTCCAACTAAAGATCAACTGGCAGATGTGCTAACCAAAGCATTAGACACATCCACCTTTGAAAGCTTGATCTCTAGGATTGGCTTGCTGAATATGGAATAACAGGCAAAATCCTGTTTTTCTATGAATAAAAGCATTAAAATGTTTTCAGAAAATAAAAAATTCATCCTTAAAAATAGCTAAAAATGAAATTTTCATTAAATTTTTAAAAGTCTGCCATAACCACTGTTTTGTTTCAAACATCTGTTCTGCTAAAAAGTTGTCCACTGCTGAAAGTCAACCTCTGTTCTCTCATCTCCTTGGTAATCACTGTTGTTCAAAATCAGTGTTTTATCCACTGATAGTTAAAGTCACCCACTTATTTCATTCTAACCGTTGCAACCACTGATCTTGTTCCATCAGTGGTTTCCATAAAACACCTGTCTTCCATTATTCATCAGGGGTTGGCACGTGGACAGTACATAGCGGTCAAATCTTTTGTAACCGTTGCCACGTCAGCATTCACTTTTTCCCCTTATAAAACCCTGATCAAAACCCCAAACAAGGTTTTTACTGTCGAATCGAATTCAAAATTCCTTTCTCAATGCAGTTATCATCCATTTTCTCTCAAAGCATTCATCATTCTTCTTCTGAAAATGGCAAAATCACCGTCTTCATCATCTGAGAAATCCACTCAAAAGGCCATCGAAATTCCATACAAAGCTCCTCACAATTATTTGGGTCTAATCACAAAACCCACTCAAACTGAAACCTTCAATTCCATCATTGACGCTCTTTCGTCTTCAAAGTACAAAACTTTGTTGACTGCTGATGCTCCGATTTACCTGAAAACCCAGAGAGAATTTTGGAAGAATGCCACACTTGAATCTAAAGGTGAGACAATCATAGCCATAAATTCCTCAATAAAGGGTAAACCAGTTCAAATCACACCACAATCCATTTCAGAGGTATTTGAACTTGATGATCAGCAAGGTAAAACTTCTTTTCCTAAAATCGAGTATCAAACTGATTTTATTGAGAGGGGGTATGTTGCAGAAATGAAAAGGGACACCTTACAAAAAGGTAGCTTTCCTCCTGCAACAAGATTTTTATTCCATACCCTCTTGATGTGTGTTTCAAATAAAACAACTTCTTTTAACGAAATACCATTAAAGATCCAATACATGGGTTATGCTATTTTACATAAAGAAAATTTTAACTATTCCCAGGAGATCTTTGATGACTTGGTCAAAAATGTTACTAGCAAATCATTCTTACTATTTCCAAGGTTTCTAAGCTTTTATTTTCAAAAGAAATTTGGAATGGATGATGCTCATGTGATCACCCAAGGTGAATCTTTTCAAATAAATAGCTTAACAGCTGAAACTTTTACAAGATTATCAAAACCTTCTAAAACAAAAGCAGAGGCTCCTGAGCAGAATTTAGCAGATACCACTGCTCATCAGGCACCTGCTGCTGAGCCCACTGCTCTAGGTGATCATAGCAGCAAAACAAATGCTGTGAAATCCACACCTAAAACCACCAGAAAACCAAGACAAAAGAAAACACAAAAGCCCCCTAAACCTACAAAAAAGGCAACTATGGAAGATGAGATCCCAGAGCAACTGCCAGTGACAACACAAAGGTCACAAGAAACCACTACTGCTACTTCCTCACAGCAGATGGTAGAAAGATCTCAACCCATGCCTTAAACTCCTCCTGCATCTTCTCAAAAAGAACAGGTTGTAAGAATAGGGACACCACAATATGATGCTCTGGAATCACTTGCCTCCATCATCCACAGCCCACTGCCCGGGGCAAATTCTCTTTCTACACCCATACTCACTGCCACAATTCCCCCACAAACAAAACTTTTGTTGGATGCTCTTGATTTGAACCAGACATAAACCAGTCCTTCTCACTCACCTGTAAATGAGAATATACCTCAACAAGTGACTGGATCTGGTATTTCAATCATTGCTAACCCACCAACAACGCCTGAGGAGGTTACACCCCTTGATTTACAAGTAACACTTGGTGGTAGTTCAAGTGAAGCAGCTACTACAAGTGTTGAACCCACGGGTTTGCACTTGGACAGTGGTTTCATTAATAAGACTTCCTTGAAGGCAATTTCTTCTCTGGGAACTCTTGTGTATCCAGTATTCACTGGTTTACTAAAAAGTGTTTCTCATTTTTAAGGAAGAAGTCCCCAGTTCCAAGACAAAGGGGCATCAGTGGATGATTTTTGGGATACATTCCCTGAGTCAGCCACTGCTACAACCACTGAATGTGGGAAATCAGATGATCCCATTAAGTTGGGTGGTGGTTTAATGTACCAAGAATTGACGGCTAGAGTTGAAAAGCTTGATACATCTGTTGCAGAAATCAAAGACATGCTGCAACAGTTGTTGAAAGTACTAAAGGTACCACCCACTGCTGTTCCAACTCCAACAGCTGCTCCATCATCTGTTCCTACTCCAGATGAGCTGTGGAGTTTGTTTCAACCACTGCTCCATCATCAAAGAGAATTAGCTGATCAGCAACATGAGATACAAGTTCAAAAGATCAGAAATCTCATGGAAGCAAGGTTTAGAGACACCCAGGCAGATATCAAGGCAATAAAGGCCCATTTACTGAACACCACTGGCACTGCTCCTCCCTCTATCATATTTGTGGATAACCCACCACCAGATAATGCCAAAAAGGGAGGGGAGAAATTGAAGCAGTTGAAAAAGAAGGGATATGAAGATGGCCTGTATATTGAACCAGACAAGTCAAGCATGCTTGCAGACATCCCCTTGCCAGATGGTACTAAAAAGATTGATGTGACCACAAATGCCTTTGCTGATGCAAAAGCAAGGGTTAAAAAGGATATGGAGGCAAAGGATAAAGCCAGGTTTGAGCAAGAGAAAAGAGCTTTTATGGAGATGAATGAGCAGGGTACTTCTGAGCCTAAGGATGAAGAAAATCCTGAGCAGAAAAGAAAGCAGCCCACTAGAAAAGTGAGGCAACCCAAGACCACACCATCCAGATCCACAAAACACTCTTCCAAACCTTCCAAAAGCTCCAAACATCAATCTCCTAAACCAACAGTTGTTGTAACACCTGCTGTATCAACAACTGTTGATACTTCAGTGGTTTCAGTAGTTATTAACCCTACAACCACCACTTCAACTACAACAACTGCTCCCACTTCAACCACTGCCCCACCAAAAATACCATCACCTCCTACTAAATAGCAAAAGACTTTAGATGCCACATCATCTGTTGTAATGACAACAGTGGTTGAAACACCAGTTGTTTCAACAGCTGTTAGTCAGCCACCTTCCACTACAATCCCCACCACTCAAATCACCACTTCAGAACCATCCAAAACACCACCAGTCTCCTAAGCCTAAAAGGAGAAGGGTAATACTCAATGATGAACCTTCACCACCACCAACATCATAACAATCACTGTCCCTTGTACCTATTCCAAACCCTATTCCTCTTTCTTCAGCTCAAGTTCAAAAACCAAACACTGCCATCACTCCTGCAGGTGTTCAGTACCCTTTAGAGCCTATAGCAGTTAGAGAGGAGATAAAATCCTTCTACACTGAAGATGACCCTGCTAAAAGGAGTTTGCCATCTCTTGAAGGATATCCTAGGCCAAGCAACATTGAAGAATATATGAAGTTAAAGGCTCAACAAGCAGAGGATATCTCTAAAAGAAATTCACATGGTAAATCTGACAAGGAAATCCAAAGATGCTATCAATTTCTGTTAACTCAGGTCAAAACTTTGGAGCAGTTTGCAAAAAATCTTTGTCAGCAACTATTAGAAAGGCCAGATGAAACTTTGAGAAAGGATTATCTTGATAACATCATGGCTTACAAGAAATACAAGGGATAAAGGTACATGTACAAAGAATGGACCATTCAAGAGCTTGAAAGTGAAGCAGCCAGAATTCAAGATATGATCAAGAATAAAGTAAAGCAGACTCCTCCTATCTGGGCAAAGTTCAAAAAGAAAGTACCAGAAAGGACCCTGCAGCTGAAGAGGACGAAAGAAGAGCTGATTACAGCTGATTTTGGGTCAAGGAACCAAGTGTCAAGATGGACAGAGGAGAAAGTGATGATTTCTTACAAAAGGCTGGTAGAACTAAGGAAGAAAAATCCTAACATTCCACAAAAGCCAGACTATCCTGAAGAAGTGGTTCCAGAAAAGCCACAAAAGCAAGAATTCCAGAGATCCACTACTCCACCTGCTGCCATCCTTTACCAAAGAAGTAAACAAAAGAAGATGGATAAAGTGACAGCAGCAGATAAGGAGGCAGGGGATTACCTTGTGAAAGAAGGAGTTAAACAAATGATTATAGAAAGACTTGAATCTGCATAAACTCCAACTACTACTGAGCCAGTTATCACCAGGCCACCATCTCCAAACTCATCTGCAATAAAACCTCTCCCAAGAAACCCACTGGACTCAAAAGTACTAAAGTTGAAATCTGATAAACATACCCACGTACTGACTCTGAACAAGTCCAGTGGTGAAGTGAAGAAAATATCAAGGGAACAAGCATTGGGCCTGGGTGTTGAAGATCTGCAAGATCTCCTTGATCTTACACTGTGCAGGGATGAGGATGATACAGATGCCCTAGACTTTGAGTTACAACTTAAAGGACAAATAAGGGAATTGTTGATGAGGCAATAAAGATCTACAATAATGAAGGGTTTTGGCATCATCTGTTCCAGGGGAGATTGTTGGGATTGAAACCTACCAGAGGAACAGTTGATTAAAGCCAAAACTGGATCAGAACAGTGGATCCAGAATAAGCAGTGGATGTATACAAGTCTCTCCCCTTGAAAGTGATTCTAACAACTGATGGCCTCTATCCACTATCCGTATACAAGTGCTGTTCTACAAACAACTGCTGGTCATGTAAAGACTGATGAAGATTGAAGACCTGTTGATCAATCTACTGTTATGGGTCAAGCACTGATGATGATTCAAGTACTGCTGGAGTCACAACAGTGGAAGGAGAAGGCAGTAGTTTAGTCTTTCCTTTGTTATGTAATGTAATCAGTAGTCTGCTAAACAGTGTTTGTATTAGATCAGTAGTTAGAGTTTGTTAGGAGGTTAGATGTCACTTTCATGGTGACGTCAGCCAAGATGTTTCAGTGGTTTGCCCGTGCCTATAAATAGAATAGTACCCTGTACTGTTCTATTAGCTCTTTCACCACTTGTCTTCCTGCACGAACAATTCACTGTGAGCTCAGGCTTGGGGGAGTTTGTATTACATGCATGCAAAGTTGTAATCAGTGATTGAAATAAATTTAATCATTCGATTCAACGTTAAAACATGTGTGTTGAAAGCATTTCTCCTGTTTGATTGTGTGCAAAGTTTATTTCCATTTATTTCCGCTGTAATTACTTGTTCATCTTCATTAATTTCTAAACAAAAACACAATAAAAAAGAAACTCAGATCCTAACAATTGGTATCAGAGCTCGGACAGTCAAATTTGATCTAACAATCATTTTGACATAAATAGTTCAGCTCACAATCGTTGATACTGATAGTTGTTCGTTTTGTTGAAAAAAGGAGTAAGGTTTAATCACGACCAAAGTTGATTAATCAGTACCTGTAAAACAACCAGGATTAGGTCACAATCATAAGATGATAAAAATAACATCGGTTCACTTTTCAAACCACCCATGTTGAAACAAAATGAATACAACATCTGGGAGAGAAGGATGGCTCACATCCTTGCTCAACAGAATACTAGATGTTGGAGATCGGTTGTCTTTAGACCACATGTTCCAATGGTGCCGAGTGCTGAGGACACAAAGAAGTTCGAACCTAAGAAACCTGAAAACTATACTGAAACTGATTTTCAAAAATTCGAACTGGATGCCAAAGCATTTAGCATCATTGCATCTGCATTACCCAATGAAATTTATGCTGGGCTGTTACACTGTAACAGTGCCAAGGAATTATGGGATGCACTTAAGGAACAATTTGGGGGGACTGAAGAAGTAACTGAAAATAACAGGGAAATTCGGAATCAGCAGTATGAAACCTTCTGTCACATTAAGGGTGAATCATTAACTCAACAGTTTGAGCGATTCAGTTGTCTCATTAGTGAGCTAAGACTTGTTAAAGTTGAATTTCCTAAATCTACACAAAATAGCAGGTTTCTTAGATCATTGCCTGAAAAATGGGATACAATTGCCTTTGTAACTAGAAACTCTGTTGAGTTCAAAGATCTGACACTGACCCAAGTTCGTGGTAGACTCCTGACCTATGAAAGGGAGTTAAACCAGAAAAAGAAGTTGCTTGAGTCTGGTAAAGTTGCAGATGATTATTCATTTAATCACGATCAAAATTGTAATCAGTGATTGAAATAAATTTAATCATTCGATTCAGTGTTCAAACATGTGTGTTGAAAGCATTTCTCCTATTTGATTGTGTGCAAAGTTTATTTCCATTTATTTCTGCTGCAATTACTTGTTCATCTTCATTAATTTCTAAACAAAAACACAATAAAAAAGAAACTCATATCCTAAAATAATTCATCAGGGTTAACTCCAAATAGCTCATCAAGCAGCAGCGGGTTTTCTTCAGGGTTCTCAAACTTTGAATCAAATCCATCAACCCCAAACACTCAATCATCTCAAGCCTCCAATAACTACTCCAACCAGAACAATCCAAATCCTCGCATAATACAGTGCAATATAGTTGTAAACCTTCAAAATTATCAGGGATTAAATGAAGCAGCAGCTAAACAACAAATGGTTTTTCTTGTGTCAATTCTAGAATCCTAAAGTCTTGTTGCGGGTAAGATAGGTAACCTGAACATGACAAAAGAGGAATACAACCAAATAGACCCTAAGGAGTTAGAATTAATTTATATAAAATGGTGCATGATGAGTATTATTAGGGGAGCTCAAAGGTTCATGGAAATCACGGGTCGAAACTATGACACCGGCTATTTTGAGCCAGCACCGTACTAGTGTGGCACGTGTTATGAATAAATAAAGACAATTTTTTATTAAATTTGGTGTTAATATATAGTATTTGATGTGTTGGTTAGTCCAAACTTTGTTAAAAATTATGTTGGCAATAATAAGATAAACTCTTATCGCGTAACGAACAAAATGCGAAATGAACGTCGGTGACTGCCTGGTTAATGTTAAAATCCTAAAAATATTCTGTTATGATTAAAATTCTATTTTTAATCATATTCGTGAAGAAAAATTAATCAAAACGCTTAAAATCTCTATTTTTCGAAATTAAGCGCATACGTATACTGCAAAATACAGACAACGCAGCCAGTCAAGGCAAATAAAATATTATTCAGCAATATTGTGGCGAGTTAATTTTTATAGAACGATAAAAATAATTTTAAATTCCTTAAAACTCAATTAAAACGCGATATAAAATACCCCGTAGTCAGTTAAATACCTGCTATTAACTACATATATTATATATATATATATGTGTATGTATAAGAATTTTGTGTGTGTATGCATGTAGGTGGCGGCACATGATGTGCCCACTATTTTATCTTTTTCTTCCATATTGCCAAGTGTCAAAAGTTGGAAATTAGTAATCATTATGTTTGCATGTAAACTTCATAATATTCCAATTTTCAAAACCCATTCACAAACTTTTCATCTCATTTCTCACACTCAAAACCGTATACACCCACTTCAAATTCCATTTCTAAATTTTTGATGGTTTCTTGAAAAATCAAATGTCTTCCAAGCCATTTCCAAGTTTCATTAAAGATTTGAAGGGCAATCCATGGAGTTTTTAAGAAGATGTAAGGTATAAATTTATTTTTTTTATTTCTTGATGATGATGGTGATGGAAAGTTTCTCAAAAGCTTGGATTTTTCACATACTTGGGTTTTAAAATAAAATGAAAATGGAAATATATTTGAGTGTGTGTGAGCCGTGAGTATGTATATATGTGATTATTTAATTGTGTTTTGATTTCTTAGTTGATTATTAATTGATGAAATTCTTGAAAATTGATTTGCATGCATGATTAAAAAGAATCCTCATGGAAACTCATATGATTAAAAATAAATATATGAAAAGTTGATTTTTAAAGTATGTATAAGTATATATGTGTGTCATGTATATATATAAGTATATAAGGACATGTGGGTTTGTTCACTAGTTCATAAAAGTTACATGCATTGAAGTTGTGATGATTATAAGAATGATTAGATGAAGATGATTTCTTGAATTTATTTGAAAGTTATAATAAATGTATGGTAGATGCTTTTAAGAATCTTGGATGATATATGATGATTATGCATTTGGTACTTGTACATAATTATATATGATGTTTAAATAATCATAAGTTGGTGAACTTGAAATGATATGATAAAATTGAGTTGAAACAGAATGTGAGCATTAAAAATGATGTTATATGATGTGTTATGATGTTATAAAATTTTGTCAAAAGTTTGGTAGCTTTGCATGTTGTATATGAAGAATAAAAAAGTAGTAAAATGAGTGAAATTGTGTGATTTATGCGACATACATGAAATCTACACTATCACGATTATAACCATCATTTCAATCAGTAAATAACATGTGTTATGTTAAAATATCAAGCCGTGACAATTTGGGATGGTTACGGTAAAGTTCGGTACAAGACTATACGTTAAAAAGGTAAAAATCGGCTTTTAAAGTGATTTTTGAAAACCTGTTTCAAATCAGAATGTAAACTGATATTTTTATAATAAATATAATTATTTTAACTTGTATTAAGTATCCATGGTGTTTGTCTTGTCATACGTGGCTTCCGACGCCTGAAAACGTTACCGAAACGTTAAAATACACATATTTCAACGTACGCGAAATCGGGTTGTTCAAGGGTGAACTTTATGTCTTACAATGTGATATGTGAATATGAGTATGTGTAATGTGATATATAAGTATTGACATGATAGTAGGAGTTTAGACTATGCATGTGCGTTTGTAAGGTTAGAACGATAAACTATGTTAAAAGTCGCGTTATGTGTATAACCTATGAATCGAGCATGAAAAATACATAGGTTAACTTGATGAGTTATTTTCTGTATAAATGCTTTAAAATGATATATGATAATATGTTCACGTTTATGTAACTATATTACGAAGCGCAAATCGTAGATATATTGCTTATAAACGGGTGTGATAACGGATATAACATAATGAGGCTCCCAACAAAATCGTTCAAATCGCGAAAATCTTAATATATATAAATATGTGAACACATATATATAAATAAGCCAACATAATCAAAATAAAGACTTTTTTAGAAAATCTTAAAGTTATGTGAAAATTCTAAGTATTTGAGAAACTTAGTTGTTCGTAGAATAATTGGTTATTTAATCGTTCCTATTTAAATTAGGACGTGTAGATCAATTTGATGGATTGGGATGATATAAAATATGAAGAGGAAAACGTGGCCATGGCATGTATCAATCCCCCACGCTTCAAAATGTTCTTGTCCTCAAGAACGAAATGACCTTGCCAAGGTGGTCGCCATTCATGTCGTTCGGTTGCATTCAGGCCAATTTTAACAGGTTGCCACAGTGGTCTCCAATCACATTTCTCATATGCCTTTGGTTCCTTTTTATTCATTGGCAAGACACGAATGTTATGGTTGTTGTTGTGGGTGTCATGTGTGGTAGGAACACATGCGGGAGTGGGGAATGGTTGGGGTTGTCGATGGGTGCTATTTAAGGTTGGTTTTGGTGTTCGATTTTGGGGGGTTGGAGTGGTTGTAAGGACCGATGGTGTGGGTTTTAGTGGAGGTGTGGATGGTTTTAGTTGGTGAGGCAGGTAGTGTGGTGGCTAAAACTGGTGGTGGCGAGAGAGTGGTAACTGGTGGTAGAGATGCAGGGGTATGGCGAGCTTCGAACGCGGCTCGGGTCGATTGGAGCTCGGCGAACACGGTTCAAACCGAGACTCGAGTCTCGCAAAGGATTTCCTCCATTGACGGAACTCAAGTTTGGATTGTCACACCCCAACCGATGGCAGAATCATCGGGGCGCGACACTAGGCGAATCAGATTGCTCAAGAGAATCCATAACAACTATTTAGCGACAATATTTAAACAGTTCATTATCCCATACTAACAAACAAATATTTCCCAAACGGTTATCACAGATTTCATGTCTCTCAAACAATACAACTCCGACAACCTAGATTTTAGGTGAGTTTCTAAGTAGCCTAGTCTTGATTCGAGATAATCTGCGTCTATCCTGCAACATACGTTAAAGTAATGTCAATAAAAAAATGTAATGGCGAGTATACAAGTTTGTATAGATATATTAATAAAAGCGTTTACGCATAACCAGTATGTAACACGTAACGGGCGAAGCAAGTAAACTACCAACAATGATACTTCCTAACTGCTTGATTGCGAATAGAGTGTGTGCGACACATGTTCACCACTGTGAACACGTGAAGTAAGTAGAGTATGAGATCCCTAGAAACCCCTGTCCACGACAGGTTCTGAGTCCAAACTATAGCATTATCATTGATAGAGGCGTCTGGCAAGTAATCATCGTATAAGCATAGTAACAAGCATTCAACTAATCATGTAAAACATGCGAGTTCGGTTAGCATTTGTAATTCGTTTAAGTGTTGTGTTTTGATAGAGAACGTATGTTACACCCAAAAGTGCGTTAAACGAAAAATGGGTTCGAGTATACTCACAGTGCGTGTCCAACAGATAAGCACGATCTGGTTGGATGGTTTAGAGCGCCGGATCAGCCTGTGTACGGGAACAGATGCATAAGTATTCCTTAGGGCTGAACGGTCGGAATCAGCGTGTCGAATGGGTTAAAAGTTGGTTAAGCGTTGTAACAGTGCATCCGAGCGGATGGTCATCCTGACAGATGTTCATCCTGATGGTTGGCCATCCTGTCGGATGGTCATTCGGACGGATGGCTATTTGGATGGTTCGTGGTTTGAAGTTTTCGTAAAAATTTTCTAACTAAAAGTTTTGAGTTAACAGAGACGGCGTGACGACGTGTCAAACAACAGGAATACTCCAAGCCTAGCTCACTAGATCGGATGGTCTCAGCCCATTCGGTCGAACTTACTGTTCTTGATGAAGATCCATGTTCAACCCGTTAATCGGTCATCTCTCTGGTGGATTTATGTTTTCAAGCCAGCTCTCGACTAAGGAACAAGTAGAGAGTCTGAATGAGCCCAAATTCCATCGGTTTAGTGTGGAAGTTGAAGAATATTTTGAAAACAGATGAAAAGTGTTGAAATTTTGCTGAGATTAAGTTAAAAGTGTGGAAATACTTTAGATCTGGAACCAATCTTGATCAAATGATTGGTGTCAAAAGCAGCAGGTGGGATCTGTGAGATGAGCTGTGCAATGGGTGGGGGAAGTGGACATCCTGGAGCAAGTGTGAAAGGAGTAGTGTGTGGTGTATGTGTATCAAGTGGTGCGACTAGAAGTGGATCTACAATAGCTGAAACGGGAACATGAGTGAGATTGGGTGGTGGGGTAACAATGGGGATGGTGTCAAAACTGCTATCGGTCGGATCAGCACGTAATCCGGCCGGCGGATCTTAGAAGAAGACGCGTCGTCACTAGCATCTGAAGAAGAATGTTGATGACTAAAACAACGGGCGAAGATACCTCCAGAATGGGGATGTCATGGACCTCTCCATTGCCGATATCATCATTAGGATGACCAACGTGGATAACTGGGACGTCATCCTCGTCGTCGGAGACGACCATGTCTCCAGGGACAGCAGCTAAAGGAACAACATCTAGAGGTATGTAGTCCACGATGTGGTCTCCGTCGGGGTGGCCGATGATGATAAACTGGTTCAGCTGGGGACCAACAGCTAGAACGTCGTCCACTAGAGGCTCTCCATCATGAACTGGGTCAGGCAATGCGAAGGGCTGGAAATCATCCGAGTCCTTGTCGTCAGATGAGGCAATCTCGACCAAATGCTCGTCATTTGAGGATATATCCATGTAGGCATGATCATCATACACCCCACTGCTAGATGAGGATGCCATGGCAGACCTGTCAAAATAATCCGTACACATATATGCATATATATCAATGAATTATAATATTACTTAGTATATGTATATGCAAATAAAAGCAACATATCACATGTGTTCACACTGTTCCTACTTGGGTCCTTTCTAGTTCGGCAAGTCTACCCCATATAGACTATACCATCCATTAATGTCCTTGCTTGTCTTTCTTTCCTTTTGAAAAAAAACGTTTGTTCCATGGATCTTGGCGTTTTTGTAAATGCAATGAAAAATATTTTGTTGGTTGTAAAAATATTTTCGTGAGAGAATCCTAGTGATTGTATTCTAGACTCGAGAAGGAATCCTAGTTAACTACAATCGAAGCTCTGATACAAACCTATCACACCCTGACTTTTGCGGAAGCGTGTACGTTTGACTCGAATAGTTTCATTGCATTCAATTATAATAAACAATTATATAATTAAAATTGATGCACATCCATTCATAAGTTTTTTAAAATATTACAAACACAAGTTGTTAAGTTTCAGCCAACAAACTTCATGTTAAGTTACAAACCATCCAAAAGAAATTAAGTTCCATACATGGAATTTTAACAAAAGACTAATAAACCAAGGCTTTGCTTCATATATCTCATCTAGGATAAGATATACAAATCAAACCCTTCAAAATAGGATGACATCTATTCTTGAAATCATTCCCAACGCCGCTAGATCCATTAGTTTCCTGAAATACATGTAATTTGAAAACATCAACAAAAGTCGAGTGAGTTCATGTGTTTTTATGTGAGCTCCAGTAAACTTGTAAACATTTGAGAGTATTCTTTTGATAATCGGTATGTAAAGTGTCTATGAACAGATCAATTAATGTTTTGCAAGGAAATTAATATGTGTGCAATGGCGTAGAAAGGCTCAAACCTAGCGGATTTAGTACCGGTCCACCCGGCTGGAACGACATAGTCACTACATGCGGCCACACAAGGACCCATGAGTGGGGCTCGCTACACCCGATAGATCTACCACTCCTGCCCCTCGGTCTTAAACAAGATTAATGGTCTTATGTGTGTGCCTACCCATTCATATGATCTAACAGTTCATTCCTTAGCTAAACCATACCATTGAAACATGTATTTCACCCCCGAAAGTTATAAATCCGAAAACAGTTAAGAGAAAAGGGGGACATGAACTCACTAGTTTACGTCAGCAGCCTCGTGTACT
This sequence comes from Helianthus tuberosus, assembly GCA_030545235.1. Classification (NCBI taxonomy): domain Eukaryota; kingdom Viridiplantae; phylum Streptophyta; class Magnoliopsida; order Asterales; family Asteraceae; genus Helianthus; species Helianthus tuberosus. The sequence goes on along the minus strand of CM060410.1, from coordinate 120,052,158 downwards.
CAAAGTCTCTCTTCACGGGTCGTACCACTACCTACACACGTGCTATGTTTTATTAGACACTTAGGTCGTGTAACGACTCTTAGCCTTATTTGTTTACAAAGACTTATTTTGGAATTCTGGTATACTTTGAGTTACACGCTTGGTGCATGTTGTGTAGGTAATTATATAATTCCAAATTATATAAATAATTGTTAAAATAAGGATATTTTAACTTAAATTATTTCCATACAATTATTTGGAATATTGTTAAAATAATATGTTTTTAACTTGTTACGTAATATGGTTCTCACATATATATTTTAAAATATAGGTATACTTGTATTTGCGTATTTTACCAAGTGTTGCTAGTGTATGGCGGTATGTATTTATATGTATAGGAATACGTATTTTCTTGTATTTATTAAGTATTTTATACTTAATTTTATTTATAATTTTCCGGAATATTATTTTGTACAATTAAAAATTACCAACTTTATATCCTTAAAAATATATATATATTTTAAAAGAAAAATATCTATAATTTTATTTGATAAAAATATGTATACTTCCACATATATCTTAAAAATGATATATTTCTAAGATTAAAGTTAGAAAAATATATATTTTTAGTTCTCATCAAAATAATATATTTTTGAGTTGTTCTTGAAAATATATATTTTCTTCCACTTCAAAATAATATATTTTCTATTTTGACAAAATATGATATATTTTTATAATGGTTGTAAAAAATCCATACTTTGCCGTTTCTTCGGTTTCAAAAATACCGTTTACCACATTTGTCAATATACGAATTTATTTCTGGAATATATATATATATATATATATATATATATATATATATATATACATATATAGTCCAAAGTGTCGATTGTCCGAATCATCCAATATTTGGGTGTAAGTTATTTAGTTTCTTGTGATTTTTGTAGTAATTCATATTATAATTTTTAGTAATTTTGTGTGGTGTATTATTTCAATGTCCCTAATTTTTGGTATAACTAATACAAGTAATATACATGTAGCACATAATTTTTGTGACTTCTAAATATATATTTTCCTAAATATATACTTAGTCATTTTTATTCTTGAAAATCAACCTCCAATAGTTGTAATTTTATAAAAAAAATTATGACAAATTTTTATATTTAAAACCATGATAAAAAATCACTTGTTCAAAAATATTTTTCTAAGTGTTGAATTTTTACACAAATTTTTCCATAGTTTCCCTTGAAAATTGAGGTTTCCATGCTTATTAGCGTATCATTTTCTTTTAAAAAATTCATCATCAATCATCAATAACATCCTACAACTTAACATGAGCCATAAACATACAATTCTACAAGATGGTATGAACTTGAAGTTTTGTAAAATCTTGTAGTATTTTACCATGATGTTTAACATAGTATACTAACACTAAAAATATGGTTTTATTTCATAAAACTCATTTTTTACAAGATTTCAATCTTTACAACTTGTGACACATTTTTACAAAAATTCATCATCTTGGATTTTTCATGTTTTCCATACTTTAATGGTACATTTTAACACCTAAAACATGTTTATTTTCTTTCAAAAACCAAGTCATGTAAATCATGAAGTAAACTTTAAAAACTTTTATTTTTGAAATCTTATATTTTTAAGACTTACAACTTGTAGGAATCATCATCCTACACAAAATCATATTCTTCTTCAAGTTCACACTTAACATAAAGGATGATCAACATAGATCTTTCAAGATTCATCCTCATACTTGCTAGATCATGTTTTAAATCATCATCTAGCAAGCTTTTATGTGGTGATCTACACCATACATCCAAGAAATCAACAAACAAGTTCATCACATACACTAAACAACTTAGATCTTCATGATTTCAAGCTTTATTCTTATGTTCATGTTCTTGTTTTTGTGTGATTCTTTAGATCTTTAGTTACTACATACTTTAACCACTAAAATCAAGTGTCAAAACAAGATCAAGAGGGCTTCTACTAGAACAAGGGCTAGGGAAGAACAAGATACATGATGAAGAAGAAAATAGGTGGTTAATAGCTCTCCAAGATGGTCCTTCAAGTCTCCTTGCTTGCAACCTTCCTAAGTATGCTTGATACACCTTAGATCACTCTTGGATTGCTTGGAAATGGACTAGAAATGGATGTGTATGTGTGTATGAGGGTGGCCGTAGGTATGAGACAAGGAGAGGAAGTTTGTGGAGTTTGAATGTGAGAAATGAAGGTGTGTAGAAAACTTAAGGATCTTGTGCTCTTTATTCTCCAACATAATGTTTATACAATGGTTCATGTGCTTAAAATCTTTGCAACATCATCCAATTTAATAATCAAGAAATGGTGGAGGTGGGGGCTACTTGTTGACCGTCCACCAGGGGGGACTAGTTGCATTTCAATGTTAAGTTACTTATTAGTTAGGATCTAAGTGATTCAGTTAGGGGTTTAATGTGTTTAGGTGTTTTGAGATGTAATATGGTATTTATTTGTAATAACTAGTCTTGTAACATTAAAAAAATGCTTCTAGTTCAATTTTGGTGTTTCGGGTAGTGTCCGGTTATTCGTTTGGTTACTGGTTCGTTAAGGTGCTAAATTGCGCAGTTTAGGGTGTTATGAGATACATTTTATGACAGTTTTCATTTCCGGCACTTTACAAGTTATTCTGGACACTTAAACCTTATTTCTTCATAATATTTGGATGTTTAATTGCTGATTTTTTGCTGAATTTTTCAGAATTCAGCATTAGGATGTGTTTCGGGTACTTTTTAGTGCTTAATCGTCACTCGGAAGGCAGTTTCATAACCCTTACTTTCCTACATAGAATTCTAGTGTAAATATTGGTTCTGAGCCTCAATCTATGTCCTGACATGATGTCTGTCTGAGTAATGAACTCCGGTCAGTACTACTAGTTTATCTGATTATTGGGCTAGTTTCGTATGTGCACTAATTGAACTGTTTCGGGTTGCATTTAACAATGATAAGTAACATGCATCATGTAATGCATTTTTGAGCCTTTTGAAAGTAAATAATGAAATCATTCATATTATAAGTTCATCATGCACAACCATATATTACATTTACTGTTCACATCGTACGGAATTACATGAAAAAGTGCTAGTTGTCACATTATCCACCCATTAAAAGAATTCGTCCCGAAATTCAAGCTGCGTTATCGGTTGCAGGGGAAATGTGAAACAAATGGGGATACTTAGATTTGATTTGGTCTTCACGTTCCCATGAAAACTCCGGGCCGTGACTTGAATTCCAACGGACCTTGATGAGTTTAATACGACTTCTACGTGTTTTGTAGACCTTCCAGTCCGTAACTTCAACAGGTTCTTCCATAAATTGGAGTTTGTCGTTGATGTGAATCTCGTCTGCGGGAATGACGACTGTTTCTTGAATAGGACTTTTCTAGAGATTAGACACGTGAAGCGTGTCGTGGACACTGCTAAGTTCTTCTGGAAGCTTTAGCTTGTATGCAACGGTTCTGATTTTCTCAAGAATCTGGAAAGGACCAATGTAACTCAGGTTCAACTTTCCACGTTTTCCAAACTGTACCACGCCTTTCCAAGGCGAGACTTTCAACAAGACCATATCTCCAACTTCAAATTCCAACGGTTTTTGCCGCTTATCAGCGTAACTCTTCTGTCTATCACTAGCTGTCTTGATCCATCACGTATCTGAGCAATCTTGTCTGTAGTTTCCTAAACCAACTCTGGACCAATAAGTTGTTTATCACCGGTCTCAGCCTAACACAACGGGGAGTGACACTTACGTCCATATAAAGCTTCAAACGCGGCGGCCTGAATGCTGGTGTGATAACTATTATTGTAGGAAAACTCCACTAAAGGCAAGTGAGTGTCCCAACTTCCACCAAAGTCCATCACACAAGCACGTAACATGTCTTCCAAATTCTGAATCGTTCGTTCACTCTGGTTGTCCGTCTAAGGGTGAAAGGCAGTACTAAGGTTCAACTGTGATCCAAAAGCCTTCTGAAACGTTTGCCAAATTCTTGACACAAAACGACCATCTCGGTCGGATATGATGGAAACGGGCACTCCATGACGTGCTACAATCTCCTTGAGATATATTTCTGCCAACTTCTTTCGTGCTATCTTTCTCGCTGATCGGTAGGAAATGCACGGACTTTGTGAGTTGATCAACAATTACCCAAACCATATCATGACTTCTTTGGGTTCTCGGTAGCTTGGTAATGAAATCCATCGATATATGTTCCCACTTCCATACGGGAATCTCAGGCTGTTGCAGAAGCCCTGATGGTTTCTGGTATTCCGCCTTAACTTTGGCGCAAGTAAGGCAGTTACTCACATAGGTAGTGATGTCAGCTTTCATCTTGGGCCACCAATAAAAGTCCTTCAAGTCTTGGTACATCTTATCGGATCTAGGATAGATAGAGTGTTGGCGCATACGTCTGTCGAATTCGTCTTGTATCGAGTCTTATATTAGAATTATTAGATCAGGGCACGTTGTACGAGAAAATAGGAGATGTGTGATGATAGTTAATTTCGCGCGAAATAGCATTTACCAATTCCGTGCGAAATACCAACATCTATAAATAGGGGAGCTGCCATCTCCTTTGTAATGTTCATGTTTCCGGTACCGAAGTGCTGCTAACGTGTCAATTGATCTGTAAACGTGTCAAATCAATAATACAAGACAATTAAGTGTGAATCAAGCTGTTACAAAGTCTAATCAATGAATTCCGCCTTTGATTAGACTGAGAACTCTTCTGATAGACTCAGAATTACTTGTTTGAAACTCATTTCATGCGAAATCAACCCTTTGATTTCACACGAAATTACCTAATTTTGCACGAAATAGGCAATTTCGCACCAAGTTGTCATTTCGCTTGACTATTTTCACACGAAATAGCAATTCCGTTTGAAAACTGTATTTCGTGTGAAAATTGATTTCGCTTGAAAGAGGCTATTTCGCTCCAAAAGTTGTTTTCATGTGAAATTCTTTATTTCGCAACAAAACTGATTTCGTTTGAAATTCATATTTCGCACCAAGTGTTTTTGTTTAAACTCATATTTCTTTTGAACCTTCATTGTTGTTTGAACTTTGTTGACTTTGTGATACAGATTACTGAATCATGGAAGAGGAATTCTACAATGCGTTTGCTACACCTGTTGCTCCTGTTACAGCTGCTGAAACTCTTTACAGTGAGAATGAGACGGGAACTTATCAAAAACCGCCGAAGCTTATGTACATTGAAGATTTTAGAGGATGGCAAAATCGATTTGAGAACTGGGTGCAAGCTTATAAATTTGACGCATGGTGTTCATTAGAGAAAGATTATGAGAAACCAAAAAATGAACGTGGGATTGAAAAAACGTTTAGTGACTACTCAGATGTTGAAAAATTGAGTATACAAGTGAAAAAATGATGATCAGTATTCTTCAACAAGCAGTTAAAGAAGATATCTTTGTTTTACTTCAACATGAGGGTACTGCAAGATCAATTTGAACTGCATTGATTCAAAAGTTCAAGGGAAGCGCAGATATGATAAAAAACAAAAAGGCCTTATTAAATAAATCATTTGATATGTTTGTAGCTTTCGAAGGAGAATCAACAAAAACAACAATCAATAGATATTGTCATCTTGTTTTAGAAATGGGAAGATTGGAAATAAAGAAAGACGACGATGAGTGGGTTGATAAATTAGCTGATGTGTTGCCACAACATAAATGGGGAACGTATTTGTTGATATTAAAACACATGAGAAAGTCTGAAAATATGAATTTGGCAAAATTCATTCAGAAGATTGAAGAGCATGAATTGGACATTCAGAAAACTGCTATCATGTCTAATCCAAATGCACAACAAGATGTCAGTTTGTATTACAGAGGAAATAAATTTAAAACCACTCCAAGTCCAAAGATCAAGACTGCTTTTAGTGCTGATGGTTCTTCTGGTTCAAATGTTAGCACTACAACTCAGAGTGGTGGATATTCATCATCATATTCAAGTTTTGATCCGAATTTCACAACATCAAGTCCTCAGCAACAAAATCCAAAGAATTTGCAATGTAATGTTACATTGAACATTCAAAATGGTCAAAATCTCTCTCCAGAAATGGCTAAGCAACACATGGCATCACTTGTTGCTATGTTAGAATCGTATGAAAGTTTAGCTGTTGTACGTATTGGAAATCCAATGCTCACTAAAGAGGATTATGATCAGATTGATGCTGAAGAACTTGAATTGATGGATATCAAATGGTGTTTGGCTAGTGTTGTTAGAAGAGTAGAAAAATTCCAACAAATTACTGGTAGAGATGAGTTTCGTGAAATGGGTGCATCTCCAATAGGGTTTGACAAATCAAAAGTTACATGTTTTCGTTGCAAAGAAAAGGGACATTTTAAACGAGAATGTAAAAATAAAGAAGCAACTGGAAGACAAGATGGAAAACATGATTATTATCAAAAGTCAATTTTTTACCAGCTTGCTCAACAACCATCATCATCCCGTGCCGTTGAAGTTGAGAAGAAGAAAGCGTATCTTGTTAATTAAGATGATGAAAAAGTAGCAGAAGGATTTAGCTAGGACAAATACATTCCGGCTGGTTCAGGTCTTATTGCTCAAATCTTGGAAGCAAATTCAGTCAAATCTCAGTAAAAAAGAATACCGATTTTTCCAGAATTCGGAAATGATGCAGATACCGATGATGAAGAAGAATATATTAATAAAGCTAGAAAAGGTTTGGATCCTGATAGTTTTAATTTTTTCTTTGCAGATAAGGTTGACATGCTGAATGAGAAGAAGGCGGTCAGATTGAAGAGAGAGTTGGAAACAAAAAGAATTGCTGAAGAAAAAGGAAAACTGGAAGCTGAGAAAGCTGGAGTTGAAGAAAGTTCAACAAAGAAAGTTGAAGAAGAAAGATGTGAGATAAAAGTGAAAGTTGATGAAGAAACGGTGTTTGAGAAGGTTGTCGAAAAAATTGTTGAAGTTGTGAAAATAATAGAAAAGATCGTCGAAGTTGAGAAGGTTATTGAGGTAGAAAAGATTGTTGAGGTCATTAAACCGTGTCAGAAATGTTTAGATTCTTGCAAAGATTGTGATGAGAAGGATAAAAAGATTGTTGAATTAGAAAAGCTGAAAGAAGATTTGTTGTCTGATGTGAAGTATGTAAAAGAATCATATGATGTGCTGAACAGAACAGTTGATGGTCTGAAAAAGACAAATTCAGAAGTTGATGCTGCTATGATAATGATGAGTTCCACTTTAATGACAAAGCAGAAAGTCATCAATGAGTATATTGAAGACTGTGTAAAGCTAAAATAGGATTTGGAACTTGAAAAGATAGAGAGTGAAAGAATCAAACGTTTGTTGTTGAGTTATAGAACATGTGATTATTTGATTGATCGAGTTTATCCTACTGTTGCAGGTCTTGAAGCTTTTCAAGATAAAAAGACAAAAGATACGGATACTGGTAAGAAACAAAGTGTCAAATATAACAAGTGTCCGCCCCCGATTTGGAATAGTTATTCTCCCAGAAAACCAAATGAGGAACATTTAAATAAGGCTCTCAACATCAAGTTAAAGTCTGAAATCATTGATGAGTTACCAGATAACATTGATGTCACATTCACAACGTCTGACACTGATCATGAGTCTGAATTGTTAAAGAAAGTGGTCGATCAGGTGTTGGATATGGATGAAGCGTCAAAGTCGAAGTCTAAATCTGAAAGTTCGAGTTCATCAGAAAAGAGTCCGAGTTCACCGGTTAAATGGGTTTACAATAAAGAGTTCCTGTTATCAAAATCTAATTTGAATGAAGAGCCAATCAAAGTGGCATATACTTTGAATGATTCAGACAAATTATATTCTGATGAGGAATTTCCAATAAGAAGTGTCAAATCTGAAATGATCAAACAGGTTTTCAAATTAACAGAAATTAATATTTCTGAAATAAAAGATTTAAATCTTCCTGAAAAACCTAAAAAATACACTTCAAGATTTCAACAGAGATTGAACAAGAAAAAGGGTTACAGTTATGGTTCAGGTTATCGAAAGAAACAAAACCATAATGGTAATTTCAAAAAGCAGGGTTTAGGTTTCATTTCTCTAGAAAATTATAAAAATGAGAAAGAGTATAAATCAAAAACTAAATTTGTTTCAGGTACAAGTTCAGTAGAAGAAGAGAATAAATCTTTTTGGAGACAGTCAAATAAAGAGTTTCTCGCTGAGAAGAAAAAGAATATGATGATGAGAACTGATCAAAGAGTTGAGAGAAGAACGTGTTTTAAATGTCACAAGATTGGACATATTGCTTGGAATTGCCAACCGTCCAACAACACAAAACAGGAAGTTTCTTTTAACTCAAGATTGGAAGAAATACATGTTAATGGAAAGAAACAACCAACTGAGAAATCTAAGGTGTTTGAAAATTCGACTTTCGAAACTGGTGATGTTTCAAAACATTTTTACAAAAGAAAAGTCGATTTAAACAAACAAAGAAGGGTTATATAATCTGAAAGTAGTTCTGACAATGAATCTGATTCCATAAAATCAGAGGAGTCATTTGTTGAGAAAAAGAATGAGAATGTTGTTCCTGAGTTGAACGATGAAAATTTTCCACCATTGCGGGCGGAAAATTTGAAATCAAAAGGTAGGTCTGAGATTTCAGGTCAATTCTTCTCTGGTAAAGAAGAATTTGATGCTGAAAAGGCTTTCAATGGGAAAGTTAAACATATTTTTGGAAAGATGGTAGATGGAAAGGTTAAGGGTGCCAAAGAATTTTACAGATCAAAAGGAGGTTGGGATAGAGTTGAATCAAAATCACCCAAGGCTGGTCAGGCTTGGGTGACAGCTTTTTCTACTTAAAATCCTGACTTGCCGTAGCTCCCAAGTTGGTAATCGTGGAGCATGAATCGGCATTTTTCTTGAGAAATTCACTTCGGTGATATTTCGATCTATAAGATTAATCAGGGACATTAAGTTGTACTTGATTTATCTTTCCTACAAGTGGTATTGTTGATAGAATCTAAAAATGTTAAATTTTTCAAAGTGGTTAAAGAAGAACAAAGTGATGGATTGATCCCCTAACCTACAAGTAGTAAAATCAACAAAACTTATTTTCCGGAAAAACCATTTGATTAAAAAAACTTAAGTGTTTTGAAATCTTAATGGGAAAATAGTTTGTTGAAAGGGGGAGTTCTGATTGTTTATGTCAAGTGAATGGCGATTTGAAGCGATTTGATATCAGTTGTTACTTTACTTGTATAGTTTGTTTTCAAATTTCTTTAATTAGTTTTGAATTTTAGGGGGAGTAATAATTTTCAGAAAATCCAAAAATATTTGAAAATTTGAAAAATCCAAAAACATGAGAAAATCAAAAACGATTTTTGTTGAGAAAAGAGGAAATGATAGTACATGAGTGGACTATCACAACATGCTAAAGAATTGGAAAGTTAAAATGTGATAAACGGTCTCACTGATGATGTGCCAGTAGGTTTTTGCACATTTAGTAGATTGTGACGAGATATAAACCTAAATTTCAAACTTGCTTATCTCGTGGGGAACATCTCTCGGATATATGGGTAACCCCCAAAATCTTGTTTGAAAGACCCCTCTTTCTGAGATACTAGGTCTTTATGCTTAGTGATATCTGGGTTATTATCCCGGGACTTCTGATTTTGCGGAAGCAATGGCCTAGTCCCTGTATAATACTTTTCGCTTGCTTGAAATATCGCACCCCCCCTTAGCATAAAAAATGATGAAACATTGCAAAATGCTAATCATGTGCTGTTGAAGAAAAGATTCTCTAAAAGGAACACACCTAAAGTCGAAGCCATCATCTCTCTGATTTTGCGGAAGCAATAGCCAGAGCTCTCATGGCCCTCGCATTTAACCCTTTACAGATATCATCCAGGTATACTCACCTGTAAGACTGAATATTGGGATCTGGATACGGGAGTATATTCTGAGGTGGGACACACGAATAAGTTTAAGTACTTAAAACACTAATCTCGTATCTCAAAACAGTTGAACTTTGTGTGAGAATTTAAGTGGATCAGTATACTGACAATCTAAGTGAATCGTTTAGAACTTAAAATGTTTAAAGCTTAACGGTGTTAGTGTTCTGTCTCATAAACTGATATGATCCTCTTACACAAACTCACAAAAAATATTGGATGTAATTTTTCTTTACTGCAATTCTTTTAATATCAAAAATCCAATAAGATTTTCGGAGTGTTTTAGCATAAATTTCTGAAAAATTCAAAAAGATTTTAGACAACTGATGTTGAAAAGCTGATTTTCAAAATTCCAAGTGCTAAACATGATGAACAACAGGGCTGGGAAATTTTGTTGAAATGAAAAATGTTATTGAAATGATTAAATGGTTCATTCACTTGAAACCAAATTTGAACGTGTCACAGTCAAGTGGTTAATAGAATTTGTGAAATGTCATATTATTACAAGATGATGTTTTGAATTTAATTATTCAAGTGATTAGCAGAGTTTAAATTTGTTAAATTTTAAATTTGTGAAATTTTACTTTGAGGTAGAGTATGTGCAGGTTATGGCTATGAGAGAGCCAGGTTGTGATTCTAAAAACTTGTGAAAGCCAAAATGCGATCCCAGCACAAATTAAGGGGGAGTCAGTTAGCAAAAAGAATTCGCAAGAGCCAGCGTTTGATCCTGAATCTGATCAAGAGAATTAGAGTGAGATAAGAGCCAGGTGGAGATCCTGGAGTCGATATGAAGAGAGGATGGTGGATGCTTACTCTGTCAGATATTTTGGAAGAGCCCAAAGACTGTTCAAGGCTGAAGATTGTGAAGACTCGACACCGAAGACTTTGTCAATATCCGAGGGGGAGTCTGTTGGTGCATACGTCTGTCAACTTCGTCTTGTATCGAGTCTTATATTAGAATTGTTAGATCAGGGCACATTGTACGAGAAAATAGGAGATGTGTGATGATAGTTAATTTTGCACGAAATAGCATTTGCCAATTCCGTGCGAAATACCAACATCTATAAATAGGGGAGCTGCCATCTCATTTGTAATGTTCATGTTTCCGGTACCGAAGTGCTGCCGACGTGTCAATTAATCTGTAAACGTGTCAAATCAATAATACAAGACAATTAAGTGTGAATCAAGCTGCTACAAAGTCTAATCAATGAATTCTGCCTCTGATTAGACCGAGAACTCTTCTGATAAACTCGTTTGGGTCACAGAACGATCCTACATAGAGTACCGTGACTTATGAGCTTCATCCAAAATAAGTTTACATAGATCGCCGAAGAATGGTACCCAAATCCGTTCCATGAAGTACAATGTTCCATCTTCCTTAGGCAACAATTGCGCTTCCATTCCACGTAATGATTCAGCTCGTAGGTTATCCGGTTTAAGCACTTCTTGCTGAGCTTCGCGAATTCGAGTAGTGAGATCCGTTTGTATGGTCATTTCTAAGGCTCGCACCCTTAGAGGTTTTGCGCGCTCCTTGCGGCTCAAGGCATCTACTACAACGTTTGCCTTGCCCGGGTGATACTTAATCTCACAATCATAATCATTCAACAGCTCGACCCATCTTCGTTGTCTCACGTTTAAATCCTTCTGATCGAAGATGTGTTGCAAACTCTTGTGGTCAGTAAAGATCGTGCAACGAGTACCATATAAGTAATGACGTCAAATCTTCAACGCGAATATAACCGCGCCTAGTTCAAGGTCGTGCGTTGTATAGTTATTCTCATGCACCTTCAATTGACGTTACGCGTACGCGATGACTTTGTCCCGTGCATCAGCACGCAACCAAGACCTTGTCGAGAAGCATCACAATAAACCACAAAACCATCGGTACCGTCAGGTAAAGACAGGATAGGTGTGTTGCAGAGCTTATCCTTCAATGTCTAAAAAGTTGTTTCTTGTGCTTCACCCCAATCGAATCTCTTATCCTTCTGGGTTAAGGTTGTTAACGGATGAGCAATCTTTGAAAAGTTCTCTAAGAATCGTCTGTAATACCCAGCTAACCCTAAAAATTGTCGTATTTCGGTTGGCGTCTTTGGGGCTTCCCAGTTTTTGATCGCCTAAATCTTGGCAGGGTCGGCATGAATTCCATTCTCATTCACCACGTGACCTAAGAATTGCACCTCACGAATCCAAAATTTGCATTTCGACAGCTTCGCATACAGTTGTTCCTTCTTCAAGAGTTCTAGGATAGCTCGCAGATGTTGCTCATGTTCTTCCTTGGTTCACGAGTATATAAGGATGTCATCAATAAATACAATCATAAACTTATCCAAATATGGCTTACACACCTGATTCATAAGGTCCATGAATACTGCCGGTGCGTTTGTTAAGCCAAACGGCATGACAAGGAACTCGTAATGTCCATAGCGAGTCCTAAAGGCCGTTTTAGGGATACTTTCTTCTTGTATTCGCAGTTGATGATATCCCGATCTCAAGTTGATCTTGGAGTAGTCGCTAGAACCTTGCAATCGGTCGAACAAGTCATCAATCCTCGGCAAGGGACACCGATTCTTGATGGTTAACTTATTCAACTCCCTGTAGTCAATGCACATACGAAAACTGTCATCCTTCTTTTTAACAAACAGCACTGGAGCTCCCCAGGGCGAGAAGCTCGGCCTGATGAATCCCTTGTCTAGCAGCTCTTGTAGTTGAGTCGAAAGCTCTTGCATCTCGGATGGAGCTAACTGGTAAGGTGCCTTTGCCACTTGTGCCGCTCCTAGCACTAGGTCTATCCGAAACTCCACTTGTCGCTGTGGAGGTAACCCAGGAAAGTCTTTGGGAAAGACTTCCGGAAATTCCTTTACAACGGGGATGTCTTCTAGCATTGGCTCCTTGGTCTCCTTGTCGATAACATGAGCAAGGAAGGCTATGCAGCCTTTTCGGAGGCGCTTTTGCGCCTTCATGCAGTTGATAATTCGTAAGGGCGTCTCGTGCTTTTTCTCCATGAATCACAAGAGTCTCTTCATTCACTAATGGGATGTGGATGGTCTTCTTGTGGCAAACCACTCCCGCACGGTTGTTAGACAACCAATCCATCCCAACAACTACGTCGAAGCTTCCCAAATCAACAGGTAGAAGATCTATGGAATATTTTCGCTCTCCAAGTTCCAAAGTACAACCCTTAATCACTTCATCCGCCTCTACCAACTTTCCATATGCCAGTTCTATAGAATATGGGACGTCTAGCATACTTGCAACTAGGCCTAGTGTTTTATTAAATTCTATAGATACAAAACTAAAGTCAGCGCAGGTATCAAACAGAACAGATGCATAGTGTTGGTTAATAGGGAATGTACCCATAACCACATTCGGATCCTGTCATGCTTCTCTAGCTCCAATAGTGAACACTCTTCCACCCTGATTGTTTTTAGGGCTATCCCTCTTGAAATGCCCCATGTCACCGCAGCTATAACATCCTTGGCCACGTCCATTATCGTTTCCGACTTGATTATTGTTGTTGTTTTCTCCTCGGTTTCCATTGCCAGTTTGGTTACCGTTTCTACCTCTATTTCCATTTCCTCCCTGATTACCATTCCCACCCTGGTTCCTGTTACCATTCTGATTTCCGTTCCCACCTTGATTCCTATTTCTGCGTTCCGCTCCATACCAACATGTATCCGTTGGATACCCAACTTTTCCACAGTTGTCACACTTAACGTATCTGCACCGACCAGTATGATGGAATTGACAGATGTCACACTTGGGTAGGGTGCCCATATATCCTTTTCCCCTAGTTTCAGTGTTTGTCGCGCCAGTCTAGGCCTCTGCTGGCGGATTTGCATCCCTACGCTTGTTGGAACTATTGTTTGCCTGTGTACTCTTCTTGAAGTTCATAAACTTTCTCTTATTGTCATTCGAGGATTCCACGTGAGTTTCTTTCTTGTTTGTCTTAGAATTTGAGAATTTTCCCAAGTGAATAGCTTCCTCAGTAAGGGTAATGCTCAGATCGATAGCCTCTGCGTTGGTTGGAGGTTTTGAGGCAGTAACCATGCTTAGGATTTGAGGAGCAAGCCCCCAAATGAATGGCTCAATCATCTTGAATTCATGCTCGACTAGATAGGGAATAACCCTCGATAAGTCATGGAATCGTTGAATGTACTCTGCAATCTTCGGCCCATCCATTTTCAAATTCCAGAACTCTGTTTCAAACTTCTGGATTTCGGCTCTAGAGCAGTATTTCTTTCGCATCAATTCTTTGAGCTCGTCCCAGCTCAGTACATAAACAGCAGCTTCACCAAGGGTTTGAACCTGAAGGTTCCACCAAGAGAGTGCACCGTCCATGAATAGCCCAGATATGTAGGTGACTCTTTGCTCGGGTGAACATTTACTCATTCTCAAAACGGAGTTAGTCTTTTCAACCCAATGGACGAAAGCAACGACACCTCCTGTGCCATCAAAGTTCAGAGGCTTACGGTCTAGGAATTGCTTATAGGTGCAGCTTGAAACACAAGCAACAACGTTTCACGAGTGAGCATTGACAAAGCACAATTTAGAAATACCCAAAAAATTTGTAATGTGTCTTGGATGACTAAACATTACCAGTGGGAGGATTGTTTCCTGAAGTGCCACCGCTGTGTTCAGAGCGGAGGGCTTCATGCTGCGCTATAGCCTGAGATGTGCGCTCATTGAGTTCAGCCTCGGTTCTCGGTAACGTGTTAGTGTTTGTGCTGCGTCGGGGCGACATTTTCTTCTAGGAAGAAGTATCGGGTAGGTTAGACATTATTCATCAAATAATTGTCTATGAGGTATATATACATATATATAGATATACATATAACATAAATAATCATCACAACAAGCAAACATGGAATCACATAAACATCACATTCACATATAAATCAACAATGTATAAATGAGAAAATGACCATTGAGCTTTTATAAATGTTTAACAACTTGGTACATTGTTTTTTTTAATAGTAGGAAAACAAAGTGGACTCGAGGTTACATCACCTCGGTCATACAAGTTTTTAACAATACAAAAGTAGTAATCATTTTCCGTCTACATTATCTTCTGGGGTCTTCAAAAGTCTTGAGCTCAATCTTGGTCTTCATGTCAAAAGTACCTGCAAAAACAAAGATCTAAAGCACTGGAGGTGGCGGGGGAGGAGGAAAGATCAGACTGTGTAGATGACCGAGCCCGTCCTCGAGCGCATTAACACGTCGGACCAAAAAGATGATCCGCTGCTCAGCGGTCAAAAATAGGGCATCGAAACCCTCAATAGAAACAGGAGCAGATGATGGGAATACAGGAGGAGGGAACGACGGTGGTGGTGGAGTAACAGGTGGAAGATATGAAGGAGATGGAGGTTGTCTAGCATTCGCCTCGCACTCTAACTCTAACACTCTCCGACAAAGGATCTCGAATTGTAGCGGAAGAGAAAGAAGGAGATCATCACGAGTGTACCCAGTATGGTGAGAAGGGTGGTAGGGATCTGATAGTGGCATTGAATACGAGGGAAACCACCTAGGAGGCTGACAATACGGGTCTACCTCGAACGGGGAGAAATGAGGAGTAGGTATGAAACCGGCAGATGCTAGAGGGTCGAAGCTAGGTGGCTGTCCTGATGTACCCTCCCCAAGACGGGGAGCGGGTATCTCGTGGGGAAAAATTGGTAGGGAGATCAAATCGGTGTGCATCAGTAGCAAATGGTGGGAGTGAACTCCCTGGGATAGGAGTGTCAAAAGCAGGTGGGATCTATGAGATGAGTGGTGCAATGGGGGGGGGAAGTGGACATCCTAGAGCAAATGTGAAAGGAGTAGTGTGTGGTGTATGTGTATCAAGTGGTGCGACTGGAAGTGGATCTACAGGAGCTGAAACGGGAACATGAGTGTGATCGGGTGGTGGGGTAACAATGGGGATGGTGTCAAAAGTGCTATCGGTCGGATCAGCACGTAATCCGGCCCGGCGGATGTCAGAAGAAGAAGCGTCGTCACTAGCGTCTGAAGAAGAAATGTCGATGACTGAAACAACCGGAGAAGATACCTCTAGAATGGCGATGTTATGGACCTCTCCATCGCCGATATCCTCATTAGGATGACCAACGTGAATAACAGGGACGGCATCCTCGTCGTCGGAGACAGCAGCTAAAGGAACGACATCTCCGTCGCCGATATCATCATTACCATGTCTCCAGGGACAGCAGCTAAAGGAACGACATCTAGAGGTATGAAGTCAATGATGTGGTCTCCGTCGGGGTGGCCGATGATGATAAACTAGTTCAGCTGGGGACCAACAGCTAGAACGTCGTTCACTAGAGGCTCTCCATCATGAACTAGGTCAGGCAATGCAAAGGGTTCGAAATCATCCAGGTCCTCGTCGTCAGATGAGGCAATCTCGACCAAAGGCTCGTCATCGGAGGATATATCCATGTAGGCATGATCATCATACACCCCACTACTTGCTGAGGATGCCATGGCAGACCTGTCAAAATAATCCGTACACATATATGCATATATATCAATGAATTATAATATTACTTAGTATATGTATCGGCAAATAAAGGCAACATATCACATGTGTTCACGCTGTTCCTGCTTGGGTCCTTTCTAGTTCGGCAAGTCTACCCCATATAGGCTATACCATCCATTAATGTCCTTGCTTGTCTTTCTTTCCTTTTGAAAAAAAAACTTTTGTTCCATGGATCTTGGCGTTTTTGTAAATGCATTGAAAAATATTTTGTTGGTTGTAAAAATATTTTCGTGAGAGAATCCTAGTGATTGTAGTCTAGACTTGAGAAGGAATCCTAGTTCACTACAATCGAAGCTCTGATACCAACCTGTCACACCCTGACTTTTGCAGAAGCGTGTACGTGTGACTCAATCAGTTTCATTGCATTCAATTATAATAAACAACTATATGATTAAAATTGATGTTCATCCATTCATAAGTTTTTAAAAATATTTCAAACACAAGTTGTTAAGTTTCAACCAACAAACTTCATGTTAAGTTACAAACCATCCAAAAGAAATTAAGTTCCATACATGGAGTTTTAACAAAAGACTAATAAACCAAGGCTTTGCTTCATATATCTCATCTAGAATAAGATATACAAATCAAACCCTTCAAAATAGGATTACATCTATTCTTGAAATTACTTCTTGAAATCATTCTCAACGCCGCTTGATCCATTAGTTTCCTGAAATGCATGTAATTTGAAAACATCAACAAAAGTTAAACGAGTTCATGTGTTTTTATGTGAGCTCCAGTAAACTTGTAAACATTTGAGAGTATTCTTTTGATAACCGGTATGTAAAGCATCTATGAACAGATCAATTAATGTTTTGCAAGGACATTAATATGTGTGCAATGGCGTAGGAAGGCTCAAACCTAGCGGATTTAGTACCGGTCCACCCGGCTGGAATGACATAGTCACTACATGCGGCCACACAAGGACCCATGAGTGGGGCTCGCTACACCCGATAGATCTACCACTCCTGCCCCTCGGTCTTAAACAAGATTAATGGTCTTAAGTGTGTGCCTACCCATCCACATGATCTAACAGTTCATTCCTTAGCTAAACTATACCATTGAAACATGTATTTCACCCCCGAAAGTTATAAATCCGAAAACAGTTAAGAGAAAAGGGGGACATGAACTCACTAGTTTGCGTCAGCAGCCTCATGTACTCAAAGTCTATCTTCACGGGTCGTACCACTACCTAAACACGTGCTATGTTTTATTAGACACTTAGGTCGTGTAACGACTCTTAGCCTTATTTGTTTACTAAGACTTATTTTGGAATTCTGGTATACTTTGAGTTACACGCTTGGTGCATGTTGTGTAGGTAATTATATAATTCCAAATTATATAAATAATTGTTAAAATAAGGATATTTTAACTTAAATTATTTCCATACAATTATTTGGAATATTGTTAAAAATAATATGTTTTTAACTTGTTTCGTCATATGGTTCTCACATATATATTTTCAAGTATAGGTATACTTGTATTTGCGTATTTTACCAAGTGTTGGAAGTATATGTCGGTATGTATTTATACGTAAAGGAATACGTATTTTCTCGTATTTATTAAGTATTTTATACTTAATTTTATGTATAATTTTCCGGAATATTATTTTTGTACAATTAAAAATTACCAACTTTATATCCTTAAAATATATATATTTTAGGAGAAAAATATCTGTAATTTTATTTGATAAAAATATGTATACTTCCACATATATCTTAAAAATAATATATTTTTAAGATTAAAGTTAGAAAAATATACATTTTTAGTTCTCACCAAAATAATATATTTTTGAGTTGTTCTTGAAAATATATATTTTCTTACACTTCAAAATAATATATTTTCTATTTTGACAAAATATGATCTATTTTTATAATAGTTGTAAAAAAATCACACTTTGCCGTTTCTTCGGTTTCAAAAATACCGTTACCACATTTGTCAAAATTCGAATTTATTTCCGGAATATATATATATATATATATATATATATATTTAGTCCAAAATGTCCATTGTCTGAATCGTCCAATATTTGGGTGTAAGTTATTTAGTTTCTTGTGATTTTTTGTAATAATTCATATTTTAATTTTTAGTATTTTAGTGTGGTCTATTATTTCTAAGTCCCTAATTTTTGGTATAACTAATATAAGTAATATACATGTAGCACATAATTTTTATGACTTCTAAATATATATTTTCCTAAATATATACTTAGTCATTTTTATTCTTAAAAATCAACCTCCAATACTTACGGCAAATTTTTATATTTAAAACAATGATCAAAAATCACTTGTAATCACTTGTTCAAAAATATTTTTCTGAGTGTTGAAATTTTACAAAAAATTTGTGACAACTCGAAATTTAGAACCTTTCGTTGTATGCTTGAACGTTAAGTGACTAACTGATTTGATGATTTAATGAATAGTATATGTGAACTCATATGATTTTGTGTGTGCTTGTATGTATGCGTGTATTTATAAATGAACCGAGACTCAAGAACCCGACTCGAGACCATGCGGTCTCGAGTGAATAGTGTAACCGATGGGCCGGTTGGGCCGTGTCTCTCCCCACCCCACTCGAAAGCCCATTAGGGTGCACCACTTGAAACTAGTATATATCCTTGCTTATGACCAACACTATCATTTTTGGACAACACACTCACTCTCACACACACCTTCTCCTACACTACCTCACTCTAGAAAACCTTAAGCCATAGATCTCCTCTCCTTCTCTTCGGATTCAACCGGCGATAACAAGAGCCCTCGGATTGGGAGCTTATCCATCGACTTTCTCATATCTTTGCACCTTAAAAAGCTAACCGGTTAGTGACTTTCATTATGTGTGATGTTTCGGTTGATGATGATGTGTGATGAAAATACTTGATAATGTGTTTGCTTGCTAAAGATTCATGCATGATTAAAGTGTTTGTTGTTTGATGAGTTCTTGTTTGATTAAATGATACATGCTTAGGAGAACATGACTTGTATAGAATAACATTTGAACAAGATAGTTGAATAACAAAAGAATGATGAGCTTAGGGCTATTCATGATCATCCGATTTTTATGTATGAGATTATGGAACAAATGTTTTGTTTGCAAGATGAGCTTGTTGTCTAGTTTAGGAATTATAACTCTTGTCCGTAAAATGCAAAGTGTGTTTGAATAAGAGTTGTTTGTGCTATGAACATTTGAATGATCTTGATGAACTATTTGAATATATGAAGAACTTGTTGAATATGATATGAGTGTGTGATGAACATTTGAAATTTGTTGTTTGATCCATTTTAGTAAGTTGCTAGACAAGAAAACATGTTTAAGTGGATGGTACAAACTGTTACATGAAATCGGTTTTCCATTGGATAGTACACTGCACCGAATCAGCTACTGTCCAGTCGAAACCTCCAGTTGCGACTCGAGACCACCACATGACGAGTCGAAATCCCTCGGTTGCGACATCGGTTGCGAGTCGCAAACACCTGGTTGCGACTCGAAACCACACGAGATCAGCACATAAACCGTATGACTCGAAACCACAGTTACGAGTCCGGTTGCGACTCGAGACCAAAACAGCACGAACCGAGACCATGATTGCGACTCAGGTTGCGAGTCGCAAACGCCTAGTTGCGACTCGAGACTATACGCAGATACACGCTGTTTGGGCTTGCACCTCATTTCGGACTTAAGTAATTGGGCCGGACCTTTGGGCCTACTACATGGACCTTATACGTGCTGATGTACATGAATAATTGTTTGGGCTGCCATAGATGATACTTGAATGCATTATGCTAGAAACATACGTGCACTGTTTGAATACGAACCTGATTGGTATGATACAACTATGATAGGACGCGAGTAGCCACAACATTGCTTGTTTGACTTTTCTGTGTTTCTACCGAGCAAACCAAGGTGAGTTCACACCCTCTACAAAGCATGGGATTCCCAGGGGTCGGGAATTGGGGTTAAGGAACATGGGTTCCTCGTCCTCCTTGGGTAGGACAGCAAAGGTTCAGGAATGTAATTCCTCGTCCTCACGGACAGATAACTCGTACTAGACCAAAACTCTATCACGAAGTCCCTCCTTTTTATATCGACTTAATCGCCGGGCCAATGGCGAGCGGGTCATTAGTTAGATAGCGCTATTTAGGTTTGACAAACCGCACACCGTGCCGCAGAGGACGGGCGTGAACTAATGGATCTGGGGCACGTCAATGATGATAGACGTTGACAGTTTCAGGGCACTTAAACATGACTACAGTCAGCAGTCGATATGGTAACGAGTCTAGTGTATACATGGGGTAGCCCCCACGGCCGAAATGCCAGATAACTAACACGGGGTAGCCCCCACGGCTGGATTGCCAGAGTAACCAGGAACAAACATGACACGTTTTTAACTATGGGGTAACCCCCACGGCAGGATGCCAGCTAAAGGAAACTGTTTTCGAAACAACTTAAAACGAACACCCAACCGTGAACTCACTCAACTTGTTGTTGACTCGTTACTACATGCTTTGCAGGTCCCTAGGTTCTTAACTGGAGCTTGCATGGAGGAGGATCGTTGTGGGACATGGACGGCTGTGTGCCATGTTAAACTTTGAAACTATTAAACTTATGTTTTGGCTTTAAGACTTATGCTTCCGCTTGCAACTTAACTATGTTTTGTTTGAACACCAATTGTATTGGTTGGATTTTATAACTACTTATATGCTCGTTCAATATGATTGGTGGCTGGATCCTGGTCAGTCACGCCTCCAAGCGGTAGTATTCCGCAGGTGGATTTTGGGGGTGTGACAGATTGGTATCAGAGCCATTGGTTATAGAGAACTTGGTTTTAATAAAGGGAAAAGCGTTTTTGTTAAAACCAGACTATAACCTGTACAGTGCTCAACGGTCCACAACGACGCTTCACTCCACATGCAAGGCTCGACATTCTAGGTAATATGGTCTGTGTATATTGCCTACTTGTTAGTTACATAGTACATTGCTCATGGCATGCTTGGTTAGAATAACTACTGTTGCTTGAACACGTGCGTGCTTGCTCTATTTTATCGTCGTACTTTCGCGAACCCCTCTCACTCACGTTCTTCTTGATATGAAGATCATGTCTGGACGCGTTAACCTGACACAAGCCCAGTTGACGGCTCTGATCAACGAACGAGTTGCCGCAGCACTTGCAGCTGCACACGCAGGAGGTATATCCTGCAGTCCGAACTCATTCTAGGATCTTTAGGATCCTACTCTCGTGAACCAACCTTTGTGTTAAACTCTGTCTTTTCTTTCACCCACGATAGGTCATCATGTTCAACCACCCGTGTGCACTTTTAAGACTTTCATGGACTGCCGACCAACTACTTTTAGCGGCACTGAAGGAGCAGTAGGTCTCCTACACTGGTTTGAGAAACTAGAATCTGTGTTCGAAATGTGCGAATGCCCTGAGGCACGCAGGGTGAAGTATGCTACTGGTACTCTCGAGGGTTTAGCCCTCACATGGTGGAACGCTCAGGTTCAGATGCTGGGGTTGGTTGCTGCCAACGCCACCCCATGGGAAACTTTTAAGGAGATGATCAAAGAAGAATACTGCAGTCGTGATGAGATTCACAAACTGGAAGTGGAGTTCTTCAACCTCAAGATGACGGGGTCCGAAATTGAAGCTTATGTGAAAAGGTCGAACGAACTGGCCATTCTGTGCCCTACTATGGTGGATCCTCCCATCAAACGCATCGAACTATTTCTTCAGGGCTTAGTGCCGGAAATCCAAAGTCATGTGACTTCAGCGAACCTCGCCACTTACCAGCAAGCCGTTCAGTTGGCTCACCGTCTCACGGACCAGGCGGTGGAGCAGAACAAGTTACCAAAACGCATAGGTGCTGCAACTACTTCTGGTACCTCTAGTGACAACAAACGGAAATGGGATGGAACTTCAAGTAAGGGTTCGACTTCTGTTCAGTCCCAGTCTCAGCAGAGGAAGACTGATGACTACAAGAGCCCAAATCAGTAATCGTCTGGTGGTCAAAGTCATGGTGGGTACAAAGGAAATCACCCCAAATGCAATCGCTGCAGCCTGCACCACAGCGGGCCATGCACCAGGGGCAACTGTCATCGGTGCAACAAGCCTGGTCACGCTGCAAAGGATTGCAGGAGCTTATACCCCGCCAATCAGAATCGTCAACAAGCTCAACAGAACCAGCGCCAGCAGCAGCAGCAAGGTGACAACAAAGGGTGCTTTCAGTGTGGAGCTGAGGGTCACTTCAAGAGAGATTGTCCCCAACTGAACAGGAACCAGAACAACAACAACAACAATAACAACAATCAGGGGAATGGTAACAATGGGAACAACAACAACAATGGAGCCAGGGGGCGGGTGTTTGTGATTGGCCAAGGCGAAGCAAGGAATGACCCCAATGTTGTGGCGGGTAAGTTCCTTCTCGACGACTTTTATGTTTCAGTTTTATTTGATTCGGGTGCCGATACTAGCTACATGTCACTAGAAGTTAGTCGAATGCTTAAGCGTGTTCCAACCCCTTTGAACAACAAGCACACCGTAGAGCTAGCAAATGGTAAAAGTTTAGAAGCCACACACATAGTCAAGGGTTGTAAACTTATTCTCGCTGACCAGACCTTCTCTATCGACCTCATTCCTATTGTCTTGGGTAGTTTCGACGTTGTCATTGGGATGGATTGGTTATCCCAACACCGAGCAGAGATTCTTTGCAACGAGAAGGTTGTCCGCATTCCAGGTCCCGATGGTGAACCTCTCATGATTCATGGCGACAAGAGGGGTGCTGTTGAGAACGTCATTTCTCTCCTTAAGGCCCAAAAGTGCTTGCGAAAGGGCCACACTGCCATTTTGGCTCTCGTTACTGACACCTCAGAAAAAGGAAAGAAGATAGAAGATTTTCCAGTTGTACGCGATTATCCAGAGGTATTTCCTGAGGAATTACCTGGTCTTCCACCTCATCGCCAAGTCGAGTTTCAGATCGAACTAGCTCCTGGAGCTGCGCCTATAGCCCGTGCACCTTATCGTTTAGCTCCATCAGAGTTGAAAGAACTCTCTACGCAACTACAAGAGCTCCTGGATAAGGATTTTATTCGTCCTAGCTCATCGCCCTGGGGAGCTCCAGTGCTATTTGTGAAGAAGAAAGACGGTACTTTCAGAATGTGCATCGACTACCGAGAACTCAACAAGGTGACGGTGAAGAATCGTTATCCTCTACCGCGTATCGACGACTTGTTCGATCAGCTGCAAGGGTCGAGCTACTATTCGAAGATCGATTTGAGATCGGGTTATCACCAGCTGAGAGTCCGGGAAGAGGACGTCTCCAAAACAGCTTTCAGAACTCGATACGGGTACTATGAGTTTTTGGTCATGCCTTTTGGGATGACAAACGCACCTGCGGTTTTCATGGATTTGATGAATCGAGTGTGCAGGCCTTACCTGGACGAGTTCGTTATAGTTTTCATCGACGACATCCTGATCTATTCCAAGAGTCGGGAGGAACACGAGCAGCATCTGCGACTTATTCTGGAACTCCTTCGAACAGAACAGCTTTATGCAAAGTTCTCGAAATGCGACTTCTGGCTTCGAGAAGTCCATTTCCTAGGCCACGTGGTAAACAAGGATGGGATTCACGTTGATCCATCCAAGATAGACTCGATTAAGAACTGGCCTGCACCTCGTACACCAAAGGAAATTCGCCAATTCTTGGGTTTGGCGGGATACTACCGGAGATTCATTAAGGATTTTTCTAAGATCGCACAGCCTCTCACTTCACTGACGCAGAAGGGCGTTGTTTATCGCTGGGGAAACGCACAGGAGTTGGCATTTCAGCACCTAAAGGATAGGCTTTATAGCGCACCTATCCTTTCCTTGCCAGAAGGCACAGACGACTTTGTGGTCTACTGCGACGCATCAATTCAAGGTCTTGGTTGTGTATTGATGCAACGAGATAAAGTTATAGCCTACGCCTCACGCCAACTCAAGGTTCATGAAAAGAACTACACTACACACGACTTAGAGCTGGGAGCTGTTGTTTTTGCACTTAAGTTATGGCGGCATTACCTGTATGGTACCAAGTGCGCCATCTACACTGACCACAGGAGCCTCGAGCATATCTTCAAACAGAAGGAACTGAATATGCGACAACGACGATGGGTCGAGCTGCTGAATGACTACGAGTGCTCAATCAGGTATCACCCGGGCAAGGCCAATGTTGTGGCTGACGCCCTCAGTCGGAAGGACACTGCGCCTAAGCGCGTGCGAGCTTTACAACTCACGATCCACTCTAGTCTCCCTTCCCAGATACGAGCTGCTCAGATAGAAGCACTGAAACCAGAAAACGTCAGGGCTGAAGCCCTACGCGGATCAAGGCAACGATTAGAACAAAAGGAAGACGGTGCTTACTACGTAACGGGACGCATTTGGGTCCCACTCTACGGCAACCTACGAGAGCTTGTGATGGACGAAGCACACAAGTCTCGCTACTCGGTACAGCCTGGTTCGGATAAAATGTACCACGACATCAAAACCACGTACTGGTGGCCTAGCATGAAGGCCCACATAGCGACCTACGTCAGTAAGTGTTTGACTTGTGCGAGAGTCAAGTCCGAATACCAGAAACCATCAGGCCTACTCCAACAACCAGAGATACCTCAATGGAAATGGGAGCAAATTTCCATGGATTTTGTCACTGGCCTGCCTAGATCCCAGCGCGGGAACGATACTATTTGGGTGATCGTGGATCGACTCACAAAATCTGCACACTTTCTGGCTATCAAAGAGACGGATAAATTCTCCACGCTCGCAGAAATTTACCTCAAGGAAGTGGTTTCGAGGCACGGGGTGCCCACCTCTATTATCTCAGATCGAGATGCGCGTTTTACTTCAGAGCTGTGGCAAGCGATGCACAAATCCTTCGGTTCACGATTAGATATGAGCACAGCGTATCACCCTCAAACGGACGGGCAGTCTGAGCGCACTATTCAAACCCTAGAAGACATGCTTCGTGCATGTGTAATCGACTTTGGCAACCGCTGGGAAAAGCATCTGCCACTTGTGGAATTCTCGTACAATAACAGCTACCACACCAGCATTAAAGTTGCTCCGTTTGAGGCATTGTACGGACGTAAATGTCGGTCTCCTCTTTGCTGGGCAGAGGTGGGAGATAGTCAGATCACTGGTCCAGAATATGTGGTAGACACGACCGAACAAATTGCTCAAATACGAAAACGCATGACGGCGGCCCGGGAACGTCAGAAAGTTTACGCCGACATGGGCAGGAAACCGCTTGAGCTCCAGGTTGGGGAGCGGGTATTACTCAAAGTTTCACCCTGGAAGGGTGTGGTTCGTTTTGGTAAACGCGGCAAACTCAACCCACGATACGTTGGACCTTTCGAAGTCATTGAGAAAATAGGCAGGGTGGCCTACAGACTAAACTTACCAGCAGAACTCGGTGCAGTTCACAACGTTTTTCACGTGTCGAATCTGAAGAAGTGTCCGTCAGATGAGACCCACGTAGTTCCTCTGAAGGAACTCACTATCGACGAACAGTTACGATTCGTCGAGGAACCAGTCGAAATCACGGACCGGGATGTTAAGGTCCTCAAGAGCACTAGAATACCTCTCGTTCGAGTTCGTTGGAACTCACGTCGCGGCCCAGAGTTCACCTGGGAGCGCGAAGATCAGATGAAACAAAAGTATCCCCAACTGTTCGCAAACAGTACACCCACTACTGAGGCCGAAGCTACGGAATTTCGGGACGAAATTCCAGATCAACGGGGGGTGGATGTGACACCCCAGGAAAACCGGGAAAACCATACAACTTAACTAGCTTCCTCAGTGAGTGCTTACCAAATTTCGGGACGAAATTTCTTTCAACTTGGGGATGATGTGACAACTCGAAATTTAGAACCTTTCGTTGTATGCTTGAACGTTAAGTGACTAACTGATTTGATGATTTAATGAATAGTATATGTGAACTCATATGATTTTGTGTGTGCTTGTATGTATGCGTGTATTTATAAATGAACCGAGACTCAAGAACCCGACTCGAGACCATGCGGTCTCGAGTGAATAGTGTAACCGATGGGCCGGTTGGGCCGTGTCTCTCCCCACCCCACTCGAAAGCCCATTAGGGTGCACCACTTGAAACTAGTATATATCCTTGCTTATGACCAACACTATCATTTTTGGACAACACACTCACTCTCACACACACCTTCTCCTACACTACCTCACTCTAGAAAACCTTAAGCCATAGATCTCCTCTCCTTCTCTTCGGATTCAACCGGCGATAACAAGAGCCCTCGGATTGGGAGCTTATCCATCGACTTTCTCATATCTTTGCACCTTAAAAAGCTAACCGGTTAGTGACTTTCATTATGTGTGATGTTTCGGTTGATGATGATGTGTGATGAAAATACTTGATAATGTGTTTGCTTGCTAAAGATTCATGCATGATTAAAGTGTTTGTTGTTTGATGAGTTCTTGTTTGATTAAATGATACATGCTTAGGAGAACATGACTTGTATAGAATAACATTTGAACAAGATAGTTGAATAACAAAAGAATGATGAGCTTAGGGCTATTCATGATCATCCGATTTTTATGTATGAGATTATGGAACAAATGTTTTGTTTGCAAGATGAGCTTGTTGTCTAGTTTAGGAATTATAACTCTTGTCCGTAAAATGCAAAGTGTGTTTGAATAAGAGTTGTTTGTGCTATGAACATTTGAATGATCTTGATGAACTATTTGAATATATGAAGAACTTGTTGAATATGATATGAGTGTGTGATGAACATTTGAAATTTGTTGTTTGATCCATTTTAGTAAGTTGCTAGACAAGAAAACATGTTTAAGTGGATGGTACAAACTGTTACATGAAATCGGTTTTCCATTGGATAGTACACTGCACCGAATCAGCTACTGTCCAGTCGAAACCTCCAGTTGCGACTCGAGACCACCACATGACGAGTCGAAATCCCTCGGTTGCGACATCGGTTGCGAGTCGCAAACACCTGGTTGCGACTCGAAACCACACGAGATCAGCACATAAACCGTATGACTCGAAACCACAGTTACGAGTCCGGTTGCGACTCGAGACCAAAACAGCACGAACCGAGACCATGATTGCGACTCAGGTTGCGAGTCGCAAACGCCTAGTTGCGACTCGAGACTATACGCAGATACACGCTGTTTGGGCTTGCACCTCATTTCGGACTTAAGTAATTGGGCCGGACCTTTGGGCCTACTACATGGACCTTATACGTGCTGATGTACATGAATAATTGTTTGGGCTGCCATAGATGATACTTGAATGCATTATGCTAGAAACATACGTGCACTGTTTGAATACGAACCTGATTGGTATGATACAACTATGATAGGACGCGAGTAGCCACAACATTGCTTGTTTGACTTTTCTGTGTTTCTACCGAGCAAACCAAGGTGAGTTCACACCCTCTACAAAGCATGGGATTCCCAGGGGTCAGGAATTGGGATTAAGGAACATGGGTTCCTCGTCCTCCTTGGGTAGGACAGCAAAGGTTCAGGAATGTAATTCCTCGTCCTCACGGACAGATAACTCGTACTAGACCAAAACTCTATCACGAAGTCCCTCCTTTTTATATCGACTTAATCGCCGGGCCAATGGCGAGCGGGTCATTAGTTAGATAGCGCTATTTAGGTTTGACAAACCGCACACCGTGCCGCAGAGGACGGGCGTGAACTAATGGATCTGGGGCACGTCAATGATGATAGACATTGACAGTTTCAGGGCACTTAAACATGACTACAGTCAGCAGTCGATATGGTAACGAGTCTAGTGTATACATGGGGTAGCCCCCACGGCCGAAATGCCAGATAACTAACACGGGGTAGCCCCCACGGCTGGATTGCCAGAGTAACCGGGAACAAACAAGACACGTTTTTAACTATGGGGTAACCCCCACGGCAGGATGCCAGCTAAAGGAAACTGTTTTCGAAACAACTTAAAACGAACACCCAACCGTGAACTCACTCAACTTATTGTTGACTCGTTACTACATGCTTTGCAGGTCCCTAGGTTCTTAACTGGAGCTTGCATGGAGGAGGATCGTTGTGGGACATGGACGGCTGTGTGCCATGTTAAACTTTGAAACTATTAAACTTATGTTTTGGCTTTAAGACTTATGCTTCCGCTTGCAACTTAACTATGTTTTGTTTGAACACCAATTGTATTGGTTGGATTTTATAACTACTTATATGCTCGTTCAATATGATTGGTGGCTGGATCCTGGTCAGTCACGCCTCCAAGCGGTAGTATTCCGCAGGTGGATTTTGGGGGTGTGACAAAATTTGCCATATTTTCTCTAAAAATGGAGGTTTCCATGCTTATTAGCATGTCATTTTCTTTTCAAAAATTCATCATCAATCATCAATAACATCCTACAACTTACCATGAGCCATAAACATACAATTCTACAAGATGGTATGAACTTGAAGTTTTGTAAAATCTTGTAGTATTTTACCATGATGCTTAACTTAGTATACTAACACTAAAAACATGGTTTTTATTTCATAAAACTCATTTTTACAATATTTCAATCTTTACAACTTGTGACACATTTTTACAAAAATTCATCTTCTTGGATTTTTCATGTTTTCCATACTTTAATGGTTCCATTTTAACACCTAAAACATGTTTATTTTCTTTCAAAAACCAAGTCATGTAAATCATGAAGTAAACTTTATTTTCTTGAAATTTTATTTTATAAGACTTACAACTTGTAGGAATCATCATCCTACACAAAATCATGTTCATCTTCAAGTTCACACTTAACATAAAGGATGATCAACATAGATCTTTCAAGATTCATCCTCATACTTGCTAGATCATGTTTTAAATCATCATCTAGCAAGCTTTTATGTGGTGATCTACACCACACACTAAACAACTTAGATCTTCATGATTTCAAGCTTTTATTCTTATGTTCATGTTCTTGTTTTGGTGTGATTCTTTAGATCTTTAGTCACTACATACTTTAACCACTAAAATCAAGTGTAAAAACAAGATCAAAAGGGCTTACTACTAGCACAAGGGCTTGGGAAGAACAAGATACAAGATGAAGAAGAAAATAGGTGGTTAATAGCTCTCTAAGATGGTCCTTCAAGTCTCCTTGCTTGCAACCTTCCTAAGTATGCTTGATACACCTTAGATCACTCTTGGATTGCTTGGAAATGGACTAGAAATGGATGTGTATGTGTGTATGAGGGTGGCCATAGGTATGAGAGGATGAGAGAAAGTTTGTGGAGTTTGAATGTGAGAAATGAAAGTGTGTAAAAAACTTAAGGATCTTGTGCTCTTTATTCTCCAACATTATGTTTATACAATGGTTCATGTGCTTAAAATCTATGCAACATCATCCAATTTAATAATCAAGAAATGGTGGAGGTGGGGGCCACTTGTTGACCATCCACCAATGGGGGGGGGGGACTAGTTGCATTTCAATGTTAAGTTACTTATTAGTTAGGATTTAAGTGATTTAGTTAGGGGTTTAATGTGTTTAGGTGTTTTGAGATGTAATTTATTGGTAATAACTAGTCTTGTAACATTAAAACAATTCTTCTAGTTCAATTTTGGTGTTTCGGGTAGTGTCCGGTTATTCTTTTGGTTACCGGTTCGTTAAGGTGCTAAATTACGCAGTTTAGGGTGTTATGAGATACCTTTTATGACAGTTTTCATTCCCGACACTTTACAAGTTATTCTGGACACTTAAACCTTATTTCTGCATAATATTTGGATGTTTAATTGCTGATTTTTGCTGAATTTTGCAGAATTCTGCTTTTAGGGTGTGTTTCAGGTACTTTTTAGTGCTTAATCGTCACTCGGAAGGCAGTTTCATAACCCTTATTTTCCTACATAGAATTCTAGGGTAAATCTTGGTTCTGAGCCTCAATCTGTGTCCTAACATGATGTTTGTCTGAGTACTGAACTCCCGTCAGTACTACTAGTTTATCTGATTATTGTGCTAGTTTCGTATGTGCACTAATTGAACTATTTCGGGTTGCATTTAACAATGATAAGTAACATGCATCATGTAATGTATTTGTGAGCCTTTTGAAAGAAAATAATGATATCATGCATATTATAAGTTCATCATGCACAACCATATATTACATTTACTGTTCACATCGTATGGAATTACATGAAAATGTGCCAGTTGTCACCTAGAAGTGATTAGAGATGAAGAATGAAGAAGATTCGGGTGAGAAAGCTTACAAATTGGCCATGATTCACTAGCGTTTGGGAGCGTTTGGAGTGACAAGAGTGTTGAAATGAGACACAAGTCTCCTATTTATAGAGTTGATGGCTGCTGGTATTCAGATGGACCATGTTCGGATGGACCATGTTCGGATGGACCATGTTCGGATGGACCATGTTCGGATGGACCATGTTCGGATGGACCATGTTCGGATGGACCATGTTCGGATGGACATGTTCAGATGGACTATGTTCGGATGGGCTCCATCCTGACGGATGGCCCATTCGGACTTTTGAGTTAGTTTCCCAACTTTCGATTCGTTTGATGCATTATGTTGCGTTAATTATTGTAAGTACTTTAAATATTTTAGTAAGGTATTAAGTATCGGGTTACGTTACGTTTCAGTGTGATAAATTGAGTTGCGCGTTTAAGAAAGTTTTGACACATAGATAATAATAATATGTATATAACTAGTAATATAATATAATAGGTCATAGCATATGTAGGATCGTTTTGCCGACCCGAAATGAGTCGTTCAGAGGCGTTCTACTCAATATGAAAGGCGGAAACAGACATATCGAGTTTGATTCAGCTAGATATTCACTTTAACTGTCTTTCTGATTGATTTGACAAAGTTTTACAGCGAAACGACACTTCGGCAGCACTTTGGCTCCGGAATCACACATACATCAATAATCCAAACGAAATTACAAGATCCCTATATATAGGCAGGCTGATTTCGTTTGAACATGCTCTAACGAAATCACCTTTCACACGGAATTACCATTACAAACGGAATTAACCATTTCAAACGGAATTAATCATGTGATTTAGGTTGAAATGACTATTGCTAATTTCAAGCGAAATTAACCTTATAACTTAATTTCTCGTTTTCCGTGCCATGATCTATCTATCTATTCTCATTCAAGACTCGATACAAGACGAAGTCGACAGACGCATGCACCAACAGACTCCCCCTCGAATGTTGACGAGTCTTCAGTGTCGAGTCTTCAACGTCTTTAGTCTTTATCAGTCTGCTCCTTCTAAAGTATCTGACACTGTAAAGCATCCTCAATCTTCTTTCTCTTTCTTCCAGAATTGCAACCTGGCTCTATGCTCTTCTCTTTAATTCTCTTGATCAGATCTCTTGATTCCTGGCTTACACTCTGCTCAGGATCAAGAATCTGGCTAACCTGCACACGTCTCTACCCAAAAATAAATTTCACAAATTTATAATTTGACAAATTTATATACCACATTTCTAGAAAGATTTAACACTTTAAAAACTTCTGATGACCACTTGTAAGCAAATATTCAAAATCTTTTCTTATTTAAACACAAACTCCCCCTCACTGATAGTCATCATGTTTAGCACTTGAAATTTTAAAAATCAGCTCTTCAACATCAGTTGTCAAAAATCTTTTTGAATTTTTCAAAAGTTTATGCTAAAACATTCCGAAAATCTTTTTAGATTTTTGAATAAAATGAAATGCAATAAAGAAATATATACCGACACTATTTTTGTGAGTTTGTGTAAGAGAATCATATCAGTTTATGAGACAAATCACTAACACCGTTAAGCTTTAAACATTTTAAGTTCTAAACGATTCACTTAGATTGTCAATATACTGATCCACTTAAATTTTCACACAAATTTCAACTGTTTCGAGATACGAGATTAGTGTTTTAGACACTTAAACTTATTCACGTGTCCCACCTCAGAATATACTCTCGT
The DNA here is from genome assembly GCA_030545235.1 of Helianthus tuberosus. Taxonomy (NCBI): domain Eukaryota; kingdom Viridiplantae; phylum Streptophyta; class Magnoliopsida; order Asterales; family Asteraceae; genus Helianthus; species Helianthus tuberosus. Next base: position 120,019,724 of record CM060410.1, on the reverse strand, counting down.
ATCCAGATCTCAATATTCAGTCTTACAGGTGAGTATACCTAGATGATATCTGTAAAGGGTTAAATGCGAGGGCCGTGAGAGCTCAGGCTATTGCTTTCGCAAAATCTGAGAGATGACGGCTTCGACTTTTGGTGTGTTCCCTTTAGAGAATCTTTTCTTCAACAGCACATGATTAGCATTTCAAGCAAGCGTAAAGTATTCTCCGGGGACTAGGCCATTGCTTCCGCAAAATCAGAAGTCCCGGGATAATACCCCAGATATCACTGAGTATAAAGACTTAGTATCTCAGAAAGAGGGACCTTTCAAACAAGATTTCGGGGGTTACCCATATATCCGAGAGATGTTCCCCATGATATAAGTAATTTTGAAATTTAGGTTTATATCTCGTCACAATCTACTAAATGTGCAAAAACCTACTGGCACATCATCAGTGAGACAGTTTCTCACTTTTTCTTTCCAATTCTTTAACATGTTGTGATCGTCCACTGTTGTACTATCATTTCCTCTTTTCTCAACAAAACTCATTTTTGATTTTTATCATGTTTTTTACTTTTTCAAATTTTTCTAATGTTTTTTGAATTTTCTGAAAATACTTACTCCCCCTAAAATTCAAAATCATTTAAAGAAATTTGAAAACAAACTGTACAAGTAAAGTGACAACCGATATTGAATCGCTTCAAATCACCATCCACTTGGCATAAACAATCAGAACTTCCCCTGACAACAAACTATTTTATCATTATGATTTCAAAACTCTTAAGTTTGTTTTAATCAAAATGATTTTTCTGAAAATAAGTTTTGTTGATTGATTTTACCACTTGGAAACTCGGGGATAAACTCATCACATTGTTTTCTCAACCATTTGAAAAAATATAACAATTTTAGATTTTATCAACAATATTACTTGTAGAAAATCAAGTACAACTTAATGTCCCTGATTTACCACTTGTAAATTGAAATATCACCGAAGTGAATTTCTCATGAAAAATGCCGATACCTGCTCCACTCTTACCAACCTGGGAGCTCCGGCAAGTCAGGATTCTTAAGTAAAAAACACAGACACCCAAGCCTGCCCAGCTTTAGGTGTAACCTTCTCAACTTCACTAGGGGTTGGGCTATAAGTTGCCTTCTTTGATTCGTAAAATTCTTTAACCCCTTTGGCCTTCCCATTGACCATTTTCCCAAAAATCTTTTTCACATTTCCATTAAAAACCTTTTCGACATCAAATTCTTTCTTCTCCGAATAGAATTGATTCGAGATTTCAACTTCACCAACCTTTTGTTTAAAATTTTCAGTCCTTAATGGTGGAAAGTTATCATCATCCATTGGAGGAACTGAATTTTCATCTTTTACCTCAATTTGTGGCTCCTCTGACTTTGTGGAATCAGATTCATCGCCAGATTTCACATCTGATTTCTTAACAACCCACATTTGGTTGTCAAGATTAACTCTTCTTTTGTAAAATCTTTTCTTTGAACATTCACCAACTTCATATATTGAATTTTTGAAAACTTTGAATCTTTCAGTTGGTGGTTCATTTTTCTCAATAATCTTTTCTTTGAGTTTAGAAACAACTTCATGTTTGATGTTAATTGCCTTAGGACAGTTCCAGGAAATATGTCCAACTTCTTGACATCTGTAACAGGTTCTTGTTTCCTTTCTTTGATAAGCTCCATTCTTAATTCCCTCTTGCTTATTAGCAATGAATTCTCTATTTGATTGCTTCCAGAATGAGCTCTTTTCTTCTTCCTCCGTACTTGATCCTAAAACAAATACAGTTTTTGTTTTATAAGTTTTCTCATTTTTATAATTTTTCGGTAGAATAAACCCAGACCTTTCTTTTTGAAATTACCGTTATGGTTTGGTTTCTTTCGATAACCTGAACCACAACTGTAACCTTTTTTCTTGTTTAAACGTTGTTGAACTCTTGAAGTGTAAGGACTTGGTTTTTCAGAAAGATTTTCATCTTTTATTTCAGAAATATTGATTTCTGTTAGTTTGAAAACCTTTTTAATCATTTCTGGTTTAACACCTCTTATTGAAAATTCCTCATCAGAATATAATTTGTCTGAATCAATCAATGTATATGCCAGTTTGATTGGTTCGTCATTCAAATTAGATTTTTATAACAGAAATTCTTTATTGTAAACCCGTTTAACTGACGAATTTTGACTGTCAACTGATGATGATCCCGATCTTTTAGACTCAGACTTTGACTCCGACTCCTCATCTTTATCCAACACCTGATCGACCACCTTTTTTATTAACTCAGACTCATGATCAGTGTCAGATGACGTGAACGTGACGTCAATGTTTTCTGGTAACTCATCAGATGTTTTGGATTTTAACTTTATATTGACAGCCTTTTTGACTTGCTCCTCAATTGGTTTTCTGGGAGAATAACCATCCCAGATCGGAGGCGGACACTTGTTATAATTTGAACTTTGTTTCTTACCAGTATCCTTTTCTCCAGGCTTCTTGCCTTGAAAAGCTTCAAAACCTGCAATAGTTGGATAAATTCGGTCAATCAAATAATCAGAACTAGAATAACTTTGCAATAACCTTCTGATTCTTTCATTTTCTATCTTTTCTGTTTCCAACTCCTGCTTCAGCTTAGCACATTCTTCAATGTAATGATTTATGGCCTTATGTTTCGTCATCATCACAGCATTCATCATTGTTAATGCATCTTCTCTTTCAGAATTTGTCTTTTGTAGACCAGTTACTGTTCTGTTCAGCACATCATACGATTCTTTCACATAATTGAGATTAAACAATAAATTTTCTTTCATCTTATCTTGCACATTCAACTTCTCATCTTTCTCTTCACACTGCTTACACGTTTCCGAACACTTCAGACATGGTTTGTTGACTTCAATAATCTTTTCAACTTCGACTATCTTCTCAACTTTAATCACTTTCTCAACTTCAACTACCCTTTCAGCAACTTCAACTTCTTTCTCAGATTCAAACACCTTTTCAGCTTCAACTACTTCCTCAGTTTTAGCCACTTTCTTATCAACAAACACCTTTTTCTTTTCTTTTGCTGCTTGTTTCTCCTTTAGCTTTTCCACTCTATCTGCAAAATAAAATTGAAAACTTTCAGAAGATAAATGAATTTTTGCAATATTAATATGTTTTTCTTCCTCATCATCACTATCATCAGTTGATGATTGATCAAACACTTGTGTTTGTCCTGAACTATCATCTGAAGAACTAGATTCATCATCTTGATTCTTCTCATCACTGGCAAACGTTTTCATCTATTCCTTCATCAAATCTGGCTCTTGAACTATTTGTGCAATGAGAGCTGCTACTTTTGAATCAGATGGAATATATTTGTCCCAGCTAAAACCTTCTACCACTTTTTCATCATCTTGATCAATTATGCCATAATAAGCTTTCCTATTTGCATCTACAATCATTTTAGCATGTGCAGTTTGTGGCTCTTTTTGTTGATACGGCTGATGAGCAATTTGTTGATATATGGCTTTCCGATAATAATCATTTCCACCGAACGGATTCTTTGCTTCATTTGCTTCTCGATGGGTACATTCTCTCTTGAAATGACCTTTCTCCCTGCATCGAAAACAAGTAACTTTAGATTTATCAAAACCCAAAGTAGAAACTTTTGCATCCAAGAAATCATCTCTTCCTGTAATCATTTTAAACTTTTCAGCTCTCCTCAACACACTTGCTAAACACCACTTTATATCCATCAGCTCCATTTCTTCAGCATCTATTTGATCATAATCCTCTTTCGTCAACATAGGATTTCCGATTCATCCGGTAACCAACCCTTCATATGATTCCAATACTGTAACAAGTAACGCCATATGACTTTTGACAACTTCTTCAGAAAAATTTTGACCATTCTGAAGATGCAATGCGATGTTGCAGTTTAAGACATGACCACTATTGCTGTTTGAGCTTTGGAATTGGTGACTAGAATTTGATTCCTTCGGATTAACACTCGGATATGAAGAAAATCCACTACTGCTGCTTGGACTTTGATTGACTGATCCAGATAAGTTTTCAACACTGAAAGCATTTTGGATTTTTGGACTTGTTTCGACATTCTGAACATTCCCTTTGAAGTACATTTTTACATCTTGTTGTGGACTAGGATTGTTCATTCTTGCAATCTTCTGTTGCTCAAGATCTTGTCCTTCAATCTTTTCAATGAACTGGGAAATTGTCAATCCTTCATATTCTCCAGTATTCTTTAAGATCATCAGAAATGTACCCCATTCTTTCTGAGGTAAAGCATCAGCTAATTTGTCAACCCATTCCTCACGATCTTTGTTGATGTTTAACAATGACATAGACCTTACTAAATGACAATATCTTTCAATCAATTTCTTTGTATTTTCTCCCGAAAAACTTGAAAATAGATCAAATTCTTTCTTTAACAATGATTTTTTACTCTTTATCATCTTTTCACTTCCCTCAAACTTAATCCGAAGTGCTTCCAAAATTGAACGTGAAGTCTTATCATGTTGAAGAAATACAAATATATCCTCTTTAATAGCTTGCTGAAGTAGACGGATCATCATCTTTTCTGCTTTGTACATGTCTCGTTCTTTATCCGTAAATTCATAAATTTTCTTTTCAATTCCCAAATCTGTACGTGGTAGTACATACTTTTTCTCAACGCACTCCCAAGATCTCAAATGATTAGCTTCAACCCAGTTTTCAAACCTATCTTTCCATCCGTAATACTCCTCAATTCCTATTAGCTTCAGGGATTTTTGCAAAGTTCCAGTTTCGTTTTCCATGTTCATGTACTTAGCAATGTCAGTTGGAGTAGTCGGGGATGTAGCAAACGCGTTATAGAATTCCTCTTCCATGATTCATTAAACTTTTTCACAAAACAGACACTTTCAAACTGAATACCAGTTGAAACGAAATTATCTTCAAACTAAATCAACCTCTTTAAACGAGATACACTTTCAAACGAAATCACACTTCCAAACGGAATCACCTTCTGAAGTGGAATCACACTACCAACTCACACGGAATACCTTTTTCAAGCGAAATTACTGATTTCGTTTGAACCTTTCAAACAGAATACCTATTTGAAGCGGAATCACTGATTTCGTGTGAAAATTTCAAACGGAATTACACTCTAATGCGAAATAAGGCTATTTCAAGCGGAATTGCTCAAGCGGAATTATAATTCCGTGCGAAATTAGGTGCAAATTCAAGCGAAATTATGCTGATGTCATCATTTCGGTCAAACTTTTGTCAAATTGATCATGTTTAAGCTCGATTTTAGATCTGAAACTTTCAAGGGTTTGTTAAAACACTGTTTCACACAATATGTGAGAAAATTAGCCGATTTTAACCGTGAAAAGGTGTTCAATTTTGAAAAGAAAGTGTAGAAGTTAGAAAATCTGATGAAATTAAGCTGAAAACGGTAGAACTCCTCCTCCTGTGCTCTGATACCACATGTAGGATCGTGTTTCGACCCGAAACGAGTCGTTCAGAGGCGTTCTACTCAATATGAAAGGCGGAAACAGACATATCGAGTTCGATTCAGCTAGATATTCACTTTAACTGTCTTATTGATTGATTTGACAAAGTTTTACAGCGAAACGACACTTCGGCAGCACTTTGGCTCCGGAATCACACATACATCAATAATCCAAACGAAATTACAAGATCCCTATATATAGGCAGGCTGATTTCATTTGAACATGCTCTAACGAAATCACCTTTCACACGGAATTACCATTACAAACGGAATTAACCATTTCAAACGGAATTAATCATGTGATTTAGTTTGAAATGACTATTTCTAATTTCAAGCGAAATTAACCTTATAAGCTAATTTCTCATTTTCCGTGCCACGATCTATCTATTCTCATTCAAGACTCGATACAAGACGAAGTCGACAGACGCATGCACCAACAACATAAATAATAGCGTTTCGAGTTTGCATTTGCGAGTAGCGTAGTAATAGCGAAATTGTGTATGCGAAAGCGTTTTAAAGCGTAAGTGTTGTGACATAGCATATTGACACGAGTAAGTAGCGATAAAAGTGTTAGGGTAACTGAGGATGAACGAGTGATCGATCGAGAATTGACGAGGGAGAGCGTCTCGGGTAGAGAAAATTGTTTGCGAAAAGCGAGTTGTTTGAGTGAAATATAGTACCTCACGAGTTGGCGTTTTCGAAAATGTTTTGAATTTTCGAAAAGTTTTGTTAAATCGTTGCAAAGGAGTTTAAGGAAAACTTGATTTAGGAAAATTTCCTTATGACGTGGTGTTAAGCTGAGTCGATGTTACACCAATGTCGTAAGAAAGTTTTAAATTATCACAAAAGTTTTAAATTATCACAAAAGATTTTTGAGGGAAAAGATTTTTGTTAAGTTAATACGAAAGGATTTTAAGGAATACTCAATCTACGAAAATTTTCTTAGGACGTGGTATTGAGTTGAGTAGATTTCAAACCAACTTCGTAAGAAAGGTTTCGTTTGTCTAAAGAAAATAATTTTAATTAAAAAAAATTAGAAAAATTTTCTATTTATTTTAAAATCATACAGTAAGCAGTAACAACAGTTTACTTAGATTCTAGCCCCACATGTCACTTTTCAACGAAAGTTTGTTAATATGGCTAAAACACTCTTATATAGGAAGTACCAGCGGCGTATCCACCATGTTTTGACCATATCACTTCCGTCTCGTGGAGCGATGTCATGTGTGCCGACATACCACGGATAGATTCTCGTATCCTCGGTCCAAGCGGTAAAGGGTCGGACCGAGTTTGGGAAAGAATTGAATAGGTTGAGCGAAAAAGCGGATTGTGAACTTAGTTAGCGATGAGAGCGTGCGCGAATGGTTCAGCGATTGAAATATCGAAGTAGCGTGAATGCTCGGTGCGTTAAGCGTTTTATGCGTTGGGAAAGAAAAGCGATAAGAGTAATAGATGCGATAAGCGTTAAAGCATTGAAACGTTGAGAGAGAATGAAAGAACGAAGTGTAATAGATTCCAGCGAAGATGCGATTGCGTTGCATTGTAGACTTACGAAAAGTCTAGCAATGATGCGATTGTGTTGCATTGTAGACTTATGAAAAGTCTAACGATGTTGCGATTGAGATGTTACGCCTTGCGAAGGAGTTTAGCGTGTTGAAAATAATCACCATAATATTAGAGGTCTAATAACGTTCAACTCCACATGGCATTTTCTTCACGAAACTTCGTTAGCATGGCAAAGCACTTATATATAGAAAGTACCAGCGGCGTGTCACACCCTGACTTTTGCGGAAGCGTATTATGTGTGACTTGCTTAATTTCATTGCATTCAACCATAATAAACAACTATATGATAGAAACCATGATGTTCATCCATTATTGAGTTTCAAAATAGTACAACTAACATTGTTTAATACTGAACAAGACTCCACGTTTAAAATACAAACCAACCAAATATTTAAGTTCCACAAAGGACTTGATAAAATGCATTGATAAACAAGGCTTTTAATTGTATGTCTTATCTAAAAGATAAAACATGCAAGTCAAACCCTACAAAAGTGCGGATGACATCATTTATTGTAGACACATCTTGGAAACCTTGAACGCCCGCCAGATCCATTATCAATTTCCTGAAATACATGTAGTTTGAAAACATCAACAAAAGTTGAGCTAGTTCATGTGTTTGTATGTGTGCACGAATAATCCTTGTAAACATTTGTATGTATGTATTTGTAAACCCGGTATGAAAACGTATATGAACAGATCGATTAATGATTTGCAAGGTCATTAATATGTGTGCAACGGTGTAGGAAGGCTCAATCCTTTGCGTATTTCGTACCGGGCCTCCTGGCTGGAACGACATAGTCACCACATGCGGCCAACTCGCGGACCCATGGGTGAGGCTCGCAACACCCAAATAGATCTATCCCTCATGCCCCTCAGTCCTTATTCAAGGATTAATGGTCTCAAGTTAACGCCTACCCATTCACATGATCTAATAGTTCATTCCTTAGCTAACCATACCATTTGTATCATTGTATCATTGTAACATTTATTTCACCCCCGAAGTTATAAAACTGAAAACAGTTAAAAGAAAAGGGGGACATGAACTCACAATCTTGCATCCTGCAAACTGGTATAACTCAAAGATCTTGTACCGAAGTCGTGCAATTACCTACACACGTGTTATGGTTTATTAGACGGATGGGTCGTGCCTCGACTTTTAGTCTTAATTGTTATGACTTAGCATCTTTGGGATACGTCTTTGGTATACAAAATATTATTCCAAAGTATATAATTATTTGTTAAAATAATAATATTTTAACTTAAATTATATTTATTAATTTTTGGAATATTTGTTAAAATAATATTTTATGCCAGGGCGATCGACTACGGAGTCACGGTAAACCAATTTGGTTTTATGCCAGGGCGATCGACTACGGAGGCAATACATATTCTAAGGAGATTGATGGAGAAGTATAGGGAGAAGAAACGGGACCTACACATGGTGTTCATTGATCTTGAAAAGGCCTATGACAGTGTGCCACGTAGACTGATTTGGGATAGTTTGGAGAGTAGAGGGGTTTCTGGGAAGTATATAGACTTAATTAGGGATATGTATGTTAGGACTGAGACTAGTGTCCGAGCGCCTGTAGGGGATACTGATTCTTTCCCGGTGGAGGTAGGACTCCACCAAGGGTCCGCTTTGAGCCCTTTTCTATTTGCAGTTATCCTAGATGAGTTGACAAAGTTAATTCAGGGGGCTCTTCCGTGGTGCCTGCTTTTTGCAGATGATATTGTGTTAGTTGCTGATAGTAAACAAAGCCTGAATGCGAGGTTAGAAGAATGGCGAGCAGCTTTAGAGGGAAGAGGTTTAAAGATTAGTCGATCTAAGACTGAGTACTTGTATTGCGACTTTAGTGGAGTAGACAACGATGAGGACATTCAGATCACCATTGACAGTCAAGCGGTCCCGCAGGTGACTAAGTTCAAGTATCTAGGATCGTTTGTCCAGAGGGATGGGGAGATAGATAGTGACGTTGCCCACCGCATCCAGGTCGGATGGTGTAGGTGGAGAGCTGCCACTGGGGTATTGTGCGATAGGAGGTTCCCAACAAAATTGAAAGGGAAATTTTATAGGGTTGCAATTAGACCTGCTATGTTATATGGAACCGAATGTTGGGCCATTAAGGAAGTACAGGCACGCAAGATGGAGGTAGCAGAGATGAGAATGCTAAGATGGATGTGTGGCCACACAAGGTTAGACCGGATAAGAAATGATGTTTTTAGGGAAAGGTTAGAAGTAGCTAGTATATCAGATAAGATAAAGGAGGGAAGATTGAGATGGTTTGGGCATGTGAAGAGGAGGCAGACGATAGAACCAGTTAGAGTGGTTGAAACCCTCGAGGTGGAGGGGAGGAGGAGTAGAGGCAGACCCAAAATTACTTGGGATGAGCGGATTAGGCAGGATTTGCAAAAATTGCACCTCTCTGAGAACATGGTCCATGATAGGAGCTCGTGGAGACATAGGATTAAGGTTAAGGATTTCTAGGAAAGGGTACAATTGTGTTTTTAGGTGTAGTGTAGTGTATGGTCGTACATAAGTAACTATGTGTATAGGATGTTTTGTACAGTTGTGTTTCTAGGTGTAGTGTATGGTCGTAAATATGTAACTATGTGTATAGACTGTTTTGTGTTGTCATATTTGTTCTGTTCTACCATGCACTATTTCGCAACTCATACTACATTGGTAGCTTCATACACATACACACACACCCCATGCTCTATTTATTTCTTTCCTGAGTGTTTTGGAGCCGAGGGTCTCTCTGGAAGCAGCCTCTCTATCCCTAGGGGTAGAGGTAAGGTGTGCCTACATCCCACCCTCCCCAGACCCTACAAATAGCTTTGCTACAAATAGCTTTGCTATTTGTGGGATTTTACTGGGTATGATTGATTGATTGATTGATTGATTTGTTAAAATAATATATTTTAACTTATTTGTTTAGTAATCCTTCATGAATATTTTCCACAAGGATGGGCATACTTATATTTGTATTTTAATCTTGTGTATTTTGCCAAGTATTGATGGCGTATTCCGGTGTGTATTTGTAAGTACGAAAATACATATTTTTGTTATATTTATTAAGTATTCTTATACTTAATTTTTGTATTTACATTTTCCGGAATATTATTTTTAACCAATAAAAATCACCAATTTGTATTCTTAAAATATTTTTATTTTAAGAAAACTTTTATAGAAAATTATCTACAATTTTTCCTTGGCAAAAATAGTTATATTTTCAAATAAAACTCAAAAATAATATATTTTCAAGATTATCTTAGAAAATATTTATAATCCATTTTTCACCCAAAAATAATATATTCTAAATTTGTTTAAGAAAATATATTTTCTTCAAAAAAATATATCTTCTAATAATTCAAGAAAATATATATATATATATATATATATATATATATATATATATATATATATATATATATCCTTTCTCTATTAAAAAATAATGTATTTTCTACTTGACAAAAATATGATATATTTTTTGTAACACTTGTAAAAATTATAATTTCCTTTTCTTTGGTTTCCAAAATACCGTTTAACTTGTTTGTCAAAATATATGAACTTAATTCCGGAATATATATGTAATCCATACTCCTTGTTCGGTTTGTCCAATATTCGGGTATAAATTATATATTTATTTTCTTGGAATTTTGGTAATATTTTGTATCATAATTCTTGGTATTTTGGTAAGTTATATTATTTCAAGTACTAAAATAATATAACTAATACACATAATATACAAGTAATCACACAAATTGTGACATCTAAATATATATTTCCCTAAATATATACTTAGTCACTTTTATTTATAAAAAACAACCTCCAACATTTGTGATTTTTGTAACAAAAATTATGGCAAATTTTATATGAAAAACCATGGTTAAAATTTACTCATAAACACTTGTTTAAAAATATTTTTCTAAGTGTTTAAATTCTACAAAAATTTTGTCATAGTTTCCCCTTAAAAAAGGAGGTTTTCATGCTTTCAAATCATATCATTTTCTTTTAAAATCACCACCAATCAACAACAAATCATTCAAGACTTACCATGAGCCAAAATCTTACAATTTACACTACACCATGAACTTGAAATTTTTGTAAAAACTTGTAGTAACTTACTATGTTGTTAAGTAAGTTACCCTTAAAAGTGTGGATATTTGTTTGTAAATCCCTTTCTTGAAAGATTTAGTCTTTTACAACTTATAAGATGATTTTTCTAAAAATCATTCTTTTGAATTTTTCTTGTTAACAACATATTTCTATACTTGATTTAACACTAAAAACATGGTTAGTTTCTTTAAAAATCATGACTATGTAAATCTTATATATAAACTTGGTTTCTTGAGAAAATCATCTTTGAAATCATCCATCTAAAAGCTTATATTATGTATAAATCATCATCATGTTCAAAAATATCTTCATTTTCAAGTTCATGTTCCACATAATAGGATGATCATTTTGATTTCACAAGATCCATCCTCTTACTTGCTAGATCATGTGTTTAATCACAATCTAGCAAGTTTCCTTATGATGATTAACATCATATTCACAAGAAATCACAATCAAGATTCACACATACACTAAACCAACAATGATTCTTATGTTAGTGAGCTTTATGTTAAAGATTATCTTCTTATTCTTTAATGATCTTCATGTTTAGTTACTTACATAATCTTTTAAACAACATAATTAGAAGTAAAATGAAGTTATGAGAGTCTTACTACTAGCACAAGGCTAAGGAAGAAACCAAAGATGATGAAGGTGATAAACTAGGTGGTTAATAGCTCTTGAGAAAGGTCCTTCAACTTCCAATGGCACCTAGCTCCTTAATCTTGCCTCTAGCACCTTTGTATCACCTTAGAATGGATGAGATTGAAGTGAAGATGGGTGGTGTAGTGGTGGTGGTTCTCGGCCGTGAGGGAGGAGGAGAGGGAGAGAGAATTGAAGTTTGTTAAGTCTGAAATGAGAGAAGTGTTGTATCTTGTGGTTTATAAAAACAAAGTCTCCAACATTGTGTTATCTAGTGGTTTAAGTGCTTCAAAAGATTTAAACAAGATCTAATAAATAATTATAGAAAATCCTTGGGTGGACCACCCATGGTGACCGTTGCCAATGGGGGGGGGTATAGGGTTGGGTTTCAACTAATTAGTTAGTGAAGTTGGTTAGATTCTAAGTGTAAGTTAGTGTTTTTAGATGTTGTGCAATTATAAGGTGTGTTATGATGTTCGGTGACCATAACTAGCTCGGAAATGATAAAACAATGCTTCTAGTGAAAATTTGATGTTTCGGGTAGTGTCCGGTTATTTGGTTGGTTACCGGTTCGTTAAGGTGCTAAACTACGTAGTTTAGTGTGCTTTATGTTCCCTTTTATGACAGTTTTAATTCCCGACACCTAGGAAGGTAGTCTAGACCATTAAACCATAATTCTGTATAATTTTGTGCTGTTAAAATGCTTATTTTTGCTGAAAATTGCTTAATTCTGCAGTTTGTGTGAGTTTTAGGCACTTTCCGGCACTTAAACTATCACTAGGAAGGCAGTTTTATGATCCTTACTTTCCTACACACTGTACTAGTGTAACTCTTGGTTTCTAGTTCATTCTGTGCCTTAACATTATGTCTGTCTGAGTACTGAACTCCCTTCAATACTTCTAGTTTGTCTGATAACAGTGCTAACTTTGTTTCGTGCATCATTTGAATCACAATGTGTTGTATGTAATAGTGATATGTAATCATGCAATATGTGATGCACTTGTATGTGTATGATAATAATCAGAAAGCATTCATGTCATTAATTCTAGTCAAGCACAGTCATTAAGGTACAAATTACTGTTTAATTATTGTATGGATACATGGAAATTTGAAAGTTGTCACACGGTGTATCCACCATGCTTTAACCACACCACTTACGTCCCGTGATTAGATGTCACACTTTGTCGACATGGTTAAGACGCTTATATATAGGAAGTACCAGCGGCGTATCCCCCACGCTTAACCATGCTTTTAACGTTATGGAACCATTAGAACTTAGTACGATCTCCGTGCCTTGACCAAAATAAGCCCGTGTGCACCCGTGATTAGTTTGTTCCTTGCACATTTATCGTACCTTATTCTAAAGGCGCATGGTTGGGGTAAAACACATTATATCGTGATATACTATAGATATATAGTGCTACTAATAGAATCTGCGTGTGAGCTTAGACTAAGTGCGAGTACAAGAGAGAGAGAGAGAGCGAGAGGGAGAGAGAGAAAGAGCGCGTGTGTTCGGGTGAGAGTGAGAGAGAGCGTGTCGGCGTCGCATATCGAGGCGACATCGATCGATAGAACAATCGTAACATATAGGTAATAGTGTCGAGAATCGTACCATTAACTGCATTGTCTTGCGCCTGGTCGATGTTGATGTCGAAACCTCCTGCTTGGGCTTCTGCGTTGAGTGCGGCGGCGTCTGGTGTTATCGATGTTGCGGATGTGGGGTCTGCTGGTTGCGTCGGCGGTGTGGGGAGTGCTAGCATTTCTTGGTGTCGTGGCCCTGTGCGGCAGTGGCGGGTGAAGTGACCGTAACAATTGCAATTAATGCAATAGTGATAGTTGGCTCCAGGCTGGTGGTGATAAGTACACTTCTGACATAGGGGGAGAGTTCCAGCGTAGGCGCGTCTTGGATGAAGTGGAACTGCTCGGAGCGGGTCGGGTCGAGGCATTGTATTTGCTGAGCAATTTGGGCTCGATCTTTGTCTCTTGTGGATAGACTGAGCGTCTTGCGGTGGTGCGTTAATGTGTGGTAAAATACACATATTTGTCATGTGTAAAGTGTATAATTTTTGTATAGTTTTTATTTGTTTTATTTAGTTTTCAATATTATATTACACTATTTGGTGTTTTGGCAGGTCCTGGTGCAAATCGAGCGAATAAGAATAATAAAGAAATATCCAGCTAGTTGAGTTGAGAAAACCACCAGAGACCGAATAATAATTGCAGCCATTAGTCCGAGCCCACTATCTATATTTTATAAACTAGAAAGTACATAGATTACACAAAATATATTATCATTATACAAATGGCGGCTAGGATATACTACATCATCACATGGCCATGTTTGATGTTATAATTGTGGTGGGGGCCATGAAAGGCTTAAAAGCCTAGAAGAATTCGTGAAGTGAATGTATTGTGCTTTTGGAATCAACATTATATTCTTGGATGCAAATAGAATTAGCCATATATATGAATATAATATCCTTGGACGAATTAAATTGGAGGACCAGGGAATTATACTTAGACGAACTTGGAGCTTGGTTTGCAAGAAATAAAGGTCCAGCCCATATATGCATGCCGTAAAAAATGACATCCCAAACGAAGAAGCTGCATGAAAAGAATTAATTGGGCCAGAACCAGAAGTTATCAAAACAATTAATTTGGCGCAAGAAATAGGGGATTTATTATTATGTATTATATTAGACGGCAGACGGCAAGAAGGTAGAGAACAAATTACGAATTGGAGACATCCTTGGGCGATTTTGGAGCATTCGGAGAGCTGATTTGGAGATTTCGAAGCATACGAATCAGTGGTACGAGTTCGGGACGAAGGATTGAAGACTACACGGGTTTTCTAGTTCTTTGTTTTTTATTTTTCTCATGAAACCTGTTATCACGAATTCGCGTTTAGACATCTTTGATTTGTTTTCGTTTATTAACATGCTTGGCTAAACATTTAAGCCACCTACACTTTGATGAATGGATTAGTATAAAGTTTTTACCTTTTTCGTTATTTGCATGATTATTATGGATTGATTGTGGTTAGTAAAAGGTTTTGTCTATTAATTTGATGTATATGCATGCTTTAATTTGGTTTGTTATTATCACTTGATTCGTACGATTCTTGGTGACAGTCTTTATCACAGAATAGAGTCATACTAGGGTTTAGGATTTTGGTGAGTGTCTATATAACATAAGAAATCTTAACTCTTTAGGGTGAAATTACGCAAATAACCCTAGAAGTAATTGTTAGTGATTTGCTAGATTTTAGTGTTCTACTAGTTCCAATAGCTGGAAGGTGCGGGGTTATTGATAGGTCTTACCCGGCGAATTGCTTTAGATAGTCCTTGGAAAAGGTCGTGCCTTATTTGCCCCGTTGGTTTATTAGTCTATCAAGTTAAATCAAGAAGCTAAACTACCCTAAATCTATAATTGTAAAAGAGTAGGTCAACATTAGGGTTCTTACGCAATAATTAGACAACTGGAAAGACGTCAAATAACCGGTAGGATTAACGGCCCAGGTAGCGCCATAAGTTTCACCTCGAGAAGGGTTGAGGGGCTTAGTTGGTGTCTTAAGAGGTTTAGTACTTTAAGATCCCGGTTCCATAAATCATGCATTTAACTTAATCAGTAATTTCTTAAAAACAATCCAGGATTCTAGTCTAGGTGGTCTCGTTCATCATATAAGTAAAGCCTTTGTCTTCTTTCGTAGTAGTCTAGTTTTTAGTTTAATATGTAGTTTGAATAGATTTACCTAGATTTTCCGTAACCTGCCCCCCCCCCCCCAAACAATTAAACAAGTTTCAGTCGTGTCTGTCAGTGTCTATTAGAGTCTAGTTTACGTGATACATAGAGTCTCGTGGTTCGATATCCGGACTTCCTTAGGTCATACTACAGTGATCGGTACACTTGCCGATTGTGTGGTTTAGGTCGAGTCTAGATTTAAAGCTTTTTAGTGTCTAGCTTAGAGAGTCTAATTTTAGTTCATTTTAATAGTTTGTTTAGGACACATCATGCGTCGTCGTCAATGTATTCGTCGGAGGGTTCGTCGGAGGATTCGACGATGATTGCTTGGTTAGCCTTCCTGGTGGGAATGTTGGAGAAGAACCCGGCCAAGACTCGCTTGTCATTGATTTATGCGTCCAAGCGATAGGCTTCTTCGATGGTAGCTGGTTTTGCAGCTTCGATAAAATCTCCCACACACTCCGGCAAGGCGCGGATGTACTTCTTGATGGCCTTATCGGGAGTGTCAACTTGGCTTTGGCAGAAAATGCTAAGCTGTTTGAACCTTGCTGTGAGGCCGTTGTTGTCACCTCCAACTTGCTTGATATCCCAAAATTCGTTTTCTAGCTTCTTAAATTCGTGGGGAGGGCAATACTCTTCCTTCATGAGCTCCTTCAGCTCATCCCAGGAGAGCGCGTAGGCTGCATCGTTCCCACGTTTGCTACGCTCGGCTGTCCACCAGTTGAGGGCTCTTGATTGAAATACTTCGGTAGCGCATTTGGTACGGAAATGCTCGGGGCACCCACTCTGACGAAGGGTAACCTCGATGGCATCGAACCACTGGAGCAATTGAGTTACACCTTCTTCACCTATGAAGTCCATTGGACCACAAGCTTTGAAGTGCTTGAAGGAGAAAGTAGACTTAGGCGCATCGGTCTTAGAGTCTTGTGATGTTTGAGAGTTGGTGAGTGATTGAACTTGTGCAACGATTTGAGGAATAACCTTAGCCATGAGTGAGGCGATCCTCTTATCGGTGTTTCGTCTAGCTCTTCTTCTGGTTGTACGTCGCGAGGTAGAAGCGCTCGAAGGCATCTAGACAAAGGATTTGGAATGAGATTCGATCATAATGATTTTGTGTTTGCGTTGCGATTGAGCATGTTAAAAACTTGTCATAGTTGATATAGTAATAAGTGTTCACATAGGAGACACAAATTCCTAAGTTTTCACAAATTCATATAATCGTTTGTAATCGTATACTATATATGTATATACTACTTACATAAGTAGCGCGAGGATGCGTTTAGGAGAGAGAGAGTGTGTCGTTAGAGTTTAGTTTTGTTGCGGACATTAGCTCCAGTTTTAGATTGCGATGGTTGTGCGAGTCGTGCATGTATTCAGTAGGGCGAAAAGCGATAAAATCGAGAAATCGATAAAGCGTAAAATCTCCAAGTAAATAAAACACGTAAGCGTAAATAAATTCGATGGTGCATAAAACCGGCAATTGAAGGCTTAAATAGAATGCCCTGGGTTTTGAGGCATCGACTATCCAAAGTGATTCAACCATTCCCAACAAGTTCGAGTACATGCTTAGCCTATAGACTATGCTCTCACTGTAATACGGCTACTGGCATTCGTCCTTCCAGTTTCTACATGACTCGGGTCATTGGAACAGTCGAGACTTTGGTGAGATCTTTTGAAAACCATTTTAGGGAGTGGAACGGGTTATTAAGATGCGGGTTTCACCCCTGACTTAAAAACTTCGCTCCTAACAGTGATGGTTCTCACTAAATAACTTCAGGAGTTCCATGAGATAGAAATGAAGAATTCCGTCGAGATATGGATATCACTCCTGAAAGATTCTCGTGCAAAGAGTAATGCGCTGAGTGAGTGATCTCGTCGAGAGTTCTTGGTTTTCACACCTAATCTCGACGTAGTCGCTCATTGGCGTTATGCGAGTGTCCACAATCGCGTTTATTGTGTTAGCCTAAGAAAAGGCAAGATAGTTTTCAGCCTGAGGAAAGGCTCAATGTATTTGCCTTAGGAAAGGCAGTTAGGCATTTTAAGAGTGCGCTGGCATACTTCGTACGAAGTGCATAACTCGGCGAGGTGACTTAATTCATACGAGGTGTTTCACTCGTGCGAAGTAACTCACTTTATGCAGTTGTCCCAATTCGTACGGGTATCCCTTGCTTGAATATGATAGATAGAATTCACACAAAAAGAGGTCCGAGTTGGTACTTAGACTATAGACTAGGTCAGATCATGCATTCCTACCTAATTCCCTATAGTTATGGCTCTGATACCAATCTGTCACACCCCAACCGATGGCCGAATCATCGGGGCGCGGAACTAGGCGAATCAGATTGCTCAAGAGAATCCATAATAACTATTTAGCGATAATATTTAAACAGTTCATTATCCCATACTAACAAACAAATATTTTACAAACGGTTATCACAGATTTCATGTCTCTCAAATAATACAACTCCGACAACCTAGATTTTAGGTGAGTTTCTAAGTAAACTAGCCTTGATTCGAGATAATCTGCGTCTATCCTGCAACATATGTTAAAATAATGTCAATACAAAAATTTATTGGCGAGTATACAAGTTTTCAAAGACATAGTAATAAAAGCGTTTACGCATAACCAACATGTAACACGTAACGGGCGAAGAAAGTAAACTACCAACAATGATGCTTCCTAACTGCGTGACTGCGAGTAGAGTGTGTGCGACATATGTTCACCACTGTGAACACATGAAGTAAGTAGAGTATGTGATCCCTAGCAACCCCTGTCCACGACAGGTGCTGAGTCCAAACTATAGTACTATCGTTGCTAGAGGCGTCTGGCAAGTAATCATCGTATAAGCATAGTAACAAACATTCAACTAATCACGTATAACATGCGAGTGCAGTTAGCGTTTGTAATGCATTTATGTGTTGTGTTTTGATAGAGAACGTATGTTACACCCAAAAGTGCGTTAAACGAAAATGGGTTTGAGTATACTCACATTGTGTGTCCAACAGATAAACACGATCTGGTTGGGTGGTTTAGAGCGCCGGATCAGCCTGTGTACGGGAACAGATGCATAAGTATTCCTCAGGGCTGAACGCTCAGAATCAGCGTGTCGAATGGCGTAAAAGTGGGTTAAGTGTTGTAACAGTGCATCCGAACGGAAGGTCATCCAGACGGATGGTCATCCTGACGGATGGTCATCCTGTCGGATGGTCTCAGCCCATCCGGTCGAACTTACTGTTCTTGACGGAGAGGGCGTGACGACGTGTCAAACAACGGGAATACTCCAAGCATAGCTCACTTGATCGGATGGTCTCAGCCCATCCGCTCGAACTTACTGTTCTTGATGAAGATCCTTGTTCAGCCCGTTAATCAGTCATCTCTCCTGTGGAAATCCGTTTTCAAGCAGGCTCTCGACTAAGGAACAAGTAAAGAGTCTGAATGAGCCCAGATTCCATCGGTTTAGTGTGGAAGTTGAAGAAAATTTTGAAAACAGATGAAAAGTGTTGAAATCTTGTTGAGATTAAGTTAAAAGTGTGGAAATCCTTTATATCTGGAACTCATCTTTATCAAATGATGCTCTACAACAGGTGCCTAAGCAAACCGAGTGTAAACCACCTTCAAGAGGTCCAAACTAGGAGATTTGGAGAGAAAAGTTAGTGTTTGTGTGATTTTGATGAAGAAATGGAGTAGAAGTGATTAGAGATGAAGAATGAAGAAGATTCGGGTGAGAAAGCTTACAAATTGGCCTTGATTCGCGGGTTGAAGCTTGAGAGCGTTTGGAGTGACAAGAGTGTTGAAATAAGACACAAGTCTCCTATTTATAGAGTTGAGGGCTGCTGGTATTTGGATGGACCATGTTCGGATGGACCATGTTTGGATGGACCATGTTCGGATGGGCTCCATCCTGACGGATGGCCCATTCGGACTTCTGAGTTAGTTTCCCAACTTTCGATTCGTTTGATGCGTTATGTTGCGTTAATTATTATGAGTACTTTAAATATTTTAGTAAGGTATTAAGTATCGGGTTACGTTACGTTTCAGTGCGATAAATTGAGTTGCGCGTGCGAGCGTTTGCGCGTTTAAGCAAGTTTGATACATAGATAATAATAATATGTATATAACTAGTAATATAATATAATAGCTCATAGCATAAATAACATCATTTTGAGTTTGCGTTTGCGAGTAGCGTATTAATAGCAAAATTGTGTATGCGAAAGCATTTTAAAGCGTAAGCGTTGTGACATAGTGTATATTAATAAGCATTGTAGCGCGAAAATATGCGAAGTAGCATAGTAAGCGATATAGTTTACATTATGATCCGAATCTCTGGTGCTACGAGTAACGAGAGCGATAAGCGGGTTGTTACATGGATAGTTTTTGTGCAGACATGGTTCAACGTGGATTACGACGGCTCTGATACCAATTGGTACCAACCTAATCGTTTCTCAAATGATCCAATAAAATAGATGGAAACTAAAAGAATATTTAGAGAGAAACTCAAAACTTAATTCATTTCATTGATAAAATTTAGTAAACTAGTCATGGCTTTTATAGCCTTACAAAAAGGATAAAAGTAACCGAACATTAACCCCACTAATCTAAACTAATATGATGCATAAAAATAAACTAGTTGATTTTTCGCCCGCGCGTTGCGGCGGGGACCTAATGTCTACAAAACGTGTGTCGGCAATGGCAAGCAGATACCATGTATCAAAACATAAATAAAAATGACGTGGTAACGATAGTCACTTCGTCCTAAAAAACAATTTTAAATAATCGAATATTTAATAATAGGACCCATACGTCCTACACATTGGAAACTCAGTTGTTTTCAGTTTAGTTATTACGATGCTAACACGTTAAAATATAGATGAGCTTGGTACCGGTAACGACACCGAAAGTACCGATCTGAGAAATCATCGAAATTAGGTACCGGCACCGAAAATGCTCGGTACCATACGATATGGTATTTGAAGGTAAAAATCAGTAAATACAAGTATGGTGCTAGACAAGTGTCGAACCGAAAGTAACGATTCTGAAAACGCCAAAAGGGGTACCAAATAATGATTGGTATAGTAAATTTGATACCGATACGGTACCGGTTTGATTACAGGATTTGATATGATTTGCTCATCAATAATCTAAATATCCAAGTTAATTTTACATGCTACAATTCATTCATTATAGAAAAAGAAAACAAAATAAGGTGTTTTGTATATACAACCTCATTTAAACGAAATATAGTTTACTTACAGTGTGTATGAAAAGTAATCTAAATGGTGCAACTACTTGCGTTGCTACGTTGCTATAGGATTTGATGAGCTCGGTACCAACCGGTACCGAAAATACCGTTACCGAAAATCCCCAAAAGTGGGTACGGATACCGAATATACCTGGTACGGTACGGTTCGGTACCGGTCGGTACTGGTACGGTACCAGTACCGGTGCCGAACCGATACCGAAAATGTCAAAAGTCGGTACCATTCGGTACCGAAAATATAACCAGTTTGATAAATTTGATACCAGTACCGGTACCCGATACCATTTGCTCATCCCTTTGATGATGTTATTATTCATTGGGTTGTGTATGAAAAGTAATCTAAATGGTGCAATTACTTGCGTTGCTACGTGGCTACAGGATTTGATGAGCTCGGTACCAACCGTTACCGAAAATCCCCAAAAGTGGGTACCGGTACCTAATATACCTGGCATGGTACGGTTCGGTACCGGTCGGTACTGGTACGGTACTAGTATTTAAGGGTAAAAACCGGTGAATACCGGTGCCGAACCGATACCGAAAATGTCAAAATTCGGTACCGGTTCGATACCGAAAATATACCCAGTTTGATAAATTTGATACCGATACCGGTACCAGTACCCGATACCATTTGCTAATTCCCTTGATGATTTTATTGTTCATTGTGTTCTAATTATAAAAGGACATTAAAAAAAAGAGCCTCATTTACTGTTCATTCAGTTTGTTTTTTAATATATGTATAATTGAAGAAAACATGCACTTTTTTTTAACGGCAAATTTGGATCATTGACGGACCATTGGAGTATCATCGTGCTACCAGCGGAACCACCCGATCATATCCATCTCCACTAGGCATAATGCCTATACACCAATTCAGGAGGAAACCGAATAAATATGGGAAAATCCCTTTGTGGGAATCAAACCTAGGACCTGTTGGTCCTAAAGTCTTATCTCACCACTAAGATGCCACTACGTTTTAAAGCCATTGAAAAAAAAAGAAGAAAACATGCATTAAACAAACAAATGAACTACTAAAATATGAGTAGGAAAAACGTGGCCAAGGCATGTATCAATATACATCCGTAATTTTCTCACCAACAAAATAATTAACACTCGGGCAAACTTTAAATATGAACACATTGGCATATCCAAAACCTACCTTAAATTATGATCACAAATAGGGCTGTTCACGAGCCGAACCGATCAAACCTTTGTTCGTGCTCAGTTCGTTTAAAAACCGATCCGAACCGAACCGAGCGTTTTTTCAACCGAGCCAAAGTCGAGCGAGCGTCTTTCGATCCGAGCATTTTTCGAACGAACATCGAGTGAGTATCGAGCGTTGCCGAATAAACAAGGAAAGTGACGATGGGAGTGCTAGTTATTAGAATAAAGCGCAGTTTTCGTCCCTGATGTTTCGTCCTATATAACACAAGTAAAAATTTAACAAATAACAAGGAATACAAAAAGACACAACTAGTTCCATTGAGATTAACTAAGCGGGAAGATAAATTGTCAACCGATTGAAACATACCCTTGTTCTATCGGAGGTTTGAAATTGAATGGATCGATTGAAGATAAACCCTGGCGAGTTGGCGTCTTGGCGAGTGGTGATGGAGAAATCAAATAACGATGGCCAATGGGGGTTTTGATTGTCACACCCCAACCGATAACGGAAACAACGGGGCGCGGCACTGAGCGAAACAGATTGTCTAGGAGTTTCCATAACAACTATGATTACCAATTATTTAAGCATCAGGTGTCATACCATGACATAACAAGTAGCATAGTTATTACAGACAATTCAAAGACAAATAGTTCTGAGTCGATAACTCAAATATAAATAGTTTGTTTGTTTCTAGACTCTCTCCTACTTGATTCCACAAAAGCAAGAGCACAACACCCTAAGCATTTCAAACACCTGTCACATACGTTAAAATAGAGGTCAATACACATAGTGTAAAGGTGAGCATACAAGTTTAATAGTAATATTAGAGTTCGAAAGCGTTTACACATAACCAGCATGTAACATGTAGAATGCGAAGCTAGTAGGTTATCGACAGGCTTTTCCACGAAGTGTAATGTTTCGTCTACTTGTAAATCCTCAAGAGGGACATGTAGTTCTGGTTGGCCAAGCACTTTCTGAGGTTCGAAACGTGGAAAGTTGGGTTGACGTTACTAAGTTCCTCTGGTAGTTCGAGTCTGTAGGCCACCTTTCCAATCCTTTCCAAAATTTTGAAGGGTCCAACATATCGAGGCGCGAGCTTTCCTTTCTTGCCGAATCTGATCACTCCCTTCCAAGGTGCAACCTTTAGGAGTACGTGATCACCAACGTCAAATTCAAGGGGCTTGCGGTGTATATCAGCGTAACTTTTCTGTCGACTTCGAGCTTCCAATAGATTGTCTCGAATTTGGAGGATTTTGTCAGTCGTTTCTTGCAACAGCTCAGGACTGGTAATTTGCGCGTCTCCGATCTCGTGCATACAATAGGCGATCGACATTTCCTTCCGTATAATGCCTCAAATGGTGCCATTTGTGTGCTAGAATGATAACTGTTATTGTACGAGAATTCGACCAAAGGTAAGTGCGCGTCCCAATTACCACTGAAATCTATGACACACGAGCGAAACATGTCTTCAAGGGTACAAATCGTTCTTTCAGTCTGACCGTCCGTTTGGGGATGGAAAGCGGTACTTAGATTAAGAGTAGTACTGAGAGCAGATTGAAACGTTTCCCAAAGACGCGAGATAAACCGACCATCGCGGTCAGAGATGATGCCACGAGGCGTCCCGTGTTGACAAATGATTTCGTCGGTGTAGATTCGGGCTAATTTTTCTACCTTAAAGTCTTCTCGTATCGGTAGGAAATGAGCTGATTTAGTCAAACGGTCAACGACAACCCAGATGTTGTCGTGACCTGATTGCGTGCGCGGTAGTTTCGTTATGAAGTCCATAGCTATACTCTCCCATTTCCACATCGGGATTTCGGGTTGAACGAGTAAGCCAGAGGGTCTTTGATGCTCAGCCTTGACCTTGGAACAGGTCAGGCATTTCAAAACATAGAGGGCGATATCCTTTTTCATGCCCGGCCACCAGTACTTGTAGCGCATGTCCTGGTACATTTTGTCAGCACCGGGATGAATAGAATATCGAGATTTGTGGGCTTCGTCCTTCAGTAGTTGTCGCAAATTGGTACGCTTGAGAATCCAAATTCGGTCAACATAATGGAAGATACCATTCGACTTATTCTCTAGTTGGGCGCCATCGTTTAGAATCTTTTCCTTCTTCAAAGTTCGTTCGGTAAAACAAACATGCTGAGCGTCACGGATGAGAGCTTCGAGATTAAACTGGGCTTGAGACTTACGAACGCTATGCAGATAGCTTCATCGACTGAGAGCATCGACGACGATGTCTGCTTTGCCTGGATAGTAATGGATCTCACAGTCGTAATCGTTGAGGAGTTCTACCCACCGGCGTTGACGCATATTCAGTTCCTTCTGGTCAAAGATATGTTGTAGGCTCCTATGATCGATGAAGATCGTACACTTAGTTCCGTAAAGGTAGTGTCGCCAAATCTTTAACGCAAAAACAACTGCGCCAAGCTCAAGGTCATGTGTGGTGTAGTTTTTCTCGTGGATCTTGAGCTGCCGAGAAGCGTACGCGATAACCTTGTCTTGTTGGATGAGAACACAACCAAGACCAAGGTTAGAGGCATCGCAGTAGACTACGAAATTGTCGTTTCCGTAGGGTAGTGAGAGCACGGGAGCATTGCAAAGCATAGCTTTGAGAGCTTGAAAGGCTTCCTCTTGTTTGGTTCCCCAAACAAAAAGTTTGTCCTTATGCATAAGGGAGGTAAGCGGCACAACGATTTTAGAGAAACCTTCAATAAATCGGCGATAATAGCCTGCCAGTCCGAGAAAATAACGGACTTCAGACGGGTTCTTGGGTGTAACCCAACTCTTAACAGCCTCGATCTTCGCGGGATCGACATGAATTCCTTGACTATTGACAATGTGACCCAAGAATTGGACCTCCTCCAGCCAGAATTCGCACTTGGAGAATTTGGCATAGAGACGGTTCCCTGGAGTAACTCAAGAGCCAACATAGATGTTGCGAGTGTTCGGCTTTTGACTTGGAATAGATCAGGATATCGTCGATGAACACGATGACGAAGCAAAGGATAGCCTGAGTGTAGATCAATCTTAGAAAAAAACTTTGCACCTTGTAACTGATCAAACAAATCATCGATTCGAGGCAAGGGATAGCGATTCTTAATTGTCAGCTTATTAAATTCCTTGTAATCGATGCACATCCGGAACGATCCATCCTTCTTTTTGATGAAAAGGACCGCCGCGCCCCATGGAGAGGTGCTAGGGCGAATAAAGCCTTTATCAAGAAGTTGCTGGAGCTGACTCGAGAGTTCACACATTTCATAAGGAGCGAGATGATAAGGCACTTTAGCAACAGGATTTTCTCCAGGAATTAGGTCGATTCGGAAGTCGATATCACGGGTGGGAGGTAAACCAGGTAAATCATGTGACAACTGGCACAAAACCGGTAATTTCCGTACAGTCTAATTATTAGTAAATATCTGCAATTATATGCTTAAATGTCAACATTTTCTAATTTCATGCTATACATGTGAATTCATGCACGTTTTATGCTTCAAATATTGCTTTATGCATTACTTTAGCGTTACGTCAGAAAGACTAGTAAACTCACCGGTAAGACACGCTGTGTCAGCAAATCTGCAGAAAGCAGTCAGATAATAGAATTAGGGCCTAGGAATAGGTCCAACATCAAAAATACCTTAAAACCCAAGTGTGGATACAAGGGTAACATATAAACTTTCCGGAAGCTAACCTATGCACTAAAAAGCACCCGAAACTTATCTAAAATGCTGAAATCAACATAATTCAACAACAATTCAGCTATAATCAGCTTTTAAACACGTTAATATCATGTATAATTATTGTTTTATTGTCCAAAATAACTTACAAAGTGTCGGGAATTGAAACTGCCACAAAAAGTGCTTTATACAAAGTGAAACTGCGCAATTCAGCACTTTAACGAACCGTAACGAACCGAACAACCGGACAATAACTGGGACATCAAAATTTGACTAGAAGTAATGTTTTTATGATATTAAACTAGTATTGATGCTAGAACACCTTAAAAATCATAAAAACCCGTAAACATACTTAAACCTTACCGTTTACACTTTAAACCTTCAATTTCCAAAATATTACACTTTACCCCCCCCCCCTTCACCAAATCCGGCCCCAATGGGTCCCACACATGGATTTTATTTGATTTCATTTGATTTTATTGGATTTTATGTTGGGTGATGTGCTGAAAACGGGTCAACTAAAACAACTAAAATTACCTTAAATCTAGACTCTCTAAGTTTTAAATTTATAAGACTAAGACTCTCTAAACCCTAAAACACACAACCGGCAAGTGTACCGATCGAGTGTAGTATAGCCTAAGGAAGTCCGAGTATCGAACCCAAGAGACTCTACTGATTACGCTAAGACTCTATCTAGACTTAAATTGACACGACTTAACTAAATGTTTATTGATGGGGGGTTTCTAAAAAATCCTAAAAATGCAAATAATAAATACTAACTAAACTAGACGAACTAGACGCAAACTCGAACGACGACTGAACTCAAGAGATGATGAAAGCTACCTAGGCTAGACTCCTGTTTAACTTGGATTGTATCTCTATTCGATGATTTTGTGGTGTGGAACCGGGATCTTTAGATACTAAACCTATTAAGACACCACTAAGCCCCTCGAACACTCTCAAGGCGATTCTTATGGCACTACCTGGGCTGTTACGTTTACCGGCTTGCTAGATTTCTTATCCGTCCTCTAGTTTCTTGAAAGTGCTTATGTAAGACGCTCTACTTTGCCGCGCGAACGTCTAAAGCGACAATGGGTTCTAAACTTGGTTTAATAAGCTATGGAATGTTAAAGACTTATAACCAAACCTAGACCTATTAATATCCTCGAGCCTTTCCGCGACGAGTCTAGCAGCACACTTGATTTTATTAGATTACCGAATATTACTTCTAAGGTTACTTATGCAATTTTCACCCTAAAGGATTAATGATCTATTATGTGATATAGACAGTCACCTAAATCAAGAACCCTAGCCCGAAACTATTATGTGATAAAGACCGTCACCAAGATTCGAACGAAGCAACAAACAATAATAAAATAATCACAAGCACACATACGCACCAAGTTAGAAATCCAAAGCTTTTACAATACAAGAAAGATCCACAACCACGCTAAAAATCAAATAAAGATCCAAACTTTGTTAAACATTCATCATAGCCTAGGTAGTAAAGGTTTCTAGCCGATAATCATATTCGAAAACAAGTCACAAATCATAATCAAATCTGAATTCATCATCAAACAATCAAAAACAAACGACAAACGAAGAGACAAGATTAAAGAACCCGTAAACTTCGATCCCGAATGCTCCCGAACGATCTCCGATGATTCCTATCAGACCCGAGCCTTCAAACCTCCTCCAAACAGCCTCCAAGTCGTCCCAAAGAACCCACAAATTCGTAATTGATGTGTTCTTCTGTTGTATGGAATTCCCCAAAAATATATATTATGCGTCCAAGAAAATTCGCGTACAAGGAATCTCCAAAAATCATGGGCTTCGGCCCAAATACTTGCCGCCAAATTAATCTAATTGGCCACCTTCAATTTATGTGCCGCCCAATCCAATTCGTGTGGCTGCTGTTATACCAATCCAATCACCCCCCAAAATAACAATTTTCGTCCAAGGCCTTGATGTATTCTTCTAGATGTTTTTGTGTCTCTGTTGTCGTATCATAACAAATCCCACAATCCAATTTCAAATTTAATGGACTGGTCATGTGATGCGGCCCAATAGGAATCATTAACGTCCAGAATGATTTGTTGTTGACTATTTTTTTTTTAATATTAATACTAATAATAATATTAATGGCTCAGCTTTCGTCTAACGGGTATCTTAGCAGTCCAAACTTCATGCGGCAATTTTAATTCTGTTGCTGGCGCCTCACTCTACTCAACTGGCTGGTCATTTTCATATTACTCGTTTTCGCTCCATTTGCACCAGAACCTGCCAAAACACGATATAATATAATATAATACTAAAACTAAAAATAATAGATAAAAACTATACAAAAATTATACATTTTACACGGGACAATTATGTGTATTTTACCCCACATCATTGGGGAATATTCTAGTAATATACCATAAGAAGATATGGAAGATCTTTATAAATGCCTAAACAAATCACACTTCCTCACATTCACCATCTTCTTCCTCCCTTGCCCTCCTTGCTCACGGTTCAACACACACCCACATACACATCCATTTTCACTTCATTTCCTCACAATCCAAGCTTGCTAGAAGGTGTATGGAGGCCATTTAGGAAGGTGTATGGTGCTAGAACTTGAAGGACCACCTTGTGGAGCTTTTAACCTCTTCCTTGTTCATCATCTCCATTTTTGTGCCACTTCCCTAGCCATTAGAGCTAGTAGTAACCTTTTTAATCACTAATTTAAATCATGTTTATGTTATGTACAAGTTTCACCATCTAAACAACTTAAACTCCTAATGTTAAAAATGAAAAGATCTAACATATTCATGAAGAAAATAAGTGATTACATGAAATTTTGGTGTGTGTATTAATGCTGTTGATGTTATATCTTGTGCTTATGATTAGATCAAGTATGTTAAAGCTTGGATCTAACAAGTTTAAGCATGGATCTTGAAGGATCCATGGTTAAACTTGAAGATGAACATATGAAACATGATGTTAAAAATGATGATCTTTCTAATAAACATAAAAGTAGTTTTAGAACATGATTTACAAGGTTTGAAAACATAAAACTCATGGATGAATGAGTTAGTGGATTAAAGTTTCACATAAGGTTGTTTAAAATACAAAAGAACACTTGTTTTTGGAAAGATCATAATATGTAAAGTGTAGATCTAAAAGACTACACATTTTTAACAAGAACCAAGTTCACCATGATGTTTCATATGAAGAAGTTAGTGTTATTTGTTGATGATTATTGTTGGAAAATTGTTTTGATGATTGAAAAGAAAATAAACACATGTTTTGAAAACATGGGAAACCTCCATTTTTAAGGGAAACTATGTCAAAATTTTTATAAAATTTTTTTGACACTTATAAAAATATAAGTTTTGGTGAAATTTATTCCCTAAAAATCCACCTAAAAATATTTACCAAGGTTTCCCTAATTTTTGTGTAAAATTACAAGTCAAGAAATGGTGATTTCTTCAAGTTAAAATCAATATTAAGTATGTATATTTTTGGGAAAATGTATATATATATTTAGTGATCACCAAATTTTGTGCTAAGTGTATATTGTGTGTATTATATGTAGTAGTGTAGGACTTGAAAATACACTAAATACTCCCAAGGAGTATGAATACAAAAATACACATACAAATACATGAAAATACATAAGTATACAAGTGTACAAAATTCCTCACAAGAAAATACATGGACAAATACAAGAAAATATATTTCTTAACATATTATTGAGTTTGGACAAAATATATGTTTCGTACAAGCCTTAAAAATATATTATTTTTTTAAGAAATATAATTCCGGAAAGTGATAAAAATCAAAGTATTGATTTTTGGTGAAAAACACAAAATACACAAGTGTTTACATAAAATACTAGTATACTTTCCTAAGAATACTTGTACAAAAATAATATTGAGAATATTATTTCACAAAATACTTATATTTATTTTTGGGGAAAATAATATAAGCAACATATATGAAAATTTAAAAATATAAATTATTTTTGCGAAAAGTCTACATAAACAAATATATATTTGAGGAGTAAAATATATATTTACAAGACACATTACAAACTCAAACCGCAAGACACGACAAACTGGCAATACCCAACAAACAAGGGCACGACCAACACAAAGATTGAACATACAAAGAACATATACATAAACAAAAGATGGTGACTTGTACTTGTGTGATACAAGTCTAGTGACTAACATTAATAGAACACGTATAGGTCACGACGCTACGAAACCAACCGGTGAAGTGTATGGCGCAGGATACGCAAAGTTGTGAGTTCATGTCCCCCTTTTTCTTTTAACTGTTTTCAATTTTATAACTTCGGGGGTGAAATACATGTTACAAATGTTTCGAACGTTTACAAATGGTATGTAGAATACAAAACTAAGGAATGATACCATAGATCATGTGACGAATAGGGTACCATAAGCACCATTAATCAACGTAGACATTTAGACCGCGAAACAAAAGGTTAGATCTAATGGGTTTCAGGAAACCCTACTCTTGGCCTACTTCTACCAATGAGTGCTTCTGTGTCTCAGTCAAACTTGACAAAAATACCTAGGTTTGGTGGCTTCCTATGTCGTGACACATGTTAGTGGCCTTGCAAACCACTAGCGATCTCGTATTCCTTACATTCACAATACTTAGTTACAGATACGTTTTACAAGTTACATACCATGTTTTCATTCAAGTATAAAACATTCTATACAAAAACTGCATGAACTCACACCAACATTATGTTGACGATTTTCCAAAACTTACATGTATTTCAGGAAACAAGTTGGATCTTGGGCGCTGGTGTTATTTTCAAGACGTACATTTCAAGTTTAGATGTCATCCACTTTTTTTTTGTATCGTAACTTGAGGGTTTTGGCTGAAACTGAAATGACTTGTGTTA
Organism: Helianthus tuberosus; assembly: GCA_030545235.1. Taxonomy (NCBI): domain Eukaryota; kingdom Viridiplantae; phylum Streptophyta; class Magnoliopsida; order Asterales; family Asteraceae; genus Helianthus; species Helianthus tuberosus. Next base: position 119,989,160 of record CM060410.1, on the reverse strand, counting down.
GTAACATTTCAATCTTATGAACGGATGAACATCTTGTTTTAATCATATAGTTGTTTATTATAATTGAATGCAATGATATAGAGCAAGTCACACATCATACGCTTCCGCAAAAGTCAGGGTGTGACAAATCATCAGGAAAAACGTTAGGGAATTCACAAACAACGGGAACGTCTTTCACTTCTGGGTTTCCTTTCTTTTCCTTCTCCGCTACTACAATGTTAGCCAAGAAAGCTCTGTATTCCTTGCGGAGATACTTGCTTTCTTGGACACATTACAAGAGTTTAAGACCTTTCGAAGGAGTTTCGCCATACACTCAAAGTTGGTCACCATTAGCGAGCGAAAAACGAATCATCTTATCGAAGCAAACAACTTTAGCACGATTTTCGCAAAGAAAATCCATGCCTACTATGATGTCAAAACTACCGAGCTGCTTCGGAATAAGGCGATAGGGAAGACGTGATTGTTGAGTTCGAGCGTACAATCACGTAGTACATAATTGACAACGAAGGTTCTTCCGGTGGCAACTTCAACATCGAACATCGAGGGGAGTTGGGCGTGTCACACCCCCAAAATACCACATGCGGAAACCCCCGCAAGGCGTGTGATGTACCAGGATCCAAGCCACCAATCACATTGAACTCATAAATATAATTAAATAAGAGTTTCATTCATTAACGTAAAGTATTACAAACGTTGTATATCATTTATTGAATACAGCGGAAGCATAACTCGTCTGTTAAGTGTTTTGTAAATCATGTGTACATAAACCATTAAGCTTGTATTGAGATTCCATGTATATTGACCCATGACCACTCCAGCCTCTCAGACAGCAAGTTCCAAATGATATAAGCCTATAGACCTGCAAGCATGCAGACAAGTGTGTCAGACGACGCTGGTGAGTTCAAGGTTATGTTAATGTGTGTAGTTACCAGATATCTGTTAAGTCAACTTGTTGTTTCGTTTTGAGATTGTTATTATCGTAGGAGAGTCTTATATATTGGAAGTGTGTCCAATATATACCGTGGGAGTGTGCCCAATATAACCTGGGAGTGTGCCCAACCCCAATGCCCCTAACCAAGCATTGGTAATAATGTCCCGGTAACTAGTTACCCCATTGCCTTATGGAAAAACGTTTACCAGATGTCCCAAAACCACCGGGACGCATGCTTAGAGAAGTGCAATGAACTCACCTTGGTTTGCTCGGTATGCTAAGTAAGTGCTCAAAGTAAATCAATCACGTCCTAAATACGCACGTATGCATAATCAGTTTATATCCAACTTGTTAACGTATAGATATAATCATAGAAGTACTAGCATGTAACCATTATCATATAAGTCATGCACATCACTGAACAGTAGTTAAATATCTCAGTTAACTTCTAACAGAGTTAAGTCAGGTTACTGTGCAAAATATTCAAGTCGGCGAAACACAGGTTGGCGAAACACATAAGTTGGCGAATCACAAATATTGACGAAACACATATCCTGTTTCGTCGAGTCTTGTTTGGCGAAACAAGATTTCTATCTCGTCGACTTTCCTTGGCGAAACACTTTCTGTTTCGCCAAGATGTCTGTTTCGTCGAGTTATCAGTTACGTCGTAATCAGTTACCTACAGCAAACCCTAACTGCCGTCAGCACCAACATCGATTAAGCAGAGATCATATAGCACAGAAATCATCATGAGTTAATCAACAGAAATCATACGGTGCTTATCAAATCAATATACATAGTTCCCTCATTTAACATTCGATGGACAAGAACATCAAACCTATTCACATGCAATATGGTATCAGATTCATCAATATCAGTAATCAATCAGCAAGGCATCATCATCATCAACAACAGTTGTGGTCGAGTGCTTTGTGTGAGGTCCAATCACAATCCATTCATAAAATCCCAACATAAAAATACTATGTATGGAACCGAGATAGTGGAAACCTATTACAATTCTATCAATATATTATCATTAAAATCAACAGCAAGTCAAGAAAGTCATCATCAATAATTAAATCCACAATGGCCAACAATCTACTAGCACCTCATGATGCTATTGGACCGTTTTATATAACATATATGTAGTGGACAATCATGTACATTAACATTTATGTGCTAGCACCACAATGACTACTGACAATCCCATGTGCACATGTGAATGCTAAAACAATCATGTGAATCTTATCTTTGTGCTTCTCATGCAACTTCAATTAGTCAATAGGATTTACCTATGGTGGCCGACAATCACACATCATATATACTCAATTAATGAAACCCTCACATGAAATCATATCATCCCATCAATATACAGTAGCGGACAAATTATTAACTTCTATGTTATATGATTGGGCCGATCAGTATCATGCACATGTATTCCAATCATCATCAAATCCATATATATAACCATACATCACGATTGAACATTCCATGAGTGACAAACCAACAAAGCAAGATTTCATCATAAACATATGATAAGCATTTAAGTACTGAACATGTAAACCACTAACCGAGAATCAACAAGAGGGGTTTGGCTTTGACTGGGAGGTCTGCCGTCGGGTTCAAGGGAAACGAGAGATAGAGATGTGCGATTAGGGTTTTACAAGTTACATCAAATCATGCGCATAATATAAATAGATCCTCTAATAATTCGATACTGGGCCAAAGCCCATTGTGATTTCGTTGGCTCCTGTGGACGAAAACACTTATTGTTTTCGGTCATAGGGTGATTTCATAGGGTATAGGGTGATTTCATAGGGTATCTGACATGATTAAAATGTATTGCTTATCATATTACTAACATAATAATAACACAAGACATAATGTTACCACATCAATGCATAAATACACTCAACACCCATCAAGTATACATCATCAACTACAATACGTGTTTAACACATTACAACGTGTTCAGTTATGAAATAAACGAGTCGTGTATAGGACAATTTAAACAATTAATCTTGCATTAGTGCGAACATGGAATCTTGGAAACTCGAGTTGTCACATTATCCCCAACTTGAAAGAAATTTCGTCCCGAAATTTAGTACGTGGTTACTGAGGAAGCTAGTTGTGCTGTGTTGTTTACTGGTTTTCCTGGGGTGTCACAGGGCGCGCTTACGATTAAGGAGCTTTTCGAATTCAAACGATACAAAACAGTTATCTACTCCAGTATCAAACAAACACGAAGCATATATACCATTCACAAGGAACGTACCATTAACCAAATTGTTGTTTGCTTGAGCTTGGCGAGCGTTAATGTTGAAAGCACGTCCGTGGGCTGCTGGTTGTTGCTGCTGTTGCTGAGGCTACTGCTGTTGTGGCTCTTGCTTCACCACTCGATTGGGGCACATGTTTGTGAAGTGGTTGGGATCACCACACGCAAAGCAAGCTCTAGCATGGATTGCGGGTGCAAGAGCCGCTTGTTGGCCTTGAGGAGCAGGAAGTATAGCTTGTTGAGCAGGAGCTTGACCTTGAGTTGGAGCTGGGGTTTGACGTGGACCTGTACGGCAGTTTGCGGTGAAGTGGCCGTACATATTGCAATGAATACAGAACCGGAATGCGATACCCACCGGGTGATGATAAGTACAAGTAGGGCAAAGCGGGTGTGGTCCAGTGTATGCACGCTTGGCAGGCGGTGCATTGACCACAGGCGCCGCTACTTGGCGGAGTTGAGGTTGCGGTTGGGCTGGTACTGTTTGGAGCGAAGCTGCAGTAATTGCATAGTTCTTGTTGCTGGAACTACTGTTGTTCTTCCTTTTGCGGCGTGAGAGCTTGAATGACTGTGGTGCGGCAGTGGTTTCAGCGGTGGTAGCGGTGACTTGATGCAGATTCTTGGAGGTAGGTTTCCTCGATTGTCGTCGTCTTTGCAGCGTGAACAAAATCTGTGACACAATCCGGAAGAGCACAGATATACTTCTTGATTGTAATATCTGGGGTAGTAACGTGACCGGGACAGATAATACTCAACTGCTTGAAGCGAGCAGTTAGACCAGCGTTATCTCCGACATCCTGCTTTATGTGCCAGAATTCATCCTCGAGCTTTTGGAGTTCACGGGGAGGGCAGAACTCTTGCATCATTATGTTCTTCAACTCGTCCCAAGACAATCCGGAAGCTGCATCGTTTCCTCGTTTGTTCCTCTCAGCCGTCCACCAATCAAGAGCGCGGGATTGGAAGACTCCGGTAGCATTGACGGTGCCTAGGTTTTCTGGACAGCCACTATGGCGCAGGGTGACTTCGATAGAATCAAACCATTGAAACATGGCCGTAGGACCATCTTCGCCGGTAAATTCCTTTAGACCGTAGGCTTTGAACTGCTTGAAGCTAAAAGCGGCCTTAGGAGTATCAGTCCTAGACTCCTTTGAAGATTTGCTAGCATTCTCGTTCAGCTCACTGACGATTTGTGGGATGACTTTTGCCATTTGCTTAGAGACGAGAGCGGCGATTCGTTTGTCATCATGGTTTCGGCGAGCAGTTCAAGAGTGGAATGTTCCAAACGATGACATTGTCTGCAACAGACATCGCCATAGGACTCAAACACAACTTTGATAAAATTTAATATAGTCTATAGTATCCTCTTGCCCTGCTCTATATAAAGCTCAGGAACACATAGTCACATAAACACATAATCACATAAGCACATAAACAGATAAGCACATAAGCTAATCTAAGCACATATGTTGAACGTATTCAATTATCCTTCACAACAACGTATAGCGATTAAGTATAGCGATTGCGAATAGCGAGCTGTGATTGCGAATAAAACCAGCGATTTGTTAGCGTGTTGGGATAGATGTGCAGTGTGAGTTGTGCGTGTTGATCAAAGTGTATAGCGAAAAGTGAGAAAATCACCAAAATCGAACACATAAAATCACATAAAATTCACATAAAATCGATAAATCACAGAGGCTGCGGATTCTAGAATCGAAACATCTAAAATCGAAGAGAGATTGCCTCGGGTGTGTGTAGACATCGACTACCCAAAGTGATTTGACTATTCACAAGAACCTTTAGTACACACTTTGGCCTTCTGGACTATGCTCTCGCTTCAATTTGAGCGATCGGCACGCATCCTTCCAGTTACAGCGTGACCCAAGTCATTGGAGTCCGTCGAGACTTTGGTGAGAGTTTTGTAAAACCACATTAGAGAGTAGAACGAGTCATCAAGGTTCGGGTTTCACCCCTAACTTAGCGACTACATCCCTGTTTGGGTGATGAAATCACGAGATAGATAAGGAGATATGCGTCAAGGTATGGATTTCACTCCTAATTCAACGCAAATTCTCTTGTTTATAGTAAAATAGCGAATCGAACGAGTGATTTGGTCGAGAGTTTACGGTTTTCACACCTAATCTTAACCAGATCATTCGTTTGTGTGTGTATTCAACCTTAGGAAAGACTGATCTTGCGCAGAACTGTAGTATGCGATGTTCGCGCAAGAGTGTAGTGTACAGCGAGTTCGAGCGAGAAACAGCAAGTAAGTTCGTACAAAACCCATACCGGGAATCCACAAGTCGGTCTGTTGGTACTTAGACTATAGACTAGATCGTTTCTAAGACATCGACCCGGACTAGGTCGAGTCTCGCATAATTCCCTATAGTTATGGCTCTGATACCAATCTGTCACACCCCAACCGATGACGGAAACATCAGGGCGCGGCACTGAGCGAAACAGATTGTCCAGGAGTTTCCATAACAACTACGATTACCAATTATTTAAGCATCACGTCCCATACCATGACATAACAAGTAGCATAGTTATTACGGGAAATTCAAAGACAAATAGTTCTGTTTCGACAACTCAAATATAAATAGTCTGTTTGTTTCTAGACACTCTCCTACTTGATTCCACAAAAGCAAGAGCACAGCACCCTAAGCATTTCAAACACCTGGCACATACGTTAAAATAGAGGTCAATACACATAGTGTAAAGGTGAGCATACAAGTTTAATAGTAGTAGTAGAATTCGAAAGCGTTTACACATAACCAGCATGTAACATGTATAATGCGAAGCTAGTAGGTTATCGACAATGAAATATGCACAGACTAGACTGCGAGTTGTAGAATGCGCAACACATATCACCATTGTGACACGTGAAGAGGTAACCTTAACAACCCCTGTCCACGACAGGTGCTGAGTCCAAACAAATAGTACTATCGTTGCTAAGGCGTCTGGCAACAATCACTGTGTTAACATAACATACAAGCATTCATCGAGTAACACATAAGATGCAATAACGGCCAGCGTATAAATAGTGTTTGTGTCGTGTGATCGATAGTGATTTAGAATAAGTAACGTATGTAACACCCAAAAGTGCATAAAGCAAAAAGGGATCGAGTATACTCACAGTGATGGAAATGGATTGAAGGGAGCGCTAGAGTGATTAGCCTGAACAGTTAACGATAGCATAAGCGAAGAGCGGTGCGTAGAACGGTGAAAAGTGACCAAGTGTCAAACGGTAATCCGGTCGGATGGCAATCCGATTGGATGATCATTCGATCGGATGTCAATCCGTTCGGATAGTCATTCGATCGGATGGCCATTCGATCGGATTGACACTCGTTTGGTAAGGATGTGTTTGTGTATAATGGCTTTGAAGTTTTCGTTGTAGCATTTTGAAATCAGAGAAGTATCTCTACCTTTCAGGTCGTTCGATCGGATGGTGATCTGATTGGCGAGGCTTCTCAGTTGAGAACAAGTTCACAGCAGGACGGTCACTCGATCGGATGATAATCTGATCGGTTAGCAATCCGTTAGAAACTGGTGTTCTTTGAAAATTAAGAAAAAGGTTTAAGTGTGGTGCCAGGTCCAATCCGATCGGATTGCGGTTCGATCGGATGGCAATCCGATCAGACGACAATCCATCCCACAATCTGATCGTCTTGAATCTTGGCAAATTCGCTAAGTTTTGAAAAGTTTAGCGGTTTGCTCGAGACGGTATGACGACGTGTCAAACAACGGAAACTCCATCCGACCCAGGCTATCCAATCGAACGGGAATCACCCCAATCCGATCATCTAACTGTTCCTGATGGGCGGTCTCATGTTCAACCAGAAATCGGTTGTCTCGTTGATAGGATTCAGATCTCAAACCGGCACATCACTAGAGAAGAGTAGAAGGCATGAATGAGCTCTGATTCTATCGGTTTTGAGTGCATTGAGTCTAAAAGAGTTGAAAGAAAGTTGGATAAACATCTTTCAATCCCTTTTAACTTGGAAATGTTTAGATCTATGCGAAATTGTTGCGAAATTGTTGTGAAATCATGTGAAATCATGTGGAAATTGTTGTGAAATCATGTGGAAATCCTTCTGAGTTGTTCTTGGTGGAATGAAGCCAAATCTTGAAGTTCATAAGAACTCCATGATGACATCATCCTAAAACACCTCAAATCCGGTGATTTCACGGTTAAAAGTTGAGATTCAAAGGTGAAAATGATGAAGAAGTGCGTGTAGATCATAGAAGTACAAGATTTGAGTTGAAAACTTACAAGAATTGAGAGAAATCGAGAGAAAGAAGGCTTGAGTGCGATGGTCGACTGAGAAAGAGCTGTCACATCATAAGTGATGTGACAGGAGAGTATTTATTGGGTTTACAAAAGAGGAAAGTAGGAGCAGGGAACGGATCGGATGGTGCACCGATCGGATGGCGCCTCGATCGGATGGCAATCCGATTGGATGGCAATCTGATCGGATGGCCATTCGATCGGTTGGCCATTCGATCCAAGTGTCTGACGAGTTGAGTTTTGGCGTTTCGTTTAGCGCGTTGAGCGTTGCGATGCGATTCGAGTGAGCGATGCGATAGTATTACCCAATAGTCACACAAATAAGCTATCTACTATATCTAACATACAATCACTATAAATAACTTGCGTTTAGTGTTTGCGATTAGATTGCGATGCGATAGAATTGCGATTGCGATTAGCCACCTCAACATAAACATAACATGCACAAGTAACACATAAAAGCACACACATGTAAAGCAATATCCAGAACACATAATTCGAGTTGCGAATGCGACAGTGATTAGCGATAAGTTGATTGGCGATTAAACAAACGATTAAACATCGATTATTAATAGGTACTCCACATAATACAACTAAAGCGATTAAACAAAAGATTTGATTACAAGTCAAAAGTATGATTTAATTGTCACGCAAGGAGTGACAGATCGCAATTAGCAATCTTTTCTTCCTTTGACTATGACTTGTACTTTGACTTTCCAAAAAGCGGGTTGTTACATTGATTAGGATCTTGCACTTCTGAATCAAATGTCGGGTTGAGACTTGAGTATTGATCGACATTTCACATTTTAGTATTTGAAATTTTGACTCAGTTACTCAAATAGACATTTAAGTATTGGATAATGGACTATTGTTATTGGATTTCAATTCTAAATATTTAAATGATCTCTATTTGGATCTTGGACCAAACATTGTTAACGTTGGTTTCTAGTCATTTAATTAAAAATGATACACAATATATATTTATATATATTTATATATATATATATATATATAGGTAAAGTGTAGGATACAAATCCTGTAATCGTACATTACATACACGATTGGATTGACCGTACACGTGTCCTGATTCGTTTTTCTCTAATAAGGTTAAATCAGACAATTAATTCAATCATCTGAGGGCAATTTCGTCTCTTCATTCAGTCAGCGAGAAGTTCGTTACACTAATATCCCGGTAATTATTATTCGAATCAGTTTCAAATGTTTCATAATTCTCAAATTTGCAGTTTTCGTTCTTCTGCGTTAGGGTTTGGTTCAATTTTTTTCCGAGGGATCCACAGAGCAGCACCGGACGAAACACAGATGTTGATTTTGAAGAAGCTCGACCGATCGGTGATCATGCTCAATTATCTGCTTATCAGAGAGTTTCGATTGAGGATGTTTTAAATCTGGAACCTGCAAATCCAAATCGAAATGCAAGTACAAGTGGTGTAAATGAGTGTTCTAATGGTAATTATGTTAATTCAGATATTTAAATTGTTCGTAGACTTGTTTTGTTTAATCGTAGCAATGATTTTGCATTGTTGTATCTGTTTTTGAAGTTTGAATGTTGAGTATATTTTGATATGAAAAATAATATGTATAAGTTCGCATGTTATGAGTATTTGCAATTCGCATGTGATGTTATTCTAAATACTGGTTTTCGCATGTTATGATATAATAAATCGCATGTGTAAAACATATTTATTAAAATCATCATTTTCGCATGTATTTGTTCATACAATTCGCATGTGTTGTGTGTTCTTATGATGAAATTATACAGTCATTAATATATCGCATGTGACGAGTCTGACAATTCGCATGTGTTTTACTTTTTTTTTATTTTGATTTATCTAGATGAAAGGGTTTACACTCCGGAGGTTGAAGCATCAGCTACACCTGTGGTTGGAATGCAATTTATCTCTATTGAACAAGCATATGCGTTTTACCAATCATATGCTAAGTTAGCTGGTTTTTCTACTCGGAAAGGTGGTGAAGTACATACTGGTGGTATAATCAAAACTAAGTATTTTGTTTGTTTTAAAGAGGGACATAAGCCATTGTGAATTGACGATCGTTATTCGAAGTCAAAAAAGCCATTCAAATCAAGGAACAGGGGGACCATTAGAACTGGATGCAAAGCTCAACTTAAGATTTGCACGGTTGATGGTAGATTATATACAGTAAAGAGATTTGTTGATGGCCATAATCATAAGTTTGTATGTCCACATGATATTCATATGCTGCCAGCATACAGACAATTGTCAGATGTGCAGGAGGAGATGATATGGGAACTTGGCACTTTAAACCTTGGTCCTGTCAAAGCGTTCCATATAATGAGGAAACGTTACGGTGGTTTCGAGAACGTTGGAGCCACGGTTGATGATTGTAAAATTTTTAGAAATCGAATTAATAGCTATATAGGAGAATATGATGCTGACATGGTGATTAATAGGTTGACTGACAAAAAACAGTATTTAGCTGATTATTCGTTTGAATATTATGTTGATGATGACAAACGGTTAACTGGTTTGTTCTGGGCCGATGGGTTGTGCAAGCTTAACTATATGGAGTTCGGGGATGTGATATCGTTCGATGCAACTTTCAAGACAAATAGGTAAGTGTTACATAAAATGGTTTTTATTTATTTTCGCATGTTATATGATCCCCTAAACCTTGCAATATCGTATGTTAATATACATTGAAGAATAGGTGTTGAATATATCGCATGTTATACTGTTTGTTTTCGCATGTGATATTTTGTCTATTTCGCACGTTATAATGTGTTTTTTGCATGTTTTTGTTCAGGTACAAGATGATGTTTGTTCCGTTCACTGGGATTGACAACCACTGTCAAAATGTAAACCTTGGAGCTGGGTTGTTGGCATAGGAGAGCATTGAATCCTATAAATGCCTTTTGAATTCATTCGTAAAGTCATTTGGTCGGCAGCCAAAGGTTGTAGTGATGGACCAAGACCCCGCTATGAAACAGGCTATTGAGGAGGTTTTCCCTAACAGCAGACACAGATTGTGCATGTGGCACATAATGAAAAAAGTGGCAGATAAGGTATAGCATGCTATATTGTTTTTCGTTAGCGTTTTTTTTATAATATAGATTTTGTTATAGGCTGATATAAAAAGCATTTATTGGTATAGGTTGGACACGAGTTGTGCAATAATGATAAGTTTAAAAGGAGGATGTGCGATATTGTATGGACTGATTCCATTGATCCTGAAGAGTTCGAGAGCAGTGGAAGTTGGAAATGATTGAGTTCGGTCACACTGAAAACAAATGGATTGATGATATGTTTTCGATGAGATACATGTGGATTCCGGCTTTTTACCGGCATAAGCCTATGTCTGGTCTCATGCGAACAACTTCGAGATCAGAGAGTGAGAATATTTTTTTTGCCCGTTGGCAAATTCACAACTCACTCTTGTAGAGTTTATGAATCATTTTAACGGTGCAATGGATGTGCAAAGGTCCAATCACAGAAAGAATGATCATATTTCAAGATATACTGAGCCTGCTGATTGGAGCCAAACTACTTTGGAAAAAGATGCTGCTAAGATATACACCAGGTCAATATTCTTTAATCAGCAAGTAGAGATATATGGAACCATTACCGATTGTCTTCCGATGGACACCAAAATCGAGGGTCCACAGATCAGGATATCGATGAAAGACTTTAAAGCTCATGGAGATGGGTTATTATAGGTTTTATTGCATATATATTTAAAACATGCGATTTTGAAAACATACATGCGAATTTCATTCGGAACTTGATTTGCAATATGCGATTTTGATGTAACCATGCGATTTTAAATTAGTTGGATTAATTGATTTTTTGTACATGCGAAATTGTTAATTTACACATGCGATTTTAAAATTTAATATATATATATATATATATATTTGGTTTGCCTAGGTGTGTTTCAAGAATCTTGAAAATGATGTAACTACACAGTGTAGCTGTTTGCGTTTTGAGTAGTATGGGCTGCTATGTAAACATATCTATTTTGTTTTCAAGATGTTTGGTGTTAAAGAAATACCAAACAAATATGTTATGAAGAGATGGACAAAGGATGTGGTCCCGAATGAGATAAACGCGACGTTCGATGTAAATGCGGGTGATAAAGATGAACAACATAAGGCTAAACAGATTGCTCGTGAAATCATCTACACAGGGGAGTATTTGGTTAGCAATTTGATTTCCGACCTTGATCAACTTGTTTTAGTGAGGGATCAAATGAAGCAGCTTAAAGAGAGAGTTGACCAGGGTCGTATAACCAAGTAGCTTGATCCAAAGTTTGACCGGTTTTCAAAGTTGATTGGTTACCAACAACCAGTAGCTAATGCACCTCCTACTGTCCATCTGCCGGCTGGTATAAGAAACAAAGGCTGTGGCTTGCATAAAAGGATTAAATATAAGAAAGAATAAATGATCAGTCGCAAAGGAAAAAGGTCAAGGACATGTAGTATGTGCAACGAAAAAGGTCATGATATTAAGACTTGTGAGATACTGAAAGGCAAACGACAAAAGAAGATGAAGGGAGTCTAGATTGAAAAAGATCCCAGAGACAAAGCCAACGAGGTTGAAGACGATGAAGAGGAAGATGAGTTTGAAGATTACAGTGGAAGTAGTGAAGATGGCACTGAAGAAGAAGATCAGTGGGAGGAGGTTTCAGATGAGTCAGATTAATTTTTTTTAATGTACATGCGAGTTTACAGGGCAAATATGCGATTTCGTACATATGAGTTGATTTTATATATCCATGCGATTTAGTTTGTGAACATGCGATTTCATATGCATCAGTATATATGTAGGTTACATGCGATTTTCACTTTGTTTTCAGTTCAGTACATGCGATTTTGAGTTATCTTGTTTGTTTTTTTGTTTCAAAGATGTCCAAGTCATTCATGCGATTTAGATTATAACCAAGCATAATATGTATTCAAAACATCTACCCAAAATAAATAAAGTAGTTGTTATTGTCTTAAACAGCTAAAACCATAAAACTATTAAACAGAAATTTAGTTACTTGAAGCAAAGATTTTGTCACGTTTTGCCGAGCTGAACTCCATCTTCTCCTTCACGGTGTTTAGAGCATCTTTCAGGAAAGAGAAGGCTAAGTCATCAGCTCGAGACTGTTCCTTTATGTGATTCAAAGTTGCGTCTCTGAAGCTTGATGGTGGTTCTTCAAGTAGTCTTTCCCACATTTCTTGGTTTTTCTTGATTTCTTCAAGAATCTTCCCCTGCACATCAAGAATCAGATGAGAAGAGGTGACATCGGTGCTTATTTATGTCAACGTGCGAGTTGACAATAGCTCTTTTATTGCAATGTTTTTTATTTTTTCTGAATCTTCAGATGCCATTTTTGTTGGTCTGTGTGTGTTTTCATGTTCTATGTCTTAATATGGAAGGTAGTTATATCTGGGTTTTTTATATTAAAATAGTTAATTTATTATGTAGGTAGGGTGGTAAGTTCAGTAGTATTTATGGTAAGATTGATCATTACATGTCAAATTATAGTCACATCTGTAATAAATTCATTTTTTTATATAAAATAGTTAATTTTTATTTATTTTAGTTACTAATTCATATTTTTTTCTTTTTTTTTTTGCATTTTAGGACAAATTTACATAAAAGTATTAGCAGCATTTTTTTTTCAAAATCGCATATTATTCGAAAACGAATTCGCAAACTAAATATTAAACATCATTAACTATTTTGTTGAAGTCGCATGTGTATAAATGATGAATTCGCAAACTGTAACAGATGATTAAACATTATTAACTTCTTTGAAATCGCATGTGTATAACTGATGAATTCGCACACTATAAGACATGTTAAACATTATTGTTTTTTCTTTAAATTCGCATGTTATAATATGTGATTTCGCATACTTTAAAAAAACACAACCTTTCTTTTTTGTTTGCAATGTTTTTTCGCACGTTATATATGTATTTCGCATATTTTTTATAATTCTCATCATGCATCATCTTCTTCGATAGACGTTCTATCGATTTGTTGTTTTCCTGAACTTCCAAAATCAGCAGATAATGAAATCGCAGAAGGACTTGGTGAATAAGAATAAATCGATTTTTGATTACTTGTTGGATTTTCGAATACGATTTTGAATAAGAATAGATCGATTGTGAGTTTGTGTTTGCTGATTATCAGGGGTTTTTGATTTCGTAATGGATGATTTTAACCTTGGCGGTTTCATATATATATTTTAATTTGATTAATTTAATAGTTAAGCAGGGGGTTTAAATAAGATGATCTGACGGTTGTGGTTATAGCGTACATAATGTACGATTAGGCATATTATATGATAATCGGCCTATATATATATATATATATATATATATATATATATATATATATATATATTAAAATAAATCTTGCCAACCGAGCCAAACCGAACTGAGCGGACCTTTGCTCGTGCTCGGTTCGTTTACAAACCGAGCCGATCCGAACCGAGCATTTTTTTAATCGAGATGAATCAAACGAGCAAATTCCGAGCATTTTCCGAGCGAACATCGAACGAGCGCCGAGCAATTTTAACATGCCTAATTACAAAAGCTTGCAACCTAGAGAAAAATTGTCACCAATAAAAATTAGTCGAAGTTCCTCTTGATTCGTGTGCCACAATAACCTAAAAGCCGTTGAATGGTGCAAATTATTGTTGGCTGGAGCGTGACCCTCAATTCCTCAAATGATGCAATTTATTGGGTTGAAGTGTGAGCCCAAATTCCTTTTGACCTGTCTTTTTATTCCATTCGTTTTCTCCTTCCGTTCATCCATTTAGTTCCGTTCACCCATTTAGTCCAATTAATTATTTGAAGTTCACAGTTCCACCCATTAATATGAGCCCACATAAACCACTAATCTTTTTAATATGAGCTCACTTAAACCACTAATCTACCAAAATCCATATTGGTTCACGTGACCCGAGTAAATTGATGGCTCAGTTTCTTTCTTTATTTGCAAAGAGTTAATTACACAGATCTACCATATGGTTTATAGTTAGTTTCATCTTTGAGTACTAACTTTTTGTAACAGGTTTAGGTTTTATGATTTCAATTTTGTAACACCTTTGGACACTAACACCAAAATTATCAATATAATAACTAAAATACCCTTCCATTTTTTTTAATTTTATCAATGTAACACCTAATTTTATTTAAGTTTAAATCAATTTTACAAAGAAGTTTAAATTAAAATTATTTTTGTCTATAGCAATTTTAAAAAAAAATTGAAAGCCACTTCAATTACCGTGTAACATTTTTTGTCTAATTTTATTTAAGTTTAAAAAAATTGAATGCCACTTCAATTACCGTATAACAATTTATTACTTTTAACTATTTTTTTACACAAGTGTAAGTTTCAAGGATTTAACATAACAAATTGGGTTGATAAACATTTTGAGTTTTTTTTTTAAGATTTATAAGGACTTAATACATGAAAATTAGGTTCAAAGAACTTTTTCAAGAAAAATAATAAAGTGGATCCTTTTTTTGGTCATATTAATCAATAAATACAAGACTTGAATCTTTAGCATTTTAAACATAAAAGGATCATTGGATGAGGCCAGTTTCATCTTTGTTACACGATAATAAAATAAATTTTTTAGTCATTATATTAGACAAAAATTAGACAAAAATTGTTACACGATAATTGAAGTGGCATTCAATTTTTTTTTAAATTGTTATAGATAAAAATAATTTTAATTCAAAATTCTTTGTTAAATTGATTTAAACTTAAATAAAATTAAGTGTTAGTACCCAAAGGTGATACATTCATAAGATTAAAAAAATGAAAGGGTATTTTAGTCATTATATTGATAATTTTGGTGTTAGTACCCAAATGTGTTACAAAGTTGAAACCATAAAACTTAAACCTGTTAAAAAAATTAATACCTAAAGTTGAAACTAGCTATAAACCATAGGATCCATCTATGTAATTAACTCATTTGCAAATAAGCTGCTAAAACAAAGCACATTAAATTGGATCAAAACGATATAATAAAGTACATTAAATTCCAATCTCTTTTAATCCATCTAGTTGTCGTTAGATTGTTCTGAGATGTTGATCCAGCGGTCAGTGGCGAATACACAACCAGCCTAGGGTGGGCATGTGCCCACCGTCCAGGTGGCCTAAATACCCTTCATTTTTCTAACAAACACCTTCTTATGGCCTAAGTTTCCAACAGCCCAATTAAATGCCCACCAGATGGCCCAGATTTACCATTTCTTTGTTTGTTTCTGGCCCAATTCCCAGCAACAATAATTAAATATTAACAAGAGTTAAATATTTGGTTTGCAAATATTGCAGACCTAGTCCTGGTGGTTTAATAATTACACATTTGGTCCTAGTGTTTGTAATTTTTGCACTTGTGTGGTCTTTATCACTAACCTAAATTAAGTTATCCGGTTAAGTTATTAAATTACCCTTATTAAGAAAAACAATAAATAGAAAATAGTTTAATTAAAAGAAATATTTATGTGGGTCCCACCCTTACTTCTTCCCCAAATCACCTTCATCACTACCACCCCCTGTAGCGCTCTCTCTCTCTTCCCAAACAAACACCACCACCACTGAACACCTACCACCACCACGCCTCCACCACCGAACACCCGTTACTACCACTACAAGCACCACACTTTCTCTCTCTCTCTTTCTATCTCTCTCTCTCTTCACGTCTGAATGATCAGGTCTAGTTGATTTTGATTAGTAAATTGGACGAAATTGATCACTATTTTGATTCATGTCTAAAAGTGGATGTTTCGATTGTTATTGTGGATAACTAGGGAAGTTTCTGGAAAAAAAACATGCAGATAGATCATTGATATCAATAGTTTGTTTAAATTTTTTTATTCAGATGATTTTAAAAGTATATTGATAGGTGATAAGAGAAACCATCACTGGATAGCCCAGTGGTGGCCACGGAAAGATAAGGCATGGGGCAACCCAGGTTCGAGTCTTGCCGGGTGAGTTTTCCCCTCCGGGTTTACCTGGGTGATAGGGGTTTCTCATCGAGGGGTTGATGTCGGTTGGTCGGCGTGGGGGCTCTGTAGCGTGGGCCCGGTTAAGACAACATAGTCTACATCTCCCGACATACGCGAGTTCTTGATCCTCACCTTTCAAAAAAAAAAGGTGATAAGAGATTTTAGATGATATCTTGTTGTTTCAGATCTTGATTAAGCGAATTTTGTAGTTTATAACATTTAGTTGTTCTTACTGATCCTCTGTTTCATCCAAAGTAACTCCTTAAGCAGGTCTGAGTGTTATTTAATTAATGTGTAAATTTTTTTTATTAATGATAGGGGTTAGGGGTGTACGGTGGTTGGTTGCGGGTTGGAGGGAGGTGGTTGGTGGTGGTTTAGGGGTGTATGGTGGTTGGTTGCATGTCAGACGGAGAGATTTGAGATGATATCTGGTTGTTTCGGATCTCGATTAAGCGAATCTTTTAGTTTATAACATTTAGTTGTTCTTACTGATCCTCTGTTTCATCAAAAGTAACTCCTTAAGCAGGTTTGAGTATTATTTAATTAATGTGTAAATTCTTTTTATTGATGTTTGGGGTTAGGGGTGTACGGTGGTTGGTTGCGGGTTGGAGGGAGGTGGTTGGTAGTGGTTTAGGGGTGTATGGTGGTTGGTTAAATGTCAGACGGAGAGGTTAGGGGTGTATGATGGTTGGTTGCGGTGGATATTGATGGTGGTTCATGGTGTCGTGTCGCTGTGTGGTTGTCGGTGTTGGTGGTGGTTGTTGGCGTTGGTGGTGGTGGTGGGTAGGTGACGGTGGTGGAAAAAGATTACTTCTTTCAGTAAAATTGGGTTGCAGGTTTTGAAAAAGGAAGAAGGTGGACTCATGTGTGTTGTATTTTTATTTTTTAATGTTTAAGAGTAAAATTGACATTCTACATGTACTTAACTGAGAAATCTAACCTATGTTAATGATAAGGACCACACGAGTTCAAAAACTACAAACACTGGGACCAAGTGTGTAATTATTAAACCACTAGGACCAAATCCGTAATATTTGCAAACCACATGAACAAACCAGATATTTAACTCTATTAACAACTTCTTTTTGTTTTTAACGTGATTTTTGGAACTTGCAATTCTAACCTAATTGCTACCACACTCCATAATTATACATTCTTGCATCGACCTCTCTACAGGGTAACTTTGTTAAATAGTAACCAAGTTTTATGAATGTTCTAATTAAGTCACTCGTAAACTTTTTTGTTCCAATTAGGTCACTAAAATTTATTTTGATGTTTCAATCCTATATGTTTTACTTAAATAGAAGGTTATCCATCCTATATGGCATTTATTTAAGTTTTTCTTTTTTTATAAATATGTTAACATGACTTATAAAGGCCTACATGGATTAAAAAAATTAAAAAATAATTTTTAAAAAATTGTAAAAAGAATTTAAAATTATGAAAAAAATATATATTTATTTATTGAGGTATTATTATTATTATTATTTTTATTTATTAATAATAATATTAATATATGCTGATATGGTCAAAAAATAATTATTTATTTATTTATTAAATAATAATAATACAACAAAATGCTCACATCAAAACCCTCATCCTGTTAATCATCAACTTTGTGTCATCCAAAATTCCAAAGTGATGACAACAAACCATATATTAGTACTTTGGCTACCTACTTTTGAGAATCCCCTTTTTCTTATTTCTAAAACTTGCAGACTAATTGCTCCGTCGATATCAATGCCCAAGAATGGTAGGTTAACGATGTAGGTTTTTTTTTTAAATATGGAACATCAATCGACAATTGTAGGTGTTGTTTTGATTTGATTATTTGATCTCTTTTGTTAATTAATTGTTTTAGCATGTTTATGAAAATTAAATAATTACCATATATGATTGTTTACTTGCTATTCAGGTCATTTATATAGGATTAGCACAAATAATAAACTTCAATGACTTAAATAGAACAATTTTTTTTATGAGTGACCTAATTGGAATACTCTTAAAACTTGGTTACTATTCTGTGAGATATTCCCCCTACGTAAAAATGAAGCGACTCTTAAGGATGGAGAGATTATTATTCACGACCCGCTGGACCTTGTTCAAGAATTTCACGGCCTCTGGGGTTAAGGAACCAAATGTATCAAAAGAAAATGGGATAGACACGTGTTGATTCTCTAAACAAGCTTTCTCGTGTTTAGCGACCTTGCTTGATTCCACCTTCAACGCTGCGTGGTAATTTCATGTCTTGATTTTCAAACTATCAATGTTTTATTTTTGAAACGTATATATTTATTGTCGGATTGCGCTGAAACCAAGTTCAATTGTTTGAACTTGTCCATTACACATATTCAATTCAAAGCATCATATGATGTATTGGGACCATCATATTCAAAATTCGTTATAACAAGTGTTTCATTTGTTCCGAGTCGTAGTAAACTTGTTTGGTGTTCGACTCCATTAAATTGTTTGTTGATTTCGACACCATGTGGTGGTGCTTTCATTAATTTGAAGCTTGCGCTAATCTCGTTTACACATCTTATGCACGGATTTAATTAATTATTTATTGATTTGCTTTAAATCCGCTTTGATTTATCATATTAAGACGGTCTTAATACAATCGTGTGTTAAGACAATGGTACACAAATTCATTTTTTTATATATTTCGGTGTACCTCTTAACGGTTCTTTCAACATCGATCAAAAGTTTTGCGATATTAATTGCTTCTTCATCTTCGATCGAAAACATTATTTCTTTGATGTTCCGTTTTCAATTGAAAATCTTTTGATGTTTGTTGGAACAAACATTCATATTTACTTCATTGTGCTTTCATTTGACTTCAAACACGGTGAAATTGTTAGATCACCGCTATCATTGAATTATTTAAATCGATACGACGCCTTGTGGTGTCGGTGTAAACTTGTAGCTTGGGCTAATCAAGATCGAGCGTTTCATGCAAAACACAGGTGATACTTGTTCGATCACCGCTATATTTGAATTGTTTCATTCATTACGACACCTTGTGGCGTCGGTATAACTTGCAGCTTGTGCTAATCACGATCAAGCGTTTCATGCAAACTATTACATTTGAGCTTGTTGATTCTACGTTCATCCATTGGATGTTGTTGCTTCTAGAACTCATTTACATATTGTGAACATTCATATGGAATTTGATTGGTCGAAGTTCCTGTTCTTTGTTGGACCCCTGTTAACTTAGTCACATTAGTGACTGTACCTATACGTCTTGTTTCCTTTGACATCAATTTTTGAAACACATTTCTTTTAAACCGTTGGGTTCTTATTGTTTAGGAATGTCATTAAATTCACATGATTCGAATAAGTCTTGTTTCGATTACGCGGTCATTCACTTTGTTATTATTCGGACTTACCTGCGAACAACACAATTCTGAGGAGATAACATAGTCTAAATTTCGAGGACGAAATTTCTGTAACAGGGGGAGAATGTGACAACCGGTGATTTACGGCCCTTAATTACGTGATTAACAGGCGATAACATGATAATGAATAGTGTTTGAGACGCAAATCAACTTAATTAGGCCTTTGGAGTGCCTAGGAACGACTAACCAACTTTACAGGGCGTGAAAGGTGGTTTACGGAAAAATCTGCTGAATGATAAGCGATAACGGATTGAAACCAAACAGAATACTGACAACGCCGACTTATATTAATTTTTTATGATATATTTTAGCTTTGTAATTAAATTTTAGTGACTACAGTCGAAACCGGATCAAAAAACGAATTAAAGACGATAACGATACAATTTTTCGTGATTATTACCGTAATCCACGAACAGGCGTGCAAACAACGACTATCGACCGTATTTTATGTATTTTAATACTAAAATTTTATCTTTTGATGTTAAACGGAGTTCGGGTTTTGACAACGAGTCTCGTAGGAATTACGAGCCATTTACACACGAGATGGGCTTGTGGGCCCTGGGCCCAAGCCAAAATCCGCAAGCCTAAACCTGCACATAATATATTAGCAGTTTTCCTACATAATCTGTACAAGATCTTACAAGATCCTATAAAATCTCTATAATATCTTTATAAAATCTATACTAAATATCTATCAAATCTATACAAGATTTGATATAATCTTTACAAAATCTCACCAAGATTTCACAAGATCTTTATTGATCTCAATAACCCTATAAATAACGGGTATTTCACCCACATTCATTTCATTCCCAACAATTTTATATACACACAAAGAAAACACAGACTTTAGTCTATGTCTCCCCATCTCCCTCGATCTCTACATATACAACAGACACAGACAACATAGATCACCCACAACTCTCCTCACCCCACCCCCACTCACTCGATCCCATCTCTCTCACGCGAGTCCGGCGACCAGACTACCGGCAGAGCCGGCAATAACTGGCGACGACGAAGGTTGTGGCGGCTCACGGCGGCGCCGCCGCTACGGGGGCGGTGGAGGAGTCTTCTTCACGGCGAAGCAGCAACACCCCCCATTTCTACTCGCTCTCTCCCCGATTTCTTTTCCGATCGGACCAACTCCGATCGTCGTTTCCGGCGAGACACGGTGGTGGTGGTAACAGTTTGTTACTGTTTTGGTTTGGGTCCTTCGGGTTTTAATCGGGTCAACCACAGGTTCAGTTATGGTTTAAACGACAAGCTTGGTTCAGATCTGTTATAGTTCGAGTTTTGGGTTTGGGCCCGGTTTGGTTTCGGCTCGTTCAAGATGATCAGATTCTAGCGATTCATTTCGATGCGGGTCGGCTCAGTCTCAGGTTCGAGTTCTGAAGTCAACAGGACAACAGGGGTTTGGTTCCGGTTCGGTCAGATGGTCAACTTCGGTCAACATTTCGGCTCGGTCAACGGGTCAGCCGACTCGAGTTGTGGTCAAATTCAAATTTTAGTTCGGTCAACTCGGTTCGATGTTCGGGTCAACTCAGTCAACGGCGGTCAAATTCTGTCAACTGATGAAACACGAGACCTGGTAAAAGTTTAAACGAAGCGAAAATTTTATTACAATGTTTATATACATTATAGTTTACACGAACCGAGCTCGACCGATACCTTTAGCGACTATTTACACTTTAATTTGGCAAACTTGATGAAAAGCTATACATATTGCGTGAATTGATTGAATTTTGATAAAAATAGCGACAACTTATGTTGTCGGGGAATCCAAAAACAGGGGAAACTCTGCCCGTTTTTCGAGAAAATCCGTAAAATAAAATGAGTTTTATTATAAAACAAAACCATCGAATAAAAATAATCTTTTAGAAAAACAGATACAAATATACGATTACTTTCGACGACGTTTTATAAATACGACTTCTTTTCATAAAAATAAATATATTGTATATTTATTTCAACAATCAAACGACACGACGATTGTTTTACTAAAATAAATATAGTTTATATATTTATTTGAAATATTGAACAACACGAATTCGTTTTATAAAAATAAATATAACTTACATATTTATTTTAAAACATCATACAACACAAGTTCTTATATAAAATAGATATAGTTTATCTATTTATTTCAGACTTTAAACAACTCGACGATCCTTTTATAAAATAAATATAATTTTTCATATTTATTTTATACGCTTAAACGGCATATACGTATATTTTGACAAAGATCATACGAAACACGATATATAATACGAGTTTGTTATATATTATTTTCGTGTAAATATTCTTTAATACACGTACGACTTCTCGGGACGACAAGCGATCTTAACGATATATTTATATATTTTGAAATAAATATTTATTTACTTTTAAATATCTCGAGAATCAAGTCTTTTCAAGACTTATTGGTTATTATCGACAATAAAACGATACTTATCAAATATGACTTAATCATTTCCGATAAGTTAACTACTTACCGTTGAATCGTTCGATTAACGATTCGGTAGAGCTCGATGAGACATAGTGTAGTTACTGCGTTTACTTAGAAACTTATAAGATATTCCGTGTTAGGAATATTGTAGAATGCACGCTAGCAAGTCAAGTCTTGGAAACGACATCACGAAGTCGTAATTAGCTAGCTTCGCACAAGGCAATTCATGTGAGTTCATAACCCCACCTTTTTACGGTTTTACATTTTTATAAATGTTTTCGGGGTGGAAAGACATGCACGTTTTGCAGAAAACACACAAAGTTCTCGATGAACAAAGACTGCATATTTTTAGACAAAGCACGTTGTGCAAGAACATACAAAGCTTTTGAACGAACGAAAACTCATATTTCTAAATCATACTACGAATGGATTTCGAGGAACTCAAATGGTCTACGAATGGATTATACTAAATATACCGGTTTTTACAAAACAAATGTGCATTATCGAAATGTGAATGATTTTCATGACTAGGGATGGATCGTCTGGTGATAATATATAGAGACTAGGGAGTTGGCCTTAGAGGCTGGGGAGGTTCAGTCTTAGAGGCTGGGGAGGTTCAGCCTTAGAGGCTAGGGAGGTTCAGTCTAAGAGACTGGGGTAAAATACATGTTACAAAAGGATTACTTACAATACAATTGGTATGATTAGCCTAGGAAAGAACCATAGATCATGTGATTGGGTAGGCCTATACTTGAGGCCATCAATCCTCTTGTAGGACCGAGGGACATGAGTGATAGATCTATTTGGGTGTAGCAAGCCCCACCCATGAGTCCGGGGATTGGACCATGTGGCGACTATGTCTTCCAGCCGGAAGCCCGGTACAACTTTGCTAGGTTTGAGTCTTCCTACACCGTCACACATATCAGTGGCCTTGCAAACCATTGATGATCTTTTCCTTGTTTGCTTTCATACCAGGGTTTTACAATTAGATACCATGTTTTATACAAATTCAAAGCATAGGGTTATGCGGGCATGGAGTCAAAGTCAGGGTGGGCATTGACGGTTATACGAACCTTACAAATACAAGAGTTTACAAATACATGGTTTTACGAATATAATGCGTTACAAATACAATTTTTCCATGTAACTTGGCAAGAAAATGATTTCTAAATTTGTTTTCTTAATAATAGTTCACAAACCGGTTATTCAAAAGATTTATTTCAAATCTTTTACAAACAAACTATGAACTCGCTCAACTTTATGTTTATTTTTCGCATGTTTCTTTCTCAGGTTACTTTTCAACAATGGCACGGTTGGAATAGGAGAACCCTTGGAGATACGAGTACTTAGTGGGCGTTCAATTTCTAGAAGTCTTAGGGGCTGTTTGGTAGCATCTGAATGGTCATTAAGAGGCTACCTCTTAATGGAACCATTAAGAATTTTACCAATGAGAAGGTAGAAGAATGTGACATGTGATGATTTACCAATCAGAGGTTACCTCTTAACCATTCAGACTTGAGGTTACCTCTTATTCATTCAGAGGTTTTAAACCATTAAGAGGTAGCATCTGAATGGTCATTAAGAAGTAGCATCTGAATGGTCATTAAGAGGCTACCAAACAGCCCCTTAGCTTATTTGCTTCCGTTGTGCAATGAAGATACCAATCCAGTCACGCCAATGCTCTGATATTTCGGGGTGTGATAATACATCAGGACCGTAGTTAGGAAATATTTTTATCAGAGTAAAACACCAAACTTTTATAATAATAAATCTTTGGGATAAAACCCAAGTTCATTTGACAGTACATTTGTAGGGATAAACCCTAATTATTGAAAACAAAACTCCTTTTTATTTAGGTAACTTTTATAGGCACTTTTCCAAGCCTTCAGTGCTCTCCAGCTCGCTTCTATTTGGCTTTCACATTGTGTTACTTGAAACGCGTTTAAAAACATTTTATCAGCAAGAAATACTGGCAAGTACATTCCATTTTAGTAAAGCATTAGTTGTTTACACATTACACTATTAAGGGCGATTACAATGTTTATATCTACACAATTACTCGGTCAGTAAGTGTCACTCGACGGATCTGTGACTATGGTCATATCACACATTGGATACTCATGCCCAATTGTGAAGGTTATCAAGTACTATATACAAACCCCATAATACTGGCAGCAATTGTAGAAATACAAAGACTTAATCACTGTAATTGTATTTGAAAACATTTGAGGTTTGGTAAAGTATTTTGACTCACAAAAAGAGTTTATAAAAGAAAATGTACTCACATTGTTGACTTAGGTGATACTACTATGGCTTCCTGGTGATTCTATTGGTTCTTATCTATTAAAATTAAATAATGCACATGTGTTAGTAAAATAACCCAAATCACATTAACTGTACAACTCGAGACAGAATTCCAATTAATGAGTCAGGCAGAGCCTTGACATGCATACAGAATCCTAAATCAATCGGGTGTACACATGACACAGAACTCCTACGACTGAGTCGGGCAGAGCTGACATGCATTACGGAGCCCTAAATCGGTCGTGTAGGGTAACAGCAGGGTTATAATACTTACAACGAGCCAGAGCTTCGGTTTATAATGGGTATTATGCCCGAGTATAGTTTCTACTATAAGAAATTTGAGAGAGAGAAATCGAGAAATGAACGAATTGTCAAATTGTGACACTTGTGTCACTTCAACCATCAAACAAAGACCAAACCAATAAAATATTATATTTTATACTTGGGATTTGTATAAATATGTGTATCATTTGCGCATATCAATTCTTGTTCAATTTCGGGCTCTAAATCGCTTTCTGGAAGGTTATACGCGCACCGATGCGTAAATATAACCAGTTTAATGCAACGAACACTCCGGAATAGTGAAATATGTTTTAACATACCTTAAATAACCTTTACATAACTTAGAAATAAGTTTTGGAAGGTTTGGTATGCCGAAATCAAGTTAATTCGCTTACAGGGACTAAATTCGACAAACTGCGAAAGTATGATGATTCGTACTAGAACAGACATTTTGGAACATGACCATAAGTTAAACATACCATAAATATCCTTTACATAGCTTAGAAATAGGCTTTGAGGGGTTCGGTATGCTAAAATAAACTTTTGGGTCATTCAGGGACTAAAAGCGTCAAAAAGTGCATAAGTTTGCAGTTTCGCGCATAACTTACGTTCTGGATACATACGGACAACCAAAAAATTTATGTAAGCACTAAAAAATTTTATTTTAGTGTTTGGCATGAGAAAAATCCATTCGTCGCGCAATTTGGATCGTTTTTCGCGCTTATGCGTATTCCGTCGTAATTAAGTGAACATCGCGATCGTACGACCAAACGAACCAACATCCGGCATATTTTTGAGCATGTTTCATGTCCAAAATGTTTAGGCATCATTTTAGGGCCTTAAATATGGCTTAACGGGCCTTAAACATGTCGGAAATGGCCTTAAACACCAACAGGGACCAAAACTATCATTTTTGAAAGTTGTTTTCTGATCAGGACACCCAGGCGGCCCGCATAAGCCCAGGGTGATCCTTTACGCGGCCCACGTCAGCTTCTCAGATCAGATTAATCAGTTTTAACAGCTGTTTACAGCTGCTAACCACCCAAAACTCACCCACACTTGCCCTTTCCTGCTCATGAGGGGCCAATTTGATGTTCCATAACATTCCAACAAGTGTAAGGTTGAGATTACATCACGGTTTTCAAGAAACGATCTTAACGGTTCCAAGAATCCTATAAATACCCATCCATCCCAACTCCAAAAACCCACAAATCTGATCTAAAAGCTCTAAGTTGAAGCCATTACTTCATACCTGAGCTATTTGATCAAGATTCACTAGCGGGGACCCTTTGTAAGTGTTCTTTCGTTCTTTTTATTCTGTTAGCGTTAAAAGTCAAACTTTCTTTGACTTTCTGCGTTGACCAGTTTATGGTCAATGCGAATTTCGTTTGAACTTCATAACGTGAGCGTGATCACGATGGTTATAGTCCCTAGAGACTATACTTACTGATTACCACGTTATCTAGGCTCAGTGACGAGTCGTAGTTTCGGCCAAAATGCGCATTCTTGCGTATTTTGTAACCAAACTACTTTTAGGTATCAAAACCGTTTGTTTTGATACCAAACCTGTTTTCTAAACTTAGTTAAGCATGTTAAACATGCTTAGCTCGTCAATTTTAGTTTAGTGCTTATATAGGGTCGTAAGGTAAGCGATCTAAACAATCGCTTATACTTTTGAACCTGACCCGTTTGGTCGATCATTAGGATCCGACCAAACACATTAGGTGACCATAGTTGTGTAGGGAATAACCTTCCGAGGTTATACCTTATGGTCACGACGTTTAGTTAGTTGTATGGTAGGTAGTTTATATGCCTTAGGTAAATTACCAAAATGCCCTTTTTATGCATAATTGATGTTTAAGCATATGTAACCCAAACTTTTGTCACTTAACTAATTATGCAACAATATTAGACATGTTAAGGCATATTTTACTTGTCATAGGACTAGTTAGGCGGTCCGAACGCGTTTCACGCAAACGACGCGTTAAAGTAGCATAAGCTACCTAAACGGGTCGTAATGGGTCGTAAGCACTTAGGTTAGGTTTCATTTTAGTATGTAGGCTTTGTTAAACCATATTACATGAGCTCCCACACTCATTTGGTTTACGAGCCCTCATTCTATCCGATCCTCCGATATAGGTCCGGTTTATTAACGTAGTTACCTATATTAGGTGCCGTTTGTTTTCCGTGATCTCTAGCATTGTTTGGTTGTTACTCAAGGACTTCTAAGCACTCTCAAGTGAGTACATAGTTCCCCTCTTTTACTGTTTTCAACTGTTTTGGGGTGAAGCATGTGTACCTATATGTTATTTTCATGATTTCAAAGTATAATTGATTATACATGTTATTACTTATCATTTGACAAACTAAATGACTATCTATGGTTTAAACATTGATTTTTCAAAGAACATAAAATAAAATGTTGAATTGTACTTATTTTATGTTCACCAGACCGATTGGTAGTATGATATAGTGCTATAGGATTAGACACCCCATTCCTGTTGTCATGGAATGTCTGAAACCAATTTGTTTCTCCATCCAAATAGGGATTGCCTTTGTGGTATCCTTATAGTCTCAAAGGTGCAGTTTGATGCACTAGGTCTGAATGAATTCTTAAATCACACTTTTATTGTATATTTTGATATACTCTCATGTGTGGTATTGTACAAAACCAACATATAATTTGTAAATCATCCAAAGCATATTTTGATATGTTATTTATGAAACCAAAACATAGTTTAAAATGTTACTTACCAATCCAAAGTATACTTTTGATATGCTACTATAAGGTTATTCATTTAACCTTACATTATTTTACAGAGCATAACTTTTGATTTATTCAACCACTTTGTTTTGTACATTTTTACTTATGGTTTAAGTAGTCTCATTTTACTTACCATACATAACTTTTGTTTACACATTACATGGTTTACATTTAACTTGGGTTATACAATAACATTGGACTATTGGTTTAAACATGAACATTTTATATTGGTCGTTTGGTTTGAGTAAGTGACTTAAGTAACGAGGCGTGTGTAATATGATACAAGCATGGTGGATACGCCGCTGGTACTTCCTATATATAAGTGTTTGTATGGTATTACATATCGTAGCGTTATTTGAATCATTTCAATTTAAGACATATATCATTTTCTACAAATAACATACTTTTCACAAGACATTGTTTTACCAACAACTTATTTTATACAAACTCATTTTTACTTGGTTATTCATTTAACCTTACATTACTCTTTTACGTATCATCTATTTTATCATCACTTTCCGAATGATTTATAAGACAAAACATTTTACAAGGATCATGACTGACTTTTGTTAAACAACATTTTCTAAACTTATAAGTCATGAATCATATATTCACAAAACCTATGTATCTCACAGGCATTTTTATGCTGACGTACCTATTTTTACATATGTTTCAGGTGCTGTCTTAAGATGATTGTTGATACATGCTACATTTAGGATGGACTCGTGCCTTAGCGACTTTAAAACTTGGAAGATCATAGTTGTACTTATTTGATTGTATTAAAACAATGAGTTCATTTATTCAATAAAAAAAATTATTTATTCCATGGTTACGAAACAATGATTCTGTTACAACACTCCCCGACGTTTCCGCCACGTCTTGTTGTTATACGTGGTCGGGGTGTGACACAAATGATCCTGAAGCGGCTATTTATAGGCTGATCGCATGGAGGCTCGCGCCCCGCGACAGCCATCTTGATCTTCTTCGCGGCCCGCGAGAACCGTAGGCTAGGTCCTAGCTTAGTCGAGTGATGTGTGAAAAATGCAACATATAAATTACATCAAACGAGGCGTAAAACTAACCCTTTTTAAGTACTAAGGTTGGAAAAAGTGTGCTTTTGTCTTCCTTTTGTATTTTCAGGATTAAATGAGCTTAAATGAACAAAAGGAACAAATATGCAGCAAAAACTAACATACATACAAAGAAAAGGAATAAACGTGGCATGCCCGACCCCTCGACAACATCTTCCCAAGCAAAAACAAGAAACAGAAGGCTGACCACGGCCCCGTGCCCAGCGGACATGGGGGCGTGGCAAGATGTCTGTAGAAAATGGCAAAGTTGTAGAAGCCTCTATTCCCAGTATGGGAGCGTGCCCAACTCAACACGGGTCGTGGTTAACACTAACATTCACAGAATCTTGTAAATCTTGATAGTACATATACGCTTCTGCACACGGGGCCGTGCCTAGCAGACACGGGGGCGTGTGGAGCCTAATGCAGACAATTGTAATTAATGAAGAAAGAGAAAGTTGATGGCCACGGGGCCGTGTCCAGCGGACTCGTGGCCGTGTCCGGGATTCTGTGCAGGCTATAAATAGGGGTGCTTGGTTCACTTCAAAGGCATCCCTTAGCAAACCACCTCTCTCCCAATTCACCACCACTCCACCACCACTACATCACCCACATCCACCACCATCATCCATCATCCACCTTAGAGTGTGTGTAGTAATCTCGGGATCCAAGATTGATAGTAAGAGTTCTTGACAATCAAAGGCTATGTTTGCCTAAGTCTCTTACATCACTTGGTGAAGACAAGCATTTAATGTAATACTTTTGATTTTTAATCTTTTCGCACTTTTTATTTGGTTTTGTATTAATGACTTTAATAACTAGTTTCTTATGTTGAAGGTGAAACTTCCTTATCATTTGTCTGTGGTGTCTTGACTTTAATATTATCAGTTTAACGACGAGCAAAACATATGATATCTACAGAATAGCAAACCCTGATAATGAACATATTAATCAGTTTCACAAACAACATCGATACGTGACCTCCAATTCTGCAAACCCTAACTATGATTATCATGCGGATCGATCGATAGAACGGAATACACATTTAACACATAACCATCAGAACATAAACAATCGATCAACATCCGATATAACTCAAACAAATCAAACAAGAATTAACACTAACCGCAATGACAAAGTATGATCAATCTAGCGGGTTTCGGAGTAACATAAGGTTGCCGTCACAGTGAGGGAGCTCTAGGGTTTCGATTGTTATGATGAAAGTGTGAAACTGATGTTGTTTTACGTATTAAAACTCGAAATAACTTGTTGGGCCCGAACTGGGCTTCGGCGGATCTGGGCTTGGCGAACTACACTGTTTCGTCAAGATGTATATGGCGAAACAGGTTCTGTTTCGTCGGAACTGGTTATGGCAAAACACTCTTGTGTTTCATCGGGTTCTTTTATAGTTTAATAGTTTAAGTTTCTCAAACAGTATACATGCTATACCATCAAACACATAATCATGTAAACACAATTGTTTATTATAACACAAGTGCACAGTTACAAGTCAGTCAAGTCAATCAACTAAACAGTCAAAGTCAACGTGCATTTAATGCGAAAGTGAAAGTCGAAAACTTGAGTTGTCACAAAACACATCATGTATTCCTTCCATTTCCTCTTGTAGTTGTAGCTGATAGGCTACAGGTCATATTCTTCTAATAATCTCAAAAGGTCCAACATACCTGGGGCTTAGCTTTCCTCTTTTAACGAATCTGACTACTCCTTTCCATGGAGAAACTCTTAACAATACCTTATCTCCTACTTTGAATTCTAAAGATTTTCCTCTGTTATTTGCATAACTCTTTTGATGATCTCGTGCTGCTTTTAGTCTTTCCTTGACTTGAATTATCTTGTCCGTTGTTTCTTGCACTATCTCAGGTCTAGATAATTTTTTTTCTCCAATTTCTGCCCAAAAGATTGGAGTTCTGCACTTTCGTACATAAAGTGCTTCAAAAGGTGCAACATTAATGCTAGTCTGATAGCTGTTATTGCAGGAAAATTCTATTAATGGTAAATGGTCATCCCAATTTCCTCCAAAATCAATCACACAGGCTCTAAGCATATCTTCCATTGTTTGTATTGTCCTTTCGCTTTGTCCGTCCGTCTGTAGATGATAAGCTGTGCTTAGATTTAACCTGGTTCCCATTGCTTTTTGGAAACTTGTCCAAAAATGAGAAGTAAAATGACTATCTCTATCAGATACGATAGATAAAGGAATTCCATATAATGAAACTATTTCATTTACATATAGCTTGGCTTACTGTTCCATACTGAAAGTTTCCTTCATTGGTAAGAAATGAGTATATTTGGTTGTCACACCCCGACCCACAGCGGAAAGGTACGGGGCATGATGATTGCCCATAGCTCATGACAACTAATTATTGTTTCAATATTTAAAGCATAACCATTTAAATAGTCACATAACATATAATAGTCAAAATTGTTCATACATTGTTCAAAACAAACATATCAAGATTTCAATTTAATTTCCTAAGGCCCATGTTATGTGTCCACATCATTTGATCATCAACTTTGAAAACCTGTACCACATTAGAAAAATATATTTTTGGGTCAACAAATATGTTGGTGAATAATTTCCTCCGTTTTATAGAAAACAGTTTTATATTTACTTCTTTAAAAAATATTTTTAACATGCACCTCAAGAGTAGTGTGTAAATGGTCTCATATCATCAACATATCCATAAATCCAAATTTGCCAAACAAGAATACGCAATCAAATAACAACACAAATAACCAAAATAAATAGACTCCTGATAATAGCGTGCATTAGGCTCAAGCCCCGAGGAGCGAGTCTAATACCGTTGGCGATACTAGGCTACAACCCATGGCCGTGGGGAACCTAGTCGGCCGTGGATACACTAGACACAATAGCATGCAATAGACTTGACATCAGATAGCATATAGATTAATAGAATACACATAAGACGTTCACACAATAACACTTGATCATAGCATGTTAAATAAATCAAAAAGTGTAACATGATGCACCCTAAAATTTGAAAAGCTAAAAATAGGGGGGGGGGGGATGGAAGAAATTACTCACAGGTTGTGAAGAAACGTTCCATGAGAATTAACGCATGACAAGGACTGGATTATATCTAAAATGATAATCACCATAAAATGAATAACCGATATCCTAAACAAACGGACAATAAATAAATTTTAGGAAATTGGGTTCTCCTATTTGGGGACTTATTTGAGTTTTCAAAATAATATACAAATCAGTATTTTGTACAAATTGTCATGATTAATTATATAGTAATAACAATTTAGTATGTTATCTTAATCGTTAAATGCTACCAATTTTGATTAATTAATAAAATTTATCTAACAAAATCATATCTGAGAGTTCATAGTTATCACATGTTTAAATTTAAAATAATAAATTTTATAAAGAAATTTTATTAACTTAAAAGAAAACACTTTAATCGATTGATAAGATAATTATAGAAAATTTATATAAGAATCTCAAAACAGTTATAGAATCTATATAAAAAATCAGTAAAAATATTTGTAGAATTTAATTGTGATAAACTTGTAGTTTTGAATAATTAAAACGTGTATAAGTCCAAATTATATTCATGAATTCTCAAAAATTAATGAAAAATTATATTAAAATCACCTAGTGTTTATACTCTGAAATACCAAATAAAAAAATATTTATTGAATTTATTTAAAATTGTCTTGTATTTTTATTTGATTTATCTAGTGATTAAAACATAAATAATTTACCAAAATTCCAATTGATATCTAAAAAATCCCAAAATTTACACACAATACACTAGTAAGATATATAACAATATTATTCTTTCAATTTCATCAGAACGCAAGTTTAAATCTAAAAGCCCAAAATTCTATGCATGAAGAACCCTAATTTCAACTAAAATTAAATACGGCTAAATTAGCCTTCTATCACTGAAATTGATAGAAGGCTTTTGTAGAGAACGAAAAATTAAGCAAGTTGGGCTTTGGAATCACCTGAAAACGTTGAGAATTGAAGGAGATATCATTCGCATAAGTTACAAGCCCTAGAATGTTCTTCGATTAAATTCGCGATGTAGAGTTGATGAAATGGAGAAATTTTAGTGGGGTTTTGCATGGTTTGATGAGAGGAATAAAGTAGTATAATTTTGGGAAGCTAGTTTTACGATTTAGGATAAAACCCAGATGTGTTCTTGAAGAGCTTTCATGGTGATTATGATTAAAGTTAATCGACCCCGTTTTTGATGTTTAATGGATGATTGAGTTGTATAAAACATAAATCTCCATAATCACGAGTCATTAGGGACCACTAGGAAGCCCAACCGTTACGTATTTGGGTGTTTATTGAGCGGGTCGGGCTGGGTTTGTGTCTAGGTAGCACTGAAGGGGAGGAAGATGGCTGTACAGATGTTTCCGGGTTACATTAAATAGAAAGTGATGTTGGTTTTATCAGTTGAAAACACTGCAGCGCAGTGGTTAACTCGTCCTTTGCTAAGCCTGGGTACTTGGGTTCGAATCTCGTTAGGCACCCCTTTTTTAAATTTTATATGATTCGGTTAATTGTATATAATAGAAATATAAACCTGATGCTATCACCAGTGGCCTTCTAGCCCAGCTACTATGACATCTGTGCTTGTAATCATTGTAAACAATACAGTTATCAATGAAATAAAGTTATTTGATCCCAATGTTTGTTTGTTTATGTTTGATGTTTTTCATGTTTTGGTTTTAATTCAATTTCAAACTCTGTATCACTTTCTGGAGAGTTATACGCAAACTGGTGCGTAAACGTCATCAGTTTAACGCGACAAAATACTCCAGAACATCAATTTATGCTTAACATACCTTAAATAACCTTTACATAACTTATAAATAAGTTTTGAAGGCATTGGTATGGCAAAATCAAGTTAATTCGCTTACAGGGACTAAAATTGACAAACTGCGAAAGTATGCCAATTTGAACAGTAACGAACATTCCAGAACATGGCCATAAGTTAAACACACCCTAAATATCCTTTACATAGCTTATAAATAGGCTTTGAGGAGTTCGGTGTGCTAAAATAAACTTTATGCTCATTCAGGGACTAAAAGCGTCAAAAAGTGTACAAGTTTGCATTTTCGCGCATAACTTATGTTCTGAACATATCCGGACATCCAAGAATTTATGTAAGAACTAAAGTATTTTATTTTAGTGTTTGGCATAAGAAAATTCCATTCGTCGCGCAATTTGGATCGTTTTTCGCGCTTATGCGCATTCCGTCGTAATTAAGCAAACATCGCGATCGTACGACCAAACGAACCGACATCCGGCATATTTTTGAGCATGTTTCATGTCCACAATGTTTAGGCATCATTTTAGGGCCTTAAAGTTGGCTTTACGGGCCTTAGAAGTGTTGAAATGAGCTTAAAACACATACAGGGACTGA
Organism: Helianthus tuberosus; assembly: GCA_030545235.1. Classification (NCBI taxonomy): domain Eukaryota; kingdom Viridiplantae; phylum Streptophyta; class Magnoliopsida; order Asterales; family Asteraceae; genus Helianthus; species Helianthus tuberosus. Next base: position 119,954,960 of record CM060410.1, on the reverse strand, counting down.
AACTGTAAATCTGCAAACTTTCTTCTGATCTGTGCAGCCCAGGCGGGCCGCGTAAGATCTGCACACATCTTACGCGGGCCGCGAGGCCCTCCCAGATGTGTAGAATTGCTGTAAACAGCCTGTTCCAGCTGTTAATCACCTCAAAACCACTTGCAAATGGTATTTCTCAAACCATGGACTGAATCTATGGGCTCTAATGGTTTTCCAAACCAAGGGGCACACATGGACGGTTGGGATCGAGGCACATTTTTTGACAAAAGATCCTAACGGTGGTCCATTTCCTATAAATACCCCCAACCCATTTCATTCCAAACCCACTTGATTCTGAGATTTTCTCTAAGTTGGAGTGGTTATCACTCCATACCTGAGAAATACTTGGAAATCAATCTTGCGGGGACCCTTTGTAAGTGTTCTTTCGTTCTTTTCATTCGTTTTAGCGTTAAAGTCAAACTACGTTTGACTTTCTGCATTAACCAGTTTATGGTCAATCCAAAGTTCGTTTGAACTTCATAGCGTGAGCATAATCACGATGGTTATAGTCCCTAGTAACTATATCTATTGATTACCACATTATCTAGGCTCAGTGACGAGTTGTAGTTTCGGGCAAAATGCGTGTTCTCGCGTATTTTGTAACCAAACTACTCTAGGGTATCAAAACCATTTGTTTTTATACCAAACCTATTTTTAAACCTTGTTAAACATGTTTTAACATGTTTAGCTCGTCACTTTTAGATTTGTGCTTGTTTAGGGTCGTAAGGGTAAGCGATCTAATCAATCGCTTATGCTTTCGAACCCGACCCATTTGGTCGATCATTAGGATCCGACCAAACACTTTAGGTGACCATAGTTGTATAGGGAATAACCTTCCGAGGTTATACCTTATGGTCACGTCGTTTAAGTAGTTGTATGATAGGTAGTATATATGCCTTAGGTAAATTAACAAAATGCCTTTTTACGCCAAAATTCATTTTAAGCCTATGTAACATAACTTTTGGTATCTAAACTGATTTAGCAACAATATTAAACATGTTAAGGCATATCTTACTTGTCATAGGGCTAGTTAGGCGACCCAAACGCATTTTACGCAAACGACGCGTTAAAGTAGCATAAGCTACCTAAACGGGTCATAACGGGTCAAAAGCACTTAGGCTAGGTTTCATTTTAGTATGTAGGCTTTGTTAAACCATATTACATGACTTCCTACACTCATTTGGTTTACGAACCCTCATGCTACCCAATCCTCCGATTAGGTCCGTTTATTAATGTAGTAGCCTATATTAGGTGCCGTTTGATTCCGTAACCTTCTAGCTTTGCTTGGTGAATATCTAGAGTCTATTGAGCAATCTCAAGTGAGTACATAGACCCCTCTTTTACTGTTTCCAAACATTTTTGGGTGAAACACATGTGCATACTTGTTACTTTCGTGCTTTTCATGTTTTCTCATCATATACATGCTATGTTCATTAGTACATTATTAGTACATCGTTTTACATGACATTTTATGCTATGTATGTCCATTGTGTGCATAATTAGTGCATTGTTTTACATTACCTTTTCATGCTATGTATGTTCATCATACTTAGTACATTTTCATTCCATCACATGCTTACATTTTGATATGACATTTGGCTTGTTTAAATGGGACCATATACATTCATTAACTTTGATCACGCCGCTCGTTAGTAGGTAATGGTACCATAGGAATTGACAACTCCCGTTCCTAACATCCTAGGTATGTTTGGATGAAAGGAATGACCAAATTCGATAAAACATAATACAGATAGACCTTTAATTTGTTTAAAGGCTCATCACCATAGTCACAAGGCTTGGATGTATGCATTTTTACAATACCGCATAAATGTTTGTATTCAGTATAGCATGCATTTCCACAAAAGATAACGTTGATTTAAACCACATTTTACTTCAATACATTGTTTTGTGCATTTTTATCTATGGCTCAGTAGATATATATAAATATATATATATATACTTCACTTGCCATACATGACATTTTGCTTACACATTTCATAATTGACATTTGATATAGACATTTTGATATTGATATACATATTTCATAGACTACATTTTGACATAAACATTTTGACATGGTTTACACAAAGACATTTGACAAATGGTTTAGACATGGGCAATTTACATTGGTGGTTTGTTTGGGTAAAATGATTTAAGTAACGAAGCGTGTGTAATATGATACAAGCATGGTGGATACGCCGCTGGTACTTCCTATATATAAGTGCTTGTATGGTATTACATATCGTAGCGTTATTCGAATCATTTCAATTTAAGACATATAACATTTTATACAAATAACATATTTCTCACAAGACATTGTTTTATAAACAACTCATTTTATACAAACTCATTTTACTTAGTTATTCATTTAACCTCACATTACTCTTTTACATATTAACTACTTTATCATCGCTCTTCAAAAGATTTATAAAACAAAACAACTAACAAGGTTCATGACTGACTTTTGTTAAACAACTTTTTCTTAAAACTTAAGTCATGAATCCTATTTTCACAAAACCTATGTATCTCACAGGCATTTTTATGCTGACGTACCTATTTTCGCATGTGTTTCAGGAGCTGATGCTTAGTATGATCGTGACACTAGGGCGGACCTGTGCCTTAGAGACTTAAAAATAAAGATAGACTTAGTTTAATTATATGATGTACTCTTTGGTTCTTGTTTTGAGACAATGTATTCCACCTTTGGTTGATGAATAAAATGTAATTTTAATTACCATGGTTGTGGAACAATAATTCTCTTACAACACTCCCCGACGTTTCCGCCACGATTTGATGTTTTACGTGGTCGGGGTGTGACAGAAGAGTTGGTATCAGAGCCAATGGTTATAGGGAATTAGGTTATTAGTAATGCTTTAACCTAGACTATAACCTTTCTAGGACCCCAACGCAAGATGTCTTGTGTTTAGATCTTAAAACATGCACTTCACCTATCCTTAGGTGATCACCAAAACGAGAACCCAATTTCCTAAAACGATTTTTGAAAATGCAATCTCTATTTTTAAATAAATTGTTATATGGTTTTGAACCCTTTTGATTTTTTCTTTTAAATTGATTTTGAAAATTTATCATTTGTTTTTGAATGATTCTTTTGGCCTTGTGCCTTCCAAGTTTTCAAAATCTCGTCAAAGTTTTGGGTTCTAAATAGTGTGAACACGTGCAAACTGGAAGGGTGAATGCCTGTACCCTGGGTCTTCTGTCTAAGGCTAGAGTGTTCGTACAAATCCACATAATCAGACCAGTCACTCTTACCTGGGAACTCTTAGGGTGAGTGTTCACTTATAGGCGAGCATGTCTTCGCTAAACATTATTTTTGAACCCATTTACTTTGATTAGTCACTGTGTGTCGTTTGTTTGCTTTGTGATACGGACGAATGACCACCATCTTTGCTTTTGTCAATTTTTGTTTCACCTCATTCTTTTAACCTAATCATCTCACTCATTCCTTTCATGTTTCCTCTTTTAGAATGCCTCCTCGACGCGAAAATCCACTACCAAATGCCGAACTGGCAGAAATCATTGCCCAGCAAATGGCTGCTCAATTCCCAAACCTCTTTGTTCAATGGAACCAAGCCAACAACAACAACAATGCTCCATGCAATTTCAAGAGTTTTAACTCGGCTAAACCACTCAAGTTTAGTGGTACGGAGGGAGCAACTGGGCTTCTTCAATGGTTCGAGAGCATTGAGAATACTTTCCGTCACGTTCAGTGTCCTGATAATCGCAAAGTCGAGTTTGCTTCAAGCGTATTTCAGAAGAGGGCGCTCACATGGTGGAACGGGGTTATGAGAGACCGTGGTGCTGAGGTTGCTTTAGCACAAACATGGGCTGAACTTAGGACTCTTTTGATGAGGGAGTTTTGTCCTCGTCATGAGTTGCGAGCTTTAGAAAGGGAGTTTGATGATCTAGAACAGGATAGTGGCGAGCACCGGGCGTATACTGATAGATTTGAGGAGCTGAGTTTGTTATGCCCAACAATGGTTACCCCACTCGACAAGGCTATCGAAAGGTACATCGATGGTCTACCTGACTCCATACAAGACACCGTTACTGGCAGTAACCCTACCACACTCCGTCAGGAAATCGAGCTATCTGCAACATTGACCGAGTCGCAGATTCGAAGGGGTAAGCTGCATAGAAAAGGTGACAAGGGTAAGAAGCAGTCGTCTGACAAAGAAGATAGCAAGAAGGGTAAGAACAAAAAGGGTAAGGATTCTGGATCCTCAAGGAATTCAAGGAAGCGTAAGGCTTCCCAAAATTACGCCATTACTGCACAGGCAAACCAAGCTGCACTAAATCAGCCAGCGCAGCCTCCTGCAAAGAAGCGGTATGAAGGGAATGCACCTTTGTGCAATAGGTGCAATAGTCACCATCAACAGCAACTTCCGTGCCGTTTCTGCACAAACTGTGGGAAGTCTGGACACCTTGCAGAGGTTTGTGGTTCTGCTCGAAATCAGGTAGCTCAGAACCCGGCTCAACAAGTTGCTCAGCCTCCTGCTCAGCAACAGGGTCAAGCTGCACGACCTCATTATCCTCCTGGCTCATGTTATAATTGTGGAGACCTGACCCATTATCAAAACCAGTGTCCAAGGCTGGTTAATGCGAATCCGAATCAGGCTCCAGCTCGAGGTCGAGTTTTTAACATGAATGCACAAGAAGCGCAAGCAGACAATGAAGTGGTGAACGGTATGTTCTCTGTTAATAATCAACCTGCATCTGTTCTTTTTTATTCTGGTGCTGATAAGAGTTTTGTGTCATTATCTTTTGAGCCATTGCTTCGCGTGTCTAGAACGAAACTAGGTAAACCCTTGACAGTAGAAGTTGCCAGTGGTGAACGCATTGTTTTTAATTCTGTCCTTCGCAACTGCCAGTTGAACCTTAATAACCATCTTTTTCCCATCGACCTCACGCCAATGCAACTTGGAAGCTTCGACATTATAGTAGGTATGGATTGGTTAGCCAAGCATCGCGCGGAGGTAGTTTGTTTTGAGAAGATCGTTCGTGTGCCGCTTTCGACCGGTGAGATCCTACAAGTTCGTGGTGAGAAACCTGCTAGTAGCCTCAAGCTTATGTCTTGTACTCAAGCTCGGAAGTATCTGCGAAAGAACTATGTGGCCTTCTTGGCACAAGTTACAGCAGATAAGGGTAAAGGTAAGTCTATTCAAGATATTCCTTTTGTTCGGGACTATTCGGAGCTATTTCCTGAAGAGTTACCTGGATTACCCCCAGCACGCCAAGTCGAGTTCCGTATTGATCTCATACCTGGTGCAAATCCTATTGCCAGAGCTCCATATCGTCTTGCACCGTCTGAGATGCAAGAGCTGTCTAAGCAGCTCCAGGAACTTTCTGACAAAGGTTTTATCCGTCCTAGCTTTTCACCTTGGGGTGCTCCCGTTCTTTTTGTCAAAAAGAAGGATGGATCTTTTAGAATGTGCATCGATTACTGTGAGCTTAACAAGCTCACCATCAATAATCGATATCCCCTACCTCGCATAGATGATCTTTTTGATTAGTTACAGGGCGCTTCTTATTTTTCGAAGATTGATCTTCGTTCTGGGTATCATCAACTTCGTGTACATGAAGATGATATTCACAAGACAGCGTTCCGTACTCGTTATGGGCATTATGAGTTCACAGTTATGCCATTCGGTTTGACTAATGCTCCTGCTGTTTTTATGGATTTGATGAATAGGGTCTGTAAGCCTTATTTAGATAAGTTCATCATCGTTTTTATTGATGACATCTTGATTTATTCTAAGACGCAAGCTGATCACGAGCAACACCTTCGTCTTACTCTGGAACTCCTAAAGAAAGAGCAACTTTTTGCCAAATTCTCCAAGTGCGAATTTTGGCTTAAAGAAGTTCAATTTTTGGGACACATTGTCAACGGACAAGGTATTCATGTAGATCCCTCCAAGATCAGTGCGATTAAGGATTGGGATACGTCTACTACTCCTACTGAGGTTCGTTCTTTTCTTGGTCTTGCGGGTTATTACCGCTGCTTCATAGAGAACTTCTTGAAGATTGCAGTTCCTCTAACTGCTCTAACTCAGAAGAACAAGCCCTTTGAAAGGGGTTCTAAACAGGAAGAAGCATTTCAGACCTTGAAGCAGAAGCTTTGTGATGCACCTATTCTGACTTTTCCTGAAGGCAATGATGACTTTGTTGTTTATTGTAATGCATCGAAATTGGGTCTTGGCTGTGTTCTAATGCAAAGGAACAAAGTCATAGCATATGCATCGAGGCAGTTGAAGGTGCATGAGAAAAACTACACCACTCATGATCTTGAGTTAGGTGCAGTTGTGTTCGCTCTTAAGATCTGGAGACACTATTTGTATGGAACAAAATGTGTGGTTTTTACCGACCACAAAAGTCTTCAGCATATCTTCAATCAGAGAGAACTCAACATGAGGCAAAGACATTGGGTTGAGCTTCTGAACGACTATGACTGTGAAATTCGCTACCATCCTGGTAAGGCGAATGTCGTAGCTGACACTTTGAGTCATAAGGAACATGTCAAGCTTCATTGTGTTCGTGTTCAATCTGATATCCAAGCTCGATCTAAGATTCAAACCCGCATTTCTCAGGCTCAACATGCTTGTGTTTCACAAGATTTGATGGGTAAGGAATTACCCTATCACATTAAGCCTGATCTTATTTTGAAAGACAATGGATCATACTATTTCATGGACCGTTTGTGGGTCCCAAGCCTAGATGATCTCCGCACTTTTCTTATGGATGAAGCTCATAAGTCTCGTTATTCTGTCCATCCTGGCTCGGACAAAATGTATAAGGATCTTCGTACTCAGTATTGGTGGCCTGGTTTGAAGAAGGATATTGCCTTGTACGTTTCAAAATGCCTTACTTGTCTTAAGGTAAAGGCTGAACACCAACATCCTTCTGGTCTTTTGGAGCAACCAGAGATCCCAGTTTGGAAATGGGAAAACATCGTTATGGATCTCATTACTAAACTTCCGCGCACTAAGAAGGGTCACGATGCCATTTGGGTAGTCGTTGATCGTCTTACTAAGTCAGCGCATTTCTTGCCAATCCGTGAGGATTTTTCTGCTGATAGACTTGCTAAAATCTATGTGGATGAAATTGTAGCTCGACATGGTGTTCCTTTGAACATCATTTCTGACAGGGATGCTCGCTTCACTTCTTATTTTTGGAGAACCATGCAATCTGCTATGGGGACCCAACTTAATCTGAGCACTGCTTATCATCCGCAATCTGATGGTCAATCTGAAAGAACAATCCAGACTTTGGAGGATATGCTTAGAGCTTGTGTGATTGATTTTGGTGGAAGTTGGGATTCACATCTTCCATTGATTGAATTCTCTTACAACAACAGTTATCACACCAGCATCAACATGGCTCCTTTCGAGGCTCTCTATGGTCGAAAATGTCGTTCACCAGTCTGCTGGAATGAGATCGGTGAGGCTCAGCTTACTGGACCTGACCTCATTCTAGAGACAACAGATAAGGTTAAGAAAGTTCGTGATAACCTTCAGACAGCTAGAAGCCGTTAAAAGAGTTACGCGGACCCAAAACGCAAGCCCATGGAATTTCAAGTCGGTGATCGAGTATTACTTAAGGTCTCACCTTGGAAAGGTGTGATCAGATTTGGAAAGACTGGAAAACTTGCACCTAGATATGTTGTACCATTCAAGATCGTTGAAAGAATCGGTAAGGTAGCCTACAGACTTGAGTTACCTCCTGAACTTGGAAATGTTCATCCAACCTTCCACGTGTCCAATCTCAAGAAGTGTTTAGCTGATGAGACCCTCCACATACCACTTGATGAAATTCGTGTTGATAAAACACTACATTTTGTTGAGAAATCTGTGGAAATCATGGACCGAACAGTCAAATGGCTTAAATGCAAGCGCATTCCTTTGGTTAAAGTTCGCTGGGAATCTAAGCGTGGACCTGAGTTTACTTGGGAACGCGAAGATCAAATGAAGGCGAAGTATCCACATCTTTTCCCACGAGTTTCCTCTAAGCAAATTTCGGGACGAAATTTCCACAAGTAGGGGAGACTGTGGCATCTGTGCTTGTAATCATTGTAAACAATACAGTTATCAATGAACTAAAGTTATTTGATCCCAATGTTTGTTTGTTTATGTTTGATGTTTTTCATGTTTTGGTTTTAATTCAATTTCAAACTCTGTATCACTTTCTTGAGAGTTATACGCAAACTGGTGCGTAAACGTCATCAGTTTAACGCGACAAAATACTCCGGAACATCAATTTATGCTTAACATACCTTAAATAACCTTTACATAACTTAGAAATAAGTTTTGAAGAGTTCGGTGTGCTAAAATAAACTTTATGCTCATTCAGGGACTAAAAGCGTCAAAAAGTGCACAAGTTTGCACTTTCGCGCATAACTTACGTTCTGAACACATCCGGACATCCAAAAATTTATGTAAGTACTAAAATATTTTATTTTAGTGTTTGGAATAAGAAAATTCCATTCGTCATGCAATTTGGATCGTTTTTCGCGCTTATGCGCATTCCGTCGTAATTAAGCAAACATCGCGATCGTACGACCAAACGAACCGACATCCGACATATTTTTTAGCATGTTTCATGTCCACAATGTTTAGGCATCATTTTAGGGCCTTAAAGTTGGCTTTACGGGCCTTAGAAGTGTTGAAATGAGCTTAAAACACATACAGGGACTGAAACTGTAAATCTGCAAACTTTCTTCTGATCTGTGCAGCCCAGGCGGGCCGCGTAAGATCTGCATACATCTTACGCGGGCCGCGAGGCCCTCCCAGATGTGCAGAATTGCTGTAAACAGCCTGTTCCAGCTGTTAATCACCTCAAAACCACTTGCAAATGGTATTTCTCAAACCATGGACTGAATCTATGGGCTCTAATGGTTTTCCAAACCAAGGGGCACACATGGACGGTTTGGATCGAGGCACGTTTTTCGACGAACGATCCTAACGGTGGTCCATTTCGTATAAATACCCCCAACCCATTTCATTCCAGACCCACTTTATTCTGAGATTTTCTCTAAGTTGGAGTGGTTATCACTCCATACCTGAGAAATACTTGGAAATCAATCTTGCGGGGACCCTTTGTAAGTGTTCTTTCGTTCTTTTCATTCGTTTTAGCGTTAAAGTCAAACTGCGTTTGACTTTCTGCATTAACCAGTTTATGGTCAATGCGAAGTTCGTTTGAACTTCATAGCGTGAGCATAATCATGATGGTTATAGTCCCTTGTAACTATTTCTACTGATTACCACGTTATCTAGGCTCAGTGACGAGTCGTAGTTTCGGGCAAAATGCGTGTTCTCGCGTATTTTGTAACCAAACTACTCTAGGGTATCAAAACCGTTTGTTTTGCTACCAAACCTATTTTTAAACCTTGTTAAACATGTTTTAACATGTTTAGCTCGTCACTTTTAGATTTGTGCTTGTTTAGGGTCGTAAGGGTAAGCGATCTAATCAATCGCTTATGCTTTCGAACCCGACCCATTTGGTCGATCATTAGGATCCGACCAAACACTTTAGGTGACCATAGTTGTATAGGGAATAACCTTCCGAGGTTATACCTTATGGTCACGTCGTTTAAGTAGTTGTATGATAGGTAGTATATATGCCTTAGGTAAATTACCAAAATGCCTTTTTACGCCAAAATTCATTTTAAGCCTATGTAACATAACTTTTGGTATCTAAACTGATTTAGCAACAATATTAAACATGTTAAGGCATATCTTACTTGTGATAGGGCTAGTTAGGCGATCCAAACGTGTTTTACGCAAACGACGCGTTAAAGTAGCATAAGCTACCTAAACGGGTCATAACGGGTCAAAAGCACTTAGGCTAGGTTTCATTTTAGTATGTAGGCTTTGTTAAACCATATTACATGAGTTCCTACACTCATTTGGTTTACGAACCCTCATGCTACCCGATCCTCCGATTAGGTCCGTTTATTAATGTAGTTGCCTATATTAGGTGCCGTTTGATTCTGTAACCTTCTAGCTTTGCTTGGTGAATATCTAGAGTCTATTGAGCAATCTTAAGTGAGTACATAGACCCCTCTTTTACTGTTTTCCAAACATTTTGGGGTGAAACACATGTGCCTACTTGTTACTTTCGTGCTTTTCATGTTTTCTCATCATATACATGCTATGTTCATTAGTACATTATTAGTACATCGTTTTACATGACATTTTATGCTATGTATGTCCATTGTGTGCATAGTTAGTGCATTGTTTTACATTACCTTTCCATGTTATGTATGTTCATCATACTTAGTACATTTTCATTCCATCACATGCTTACATTTTGATGTGACATTTGGCTTGTTTAAATGGGACCATATACATTCATTAACTTTGATCACGCCGCTCGTTAGTAGGTAATGGTACCATAGAATTTGACAACTCCCGTTCCTAACATCCTAGGTATGTTTGGATGAAAGGAATGACCGAATTCGATAAAACATAATACAGATAGACCTTTAATTTGTTTAAAGGCTCATCACCACAGTCACAAGGCTTGGATGTATGCATTTTTACAATACCGCATAAATGTTTGTATTCAGTATAGCATGCATTTCCACAAAACATAACGTTGATTTAAACCACATTTTACTTCAATACATTATTTTGTGCATTTTTATCTATGGCTCAGTAGATATATATAAATATATATATATACTTCACTTGCCATACATGACATTTTGCTTACACATTTCATAATTGACATTTGACATAGACATTTTGATATTGATATACATATTTCATAGACTACATTTTGACATGGTTTACACAAAGACATTTGACAAATGGTTTAGACATGGGCAATTTACATTGGTGGTTTGTTTGGGTAAAATGATTTAAGTAACGAGGCGTGTGTAATATGATACAAGCATGGTGGATACGCCACTGGTACTTCCTATATATAAGTGCTTGTATGGTATTACATATCGTAGCGTTATTCGAATCATTTCAATTTAAGACATATAACATTTTATACAAACTCATTTTACTCAGTTATTCATTTAACCTCACATTACTCTTTTACATATTAATTACTTTATCATTGATCTTCAAAAGATTTATAAAACAAAACAACTAACAAGGTTCATGACTGACTTTTGTTAAACAACTTTTTCTTAAAACTTAAGTCATGAATCCTATTTTCACAAAACCTATGTATCTCACAGGCATTTTTATGCTGACGTACCTATTTTCGCATGTGTTTCAGGAGCTGATGCGTAGGATGATCGTGACACTTGGGCGGACCTGTGCCTTAGAGACTTAAAAATAAAGATAGACTTAGTTTAATTATATGATGTACTCTTTGGTTCTTGTTTTGAGACAATGTATTCCACCTTTGGTTGATGAATAAAATGTAATTTTAATTACCATGGTTGTGGAACAATAATTCTGTTATAACACTCCCCGACGTTTCCGCCACGATTTGATGTTTTACGTGGTCGGGGTGTGACAGAAGGTATGCGTGTTAGTTGTTGTGCTAGGGGTTTATGGTTCGATTTTGGTTTTCTTCATGTTTTCTTTCATCTTTATCAAATAAGTTTCAACTTATTACAAAATAGCCCCTATACTTTCTCAAATGCTGCTAACTGACCTAAACATAAAAAGTAACCTAATTAGCTTATATTTAAAAAAGAACCCTTAACCAATGTCTTTAATTAACTACATAACTAGCACAGTTAACTTCTTAAAAAGAAAAATAACAAAAACTAACTTTTATTGCTTTACTTAAATTTTAGTTTCCAATAATTACAAAACAACCCCTTAACTTATAACTTTGAAGTTTTGACAACTTCAACCCTTTTAAGTGTGATACTTGTTTTAACTACCATATGTAACGTGGTTAACTATTTCCCTTATAACTATTAACCGAACTAATCAAGTTTCGCTTATAAACCTCCGTTTAACCTCCGTTTTATTCCGGTTTTAAACCAACGAAATACGTGATGGTTTAATTTAATAGTATAATATTAAAATTTTTAAAAATTCTTATTTTTATTTACTTGAAAGGGTCCGGTTTTGAAATCCAGGTCAGATTTCGGAGATCCGATTTTGATGGATGTTACATTGGTTAATCTGTCTACAATCACCCAGATTGTATCATTTCTTTTTGTTTTTTTGGGTAATTTGGTAACAAAGTCCATTGTTATCAATTCCCATTTCCATATTGGCATCTCTAACTATTGTAATAATCCTGAGTGTTTCTGATGCTCAGCTTTAACTTGTGAACAAGTTAGACATTTAGCAACGTAACTTGCTATATCCTTTTTCATTCCTATCCACCAGAAATTATTTCTTAGATCTTGATAACATTTTATCACTTCCGGGACGTCTCATATACTTAGGGTCTTGTTGGTGCATATTCTGTGACAACAGCTTAATAGTTTGATTATTTAGTCTTTGGATATTTTGTAATGGGCTTGGAAAATGGCCTAGCCCAGTGGGAAGCCCAGTTCACAGACATGTGGTATATAAACATGTTTTGTGATTAGGGTTTTAGTTGTTAGAGGTGTCAGAGAATTCTAGAGAGTGAAGGAATTTCGAAATTAGGGTTTGTAGACAAGATCACAGAGAGAGGCTGCGAGGTCTTGAATTGATTGTAAACTGCAAGTTGTATAATCAATAGAAGACCCGTTTGGTTGTGAATTCTGTTTTTCTACTCGTTTCTGTGATACTCTGATCAAGAGGATTCCACACTCTTGATTGAATTGACAATTATGTGACGATCCATACGAACCAGGGGACCTACAATTGGTATCAGAGCTTTAGGCTCTTGAAGAAGCTCGGTTCAGAATTGCAGACTGTAGATTCGGGTGGAAAATTGGAATAAATTTCGAAATTTTTAAAACCTGAATTAGGGTTTTCGAATTTTTTTTGGGTTTTGAGATATTTTCGAAATTGGTTTTTAATCAGAATTGGTTATTTTGATCTTGTGTGTTTGATTTTGCTGATTTACAGGTTTTCGGGATAGTTCTGGTTAACTAGTTGAAGAATTTTTGGCTGAAAGACTTAAAGATTCGAAGACTGTTCTTCGTGTTCTTAGTGTTTTTCGATCAGTTCTTCATATCTTTTGAAAAAATTGTGCTGATTAGGTTGTTTGATTTTGCAGGTTTGTGTTGGAGAGGAGATAAAATATTCAGAATTTTGAACAGATTAAGTTTCCGAATTTACTGGATCAGCGAACTTAACAAACCGGCGAATTTGTGACTTAAGAACTCGATGATCGACGAATTTAAAATCCAAAGGCGACTTTGGTAACCATATAATTGTCCTCAGCGATATTATTAAGGTGATCGGCGAAATTAATAGTCGTCGTAATAGTGAACAGATCAGCCAGCATATTTAGCAGCATAATTAGCTTGACCTAGCATAATTAACCAGCGAACTTGATAACCAGCGAAATTAACTGGAGTATTTGACTAGGCAGCATAATTAACCAGCATATTTATCAGCGAATTTAATTAACCAGAGGAATTAACCAGCATAATTAGTTTGGCTAAGTAGAGGAATTAGCTGGAGGAATTAAAAGGTGGAGTATTTAATTTCGTGGAGGAATTAGATACGTATAGAGGATTTAACGTTTTCATGAATAGAAAACGATCCGTAGCTCATCTCAGCAAACCGATTGCGCCGTTGGACTCTAGAAAATCTCGAATTTGGTTTTCGACATTATATATCATTAGATTCGTTTTTTCGAGACGATTCTAATGGTATAATTTGGTAAAAACTGTTTTCGGAAAAAAATTGTACGGTTTTATCAGTACGGTTACGGTAAAAACGTGTTTAAAGATGGTCAGAATGGACAAGGTTAGTGAGACTGTTAAGAATTGGCCAAAGCTGAGAAACGTCAAAGAATATTCTGGCTGGAAAGATGAGTTTGAGGGATTTGTGAAAAGTGAAGATAGCAGAATGTGGTGTTGTATGATTGATGGATATGTTGCTCCTACGCGTCGTATTGAAGGAAGAGTTAAAGTGATTTCTTATGAGATGATGGATGAATCTGAGAAACTTATGGTTGATGCTGAGAAAAAAAGCGTTAGCAGTGATCATGAAGTCCTTGCCTGAGGGCATTAAACATATCTTCAAGAAGTATGGGACTTCTAGAGATCTGTGGGAAGGTTTAGAAAAACGTTATCAGAGTTCATCTAGTTAAAGTGTAAGAGCTTGTGCTTCAGATGTAGAAGCAAATGTTGTAGTAGAAGAGAAGAAGAAAGCTGACAAGGAGAATGTTGAGAAGAAGAAGACTGTAGAAGTTTCAAAGGGCTTGAATGATGTGAATGGACTTACAGCAGAGGTGAAGGTATCATCAAAATCTGTAAGTCATACATGTCATAATTGTACTGAACTACAGGGTAAAGTTAATAGAATATCGGAGCAGAACAAAATTCTGTTAACTGAATTAAAAAAGTTAAAAGAGTCAAATGTTCTTTTTGATTAATCGAGAGTCAAATTGTTTAAATAAACTCAAATCAAATGAACAAGAAATCAGCAATTTAACAAGCAAAGTCAATGAACTGTTACAGATCATTGATTTGGCTCGTGAAACTGTGAAGGATAAAACTAATGAATTTTCTGAAAAGTGCAGGGAATTGGCCATTGCACAAGACCAAATTGTTGAACTTAAAGGAAAGTTAGACAAATTTGGAAATTCTTCATTAGTTAGGACTCACATTCAAAAAGGGCTGAAAAGGAGTAATGATAGAACAGGAGTGGGGTTTAGTAAAGCTTCATCTTCTAAAAATCAAGATTACTCGTTTTTACCTGATGAGAATGAGCTAATTGACTTTGTGCCTACTACACCAGCTGTAGTGGATCCGATAGCTGTGGACTTGCCAAATAGTCCAGTTTCTTTGAAAGAATCTGTAGGGTCTAACAGTACACCTCATAAATCGGTTGAGGATACTGAAGACGAAAAGAAGAAAACATTTAAAAAGAGATTTAACAAAAAGAGAATTTATAAGACAAAATCTTGTTTTAAATGTCACACAAAAAGGCACGTGGCAAGTTATTGTCCTTTAAAGAAAAATAAGCAAAAAGTTGATGAGGTTAAGGAAGGGAATAGAGTTGGTTTGAATAATAATGTGAAACCACATTGTCAATATAATCAACCAAGATTTCAATCTAAAACTTCAACATCAGGACGATTTGATAGACTAAGAAGCAATTTTACACAATTTAGTTATTTTACTAGTAAATCAAATCGGTTTCAAAATCAAAATAGAAATTTTGGATATCAAAATCGATACCAGAGTTTTGGTAATCGGTATTTTCAAAGGAGAAACGAATATAGGGGTTTTAGTAATTCGAATGTTCAACAACATCGAAATTTTTTCCAAAATTCATGGTTTAATAATGGGCGAAGAAGGTATCAAGATAATAATTTTCAAAGGTCAGAAAATCCGAGAGTTTATTGGAACTCTTATGATCAAAGACCTAGTGGAAGTTATAAATCTTGTTCAACAACGGGTAATACATCCAAGACACCAGTAAGGTGTGATGGATATTGGTTAGAATCATCTTATACGGATTTACATGGTCAACCCAAAACCGGTCAGGTTTGGGTTGTTAAGTCTAACTGAGTTATTAAGAATGTGCAGGATGACCAAGAAGGACTGTTGATGTGTTCAACAGTGGTTGTTCCTGTAAAGTATCTGAGGTGAATAGTAGGTTAACATGGGCAATGAACTATTTACTACAGTGATTGTTATGATTATTTTAAACTTTAACATTGAAAAACTTATTGTCAGGTTAAAGTGGGAGTCTGTTTGTGTTTGTAAATTTGTGTTTTCAAAACTTACTCCATAAAAACAAAAATTTAGGGGGAGAAATTTCCCTAAGCCAAAAAGAGTTTAGTTAGTGCGTGAGTTTAGGGGGAGTAAGTTATAATTTATAAAATTTTAAAAATCCAAAAACATTAAAAAATAAAAAAATTAATAAAAAATTGAAAAATGAGTTATCACTGTGTGAAAAAAGAAGAAATGATAGTACATCAGCAAGTTAGATTGTCACACTGAAAATGAATTAAATTGCTTAAGTGTGATAGCAGCTTCATCATACGATGTACCAGTTGGCAAAAAGCATGAAATAATCAACTTACCAATGTGATATAAACCTAAATGAACTGAATATGAGTGGGGAACACATCAGTGGTGTATGGTTTAATGACCTTAAATCTTGCGTTGATAGATTGCCAAAATCTGAGGTTTTGGGTCTTTATACTGTTATTTCATCTGGGGATATCAGGGTTGTCCTTCTGCTGCATCCAGATACATGCTGACCTAGGCATAACCAGGATATCTTAAAAGAGCTAAAAATGCCAAAACCCAAATATGAAGAAGCTCTCCTAGAGAGTCATTCAAAAAATGCAAAAAGCATAAATCGTACCAAAAATGGTATTTGTCATAGCCCTCGTTAGATATTTTGGTCTCTTTGCAGTACGAAAGTACTGACCTGGTCACCAATTATATATCGTTGAAAAACAAAACGGATGAATTCAGTATACCCACCTACTACGATGAATCTTTGTGCATACCTTGATCGTGGGGGTATATCCTGATTCGACACATGGGATACGTTGTGAACTCCACTGAGTTCTTCGGGTAGATTCAATGTGTAGGCCACCTTGCCAATTCTCTTCGTGATTTCGAAAGGTCCAACATATTCGCGGGTTAAGTTTATTCTCGTTTACCGAAATGAACTACACCTTTCCAGGGTGAGACTTTAAGTAGTACTCGATCCCTAACCTGGAACTCGAG
Source organism: Helianthus tuberosus (assembly GCA_030545235.1). Taxonomy (NCBI): domain Eukaryota; kingdom Viridiplantae; phylum Streptophyta; class Magnoliopsida; order Asterales; family Asteraceae; genus Helianthus; species Helianthus tuberosus. Next base: position 119,938,138 of record CM060410.1, on the reverse strand, counting down.
TAGTTTCCTGCGCCTATCAGCGTAGCTTTTCCGACGGTCGGGAGCTGCCGTCATTCGTTGTCGTAGCTAAGCAATATTCTCTGTTGTGTCTACGACGAGTTCTGGGCCAGTGATTTGGCTGTTTCCAACTTCTGCCCAACAAAGAGGTGATCGGCCTTCCGTCCATACAATCCCTCGAACAAAGTAGCCTGGAGCAGCCTGGATGCTGGTGTGGTAACTGTTGTTATACGAAAACTCCACTAAGGTAGATGCCGCTCCCAGCCGTTACCAAGGTCGATTACACATGCTCAAAGCATGTCTTCAAGAGTTTAGATGGTGCGTTCAGTCTGCCCATCCATCAATGGATGATATACTGTGCTTATGTTTAGACGTGAGCCAAAGGATTTGTGCATCGCTTGCCACAATCAGATGCAAATCGTGGGTCTTGATCAGAGATAGGGGAGGTTGGCACCCCGTGCCTAGCAACCACTTCTTTCAGGCAGATAACTGCAAGTGTAGAAAACTTATCTGTTTCCTTGATGGCTAGAAAGTATGCTGGTTACGCGAGACAATCAACGATCATCCAGGTGATATTGTTTCCGTTTCGAGGTGTAAGTAGACTGACGACCAAATCCATGGCAGTCTGTTCTCATTTCCATGTGGGTATTGCTGGTTGCTGATACTTCACCTTGACTTTCCCACAAGTCAATTCATCATTCACATACTTAACTAGGTGAGCCTTCATGCCCGATCACCAGTACAAGGTTTATAAATCCTAATGTCTCTCATCATAACCCAGACGATTAGAATATCGAGGCCGGTGCTTATTCAACATAAATTTCCTACCGTCACTGTATAATGAGATCCACGCTCATTCCATGAGTTAACGAGTCTCGTCCAACCTGTCAAAGGTTGCTTCTCCATGCCCCGCATGGGTTCAACTTGAAAATCCTCTTCCTTTAGTTCTCCAGTTTGAACAGAGCGAGTCTGATCAGGTATGTTAGAGTCGATAGCGAGCTGCAGAGCTCGTGTATGTTTAGGGTTCACAGTCGTACTCATTCAGTAGTTCCATCCAGCGATGTCATTGCATGCTTTAGCACTTTCGAACATCGATTCACGGGAGGCCCTTGTGATCGGTCTAGGTAACGCATTCGATACCGTCCAAGAAATGCCTCCAAGTAAATCCATAGACCACGGTTTCCACCGCCAGTTGTGTCGTGCAGTTCCTCTGGTAACTCTATTATGTAAATCCTCACTCTCTTGTGTTGCATCGACGTGTAAACATTGCAGAGTTGGGATTCGAAAGCTGAAAAGACGTCCTCCTGTTTTGTCTTTCCCGAACATAGCACCCTACTGTGCTAAAGAGATTTAAGCTGCGCGATCTTCAAAAATCCTATGGTGAATCTGCGATAGAGTCAAGTGTGACCAAGAAATTGCTGCATCCTCGAAGGGATTTTTGGTGCCGAACAATATCTAACGAAATGGATCTTAAGCGAGGTCAACGTGTATTCCCACTTCGTTGATCATATGACCAAAAGGTATCTCTCGAATCCAGAAGTTACTCTCCATTGTATCGGATAGAGATAGTCGTTTCACTTCGCATTTTTGGACAAGTTTCCAAGAAGCCATGGGGACTAAACTAAACTTGAGCACTGCATATCATCCTCAAACAGACGGACAAAGTTAAAGGACGATCCAAATGTCACACCCCCAAAATACCACATGCGGAAACCCTCGCGAGGCGTGTGACATACCAGGATCCAAGCCACCAATCACATTGAACTCATAATTATAATTAAATAAAACTTTCATTTGTTAACACAAAGCGTTACAATCGTTACATATCATTTATTGTAGACAACGGAAGCATAAATCATTTGTTAAGTGTTTAGTAAACCAAGAGTACATAAACCATTGAGCTTGTGTTGAGATTTCCATGTATCTCGACCCATGACCACTCCAGCCTCCCAGACAGGAAGTTCCAAATAATATAAGCATATAGTCCTGTAAGGCATGTAACAACGAGTCAACAACAAAGTTGAGCAAGTTCACAGTTGGTTGTTTGTTTTAAGTTGTTTCAAAAAAACATAGTTTTTCTTTAGCTGGTTTACTTGCCGTAGGGGTTACCCCATAGTTGAAAATATGATTAACTGATTCCTTCTTTCCCAAACCATAACCAGTGGGGGCTTCCCCCATGTGAACCACTAGACCATTACCATATCGAATACTGACGAAAGTAAGTTGTGCCCTACGTCAATGTCTATCATCATTGACAGTTTGCCATGATCCATTAGTACACGCCCGTCCGAACGGCACGGTGTGAGGTTTGTCAAACCTAATAGCGCTATTAACTAATGACCCGCTCGCCATCGGCCTCGGTGATTAAGTCGATATAAAATGTGGGACTTAGGTGATAGAGTTTTGGCTAGTAGTTTAAAGTTGTTGTCCTACCCAAGGAGGACGAACGTACGTATTCTACCTAAGGAGAATACGTAGGATTAATATTGGCATCCTACCCAAGGAGGATGGCCGTACATATCCTACCCAAGGAGGATATGTAGGTTCCGTTTTAATTCTTTAACCCATTCCCAACCACCGGGAATCCCATGCCTTGTAGAAAGTGTGAACTCACCTCGGTTTGCTCGGTTTGTTTAGTTACCCGTTATCGAAGTTAATCAACCAATCCTACCGTGGTTACCAAAGAATATCAGTTTCATGATTAAGCAAGTCATACGTTTTCACACAGTCTTTCACCTAAGATTACATAGTTTGCGTGCAGCACATACCGAATTATCACACCAGGCCACATCCCATGTATATTTATATTAGTATTTGTCAAACAGTAGGGTTATCATATACAATTCTAAAAACCCCAATACGAACCTTCTTCAAAACACTAACCAGCCCATTTCAGTTTATGGGGAATTAGTAACATAACCTACCTATCAACATCAACAATCCCATGGATGCCTATCCAATCCAAAGAAAACACATCAATTATTACCGGAATTTCCAACGTGAACTAAATGTTACAAACATGCATAAATATACCTCCGTATGACAGGCCCACACTTCAAACATCACAGAGACGAAACATCAAGTTTCCTATTCTCAGCTAATGTTACTTGATCTTCACAAAACATGCAATTAATGTAAACATCATCATCTACTAACCTACTGTTCATGTTCAGCTTCACGATGAAACTTTCAAGGTTTCGTCGATAAGGGTCACGACGAAAGGTCAAGGATTCGTCGACATGGGTCACGACAAAATCTTAAGGGTTTCGTCGATGTAAAGGTTTCATCGAAGCGAAGAGGTTTCGTCGAGAATAATATTGGCCATCACGGTGTCTCTGCAAACCCTAATGTGCACAGTTATCTTATCACAGAATACACTCAACAGTTTATGGTTTTATCATGCAAGTACATCATCATCATTTATATTCTTAATCAATCTATCAATAATCATCATAACATTATCATTCATCATAAAATTTAGCATGAATCGTTATAGCAACCCTAATAGTTCATCAATCAGGCACAATACCGTAATCAAATACAAGTCTAATCTAACGATGACCCTAGAAACACAACTTCAGATTATAGATAACAGGTTTCAATAACAACATTAGTAATTCAACAAAACTACAAGAACTCGAATCTAACAGAATGCTAACCGGTAAAAAGGATGACCACAGATGCACAAGAAATCTTCTAGTGAACCAATAGGTGTTGCCGACGGTTAGTTAAGGGAATTAAGGTTCGAATAATTGTGTGGGTGCAAGATAAATATAACCGATACATAGCTGGGCCTCACTTGGGCTGGAAGCCCACCTTGGCGAAACTTCACAGGGACTACGAAACCTCTCAGGTTTCGTCGAGTGATGATTTTTGTCAACATGGAGGGTTCGTCGATGAGGAAGGAGAGAGGGTTCGTCTATGGTGATAAGGTTCGTCAGCTGAGCAAGTGGATGAATTTACAATTTCAAACAATTAAAAAAAATGTTCTTAAGTCTAACCAAACAATAACAAGTGTATAAATCATATAGTGCAAGCTATGTGACACAATTACAATGTAAACAATTACCATGCAAACAAGTTATGCAAGGACAATTGTGACACAATTAACGTGTATAGGAAAGACCTTGAAAACTCGGGTTGTCACATCATCCCCAACTTAAAAGAAATTTCGTCCCAAAATTTAGCACGTAGTTACTGAGGGAGCTGGTTAAGTTGCGTGGTTTCCTGGTTTTCCTGGGGTGTCACATCATCCCCCCGTTGGTTTGGAATTTTGTCCCGAAATTCCGTAGTAGCTTCAGACTCAGTAGTGGTTTCATTGTTCTCGCTAAACTGGGGATATTTGTGTTTCATTTGGTCTTCTCGTTCCCAGGTAAACTCTGGGCCATGACGGGAGTTCCAGCGAACTCGAACAATAGGTATCCTGGTGTGTTTGAGAATCTTGACCTCCCGGTCCAAGATTTCCACTGGTTCTTCGATAAATCGCAACTGATAGTCGATGGTGAGCTCCTTGAGAGGAACTATAAGGGTTCCACCTGATAGACACTTCTTCAGATTTGACACATGGGATACGTTGTGAACTCCACTGAGTTCTTCGGGTAGATTCAATGTGTAGGCCACCTTGCCAATTCTCTTCGTGATTTCGAAAGGTCCAACATATTCGCGGGTTAAGTTTATTCTCGTTTACCGAAATGAACTACACCTTTCCAGGGTGAGACTTTAAGTAGTACCTGATCCCTAACCTGGAACTCGAGTAGTTTCCTGCGCCTATCAGCGTAGCTTTTCCGACGGTCGGGAGCTGCCGTCATTCGTTGTCGTAGCTGAGCAATCTTCTCTGTTGTGTCTACGACGAGTTCTGGGCCAGTGATTTGGCCGTTTCCAACTTCTGCCCAACAAAGAGGTGATCAGCCTTCCGTCCATACAATCCCTCGAACGAAGTAGCCTGGAGCAGCCTGGATGCTGGTGTGGTAACTGTTGTTATACGAAAACTCCACTAAGGTAGATGTCGCTCCCAGCCGTTACCAAGGTCGATTACACATGCTCAAAGCATGTCTTCAAGAGTTTGGATGGTGCGTTCAGTCTGCCCATCTATCGATGGATGATATACTGTGCTTATGTTTAGACGTGAGCCAAAGGATTTGTGCATCGCTTGCCACAATCAGATGCAAATCGTGGGTCGTGATCAGAGATAGTGGAGGTTGGCACCCCGTGCCTAGCAACCACTTCTTTCAGGCAGATAACTGCAAGTGTAGAAAACTTATCTGTTTCCTTGATGGCTAGAAAGTATGTTGGTTACGCGAGACAATCAACGATCATCCAGGTGATATTTTTTCCGTTTCGAGGTGTAAGTAGACTGGCGACCAAATCCATGGCAGTCTGTTCTCATTTCCATGTGGGTATTGCTGGTTGCTGATACTTCACCTTGACTTTCCCACAAGTCAATTCATCATTCACATACTTAACTAGGTGAGCCTTCATGCCCGATCACCAGTACAAGGTTTATAAATCCTAATGTCTCTCATCATAACCCAGACGATTAGAATATCGAGGCCGGTGCTTATTCAACATAAATTTCCTACCGTCACTGTATAATGAGATCCACACTCATTCCATGAGTTAACGAGTATCGTCCAACCTGTCAAAGGTTGCTTCTCCATGCCCCGCATGGGTTCAACTTGAAAATCCTCTTCCTTTAGTTCTCCAGTTTGAACAGAGCGAGTCTGATCAGGTATGTTAGAGTCGATAGCGAGCTGCAGAGCTCGTGTATGTTTAGGGTTCACAGTCGTACTCATTCAGTAGTTCCATCCAGCGATGTCATTGCATGCTTTAGCACTTTCGAACATCGATTCACGGGAGGCCCTTGTGATCGGTCTAGGTAACGCATTCGATACCGTCCAAGAAATGCCTCCAAGTAAATCCATAGACCACGGTTTCCACCGCCAGTTGTGTCGTTCAGTTCCTCTGGTAACTCTATTATGTAAATCCTCACTCTCTTGTGTTGAGTCGACGTGTAAACATTGCAGAGTTGGGATTCAAAAGCTGAAAAGACGTCCTCATGTTTTGTCTTTCCCGAACATAGCACCCTACTGTGCTAAAGAGATTTAAGCTGCGCGATCTTCAAAAATCCTATGGTGAATCTGCGATAGAGTCAAGTGTGACCAAGAAATTGCTGCATCCTCGAAGGGATTTTTGGTGCCGAACAATATCTAACGAAATGGATCTTCAACGAGGTCAACGTGTATTCCCACTTCGTTGATCATATGACCAAAAGGTATCTCTCGAATCCAGAAGTTACCTCTCAACAAGACTTCGCGCGAAGCGTCTCTTCCCTCAAGAGTTCTAAAATAAGATACAAATGTCTCCCAAGATATTTCTTCCTCCTGGAGATGATCCAAAACATCGTTACTAAACACGGTCGATTTTACGAATCCACAAAGCTAGTGATGTGTTTATCAACTCAATGGTTATGGTGAACAAAGTCAAAAAGGCCGCATTGCGTTTGATAAGTTGTTGTAGGAACATGCTCCCCCTTGAACTTCCATCTGGTGATAGCTCTCTCGTTAGTCAATCCTAGAATGGGGCTTGATCTTCACAACTGGTCGACAGGTTGTCAATACATAGTTGAGGCAAGCGGTTCTTAGCTGTCACTTGGCTAAGTTCTCGAAAATCAGTACGCATACAAAAATTCATGGATCTAACTGGGCTCCCCAAGGCGAAAAGATAGGTTCAACAAAACTCCTGTTCACTAATCCCTGTAATTGATTATGCAGCCCTTGCAACCCTCCTGGTGCAGGACGGTAAGAGTGTAGGAACGATTTCGGACCTAAACGAGTCGCTTAGAAGAGTTTATCTTAGTTTGAACGGCGGAAACAGACAAACCGAGTACAATTCAGCAAGTATTCACTATAAACTGTCGATATTATTGATCTGGATAACGTTTACAACTTGTCGCCACTTCGGCAACACTTCGTGGCTCACCAGAAGACAACACCTAGAACTATGCTAGAGGTTTCGCTCCAAGGACCTATATATAGGTGACATGGTTTCGCTTATATGTACATGACATATAAGCGAACCTGCTTGATTGACATAAAAGCGAAACCTAGCCTATGACACAAAAGCGAAACCTCCTAGGGACATATGAGCGGAACCTTCTAAAATGCATTTCAAGAGAAACCGAACATTTACAAATATAAGACTTCTATTTTGTCTTCTTGTGAGGCCTCAAATCTGATTTGTGTATATATGCAACACGTGATGTAGCAATTGATGATGTCACCATTATGATGTCATCATTAAGATTGATGACACACACTCTTTCAGATCCGCAACGAGACTGAGACACGACATAAGACGAAGACGACATATGTGTGCACCAACAGACTCCCCCTCAGATGTTGACGGAGTCTTCAGTGTCGAGTCTTTGCATCTTTAGTCTATATCAGCCTTTGTGCTTCTCTTTGAAATGTCTGACGCTGTAAGTATCCTCAATCTCTATCTTCTCTTCTCTTTTCATCACCAACATACTCCTTCCTTTAAGTATCTTCAGACTCCCCCTTTCGATATGCTGGGATCGCAGCCTGGCATGTTGAAATCACACAATCCTCAGGTATCGGAACCTGACTCTTCCTCAAACCTGTACATTCTCTACCACAAACATAAGTTTTTCTAATTTTAAACTTTAACACACTCAGACACCACTTGTAAATATCACAAAAATGATCTAACATTTATAGTCTCTGATGTACCTCTTGATGAAATATCAAATTCAAAACTTATGATGACCACTTGTAACAAGACTTTAAAATCTTTTACACACAACACTCCCAAACCAGTTCGTCAAGTTTAACACTTAGAATTTTGAAAATCAGCTTTTCAACACCAGTTGTCGAAAATCTTTTTGTATTTTTCAAAATTTCTACTAAAACACACTGAAAATCTTTTTGGGATTTTTGAAATTAAACGAAATACAATAAAGAAATATTTACAAACAATATTTTTGTGAGTTTGTGTAAGAGGATCATATCAGATTCTGAGACAAATCACCAACACCGTTAAGCTTCATTTCATTTTAAGCTCTAAACGATTGACTTAGATTGTCAGTATACTGGTCCACTTAAATTTTCACACAAAGTTCAACTGTTTCGAGATATGATATTAATGTCTTAAGCACTTAAACTTAATCGCGTGTCCCACCTCAGAATATACTCCCGTATCCAGATCCCAATATTCAGTCTTACAGGTAATTATGACACAAATGATATCTGTAGGGGTTAATAAATTATGAAGAATCATGAGAGCTCAGGTCAGAACTACAATTCAGCAGAAGTCCCGGAATAATACCCCAGACATCATTGAGTATAAAAACCTAGTATATCAGATTATGAGACCTTTCAAACGAGATTTCGGGGGTTACCCATATATCCGAGAGATGTTTTCCTACAATATAAGCAAGTTTAAAATTTAGGTTTATATCTCGTCACAATCTACTAAATGTGCAAAAATCTACTGGCACATCATCAGTGAGACCGTTTATCACTTTTAACTTTCCAATTCTTTAGCATGTTGTGATCGTCCACTGATGTACTATCATTTCCTCTTTTATACAACAAAACTCATTTTTCAATTTTATCATGTTTTTGACTTTTTCAAATTTTCAAATGTTTTTGGATTTTCTGAAAAATTTACTCCCCCTAAAATGCAAACACATTTTAGGAAATTTGAAAACAAACTGTACAAACAACTGACAACTGATATCGAATTGCTACAATTCGCCATCCATTTGGCATAAACAATCAGAACTCCCCCTCACAACAAACTATTTTCCCATTGATTTCAAAACATTTAAGTTTGTTTTAATCAAATGGTTTTTCCGGAAAATAAGTTTGAATTTACCACTTGTAAAGTTAGGGGTTTGATTCATCATATTGTCTACCAACCACTTGTAGAAAATCAAGTACAAATTAATGTCCTTGATTTACCACTTGTACTAAAAACACAATCAAATACAAAGAATGATGCCGATTCATGATCCACGATTACCAACTTGGGATCTCCGGCAAGTCCACAGACTTACTGTTCATAGTATGTACCATCGCAGTCACAAACCAGGGATGGTTCAACTTTATCTATCTGCATCTTTTTCTCGTAAAACTCTTTAACCCCTTTGACTTTTCGATCAATCATTTTACCAAAAATGTGTTTCACAGTGGGGTTAAAAGCTTTTTCAACATCAAAAACCTTGTTATCATCATAAAATTGGTTTGATATTTCAACTTTACCAATTTTCTTCTTAAAATTTTCAGCCCGAAGTGGTGGAAAATTATCATCATCCACAGTCAGAACTGATTTTTCACTTTTTGAAACAACCTGTGGCTCCTCTGATTTTATGGAATCAGATTCATCGCTAGAGCTACCAACAGACTTCTTAACAACCCATTTCTGGTTGTCAGATTTAGCTCTTTTCTTGTAAAACTTGTTTGAACATTCACGAATTTCAAATGTAGAATTTTTGAAAAGTTTGGTTATGTCAATTAGTGATTCAAACACAATTTTCTTGTCTTTCGAGTTACGAGAAACTCCCTGTTTTGACTGTATTGCCTTTGAACAATCTTTGGCAATATGTCCAACATTGTTGCATTTGAAACAGGTTCTCGTTTCTTTCATCTCTTCTTGCTTCTTTGCAAAGAGTTCTTTGTTCGATTGCTTCCAGAATTCTTTCTTTTCTTCTTCTTCTTCTGCTGATGTACCTGAAACAAATGTCATATTTGCTTTAAAATCACGAACATATTTTTCATTTTTCTGTTTTTCTGTTGGAATAAATCCAAGGCCTTTCTTTTTAAAATTACGGTTAGAGTTTGGTTTCTTTTGAAGACCAGAACCAGAACTGTAACCTTTTTTCTTGTTTAAACGTTGTTGAACCCTTGAGGTGGTAGGTTTAGGTTTACCATTAAGATTTAAATCTTTTATTTCAGAAATATTAATTTCTGTTAGTATGAAAACCTTTTTGATCAATTCAGTTTTGACACCTCTTATTGGAAATTCCTCATCAGAATATAATTTGTCAGAATCATTCAAAGTATATACAACTTTAAACGTTTCATCATTCAAATTAGATTTTGATAACAGGAATTCTTTATTGTAAACCCTTTTAACTGAAGATTTTGAACTGTTGACTGTCGAACTCGAACTTTCAGAACCAGACTTTGACTCTGACTTTGACTTTGACTTTGACTCTGAGTTTGACTCCAACTTTGACTCCTCTATATCATTTTTATCCAACACCTGATCGACGACTTTCTTTATTAACTCGGACTCATGATCAGTGTCAGAGGATGTAAACACGACATCAATATTTTCTGGCAAATTGACCGAGGACTCCGACTCCCATTGTAAATTTGTTGCTTTTTCGACTCTTTCCTGATTTGGATTTCTGGGCAAATATCCATTTTCTAACGGGGGTGGACACTTGTTATAACCAACATCTTGTTTCTTACCAGAATACTTCTTATCAGTCTTTTTCTTTATGTCACTCTTCTTCTTGTTCTTCTTTTCTGGAGTCTTTTCTTCAGTCAATTTTCCATCATCATTCTTTTCTTCAGTTACTTCATCCTCTTCAAATGCCTTCATGCCTTCAACAGTTGGATTAATCCTGTCAATGACATAAGAAGTACATGAGTAACTTTTCAACAAACGATTAACTCTTTCAGTTTCAATTCTTTGCAGTTCCAGCTTTTGTTCAAGCACAGCACACTTCTCAATGTAGTTGTTCACCACTTTTTGCTTCGTCATAAAAGCACCCTGAAGTGTCTTCATAGCTGTAGCTTGTTCTTCACTTGTTTGATTATACTGGTTCATAGCTTTGTTCAGTACATCGTAAGATTCCTTCAAACTATTCAAGTTATAGATCAGTGTACTGTTCTGCTTCTTCACAGCTTCACAGTTTTCACACTTAACTGGAATCTTCTTTGCATCAACTTCTTCATCAACTTTGAACTTTGCAACTTCAACCTTTATTTTCCTTTTGATCACTGGAATTTCTTCGTCATCACTGCTCACTGGAGTCTTGACTTTTTTCTTCTTCTTTTTAACCTTTTCATCTTCACTGTCACTTTCAGCAATCAGTTTCATATCAGCTTCGAATTTTCTCGCCCAATACTCACGATCATCATCACTATCTTCTTCAACTTTGGCAACAAAAGTTATGTAAGCTGTGGCTTGATCAGGAATATAGTTATCCCAAGTAAAATTCTCCAAGCTAAAACCCTCGGGTAGTTTTTCATCATCTTGATCTATTATCAATGCACTACCATCAACTCTCTTTGAAGAATCTTGATTAACCGCACAAGCTCTCTTTCCAGAGTCTTCAATAATGTGCATTCCATGTGCAGTTTGTGCTTGATTTTGATGTTGTTGAGATGGTTGTTGAGCAACTTGATGGTAGATGGCTTTTCGATAATAATCATTGTTGTTGTTGAAAGGATTCTGAGCTCCACTTGCTTTGCGGTTGGTGCACTCCCTCTTGAAGTGACCTTTCTCCCTGCAACGAAAACAAGTGACTTTAGATTTGTCAAAACCTAAAGTAGAAACATTAGCTTCACGTAGATCATCTCTTCCAGTGATTTGCTTGAATTTCTCAGCTCTCCTCAACACGCTGGCCAAGCACCATTTTATGTCCATCAGCTCCATCTCTTCAGCATCGATCTGGTCGTAATCTTCCTTTGTCAGCATTGGATTCCCGATACGACCTGCAACAAAACTACCATAAGATTCAAGAACAGTTCCCAATAAAGACATATGGCTTTTTGCTAACTCTTCAGAATATTCCTGATCATTTTCAATGTTCAACACAATGTTGCACTGAATCTTTTTGCCATTTCTTGTTGTTGAAATATTTGGATCAAAAGACGGAAATGATGTGAAACTTGTTTTGCTGTTTGATCCTGATGATGAACTTCCAGAAGAATTCTTGGCATTGTAAGCAGTTTCTATTTTTGGAGATAAATTTGTCGACTTCTCATTCACCCCTGCTTTGTAATACAACCCAATGTCCTGTTCACCATCAAAATCTTTCATTCGAATAATCTTTCGTTGCTCCATCTCTTGAGCTTCCAACTTCTCAATGAACTTGCTGAGTGTCAAACTGCTAAAACCTTTCTTGTTTCTAAGCATCATGAGATATGTGCCCCAAGTTTCGTGTGGCAATGAATCAGCAAGCTTTTCGATCAACTCTTCATTGTCTTTCTCGATGCTCAATCTCTTCATGTTTGCTAGCAGATTGCAATATCTTTCAATAATCTGCCTTGTGCTTTCATTCTTCAAACCACGAAACAAATCGAACTCTTTCTTCAGAAGTGATTTCTTGTTCTTTATCATTTCTTGACTACCAACAAACTTTGATCTTAAAGCTTTCTAAATCGAGTATGAAGTTCCATTATGTTGTAATAACACTAAGATATCTTCTTTCACAGCTTGTTGTAGAAGACTCAGCATCATTTTCTCATCTTTGTATTTCTTTCTAGCATCGGCGCTTAGATCTTTAATCGGAACCACTTCTTCATCATCATTCATCGGTCGAATGTATTTTGTTTCGACACATTCCCACGCATCCAAGTAGTTACCTTGTACCCAATTCTCGAAACGACCTTCCCAACCCTTATATTCTTCGATGTTCATTAGTTTGGGCGGTTTTTGCATTGTTCCCGTTTCGTGTTCCAACATCGTATTTTGTGCAAGAGAAATTGGAGTAACAGGAGTAGCGAACGCGTTGTAGAATTCCTCGTCCATGATTCGGTTTTTCAAATGAACTGTATCACCTTGTAAGAATATCTGTCGACACAAACAAACAATCAATTTAAATGGACTGAATATGTAAAAATGTATTGATGAAATCAATCTAAGACTCGTCTCGAATATTTGTAGACACATTTCAATGTTGATGAAGTAAGATCACTAAATGAATGAACTTGATAATGAACTGACTATTAACACTCGAGCTTTGAGATTGGGCCTATGTAAACAAATATCAATATGATATGGTTGGGCTGCAATTAAGAACACAATTGTGATCACCACTTAACTCCCATTAGACCACCCGAACAAGTTGACTGATTCTTTGTACAATAGTTCACGTGATTTCTTATTTCCAAATAACACAATCTGACAACCTCGATTAAACCAAAGACTCACTTGATTTACAATTTATTTTAATCTATGAAAATGGCCGACATTCACGTGTATCAACTTAATATGATTTGACCGCACATGGTTCAGTGATATGTTTCACATGCAACCTCAATTGATAATTTGACTGATGCACTTTCACATGATTTATTTTTCCAAAGTACTAACACCCTTAGCCGACAATTCTTAAATCACAATGTTCAATCCTTTGTATTCAGTCGATGTACATGACACCTTTAATTTTGAATATCTTTCAAAATAATGTGACCGACATTTTAATCACCCCTCAATTTCCATTTGACCTCAAATGTAGTGGACTGACTTCCTTTTTACTTGCAATCAGATATGTTTACTTGGGCTAATAAACACATGCATTGGGCCTCAACAACACATGCAAACTGACATAAAACACGAGATACTTTTCCCAACTACTGACAACAATTCACGTGATTATCCTGTTCGATGACTGACAAAGACTTTGATTATCACAAGAACGAAATCCCAAGGTCACAATAAGCGAAATCACTGAAGTGTCACAAAAGCGGAACCATGATGTTCAGAAAAGCGGAACCATGATGTTCAAAAGAGCGGAACCATGATGTTCAGAAGAGCGGAACCATGATGTTCAGAAGAGCGGAACCATGATGTTCAAAAGAGCAGAACTAGCTGATGACATCATCAATATCACGAGTCCGTATGAGCGAAACCTCAAAAATCCAAGGTTTTAGGTCGATTTTAGTTATGAAACTTTCAAGGGTTTATTAATACTAGTTTCCGAGTGCTGTGTGTGAATTTGAGCTGATTTTACCTTAAAAAAAATTGAAATTTTTAAGAAAGTGTAGAAAAACAGAAATTTTCAGCTGAAATCGTATAGAACTCTTCTTCACTAGCTCTGATACCAATTGTAGGAACGATTTCGGACCTAAACGAGTCGCTTAGAAGAGTTTATCTCAGTTTGAACGGCGGAAACAGACAAACCGAGTACAATTCAGCAAGTATTCATTATAAACTGTCGATATTATTGATCTGGATAACGTTTACAACCTGTCGACACTTCGGAAGCACTTCGTGGCTCACCGGAAGACAACACCTAGAACTATGCTAGAGGTTTCGCTCCAAGGACCTATATATAGGTGACATGGTTTCGCTTATATGTACATGACATATAAGCGAACCTGCTTGATTGACATAAAAGCGAAACCTAGCCTATGACACAAAAGCGAAACCTCCTAGGGACATATGAGCGGAACCTTCTAAAATGCATTTTAAGAGAAACCGAATATTTACAAATATAAGACTTCTATTTTGTCTTCTTGTGAGGCCTCAAATCTGATTTGTGTATATATGCAACACGTGATGTAGCAATTGATGATGTCACCATTATGATGTCATCATCAAGATTGATGACATCACACTCTTTCAGATCCGCAACGAGACTGAGACACGACATAAGACGAAGACGACAGATGTGTGCACCAACAAAGAGTACAAGTAATCAGGGCTGCCTTTAGCATGATACCGATCTGATATTCCACTGGACGATGCGGAGGTACACCTGATAGTTCTTCCGGTAGCACATAGGTAGAAATCAAGAACAAGGGTGGGTCCTCGATCCTCTTTTCCTTAACCTTAGCATTAATAATAAGTGCTAACACAGTGGGGTAATCCTTCCGTGGGCACCTCCGGGCTTTCAGTGCAGAACTGACGCCAACCTTTACACAATTCCGATACTTGAAACAGATGATGATCATCCACTAGGGAGAGGGATACGCAAAGTTTTCTTCTCACATGGTATATTTGCAGGATGTAAGGATTACCAATCCATTCTAACTACTACTTCAAACCATCGAGTATAGCAGAAAGAAGATCGATGTCGATCGCTTGTCTCGCAAGGTCGAGTTTGCATCCCATCTAACATATGAAATTTCAATTGTCTTGCCATCAGCCGATCCTATGACAGGCTCAAATTCAAGGAGCATCAGGGTCAAATGGAACAGAGATGAAACGATTAGCTACCATGTTGCTAAAGTCCTGGCGTCGCCCACGCCAATTCTAAATGCCCTTCCATGAGCATCATTTCTAGTGTTGATGTTTCCATTACACGGATTTCAAGTACTGTCGTTGTTCCTTTGGTCGTTGTCTTCTTAACTTACCCACGGACAATCCATGCTGTAGGCACCTTTATTTCCTTACTGTAGGCTAGGGTTACGAATACCTTGTTGTCGTTGTGACTGTTGCCCCCAATGTCGTTGCTCGAAACGAAGCCCTACGATTCTTCACCCCCAAGGTCCATCTTTTCACATTCTGAGCCACGTCCTAAAGTGCTACTCACGGTGCTGGCAGTTACACATTCCATGTTATAGTCGATTGTCATTGCTTATGTCCCGATTGATTCGTAAGAGTTGACTCCCATGAGTCGCTGATAAGGGTTAAGGATTCGATTGAAGCTAATTCGTTGGTGCTCGTTGCCGGTATTTAGGGTCATCAAAGTACTGAGGTTGGTAAAGTACTACGCTCAATCTCCTGTCCATCGATGTTGCAAGTTGTTTGAGTAATACACAGTATGTCACGGGAGTGTTACAGAAGTGATCACACTTCGGGATCTAAGACGTCAACACATCAGTTCCAGCAACCGAAGAGAGTAAGAGAGATATCGATCAATCATTCGACGTTGCGACATCCAACTCAAGGACGTTCGTATGAGCACCTAACATTCTACACGGTTTACTAAGTGTTCAGATGGATGTTCAGGTAATACTTGATAGCATCGAGACTCGAAAGGATCCAAAGATAAGTGAAAAGTTCACGTTCGAGTAGGGGACAATCACTGCTATGACCCCTATAGGTTTGTTGTGTTTCACATCAATCGAATAACGGAATGGAACCCCTTTTCCACTTGTTAAGGCTCACTGGGACTCGCATGCACCCCACATTATTATTATGTGTGCACCCACAATAATATTGTGATTTGCATGCTCATCTCAACTCCTCCTAACTCATGTCAAATGGTTCCTCAAACTCAGATGTCAAACGGAGGTCGTCAAGGTAATAAGATCATAAAAAAAATCCAAGGACTATGGCATACTATCAACGCATCATAAGGTAAGCAAGTAATCCATGCCATCATGCTATAGTGACGAGTGTGTGTTCGTATGTTTCGTTATAAACAAATGTGTACTAGTTACGTAATGTATACAACAAGTAGGAGGGACGAACCTTGCAATCTGGAGCTGAGTGTCATGGTCGTATTCACATTTTCAGAACTGTTCGGTTATAGTCTGGTTTTATAAAAACGTTTTTCCCTTTTTAAAACCAAGTTCACTATAACCAATGGCTCTGATACCAATCTGTCACACCCCCAAAATACCACGTGCGGAAACCCCCGCGAGGCGTGTGACATACCAGGATCCAAGCCACCAATCACATTGCACTCATAATTATAATTAAATAAAACTTTCATTTGTTAACACAAAGCGTTACAATCGTTACATATCATTTATTGTATACAGCGGAAGCATAAATCATTTGTTAAGTGTTTAGTAAACCAAGAGTACATAAACCATTGAGCTTGTGTTGAGATTTCCATGTATCTCGACCCATGACCACTCCAGCCTCCTAGACAGCAAGTTCCAAATAATATAAGCATATAGTCCTGCAAGGCATGTAACAACGAGTCAACAACAAAGTTGAGTGAGTTCACAGTTGGTTGTTTGTTTTAAGTTGTTTCAAAAAAACATAGTTTTTCTTTAGCTGGCTTACTTGCCGTGGGGGTTACCCCATAGTTGAAAATATGATTAACCGATTCCTTCTTTCCCAAACCATAACCAGTGGGGGCTTCCCCATGTGAACCACTAGACCGTTACCATATCGACTACTAACGAAAGTAAGTTGTGCCCTACGTCAATGTCTATCATCATTGACAGTTTGCCATGATCCATTAGTACACGCCCGTCCGAACGACACGGTGTGAGGTTTGTCAAACCTAATAGCGCTATTAACTAATGACCCGCTCGCCATCGGCCTCGACGATTAAGTCGATATAAAATGAGGGACTTAGGTGATAGAGTTTTGGCTAGTAGTTTAAAGTTGTTGTCCTACCCAAGGAGGACGAACGTACGTATTCTACCCAAGGAGAATACGTAGGATTAATATTGGCATCCTACCCAAGGAGGATGGTCGTACATATCCTACCCAAGGAGGATATGTAGGTTTCGTTTTAATTCTTTAACCCATTCCCAACCACCGGGAATCCCATGCCTTGTAGAAAGTGTGAACTCACCTCGGTTTGCTCGGTTTTTTTAGTTACCCGTTATCGAAGTTAATCAACCAATCCTACCGTGGTTACCAAAGAATATCAGTTTCATGATTAAGCAAGTCATACGTTTTCACACAGTCTTTCACCTAAGATTACACAGTTTGCATGCAGCACATACCGAATTATCACACCAGGCCACATCCCATGTATATTTATATTAGTATTTGTCAAACAGTAGGGTTATCATATACAATTCTAAAAACCCCAATACGAACCTTCTTCAAAACACTAACCAGCCCATTTCAGTTTATGAGGAATCAGTAACATAACCTACCTATCAACATCAACAGTCCCATGGATGCCTATCCAATCCAAAGAAAACACATCAATTATTACCGGAATTTCCAACGTGAACTAAATGTTACAAACATGCATAAATATACCTCCGTATGACAGGCCCACACTTCAAACATCACAGAGACGAAACATCAAGTTTCCTGTTCTCAACTAATGTTACTTGATCTTCACAAAACATGCAATTAATGTAAACATCATCATCTACTAACCTATTGTTCATGTTCAGCTTCACGATGAAAATTTCAAGGTTTCGTCGATAAGGGTCACGACGAAAGGTCAAGGATTCGTCGACATGGGTCACGACGAAACCTTAAGGGTTTCGTCGATGCAAAGGTTTCGTCGAAGCGAAGAGGTTTCGTCGAGAATAATATTGGCCATCACGGTGTCTCTGCAAACCCTAATATGCACAGTTATCTTATCACAGAATACACTCAACAGTTTCTGGTTTTATCATGCAAGTACATCATCATCGTTTATATTCTTAATCAATCTATCAATAATCATCCTTAATCATCATAACATTATCATTCATCATAAAAGTTAGCATGAATCATTATAGCAACCCTAATAGTTCATCACTCAGGCATAGTACCGTAATCAAATACAAGTCTAATCTTACGATGACCCTAGAAACACAACTTCAGATTATACATAACAGGTTTCAATAACAACATTAGTAATTCAACAAAACTACAAGAACTCGAATCTAACAGAATGCTAACCGGTAAAAAGGATGACCACAGATACACAAGAAATCTTCTAGTGGACCAATAGGTGTTGCCGACGCTGAGTTAAGGGAATTAGGGTTCGAATAATTATGTGGGTGCAAGATAAATATAACCGATACATGGCTGGGCCTCACTTGGGCCGGAAGCCCACCTTGGCGAAACTTCACAGGGACTACGAAACCTCTCAGGTTTCGTCGAGTGATGATTTTTGTCAACAGGGAGGGTTCGTCGATGAGGAAGGAGAGAGGGTTCGTCGATGGTGATAAGGTTTGTCGGGTGAGCAAGTGGATGCATTTATAATTTCAAACAATTACAAAAAATGTTCTTAACTCTAACCAAACAATAACAAGTCTATAAATCATATAGTGCAAGCTATGTGACACAATTACAATGTAAACAATTACCATGCAAACAAGTTATGCAAGCACAATTGTGACACAATTAACGTGTCGAGGAAAGACCTTGAAAACTCGGGTTGTCACGCCAAACCCTGGAAGACATGCTCAGGGCATGTGTGATAGATTTTGGTGGAAACTAGGATGACCAGCTCCCTTTAATTGAATTCTCCTATAATAATAGTTATCATGCAAGCATTGAAGCTGCCCCATTCGAAGCACTATATGGACGAAAATGCAGAACTCCAGTTTGCTGGGAAGAAATAGGAGAAAGTCGGTTATCAGGTCCTGAAATTGTACAAGAAACTACCGACAAGATCACTCAAATCAAGGAAAGACTAAAGACGACTCGAGATCGCTAGAAGAGTTATGCAGACAATCAACGTAAGCCACTGGAATTTCAAGTCGGAGATAAGGTACTTTTGAAAGTTTCTCCTTGGAAAGGAGTAGTTCGGTTCGGAAAGAAGGGAAAGCTAAGTCCAAGGTACGTAGGACCATTCCCAATAATCCAACGAATATGACCAATTGCTTATCGTTTACAACTACCAGAAGAGCTAGCTGGGGTACATGACGTGTTTCATGTATCCAACCTCAAGAAATGTTTATCTGACGAATCCCTGGTAGTACCTCTTCAAGATGTAGAGGTAAATGAAAAGTTAAAATTTGTGGAGAAGCCACTGCAAATAGAGGACAGAAAGGTCAAGTTTCTCAAACACAAGCGACTAGTGCTGGTCAAAGTCAAATGGGATTCCCGGAGAGGACCTGAATACACTTGGGAACTAGAATCAGAAATGAAGCGGAAATATCCTCACTTATTTCAGTAAATGTCGAGGACGAGATTTTAATTAAGGTGGGGAGGATGTAACAACTCTCACCAAAAGTCCTATTTCTTATTTTATATTGCCCAATAGGAAACCCTAATTGAGACCCCCAAGTAATCCTGCATGACCCCTAAAATTTTTAGAACAATCGGAATCAGGATCAGGGCCCCTAAAACTTAGGGGGGGGGGAGGGTATTCCCCATTGACGATTATCATCATAACTTGCTGTAAAATGTGAATTTCTTTGATCTGTCAACTCAGCTAAGCTAGTTAAGGACGTGGTTACCCTATGCTAAAAGGGTCCCCGTCGCGTGGTGTGACAGGCTGTCGCGTGGCGCGACGGCGCCGTTTTCCAGGTATAAGTAGGGGAGTTTGGCACTTGAATTCGGGCTTTGGTTCGATGTAAAAACTCATTTCGTACGTTGAGTTATCATCTGTTTACTACAAAAAACACACACAACACGAAATTCTGCCACGATAACAGGGTAATAACTCGATCACTGCTATGATTTAATGTCCGATTGATGAAAACTATCCTATGGATGTTTAAGTGCTGCCCAAATTCGGGTTATGCTTTGTCATTCATCGTAAATTCGATGGATGTTTAATTATCGCACTTTGTCATTCATCGTGAGGGTTTTAATCTCGTGAGTTATCGTAAATGTTGAATTAAGTTACTGACCTAGTTTTCATGTGCATTGTTATTTAAATTAGGTTACAAGGCTAATCAATAGACTAAACTCTGCCCGTGTAAATCTGCAATGTGAGTCATTCTCTTTTTATCAAATTGTTTTACAAAACCCTAAATGTTTTCAAGGTTATAATTACAGGGATTAAGTCTTTGTAATCTTCAATTACTACCGGTATGTGGGGTTTTGTATACATTACTTGTTTCCCGTCACCATTGGACAACGAGTTAGCCAATGGGTGATCTGACCATAGTCACAGATACAGTCGAGTGACAAATACCTATTTGTGGTAATTGGTTGATATAAACAATGTAATCACCCTTAATACTGTATATTATAACAATGTGTCATTTTGTGCAACTTGAATGACTCGCCAGTATTTCCCTGCTGATAAAACCTTTTTAAAACATGTTTCAGGTGATCTGCTGTGATCAAGGAAAAAGTGCCACATAGCACTACAAGCTTGAAGAAGTGGCTTAATAAAATAAAGAAACATGTTTTTTTTGTAAAATAGGGGTTTCCTAGTGAAATTCCCTTATTGTAAATTACGGGGTTTGTCCCTAATTATGAGATAAAATAATCGGGCATTTTCAAGTTTTAACCATCCTGTTAATAACTCCGCTGCTAAATTAAATAAATACCACAAGATTTCTGTCCCACGGCTTCGGGACCGGGTCAAACCGGGTCGGGGGCCGTGACAAGTAACAATGCGATAAAGTCAACTAAACGCTAATCAATCCAATTTAATCGGCATCGAATCGCAATCGCACTCGCAACTCGAAGTACGCATTTTGGTTATGGTTATACGTGTATGTGTGCCCTATGTGTTATTTGTGCATGTTTATTTATTTATGTTATGTGTGGTAATCGATTGAAACACAATCGAAACTCAAATGCAATCGAACTCAATCGCAATCGAAATGGTATATTAATTAGTGGAGAAGAGATAGCGCTAGATATGAGTAGTTGGGACTAAAAGTAATTTGAATAGGAAACTCTATCGCATTTGCATCGCTCGTAATCGAAAATCGAAACAGCAAAAATCGTCACGCCGCGCACTCGAACCAAGTGCCATCCGGCCAGATTGACATCCGACGAGGCGGTCACTTGATTGAGTGTTAGGTTGCCATCCGACCGAGATGAAATCCGACCAGACAGTCATCCGGGCGAGATGCCATTCGACCGACCTGCCCCCTTTCCATTTTGGGAATCCTATAAATACCCCATGTCACTCCTATAGTTACCACTTTTTGCAACTGACGTCCGAACAGCTCGTGCTCCTCACCTTTTCTTCGATTTCTCTCAATTTCGGTAAGATCTCGTCCTAAATCTTGTACTTCCTTAATCTACACGCACTCCTACACCTTTCTATCTTTTGAATCTTAAGTTTTAACCGTGAAATTACTAGATTTGAGGCGTTATAGGATGACGTCATCATGGTGTTCTTAAGAACTTCATGTTTTGGCCTCAACCCACCAAGAACAACTTAGATCTAACCGATTTCCACACAAGTAAACAAAGATCTTGCATAGATCTAAACACCTTCATGGTGAAAAAGGATTGAAAGATGGTTTCTAACTTTCTTTTAACTCTTTTACACCCAATGCACTCAAAACCGATGGAATCGGGCCTTGATCTAGTCTCTTACTCATTCGTAGTGTTGTGCTAGTTTAAGATCTGGATTCTACACACAAGACCACCGATTTCGGGTTAAACAAGAACAACCGTCTTGAACCGGTTAACTGGTCGAACTAGGGTGGTTCCTGTTTGATCGGGCCACTTGGGTCAAGATGGGGTTCTGTTGGTTAACACGCTGTCACAACGTCTCGATAAAACTACAAACAATCAAAATGACCAAGTGAAAGACGTACCGATTAACCAGCACGGAGTGCTATCCGACCGGACTACTGTCCGAGCGGACAGCCATCCGAGCGACTGGCCATCCGAACGGCTTGCACCATGGGTCCCACACTTAACTAACCTTATCTAAAGTTTGAGTGTTGAACGAACTGCTATCCGACCGGACTACCATCCGACCGGATTACTCTTCGGATCATGAGATACTTGGACTTTAACACTTAAACAATTTTCAACATGTTCAACAACAGGGTTGCCACCTGCTCGGATGGGCATCCGACCGAGTGACCGCCCTGCTGTGAATTTGTTCTCACTAAGTAACCTCGCCACTCGAGTCGCCGTCTGACCGGATAACCATCCGAGCGGATTGTCATCCGCACGACTGACCATCCGATTGACCGACTTGAAAGGTAGAGATACTTCAATGTTTTCAAAATGCTACAACGAAAACTTCAAAGGTCAAGCCATTATACACAAACACCTCCTTCTCATAGGAAGAAACAATCCACTCGAATAGTCATCCGACCGGACTACCGTCCGACCGGATAACCATCCGAACGGATTGTCATCCGCACGAACTGGCTGTCCGAACGGATTACCATCCGACCGAAGTGTTGTCCGAGCCACTTACACTTTGCATCGTTTTACGCGTCGCTTATCGTTATGCTATCGTTCTAATCAGGCTAATTCTGCTCTAAGTGCTCCCTTCAATCCATCATCGATGTGAGTATACTCGATCCCTATTTGCTTTACGCACTTTTGGGTGTTACATACGTTACTTATTCTAAAACACATCGGACACACTACTCAATACTTTAAACGCTAACCGTTACCGCATGTTATACGTGACTAAATGAATGCTTGTCTGATATGTTTACACATGGAATGCTGTCTACCTGCCTTAGCAACGGTAGTACTATTAGTTTGGACTCAGCACCCGTTCACTCGGGGGTTGTTAAGAACAATTATTTGCATGGATTACAGTGGTGATCATGTATTACGAACTGCCTTGGGCACTCAATCCGCAGTCATTTGTATCGATAGGTTCATGTCGATAACTAACATGCCTCATTTCACTCTGTGTACGTCCTGGTTATGCGTAACGCTTTCGAACTCTATATGCTATTATCAAACTTGTATGCTCACCTTTACACTATGTGTATTGACTTTTATCTTAACGTATGTGACAGGTTCTTAGGATGCTTATCTGCTAGGAAATCGAGGCTAGAATAAGGCTCTAGAGGCCAACAAATAGTTGTCTGTACAAATGAAATCAAGAGTCTCTAGAAGCAGATAAACAATTGCTCTATTTGAAAAATCTGAGTTGTCGGAATAGAACTATTTGCCTAGATTTTGTCTGTAATAATTTGTTTTACCTTTTGAGATATGGTATAGGACATGTTACTTTAAATTGATTGGTAATGATAATTGTTATGGAAACTTCTAGATAATCTGTTTCGCTCAGTGCCATACCCCGATGTTTCCGCCGTCGGTTGGGGTGTGACAGTCCTAGCTTAGTCGAGTCAGGGGTATAGCCTTCACACGCATTAGGACACGTGGCGCATTGCCTTGTCCGGTAATCCACTGTCCTAGTGCCCCGCGACAGACTATGGTGTCTGAGTCGTGGACCCCGAGCGACTCCCTAATTTCGTTTTTCTTGATTTTTCTAAGTATAGGGTTATTTTGTGTCCGTTTCTCGCGTACGGGGTACGTAAGGAACATTTTAGGGTCACGTTAAGGGTTCTAGGAGGGTTGTTATAACGTGTGACCAGGATTTAACAGTTGAATTGGATGGCGTTAGAAGCGAGGAGGGAAATAAAGATAAGCTTTATAGATCAGAGAGTAAAATGGCTATTTTTAAAGGATTGTGACAAAACTGTTAAAATGATCAAACCACAGGGAGTAAACCGGAAGTTTACTCTTTTAATTATTTACACAAAATATCAAATTACCTGTATATTAATTAGCAAAAAATAACTCGAGTAAATTACTTTTGATTCTATGTATTTTAATGGTTTTAAACAATTGAGTTCAAAATTAAAAATTTAATGCTCTCAGTACCTAAAGCTTCATTTTATAAACATGTGAGTCCAAATGTTTTAACTTCATTTAAACTAGAAATTCGACCCGCCCGCGTTGCGGCGCGGGCAACGAAGGTCGAAACATAAAAATAGAGGGATAGCGTATGACATCAAGCGAACTTCTTAACTTCGTGGTGCGTAAATTTTTTGGCCCTCGGCGTTAATCACTATTTATGTAAATCATATAATCTGAACAGTTAGAACTTCATAAGTCTATTATTTTACAATTCATAGATAACCTAAATACATATCCAATGTAAAAAAGTTAACCAACCCAGTGAGTACCCTACACATGCTTTGAAGTGGGTTTCCCTACTTTTCTGATCCATTTGAACTTCCACACAAACCAAAGTAGCATCTCCTTCGTCATTTCCTTTTTCATTAGTGTTAATTTTTATAGTGTTATAAGGCCACTCTTCCTACTTTCTTTGCTTCTGTTTGATGTTGCTCCCAACCTACAAACATCAAGTATATGCAACTGTCATCACTAAAACAAAATAATTATGCGAACATCAACATATTAATACCAATATCTATAATAAATGAGATAACTACAAGCCATCACTAACAAATTCAAGTAAAATGTAGAAGGTAATAAGAGATTAGGGGTAGAAAGCTCACATAATATAAACTGATGGTATAATTACAAGATATGCAAATTCAAAAAACTTTGATAAGTTGATTGCATAAAGAAATGAATAATAAGTCGCTCACCAGGTCGAGTGTCCCTACAAGGATGAAATTCACATTAGGCGAAAACGGGTCCATTGACATCAGGCTGCACGGGTGGTACACTATCTATGTTGTGCCGCATCAACGCAGACGACTGCCAAACATGATGATCAACTACTGCTGCCTTCCGCTTCCTATCCAAAAAGCCCTCTGTTATACTGCAGAATGAATACGGGAGTAGCATTATACACAAAACACAATATGATTTACCAACAACCTCAAAGGGAGAACAATTCCGCTCAGATTTGGCTATTGGACCGTTTTGGCTGCAACACGGGTTGCAAGTGAAAAACATCGCATTTGTCATCCTCGTTTATGACACGCCAAGCAACACCCTTTAACCACAGTCATAATAGCCTTCGGAAATAACAAATTGTTCTCAAATTATAACCTATGAATCCAAGACTGAAACCGGAAACATGTTTTCTCATGTGTATGACATTCGATGTAGTTGATACCTAATTGATGCCTCCCACGTCTACTCAGAAGCAATAAAAAATTGTCTTTAACTCTTTCTTGTCCCATGAGTCTTGTTTAACTAAATCTAGATTTTTGTATGGAACTCAAAATTGTTCACGTTTTGCTGACACGACAAGTTAACTATCCTTCTTTCCCTACAACCTACTAATTCTGCTCATCTGAGCTCCCCTGATCCTTAATGAACTTATCTATAACTAAGTTGATTATTAGAAAATGAAAGGCAGCAAGACATTCTCCTCATCTTTTGTACCCAGTGGCCTAGAACTAAAGATGAGAAGTAATAATGATGGTCCAAATCAATTGTCTTTCTTTTTCTGATTAGGTTAAAATGTGTTGTATCAGTTTGCAATACGCATCATAGAGTCTGAATATCACACTTACACATTCATCACAACCTCAAACATAGATGATTTCATCATCAGAAGTCGTCAACAAACCAACGACTTAGGATTTCATATCAGAAACCACAACAACGAAAAGAGAAGCAAATAGTAACAGACCGGTTTGGGGTTTTGTATCACACTGTCGAAAATGGAAGCAAATCGAAGCCTTAGAAACTCCAGGCATCGAAAACAACATAAATCGACCTAGGGTTTTATAACTGGAACCCAAACAAACAAAATGAAAAGAGAATCAAACTGTAGCAGACATCATCATCAAAAGACCTCTGCCGAACACCGATTCGGGATTCTATATAAGAAAAAACAAAACCTTTGAAAACGTAATCTAACCGAAGCCAAGAGGAGAACAAATCCAAGCCGACGAACGGCGATTCCTTTGCATCTTCGTAGTAGCACACAAAGAACGATTAATTCACGTCTTTCATGGTGAGATAAATCATAAACCAGAGAAAGGAAGGAATGGTTTATGTGGGAAGAACAAATGATACAACACGTGTAAAGCCCCAACAACCTCCCAAGCTTCATGTCCCTGTACATCAAAGAAGCATAAGTTACAAGCCACAACCAATTTTTTTTGAAAAGTACCCAAAGCCAAGGGTACAACCCATCCAAGCTTAAAGTAGTTGCTAATTTATAATTTATAATATTCGGTTAGTTTTACATTTAAAATACTAAAATACCCCTTTATTTAAAAATAGAAATAAATAAATAACAAATTTTATCTCTCTTTTACAAACACTCAGTCTCTCTCTCTCTCTCAAAAGAGAACCACCACCAAGTTTTGTTTTAAATTAATGAACGTTTAGACTTGTGTTGACGTCTGGTTAGCAACTTAACAGCTTATCTACAAATAAATTGTGTTTACCAAATACGTTTTAATTGTTAGTTTGGATTTAGAAAGCCTCCATCATTACCAGCGACAACCTATGGCTTGTCGCTAAAATGAAATCGGATGTAAATCGGTTTTGCGATCCCTTTCTTTTTCCTAGTGGTCTCCGACTATATTGACCAGGTCGACGAGCCCACCCACACTATTAACACTGGACTTAAAGGGTGTTTGGCTAAGCTTTTCAATATCTCATTATAACTTATTGACTTTTAAAAAAAAACTAATAAGGACAAAAAGTGTTTGACAAACTTATAATCACTTTTCAAAATAACTTTTTGTATATGGAGGAAAAGTTAGTAAGGAGTGGCTTTTTGAAGCTGCTTATGACTTATTGGCTTTTCCCACCTAGGGATAGCAATGGGTCGGGTATTAGTAATCTCATTCCCATACCCGTATGTAAAATCATCCCATGCCCGACCCAATACCCGTCGGGTAATTACCCGGCGAGTATCAGGTATACCCATTAATTTATTAGAAGATATACGTTGAAGGTTTCCAAATACCTTATTTTTAATATCTTAATTATTATATATTTTATTTATACAACAACTATTATAAATAAAAAAATGCACATTACATAAAATAAGTTTTATCATAAATTAATAATAACTTTATAATATTTATATACTTATATGTATATACTTCACCACATACAAAATAAAAATACTATTATCAAACACATATATTAAAAGAAAATTTATTTTTTCACATTATAAACATACTAAAATAAATCACCAATAGACAAGGGTTAATGGAATACACAATATAAATTAAAAAAAATCCGGGTATATGATCAGGTATATAGTTTGGGTAAACAGGTATGTGATTTCGGGTAATCGGGTCGGGTATCACCTAATCTCATACCCGACCCATACCCGCAAAAAAATTTAAAACTAATCACATACCCGGCCCAATACCCGTCGGGTATCGGGTATACCCGTCCCATTTGTGTCGGATTTTGGGTATACCCATCGGGCTCGGGTATTTTTGCCATCCCTATAATCCCACCCCTTTTAGTCATTTTAAATGAATAAGCTAAGCCAAACACTTTAAAAAAAACAATTTATTGACTTATTGGCTTTTCCCACCTTATAAGCTAATCTAAACACTTTTTTAAAAACTCCTTTTTAAAAAGTCATGAGCATAAGTCCTTTTAATAAAAAGTCTTTTTTGAGTTAAATAAGCTTAGCCAAACAACCCCTTATTTGAACAAGCAGCCTTTTTGGTCATAAACTCCTTTGACTCTAATCAAACTGGCTATATTGACCAGGTCGACAATCGACGCCCCTGGATTTGCAATATCCATCACCGGCACCGGAACCCAACAACCGCCAAACAACCCAACAACCACCACCATGACCCACCGAAACAACCCACAATTTTGATCTCTAGAGAGAGCGAAAGTTTGTGCGTGAGCGTGGATATGTTTAGAGCAGGGCCAGCTCAACATTTCTCGGGCCTAAAGCGAACAATAAAATGGAGGTCTTTTTACTGTATAAGACTACCTCCAATGCATCCTTAATATCCTTACCCTTACAAGCCCTTACCATTGGGGCAAGGGTGCCATTTAAGGCCCTTAACAATGGAGCCCTTAATTGTGGATGCATGTTTGTATTGGTTTTGTTGATAAGGTGGGCCCAAACTATAAGAAAAAAACGTTTAGTTAGTGATGAGAAGGAAATCTAGAAGAGTAAGGATATTTGTAAGGTTTTAAAAATTTGTAAGGATATGATGTGACAAATGACATGACAGCTAAGGAGATAGTCTTATTTTTGTGGGCAAAAGATCAAATACAAATAATCTTAACAAACTAAACATACAAATTCAAGGAAAACTCAAAAAGAAAGGTGGCATTTTTGTAATTACCACCAACTATCAAAGTTACTATACAAATGTGAACTCAACCAAAAATACCTAAAAAACACAATTTTTTTAAAAAAAAATTTATAAAAAAATCGCTACATTTTGTTAGCAAAATTTTTTTTGCTGCTACTAAAAGTAGCGATTTTTTAATAAAAAATATTAAAAAAAATAAAATAATTTGTGTGTGTTTTTTTTTATTTTTTTAGATTTTTTTAGGTTTTTTGGGGGTTTAGTTTTTAGCATTTTAGCTTTGGTGGGGGGGGGGGTGGGGGGATTGAAAGATGGTTTCTAACTTTCTTTTAACTCTTTTACACTCAATGCACTCAAAACCGATGCAATCGGGCCTTGATCTAGTCTCCTACTCATTCGTAGTGTTGTGCTAGTTCAAGATTTGGATTCTACACACAAGACCACCGATTTCGGGTTAAACAAGAACAACCGTCTTGAACCGGTTAACTGGTCGAACTACGGTGATTCCTGTTTGATCGGGCCACTTGGGTCAAGATGGGGTTCTGTTGGTTAACACGCTGTCACAACGTCTCGATAAAACTACAAACAATCAAAACGACCAAGTGAAAGACGAACGGATTAACCATCACGGAGTGCTATCCGACCGGACTACTGTCCGAGCGGACAGTCATCCGAGCGACTGGCCATCAGAACGACTTGCACCATGGGTCCCACACTTAACCAACCTTATCTAAAGTTTGAGTGTTGAACGAACTGCTATCTGACCGGACTACCATCCGACCGGATTACTCTTTGGATCATGAGATACTTGGACTTTAACACTTAAACAATTTTCAACATGTTCAACAACAGGGTTGCCACCCGCTCGGATGGGCATCCGACCGAGTGATCGCCCTGCTGTGAATTTGTTCTCACTAAGTAACCTCGCCGTCCGACCGGATAACTATCCGAGCAGATTGTCATCCGCATGACTGGCCATCCGATCGACCGACTTGAAAGGTAGAGATACTTCAATGTTTTCAAAATGCTACAACGAAAACTTCAAAGGTCAAGCCATCATACACAAACACATCCTTCTCATAGGAAGAAACAATCCACTCGAATAGTCATCCGACCGGACTACCGTCCGACCGGATAACCATCCGAACGGATTGTCATCCGCACGAACTGGCTGTCCAAATGGATTACCATCCGACCGAACTGCTGTACGAGCCACTTACACTTTGCATCGTTTTACGCATCGCTTATCGTTATGCTATCGTTCTAATCAGGCTAATTCCGCTCTAAGTGCTCCCTTCAATCCATCATCGCTGTGAGTATACTCGATCCTTTTTTGCTTTACGCACTTTTGGGTGTTACATACGTTACTTATTCTAAAACACATCGAACACATTACTCAATACTTTAAACGCTAACCGTTACCGCATGTTATACGTGACTAAATGAACGCTTGTCTGTTATGTTTACACATGGAATGCTGTCTACCTGCCTTAGCAACGGTAGTACTATTAGTTTGGACTCAGCACCCGTTCACTCAGGGGTTGTTAAGGACAACTATTTGCATGGATTACAATGGTGATCATGTATTACGAACTGCCTTGGGCAGTCAATCCGCAGTCATTGGTATCGATAGGTTCATGTCGATAACTAACATGCCTCATTTCTCACTATGTGTACGTGCAGGTTATGCGTAACGCTTTTGAACTCTATATGCTATTATCAAACTTGTATGCTCACCTTTACACTATGTGTATTGACTTTTATTTTAACGTATGTGACAGGTTCTTAGGATGCTTATCTACTAGGAAATCGAGGCTAGAATAAGGCTCTAGAGGCCAACAAATAGTTGTCTGTTCAAATGAAATCAAGAGTCTTTAGAAGCAGATAAACAATTGCTCTATTTGAAAAATCTGAGTTGTCGGAATAGAACTATTTGCCTAGATTTTGTCTGTAATAATTTGTTTTACCTTTTGAGACATGGTATGGGACATGTTACTTTAAATTGATTGGTAATGATAATTGTTATGGAAACTTCTAGACAATCTGTTTCGCTCAGTGCCATACCCCGATGTTTCCGCCATCGGTTGGGGTATGACAGTCCTAGCTTGGTCGAGTCAGGGGTATAGCCTTCACACGCGTTAGGACACGTGGCGCAATGCCTTGTCTGGTAATCCACTGTCCTCGTGCCCCGCGACAGACTATGGTGTCTGAGTCGCGGCCCCCGAGCGACTCCCTAATTTCGTTTTTCTTGATTTTTCTAAGTATAGGGTTATTTTGGGTCCGTTTCTCGCGTACGGGGTACGTAAGGAACGTTTTAGGGTCACGTTAAGGGTTCTAGGAGGGTTGTTATAACATGTGACCAGAATTTAACAGTTGAATTAGATGTCGTTAGAAGCGAGGAGTGAAATAAAGATAAGCTTTATAGATCAGAGAGTAAAATGACTATTTTTAAAGGATTGTGACAAAACTGTTAAAACGATCAAACCACAGGGAGTAAACCGGAAGTTTACTTTTTTAATTATTTTCATAAAATATCAAATTACCTGTATATTAATTAGCAAAAAATAACTCGAGTAAATTACTTTTGATTCCATGTATTTTAATGGTTTTAAACAATTGAGTTCAAAATTAAAAATTTAATGCTCTGACTACCTAAAGCTTCATTTTATAAACATGTGAGTCCAAATGTTTTAACTTCATTTAAATATTCTGTTAGTTTTACATTTAAAATATTAAAATACCCCTTTATTTAAAAATAGAAATAAATAAATAAATAACAAATTTTATCTCTCTTTTACAAACACTCACTCTCTTTCTCTCTCAAAAGAGAACCACCACCAAGTTTTGTTTTAAATTAATGAACGTTTAGACTTGTGTTGACGTCTGGTTAGCAACTTAACAGCTTATCTACAAATAAATTGTGTTTACCAAATACGTTTTAATTGTTAATTTGGATTTAGAAAGCCTCCATCATCACCAGCGGCAACCTTTGGCTTGTCGCTAAAATGAAATCGGATGTAAATCGGTTTTGCGATCCCTTTCCTTTTTCTAGTGGTCTCCGACTATATTGACCAGGTCGACGAGCCCACCCACACTATTAACACTGGACTTAAAGGGTGTTTGGCTAAGCTTTTCAATATCTCTTTATAACTTATTGACTTTTACAAAAAACTAATAAGGACAAAAAGTGTTTGACAAACTTATAATCACTTTTCAAAATAACTTTTTGTATATGGAGGAAAAGTTAGTAACGAGTGACTTTTTGAAGCTGCTTATGACTTATTGGTTTTTCCCACCTAGGGATAGCAATGGGTCGGGTATTAGTAATCTCATTCCCATACCCGTATGTAAAATCATCCCATGCCCGACCCAATACCCGTCGGGTAATTACCCGGCGAGTATCAGGTATACCCATTAATTTATTAGAAGATATACGTTGAAGGTTTCCAAATACATTTTTTTAATATATTAATTATTATATATTTTATTTATGCAACAACTATTATAAATAAAAAATGCACATTACATAAAATAAGTTTTATCATAAATTAATAATTACTTTATAATATGTATATACTTATATGTATATACTTCACCACATACAAGATATAAATACTATTATCAAACACATATATTAAAAGAAAATTTATTTTTTCACATTATAAACATACTGAAATAAATCACCAATAGACAAGGGTTAATGGAAAACAAAATATAAATTAAAAAAAATCCGGGTATATGATCAGGTATATAGTTCGGGTAAACGGGTATGTGATTTCGGGTAATCGGGTCGGGTATCACCTAATCTCATACCCGACCCATACCCGCAAAAAAATCTAAAACTAATCACATACCCGGCCCAATACTCGTCGGGTATCGCGTATACCCGTCCCATTTGTGTCGGATTTTGGGTATACCCATCGGGCTCGGGTATTTTTGCCATCCCTATAATCCCACCCCTTTTAGTCATTTTAAATGAATAAGCTAGCCAAACACTTTTAAAAAAAACAATTTATTGACTTATTGGCTTTTCCCACCTTATAAGCTAATCTAAACACTTTTTTAAAAACTCTTTTTTAAAAAGTCATGAGCCAATAAGTTCTTTTAATAAAAAGTCTTTTTTGAGTTAAATAAACTTAGCCAAACAAGCCCTTATTTGAACAAGCAGCCTTTTTGGTCATAAACTCCTTTGGCTCTAATCAAACTGGTTATATTGACCAGGTCGACAATCGCCGCCCCTGGATTTGCAATTTCCATCACCGGCACCGGAACCCAACAACCGCTAAACAACCCAACAACCACCACCATGACCCACCGAAACAACCCACAATTTCGATCTCTAGAGAGAGCGAAAGTGTGCGCGTGAGCGTGGATATGTTTAGAGAAGGGCCATCTCAACGTTTCTCGGGCCTAGAGCGAACAATAAAATGGAGGCCTTTTTACTGTATAAGACTATCTCCAATGCATCCTTAATATCCTTACCCTTACAAGCCCTTACCATTGGGGCAAGGGTGCCATTTAAGGCCCTTAACAATGGAGCCCTTAATTGTGGATGCATGTTTGTATTGGTTTTGTTGATAAGGTGGGCCCAAACTATAAGAAAAAAACGTTTAGTTAGTGATGAGAAGGAAATCTAGAAGAGTAAGGATATTTGTAAGGTTTTAAAGATTTGTAAGGATATGATGTGACAAATGACATGACAGCTAAGGAGATAGTCTTATTTTTGTGGGCAAAAGATCAAATACAAATAATCTTAACAAACTAAACATACAAATTGAAGGAAAACTTAAAAAGACAAGGTGACATTTTTGTAATTACCACCAACTATCAAAGTTACTATACAAATGTGAACTCAACAAAAAATACCTAAAAAACACAATTTTTTAATATTTTTTATAAAAAAATCGCTACATTTTGTTAGCAAAAAAAATAATTTTTTTTTGCTGCTACTAAAAGTACCGATATTTTAATAAAAAATGTTAAAAAATAAAATAAAATAATTTGTGTGTTTTTTTATTTTTTTAGATTTTTTAGGTTTTTTGGGGGTTTAGTTTTTTTGCATTTTAGCTTGGGCGGGGGGGGGGGGTTAGGTTTTGTTTTTTTTTTTTTTTGGGGGGGGGGGGGGTTAGGTTATTAGGGTGTGGGTGGGGGGGTTAGGTTTTTTTTGGGGGGGGGGGGAGGGGGGGTTAGGTTTTTTTTTTAGGTTTTTTAGGTATATTTGTAGAGTAACTTTGATAGTTATTGATAATTACAAAAATGCCACCTTGTCTTTTTGAGTTTTCCTTCAATTTGTATGTTTATTATGTTAAGATTATTTTTACAAAATTTTTTCCCTATTTTTGTATTGTTTTCATAATAGCACATCTCTAAATAACATATCAGCACAAACAAAAGATGTTTTCTAATTTTCCATTTAACATATAGGGTGGAGATACAATAGGAAGTTAATTTTTGGCTAGGAAGGCTAGGAAGTGATCTTGACCATCCATTTAGTTAATCAAGGGCTAAGATTAAATCAGGGAAATTGAAAAGAAGAAAAGAGGCGCGTGAGTTTCTTCAAGGGCATTCTAGTCAATCCAAGCCAATAGTTTCTCTCACCTCCAATTCCCCCCCATTTTTTAAACGTTAATAACTCTTTCATACGACATTATTTTTTTTTATAAAAATTGCACCAAAAAGGAGCGTTTTTTTATCTTTAAAACGAGTATACTATTGCTATATTTAAAAAAAAAATTTAACCCAGTTGTGTAAAACGCAATAGAAAAACCACCAGTTACGTAAAACGCAATGAAAAAAAAACCTAAAAAATGACATTTTTCTAAAACGCAATGCACAAAAAACACAAAGAAATGACTTATTTGTAAAATGCAATGGCCAGAAAACACAAAGAAATGTCTTATTTCTAAAACGCAATAGACTGAAAACACATAAAAAAGTCTTTTACCTAAAACGCAATGCACAAAAAACACAAAGAAATGTCTTATTTGTAAAACGCAATGGCCAGAAAACACAAAGAAATGTTTTATTTGTAAAACGCAATGGCCAGAAAACACTTAAAAATGTCTCATTTCTAAAACGCAATGACCTAAAAAAACAAAAGAAAGTGTTCTCTGTAAAACGCAATGGACTGAAAACACCTAAAAATGTGTTTTACCTAAAACGCAATGACTAAAAACACTTCAAAAATGTGTTTTACCTAAAACGCAATGACTAAAGATACTTAAAAATGTGTTTTTTTCTAAAACGCAATAGCCAGAAAACACATAAAACTCTCTTATTTCTAAAACGCAATGGACACATAAAACTGTTTCTGAACTATTTCTAAAACGCAGCTCAACCCCAGCCAGGGGCTGCCGCCCCTGGGACCCCGCTATCGGGGGCTGCCGCCCCCGGACCCCCGCCAAGATCGTAAAACGCAATGACTAAATAAAAACCCAGATCGTGAAAATGAAATTAAAGAATTTCTTACATGGATCGAAGCCGGTTTCTTCATCAATTGACGAAATTTGAAATGATAGAAACACTTATCAGCGATTGAATCGAACAAATCGAGTGATTATCTTCAAAATCATTGGAAAAAACGAGATTTTGTATGAAATTAAACTGGGTTTTCTTCAAAAAAAATTGAAGAACACGTTGATCGGGGGTTTGAATCATTGATTGGTGATGAAAATCGCACTATAATATAGTGATTATTGAGATAGAAAGTGAAGAAATGGTTGAAGATGGTGGGTTTTGAAAATGGTGGGTTTTGAAGTTACTGGGTTTTGAAAAAGGAAGAAGAAAGGGTTAGATTGACTAAAATACCCTTTTTTCTTTATTTTAAATGTTGCCACATGTCATCCTCTTATTGCTTCCTATCATTCCTAGCGAAATTAATCTTCCTATTTGATCTTTTCCCTTAACATATAATTCTTATTTCAATAATAACATTAATATTTAAGTTAAATAATTAAGGCATACTATTTCTTTGCCTCTATTTTATCAACGCACACATAAATACACATGTAGTTCAAGACTAAAATATATATTACGGCTAACACAAGTTGTTTAAATATAAATATAACTAAATAAATTAGAGCAAAATATAGAAATTTATAAACTAGTTTTTTTGACGTCGTGCGTTGCGTCGAAACAAAGCAAATGATAATGTAAAACAAACGTGATTTAAAGATAAAACATGTTGTTTAAAAAAGCCAAACCATTAAACCGGTTTAGTTTATCATCGTACTGTTTTATGATAACAAATAAATACTTTATTCAAGTACAACTTCGTTTTTAACAAAACTTATTATGGAATGTCAAGAACAAAATCAAGCACAACTACTTACTTAAGTTTTAAGAAAAAAATTATAGACGTAAATTATTAAAAAAGTATCAAATTAATCGATAAATTAATATATGTCCTAAAAAAGAAAAAAAAAAGAATTATTAGAAAATGGTAAAGGAAATATATTGTTTAAAAAAAGAAAAAAAAATAAAAAATATGTTATTAAAAGTAAGTATAATAATTATATATATATCGTTGATGAAAGACGATTAATAATAACTTTATTTTTATAATAATATATAGTCTTTTATTATTTTTTATTTAATATATTATAATAGTTTATTATTATATTTACTTTTAATAACATATTTTTAATTTTTTTCCTTTTTTAGAACATATTTTAATTTATTGATTATGTTGGTGCATGCGTCTGTCGACTTCGTCTTGTATTGAGTCTTGCATTAGACATGGCACAAAGATCGAGAAAACAAGTCTAAAGGCTAATTTCGCTTGAACTGAATATTTCGCTTGAAACATGTTATATTGCTTTAGATGGTGATTTCGTTTGAATGGTATTCCGCTTGAGCATGTTCAAGCGGAATCACATGGCCTATAAATAGCCTTGACCTGATTTCGCTTCAAGTAGTTCTGGCATGTGTATTTCCGACGGCGAAGCTCTGTCGAAGTGTCTTCAGAACTGTAATCATATCAGAATCAATATGCAAGACAGTTTAAGTAATATCTAGCTGAATACAACTCATTATGTCTGATTCCGCCTTTCATTTTGAGTAGAACGCCTCTAAACGACTCATTTTGGGTCCGAACACGATCCTACTAGTGGTATCAGAGCTCAGGAGGAGGAGTTTTGCAGTTTTCAGCTTGATTTCATCTCATTCTCTTTCATCTACACCTTCTTTTATCAATTGAACAACTTTTCACGGTTAAAATTGCCACGGCCCCCGACCCGGTTTGACCCGTTTCAGGAGCCGCGGGACAGAAATCCCGTGGTATTTATTTAATTGAGTTTAACAGCGGAAGTTTATCATCAGGATCGTTTAAAGCTAAAATTTTCCCGATTTATTTTATTTTACAATTCGGGATAAAACCCCGATAATTTATAATATTATGATTTTATTACGAAATCTTTATATTACAAAACATATTTCTTTATTTTATAATGAGCCACTATCTTAAGCTTGAAATGCTCCTCAGCACCTTTCCTGAATTACAACAGATCACCTGAAACATGTTTGAAAAAGGTTTTGTCAGCGGAAAATACTGAGTGAATCATTCTATTTACTAAAATGACACATTTGTTATAATTTACAGTATTAAGAGCGATTACAATGTTTCTAATATCAAACCAACTACCCACGGTATTTGTCACTCGACCGAATCTGTGACTATGGTCATATCCCCCAATTGGCTGCCCCAATGGTGACGATTATCAAGTAATGTATACAAAACCCCACATACCGGCTGTAACTTGGTGATTACATAAACTTAATCACTGTAATTATAACTTTGAAAATAACATGCTTTTGTAAATAAATTTGATAAAAAGAGAATGACTCACATTGCTGATTTAATACGGACAGAGTCTAGTCTATGAATTAGCCTGATTAACCTAATTTAGATAACAATGCACACAAAACTGGGTTAGTAATCAATACAGCATTTACGATAACTCACGAGATCAACCATCACAACGAGTGACAAAATGCTATGCTTAACATCTGTCGAATTAATCGACTAATGACAAAGCATCACCTTAATGTGGGCAGCACTTAAACACCCGTTGAGTACGTTGATCGACCGGAAAATGAATCGTAGCAGCGATCGTGCTAATACCCTGTTTTGCGGCAGCGATTCGGAATTCGTGTATTTTTGTGTAGTAATTCGAACGTAACTCAGTGTGTATAGTGAATTTTTTCGTCGTTTTTCTTCCAGAATTCAAGTCCCAAGGCCCTCTATTTATAGGTGAATTTTGACCCTGAGGCGGCCCGCTTGAGATTTAAGCTACCCGTACGCGGGCCGCGTGAGACCTATTTTTAGGCATAGGGTTGCCACGGTTGGGACTAGCCTTGCTGACTTGACAGTTTTCGTAAATTCCTTTCTGCCAACGTTTTAAGTGGATAATCGTCAATAGGGTTTAACCCCCCCTGAGTTTTAGGGGCCCTAATCCTGATTCTGAAAATTATGAAAATTTTAGGGTTTGTTCAGAATCACTTGGGTGTCTCAATTAGGGTTTCCTATTGGACAATTTATTTAATAATTATGACTTTTGATGAGAGTTGTTACATTCTCCCCACCTTAATAAAAATCTCGTCCTCGAGATTTATTGGAATAATTGAGGATACTTTCTCTTCATTTCTGATTCCAGCTCCCAAGTGTATTCAGGTCCTCTCCTAGAATCCCACTTTACTTTAACTAACACTAGTCGTTTGTGCTTGAGAAACTTCACTTTTCTGTCTTCTATCTGAAGAGGTTTCTCCACAAATTTTAAATTTTCGTTTACCTCTATGTCTTGAAGAGGTACTACCAGAGATTCATCTGCTAAACATTTCTTGAGATTGGATACATGAAATACATCATGTACTCCAGCTAATTCTTCTGGTAGTTGTAAACGATAAGCTACTGGTCCTATACGTTGGATCACTGGAAATGGTCCTACGTATCTTGGACTTAGCTTTCCTTTCTTACCGAATCTAACAACTCCTTTCCAAGGAGAAACTTTCAACAGTACTCTGTCTCCAACTTGGAATTCTAACGGCTTACTTCTATTGTCTGCATAACTTTTCTGGCGATCTCTAGCCATCTTCAGTCTTTCTTTGATTTGGGTGATCTTATCAGTCGTTTCTTGCACTATTTCAGGACCTGATAATTGACTTTCTCCTATTTCTGCCCAACAAACTGGAGTTCTGCACTTTCTTCCATATAATGCTTCAAATGGGGCAGTTTAAATGCTTAAATGATAACTATTGTTATAGGAGAATTCAATTAATGGTAAATGATCATCCCAACTTCCACCAAAATCTATTACACATGCTCGGAGCATGTCTTCTAGAGTTTGGATTGTCCTTTCACTTTGTCCGTCTGTTTGGGGATGATATGCAGTGCTCAAATTTAATCGAGTTCCCATAGCTTGCTGGAAACTTTTCCAGAAATGGGAAGTAAAACGACTATCCCTATCTGATACAATGGAGAGTGGAACTCCATGTAAGGATACAACTTCATCTACATACAATTTAGCCAGTCTTTCCATGCTAAAGGTTTCTTTCATAGGTAGAAAGTGAGCAGATTTGGTTAATCGGTCCACAATTACCCAAATCGCATCATTACCTTTTCTGGTTTTGGGTAACTTAGTAACAAAATCCATTGTTATAAGTTCCCATTTCCATACTGGCATTTCTAATTGTTGTAGTAATCCTGAAGGTTTTTGATGTTCTGCCTTAACTTGTGAACAAGTAAGACATTTAGAAACATATCTGGCTATGTCCTTTTTCATTCCTATCCACCAAAAGTTCGTTCTTAAATCTTGGTACATCTTATTGTTTCCTGGATGCATAGTGTACCTAGATTTATGAGTTTCTTCTAAAATCTTAGGTCTTAAGTCTCCTTGCTTATGTACCCAAATTCTACTTTTGTGGAATCTCCAAATTCCATCTGCTCCTTGTTCTAATTCCTTGATTCGTCCTTTCATTCCTTCAGTATCGTCTTTGATTGCTGTAGTTTGAATATTCTTCAATTGTTCCATTAAATCTATTTGTAGATTTAATCTGAGAGCACGAACTCATCGTTGTTTTTCATGATACTTACGACTTAAAGCATCTGCAACTACATTTTCTTTTCCCTCGTGATATTGAATATCACAGTCGTAGTCACTTAAAATTTCCATCCATCTTCTTTGCCTCATGTTTAATTCTTTTTGCCCAAATATATATCTTAAACTCTTATGATCTGTATAGATAGTAAACTTACTTCCGTACAGATAATGTCTCCAAATCTTAAGGGCAAAAATTACGGCTCCTAATTCTAAATCATGAGTCGTATAGTTTTCTTCGTGCTTTTTCAATTGCCTTGATGCATACGCAATTACCTTCTTGCGTTGCATAAGCACACATCCAAATCCTAGTTTTGAAGCATCACAATATACTTCAAAATCTTCAGTTCCTTCTGGTAAAGCTAAGATTGGAGCATGGGTTAATTTCTGTTTCAAAATTCTAAAAGCTTCTTCTTGTTTGGGTCCCCATTCAAACTTAGTAGCTTTACTGGTTAGCTTAGTTAATGGTACAGCTATCTTGGAAAAATCCTTAATAAACCGTCTATAATACCCAGCTAAACCTATAAAACTTCTTATTTCCATTGCTGTTTGTGGAATCTTCCAATTGGTAATTGCCTCTATCTTAGCAGGTTCTACATGAATACCTTCATGATTCACCATGTGTCCTAAGAATTGCACTTCTTGTAACCAAAATTCACATTTCGAGAATTTGGCATACAGCTTTTCTTTTCTTAACAAAGTTAAGAGTGCATGCAAGTGCTGACAATGTTCGTCCTGACTTTTGGAATAAATAAGTATATCGTCTATGAAGACAATTATAAATTTATCCAGGTACGGTTTACAGATCCTATTCATCATGTCCATAAATGCTGCAGGTGCATTTGTTAACCCAAAGGGCATGACTGTAAACTCGTAATGACCATACCTAGTTCTGAAAGCAGTTTTAGGTATGTCTTCTTCTTGTACCTTCAATTGATGGTATCCGGAGCGTAAATCTATCTTAGAAAAATATCTAGCCCCCTGAAGTTGATCAAAAAGATCATCAATCCTAGGTAATGGATATCGATTCTTAATTGTAACCTTATTCAATTCTCTATAATCGATACACATTCTCATTGAACCATCCTTTTTCTTTACAAACAACACTGGCGCTCCCCAAGGGGATGAGCTAGGTTGTATGAATCCTTTACTTAGTAATTCATCTAATTGCTTTTTCAGTTCTAACATTTCTGTAGGTGCTAACCGATAAGGTGCCTTGGCTATCGGTGTAGTTCCTGGAATTAGATGAATCCTAAATTCTACTTCCCTATCTGGAGGTAATCCCGGTAAATCTTCTGGAAATACATCAGGATATTCTGAGACTACTGGTATTTCCTTAAGATCTTTACCCTTAGTGCTAATGATTACCGAAATCATATACACTATTCCTTGTTTTCGTTCATAATTAGCAACTTTCATTACTGATATGAACTTCATGGGCTTACGTGGTTTATCTCCTGTAATCCTAATCACTTCTCCGGTGGGTGATTGAATTTCTATGGAATTCTGATCACAAAGGATTCTAGCATGGTTGGCTACAAACCAATCCATTCCTAATACAACATCAAATTCAGCCAAATTCATCGGCAATAGTTTTGCAGAGAATTTATGTCCTAAAAGTTCTATGTTTCCTTCTTGCAAAACTTTATCTATTTTAACTGAATTTCCGTCTGCTGTTTCAACTGTAAAAAATCTGCCTAATATTGGTTAAAGGTAACTTAAGAGCTTGACAGAATAAAGTATTGATAAAACTTTGGTTTGCACCAGAGTCAAATAATACTTTTGCGTACACGTTGTGAACTAAGAACGTACCAGCTATTACATCTGGGATGAGCTCAGCTTCTTGAGTGGTTAACTGGAATGCTCTAACATTCTTCTTAGTAGCTCCTTCGGTCACCTTGGGTTTGTTGTCTACTGGTTTAACCAATTTAGGACATTCTGTTTTATAATGCCTCGCTTCTCCACAGTTAAAACGGATTACGGTTTTCTTTTTGCAGTTTTCCTCGCGATGTCCTACAGTTTTGCAAAAATTGCAAGTGATATCGCATCTTCCATAATGTTTCTTTTTGCATTTCCTGCAGAATGACGGAGCTGGAGATTGCCCTGTTCCTTTTCTCTTGAAAATGTTATTATTACCCACACGAAATTCTTGGGTAATTTTCTGAGCTAGTTCCTTTTTCCTATCTTCATCTCTTGTGCGCACCAGTTCATCGGTTAGAGTATTAGCTAATTCTACCGCATCATCAATAGTGCGAGGTCTCGCAGCTTTAACAATATTGCGGATTTCACTAATTAAACCCCAAATATAGCGAGAA
Organism: Helianthus tuberosus; assembly: GCA_030545235.1. Classification (NCBI taxonomy): domain Eukaryota; kingdom Viridiplantae; phylum Streptophyta; class Magnoliopsida; order Asterales; family Asteraceae; genus Helianthus; species Helianthus tuberosus. The sequence continues at coordinate 119,896,033 of CM060410.1, read as the reverse complement.
ATGAGTACCGGTTCTGGCGAAGCCAGTGTTGGTACCACTCTAGCATATTCAAAGAATGTCGAGGTATAACCGCGACAATCCACACCCATCATCCGATGATTTAGAAACTTATTCGTCATCTGTTCTTTTTCATACTCAGGACATAATTTTCTTTCCACAAAACCCTTAAATTCTTCCCAAGACATAGCATAAGCTATTACTCTTCCTTTTGATTGTAACACAGTGTTCCACAATTCGAGTGCTCCTTCTTTGAAAAGATTTGATGCGTACATGACTTGATCATGTTTACCACATTTACTTATTGCAATGACTGCTTCGGTTTTCTCTAACCAACGCAGTGATGCAGTTGCTCCTTCATTGCCTGCAAATTCAGTAGGTTTACAAGCAAGGAATTCTTTGAAAGTGCAACCAGGCGTTGCAGTTTTCATTTTCTTGGGTAATGGAGCTTGATGTGGTTCCCTATTATGATTAACATGATTATTGCCTCCATTTACACTATTACTGAAGTTATCTTCAGTAATCTGTTTACTAGGGACAATTTGTTGTGGTTCGATTGGATTCTTTATAGCAGCAACGAATGCTGGAATAGCATTGGCTATCCCTTGAGCAACAATGTTTTCGATATCTTGCAGAGTCATATATTGATCTCTTGAATGATGCTCAGACTGATTAACTTCATTTATAGGTTCATTACCACTGTTTGCCATCTGATAATGTATATATAAATTTTTATTAGTATCTGCTAAATAACAATTATATACAAACCATCAGAAAATTTTACAATACAGATATAGTCAGAACAATCGATTTCTCGATTTCATTTTATATCTAGTATAGTATGCATCATTACTCGCCAATATCTTACAGAGTTTTATTCGTTATTTACAGACTAACTTTACTATTACTATTATACAACCACCGTTTTATCATCGTACTATCTCTCGTCACTTGCCGTTCTAAAAACGCAGTTCCCTCTCATCGTACTTCCAGGAAATTTGTCCCCCTATTTCCCTAATTCTACTTCCCGCATCAAACAACTCTTCACCAAAGTGGCGAAGTTCAGCCATGTTTTCATTACTCATGGGTGGATTAGGTAGGGGTTCTGGATCGAATTGTGGAAGAAAGGAATAAGGATCGTTGACAATATTTTGAAATTGCCAATCGTTCGTCCACCATTCATCCATTCCTATGGGTTGGGAGTGGACTATTGGGTCTGGAATTGCTGGTTCCCAATTCATAGGGAGTTGGTTTTCAAGAGGATGAGTAAAAATATTAGTATTGACAGGCTGAATTGTTTCACAGCTTGCTAATAGAAAATCTATCTCCTCTTGAAAGGTCCTTCCCTGGTTTTGATTGGAACTTTCTCCGATTTCTATCTGAGTTGGTCTAGAGCCTTGCCCAACTTCCATTACTATTTCTTTAGTACCTTCTTCCATCTGTATTCCTATCTCCTTAACCTCTTCCTTGTCTTCAGTTTCCATTTCCTGCTGTTTAGAACTTTCTCTGGTTATAATTTCTTTTCCCTTTTTCAAAGGATTGTTTATTTTGGGAAGTTTTGTAGCTGGCTTTTTCTTACGTATACGACTCCCCCAAACGTATTTCCTTCTTTTCTTGGGTTTTGGCTTTTTCAAGGGTGGGGCATTGAATTCTACAGGTTGTTCTATTTCAGGAAAGTATCCAGTAAATTCTTTGGAAACTTCGATATTCACCGGGTAAAGATTAAGGTTTTGAAAGGCTTCAGATATCCCACTCATGCTGATGTAGCATATATGCAAAATGCATAAAATACTAAGTTAAAATTCATAAATAACCGTTTAATTTATTACATACTATGTACTAATTTATTACAAAGATAACTGAAAACACACTTAGGTTTTGAAATTTTATTTATTGCACAGGATTTCTAGATTGTAAGGGTAAGGTGCTAAAATTTTAAAATATTTAAAGATTTATATTTTCTGCTACTGTGGCTAGCATATATAAATTTGCCCATTTCTCATCTAGCTTATCTTCCCAAGGTGATTTATCAATTAATTCCTGGGTTTCCTGTTTAATATTCTTTTCTCGGATTTTCTCTTTACTTTTCTTAATAATCATCTCCCTCCTTCTACGAGAAAGTGATTCCTCGTATTGTGCCTTTCGCACAAATATTCCTTCTTCAGGAATTTCAGCCTGATTCGAGGATTTGGTTCGGGATGAACTTCCCTTCTCATTGGATGATCTATCTAATTTAAGATAGATGCTTGACAGCTTTTGCTTACCCATACTGTAACTAACAAATAATCAGTTAATAACACACATAATCATATAATAGTAATCAGAAAAAATTAAGTATTTCTAAATACTTAATTAGCTTAACCCAGTGGCTCTGATACCACCTTTTTCTGTCACGGCCCCCGACCCGGTTTGACCCGTTTCAGGAGCCGCGGGACAGAAATCCCGTGGTATTTATTTAATTGAGTTTAACAGCGGAAGTTTATCATCAGGATCGTTTAAAGCTAAAATTTTCCCGATTTATTTTATTTCACAATTCGGGATAAAACCCCGATAATTTATAATATTATGATTTTATTACGAAATCTTTATATTACAAAACATATTTCTTTATTTTATAATGAGCCACTATCTTAAGCTTGAAATGCTCCTCAGCACTTTTCCTGAATTACAACAGATCACCTGAAACATGTTTGAAAAAGGTTTTGTCAGCGGAAAATACTGAGTGAATCATTCTATTTACTAAAATGACACATTTGTTATAATTTACAGTATTAAGAGCGATTACAATGTTTCTAATATCAAACCAACTACCCACGGTATTTGTCACTCGACCGAATCTGTGACTATGGTCATATCCCCCAATTGGCTGCCCCAATGGTGACGATTATCAAGTAATGTATACAAAACCCTACATACCGGCTGTAACTTGGTGATTACATAAACTTAATCACTGTAATTATAACTTTGAAAATAACATGCTTTTGTAAATAAATTTGATAAAAAGAGAATGACTCACATTGCTGATTTAATACGGACAGAGTCTAGTCTATGAATTAGCCTGATTAACCTAATTTAGATAACAATGCACACAAAACTGGGTTAGTAATCAATACAGCATTTACGATAACTCACGAGATCAACCATCACAACGAGTGACAAAATGCTATGCTTAACATCTGTCGAATTAATCGACTAATGACAAAGCATCACCTTAATGTGGGCAGCACTTAAACACCCGTTGAGTACATTGATCGATCGGAAAATGAATCGTAGCAGCGATCGTGCTAATACCCTGTTTTGCGGCAGCGATTCGGAATTCGTGTATTTTTGTGTAGTAATTCGAACGTAACTCAGTGTGTATAGTGAATTTTTTCGTCGTTTTTCTTCCAGAATTCAAGTCCCAAGGCCCTCTATTTATAGGTGAATTTTGACCCTGAGGCGGCCCGCTTGAGATTTAAGCTACCCGTACGCGGGCCGCGTGAGACCTATTTTTAGGCATAGGGTTGCCACGGTTGGGACTAGCCTTGCTGACTTGACAGTTTTTGTAAATTCCTTTCTGCCAACGTTTTAAGTGGATAATCGTCAATAGGGTTTAACCCCCCCTGAGTTTTAGGGGCCCTAATCCTGATTCTGAAAATTATGAAAATTTTAGGGTTTGTTCAGAATCACTTGGGTGTCTCAATTAGGGTTTCCTATTGGACAATTTATTTAATAATTATGACTTTTGATGAGAGTTGTTACAAAAATGGCCTGAATTTTTCATAACATAAGCGAAACTGTGTTTTAACAAACCCTTGAGAAAATCATATCAAAATTCCAAGTAAAAATGACAAAAATGGACAAAAGTTCTTATTCCGCTTGAACGAGTAGTCTAATTCCGCTTGAAAAGTTGTTGCAATTTCAAGCAAGATAGCAGGTTCCGCTTGAAAGACGTTTTTTCGCTTGAAAGTTTGAAATGGAATCAGTTATTCCACTTCAAACTGCTATTCCGCTTGAATTTGAAACTAAATCAAGTGATTTCGTTTGAAAGTGTTATTCCATTTGAAACTTTTGATCTCGCTTGAAGTTGTTTACAGGTAATCTTGCTTGAAGGTGGTGTCTCGCTTGGAAGAAGATTCCGTTTGAAACCTTATTCCGCTTGAAAGTACCTGTTTTGTAAAAACATTTTTCGGAATCATGAGTGAAGAATTTTACAACGCGTTTGCAACATCTCCGACTACTCCGGCTACCATGGCTGAAAACATGAACTTAGAAAATGAGACTGGAACTACACAAAAACCCCCGAAACTAATGAGCATTGAGGAGTATTACGGTTGGAAAGATCGGTTTGAAAACTGGGTTCAAGCCAATCACTTGAGATCTTGGGAATGTAGTTTGAAGAAGTATGTTCTACCACGTACTGATCTGCAAGTTGAGAAAGAAATCTCTGAATTCAATGACAAATAACGAGACATGTACAGGGCTGAAAAAATGATGATTAGTCAGCTCCAGCAAGCTATTAAAGAAGACATTTTTGTATTGCTTCAACATGACAAAACTTCAAAATCAATTTGGGATGCTCTTAAAATCAAGTTTGAGGGAAGTGAAAATATGATCAAGAGTAAAAAAGTCGTTACTTAAGAAAGAATTTGATCTATTCACAAGTTTGCCAGGGGAAGATACTAAAAAGTTGATTGAAAGATACTGCCACTTAGTGAGATCTATGTCATTGCTAAGCATAACCAAAGAACGAGAAGAATGGGTCGACAAATTAGCTGATGCTTTACCTCAGAAAGAGTGGGGTACATTTTTGATGATCTTAAAGAACACCGGAGTTTATGATGCTTTGACGATTTCTCAGTTCATCGAGAAGATTGAAGGACAAGATCTTGAACAACAAAAGATTGCGAGGATGAGTAATCCAAGTGGTCAACAAGATGTGAAAATGTATTACAAAGGAAATGTTCAAGAGGTTGAAAAGAGTCCGAAAATTCAAACTGCTTTTAGTGCTAGAAAGTCATCAGAAAATGTTGAACAAAGTCCTAATAGCAGCAGTGGATTCTCTTCATATCCGAGTTTTAATACAAAGAGTTCAACATCAAGCCTTCATTCTCAAAGTTCAAAAAGTGGAAATGGTTGTGTGATACAGTGCAACATTGCATTGAATCTTCCAGTTGGTCAAAGTTTTTCTGAAGAAATTGCAAAAGATCACATGGCGCTACTTGCAACTGTGCTACAATCCTATGAAGGTTTGGTTGCAGGAAGGATCGGAAATCCTATGCTGACAAAAGAGGATTACGATCAAATAGACGCTGAAGAGATGGAGCTCATGGACATCAAATGGTGTCTAGCTAGTGTCTTGAGGAGAGCAGAAAAGTTTAAAATGATGACAGGGAGAAATGATTTTCTGGATGCACATGTGTCTACTTTGGGTTTTGATAAATCTAAAGTTACTTGTTTTCGATGTAGGGAGAAAGGTCATTTCAAAAGAGAATGCAAAAATCAAGAGGCTAGTGGAGCAAAGAATCCATTTGGAAAAGATGACTATTATCGGAAAGCCATATATCAACAAGTTGCTCATCAACCATATCATCAAAAGGAAACACAAACTGCTCATGGAAAAATGATTGAAGATGCAAATAGGAAAGCTTATTCTAGCATTATTAATCAAGATAATGAGAAAATGGCTCCAGGTTTCAGTTGGAACAAATACATATCAGCTGGGATATGTTTGCGGATGACAGTAAAGCATGTTTAATAAACCAAGATGATGAAAAATTGCCTGAAGGGTTCAGCTGGGATATGTTTGCGGATGAGAATGGGAATTTTAAAGCTTTCATTGCAAAGATAGTTCAAGAATCAGATTTGTTTACAGAATGGATGAAAGAAATTGGTGTTCATGAGAAGAAACAAGAAGAAGAATTTGTTTCATCCAATGAAAGTTCAGAAAAAGCAACTGTTTTTAATCAAACATCATCTAATTCTGGTTCGTCAGATGATGGTTCTGAAAAGACATTAGATTTTGATCAAACACCTTCTGATTCTGGTTCTTCAGATGATAGTTCTGAAAATGCGATAGATTTTGATCAATCACCAACTGATGATAGTGGTGATGATGAGGAAGAAAGACATATTAATATCGCTAAAACTCATCTATCACCTGAAAGTTTTCAATTCTATTTTGCAGATCGCTTGGAGAAACTAAAGGAGAGACAGACAGCAAAAGAACAAAAGAAAATGAAGATTGAAAGTGTTGATCAAAATGAAGAGACTGCTCAAAATGAAGAAGTTAAAGCTGAAAAGGTGACTGAAAATGAACCAGTGATTGAAGTTGAGAAGATCATCGAAGTTGAACAGATTGTGGAAGTCATCAAACCTTGCTTGAAGTGTTTAGAATACTGCAAGCAATGTGCAGAAAAAGATGAGAAACTGAGCGAGCATGAAAAGATGAAAGAACAACTATTGTTCAATCTCAACTACGTGAAAGAATCTTACGATGTGCTAAACAGAACAGTAACTGGTCTTCAAAAGACAAATTCTGAAAGAGAAGATGCACTCAATATGATGAATTCTGTAATGATGAAAAAGCAGAAGGCAATTAATCATTACATCGAAGAATGTGCAAAGTTGCAGAGAGAGTTGGAAAATGAAAAGATTGAAAATGAGAGGATCAGACGTTTATTACAGAGTTATTCTAGTTCTGATTATCTTATTGATCGAATTTACCCAACTGTTGCAGGTTTTGAAGTATTTAAGGATGATAAGAAGACTGACAAGAAGGATACTAGTAAGAAACAGAGTGTTAGTTATAACAAATGTCCGCCTCCGATTTGGGAAGGATATTCTCCTAGAAAACCAAATGAGGAGCAAGTGGAAAAAGCAGTCAATATAAAGTTAAAGTCCGATATAACCGATGAATTACCAGAAAACATTGACGTCGTTTTTACATCGTCTGACACTGATCATGAGTCCGAGTTAATAAAAAAAGGTGGTCGATCAGGTGTTGGATACATATGAAGAATCGGAGTTAAAGTCTGAGTCAAAGTCCGAGTGTGGGTGTTCAAGTTCGTTCGTCAAAAGTTCGAGTTCGTCGGTCAACAGTTCAAAATCGTCGGTTAAAAGGGTGTATAATAAAGAATTCCTGTTATCAAAATCTAATTTGAATAACGAAGCAATCAAAGTAGCATATACATTGATTGATTCTGACAGATTATATTTTGATGAGGAATTTCCAATAAGAAGTGTTCAAATTGAAAAGATCAAAAAGGTTTTCAAAATGACATAAATTAATATTTCTAAAATAGAAGATGTAAATCTTACTGAGAAACCTAAAAAGTACACTTCAAGAGTTCAGCAACGTTTAAACAAGAAAAAAGGTTACAGTTCTGGTTCAGGTTTTCAAAAGAAACCAAACCATAACGGTAATTTCAAAAAGAAAGGTCTTGGATTTATTCCACCTGAAAATTATAAAAATAAAAAATATGTTCGAGATTTTAAATCAAAAATGACATTTGTTTCAGGGACAAGCTGTGAGGAAGAATCAAAAAGCTCATTCTGGAAGCAATCGAATGAAGAATTCCTTGCCAAGAAGCAAGAAGAAATGAAGAAGGAAACTGTTCAGAGAAAGGAGACTCAAACCTGTTATCAATGCCATGTAGTTGGTCATATTGCTCATAATTATCCAAAGGCTATCAACAAAAAACAGGGAGTTTCTAAAAAAACTCAAAGAAAAGATTGTTGAGAAAAATGAACCACCAACTGAAAAATTCAAAATTTTTGAAAATTCAACTTATGAAATTGGTGAGTGTTCAAAGAAATTTTTTTACAAAAGAGAGCCAAAGACAACCAAATGTGGGTTGTTAAGAAGTTTGAAACTTGGCAATGAATCTGATTCCACAAAGTCAGAGGAGCCACATGTTGAGTTAAAAGAAGAAAACTCAGTGCCTCTAATGGATGATGTAAAATTTCCACCATTGAGAGCAGAGAAATTTAAATCAAAAGTTGGGAAAGTTGAGATCTCGAATCAGTTCTATTCTGAGAAGAAATAATTTGATGTCGAAAAAGTTTTTAATGGAAATGTTAAAAAGATTTTTGGAAAAACGGTCAATGGGAAAGTAAAATGGGTAAAAGATTTTTATGGAACAAAAAAGGCTACTTATTACCCAAGTGCAGGTGAGGAAGAAACATCCAAGTTTGGTGAAGCTTGGATGTCAGTTTTTCCAAGTTTGTAATCGTGGAGCAGGAATCGACATCTTTCTTGATAAAGTTTGTTTTTGTAAATGAATCTTATAAATTGTTAAATATTACAGGTTGTGACTTGCCGGAGCTCCCAAGTTGGTAAGTGTGGAGCAGGAATCGGCATCTTTCTTGAGAAATTCACAGGATGGTAATTGTGATATTTCAACATTACAAGTAGTTGAAAGAGGGTTTCATCTTCAAGTGGTTAATCAAGGTCATTAAGTTGAACTTGATTGGACCATTCATACAAATGGTATTTGAATATGAGAACAAAATGATGTATTTATCCCCTATCCTACAAGTGATTTGAAAATCAACAAAACCTATTTTCCGGAAAAATCATTTTGGTTAAAACAAACTTAAGTGTTTTGAAATCATAATGAGAAAATAGTTTGTTGAAAAGGGGAGTTCTGATTGTTTATGCCAGGTGGATGGCGATTTGAAGTGCTTCGATATCAGTTGTCACTTTATTGTATAGTTTGTTTTCAAATTTCCTAAAATGTGTTTGCATTTTAGGGGGAGTAAAAATTTCAGAAAAACTTCAGAAAATTCAAAAACATTAGAAAATTTGAAAAAAGTAAAAAACATGATAAATTGCAAAAATGAGTTTTGTTGTAAAAAAAGAGGAAATGATAGTAGATCAGTTGGACTGTCACAACATCCTAAAGAAATGTAAAGATAAAATGTGATAAACGGTCTCACTAAAGATGTGACGGTAGGTTCAGCTAGACTAGTAGATTTGCGATAACGATACAAACTTAAATGAAAAAGCCTAGTTCTAGTGGGAAACATGATCAAAAGCATAGTACTTAGTTTTGTCCTTCTTGATTGTGTGCCTACTCAGTAATCGCTGATTTTCGAAAGACATAAAACTGGTTAAGTTTGTGAACTTTCACAACTTTGCTGAAAAGTCGCTGTGATTGTGCATTTCATTTTGCAAAGATTTAAACTTGTTTTATTTCTTTATTTTGTTTAAGAATTAGACATCCTCTGAGTATACGTGAGTATCGACCTGGATGTTATTGCCTAAACGTTCTGCTTTATTTTCTTTGGTGTTTCGTTTAAGCTTTGGACATCCTCTGCGTATACGGAAGTATCGACCTGGTGGTTAAAGCCTAAACAACTTCAACTTGTTTTATTTTTTCTTATTTTGTTTAAACATTGGACTTTCTTTGTGTATACGGAAGTATCGACCTGATTGTTAATGTTTAAACATTCTGAGTTGTTTTCGCACAAATCACAGTTGATAAAAGTTTAAAGGCATTACTTGAGTCAGTGTATTGCATGATGAGGGGATATGCTGAGATCTTGGGGTCCACAAGAACTTTGTGCAAATTAATATACTTTAACGTATCGGTAAGCATTTCGAAAGTTGTTAGATTAAGTTTAAGTGGACAACAATATCGTCAATCTACGTAAATCGTTTAGAACTGAAAATGTTTAAAGCTTAACGGTGTTGGTGATTTGTCTCATAAACTGATATGATCCTCTTGCACAAACTCACAAAAATATTGTCTGTAAATATTTCTTTATTAAATTTTATTTTTTTAAAATCTAAAAAGATTTTTAGTGTGTTTTAGCATAAATTTTGAAAAATTCAAAAAGATTTTCGACAAGTGATGTTGGAGAGCTGATTTTCAAAATTCCAAGTGCTAAACATGATGAGCATGTGGTGAGAGGGAGCATGTGTTTTAATAAAAAATGTTTGAATGTTTTTCAGAACAAGTGGTCATCTGAGGTGTCTAAAATTGATAAATCATTCTGTATTATTTTGAGAGAGAATATGTATATATATAAATTTGTCAAATGTTAAATTTTTGAAATTTATTTATGGGATAAGAATGTGCAGGTGTAGCCAGGTTTCGATCCTAAACCTGAAGAAAGAGCACAAAGCCAGGTTCTGATACATGAGGATTCTATAGGATTTCAACAAGCCAGACTGCAATCCCAGCGTAATGAAAGGGGGAGTCTGAAGACATTTAAAGGAAGGAGATTGCTGATGCTAATGAACGCTAATGGATTTAAGGAATCAAGAGATCTGATCAAGAGAAGATAGAGCCAGATTGTGATTCTGAGATTAAAGATTATTTGTTCGAGAGAGAGTTTATTGATGCTGAAGAGAAGAAAGAGATAAAGTTTGAAGATGCTTACACGTTCAGACTGATAAAGATTGAAGATGTTGAAGACTCGACACTTAAGACTCGTCAACATTCGAGGGGGAGTCTGTTGGTGCATGAGTCTGTCGACTTCGTCTTGTATCGAGTCTTGCATTAGACATGGCACGAAGATCGAGAAAACAAGTCTAAAGGCTAATTTCGCTTGAAGAGATCATGGCAGGTTCAAGCGAAATAAGCTATTTCGCTTGAACTGAATATTTCGCTTGAAACATGTTATATTGCTTTAGATGGTGATTTCGTTTGAATGGTATTCCGCTTGAGCATGTTCAAGCGGAATCACATGGCCTATAAATAGCCTTGACCTGATTTCGCTTCAAGTAGTTCTGGCATGTGTATTTCTGACGGCGAAGCTCTGTCGAAGTGTCTTGAGAACTGTAATCGTATCAGAATCAATATACAAGACAGTTTAAGTAATATCTAGCTGAATACAACTCATTATGTCTGATTCCGCCTTTCATTCTGAGTAGAACGCCTTTGAACGACTCATTTTGGGTCCGAACACGATCCTACAGATTAATTTGATACTTCTTTAATAATTTACGTTTATAGTTTTTTTTAAACTTAAGTACGTAATTGTGCTTTATTTTTTTATTATTGATAAGGACGATGAATAGTAATTTTATTTTTCTAATAATATATAAATGGTAAAGGAAATATATGGTTTTAAAAAAGAAAAAAATTAAAAATTTGATATTAAAAGTAAATATAATAATAAACTTTTATAATATATTAAATAAAAAATAATAAAAAGCTATATATTATTATAAAAATAAAGTTACTATTTATCGTCCTTATCAACAATAAAAAAATCTAGCACAACTGCGTACTTAATTTTTTAGAAAAAAAGTTATAAACTTAAATTATTAAAGAAGTATAAAATTAATCGATTAATTAATATATGTTCTAAAAAAGAAAAAATAATTAAAAAATGGTAAAGGAAATATATGGTTTTAAAAAAAGGAAAAAAATTAAAAATATGTTATTAAAAGTAAATATAATAATAAACTATTATAATATATTAAATAAAAAATAACAAAAAAGCTATATATTTTTATAAAGATAAAGTTACTATTCATCGTCCTTATCAACAATATATATATACACATATAGAAACGAGATCAGGAGAAAACGCCCAAAAGTGTGAGAACGGTGAGAACGCATCCTGGCCCAACACGTGGCGCGGGACATGATCAGGGTCCGAGGGGTTTTTTTTGTCTTTTTAATATTCTTCTCCTTTTCCGATTTCCGCGCTTGACATGCTGCTTCATTTTTTGCGTGCAAGATAATTTTGGAGTTATCTAAAATCATTAATTACTTGGCGTTTTACTGTTTTTCTCAGATTTTCTTCTTGTTGAATTAATTCTTTTTGTGTCACATAGTTAATTTTTTTGGCGTTATGGCTTTTTCCATGTCATTTTTTGGCGTTTTGGGTCTTTTTATTAATAATTGATTACCATAGATTAATATTTTATAAAATTACAATAATACGAAATCAAAATAAACTAATAGTCTTCCGTGGGTGGGTTTACATCAGAGATGTACAAATCGCTTTGTTCATCACTTTCTTCAGATTCATCATCATCAAATTTTAGATTGGTGTATAACGCCATTAGCCCGTCTCTTCTTTGCTGCAGCCTATTCTTGAATATCACTGCATCCTTGGATTTTGGATCGTTCGAAGGTGCTAAATCACAGAGTTGTTCAAAGATAGATAGCAACCATGTCTTCAACATTTACTCCATTGGCAATGAATATTGCACCCCGTTTTTAGAAGTCATTTCAAGCATTCCTTCTTCCTCATGCATCACCCAACTGCTAAGTTTTGATAGAGGAGTATCGTCAATATCATCATCATCTTCATCATCTTTCACAATAGTTGGCCATTGGAACCCCAAGGGCCAGGATATCCCTCTGAACCCCTTCATTCATACCAAGCATGGCTTTGATTGTCCTTACCTTCACCCTTCTCCTATCAGAGAATTTTATGATGAATCATTTCTCTTTCCTTTCAAACCTCCATGCAATAACCTTAGCCATTTTTAAAGTTTTTGGCGTTTTGGACAATATGTGGCATTTTAGTCAATGTTTTTGGCGTGTTTAAGCTTGTGTTCTCATGGTCTTCTTTTATATTGACTTTTTTCCCACGCATAACAGGTAATTATGGCGTTTTGAAAAAGATAAATAAATTCAATTCCCCAAGTATTTGGCTTTCAATATAATAAATGTTAGTAATTATGTTTTTCGTCGTTTCATTTTACTGTTTTTGCATTTATCGTGTTTTGTTTTCATACTGAACTGTTTTTATGGTGTAACACGTCTAATCTTGACGGCTGTAATTATGGCGTTTTGTTTTCCAATGACGTTTAGATAACGATGGGACCTTTTTGTTTTATTTTCTTTGCACATTGTTTTACGCTTTTTTTATAATAGTACTTGTTCAAAGTAATTTTATTATAGTTTGGTAGTTTTTTGGGGGCGTTTTTATGGCATGATGGCGTTTTACAAGCATTTGCTCGTTTTGGCGTTTTATTATCTTTTTCATTTATAGTATTAATGTACTTTTGTTGTTTATTAACTGAAATTACAAAACAAACAACAGATAAAGAAAAAAAATAGAAGCAATTTATGATCTAAATCTTCAGTGTCATCAGTCTCTTTTTTCTTTTGAAACTACAAGAACTGTCACAAATAAATGGCGTTTTGGGTTTGACATGGTTTATTTTCTTTGTTCATGTGTTGAAGTGTCTCTGTGGATGTTGGAGACATAGATCGACCCTTTGTGGGTGGATGCTATCTGCCCGTCGTCTTCATCATAATCATCGAGGCCAAAGTAGCATTTACACTGCGATAGGTCTCTTCTAATCATCAAAACCTTCTTCAAGAACAAAGATGACAGAATGACATATGGGTGTCATCAGTCCCTCTTTTCTGAATTTTGTCCATCTCATGCAGCAAAATCTTACTACACTTACGTAACAAATCATTCAGCGAAACTTCATGCAGAACATTACTGTGTATCAAAGAAAAGATGTTTGCCATCATTGTATTTTTTGGCGTTTTACATTGAGTTGTATTTTTTAGGAACCACTGTATTTTTGTGTGTTTTTTTGGTGTGATAAACGGAAGGTGGTGAGACGTTTCTATTTATAGGATTTTTTTGGCGCGTAGTTTAGGCGGGATATTATTTTTATAACAAAAATGTAATAAAATTTATCCGGATGTAAGGCTTGGCGTTATATATTATGGCGTTTCACATTTTGTGGCATCTTTGTAGCCTGAGAGCTTAAATAAAAACACAGAAAAAAAGTACGCAATGATAAAATTGGCGTTTTGTATTTATTTGGCGTTTTATTTTTCAACGGCGTTTTATGTGAGAAATGGTGTTTTACCTTTTTTTACCCTTAATGAAGCGCACCCACGTAACAAAATTGATGTTATTTACAAAAACGCCACCGCGCCAATCTAGTCCATAGATTGTTTTGATCGGACGATCCATAAGCGTTCTCACCGTTCTCACACTTTCTACCGTTTTCTTTAAATCCCGACCATATATATATATATATATATATATAACTGTTACATAATACTAATAAAAACAAAAGGAAAAATTATCACATTAACTCGTCAATGAATACTTAAAAAATGGGGGTAAAGTCTCATATTCCCGAGGTAAAAAGGTAAATATCCTATAATCACATCACTCACATATTTACCTTTTTTATTTTTTATCTGGTCATTTTTTCAAGGTCATCTTCTTCAAGGAAACAACACAACTCACAAAATTAACCAATCTTTTTTGCTAACATTTTTTTTTCTCTTCTCTTTCTAGGAACGTATACTATACTATCAAAGAATATTAGTTATGAAAAAGGAAAATGGTAGCCTTGTAAAATTGGAGGCCCTTAAAATTTTAGGGTCTAAGCCCTAGCTTCATTTCACTTATGCTAGAGCCGACACTAGTTTAGAGGGAGAAAGATCCGACGGGGTTCTATAAGGTTAGGGAGGACGGTGATGAGTGTGGCGGGTGAGGTGTTTACTGTTTAGATCTGAAATCAAATTAGGGATTACGGTTCAGGGGGTGAGCTCCAACTCCGGAGTATGTCCGGTGATGAGCAAGGGTGGCGCGTTGCGGTGTGGGGGTGGTGATCAGGTGGTGCGATGGGGTTTCGGGAGATAATGTATGCATGTGTGTGTTTTTGTTATATATGTATTCATTCATGAATTATACCTTGTGCACTAAAACATGTAATTTATACTTTGTGTATTAAATACTCTTATGGTTAACATATTTGGTTGGCAGAGTTAAAAATTTTGACTTAAAGGGTTATAAAAAGAGGCTTTAGGTACTCAGGGTGTCAAACCTTTTGATTTTGGATTCAAGTGTATAAAACCACTAAAATACAGGGATTTAAAAAGTAATTTACTCAAAAAACTTCTCTCACACAATCACTATTCAGTTTTGTTTGACCTTTTTTTTAACTGTTTTTACACTCTTAAGTTTTATTTAATTTTAACCCTTTTGTTTGTTTAATCTTTTACACTTTAACCCAATAGTTTTCATCTTTTACATAACTCTTATAGTTTTCATCTTTTACACTTTTAACTTTATAGTTTCATCTTTTACACATATGTCACAAACATTTTCTATTTTTAACCCCAATACTTTTCTACTTTCAACTTTAGTCCCTATACTTTACATCTTTTACAAATTTATCGTTTTACGATTCCTTCTAAATTTTGCGAGTTAACATGTTGCAACGCGCGCATGTGGTTTAACGTTTTTACGTCTATTTTTTACGGTTTAACAACTCCTTTGAAACTCGTTGGTCCTAAGCCGACTTAGTTATTCTTTTCTATGTTTTACTTCTTCAGTCTATTTTTTCGAGTTAACACGCTGTAACGTGTGTGCATGTGTAAGGTCGCCTACGTACCTTGAACACTATTGGATCTTCCGCTCAACACGCGTGATTTGCGGAATCCACCATGTGAGACGTACCGCTCCATAAGTCGCGTGACAGAAGGTGTAGAAGAGTAGAGATGAAACCGACATGTGAATACACTGAGTATTAACAGATTACACAGTCATCGATCACACAGTGAGCACACACACTTGTTAGGGTTTGTTTCTCTTTCTAGAATGTTAGCTTGCACAGAAAGGTTTCCCCAAAAAGTCTATTCGTCATTGCATATCAAACAAGTAAATATACAAGGACTAAATCCGGAACACATCAGTTCCGGATTATACACATACAAACTCGGACTAACATAAGTCCACAAAACCCTATCTGATTTACCTTCAAACTCGGAGTAACAATATACATATACATCCGAATATAACAAGCAAATTCAAATTACATAAAAATGCTAAAGACTTTTGAGTTTAACCAAGTGACCTCGTAAATTACATCATATACTCAAATTCATACATAAACAAAGACTTAGACAAAATACAAGTTACAAAATAGACACTTGACAATCTTCAAGTTGATAGATCCAACACCCACCACCAAAACGGTGCACTTACAGACTCCCCCTTAATATGTGCAGATCTGCAAAACTTGTAAGCATCTTCATAAAGTATTCGAATAGTCACCCCCAACACCTATCTGATTCTTTACATAGAACTAGACGACCCTGATATACTAAAGAGCTAGCTCCCCATCTTCTTTCAAATACTGTAGAGAGTGTCTCTTTAACTTCTTCAAGTCTTCAAGCTTGAAGTTCACCAACCAGATGGGATCTAGAATCCTGATTATCTCATCGGTTACCATCTTCTTTGTAATCACAGCTTCACCTATTTTACCATCCATATACCAGTAACTAATTCCATCCAAGCTAAGCAGGTCGAACAGCCTCATAGGAATTTTTCTCTCACATCTAGCAGGCTTGTATAAAACTTTGTATATGCCCTCTCCAGTGAACTTATCTTTGCTTTTAACCCGTCTTCCCACAGCTGGATTAAAATGTTTCCATCGACTGTTTCTTCTTTCTACAACAAGAACATGCTTTATTACGTTTATGTTTCCGTTGGTGGTAGGATTGTTTAGATCAAGCTAGGCTATATGATGTAGGTCATGTGAAGGAAGTATACTTAGGTATTTGATACGTGCTTTGATGTATTGTACACCATCGGTTCTCTTAATCATCACTAACCGGTTTTGAGGATCAACATCCCAGCTGCGGATCTGCCCTGAATATTCACTTATGATAACACGGTAATGCTTTTTCTATGTCAGATCTGGTGGAGGATCTTTAAACAATTTATGTAATACTTTATGCGCTTCCTCAAGCACCACTTCTAGATTCGATACCTCTTCTACTAGTTTGTCAGTGAAGACTTGTTCTCTTATTTCTTCAAAGTCAACTTTAGCACCTTCAACTACACCAATGTTCATAGTATACACAATATTATCGCCCTTGCTAATCCACACATGATTAACATTTTCATCGGATCTCAACTCCTCCACAATCCCTTCAACGTCATCGTTTTTGTCAAGATCTTCATTCGATAAGAAATGTTCAACAACTGTATCTTCTGCATCCGAGTCGTCAGATGATCTTGACAAACTAGGTTCATCTTCGACTGGACCTTTGCCTTTGTCATCACCTTCTCCACTACTAGACTCCCCCTCAACTACAACATCGGTTGCAACTTTCGCAACTTGTGAGCTAATTGGTTGCTCCCTCTGCTGTGAAGCGTTGGGATCCTTGTCTTTGTCTAGATCATCCTGAATCTTTTTGAGCTCATCTAACTTGCACTGCGCTTGGACTTGTAATTCCTTGTTGCTACTACTCTCCCCATGAGCAGCAAATAGCTCCACAAGCTAGGTTGTAAGTCGACGTATCTGTTTGTTTGCTACACATGGTTCCTAATTTCTAGTGGTGGTGGCAATGTCATGTTTAACGAGAATAGGAATATTTTGAGCTTGACTATGAATATTAGCAGCCATCTGTAAGAAATGTTTTTCATATAATTCTCTTTTCATTTGAAGCTCTTTGATGGTTTTCTGTTGCTGCTTAATGAGATATTGATTTGCTTTAATAGCCTTTTTCTACTCAGCCAAAAACTTGTGCACTTCATCAAACGTGTTCTGCACATATTCTGTAAACCATGGACATTCACTTTGGCTAGATTCACCTTCAAGCCTAGGTCTCGGTTGTGGTATTGTTGGTCTTGGGCCTTCAGGTCGTGGTGTTGGCAGTTGAGGACTAACAACAACCTTGGGTGAAAACGTTGAGACTTTTGACCAGCCAGCTTCTTTAGACGCGGCCTAGACGGTCTAGGATCACATGGATGCACGAAGCTTTGAGTGGATCCTGGAGACATCCCGATGAATACTGGTGGAAGGGAAGATGAACTGACTCCTGCTAATATGGCAAACAAATTAATGGAGCCAAGCAGAGCCAGAAACGAACTAAATAGTTGAGCATTAGATATTCTAGAAGAAGTAGCAAGTAAAGCATAGCTTACTGAGGGTAGAGCCTGAATAGAAGTACTTGAGATAGAGATCGAGTCCGCAGAGCTCGGAACTAGAATGGCAGTTGTAACTGGGTATAAGGAAACTGGAACTCCCAAAATTTAAAGACCACCAGTGACCGTTGTGACTACAGCAGCTACAAATGAGACAAAAACTGCTTTAGAAGGTCTGGGAGACGAACTAGAGCCTTCACCTAGTCTTTGATGCTTGGCTGACCGGAACAACATCAGGTCTCCTATCATGATCACTGTCACTGTCACTGTCTGAAGACATATCTGGTAAGGCATTAAGACGTGTGAGCTTATCGAACCATAAAGTTAACTTTACACCCCACTCGGAAGAGGGGCCGAGTGATTCAACTTTCTTTCGAAAGGCAACTAACTTGGCTTGATCGGCTTCTGATAACTTTGTGATTAAGTATTTACTCACCATCTTTAAATATTCTTTCTCAGTAAACACAAAAGCATCATCTTAGACCATAATCCCTTTGCCTTTCAAAGAACTCGCATTTGGAGCTTTAGTCTCCAAGGCTGCATCAATCTCTTCAATAAATAAACCTCTACTTTCATTGTAGTTTGGGTTGGCTTGTTCAATTTATTAATTCCATTTCTACAACATCTCTAACATTTCCACTTCCTTCATGAATTTGTTCTTGAATGGGTTCTTGAATAGGTTCTGGAATATTTGGCTCAGCCTTAACGGGCTCTTCAAAAAATCGGTTCATTAACCACTAGTCCTTCATCAACCGGTTCCTCAATAACCACCGATGGCTGTTGAAGATCAACCTGAGGTTGAACAGCTGCCAGTTATTAAGGATGAACTGGTGCAGCAATATCATTATCCTCTCCTGCTCCAAATAATTAATTAACTCTAGTGGAGATAAGAATCCAAGTCAGATCAGTTGCAGGATTATAATTTTCAGCTTACACAATTACACCAAGCATCGGTCGAAGCTCTGAAGAATGTTAGAGTGTACCGATGGTTTAACATTGCGACAATCTCCAAAAATGCGCCTTCCCATTGGTGTCTGAACAAGTTGTGGTAAACCTTCATGAATTGGAAGATTTGGTATAAGATGTCTAAAAATCAACATCAAGAATCTTGGATAGAGCATCATCAACCTCACATCTCCAGCCTCATAACCAATTTGAATCTGCAACGCTCGAAAGATCATTCACACAAAGTTATACAGTTGATTGAAAGTTAATCCAATCATTGCGATAACAAGTTGTGACCCATTCTGTCCATACCCAACTTTCGAGGAGCGAAACATTGCAATATGACATGATAAAAGAAACACCATTTCTCTCAAAACATTCCTTTATAAATTTGCTTTGACGGCAACGTTCCAGAGTACCAAAAACTCTAAACTGCACATTCCCTAATGGTTGCAACATAACAAATTTCTCCTTGATCGAGCTCTCCTAACTACAAGGCTGCTCGAATAACCTCCTCCATGATTATGATCTATCGACCATTGATTGTAGCCTCAATGGTGTTATTGTTCACGCAAGCAGTCATCCAGAACTCCTGCATGCAAGCCTCTACTATGGGAATATGTGCAGTTAGTGCAAAAGCAACTCTTGATCTTCGAAGAAACCGTATTATTTCTCTATAATCAATCTCACAAAGATTCTCATCCAAAAACGCAATCTGATTATGTTTCAAGATAAAAAGTCATCCAGGAACAGGGGGTTGTGCTGGAGGTTGTTGATTATCCTGATCTGTCATATCAGATAGATGATCTAAGAGAAGGAAACACAAAGAACTAGGAAGAACCAAGTAGCGATGGAATAGGGAGATGAACAGACTTGTTATTCCAGAAAAGAATAACGGTTCTGGGTATTGTTATAATGAATGGAAGTCATGAAAAGGTCTTTTTATAACCACACAAAGCCGGAACATTCTTTATGAGCGTCTCAAACCTGGAAAACCCTTTGAATCTCACAAAACCCCTCAAGTTAAAACTGGAACACACTTATATCTAATAAGTCCAGAAACTAATATATTTAATAAACCAGGAATCCCACAGGGTTTTTATATAAATCTGGACAAAACCTAAACCCAGAATTTTATAATTAGCCTTGGCCCACAAACTCGGATTCTTATTCAATTTATTAAAACCGGAATCCAACCAATTAAACCCATGATTTATAAACAAACTTAAACCTTTAATTTGTTTGATAAATTTCCTTTTAAAATTGGAATATAGAAATTCCAAGGTAACCCATACTTGTAAAAGAAATTTTCAGTCAACTTGGTGTTTAAATACACATTTTCCCATGAGCTTAAAACCCTACACACTTAGAGGTAATTGAGTGACGAATTTCTATTAAAAGACTAATTTTATAAATTACCTCACCGGATTCTTTAACCCGTTTACAAAAGTGTATAATCCATCGACTATCATTAAAATGATAAAGCCCACACACGGAAACAAGAAATTAAACCTTTTTGAATTTTTTTGAACTTTATATTAAAACACATCGAAAATCTTTTTGTGAGATTTCAAAAACCGAAGCAAAAAGTAAATATTACAAAAAACGATAAACGAATATTTACATACAATATCTTTTTGTGAAAACGTGTGTACGAAGATCATCCTTACTTATGTGTCATTATCTATCACAGTTAGTATACTTGACATTTTAAGCACTTAGAATGATAACGATAGTTCAAGATGTTTAACGGTATTGTGGTCCACTTAAGCTTTAGCATGTTTTAGAACACTGTTTTTTGAGATATGGAAATTAGGTGTATTAGTAACTGATAGTAACTGGGCCCCCCACCTCAGAATATACTCCTGTATCAAAACTACCAAGAATTACATCTTACAGGTGAACATATCTAACTGATATTTGTATCTGGCTAATTACGAGGACTTGAGAGCGCAGGTTAGTGCCACCGCATAGACAAAGAGATGACGGCTTGACTTTGAGGTGGTGTGCCAATGTTTTGGTATCTTTTTCTGCTATTTTGCATGACGTTATACTATGTACCCGATGGTATCATAGAAATGCAATTGTACACCCAATGGTGACAATGTTTTAGAACAAATCATCTAGTGATGACTGTTAGCAGAAAAGAAATCTACCTTAGGGGTTTGCGCATAAATGAAGCGCTTAGCAAAATATTATACGAGGTCTAGGCCATTGCTGATGCAAAATCAGAAGACCAGGTGTAATACCCCAGATAACAATTAGATATAAAGGCCTAGTATCTCAGAATTTTGGTAATCTCTTAAACGAAATTACGGTACTAAGACCATATATCCGAGAGATGCTACACACAAATTACGCAATTCATTATTTTTATATACCAAAAGCAGGTTCTTATATATGCGTAAAACCTACCGTTACAACATGTGATGAAGCTGTCACAGTTCAGGTTTAATTTAATAAGATACACTACAAAAGACACGACTGCCGATGTACTATCATTTCTTCTTGTGTCCTACACGCTTTCAATTTTTTTTGTTTTCTCATGTTTTTTGTATTTTTCTAAAGATTATACTACAACTAAGTAAAATCTTTTTGTATTTTGATCTAAGAAAAAACAAGAAAATTTACAAACCAAAATTGAAAATAAAGTTTCCATGTGGGATTTTGCAATCATCATACTGAGTGTTAATCATTCCGATCAGTCAGACTAGATCTTTGAACCTAGCCCGATCGAAGGTCTTAGTGAATATGTCCACATAGTTGTCTAATGTGTCAACCCTAACTACCTTTATTAACCCTTTTCGGCACAATCACTAATAAAATGATGCCTAACATCTATATGTTTTGTTCGTGAATGGTTTATTGGATTATTAGTTATAGAAATAGCCGAATTATTATCAACCAGGATGGGAGTTTATGTAAACTTCAAACTATAATCTGGAAATTGTTGTTTAATCTACAATACTCATAACAGCTCGAAGTGGAGATGTACTCTGCTTCACAAGTGGATAAAGAAACAACAATATGGTTCTTCCACTGCCAGGATACTAGACGGATTCCAAGTAACTGAGCACCTCCTGATGTTGATTTCCTGTTAATCGGGAACCCTCCAAAGTCTGCATCTGCGTAAGCTGTCAAATCTAAGCCACCTTCGACAGGATACCATAATCCCAGCTTCGACTTTCCTTTCAGATAGCAAAAGATTCTTTTAATGACTTTCAAATGCGATTCCTTCGGATTAACTTGGTACCTAGCACATAAACATACGGAAAACATTATGTCTAGACATGAAGCAGTAAGGTACATCAAGGAACCAATCATAGCACGATATACAGAAGGATCCACTTCAGGATCTTTTTCTTTATCATTTGACAATTTGTGACTGGTCGGCAATGAAGTTTCATATGGCAAACTTTCTTCCATGTTGAATCGCTTTAGAATATCATGAACATAATTCATTTGATGAATATATGTCCCATTCTTCGCTTGATTCACCTGCAATCCAAGAAAAATGATAGCTCTCCCATTGCACTCATATCGTTTTTTGAGTTCATAACTACCTCGAACTCCCGACAAAGCTCTTCATATGAAGAACCAAAGATTATATCGTCAAAATACATCTGCACTATAAGGAAATCTCCCCTTTCTTCAAGATGAACAAGGTAGAGTCGATTGCACCATGAGAGAAGCCATTTAAAGCCTGATGGAGACCATATAAAGCCTTATCCAGCAAATACATATTGTTAGTTGAATCTGGAGCTTCAAAACCTGGAGGTTGAGAGACATACACTGTTTCATGCAATTTCCTGTAGAGGAACACACTTTTAACATCTAAGTGATAGACTTTGATGCGCGTATGAGCAACAAAGGCGAGAAGCAGACGAATCGCTTGAAGCCGAGCCACTAGAGCATAAACTTCCATGTAGTCTTTCCATTCTTCCTGATTGAAGCCTTGGAAAACCAAACGAGCCTTATTTCTGACGACCACACCTTTGTCGTCTTTCTTATTCTTGAAGACCCATTTTGTATTAATTGCATGTTGGCCTTTCGGAAGATCAACCAAATTCTAAACCTTTAGCTTATCAAACCGAGCCAACTCTGACTGCATCGCTTCACACCACGAGCTATCTTTCAGAGCCATATGGTAATTCTTTGGATCGATGTATGAAATAAAGCATTCATACAAACTTAAGTTGTAAATCTCTTGTTGTTTAATCTCTATGAATAGACACTGCATATCGTTAAGGCTTTTGCTTCTTGTCATCACTCCCACACTTAGATCTCCGATAATATTATCAACTGGATGATTAATATTAGTTCGAGTGATGAGAACAACCAGAACTTGCAGATTGCACAAAGATTTGACTGGATCTCCTTTGATGGGTCGACCGTAGGGAGACCTTTGATAGCGTTAAGCTTATAGAAATTTGTACGTTTGAGCATTTAATTTGATGGAATTAGATGAGTACAGTATTGTGTGTTATTGTAGGCTAAAGCAGGGCACAAGGCATAATAATGAGGCACAAAGCGGATCGTGGAACGGTACAACAAGAAAGATGAACAAGAAAGATGGATCACATGTGCATGGCTTCACGTGAGGCCGAAGCCCCACTCAAAAATAAACTAAATACACTAAATAGTTAGTGGTAAATGGTTATCGAACACAGGGAGTTTGTGGAATATGTGTTTACTAAAGTAATTGCAATTTAACTAGGCAAGAAAGTAAAGTGTGTAAAAGTAATTCTTTGAAATGGTTTTGTTGGTTTTTAGAACTAGATAACAATTTGTAAGAAAATAAGAAGTTGTAAATGATTAAGAGAAATAATGCTCTTCCAGGTTTTCAGGTTTTATGCAACAACAAATGTTAATGTTCAACTAGAAAGAACCACATAGAGATGGCTCGTGTGGGTGCAATTGTTTGTGATGAAAGGGAACCAAGTACTCGGATTCATAGAACGCGAGGTCATCACCCGATGATCAATTAACATAGCCAACCCAAATCCCTCCCACCATATCTCGATTGCCAATGGCACCAAGAACATATGGTTCAAAATAAAGATAAAACAATATTAACAAGTTACAAACAATCACACCAACACCATAATAATATTAAACATCATATGATTAGATTACTATTCCAGAAATTAAAGAACATAAACATAGTATTCACAAGAAAACCTTACATCCAAGAAGAACACAAAGAAAATTAGCCACTCATTGTTTGGGTGATCAAATGAATATCAAATCCTTAATCCATCAACGATAAGACTTCAATCTTCCCTTGGAAATCACCAAATAGATTGTTCTTAAACCCTAAAATCATCCCACACCAGTTCTGGTTCAAAAACAAAGTGAAAGATACCGAAAAGTCACACCTAAAAGTGGGTTATAAAGCCAAACTAACAATTCTGCGACTGGCTCTGCCGTAGTATACGCTGACATTTATGGTGCCAGAGCCCACCGTAGCCTATGGTAGCTACTGTAGGCTACGGTAGAGGCCTAGCACATGTGATCCATCTTTCATGCTGTACCATTCCACGATCCGCTCTGTGCCTCATTATTTTTCCTTCTGCCCTCCTTTAGCCTACAATAACACACGATATCGTAGTCATCTAATTCCATCAAATTAAACGCTCAAGCGTACAAATTTCTATATGCTTAACGCTATCAAAGGTCTCCCTATGGTCCACCCATCACATCCCCACACTTAACCGTTTCTTGACCCTAAGCAACTTATTCAAAACAACCCAACAATTTACTTTGACCACATGTTCGCCCTAGCATAATATAATGTTCTAATCAAAGTAAGCACCCGCCCAAATTTACATGCTTCCCATTTCCAAACCACACAAAAACCCCTCACAATAACACTCCTCCCGATGATATATAGTAGTTAGCAAAAATGTGCTAGAATACACTCAAGGCACATATGTGATCTCGTAATCATAAGCTTGTGTGTAACATCTGTGCTGCTTATAATCATTGTGAACAGTTTAATTATCAATAAAACAACGTTATTTGATCCTAATGTTTGTTTGGTTATGTTCTACATTTTTCATGTTTTGACTTTTGTTCAATTTCAAACTCTATATCGCTTTCTGGAGAGTTATACGCAAACTGGTGCGTAAACGTAGTCAGTTTATTGCGAAAAATACTCCATAACACCAACATATACTTAACATACCTTAAATAACCTTTACATAACTTAGAAATAAGTTTTGAAGGCTTTGGTATGGCAAAAAAACAAGTTAATTCGCCTACAAGGACTAAATTTGACAAACTGCGAAAGTATGCCAATTTGAACTGTAACAGACATTCCGGAACATGACCATAAGTTAAACATACCATAAATATCCTTTACATAGCTTAGAAATAGGCTTTGAAGGGTTCGGTGTGCTAAAATAAACTTTTGGGTCATTCAGGGACTAAAAGCGTCAAAAAGTGCACAAGTTTGCACTTTCGCGCATAACTTACGTTCTGAATACATCCGGACATCCAAAAATTTATGTAAGCACTAAAATATTTTATTTTAGTGTTTGGCATAAGAAAAATCCATTCGTCGCGCAATTTGGATCGTTTTTCGTGCTTATGCGCATTCCGTCGTAATTATCCGAACATCGCGATCGTACGACCAAACGAACCAACATCCGGCATATTTTTGATCATGTTTCATGTCCATAATGTTTAGGCATCATTTTAGGGCCTTAACGTTGGCTTAACGGGCCTTTAACGTGTCGGAAATGGCTTTAATGCATATCAGGGACCAAAACTGACAATTCTGCTAAGTTGTTGGCTTACGGACCATAAGCCATCACCCTTACGGTCCGTAAGGCATCCCTAGAACATCAGGAACTTCTAAACAGCTGTTAAAAGTTGTTAAGCACTCCCAAACCCAATGCCACATGTTAATCCCTGATGGTGGGGGGCCAATTTGAGTTACCTTCGGGTTGCAACAAGTGTAGGGACAAGATCAAAGCACGGTATTCAAGGAACGATCCTAACGGTGGTCCAAATCCTATAAATACCCCTTTGATTCACTTGTAAAACCCACTTGAATTCTGAGTTTTCTCTAAGTTGGGGTGTTTTACCACTTCATACCTGAGATACTTGAGAAATCAAAGCTTTCGGGGACCCTTTGTAAGTGTTTCCTTCGTTCTTTTTATTCTTTTAGCGTTAAAAGTCAAACTTTGCTTGACTTTCTGCGTTGACTAGTTTATGTTCAATGCGAAGTTCGTTTGAACTTCATAACGTGAGCATAATCACGATGGTTATAGTCCCTTAGTGACTATACCTACTGATTATCACGTTATCTAGGAATAGTGACGAGTCGTAGTTTCGGCCAAAATGCGTGTTATTGCGTATTTTGTAACCAAACTACTTATAGGTATCAAAACAGTTTGTTTTGATACCAAACTTGTTTTCTAAACTTAGTTAAGCATGTTTTAACATGCTTAACTCGTCACTTTTAGTTTTGTGCTTATATAGGGTTGTAAGGTAAGCGATCTAAACAATCGCTTATACTTTCGAACCCGACCCGTTTGGTCGATCATTAGGATCCGAACAAACACATTAGATGACCATAGTATATAGGGAATAACCTCACGAGGTTATACCTTATGGTCACGACGTTTAGTTAGTTGTATGATAGGTAGTTTATATGCCTTAGGTAAATTACCAAAATGCCCTTTTTACGCCAAAATTCATTTTAAGCATATGCAACATAACTTTTAACATCTAAACTGATTTGGCATCAATATTATGCATGTTAAGGCATATTTTACTTGTCATAGGACTAGTTAGGCGCTCCGAACGCTTTTTACGCGACTGACGCGTTAAAGTAGCATAAGCTACCTAAACGGGTCGTAATGGGTTGTAAGCACTTAGGTTAGATTTCATTTTAGTATGTGGGCTTTGTTAAACCATATTACATGAGTCCCCCATACTCATTTGGTTTAGGATCCCTCATTCTATCCGATCTTCCGATTTAGGTCCGGTTTATTAATGTAGTTACCTATATTAGGTGTCGTTTGATTCCGTGATCTTCTAGCATTGATTGGTGGTTATCCTAGGACTATTGAGCAATCTCAAGTAAGTACATAGACCCCTCTTTTACTGCTTTCCAAACTGTTTTGGGGTGAAACACATGTGCCTACTTGTTACTTTCATGCTTTCCATGTTTTCATATCATACGCTTATTATGTTCATTAGTACACTTACAGTACATGATTTCATTGTGTTTTTACTACGTATGTCCTTTGTTGCATACTTAGTACATTGTTTTACATTACGTTTCATGCTATGTATGTTCATTTGATTACATACTTAGTGCATTGTTTTCACATGCTTACATCTTGGTATGACATTTGGTTTGTTTAAATGGGACAAAAATACATTCATTAACATTAGCTACGCCATTCGTTAGTAGGTAGTGGTACCATAGGAATTGACAACTCCCGTTCCTAACATCCTAGGTATGTTTGGATGGAAGGAATGACCGAATTCGATAAACATAACACAGATAAACCTTTAATTTGTTTAAAGGTCTATCACCACAGTCACAAGGCTTGAATGTATGCATTATAACAATACCGCATAAATGTTTATATTCAGTATAGCATGCATTTCCACAAAACATAACGTTGATTTAAACCACGTTTTACTTCAATACATTGCTTTGTGCATTTTTACCTATGGTTTAGTTGATACATATTTCACTTGCCATACATGACATACTGGTTAAACATTACATAATTGACATTTGACATAGACATTTTGGCATTGATATACACGTTTAGTAATTTACATTAGACATAGACATTTTGATATGGTTTACACAATAACACTTGACAATTGATTTATACATGAACAATTTACAATGATGGTTGGTTTGGGTAAGTGATTCGAGTAACGAGGCGTGTGTAATATGATACAAGCATGGTGGATACGCCGCTGGTACTTCCTATATATAAGTGCTTGTATGATATTACATGTCGTAGCGTTACCTAAATCATTTCAATATTTGACATATTACATTTTACATAAACAACTTATTTTTTTCACAAGACTTTGTCTTACAAAACAGTTTATTTTATCCAACTCATTTTACTCGGTTATTTTATTAACCATACACCATTATTTTATATAGTCTGATTTCTTATCGAGTTTTCATACGATTTATAAAAGAAATAACTTAACAAGATTCATGACTAATTTTTATTAAACTATCTTTTAAAACCCAAGTCATGAATCCTATTTTCACTAAACCTATGTATCTCACAGGCATTTTTATGCTGACGTACCTATTTTCAAATGTGTTTTCAGGAGCTGTCGCTTAGGATGATGATCGTGACATTAGGGCGGACCTGTGCCTTAGAGACATAAAACGAAGATAGACTTAGTTTAATTATGTTATGTACTCTTGGTTTCATGTTTAAAGACAATGTAACTCTCTTGTTGATAAATAAAACGTAACTTTAATTTCCATGGTTGTGAAACAATAATTATGTTACAACACTCCCGACGTTTCCGCCACGTGTTTCTCGTTTTACATGGTCGGGGTGTGACAGAAGAGTTGGTATCAGAGCCAATGGTTATAGGTAATTAGGTTATTAGTAATGCTTTGACCTAGACTATAACTTTCTAGGACCCCAACGCAAGTTGTCTTGTGTTTAGATTTTTAAAACATGCACTTCACCTATCCTTAGGTGATAACCACAACGAGAACATCAAGTTCGAATCCGCTATGAAAATTAATCATCTGTTCTAGGATGATTGATTACTAGGTTTTGAACCCTCTGTTATATGGTTTTGAATCCCTTTGAACTTTTCAAAATGCCATCGAGGTTTTGGGTTCTAAATAGTGTGAACACGTGCAAACTGGAAGGGTGAATGCCTGTACCCTGGGTTTTCTGTCTAAGGCTAGAGTGTTCGTACAAATCCACATAATCGGACCAGCCACTCTTACCTGGGAACTCTTGGGGTGAATGTTCACTTATAGGTGAGCATGTCTTCGCGATACATTATTTTTGACCCATTTATTTTGATTAGTCACAATGTGTCGTTTGTTTGCCTTGTGGTAACGAACAAATGACCCCCATCTTTGCTTTTGTTGATTTTGTTTCATCTCATTCTTTTCATCCAATAATCTCACTCGTTTCCTTTCATGTTTTCCTCTTTTAGAATGCCTCCTCGATCCGAGAATCAGATAGCTAATGCCAAACTGGCAGAAATCATTGCGCAGCAAATGGCTGCTGCGTTCCCAAACCTTATTGCTCAATGGAACCAAGCCAACAACAACCACAATGCTCCATGCAATTTCAAGAGTTTCAACTCGGCTAAACCGCTCAAGTTTAGTGGTTCTGAGGGAGTAATTGGGCTCCTTCAATGGTTCAAGAGCATTGAGAACACTTTCTGTCACGTTCAGTGTCCTGATAATCGCAAGGTTGAGTTTTCTTCGAGTGTGTTTCAGAAGAGGGCTCTTACGTGGTGGAACGGGGTTATGAGAGACCGGGGTGCAGAAGTTGCTCTAGCCCAGACTTGGGCTGAACTTAGAGCTCTTATGATGAGGGAGTTTTGTCCTCGTCATGAACTGCGAGCTTTGGAGAGAGAGTTTGATGACTTGAAACAAGACAGTGGCGAGCACCAGGCGTATACTGATAGGTATGAAGAACTAAGTTTGCTATGCCCAACAATGGTCACCCCACTCGACAAGGCTATTGAAAGGTACATCGATGGTCTACCTGACTCAGTGCAAGACATCATTACTGGTAGTAACCCTACCACACTCCGTCAGGCGATCGAGTTAGCAACGACATTGACTGAGTCGCAGGTTCAAAAGGGAAAGCTGCATAAAAAGGGTGATAAGGGTAAGAAGCAGGCGTCTGACAAAGAAGATAGCAAGAAAGGTCAAAACAAGAAGGGAAAGGATTTTGGTTCCTCAAGGGGGTCTAGGAAGTGAAAGGCTTCCCAAAATTTTGCTGTCACTGCCCAAGTTAACCAGGCAGCTCCCAACCAACCCGCACAGCCTCCAGCAAAGAAGCGTTATGCAGGGAATGCACCTTTGTGCAATAGATGCAACAGTCACCATCAGCTGCAACTTCCATGCCGTTTCTGTACTAACTGTGGGAAGTCAGGTCATCTTGTTGATGTTTGTCGTTTTGCTCAGAATCAGGCAGTTTAGAACCCGGCTCAACGAGTTGCTCAGCCGAGTTGCTCAGCCTCCTGCTCAGCAACAAGTTCAAGCTGCACGACCACACTACCCGCCAGGTTCTTGTTACAACTGTGGGGATCTGACCCACTACCGTAATCAGGGTCCAAGATTGGTGAATGCTAATCCAAATCAGAATCAGGCTCGAAGGCGAGTCTTCAACATGAATGCATAAGAGGCACAAGCAGACAATGAAGTGGTGAACGGTACGTTCTTTATTAATAATCAGCCTGCATCTGTTCTTTTTTATTCGGGTGCCGATAAGAGTTTTGTGTCACTATCTTTTGAACCATTGCTTCGCATGTCTAGAACGAAACTAGGTAAGCCTTTGACAGTAGAGGTTGCTAGTGGTGAACCCATTGTTCTTGATTCTGTTCTTCGCAACTGCCAGTTGAACCTTAATGACCATCTTTTTCCAATTGACCTCACGCCTATGCAACTTGGAAGCTTCGACGTAATTGTGGGTATGGATTGGTTAGCCAAGCATTGCGCAGAGGTAGTTTGTTTTGAGAAGATTGTTCGTGTGCCGCTTTCGACAGGAGAGATCTTACAGGTTCGTGGTGAGAAACCTGCCGGTGGTCTCAAACTCATGTCTTGTTTTAAAGCTCGGAAGTATCTGCGAAAGAACTATGTGGCCTTTTTGGCACATGTTGTAGCAGATAAGGGCAAAGGTAAGTCTATTCAAGATATCCCTGTTGTTTGGGATTATCCTGATGTGTTTCCTGAAGAGTTACCTGGTCTACCCCCAGCACGCCAAATCGAGTTCCGTATTGATCTCGTACCTGGTGCAAATCCCATTGCCAGATCTCCATATCGTCTTGCACCGTCTGAGATGCAAGAGTTGTCTAAGCAGCTTCAGGAGCTCTCTGACAAAGGTTTTATCTGTCCTAGCTTTTCACCTTGGGGTGCTCCCGTTCTTTTTGTCAAGAAGAAGGATGGATCTTTTAGGATGTGTATCGATTATCGTGAGTTTAACAAGCTTACCATCAAGAATCGATATCCCCTACCTCGCATCGATGATCTCTTTGATCAGTTACAGGGCGCTTCTTATTTTTCAAAGATTGATCTGTGATCTGGATATCATTAACTTCGTGTGCATGAAGAAGATATTCCCAAGACAGCATTCCGCACTCGGTATGGGCATTATGAGTTCACAGTCATGCCATTCGGTTTGACTAATGCTCCTGCTGTTTTCATAGACTTAATGAATAGGGTCTGCAAGCCTTATTTGGATCACTTAGTCATTGTTTTTATTGATGACATCTTGATTTATTCTAAGACGCGAGCTAAACATGAGCAACATCTTCGTCTTACTCTAGAACTCCTGAAGAAAGAGCAACTTTTCGCCAAATTCTCCAAGTGCGAGTTTTGGCTCAAGGAAGTTCAATTTTTAGGACATATTGTCAACGAACAGGGTATTCATGTAGATCCCTCCAAGATCAGTGCGATTAAGGATTGGGATACGCCTACTACTCCTACTGAAGTTCGTTCTTTTCATGGACTTGCGGGTTATTACCGCCGCTTCATTGAGAACTTCTCAAAGATTGCAGTTCCTCTAACTGCTCTAACTCAGAAGAACAAGCCCTTTGATTGGGGATTCAAGCAAGAGGAAGCGTTTCTGACTTTGAAACAAAAACTTTGCGACGCGCCTATTCTGACTTTGCCTGAGGGCAATGATGATTTCGTCGTTTATTGCGATGCATCTAAATTGG
Organism: Helianthus tuberosus; assembly: GCA_030545235.1. NCBI lineage: Eukaryota > Viridiplantae > Streptophyta > Magnoliopsida > Asterales > Asteraceae > Helianthus > Helianthus tuberosus. The sequence goes on along the minus strand of CM060410.1, from coordinate 119,864,305 downwards.
GTCTTGGCTGCGTTCTGATGCAAAGAAACAAAGTCATAGCATATGCATCGAGGTAGTTGAAGATACATGAGAAGAACTACACCACTCATGATCTTGAGTTGGGTGCAGTTGTCTTCGCTCTTAAGATCTGGAGACACTATTTGTACGGTACAAAATGTGTGGTTTTCACGGACCACAAAAGTCTTCAGCATATCTTCAATCAGAAAGAACTCAACATGAGGCAAAGACGTTGGGTTGAGCTTCTAAACGACTATGACTGCGAAATTCGCTACCATCCTGGTAAGGCGAATGTCGTAGCCGATGCATTGAGTCGTAAGGAACGTACTAAGCTTCATTGTGTTCGTGTTCAATCTGATATTCAAGCTCGATCCGATATCCAAGCCCGCATTTCTCAGGCTCAACACACTTGTGTTTCACAAGGTTTGATGGATAAGGAATTTCCCTATCACATAACACCTGATCTGGAACTGAAGGGCAATGGATCGTATTACTTCATGGACCGCTTATGGGTCCCAAGCCAAGATAACCTTCGCACCTTGCTTATGGATGAAGCCCATAAGTCTCGTTATTCTATTCATCCTGGCTCAGATAAGATGTATAAGGATCTTCGTATTCAGTATTGGTGGCTTGGTATGAAGAAAGACATTGCCTTATATGTATCAAAATGCCTTACTTGTCTTAAGGTTAAGGCTGAACATCAACGTCCTTCTGGTTTATTGGTGCAACCAGAGATCCCAGTTTGGAAATGGGAAAACATTACTATGGATCTCATTACCAAACTTCCGCGCACAAAGAAAGGTCATGATGCCATCTGGGTAGTTGTTGATCGTCTTACTAAGTCAGCGCATTTCTTGCCAATCCGTGAGGATTTTTTTGCTGACAAACTTGCTAAAATCTATGCGGATGAAATTGTAGCTCGACATGGTGTTCCTTTGAACATCATTTCTGACAGAGATGCTCGCTTCACTTCTCATTTTTGGAGAACCATGCAATCTGCTATGGGGACCCAACTTAACCTGAGCACAGCTTATCATCCGCAAACGGATGGTCAATCTGAAAGAACAATCTAGACTCTGGAGGATATGCTTAGAGCTTGTGTGATCGATTTTGGTGGTAGTTGGGATTCACATCTTCCATTGATTGAATTCTCCTACAACAACAGTTATCACTCCAGCATCAACATGGCTCCTTTCGAGGCTCTCTATGGTCGAAAATGTCGTTCACCAGGCTGCTGGAATGAGATCGGTGAGGCTCAGCTTACTGGACCTGCCCTCATTTTTGAGACAACTGATAAGGTTAAGAAAGTTCGTGATAACCTTCAGACAGCTAGAAGCCGTCAAAAGAGTTACGCGGACCAAGGACGCAAGCCAATGGAATTTCAAGTCAGTGATCGAGTATTACTTAAGGTCTCACCTTGGAAAGGTGTGATCAGATTTAGAAAGAAAGGAAAACTTGCACCTAGATACGTTGGACCATTCAAGATCGTCAAAAGAATCGGTAAGGTAGCCTACAGACTTGATTTACCTCCTGAACTTGGAAATGTTCATCCAACCTTTCATGTGTCCAATCTCAAGAAGTGTTTAGCTGATGAGAACCTCCACATACCACTTGACGAAATTCGTGTTGATAAAACACTGAAATTTGTTGAGAAGCCAGTGGAAATCATGGAACGTGAAGTCAAGTGGCTCAAGCGCAAGCGCAATCCATTGGTCAAAGTTCGCTGGGAATATAAACGTGGACCTGAGTTTACTTGGGAACGTGAAGATCAAATGAAGGAGAAGTATCCACATCTATTCCCACGAGTTTCCTCTAAATAAATTTTGGGACGAAATTTGTAGGATCGTTTACACAACCAAACGAGTCATTCAGAAGAATTCTAGGATCAAATCAGAGGTGGAATACAAAGATTTGATCTTCGTTCAGCTTGTTATACGCTTTACAAGTCTCTTGTATTGATTTTAGAACGTTTAGAAGACAAGAAACACTCTGGCAGCACCTTGGCTCTAGATTCCCCAAAGTTACAAATGAAAATAACAAGTCCACTATTTATACTAAATCCAGTTCGTTTGAATAAGCATCTCCAGTTCATACGAACTGGTCCAGTTCGTTTGAACTGACCACTTCATTTGAACTGGCCACTTCGTTTGAACTGGCTTGTTCACCTCTGTATCCGGTTAAACTCGAACTGTGTGACTTGTTTCGTCTATTCTATTACACGACTCGATACAAGACGAAGTCAACAGACATATGCACTAACAGTCTCCCCCTTAGATGTTGACGGAGTTTTCAGTACGAGACATCAGTACGTCAAAACTTCAGTCTTGATCAGTCTTCTTACTTTCTCCAAAATATTTGACGCTGAAGCATCCTTTGGTTCTATCGCTCTTCAAACTCCCCTTTGCTAACAGACTCCCCCTTAAGTTGTTCCGGGATCGCAATCTGTCCTAGCACTTTTACAGGATCTGAAACGTCTCCTAGCTCTCCGTAGCAACAGGATCAGAAACCTGGCTTTAACCTGCACACTCTCTACCACTTTGTAAGATAAACAATTTTATCATGAATAAGCTCTACTTAACCTCTTGAATACGTAACACTCAAAAAATTTTGATTCAAATTAATGAACCATTTAAACATTTCAAAATCATTTCTCATCTCAAATAAACTCTCCCAAACTGCTGTTCTTCCTGTTTAGCACTTAGAATTTTGAATATCAGCTCTCCAACTTCATTTGTCGAAAATCTTTTTGGATTTTTCAAAATTTTATGCTAAAACACACTAAACTCTTTTTGGATTTTAGGAAATAAACTATATACAGACATATTTTTGTGAGTTTGCGTAAGAGGATCATATCAGTTATTGAGACACATCACTAGCATCGTTAATCTTTAAACATTTTAAGTTCTAAACGATTCACATTGATTGACGATATAGTTATCCTCTTAAGCTCAATCTAAAAACTTTCGAAATGCTTACAGATACGTTAAGATATATTAATTTTGCACTAAATTCTTATGGACCCCACGATCTCAGTATATCCCCTCATCATGCAATACACTAACTCAACTAATGCCTTTAAACTTTCATCAACTGTGATTTGTGTAAAAATAAAGCAGAATGTTTAAACATTAACAATCAGGTTGATACTTCCGTATACGTAGAGAAAGTCCAATGTTTAAACAAAATAAGAAATAAAAAAAAAACAAGTTGAAGTTGTTTAGGCTTTAACCACCAGGTCGATACTCCCGTATACGCAGAGGTGATCCAAAGCTTAAACGAAACACCAAAGAAAATAAAGCAGAATGTTTAGGTAATAACATCCAGGTCGATACTCACGTATACGCAGAGGATGTCCAATGCTTAAACAAAATAAAGAAATAAAAGAAGTTTAAATCTTTGCAAAATGAAAACACAGAATCACAGTGACTTTTCAGCAAAGTTGTGAAAACTCACAAACTTAACCGGTTTTATGCTCTTAGCATTCAGCAATTACTGAGTAGGAACACAATGAAGAAGGACAAAACTAAGTACTATGCTTTCAATCATGTTTCCCACTAGAACTAGGCATTTTCATTTAAGTTTGTATCGTTATCGCAAATCTACTAGTCTAGCTGAGCCTATCGTCACATCTTTAGTGAGACCGTTTATCACATTTTACATTTCGTTTCTTTAGCATACTGTGACAGTCCAACTGATTTACTATCATTTCCTCTTTTTCACAACAAAACTCATTTTGAATTTTTCAATGTTTTTAGCATTTTCAAATTTTCAAATTTTTTTTGAAAAATTTTCTCCCCCTAAAATCAAAATATGTTTCAATTTTGATTTTCTGAGAAAATTTGAAAACAAACTGTTGGATCGTGTACGTGACCCTGAAAGTCAGTTAAGGTAGTTCAACATCAAATACTAAGGCGGAATCAAAGTAAACGATGTCCAAAACAGCTTATATCTTCTAATCTTTCTTTATATTATCAACCATGTGCTTGTACAATAAGTTCTGATGAAAATCCGACAGCACTTCGTGACTCTAACAATGACCTTGTACCGTTCCGTTTGAAATATGACACTCACATCCCTATTTATAGACATTGACCCTTCCGTTTGAAACTTACATAACATGTTCAAACTATAGATCTCAAACGGAACCCTATGTTTCAAACGGAACCCTTATAAACATGACTGATTTCAAACGGAACCCCTTGAAACACATTTTAAAATCAAAACTAAAACCTAATTTTGACTTTTAAGCTCCAATATTGACTTTCTTGAACTAAGACTTGATGAAGATGTAGTCAACAGACATTCTCGTGCATCAACAGACTCCCCCTTGGATGTTGACGTAGTCTTCAGCTCCTGAGTCTTCAGTCTTAGTCTTTTCTCTAACTCTGTCTTTTCATCATAACCACTCTATCTTCACATTCCCATATACTGTTGATCCAGACTCCCCCTTTCACAGACTCCCCCTCTCGATATGCTGAATCTGAGATATCTGGTTCAAGCTTTGACAAATAGCTTCCGTTGGGAATAATGAAGTCCAAATCTGTTACTCAACCAACAAACATTACAATTCTATCTTTTCAATCACAAAAATACAAACTTAATCAGTTTTAGAAATCCACTCAAGTATTCAGATCCAAGTTAATGACCCTGATCACTTGATTAATCTACCAAGTCCAAATTAATGACCTTGGTTGATTATTTGACGAAACGAACTGATTTTAAAACAACAATTTCAAACTTTTTCTGAAAATAACAAGTATCAAGTTAATGAACTTGTTTTTGACTTTTCAAACAATTTAAACTTCTTCAAAGTAAGCTCTCCTCATTCTTCAGTCCAGAATCTCCTGCATCTGCTTCAAACATCTGAGAATCCAACAATCAACTCTCCACTTTGGTTTGTCTAAAATAAAGCAGAAATAAAATCTTTTTGGATTTTATCAAAGTGTTCTAAACTAAGAAATGAAATACAGAAAACTTAAATTGCAGAAATTAAACAAAGTAAACTATTTACAAACATATTTTTGGTGAGCGTGTCAGGGAATCATATCAGCTTTTCAGACAAATCACAAGTACCGTTAAGCTACATTACATACTCAGATTTAAACAATTCACCTCGATTGTCGATATACTGATCCATCTTAAATTCTCACACAAATTTCAATTTACTCAGGATACGATTTAGATGAATTAAGAACTTAGATCATTCATGTGTCCCACCTCTTGAATATACTCCCGTATCCAGAATCTCAATAATCAGTCTTACAGGTGAGAATACTACAATGATATCTGTATATAATTTAGGTATGCGAGGGCCGAGGGATCTCAGATCGATACTTCCGTATACGCAGAGAGATATCAGCTTCGACTTTTCGGTGAGTCCCCTTTAGAGGATCTTTTTGCTTACAACAGCAGCATTTATCAATTTTATTGTTTCAGCATGCTGAGGGTGATGCTGTGTTTCAAGCATATGCGGAAAGTATTAGCCAAGGACTAGGTCAGAACTACCGTTCAGCAGAAGTCCCGGAATAATACCCCAGACATCATTGAGTATAAAGACCTAGTATATCAGATTAAGAAACCTTTCAAACGAGATTTAAGGGGTTACCTATATATCCAAGTAGTGTTCCCCACAAATTCACAAGTTTGAATTTAAGTTTATATCCCGAATAAATTTACTAAGTGTGTGAAAACCTATCGACACATCATCAGTAAGATTGTTTAACTCTTTTATACTCTACAAATCTTTAGCATACTGTAATCGTCTAGCTGATGTACTATCATTTTCCCTATATACCCAAGCTCTTTTTTAGTTTTTATCATGTTTTTGTATTTTTCAGATTTTATCATGTTTTTGTATTTTTGCATTTTTTACTGTTTTTGTATTTTCTGAAAACATAACTATGTACAAACATCTACTCCCCCTAAATACCAAAACAAGTAAAAATTCGACAAACCATTGCAGATTGTTTCTCGTCTTCATCCGCAATAGTACTCTCATCAACGCCAATTATGCCATCCGACACCGACAGAAGCATATCATTCCGTTTGAACAAGATTTTATATTTTTCAAAAATCAAAATTTGTCTAAGTGTTGTTTGATTTTACAGGTATATTCACAATGGATGATATTTTCTTAAACCCGTTTAGCGACATGTACGCATTCGCTGGAGATTCCGGAAACATTGATGCTTCATCAAGCAATGTGAATGAGAATAAACAAAAAGAGAAGAAAAAGGAAGCTTGGGAATCGGAAAGCGCCTTCGGAACGTTCAATAAACCTCCAAAGCTAATGGCTATCGAGGAGTACAGTCGTTGGTCCAGAAAGTTTGAAGATTGGATGATGGCATTCGCGTTTACAAGCTGGAAAAGTCTGAAAAATGGTTATGACCAAGGAAACAAGAATGGAGAAGTTTTAACAGGATCTGATGAGATTGATTCATTCGTAGCCGAACAAAAGTGTGTGGCGTTGTTATTTCAGTCTGTTCGGGAGGATATCATCTCATTAATAGACTATAAAAACGCTAAAGATCTTTGGGCAAAGTTAGAAAAGAAATGTGTCGGTAGTCAAGAAATTAAGAAAAACAAAAAGAAACTTCTTAAAAAAGAATTTGATTTGTTTGGATGTTTAAAGAACGAGTCAGTATGTAAAATGATAGAAAGGTTCGGTCATCTGAAGCTGGAATTAGTAAGACATGAGATTGACATTCCTGAAGAAGATCTTATCGACAAATTGTTCGATTCGTTGCCTGACGAGATGGATTGGAGATATTATGCGCTGATGCTGAAGAATACCATCAAAGAACCACAAAAGCTGACATTAGATTTGCTGATTGAAAAACTCGAGAGTCATGAGTTGGAGTTGAAAAAGACGTACAAAGTTAATCATTCATCTTATCAGCAGAATCTGGAGCTATACTATCCAAAGAGCATGATGCCGAAAGCTACTTCACCAAAAACTGCATTTTCTGTTGAAAATGTGTCAACAGCCGGCAAAGAAAGTCAAAGTGGTCAAAGCAGTGGAAGTCACAGTGGTTTTCACAGTGGATCTTCATTTTCTGGAAATACTGATGCAAAGAATCGTTTTCAATGCAACATTGCAATAGACTTGAAGAATGCTCAAAATTTTGATGAAGAGTCGGCAAAGCAGCAAATGATCTTTCTAGCATCGCTGTTGGAATCGTATGAAGGATTGGTAGCTGGGAAGATTGGCAATACAAATCTAACGAAAGAAGATTACGATCAGATTGATCCGGAGGAAATGGAACTGATCGATATTCGTTGGGCCATGGCAAGTGCTGTTCGTCGTGCACAAAGATTCATGGAAATTACTGGCAGAAAAACAATTGGTGGTGCTTCTACCAAGCTGGGGTTCGATAAATCGAAGGTGACTTGCTTCAAGTGTAAACAGAAGGGTCATTTCAAGAGAGAATGCCGAAATGCTTATGTTGATGAGTCGGAGAATCCTTTCAGAGATGATTACTACAAGAAGGCAATTTATCATCAGAATAAATCTGAGCCGCCTAGATTGAAGCAGGTTGAAGACAACAGAGAGAAATCTAGAGCTCTTGCAGTGATTTATGATGATGAGGGATATGATTGGAGTCAAGAGGTTCTACCAGAAGAAGATGCGGTTGGTTACGCATTCATGGCGAAAAATGAACCTATTCCGTGGAAAGATGAGAGAACTGAAGAGCAGAAGTACAAATACAGAAAGATGATTTCGGAAAACAAAATTACTAGACTTTCTAGAATTTTTTTGGATGCAAAGAGAGCCAACAGATGGGATCCAGACAGAGAGTGTTATCTTGATGAGTATGGAAATATTGCAGTTGATCACAAAACTCTCGATATAGAAGTCTTAATCATGGAGATGAAAGAAAATGATGAATATTGGCAACACAAATGGTGGGGAACTCCAACTTCGAAAATGATTGAAGAGGAGAAAGAAGAAAGAGAAAGAAAGGAGAAAGAAGAGAAAGAAGGAAAAGAATCCAAGAAGATTGATACTGGAGTTATCGATACTACGCAGGAGTTGAATGCAGAGAATCTGGGAAAAATGGCTGACAAAGTGCTAGCTTCCAAAGCACTTGAGGTAGACTCTAACTCCGTGTCTGAGTCAAAAGGCCAGGTCAGTTCAGATGTGTCAACAAATGCGTCAGGTAAAAAGATTGAAGGAAATGCTGATTGCAAAAATTGCAACAAAGAGTGCAAATTTTGTAGCACAGTCACGTATCTCAACATTAAGAAAGTTGAAGATCTGACAGCAAAGGTCAGAAATGTTGAGAATCAGATTCTTGATCATGACAAAACGGTTAGAGCTTCAACCGAACGGATAAAAGAATTAACTGCTCATATTGAAACTGATAAAATTGATCATGACAAAATTAAAAAGGAAAAAGAATAGTTGATTCTTGAAAACCGTCAGATTTCTGAAAAATTTGAAAAACTCAAAAGCACAATGAAAGATTGTGATGATCGAAATGGTAAAACTTTTAAAGAAAATGAACATTTAAAAGCAGTGGTTAGAGTTAAAGAAGAATCAATCAACAAACAACTGGATGAAATCGCTAAATTGAAACTTAAAGTTCAAGAGACTGTAATCGAAAACGAGCGAATCCAGTTGAAGCTTAACAGTTACAGCTCTGCAAGCTTTGTTTTGCAACATATCATTCCCAAACCCATCGGGAAAGACAAAGCGGGCGAAGATGTGTATTCTGATGGAACTGGGGTGGGTTTTCATCAAGTACCACCACCTGTTCTTCATAATTACACTAAAAAGCAGTCTGGGTTGGTTGAAATTGAGGAAGAAAAAGAAGTTAAACTTCCGGAGAACATTGATGTTACTTTTTCCACATCATCTGATGATAGTGTTCAGACAGAGATTGTTAAGAGCACAGCTGAAAGTGTTTTGAATAGTGATTCAGCTGAAGATGATGGGTATTTCTTGGACAAATACATTCAGAAATCAAAATCCAAAAACAACTTAAGTGATGAACCGGGTCTTGTGATGTCCAAGATGGCTGGATCTGATAAGTTGTATTCGGATTCTAAATTTCCGATTGAGAATGTTAATGTGAAAAAGTTGACGAATGTTTTCAAGTTAGTTGAAGTTGAGTTGTCAGAAGTGAACAGTTTGTGTCAAACAAAAAGGCAAATGAATTTTGAGAAAGATAAAGCTTATTACAAAAAGCCTGTTGTTCCACCAAGGTTTTATAATAACAATCGAAACAATTGGTCGGGTGGTTATCGAGGTGGTAATAGTTATCAGAAAAAGAGTTTTCAAAACAAGAGGTTTGCTGAAAAGAAGGTGTTTGTGAACAGTTCAAGTTCACTTTCTGATGAGGAAAATGAAATCTTTTCAAAATCAAATAAAGAGTTCTTTGAGAAAAGAGCTTCACATTATCGGTCTGAAGGCACAAGTCTAGTTGTGGATACTAGAACATGTTTTAGATGTAACAAAGTTGGTCACATTGCAAGAAATTGCACCAACTCCAAGCCTAAGATTGAAAATGTGAAGTTTCAACAGAAGAAAGTTGATGTGAAGGGTAAAGCACCAATCATTGTTGAGAAAAAGAATGTGAAAAATGACAACATCAAAGTGAAAAATGAACCTGTAAAGAAAGTGGTAACTAAAAATGACAAGTTTTATAAACAGGTTGCATTATCTCAACAAGTTTGGAAACCAAAATCTGAAATGAAAATTTCAACTTCTGAAGTGAAAAAGGCTGATGAATCAACTTCGGTTGATTATGATGCAAATTTTCCACCTTTGAAGGCTGAAAATTTCAAAATTCAAGTTGCTAGAGTCAAGGTTACACCTAAGGCTGATAAAGCCTGGGTGGACACCATGTTCGAATAAGCAGTTTGAATTGCCGGAGCTTCCTTGTTCGCGAAGCATGAATCGGCATCTTTATTGTAGTTGGTTAAATTGTAGTTTATTTTGTGCAGGATCTTCCACAACTGATATCTAGATGGATTATGGATAGTGGTGCATCTCGACATATGACAGGAAAAACTGCATTGCTGTATGATGTGAAGAATATCAATGGTGGTTATGTGGGATTTGCTGGTCATGAAGGTGGTAGAATTGTTGGTGAAGGAACGTTATCCAATGGGATTGTGACGTTTGAGAGAGTTAACTACATCACTGAGCTGGAGAACAATCTGCTTAGTATCTCGCAGATTTGTGACAATCAGTATACTACTCACTTCACTGATAAAGAGTGTTTGATTTTGAAACCTGGTTTTGTTGTCCCTGAAGAATGGATTATTATGAGGGCACCTAGAGTAAATGATTTATATGTGTTAGATATGTCTGTAGCAACTACAACTACTGGTCAAGCACATTGTTTCGTGTCTAGAGCAACTGAGAAAGAATCAAGATTGTGGCACCGAAAGATGGGGCATATTCACCTAAGGAAGATGAATCACTTGGTGCACAATGATTTGGTATTGGGAGTTAATATCAAAGGTTTTCATCTGGAAGGGGAGTGCATTAGCTGCATCAAAGGCAAGCAGAAGAAAAAGTCACACCCTACAAAACAAGTCAATTCAGTTTCGAGACCTCTGGAAAGACTTCACATGGATTTGTTTGGTCCGGTGAATGTCAAGAGCATTACAGGAGATTACTATTGTTTGGTCGTTACTGATGATTATTCCAGATTTTCGTGGGTTTCTTTCTTAAAGACGAAAGATGAAACATTTGACAGTTTGATGGGTCTGTTCAGAAAGATTGAGAATTTGTACCAAAGGCGTATCAAGAGAATTCGAAGTGATAATGGTACTGAATTCAAGAACAGCAAGATGGAAGAATTTTGTGATGAAAGAGGTATTTTGCATGAGTTTAGTGCTCCGTACACTCCGCAGCAGAATGGAGTCGCAGAACGCAAAAACCGGACACTAATTGAGACGGCTAGAACTATGCTCGCAGATTCAAAGTTACCAATTAATTTTTGGGCTGAAGCTGTTTCTGCCGCATGCTATACGCTCAACAGGGTTCTTACTGTCAAGAAGTTCAACAAAACGTGTTTTGAGCTAATCAATAACCGCAAACCGAATTTGAAGTATCTAGAACCGTTCGGGTCACCTTGTATGGTTATAGAGCCTTTTGGAAAGTTTGGTCCAAAGTGCATTGAAGGTATATTTGTTGGTTATGCAAATCCGTTGCGACGTGTCTTCGTTCCAAGTGAGAAGCGGATTATTGAAGCTGCAAATGTTGAATGTCAAGGTTATACTATGCCGCCGCAGAATCCTGGTGATTCATGGCGTTATCATTATGACAAACTTTGGGATTCGTTTGACATGGGAGAAGAATCAGAGGATGAAGAAGATTTCTTTGATGAGTTGGATATTTTGCGTGAATATGAGTCACAGTTAAGGTTCCCAGATGAGTATTCGAGGAGACCACGGGAAACTTCAAATGACGATGAAGCAGGTCCAAGTAATGCTGGTGAACAAGATGATGTCCAACAAAATGAAGTTGCTCAAGATAATCAGTCGGCTCAGAATGATAATCTAGAAGCTGAAAACATGCTAGTTTTTGATCACGATGATTCAGATTCAAATTCTGAGGGGGAGCAGATTCAGCTTTCAAGTCAAACAAACCAAGTTGGTGAACAAGATGCAGAGCAGAATGTTACTAATCTGGAGGGAAATGTAGATGTTCCAAGTGAAGTGATGCCGCGAACTTTTTCATATCATCCAGAGGAGCTGATTATAGGAGAATTGCAAGCTGGTGTTCGCACTCGAAATCAGATTGATAAAGGGCTTACATGTTTTTATACAAAAGTTGCTCCTTTGCAAACTGAATTCTCATTAAGTTGTTTTATCTCGCAGGTTGAACCAAGAACTTACAAAGAGGCGCTTACTGAAGACTCTTGGGTCAATGCTATGCAGGAGGAAGTTAGTCAATTTGAGAAATTGGGAGTGTGAAATTAGTTGATTTGCCGGATGGTCAGAGAAAGATTAACACCAAGTGGGTGTTTAAGTGTAAGAGGGACGATAGAGGAGTTGTCGTAAGGAACAAAGCTCGACTCGTTGTTCAGGGTTTTAGTCAACAGGAGGGAATTGATTTTACCGAAGTCTATGCTCCTGTAGCACGACTAGAGGCGATCAGAATTTTCCTAGCATTTGCGTCTTGGAAGAACTTTAAAGTTTATCAGTTGGATGTTAAATCGGCGTTTCTTTATGGGAAGGTTAAAGAGGAGGTTTATGTCGGTCAGCCACCGGGCTTTACCGATCCAATCCACAAAAACAAGGTCTACTTATTGGACAAAGCGCTGTATGGTTTACACCAAGCCCCGAGAGCTTGGTACGAGACTTTGTCTCAACACCTACTAGCCAACAAGTTCATTCGTGGAAAAGTGGATGCCACTCTCTTCACTAAAGAAGTCGATGGTCATCTTCTGATTGTTCAGATTTATGTGGACGATATAATCTTTGGGTCGACAAATGAAAATCTATGCAAAGATTTTGAATCAGTGATGAAGCAGAAGTTTGAAATGTCATCAATGGGGGAGATGAAATTCTTTCTGGGATTTCAAGTTGAACAACTTCCTGAAGGAATTTTCATTCATCAGTCAAAGTATGTTCATGATATTCTAGAGAAATTTGGGATGTCAAGTTCTACTCCAGCTGCTACCCCACTTGCAACAAATCATGGGATTCACCCAGATCTCACCGGAGACAGGGCTGATGAAACGTTTTACCGATCCATGATAGGTTCTTTAATGTACCTAATTGCTTCACGTCCTGATATCATGTACCCAACGTGCCTCGCATCAAGATTTCAGTCTAACCCGAGAGCATCGCACATGATTATTGTGAAGAGGATATTGCACTACCTGAAAGGAACTCCTTCATTGGGGTTGTGGTATCCTAGAAAAGGCGATTTTACGCTCGAAGGGTATTCCGATTCGGATTTCGGATGCTGCAAAGTCAATTCAAAATCAACAACTGCAGGATGCCAGTTCTTTGGTCCTAGATTGATTACCTGGCTGTGTAAGAAACAAACGTCTGTGGCATTATCTACTTGTGAAGCGGAGTATGTTTCTGCTAGCAGTTGCTGCTCTCAGATCTTGTGGATACAGCAACAGATGCGCGACTACGGTTTGCAGTTTCTTAACACACCTCTTTTTGTTGATAATGAGGCTGCAATAAATATAACTAAAAATCCAGTACATCACGCTAAAACTAAACACATAGAAATTCGTCATCACTTTATTCGTGATTGCTTTGAGAAAAAGTTGATACGAATTGAGAAAATCCACACTGACGAACAGAAAGCTGATTTACATACCAAAGCTTTTGATAAAAATCGGTTTAAATATTTGTTAAAACTGAATGGTATGAAGCTTCTGTCGGTGTCGGATGGCATAATTGGCGTTGATGAGAGTACTATTGCGGATGAAGACGAGAAACAATCTGCAATGGTTTGTCGAATTTTTACTTGTTTTGGTATTTAGGGGGAGTAGATGTTTGTACATAGTTATGTTTTCAGAAAATACAAAAACAGTAAAAAATGCAAAAATACAAAAACACGATAAAATCTGAAAAATACAAAAACATGATAAAAACTAAAAAAGAGCTTGGGTATATAGGGAAAATGATAGTACATCAGCTAGACGATTACAGTATGCTAAAGATTTGTAGAGTATAAAAGAGTTAAACAATCTTACTGATGATGTGTCGATAGGTTTTCACACACTTAGTAAATTTATTCGGGATATAAACTTAAATTCAAACTTGTGAATTTGTGGGGAACACTACTTGGATATATAGGTAACCCCTGAAATCTCGTTTGAAAGGTTTCTTAATCTGATATACTAGGTCTTTATACTCAATGATGTCTGGGGTATTATTCCGGGACTTCTGCTGAACGGTAGTTCTGACCTAGTCCTTGGCTAATACTTTCCGCATATGCTTGAAACACAGCATCACCCTCAGCATGCTGAAACAATAAAATTGATAAATGCTGCTGTTGTAAGCAAAAAGATCCTCTAAAGGGGACTCACCGAAAAGTCGAAGCTGATATCTCTCTGCGTATACGGAAGTATCGATCTGAGATCCCTCGGCCCTCGCATACCTAAATTATATACAGATATCATTGTAGTATTCTCACCTGTAAGACTGATTATTGAGATTCTGGATACGGGAGTATATTCAAGAGGTGGGACACATGAATGATCTAAGTTCTTAATTCATCTAAATCGTATCCTGAGTAAATTGAAATTTGTGTGAGAATTTAAGATGGATCAGTATATCGACAATCGAGGTGAATTGTTTAAATCTGAGTATGTAATGTAGCTTAACGGTACTTGTGATTTGTCTGAAAAGCTGATATGATTCCCTGACACGCTCACCAAAAATATGTTTGTAAATAGTTTACTTTGTTTAATTTCTTCAATTTAAGTTTTCTGTATTTCATTTCTTAGTTTAGAACACTTTGATAAAATCCAAAAAGATTTTATTTCTGCTTTATTTTAGACAAACCAAAGTGGAGAGTTGATTGTTGGATTCTCAGATGTTTGAAGCAGATGCAGGAGATTCTGGACTGAAGAATGAGGAGAGCTTACTTTGAAGAAGTTTAAATTGTTTGAAAAGTCAAAAACAAGTTCATTAACTTGATACTTGTTATTTTCAGAAAAAGTTTGAAATTGTTGTTTTAAAATCAGTTCGTTTCGTTAAATAATCAACCAAGGTCATTAATTTGGACTTGGTAGATTAATCAAGTGATCAGGGTCATTAACTTGGATCTGAATACTTGAGTGGATTTCTAAAACTGATTAAGTTTGTATTTTTGTGATTGAAAAGATAGAATTGTAATGTTTGTTGGTTGAGTAACAGATTTGGACTTCATTATTCCCAACGGAATCTATTTGTCAAAGCTTGAACCAGATATCTTAGATTCAGCATATCGAGAGGGGGAGTCTGTGAAAGGGGGAGTCTGGATCAACAGTATATGGGAATGTGAAGATAGAGTGGTTATGATGAAAAGACAGAGTTAGAGAAAAGACTAAGACTGAAGACTCAGGAGCTGAAGACTACGTCAACATCCAAGGGGGAGTCTGTTGATGCACGAGAATGTCTGTTGACTACATCTTCATCAAGTCTTAGTTCAAGAAAGTCAATATTGGAGCTTAAAAGTCAAAATTAGGTTTTAGTTTTGATTTTAAAATGTGTTTCAAGGGGTTCCGTTTGAAATCAGTCATGTTTATAAGGGTTCCGTTTGAAACATAGGGTTCCGTTTGAGATCTATAGTTTGAACATGTTATGTAAGTTTCAAACGGAAGGGTCAATGTCTATAAATAGGGATGTGAGTGTCATATTTCAAACGGAACGGTACAAGGTCATTGTTAGAGTCACGAAGTGCTGTCGGATTTTCATCAGAAAACTTTGTATAAGCACGTTTATTAATCAGAAAAGAAAAGTTAAAAGGATTAGAGTTGTTTTGGACGTTATGTGCATTGATTCCGCCTTTACACATGAAGTTGAACTACCTTAACTGACTTTCAGGGTCACGTACACGATCCAACACAAACTGTACAAGAAACATGACAACATGATATCGAATCGCTTCAATTCGCCATCCACTTGGCTTAAACAATCAGAACTCCCCCTGACAACAAACTATTTTCCCATTATGATTTCAAAACACTTAAGTTTATTTTAATCAAAATGGTTTTTCCGGAAAATTAGTTTTGTGTGTCGTTTCACAAACATGGGGTTTCATCACATTGTTCTTCAATCCACTTGTAAAAACCATTTGTAGGTAATTCACATACACATTTTTCAAGAAAGGTGCCGATTCCTACTCCCCAATTACCAACCTGGGAGTTCCGGCAATTCAGGTTTTTCAGTTAAAGAGATTCACCCAAGCCTGACGATCCTTGGGTATTTTGAACATACATTTTTTATTCATAAAATTCCTTTACCACTTTGACTGTTCCGTCAACCATTTTTCCAAAAATGTTTAGAACATTGGGGTTAAAGGCTTTTTCAACATCAAAATCTTTCTTTTCAGAAAAAAATTGATTTGAAATTTCAACTTCGTCAACTTTTTGTTTATAATTTTCAGCTCGCAATGGTGGAAAGTTGATATCATCCATTGGCGGAACTGAATTTTCTCCTTTTTGATCAACAAATGGCTCTTCTGACTTTGACGAGTCAGGATCATCGCCAGAACGTACCTTCTTTGTTTTTGAAAAAAACAAATTTATCATCAGAAGGTGGCTCCTTTGTTTTTAACACAACAGATTCATCGCCGACCTTTATTGGAACTGTTTGATCAACAAGTTTTACCTTTACTCTACCTTTTGTCCTCAGATTTGTATCTGATGGATTCATTTTACTTGACTGATTTTTTGTTGAGCAAAGTGATTCATCAGAACTTTTATCTGAATTAACCGTTGTACCCGAGGACAAAATCCTTTCAAGATACTCTCTTGCTTTCTTTCTTTTCTTCCTCAGTCTGTCTTTCTGCCCTTGTGAAAGCTTTACTTTCTTTTCTTCCACTTTCTGTTCTTTGGGCTTGACATTGACTGGTTTCTTTGCCAATTTCTGAGAATCAGTCCTCGATCTTTCATTTGATCTCATTGGGCAATTTCTGGCAATGTGTCCTTTGATTTTGCAGTTAAAGCATCTTCTCGTCTCATAACTCCAACTTTGGCAGTTAACAGCAATGTGTCCTCTCACACCACAATTATAACACACTCTGTTATCGTACCATTCATCACTTTCACACCAAACACTCAGATCATAGCATTGTTTGGCCTTGTGGTAATCATTACTCCTCCTGAAAGCTGAATTTGGCTTTGAAGCACTGTGGTCAAACCTGCACCACTTATTACTAACTTTTTGTGAGTTTTGATTTTCAACTTTTTGTGGTTTTTTATCATGATTGGATGACTGAACTGGTGACCTTTTATTGTTGTTTTGAAATTTTTTTTATTTTTTAACATTTTGTTTTTGTTCTACATTCTACTTAACAGGTTTTTGCTTTGAGCATTCACCTATTTCAGTAGAATATAAAACAGTTTCTTTAAATTTTTCTTGTAATTCCAAAAATATTTTCTTTTTCTCTTTTTCATCATCAGCTTTATCATCACAATCTTTAATTGTGACTTTGTCATAATTTGTGACATTGTCACTTATTGTATTAGAATTGATTGGTTTTGGACATAATTGATCAATCATTGCTGAAGTGGTCACAAAACCTTTCAATTTCTTTTCAAGATCATCAATTTTGTTTCTAGCATTCTCAACTTCTTTCTCGAGTTGAAAAATCTTCTCAAGATGAAGATTGATTGCCTTTTCATTCACAATTTTATTCTCTTCAAGAACAGTTTTTTCATTTTCAAAACCTCTTATTTGATCTTGAAATTTTGTTTCATTTTGTTTCAGATTTTTGTTTTCAAGTTTTAGCCAAAAATCTTCATTTTCAAAAGATTTTATTTTAATTTCAAAAACTTTTTCATTTTCTTTTAATTTTTTAATTTCCAATGTCAAACTCTCCACATCCTTCAAGAGTTTGACATTGTCTGCTTCAGATTTATCACATTTTGAGCACTTCTCGGTCATCTTTACAGCTTCAGCCTTCTTCTTGATAGTTGAAATTTCATCAACTTGCTTCTCTACCACTTGAACATTTTCTTCAGATTTGACTTTTGCTTCAACAATTGATGCTTCATGATTCTTTTCTCCTGAATCAGACTTCAATTTTCTAATCTTTTGGAACTCAAGTTCTTGAGATTGAATCTTCTCTATAAAACCACTAAGATTCATATTAGCAAAATTTGTTTTGTTCTTTAACACCAAAAGATAAGTTCCCCATTCTTTGTATGGCAATGCGTCTGCCAATTTATCGATCCACTCCTCATTAGTCTTAGTTATCTTCAATCTTCCCATCTCCAAAACTAGATGGCAATATGTCACACCCCGACCACGTAAAACAACAAATCGTGGTGGAAGCGTCGGGGAGTGTTGTAACAGAATTATTGTTTCAAACCATGGATACAAGAGTTTCGTTTTATTGAATATTAAACATTGTCTTATAGTTAAACAAGCAATTCAAACATAGTTTATCATCGTTATTAAATCACTAAGGCCTCGTCCGGTCCTAAGTGAGCATGCATCCTATTCGCAATCAACATTAAGCAACATCACCTGAAACATATGTAAAAACAAAGTCAGCAAAGAAATGCTGGCGAGTACATAGTTTTTGTGTGAGTATCAGATTCATGGCTCGTTTGTATGTTAAAACAACTTGTACAACTTCGTTAATTGATATTAGGAAACCTTGTTTTGTAAAATGTTTGTATTGTAAATGAATAACCAAGTCAAAATAGATTGGTCATAATTTATAAACCTTGATGCCATGAATCTTAACCTAAAACATTTGTTTATGTAAACCAAATCATAAATCGTTCTTATAATAAAACTCGTATGGTTTATATAGTTTCGTAAACATCGTTGTGTAATATTGTTTAACTCGTTCTCGCTATAGAACATCGTTCATTCGTTTAAATCGTTCCAAATCGTTCAATTCATTCACTCGTTTAAATCGTTCTCGTTTTAATTGTGAAAACTACTTTTGGTCATCTTGCTAATAGCATTCAAACCTTTGTGACTCGTTCATCGTTCCCAATCGTTCTCGCATTAACAAACCTCCAAAGGGTAACTTAACAATCATCAGATTCAGTCATTACCCACTTAACCCACACATAACCATGGGTCTAGTTGATAACGGGATTTATCGGATCCTATGGTACCATAACCTAATACTGGTCGGTTTGGCCGAAATTAATGAATGTCATTCGTTATGTAATTAGAGCCAACAAGATCGTTCACATTATCGAAATCGTTATTAGTTTAGTATAAACCATCTCAATCGTTTTGAAACCATTGTTAGAATATCGAAATCGTTTTGATACATATGAATCATCCCAATACAATCGAAAACAGTAAAAAGAGGGGATCTATGTACTCACATTATTTTGCAGGCGATTCCGAATACGCAAGTCAAGATTAAGGTGTCTGATAATAAGGAAACTCAAGTTGTCCTAATGAATCGTACAATAATAATGTATCAATATTGAGGTCGTATAGTGTTGACGGGATTTGTTGAGTATTTATTGTATTTGATAGTGTTTAGATTAACAGAAGGATCTTGTGAATTATATGTTTAGAGGGCTCAGAAAAATGATCATGATATAGAGGAATTATTTATGAAAAAATATTTATTTATCATAAATAATTAAATTGCAAAAAAATGTACAATCGATTTAATATAAACATTTGTAATAATAAATCAAATATATTTAACTAGTATCATAATTAAATGTAATGATTATTGGAAAAATATTGTACAAGTGATATAATTAATTTATATCATAATAATTAAAAATAACATTTTTAATTATTGAACTTGAATATTACTGATTTAATTATATAATTATTGAAATTATATAAAGTATCAGTAGCAACATTATTTTTGTAAAGATCAACACTTAAAATAATTAATCTGAAAATTTCAGAATTTAATTCCTAAAAATCGATTTATTAATAATTATTTAATAATAAACTGTTTTAATATTGTAAAAATTAGTTTTATAAATAAATTGACTAATTTCACATTTTTAATAAAAGCAAAATTGATTAATAATCTTATAAAAATTATTGGAATGTTGAAAATATTAAAAATTAATTGATTAAAAAGAATTGCAGACCCCTGGGTTCGAACCCGGGTCTGTATTGTAACCAAACAGAGTCTTAACCAAACAGGAACTGGTCATCTTCTCCAATTGGAGTCAAACAGAAAGTCAACCCTTTCAATTCTACGGGAAAACAGTGTTCTATTCAAATTAACTTTGGAGAAACATTGTATAAGCATAAAAGAATTAATTGAAACAATAAAATCGAACCGGTATTGAAAGGATGATCGGATTGAAAAATTCCGGCGAAAAAGTGAGTATTCCGGCGAGTTGCAGGTTTTAATCCGAAGATTTTGGGTGTTTAAGTGTTTGTAAATGGTGTGGAATGTTGCTAGGAATGTAGGGAACTTAAATACACGACGTTTAGATCTCAGATTCAACAAAACTTAGTGGATTTGATCTACTTTAAATTCTTTTTTTTAATAAAAAGTTCCGATTCATAGTGGTTATAACACGAATTTGTGTCGTTTGAATGATTGGAACGAGTTGGGATAAGTTAGGAATCATGTGGGTAACTTTACAGATAAAAAAAATGGATTAAAATCAATTTTTCGTGTTTTCTTGTTTGATCCGCGACCTTGTGGATCTGGTTATATAATCAGGTCGATAATAATGTCATTATATATATATATATATATATATATATATATATATATATATAGGGAGCCGCTAGAATGAGAACCACCACGAGTTATGAGAACCACGAGAACCGCGCCCCGCGGGTGGCCGTCGGCGACGAAATTTTTTTTACACCTAGATCCGTATATTTTAGCGGGGGGTTTAAATTTTCGGTTCAAACGGCGCGCCCGAGGGGGTAGATTTTTACGCCCAAAGTTTGGTAAAAAAAAAAAGAAAAATTAAAAAAATTAAAAAAACCCAAACTTTGGGCGTAAAAAACTACCCCCTCGGGTGCGCCGTTTGAACCGAAAATTTAAACCCCCCGCTAAAATATACGGATCTAGGTGTAAAAAAAATTCCGTCGCCGACGGCCACCCGCGGGGCGCGGTTCTCGTGGTTCTCATAACTCGTGGTGGTTCTCATTCTAGCGATCCCCTATATATATATATATATATATATATATATATATATATATATATATATATATATATTACGATCTATTATAAATCACAACCAAGCTGGTAGACCAGTTGGTTGTGCGCATGTTTGTTGTTTGGAGGGGCGCGGGTTCGAGTCCCACCCGTGACCGGTTTGTGAGGTTTATTAACCTTTTTGATTTCTGAATTCATTTAATAAATAATTAAATCCTAAATAGTATATATAAGGAATTTAACTCTATAACTTTCAGCTCCTGTACAGGAGGATAAACTGGTTAAGACACTTCGCTTATATCGTAGAGACTCGAGTTCGATCCTTGTTCGTGACCGGTCCGAATGGTTTAAACCATTTTTATTCATTGAAATGAAAATTTACATTTTGGCCCCTGTGGTTCCACATTTACATAAACAGTCCCTGTAATACCCAGTTAGTTAGACTAACTGGGTTAATATTTAAAGAGTATTTCTTATATAAAGATTTAACCCGGTTAGTGAAATAAGTTAATATAGGTTCAAAATCAACAGTTTTGGTCCCTTGAGTTTAAGTTTCAGAAAATGACCAAATGAACCTTGGACTTTTATTTCAAAATATATATTTAATTCTTTATAAAATAAGTTTCCAAAAATTACAAAAAGAACCCAGAACTTATAGTTTGAAATAATTGCACTTTAACCCTCGTATTTATATAGTTTCCGAAATGCCAAGTTAGTCCCCAAACTTTGTACTTTCAAATAATGACGGTTTTAGTCGTCGAAAGTAATAACTTCAAGCAAGTTTCAAAGAATACCAAATAGATCCCTTAGATTGTAGTTTCACAAAATGTCACAATAGGCCCTTATAGTTTATGTAACCTTGTTTAATAGCATAAAACTCAACAAATTTGCAATTGTTTCACGTGTTTGTATTGGTATAAGAATGTATAAGCACAAATCAAGTATGTTCAAATAAGTTTTATTCCAAATACGGTATTTGTTACAATGAAAGTCAAACAAATACGAGTGTGAAAACCAAGGTGGTCACAGTCTCCCCTACTTTAGGAAATTTCGTCCCGAAATTTTATTTAGAGGAATCTTGTGAAAACAAATGCAGATATTTTGCCTTCATCTAGTCCTTACGTTCCTAATTAAACTCGGGGCCACGTTTGGATTCCCAGCGAACTTTGACCAAATGAATCTGTTTGTTCTTCAACTGTTTGTATGTGTGTTCCACTATCTCCACAGGTTTCTCGACAAAGTGCATCGTTTCGTCGATTTGAATCTCGTCGAGAGGAATGTGCAGATCAGCATCAGCTAAACACTTTCGCAAATTGGACACGTGAAAAGTCGGATGAACATTTCCAAGCTCTGGAGGTAGTTCTAGTCGATAGGCAACCTTTCCAATTCTTTCAACAATCTTAAATGGTCCAACATATCATGGTGCAAGTTTTCCTTTCTTTCCAAATCTCACCACTCCCTTCCAAGGTGAAACCTTGAGTAGGACACGGTCTCTGATTTGAAATTCCATGGGCTTGCATCCCAAATCTGCATAACTCTTTTGACGGCTTCTAGCGGTCACAAGATTATCACGGATTTTCTTGATTTTGTCCGTTGTTTCCAGAATGAGCTCAGGTCCAGTAAGCTGAGCTACACTGATCTCATTCCAACATACAGGTGAACGACATTTTCGACCGTAGAGAGCTTCGAATGGTGCCATATTAATACTAGTATGATAACTGTTGTTGTAAGAGAACTCGATCAATGGAAGATGAGAATCCCAATTACCACCAAAGTCTATCACGCATGCTCTAAGCATATCCTCCAAAGTTTGAATCGTCCTCTCAGATTGACCATCTGTTTGGGGATGATAAGCAGTGCTTAGATTTAGTTGGGTCCCCAAAGCAGATTGCATGGTCTTCCAAAAATGAGACGAAAACTGAGCATCACGATCGGAAATGATATCTAAAGGAACACCATGTCGTGATACGATCTCGTCTACATAGATCTTGGCAAGCTTTTCAGCAGAGAAATCCTCACGGATTGGTAAGAAGTGAGCAGATTTCGTTAAACGATCAACTACGACCCAAATAGCATCATGACCTTTAGACGTGCGCGGTAATTTAGTGATGAGATCCATTGCAATGTTCTCCCACTTCCAAACCGGTATCTCTGGTTGTACAAGCAAACCAGAAGGTCGTTGATGTTCAGCCTTGACTTTGAGACAAGTTAGGCATTTTGATACATACAAGGCAACATCCTTCTTCATACCAGGCCACCAGAACTTAGTACGAAGATCCTTGTACATCTTATCAGCACCAGGATGGATAGAATATCGAGACTTGTGAGATTAAGGTGTCTGATAATAAGGAAACTCAAGTTGTCCTAATGAATCGTACAAGAATAATGTATCAATATTGAGGTCGTATAGTGTTGACGGGATTTGTTGAGTATTTATTGTATTTGATAGTGTTTAGATTAACAGAAGGATCTTGTGAATTATATGTTTAGAGGGCTCAAACAAATGATCATGATATAGAGGAATTATTTATGAAAAAATATTTATTTATCATAAATAATTAAATTGCAAAAAAATGTACAATCGATTTAATATAAACATTTGTAATAATAAATCAAATATATTTAACTAGTATCATAATTAAATGTAATGATTATTGGCAAAATATTGTACAAGTGATATAATTAATTTAAATCATAATAATTAAAAATAACATTTTTAATTATTGAACTTGAATATTACTGATTTAATTATATAATTATTGAAATTATATAAAATATCAGTAGCAACATTATTTTTGTAAAGATCAACACTTAAAATAATTAATCTGAAAATTTCAGAATTTAATTCCTAAAAATCGATTTATTATTAATTATTTAATAATAAACAGTTTTAATATTGTAAAAATTAGTTTTATAAATAAATTGACTAATTTCACATTTTTAATAAAAGCAACATTGATTAATAATCTTATAAAAATTATTGGAATGTTGAAAATATTAAAAATTAATTGATTAAAAAGAATTGCAGACCCCTGGGTTCAAACCCAGGTCTGTATTGTAACCAAACAGAGTCTTAACCACTGGGCTAAGCTTCTGTTTGTGTTTGGTTTAGGACTGCTAAACTTATAACCAAACAGGAACTGGTCATCTTCTCCAATTGGAGTCAAACAGAAAGTCAACCCTTTCAATTCTACGGGAAAACAGTTTTATATTCAAATTAACTTTGGAGAAACATTGTATAAGCATAAAAGAATTAATTGAAACAATAAAAACGAACCGGTATTGAAAGGATGATCGGATTGAAAAATTCCGGCGAACAAGTGAGTATTTCGGCGAGTTGCAGGTTTTAATCCGAAGATTTCGGGTGTTTAAGTGTTTGTAAATGGCGTGGAATGTTGCTAGGAATGTAGGGAATTTAAATACACGACGTTTAGATCTCAGATTCAACAAAACTTAGTGGATTTGATCTACTTTAAATTCCTTTTTTTAATAAATGTTCCGATTCATAGTGGTTATAGCACGAATTTGTGTCGTTTGAATGATTGGAACGAGTTGGGATAGGTTAGGAATCATGTGGGTAACTTTACAGATAAAAAAAATGGATTAAAATCGATTTTTCGTGTTTTCTTGTTTGATCCGCGACCTTGTGGATATGGTTATATAATCAGGTCGATAATAATGTCATTATATATATATATTACGATCTATTATAAATCACAACCAAGCTGGTAGACCAGCTGGTTGTGCGCGTGTTTGTTGTTTGGAGGGGCGCGGGTTCGAGTCCCACCCGTGATCGGTTTGTGAGGTTTATTAACCTTTTTGATTTCTGAATTCATTTAATAAATAATTAAATCCTAAATAGTATATATAAAGAATTTAACTCTATAACTTTTAGCTCCTGTACAGGAGGATAAACTGGTTAAGACACTTCGCTTATATCGTAGAGACTCGAGTTCGATCCTTGTTCGTGACCGGTCCAAATGGTTTAAACCATTTTTATTCATTGAAATGAAAATTTACATTTTGGCCCCTGTGGTTCCACATTTACATAAACAGTCCCTGTAATACCAGTTAGTTAGACTAACTGGGTTAATATTTAAAGAGTATTTCTTATATAAAGATTTAACCCGGTTAGTGAAATCAGTTAATATAGGTTCAAAATCAACAGTTTTGGTCCCTTGAGTTTAAGTTTCAGAAAATGACCAAATGAACCTTGGACATTTATTTCAAAATATGTATTTAATTCTTTATAAAATAAGTTTCCAAAAATTACAAAAAGAACCCAAAACTTATAGTTTGAAATAATTGCACTTTAACCCTCGTATTTATATAGTTTCCGAAATGCCAAGTTAGTCCCTAAACTTTGTACTTTCAAATAATGACGGTTTTAGTCCTCGATAGTAATAACTTCAAGCAAGTTTCAAAGAATGTCAAATAGATCCCTTAGATTGTAGTTTCACAAAATGTCACAATAGGCCCTTATAGTTTATGTAACCTTGTTTAATAGCATAAAACTCAACAAATTTGCAATTGTTTCACGTGTTTGTATTGGTATAAGCATGTATAAGCACAAAGCAAGTATGTTCAAATAAGTTTTATTCCAAATATGGTATTTGTTACAATGAAAGTCAAATAAATATAAGTGTGAAAACCAAGGTGGTCACACAATATCTTTCAATCAATTCTTTTGTAGACTCTCCCTTGATACCCGTAAAACTATCAAATTTCTTCTGTGCAATATAAAACTCAGAACCCATGTTTTGGTATTGAAATATTTACAAAGACAGATTTTCAAATGACACGAAAATTCCGACAATCTAAGATCAGATGAATATCCGATTGAATGGCAAAAATCAGACGACAGCGGATCGAGTGGGGATTCGCTCGGGCGAGTATTCGATGCTTGACAAATCACCTGAAACACTGACAAATAGAACTGATTAGGATCGGGTGGTAATTCGTTCGGATTGCCACTCGATTCGTTGCACGTTTAAAACTTGAACACACTAATTCTCTTGAATCGGATTGTGACTCTAACGGATTGCTATTCGATGATTGTACCACAACTTTATTATCGCATGTAATATCAGACAAAATCAATGAAAGTGGTATGATTTTCGTCTAAGAATTCTAAGGATCAAATGAGATATAAATTGAATTGCAATCAAAATGATATTATTAGACCTCTAATATTTTCATTAAATGCACTTGATTATCAATTAAACCAACAACAAACTCTCATGATAATATTTGTGAGAATTAGACATTTATTTAATCAATTAAAAACAACTCATTATACCAAATTTCAATATTCAGAAATGGGCCTGACACATGCAATGCATTAAACTATGATTGGGCCACTAATGTGACCACTCGTG
The DNA here is from genome assembly GCA_030545235.1 of Helianthus tuberosus. Lineage (NCBI taxonomy): Eukaryota > Viridiplantae > Streptophyta > Magnoliopsida > Asterales > Asteraceae > Helianthus > Helianthus tuberosus. Next base: position 119,838,172 of record CM060410.1, on the reverse strand, counting down.
TTTCCGAACCTATTTTTGTACCTTGATGTAACAAACGTAAACATTATGTGACTGCGAATTGGATGATTTAATGGAATGTGATGTTATTGAATGTTATGTGAATATGTGTTGTGTTTGTTTATATGTATGTATTATCACACGAAAGAAACCGATCGCACAATAGACATCCCGAACGCACAAGCCTTTGGGCTATATTACTCTCGGCCCACACCTCTCTTGTAAGTGAACCGAATGGGCAGCCCATTATGAGGGTTCGGCCCACCCCCTTTGTGTCGCATAACCCATGAGTTGAGGGTATGCTTCCCATTTGTTGCAAAATACCCACACACACAAAACCCTAGTGCTCTCCTCTCTCTCTCTAAGCCGACGACAAGCATCCCCTTTCTCTCGAAGATCATTCCTTGAATCAGATCACCCTTTTCTCAATCGGTTAGTGTTTATGATTTATGTTTAGTTACACGATTGTTATAATTTCGTGATTTGATTTAAATGGTTAGAGTTGTATGAGTGATGAACAATGATGTTATGTATTGAGGTTTAAACAAATTCGATTTGCATGATTATGATCTAGAACCGAATACTTGTTAAATTGGCTGTTATGTTATATGTTTCGGATTGTTAATCATATGATGATGTTCTAGTCAATCGAATAAGTAGGGTGATGTTAATCGGCTAGCATGTTATGCTCTCGGATTGTTTGCTTAATGATTTAGGATTAAACATATGTAGCCGGTTGTATGAGCATGTAATCGGATCAAATGATATGATATGATTAGTTATTGATTATGATAGGGTTCATGAGAATGGATGTTAAAAACCCCTGTTTGATCGAATATTGATTAGGTATGAAACTGTTAATTTGTTGATTGGTCAAATAAATGGAAACTTTGTAATTGATTGCAAGATAATAGTTGTGTAACTGATTTCCATAATATCCGGATTATAAAGCTAGTCGCACAAGACATCTTGGTCACACAAGAGTCCAATCGCACAAGTCTTGTCAGTCGCACAAGATGCCTTCAGTCGCACAAGGTGTCTTTGGTCGCACAAGTTGTAATGTTACTAAACTATTGGGCCGGGTAAACAGGTTGGGCTGGGCTAGTCTCAATCGCACAAGGGGTCTCGGATCGCACAAGGGATCCACGATTTAATTGTTTGGGTCGGTTACTTATTGAACCACTTATGTTATTTGGGCTTCTTGATATGTTGGGCCGGGTGTATTATTGAATCGCACAACATGATGTGGGTCGCACAAGGCTGTGCTGACCGCACAACATGTTGGGCCGACTGTTATCGGGCTTTATCTATTGGATCGTACAAGTTAGGCATGATGTGTACTTGACTGTTATTGTTAAGGTGTTCACATGTATTATGTGTTTACCATGATCAACCTGTGTTCATAATCTGTTATCTATGTGTAATCATACGTGCTCCTAGACCTGACTTGTATGGTAACCATGTTAGGACGTGGTTGACCTCTAGCAGCTCGATTGACCTTTCGTTTACCTACCGAGCAATCTAAGGTGAGTTCACACTCTACAAAGCATGGGATTCCCTGGGGTTGGGAATGGGGTTAAGGAATATGGATTCCTCGTCCTTTCTTGGGTAGGACAGTAATGGATCAGGAATGAAATTCCTCGTCCTCATGGACAGTTAACTTTTACTAGACCAAAACTCTATCACGAAGTCCCTCCTTTTTATATCGACTTAATCGCCGGGCCAATGGCGAGCGGGTCATTAGTTAGATAGCGCTATTTAGGTCTGACAAGCCTCACACCGTGTCGCAGAGGACGGGCGTGAACTAATGGATCTGGGCACGTCAATGCTGATAGACATTGACAGTTCAGGGCACTTAAACATGACTTTAGTCAGCAGTCGATATGGTAACGAGTCTAGTGTATACATGGGGTAGCCCCCATGGCCGAAATGCCAGATAACTATCATGGGGTAGCCCCCACGGCTGGATTGCCAGAGTTAATGGGTTAAACAAATCACGTTTTCAAATATGGGGTAACCCCCACGGCAGGGATGCCAGCTAAAGGAACTATTTTTGGAACAACTAAAACCAACACCCAACTGTGAACTCGCTCAACATTATTGTTGACTCGTTACTACATGCTTTGCAGGTCAATAGGTTCTTAGCTGGAGCATGCACAAGGAAGAGTCGTTGAGGGATATGGACAGCTGTGTGCCATGTTAAACCTTTGGATATTTAAACTTATGTTTTGGTTTTAAACATTATGCTTCCGCTCATAACTTAAACTATGTTTGTTTTGGACATTAATTGTGTTGTTTGGACTTTTACAATTAATTACTTACTTGTTCAATATGATTAGTGGTTTGATCCTGGTCAGTCACGCCTCCAAGCGGTGATACTCCGCGTGTGGATTTTGGGGGTGTGACAGATTGGTATCAGAGCCATTGGTTATATTCAACTTGGTTTTAATAAGGGAAAATGGTTTTTTGTTAAAACCAGACTATAACCTGTACAGTGCTCTACGATCCACAACGACGCTTCACACCACGTGCAAGGCTCGACATTCTAGGTGATATGGTTTATGTTTTATTACCTACATGCTAGATATCGTAGAACTTTGCTCATGATATGCTTAGTTAGTATAGCTATTGTTGCTTGAACACATGTGTGCTTACTCTATTCTGTCATCTCACTTTCGCGAACCTTTCTCATTCATGTTTTCCTTGATATGAAGATCATGTCTGGACGCATTAACATGACTCAAGCCCAGTTGACAGCTCTGATTAACGAACAGGTTGCTGCGGCACTTGCAGCTGCACAGGCAGGAGGTCAGCATGCTCAGCCACCTGTGTGCACCTTCAAAACCTTTATGGACTGCCGACCAACTACTTTTAGCGGCACTAAAGGAGCAGTAGGTCTCCTCCACTGGTTGGAGAAACTATAATCTGTGTTCGAAATGTGTGAATGCCCTGAGGCGCGCAGGGTTAAGTATGCTACCGGTACTCTCGAGGGTTTAGCCCTCACATGGTGGAACGCTCAGGTCCAAATGCTGGGGTTGGTTGCTGCTAATGCCACCCCATGGAACAACTTTAAGGAAATGATCAGGGAAGAGTACTGCAACCGTGATGATATTCACAAACTGGAAGTCGAGTTCTTCAACCTCAAGATGACGGGGTCAGAAATTGAAGCGTTTACGAAGAGATCGAATGAGCTTGCTATTCTGTGTCCTACGATGGTGGATCCTCCCATCAAACGCATCGAACTATATCTTAAGGGTTTAGTGCCCGAGATTCAAAGTCATGTGACTTCAGTCAACCGAGCCACCATCCAGCAAGTTGTACAATTGGCTCACCGCCTCACTAATCAGGCGGTAGAGCAGGGCAGGTTACCAAAGCGTATTAGTGATACAGCTACTTCAGATGCTCCTAGTGACAACAAGCGAAAATGGGATGGAGCTTCAAGCAAAGGTTCAACTTCTGTGCAATCTCAGTCTCAGTAGAGAGGAACTGACGACTATAGGAGTCTGAGTCAGCAATCATCTGGTAGTCAAAGTCATGGTGTGTACAAGGGAAATCACCCTAAATGCAATGGCTGTAACCTACATCACAGCGGGCCATGCACCAGGGGTAACTGTCATAGGTGCAACAAGCCAGGTCACGCCGCAAAGGATTGTAGAAGTTTATACCCCGCAAACCAGAATCGTCAGCAACAACAAGCTCAACAGAATCAACGCCAGTAACAGCAGCCGCAGGGTAACAACAAAGGGTGCTTTCAGTGTGGAGCTGAAGGCCACTTCAAGAGAGATTGTCCCCAACTGAACAGGAACCAGAATAACAATAACAACAACAATCAGGGGAATGGGAACAACGGGGGTAACAATGGCAATGGTGCAAGGGGTCGTGTGTTCGTTATTGGCCAGGGAGAAGCTAGGAATGATCCCAATGTTGTGACGGGTAAGTTCCTTCTCGACGATTTTTACGTTACTGTCTTATTTGATTCGGGTGCTGATACTAGTTATGTGTCCCTAAAAGTTAGTCAACTGCTTAAGCGTACCCCAACACCTTTAAACCCCAAGCACGCTGTAGAGTTAGCTAATGGTAAAAGTATAGAGGTCACACATATAGTCAAAGGTTGTAATCTCGTTCTTGCTGATCACACTTTCTCGATCGACCCCCTTCCTATCACTCTGGGCAGTTTCGACGTTGTCATTGGGATGGACTGGCTATCCCAACACCAAGCAGAGATTCTTTGCAACGAAAAGATTGTCCGTATTCCTCGCCCAGGTGATGAACCCCTTATGATTCGTGGCGACAAGAGTGGTGCGGTTGTGAGCATCATCTATTTCCTTAAGGCCCAAAAGTGTTTACGTAAGGGCCATACTGCTATTCTGGCTCTCGTTAATGACACCTCGAAGAAAGAGAAGAAGATAGAGGATTTTCCAATCGTAAGCGGCTATCCTGAGGTATTCCCTGAGGAATTGCCTGGCCTTCCGCCTCATCGCCAGGTCGAGTTCCAAATCGAGCTAGCTCCTGGAGCAGCGCCCATAGCTCGTGCACCGTATCGTTTAGCTCCATCAGAGTTGAAAGAACTCTCTACGCAACTACAAGAACTCTTGTATAAGGGTTTTATTCGCCCTAGCTCATCGCCTTGGGGAGCTCCAGTGCTATTTGTGAAGAAGAAAGACGGAACTTTCAGAATGTGCATCGACTACCGTGAACTTAACAAGGTAACTGTGAAGAATCGCTATCCTCTTCCACGCATTGACGACTTGTTCGACCAGCTGCAAGGGTCGAGCTACTATTCAAAGATTGATCTGAGATCAGGGTACCATCAGCTGAGAGTCTGAGAAGAGGACGTCTCCAAAACAGCCTTTAGAACTCGATATGGCCACTATGAGTTTTTGGTAATGCCTTTTGGGCTGACAAACGCACCAGTGGTCTTCATGGACTTGATGAATCGAGTGTGCAAGCCGTATCTAGACAAATTCGTTATAGTTTTCATCGACGGCATCCTGATCTATTCTAAGAGTCAGGAGGAACACGAGCAGCATCTACGGCTCATTTTGGAACTTCTCCGAACGGAACAGCTTTACGCCAAGTTTTCAAAATGCGATTTCTGGCTTCGTGAAGTCCATTTCTTAGGCCATGTAGTGAACAAGGATGGGATTCACGTTGATCCATCCAAGGTAGATTCGATCAAGAGCTGGCCTGCACCTCGTACGCCAACGGAAATTCGCCAATTCTTGGGATTGGCAGGTTACTACAGAAGGTTTATTAAGGATTTTTCCAAGATTGCACAGCCTCTTACTTCACTAACGCAGAAGGGCGTTGTTTATCGTTGGGGAAATGCACAGGAGTTAGCGTTTCAGCACTTAAAGGATAGACTTTGCAGTGCCCCTAATTTTTCATTGCAAGAGGGCACAGACGACTTCGTGGTTTACTGCGACGCATCTATTCAGGGTCTTGGTTGTGTATTGATGCAGCGGGATAAAGTTATAGCCTACGCCTCACGCCAACTCAAAGTTCATGAAGAGAACTACACTACACACGATCTAGAGCTGGGAGCAGTTGTTTTTGCACTTAAGATATGGAGACACTACCTGTATGGTACCAAATGTGCTATCTACACTGATCACAGGAGCCTCGAGCATATCTTCAAACAGAAGGAACTCAATATGCGACAGCGACGATGGGTCGAACTACTGAATGACTACGAATGCTCGATCAGGTATCACCCAGGCAAAGCCAATGTTGTGGCTGACGCCCTTAGTCGAAAGGACACTGCGCCCAAGCGCGTAAGAGCTTTACAACTCACTATACAGTCTAGTCTTCCTTCTCAAATACGAGATGCTTAGGTAGAAGCATTGAAACCAAAAAACATCAGGGCTGAAGCCCTACGCAGATCAAGGCAACGCTTAGAACAGAAGGAAGACGGTGCTTACTACGTAACAGGACGCATTTGGGTCCCACTTTATGGCAACCTACGAGAGCTTGTGATGGATGAGGCACACAAGTCTCGCTATTCAGTACATCCTGGTTCAGATAAAATGTACCACGATATCAAAACTACATATTGGTGGCCTAGCATGAAGGCTCACATAGCAACTTACGTTAGCAAGTGCTTGACTTGTGCGAGAGTCAAGGCGGAATACCAGAAACCTTCAGGCCCACTTCAACAACCAGAGATACCACAATGGAAATGGGAGAAAATTTCCATGGATTTTGTTACTGGCCTGCCTAGATTGCAACGTGGTAACGATACTATTTAGGTGATTGTGGATCGACTCACAAAGTCTGCTCACTTCCTGGCTATCAAGGAAACGGATAAGTTCTCCACCCTAGCAGACGTATATCTTAAGGAAGTTGTCTCGAGGCACGGGGAGCCCACCTCTATTATCTCGGATCGAGATGCACGTTTTACTTCAGAACTGTGGCAAGCAATGCACAAGTCCTTTGGCTCACGTTTGGATATGAGCACAGCTTATCACCCGTAAATGGATGGGCAGTCTGAACGCACCATCCAGACCCTAGAAGACATGCTTAGGGAATGTGTAATTGACTTTGGCAACGGCTGGGAAAAGCATCTGCCACTTGTGGAATTTTCGTACAATAATAGCTACCACACCAGCATTAAAGCTGATCCGTTTAAGGCATTATACGGCGTAAATGCCGGTCACCTCTTTGTTGGGCAGAGGTGGGGGATAGTCAGATTACTGGTCCAGAACTTGTGGTAGACACAACAGAACGAATTGCGCAGATACAACAACGAATGGCGGCAGCTCGTGACCGTCAGAAAGTCTACGCCGATAAGGGCAGAAAACCACTAGAGCTCCAGGTTGGGGAGCGTGTACTACTCAAAGTTTCACCCTGGAAGGGTGTGGTTCGTTTTGGGAAACGGGGCAAACTTAACCCACGATACGTTGGACCTTTCGAAGTCATTGAGAAAATAGGCAAGGTGGCCTACAAACTGAACTTACCAGCAGAACTCAGTGCAGTTCACAAGGTTTTCCACGTGTCAAATCTGAAGAAGTGTCTGTCAGATGAGACCCACGTAGTTCCTTTGAAGGAACTCACTATCGACGAGCAGTTGCGATTCATCGAGGAACCAGTCAAAATCATGGATCGGGATGTTAAGGTCCTCAAGCGTACTAGAATACCTCTTGTTCGAGTTCGTTGGAACTCACGTCGCGGCCCAGAGTTCACCTGGGAACGCGAAGATCAGATGAAACAAAAGTATCCCCAACTGTTCGCAAACGGTACAACTACTACTGAGGCTGAAGCTACGGAATTTCGGGACGAAATTCCAGATCAACGGGGGGAGGATGTGACACCCCAGGAGAACCAGGAAAACCATGCAACTTAACTAGCTTCCTCAGTGAGTACGTGCTAAATTTCGGGACGAAATTTCTTTCAACTTGGGGATAATGTGACAACTCGTGTTTCCGAACCTATTTTTGTACCTTGATGTAACGAACGTAAACATTATGTGACTGTGAATTGGATGATTTAATGGAATGTGATGTTATTGAATGTTATGTGAATATGTGTTGTGTTTGTTTATATGTATGTATTATCACACGAAAGAAACCGATCGCACAATAGACATCCCGAACGCACAAGCCTTTGGGCTTTACTACTCTCGGCCCACACCTCTCTTGTAAGTGAACCGAATGGGCAGCCCATTATGAGGGTTCGGCCCACCCCCTTTGTGTCGCATAACCCATGAGTGGAGGGTATGCTTCCCATTTGTTGCAAAACACCCACACACACAAAACCCTAGTGCTCTCCTCTCTCTCTCTAAGCCGACGACAAGCATCCCCTTTCTCTCGAAGATCATTCCTTGAATCGGATCACCCTTTTCTCAATCGGTTAGTGTTTATGATTTATGTTTAGTTACACGATTGTTATAATTTCGTGATTTGATTTAAATGGTTAGAGTTGTATGAGTGATGAACAATGATGTTATGTATTGAGGTTTAAACAAATTCGATTTGCATGATTATGATCTAGAACCGAATACCTGTTAAATTGGCTGTTATGTTATATGTTTCGGATTGTTAATCATATGATGATGTTCTAGTCAATCGAATAAGTAGGGTGATGTTAATCGGCTAGCATGTTATGCTCTCGGATTGTTTGCTTAATGATTTAGGATTAAACATATGTAACCGGTTGTATGAGCATGTAATCGGATCAAATGATATGATATGATTAGTTATTAATTATGATAGGGTTCATGTGAATGGATGTTAAAAACCCATGTTTGATCGAATATTGATTAGGTATGAAACTGTTAATTTGTTGATTGGTCAAATAAATGGAAACTTTGTAATTGATTGCAAGATAATAGTTGTGTAACTGATTTCCATAATATCCGGATTATAAAGCTAGTCGCACAAGACATCTTGGTCACACAAGAGTCCAATCGCACAAGTCTTGTCAGTCGCACAAGATGCCTTCAGTCGCACAAGGTGTCTTTGGTCGCACAAGTTGTAATGTTACTAAACTATTGGGTCGGGTAAACAGGTTGGGCTGGGCTAGTCTCAATCACACAAGGGTTCTCGGATCGCACAAGGGATCCATGATTTAATTGTTTGGGTCGGTTACTTATTGAACCACTTATGTTATTTGGGCTTCTTGATATGTTGGGCCGGGTGTATTATTGAATAACACAACATGATGTGGGTCGCACAAGGTTGTGCCGAACGCACAACATGTTGGGCCGACTGTTATCGGGCTTTATCTGTTGGATCGTACAAGTTAGGCATGATGTGTGCTTGACTGTTATTGTTAAGGTGTTAACATGTATTATGTGTTTACCATGATCAACCTGTGTTCATAATCTGTTATCTATGTTTAATCATACGTGCTCCTAGACCTGACTTGTATGGTAACCATGTTAGGACGTGGTTGACCTCTAGCAGCTCGATTGACCTTTCGTTTACCTACCGAGCAATCTAAGGTGAGTTCACACTCTACAAAGCATGGGATTCCCTGGGGTTGGGAATGGGGTTAAGGAATATGGATTCTTCGTCCTTTCTTGGGTAGGACAGTAATGGTTCAGGAATGAAATTCCTCGTCCTCATGGACAGTTAACTTTTACTAGACCAAAACTCTATCATGAAGTCCCTCCTTTTTATATCGACTTAATCGCCGGGCCAATGGCGAGCGGGTCATTAGTTAGATAGCGCTATTTAGGTCTGACAAGCCTCACACCGTGCCGCAGAGGACGGGCGTGAACTAATGGATCTGGGCACGTCAATGCTGATAGACATTGACAGTTCAGGGCACTTAAACATGACTTTAGTCAGCAGTCGATATGGTAACGAGTCTAGTGTATACATGGGGTAGCCCCCACGGCCGAAATGCTAGATAACTATCATGGGGTAGCCCCCACGGCTGGATTGCCAGAGTTAATGGGTTAAACAAATCACGTTTTCAAATATGGGGTAACCCCCACGGAAGGGATGCCAGCTAAAGGAACTATTTTTGGAACAACTAAAACCAACACCCAACTGTGAACTCGCTCAACATTATTGTTGACTCGTTACTACATGCTTTGCAGGTCAATAGGTTCTTAGCTGGAGCTTGCACAAGGAAGAGTCGTTGTGGGACATGGACAGCTGTGTGCCATGTTAAACCTTTGGATATTTAAACTTATGTTTTGGTTTTAAACATTATGCTTCCGCTCATAACTTAAACTATGTTTGTTTTGGACATTAATTGTGTTGTTTGGACTTTTACAATTAATTACTTACTTGTTCAATATGATTAGTGGTTTGATCCTGGTCAGTTACGTTTCCAAGCGGTGATACTCCGCGTGTGGATATTGGGGGTGTGACAACTAACATTATTCACGTGATGTTCACATGTGCTTGAATCATATGGCCGACAACATTTAATGAAAACACAATCTATTGGGCCTCTTGGACGGTAATGACACACTCAATACATCTCACATTCAACTTTTGATTTTATGTCCGACAATTTCAAATTTCAATTCAATCTAATTGGACCTCAAATATCCATTTAACTGACAACTTCAAGTATTCAAAAAATCTGATTGGGCCGCTATAAGTATTCACATGGGCTGCACTTTAAAACTCATTTGGGTCGCTAATTATCACTTCACTCAATCAGATCACGTGCGAAATGATACTATCACAAACAATTTGCCGATAATCTCTTAAAATGTTTCACACGAATCAATTTTTCAAACGAAATAGTTCAGACGGACTGGTTTAAACTAACTGTTATGCTGGTCACTTCATATGACCTTTCAAACGAACTAGGTCAGTTCGTTTCAGTTGAACTCTTCAAACGATCAGGAAAGTGATGCGAACAGAGATTCAAAACTCAGTTCGTCTAAACTGATACGAACTGGGATTCAAAATCTCAAACGAACTGTGCCATTGTTCAAACGATCTGATGATATTTTGCCAAATATTATCACGTTTTCGATTGAATTAGGATCTGATATGTTCAAGGATTGTTATTCAATGAATTCCGATTGCAATGAAGTGTATATCGTTCAAAATCGTCCACTAAATCGTCGTAGATCTGAGTTCAAAGTTTCTGTTCATACGAATTGTATCAGATTTCAAACGAACTGGTTGATTTTTGATAAAATTGCTAAATTTTTAGGTCGATTTTACTATATATTTTGTTAACCGATTGATTAAAACACAATTTTAGGTGATATATGTCAAAATCAGACCATATTAATCGACGAATCTCGAAAAATGTTTTAAAAAATGTGAAAGAATGGAGTAGAAATCAGAATTTCTCCGTGAAAACGAGCTGAAAGGTAAGAACTCTTCCTCCTGAGCTCTGATACCACTTGTAGGATCGTTTACACAACCAAACGAGTCGTTCAGAAGAATTCTCGGATCAAATCAGAGGCGGAATACAAAGATTTGATCTTCGTTCAGCTTGTTATACACTTTACAAGTCTCTTGTATTGATTTTAGAACATTTAGAAGACAAGAAACACTTTGGCAGCACCTTGGCTCTAGATTCCCCAAAGTTACAAATGAAAATAACAAGTCCACTATTTATACTAAATCCAGTTCGTTTGAACAAGCATCTCCAGTTCATACGAACTGGTCTAGTTCGTTTGAACTGACCACTTCGTTTGAACTGGCCACTTCGTTTGAACTGGATTGTTCACCTCTGTATCCTGTTAAACTCGAACTGTGTGACTTGTTTCATCTATTCTATTACACGACTCGATACAAGACGAAGTCAACAGACATATGTACTACAAAATTTCCACAAGTAGGGGAGACTGTAACATCTGTGCTTATAATCATTGTGAATAGTTCAATTATAAATAAAACACTGTTATTTGATCCCAATGTTTGTTTGGTTATGTTTTACATTTTTCATGTTTTGACTTTTGTTCAATTTCAAACTCTATATCGCTTTCTGGAGAGTTATACGCAAACTGGTGCGTAAACGTAGTCAGTTTAATGCGAAAAATACTCCACAACACCAACATATACTTAACATACCTCAAATAACCTTTACATAACTTAGAAATAAGTTTTGAAGGGTTTGGTATGGCAAAAAACAAGTTAATTCGCCTACAGGGACTAAATTTGACAAACTGCGAAAGTATGCCAATTTGAACTGTAACAGACATTCTGGAACATGACCATAAGTTAAACATACCATAAATATCCTTTACATAGCTTAGAAATAGGCTTTGAAGGGTTCGGTGTGCTAAAATAAACTTTTGGGTCATTCAGGGACTAAAAGTGTCAAAAAGTGCACAAGTTTGCACTTTCGCGCATAACTTACGTTCTGAATACATCCGGACATCCAAAAATTTATGTAAGCACTAAAATATTTTATTTTAGTGTTTGGCATAAGAAAAATCCATTCGTCGCGCAATTTGGATCGTTTTTCGCGCTTATGCGCATGCCGTCGTAATTATCCGAACATCGCGATCGTACGAACAAACGAACCAACATCCGGCATATTTTTGAGCATGTTTCATGTCCACGATGTTTAGGCATCATTTTAGGGCCTTAACGTTGGCTTAACGGGCCTTGAACGTGTCGGAAATGGCTTTAATGCATATCAGGGACCAAAACTGACAATTCCGCTAAGTTGTTGGCTTACGGACCGTAAGCCATCACCCTTACGGTCCGTAAGGCATCCCCAGAACATCAAAAACTTCTAAACAGCTGTTAAGCACTCCCAAACCCAATGCCACATGTTAATCCCTGATGGTGGGGGGCCAATTTGAGTTACCTTAGGGTTGCAACAAGTGTAGGGACAAGATCAAAGCACGGTATTCGAGGAACGATCCTAACGGTGGTCCAAATCCTATAAATACCCCTTTGATTCACTTGCAAAACCCACTTGAATTCTGAGTTTTCTCTAAGTTGGGGTGTTTTACCACTTCATACCTGAGATACTTGAGAAATCAAAGCTTTCGGGGACCCTTTGTAAGTGTTCCTTCGTTCTTTTTATTCTTTTAGCATTAAAAGTCAAACTTTTTTTGACTTTCTGCGTTGACCAGTTTATGGTCAATGCGAAGTTCGTTTGAACTTCATAACGTGAGCGTAATCACGATGGTTATAGTCCCTAAGTGACTATACCTATTGATTACAGGCTCAGTGACGAGTCGTAGTTTTGGCCAAAATGCGTGTTATTGCGTATTTTGTAACCAAACTACTTATAGGTATCAAAACCGTTTGTTTTGATACCAAACTTGTTTTCTAAACTTAGTTAAGCGTGTTTTAACATGCTTAACTCCTCACTTTTAGTTTTGTGCTTATATAGGGTCGTAAGGTAAGCGATCTAAACAATCGCTTATACTTTTGAACCCGACCCGTTTGGTCGATCATTAGGATCCGACCAAACACATTAGATGACCATAGTATATAGGGAATAACCTCCTGAGGTTATACCTTATGGTCACGACGTTTAGTTAGTTGTATGATAGGTAGTTTATATGCCTTAGGTAAATTACCAAAATGCCTTTTTACGCCAAAATTCATTTTAAGCATATGCAACATAACTTTTAACATCTAAACTGGTTTGGCAACAATATTAGACATGTTAAGGCATATTTTACTTGTCATAGGACTAGTTAGGCGTTCCGAACGCATTTTACGCGACCGACGCGTTAAAGTAGCATAAGCTACCTAAACGGGTCGTAATGGGTCGTAAGCATTTAGGTTAGATTTCATTTTAGTATGTGGGCTTTGTTAAACCATATTACATGAGTCCCCCATACTCATTTGGTTTACGAGCCCTCATTCTATCCGATCTTCCAATTTAGGTCCGGTTTATTAATGTAGTTACCTATATTAGGTGCCGTTTGATTCCGTGATCTTCTAGCATTGCTTGGTGGTTATCCTAGGACTATTGAGCAATCTCAAGTGAGTACATAGACCCCTGTTTTAGTGTTTTCCAAACTGTTTTGGGGTGAAACACATGTGCCTACTTGTTACTTTCATGCTTTCCATGTTTTCATATCATACGCTTATTATGTTCATTAGTACACTTACAGTACATGATTTCATTGTGTTTTTGCTACGTATATCCTTTGTTGCATACTTAGTACATTGTTTTACATAACATTTCATGCTATGTATGTTCATTTGATTACATACTTAGTGCATTGTTTTCACATGCTTACATCTTGGTATGACATTTGGTTTGTTTAAATGGGACAAAAATACATTCATTAACATTAGCTACGCCATTCGTTAGTAGGTAGTGGTACCATAGGAATTGACTACTCCCGTTCCTAACATCCTAGGTATGTTTGGATGGAAGGAATGACCGAATTCGATAAACATAACACATATAAACTTTTAATTTGTTTAAAGGTCTATCACCATAGTCACAAGGCTTGAATGTATGCATTATAACAATACCGCATAAATGTTTGTATTCAGTATAGCATGCATTTCCACAAAACATAACGTTGATTTAAACCACGTTTTACTTCAATACATTGCTTTGTGCATTTTTACCTATGGTTTAGTTTATACATATTTCACTTGCGATACATGACATTCTGGTTACACATTACATAATTGACATTTGACATAGACATTTTGGCATTGATATACACATTTAGTAATTTACATTAGACATAGACATTTTGATATGGTTTACACAATAACACTTGACAATTGATTTATACATGAACAATTTACAATGATGGTTGGTTTGGGTAAGTGATTTGAGTAACGAGGCGTGTGTAATATGATACAAGCATGGTGGATATGCCGCTGGTACTTCCTATATATAAGTGCTTGTATGATATTACATGTCGTAGCGTTACCTAAATCATTTCAATATTTGACATATTACATTTTACATAAACAACTTATTTTTTTCACAAGACTTTGTCTTACAAAACAGTTTATTTTATCCAACTCATTTTACTCTGTTATTTTATTAACCATACACCATTCTTTTATATAGTCTGATTTCTTATCGAGTTTTCATACGATTTATAAAAGAAAGCACTTAACAAGATTCATGACTAATTTTTATTAAACTATCTTTTAAAACCCAAGTCATGAATCCTATTTTCACTAAACCTATGTATCTCACAGGCATTTTTATGCTGACGTACCTATTTTCACATGTGTTTTCAGGAGCTGTCGCTTAGGATGATGATCGTGACATTAGGGCAGACCTGTGCCTTAGAGACATAAAACGAAGATAGACTTAGTGTAATTATGTTATGTACTCTTGGTTTCATGTTTAAAGACAATGTAACTCTCTTGTTGATAAATAAAACGTAACTTTAATTTCCATGGTTGTGAAACAATAATTCTGTTACAACACTCCCCGACGTTTCCGCCACGTGTTTCTCGTTTTACGTGGTCGGGGTGTGACATTGTGCAACAATCGAACCTCCACCTAGATAAACGCATAAACACGCATGCAAATCAAAAGGACTAAAAAAGTGTCACACCCCGATATTTCCACGTATTACCAGTGGGCCCGGTGGGGAGTATCGTGACGTAGTTGATATCATCATAGACAATTAATCACAGTTTAAATGCACAGCGGAAGTCTAAAATAATAATACAAACCGAATTTGAAAAGTATAATAAGATATTATACAAATGGTCGATAATGGATCCACAGACGGATCTAAAACAAAAGTAAATATTGTTCCACAGACTTTAAGTATTAAAAGCTTGCAAGACTCTTTATTTAATACTCAGGAGTTTCCACCCCATTTCGTGTAGTACTTGTACTTAATCTTTTTGAAAAATACGTCAGTTTACACTGGTAAATACAATTAACTGACTCTTTTGAAAACATTTAAGAAAATTGATTTAAATGCACAAGGCACATATATTCTTTTTTAACTTGGGACAATCATTTAAAATAATCTTGTATACAGATTTATATGTTTGTCGTATGTTCGGAGCCCGGGTTAGAAGAGCTGGGTTAAGATTAATAGACACACCACTAGTATAAGCCCACAAGAAGTTTCCTCACGAATGAGATACCGTTTTACATACACAACTGTCAGGTGTATGCCTACACCCTGTGCTTAAGTCGTGGCCATTTCAAATGAATGAGCCGAGGATATCCAGGACACGGTCATATTAACCCCTAAATGCTTTGTATCAAACAAGATAGATTAAAACGGGTTATTTCAATGATTTAACCACTAATCGATTAAATATTCAATACCCAACCAAGCGGTAATAATTTACCATAACCCAAGCCCGTATAAGGGAAATAAGTTAAAAGTATTTACCTGAGCTAAAAATGTAAATTAAACTCAACCGTATATTCTAATCAGCAAGTGCAGGGAGCTTTTACTGGTCTCCTAATCTGGAACGAAGGTTTTAATAACCTATTAGATTCCTAACGGGTCTTATTTAAGTTATAACTTTGACCGGTTAGTTTTAAAGGAAAGTTTACGGTACGAAACGCAAGATTAAGCGATGACCGGATTGGAATGTGATTTAGACCAGACAAAAATGAAGACTTGTATATAATGGGTAAACTAAATACATTCTGGATTTTGAAGTAAAAATGATAAGGTTTGACCCGTTTCGGCTAATTTATGCAAACTAGTTACATAAACCATATCGAATCCGTATATGCATAACGGCTAACCGGGTGAGTCATATACAAGTTCCATGAGTTACTATGCTTAAAATATGTTGTGATATCAGTAGGATATCTTCCATTATGCCCAAAACAAATTTAAAATTAATTTAAGCCCCGAAAGGGTATTTTGGTCATTTTAAAGCTTATAAAAGAGGTTTAATAGCAAACTGAGATTCTGGTCTAAAATGTTCAGTAAAAATAATTATTTTATGTTGTTATATCAGCATGTTAGGATCTGAGGCTCTTATGATTGTGCTTGTTTGTGAGATTTGAACAAATCAAGTAGATATGAACAGTTTTAAGTGCAGCGGAAATGAATAACAAACTTTGTAAGCACAATCAAAGAAGAATTTAGTTTAATAAACAATTGCTTTTCATAGAGTCGAAAGATTACATCAAAAGCAAAAGATTACAATGCAAGCTTACAGACTAAACTCCCCCTCAGCCTGATACTTCAGAGTTGGTTGCACAAGATGAAAGGATTGAATTGAGGAGAAGAACTCTCTCAAAACAAATCAAATGTAACAGTACAGAGTACTGTCATATTTATAGGCAAACCAAACTACTGATGTACCTCAGCTAACGTCACCATGATATGGACATCTAACAGCCTAACAAACTATAAACACTGGTCTATACAAGCTACTGATGTCTAACAACTGATTGATAATAAAATACAAAACAAGTCTAACACTGTTCACGTTCCACTGTTGTAGCCTAAGCACTGATTACTTGAACATCAGTGCTTTCTTCAAAAGGTGATCAGTCTTTGAATGAGCAGTGCTTGGGTCTTCAACAGTACTTAAGAGACAGCAGTAGATAGAACTCAGTGTTTGCCTTTTAGCAATCTTTAGCTGTTTCAGCAGTGTTTGGTTTATCAGTTGTTCTTCAGAGCAGTACTTAAGAGTGTATCAGCAGATAGATAACCACTGTCAAGGGGAGAGCTTAGAGTAAACGTCTGCTTATTGCGAATCCACTGTTGTGACCAGGTTTTGGCTTTACATTATCTGTTTCTCTGGTAGGGTTCAATCCCAACATAGCAAGATATCATACATGTGTGTGTTTAACCATTTATGGCCAAACTATGCACCGTATGGGCATTTTGGTCATTTCACATATGCTTTTAAGGTTAAATTTTGAAATCTGAGTTCAAGACTTATACTTACTGTTAAAGTATAAAATTTTATTTTTAAAATCAGTAGGTATTAAGCATTAAGCCTTAAATACAGTTTTAAACTGTCACACCCCGACCACGTAAAACAACAAACCACCAATGTAAATTGCCCATGTCTAAACCATTTGTCAAATGTCTTAGTGTAAATCATGTCAAAATTTTTATGTCAAAATGTAGTCCATGAAATATGTATATCAATATCAAAATGTCTATGTCAAATGTCAAATATGTAATGTGTAAACAAAATGTCATGTATGGCAAGTGATATATATATATATATATATATATATATATATATATATATCTACTGAGCCATAGATAAAAATGCACAAAACAATGTATTGAAGTAAAACGTGGTTTAAATCAATGTTATGTCTTGTGGAAATGCATGCTATACTGAATACAAACATTCATGCGGTATTGTAAAAATGCATACATCCAAGCCTTGTGACTGTGGTGATAAACCCTTAAACAAATTAAAGGACTATCTGTGTTTTGTTTTTATCGAATTCGGTCATTCCTTTCATCCAAACATACCTAGGATGTCAGGAACGGGAGTTGTCAATTCCTATGGTACCATTACCTACTAACGAGTGGCGTAGCTAACGTTTCTAAGCTATGTAAAGGATATTTATGGTATGTTTAACTTATGGTCTTGTTCTGGAATGTCTGTTACACTTCGGATTGGCATACTTTCGCAGTTTGTCAAGTTTAGTCCCTGTAAGCGAATTAACTTGAGTTTGCCATACCAAAGCCTTCAAAACTTATTTCTAAGTTATGTAAAGGTTATTTAAGGTGTGTTAAGCCTATTTCACTATTCCAGAGTGTTCGTTGTATTAAACTGGTTATATTTACGCATCAGTGCGCGTATAACCTTCCAGAAAGCGATTTAAAGTAGGTAGTGGTACCACAGGACTTGACAACTCCCATTCCTGAACCCTAGGTTTGTTTGGGTGGAAGGAATGACCGAATTCGATAAACACAATACAGATAAACCTTTAATTTGTTTAAAGGTCTATCACCACAGTCACAAGGCTTGGATGTATGCATTTTCACAATACAGCATAGATGTTTGTATCAGTATAGCATGCATTTGTTCCACAAAACATAACTTTGACTTAAACTATGTTTAATTCAATACCCTGTTTTTGTGCATTTTACCTATGGTTTAGTTGATATATTTCACATGCCATACATGATATTTTTTGATACACATTATATGATATACATCAAACATAAACATTTTGACATTGATATACACATTTGGTGATTTACATTAGACATGGACATTTTGATATGTTTTACACAATAACACTTGACAATTGATTTATACATGAACAATTTACATTGGTGGTTGGTTTGGGTAAATGATTTGAGTAACGAGGCGTGTGTAATATGATACAAACATGGTGGATACGCCGCTGGTACTTCCTATATATAAGTGTTGTTGGTGCACTAAATGTCTGCTGATTACGTCATTATCAAGTCTTGTGTCTAGGATTGTTTGAATGTTACACATTAGGTTTTAAGTTAGGGTTTTTATGTTGAACACACATGATTTCGCTTGAAAGGATATGTGGATGCTTGAAGCGAAATCAACATAACAGATTTTGCTTCAGACAACCTCAAGCGAAATCATGCTGCTCTATATATAGGTGTGTTGGTCATTTGAAGTGATAAGAGTTGTCATTGTACGTGTGACGAAGTGCTGACGGATCTGTATCAGAAAACCTTGTACAAGCACTCATATTAATCAGAAAAGAAAGATTAAAAGGATTAGAGCTGTTATGACTTAGTTTACTTTGATTCCGCCTCTGTAAACTAAGATGAATTGCCTTGACTGACGTTTGAAGGTCATAGAACGGTCCAACAAGTGGTATCAGAGCTCAGGACGAGGAGTTCATACCATAGCAGCGGATTATCTTCTTTCTACTCATTTCTTTTTACATTTTTCTGAACTGAACGAGTTCCAACGGTTGAAATAGTCTAATTTTCAAGTATAACGTGTAAAACGTAGTTTTAACAAAGCCTACAAAGATTCGGACTAAAATTCAGCTTAAAACATGTTAAAATTGACCTAAAACTAGATTTCTCTTGAAAGGTGTTCGAAATTATAGGTTGATTTCGCTTCAGATCTGATTGTTTGGACTGTTTCGCTTGAACTTCTGAAGCGAAATAGTGTTGTGATACTGGATTTCGCTTGAAATACCTGAAGCGAAATAGGACTGTTGGATTTCGCTTGAGACTTCTTGAAGCGAAATAGTGGATTTCGCTTGAAACAGATTGGAACTTGTTTGCTGAAGCGAAATAGTGGATTTCGCTTGAATCAGAATTGATAGTTGATTTCGCTTGGATTAAGTGTTGTTGCTTGATTTCGCTTGAACAAATATTATTGAGCTGTTTCGCTTGAAGCAGATTACTTCAAGTATTTCGCTTGAAGTTGTTGAATTTTCAAAACTTAAAATTTTTCTAATAGTTTGGTGATTTTGCAGGAACATTCACGATGGATGATCTTTTCATGAACCCGTTTAGCAATATGTACGCGTTTGCAGGAAATTCCGGAAACGATGATACTTCATCAAGTAATGTGGATGATAACTCGCGAAAAGAGAAGAAAAAGGAAGCTTGGGAATCAGAAAGTGCTTTCGGAACGTTCAATAAACCTCCAAAACTTATGGCTATTGAGGAGTACAGTCGATGGTCCAGAAAGTTTGAAGACTGGATGATGGCATTTGCGTTTACAAGCTGGAAAAGTCTGAAAAATGGTTATGACCAAGGAAACAAGAATGGGGAAGTTTTAACAGGATCTGATGAGATTGAATCATTCGTAGCCGAACAAAAGTGTGTGGCGTTGTTATTTCAGTCTGTTCGGGAGGATATCATTTCATTGATCGATTATTCAAATGCTAAAGACCTCTGGGCAAAGTTAAAACAGAAATGTTTAGGAAGTACTGATATCGTGAAAAACAAAAAGAAACTTCTTAGGAAAGAATTTGATATGTTTAGTTGTCTTAAGAATGAGTCAGTGTGTAAAATGATTGAAAGGTTCGGTCATCTGAAGCTGGAATTAGCAAGACATGATATCAGATATTCTGATGATGAGCAAGTAGACAAGTTGTTCGATTCATTTCCAGACGAGATGGAGTGGAGATATTATGCTCTCATGCTTAAGAACACTATTCCTTCTGAATTGTTGTAACCAGATTTGGTGATTGAGAGACTTGAAAGTCATGAATTGGAATTGAAAAAGACATACAAAGTTAATCATTCATCTTATCAACAGAATCTGGATCTATACTATCCAAAGAGCATGATGCCGAAAGCTACTTCACCAAAAACTGCATTTTCTGCTGAAAATGTGTCGACAGCCGGCAAAGAGAGTCAAAGTGATCAAAGCAGTGGAAGTCACAGTGGTTTTCACAGTGGATCTTCATTTTCTGGAAATGCTGATGCAAAGAATCGTTTTCAATGCAATATTTCAATAGACTTGAAGAATGCTCAAAATTTTGACGAAGAGTCGGCAAAGCAGCAAATGATCTTTCTAGCATCGGTGTTGGAATCGTATGAAGGATTGGTAGCTGGGAAGATTGGAAATACAAATCTGACGAAAGAAGATTACGATCAGATTGATCCAGAGGAAATGGAACTGATCGATATTCGTTGGGCTATGGCAAGTGCTGTTCGTCGTGCACAAAGATTCATGGAAATCACTGGCAGAAAAACAATTGGTGGTGCTTCTACTAAGCTGGGGTTCGATAAATCGAAGGTGACTTGCTTCAAGTGTAAGCAGAAGGGACATTTCAAGAGAGAATGCCGAAACGCTTATGCTGATGAATCAGAGAACCCTTTCAGAGATGATTACTACAAGAAGGCGATTTATCACCAGAATAAATCCGAGCCGCCGAGATTGAAGCAGGTTGAAGACAACAGAGAGAAATCTAGAGCTCTTGCAGTGATTTATGATGATGAAGGGTATGATTGGAGTCAAGAGGTTCTACCTGAAGAAGATGCGGTTGGTTACGCATTCATGGCGAAAAATGAACCTATTCCATGGAAAGATGAGAGAACTGAAGAGCAGAAGTATAAATACAGAAAGATGATTTCGGAAAACAAAATTACTAGACTTTCTAGAATTTATTTGGACGCAAAAAGAGCCAAAAGATGGGATCCAGACAGAGAGTGTTATCTTGATGAGTATGGAAATATTGCAGTTGATCACAAAACTCTTGATATAGAAGTCTTAATCAAGGAAATGAAAGAAAATGATGAGTATTGGCAACACAAATGGTGGGGAACTCCAACTTCGAAAATGATTGAAGAGGAGAAAGAAAGAAAGGAGAAAGAAGAGATCGAAGGAAAAGAATCCAAGAAGATTGATACTGGAGTTATCGATACTACACAAGAGTTGACTGCAGAGAATCTGGGAAAGATGGCTGACAAAGTGCTAGCTGCCAAAGCACTTGAGGTAGACTCTAACTCCGTGTCTGAGTCAAAAAGCCAGGTCAGTTCAGATATGTCAACAAATGCGTCAGGTAAAAAGATCGAAGGAAATGCTGATTGCAAAAATTGCAACAAAGATTGCAAATTTTGTAGCACAGTCACATATCTCAACATTAAGAAAGTTGAAGATCTGACAGCTAAGGTCAGAAATGTTGAGAATCAGATTCTTGATCGTGACAAAACAGTTAGAGCTTCAACTGAACGGATAAAAGAGTTAACTAAACAAATGGAAAATGATAAAATTGATCATGACAAAGTTAAAAAGGAAAACGAAAAGTTGATTCTTGAAAACCGTCAGATTTCTGAAAAATTTGAAAAACTCAAAAGCACAATGAAAGATTGTGATGATCGAAATGGTAAAACTTTTAAAGAAAATGAACATTTAAAAGCAGTGCTTAGAGTTAAAGAAGAATCAATCAACAAACAACTGGATGAAATCGCTAAATTGAAACTTAAAGTTCAAGAAGCTGTAATTGAAAACGAGCGAATCCAGTTGAAACTTAACAGTTACAGCTCCGCAAGCTTTGTTTTGCAACACATTATTCCTAAACCCATTGGGAAAGACAAAGCAGGCGAAGATGTGTATTGTGATGGAACTGGGGTGGGGTTTCATCAAGTTCCACCACCTGTTCTTGGTAATTACACGAAAAAGCAGTCTGGGTTGGTTGAAATTGAGGAAGAAAGTGAAGTTAAACTTCCTGAAAACATTGATGTCACGTTCACATCTTCCAATGACGAGGGTGTCCAAAGTGATGTGGTGAAAAGTGTGATAGACAAAGTGCTTAAACCGGATTGTGACACTTCTGAGGAGGATGGGGGTTTCTTGGACAAATACATTCAGAAATCAAAGTCCAAAAACAACTTAAGTGATGAACCGGGTCTTGTGATGTACAAGATGGCTGGATCTGATAAGTTGTATTCGGATTCTGAGTTTCCCATTGAGAATGTTAACATGAACAAGCTGACAAATGTTTTCAAATTGGTTGAAGTTGGGTTGTCAGAAGTGAACAGTTTGAAACAAACAAAAAGGCAAATGAATTTTGAAAAAGACAAAGCTTATTACAAAAAGCCTATTGTTCCACCACGTTTTTATAACAACAATCGAAACAATTGGTCGGGTGGTTATCGAGGTGGTAAGAGTTATCAGAAAAAGAGTTTTCAAAACAAAAGGTTTGCTGAAAAGGTGTTTGTGAATGGTTCAAGTTCACTTTCTGATGAGGAAAATGAAAATTTTTCAAAATCAAATGAAGAGTTCTTTGAGAAAATAGCTTCACATTATCAGTCTGAAGGCACAAGTCGAGTTGTTGATACTCGTACATGTTTTAGATGTAACAAAGTTGGTCACATTGCAAGAAATTGCACCAACTCCAAGCCTAAGACTGAAAATGTGAAGTTTCAACAGAAGAAAGTTGATGTGAAGGGTAAAGCACCAATCGTTGTTGAGAAAAAGAATGTGAAAAATGACAACATCAAATTGAAAAATGAACCCGTAAAGAAAGTGGTAACTAAAAATGACAAATTTTACAAGAGGGTTGCATTATCTCAACAAGTTTGGAAACCAAAAACTGAAATGAAAATTTCAACTTCTGAAGTGAAAAAGGCTGACGAATCAATTTCGATTGATTATGATGCAAGTTTTCCATCTTTGAAGGCTGAAAATTTCAAAATTCAAGTTGCTAGAGTCAAGGTTACATCTAAGGCTGATGAAGCCTGGGTGGACACCATGTTCGAATAAGCAGTTTGAATTGCCGGAGCTTCCTGGATTGCGAAGCATGAATCGGCATCTTTCTTGAAGTTGTTTAAGTCGTAGTTTGTTTTGTGCAGGATCTTCCACAATTGATATCCAGATGGATTATGGATAGTGGTGCATCTCGACATATGACAGGAAAAACTGCATTGCTGTATGATGTAAGGAACATTAATGGTGGTTATGTGGGATTTGCTGGTCATGAAGGTGGTTGAATTGTTGGTGAAGGAACGTTATCCAATGGGATTGTGACGTTTGAGAGAGTTAACTACATCACTGAGCTGGAGAACAATCTGCTTAGTATCTCGCAGATTTGTGACAATCAGTATACTACTCACTTCACTGATAAGGAATGTTTGATCTTGAAACCTGGTTTTGTTATTCCTGAAGAATGGATTATTATGAGGGCACCTAGAGTGAATGATTTATATGTGTTAGATATGTCTGTAGAAACTACAACTACTGGTCAAGCACATTGTTTCGTGTCTAGAGCAAATGAGAAAGAATCCAGATTGTGGCACCGAAAGATGGGGCATATTCACCTAAGGAAGATGAATCACTTGGTGCACAATGATTTGGTATTGGGAGTAAATATCAAAGGTTTTCATCTGGAAGGGGAGTGCATTAGCTGCATCAAAGGCAAGCAGAAGAAAAAGTCACACCCTATAAAGCAAGTCAATTCAGTTTCGAGACCTCTGGAAAGACTTCACATGGATTTGTTTGGACCTGTGAATGTCAAAAGCATTACAGGAGATTACTATTGTTTGGTCGTTACTGATAATTATTCCAGATTTTCGTGGGTATCTTTCTTGAAGACAAAAGATGAAACATTTGACAGTTTGATGGGTCTGTTCAGAAAGATTGAGAATTTGTACCAAAGGCGTATCAAGAGAATTCGAAGTGATAATGGTACTGAATTCAAGAACAGCAAGATGGAAGAATTTTGTGATGAAAGAGGTATTTTGCATGAGTTTAGTGCTCCGTACACTCCGCAGCAGAATGGAGTCGCAGAACGCAAAAACCGGACGCTAATCGAGACGGCTAGAACTATGCTCGCAGATTCAAAGTTACCGATTAATTTTTGGGCTGAAGTTGTTTCTGCCGCATGCTATACGCTCAACAGGGTTCTCACTGTCAAGAAGTTCAACAAAACATGCTTTGAGCTAATCAATAACCGCAAACCGAATTTGAAGTATCTAGAACCGTTCGGGTCACCTTGTACGGTTATAGAGCCTTTTGGAAAGTTTGGTCCGAAGTGCATTGAGGGTATATTTGTTGGTTATTCAAATCCATTAAGACGTGTCTTTGTTCCAAGTGAAAAGCGGATTATTGAAGCTGCAAATGTTGAATGTCAAGGTTACACAATGCCGCCGCAGAATCCTGGTGATTCATGGCGTTATCATTATGACAAACTTTGGGATTCGTTTGACATGAGAAAAGAATCAGAGGATGATGAAGATTTCTTTGATGAGTTGGATATTTTGCGTGAATATGAGTCGCAGTTAAGGTTCCCAGCTGAGTATTCAAGAAGACCACGGGAAACTTCAAATGATGATGAAGCAGGTCCAAGTAATGCTGGTGAACATGATGATGTCCAACAGAATGAAGTTGCTCAGGATAATCAGTCGATTCAGAATGATAATCTAGAAGCTGAAAACATGCCAGTATTTGATCATGGTGATTCAGATTCAAATTCTGAGGGGGAGCAAATTCAGATTTCAAGTCAAACAAACCAAGTTAGTGAACAAGATGCAGAGCAGAATGTTAATAATCTGGAGGGAAATGTAGATGTTCAAAGTGAAGTGATGCCGCGAACTTTTTCATATCATCCAGAGGAGTTGATCATAGGAGAATTACAAGCTAGAGTTCGCACTCGAAATCAGATTGATAAAGGGCTTACATGTTTTTATACAAAAGTTGCTCCGTTGCAAACTGAATTCTCATTAAGTTGTTTTATCTCGCAGATTGAACCAAGAACTTACAAAGAGGCGCTTACTGAAGACTCTTGGGTCAATGCTATGCAGGAGGAACTTAGTCAATTCGAGAAATTGGGAGTGTGGAAGTTAGTAGATTTGCCGGATGGTCATAGGAAAATTAACACTAAGTGGGTGTTTAAGTGTAAGAGGGACGATAGAGGAGTAGTCGTAAGGAACAAAGCTCGACTCGTTGTTCAGGGATTTAGTCAACAGGAGGGAATTGATTTTACCGAAGTCTATGCTCCTGTAGCACGACTAGAGGCAATCAGAATTTTCCTAGCATTTGCGTCTTGGTAGAACTTCAAAGTATATCAGTTGGATGTTAAATCGGCGTTTCTTTACGGGAAGGTCAAAGAGGAGGTTTATGTCGGTCAGCCGCCGGGCTTTACCGATCCAATCCACAAAAACAAGGTCTACTTATTGGACAAAGCGCTGTATGGTTTACATCAGGCCCCGAGAGCCTGGTACGAGACTTTGTCTCAACACCTACTAGCCAACAAGTTCATTCGTGGAAAAGTGGATGCCACTCTCTTCACTAAAGTCGTTGATGGTCATCTTCTGATAGTTCAGATTTATGTGGACGATATAATCTTTGGGTCGACGAATGAAAATCTATGCAAAGATTTTGAATCAGTGATGAAGCAGAAGTTTGAAATGTCATCAATGGGGGAGATGAAATTCTTTCTGGGTCTACAAGTTGAACAACTTCCTGAAGGAATTTTCATTCATCAGTCAAAGTATGTTCATGATATTCTAGAGAAATTTGGGATGTCAAGTTCTACTCCAGCTGCTACCCCACTTGCAACAAATCATGGGATTCATCCAGATCTCAACGGAGACAGGGCTGATGAAACTTTTTATCGATCCATGATAGGTTCTTTAATGTACCTAACTGCTTCACGTCCTGATATCATGTACCCAACGTGCCTCGCAGCAAGATTTCAGACTAACCCGAGAGCATCGCACATGATTATTGTGAAGAGGATATTGCGCTACCTGAAAGGAACTCCTTCATTGGGGTTGTGGTATCCTAGAAAAGGTGATTTTATGCTCGAAGGGTATTCCGATTCAGATTTCGGATGCTGCAAAGTCAATTCAAAATCAACAACTGCAGGATGCCAGTTCTTTGGTCCTAGATTGGTTACCTGGCAGTGTAAGAAACAAACGTCTGTGGCGTTATCTACTTGTGAAGCGGAGTATGTTTCTGCTAGCAGTTGCTGCTCTCAGATCTTGTGGATACAGCAACAGATGCGCGACTACGGTTTGCAGTTTCTTAACACACCTCTTTTTGTTGATAATGAGGCCGCTATAAATACAACAAAAAATCCAGTACATCACGCTAAAACTAAACACATAGAAATTCGTCATCATTTTATTCGTGATTGCTTTGAGAAAAAGTTGATACGAATTGAGAAAATCCACACAGACGAACAGAAAGCTGATTTACATACCAAAGCTTTTGATAAAAATCGGTTTAAATATTTGTTAAAACTGAATGGTATGAAGCTTCTGTCGGTGTCGGATGGCATAATTGGCGTTGATGAGAGTACTGTTGCGGATGAAGACGAGACACAATCTGCAATGGTTTGTCGAATTTTTACTTGTTTTGGTATTTAGGGGGAGTAGATGTTTGTACATAGTTTATTTTCAGAAAATACAAAAACAGTAAAAAATGCAAAAATACAAAAACATGATAAAATGAAAAAGAGCTTGTGTATATAGGGAAAATGATAGTACATCAGCTAGACGATCACAGTATGCTAAAGATTTGGAAAGTTTAAAAGAGTTAAATAATCTTACTGATGATGTGTCGATAGGTTTTCGTACATTTAGTAGATTTATTCGGGATATAAACCTAAATTCAAACTTGTGAATTCGTGGGGAACACTACTTGGATATATAGGTAACCCCTGAAATCTCGTTTGAAAGGTCTCGTAATCTGATATACTAGGTCTTTATACTCTATGGTATCTGGGGTATTATTCCGGGACTTCTGCTGAACGGTAGTTCTGACCTAGTCCCTGGCTAATACTTGCTTAAATGCTTGAAACACAGCATTACACCCTCAGCATGCTGAAACAATAAAATTGATATATGCTGCTGTTGTAAGCAAAAAGATCCTCTAAAGGGGACACACCGAAAAGTCGAAGCTGATATCTCTCTGCGTATACGGAAGTATCGATCTGAGATCCCTCGGCCCTCGCATACCTAAATTATATACAGATATCATTGTAGTATTCTCACCTGTAAGACTGATTATTGAGATTCTGGATACGGGAGTATATTCAAGAGGTGGGACACATGAATGATCTAAGTTCTTAATTCATTTAAATCGTATCCTGAATAAGTTGAACTTTGTATGAGAATTTAAGATGGATCAGTATATCGACAATCGAGGTAAATTGTTTAAGTCTAAGTATGAAATGTAGCTTAACGGTACTTGTGATTTGTCTGAAAAGTTGATATGATTCCCTGACACGCTTACCAAAAATATGTTTGTAAATAGTTTACTTTGTTTACTTTCTGAAATTTAAGTTTTCTGTTTTTCATTTTTTAGTTTAGAATACTTTGATAAAATCCAAAAAGATTTTATTTCTGCTTTATTTTCCGACAAACCAAAGTGGAAAGTTGATTGTTGGATTCTCAGTTGTTTGAAGCAGATGCAGGAAATTCTGGACTGAAGAATGAGGAGAGCTTACTTTGAAAAAGTTTGATTTGTTTGAAAAGTCAAAAACAAGTTCATTAACTTGATACTTGTTATTTTCAGAAAATGTTTGAAATTATTGTTTTAAAATCAGTTTGTTTCGTCAAAAGATCAACCAAGGTCATTAATTTGGACTTGGTAGATTAATTGAGTAATCAGGGTCATTAACTTGGACCTGAATACTTGAGTGGATTGTTATAACTGTTTGAGGTTGTGGTTTATGGTTGAAAAGATAGAATGGTTATGTTTGATGGTTGAGTAACAGGTCTGGACTTCATTATTCCCAATGGAAGCAATTTGTTAAAGCTTGAACCAGATTTCTCAGATTCTAGCATATCGAGAGGGGAAGTCTGTGAAAGGGGGAGTCTGGATCAACAGTTAAAGAGAAGATTGAAGTTTGAAGTTTAAAGCTTGAAGATAAAGATTGATGAGAGTTTTTACAATGTTTGAAGATTGTTAAAGACAAAGACTTGAAGCCAAAGACTTCATCAACATCCAAGGGGGAGTCTGTTGGTACACTAAATGTCTGCTGATTACGTCATTATCAAGTCTTGTGTCTAGGATTGTTTGAATGATTACACATTAGGTTTTAAGTTAGGGTTTTTATGTTGAACACACATGATTTCGCTTGAAAGGATATGTGGATGCTTGAAGCGAAATCAACATAACAGATTTCGCTTCAGACAACCTCAAGCGAAATCATGTTGCTCTATATATAGGTGTGTTGGTCATTTGAAGTGATAAGAGTTGTCATTGTACGTGTGACGAAGTGCTGACGGATCTGTATCAGAAAACCTTGTACAAGCACTCATATTAATCAGAAAAGAAAGATTAAAAGGATTAGAGCTGTTATGACTTAGTTTACTTTGATTCCGCCTCTGTAAACTAAGATGAATTGCCTTGACTGACGTTTGAAGGTCATAGAACGGTCCAACAAGTGTTTGTATAATATTACATATCGTAGCGTTATTTAAATCATTTCAGTATAGACATATTACATTTTACACAGATAACATATTTTTCAAGACATTGTTTCATACAACTCATTTTACTGGGTTATTTCATTAACCATACACCTTTCTTTTATACAATCGGATTTCTTATCGAGTTTTCATATGATTTATAAAAGAAAACACTTAACAAGATTCATGACAAATTTTTATTAAACCTTTCTTCTAAAAACCCAAGTCATGAATCCTTTTTTCACAAAACCTATGTATCTCACAGGCATTTTTATGCTGACGTACCTATTTTCACATGTGTTTTCAGGAGCTGTTGCTTAGGATGATGATCGTGACATTAGGGTGGACCTATGCCTTAGAGACTTAGAATGAAGATAAACTTAGTTTAATTATGTTCTGAACTCTTTATTTCCTGTTTTAAGACAATGTAACTCGCTTGTTTGAAAAATAATATATAACTTTGTATGCCATGGTTGTGAAACAATAATTCTGTTACAACACTCCCCGACGTTTCCGCCACGATTTGATGTTTTACGTGGTCGGGGTGTGACACAAGAGTTGGTATCAGAGCTCATGGTTATAGGGAATTAGGTTATTAGTAATGCTTTGACCTAGTCTATAACCTTCCTAGGACCCTAACGCGAGTTTACTTGCGTTTAGTCATAAGACAATACCGTCACCTATCCTTAGGCGACGACCTCAACAAGAACAAAAATTTCAAAACCGCTTTCAAAACTAATCATCTGTTCAAGGATGATTGATTACTAGGTTTTGAACCCTCGGTTATAAGGTTTTGAATCCCTTTGAATTTTCAAAACCTCGTCAAAGTTTGGGTCTTATAGTGTGAACACGTGCAATCTGGAAGAGTGGGTGCCTGTACTCTGAGTTTTCTGTCTAAGGCTAGAGTGTTCGTACAAATCCACATAATCGGACCAGTCACTCTTACCTGGAAGAGTGGGTGCCTGTACTCTGAGTTTTTTGTCTAAGGCTAGAGTGTTCGTACAAATCCACATAATCGGACCAGTCACTCTTACCTGGGAACTCTTGGGGTGAGTGTCCACTTATAGGCTAAAGCATGTCTTCGCGATACATCAATATGACCCGCTTACTTTGATTAGTCACCGTCTCATTTGTTTGCCTTAGGTAACAAACAAATGATCTCAAATTCTTATGCATTGCCATTCTGCATTGTTTATCCGATGACGTTTCACTTGTTTCTTCCTATATCTTTCATTTTCTTCTAGAATGTCTCTTCCTCTCAGCAACGGTCAAATGTCTGAGCGAACAGCCAAATTTGCCCAGCGAATAGGTGAAGTGATTCTGAAGACTGTGGATTTAGGCATTGCCATGCATCGTCTCCAGGATGAAGCCACTCAAGAGTCACCAAAGGAGACAGAGGCCAAGCCCTCACCTAAACCAAAGAAACGTAAAGCTTCAAAGAATCCCGCAGCGGTTGCACCAAAACAGGCAAGACCTAGCTAAGTGACAGCACCACCAGCCAAGAAACCAATCAAGGAATCAAAGACCATGGATGAACAGACTGGATCCCCTAAGAAGTCAAAGAAGCGAAAGGCTTCTCAGAACTTCGCCGTGGTCACTCACAATGGTCAAGCCATCCCCAACTAACCAGCTCAACCCCCTCCTAGGAAGCCATACAATGGAACTGCACCCTTGTGCAACCAATGTAACCTTCATCATCATGTTAGTGTGAAGTGTCGCAAATGCCAGATTTGTGGACTTATATGTCACACAGCAGGGGTTTGCTCAACTGCAGCTGTACCAAATCAAGCAAGACCCATCCGGGTGTCAACACCACCTGCTAAGAAGCAATACAAGGGAACGGCACCAATATGCAACAAATGTAATGGGCATCACCAAGCTCACTTACAGTGTCGTCTGTGTGTATCATGTGGGCGAGTTGGTCACCTGGCAAGTGCTTGTCGATGTAACCTGAACCAAGGTGGTCCAAATCAACCACAAGCCAATCCTGCTCAGGCTCGCTTCCCGCCTGGATCGTGCTACAACTGTGGCAAGATGGGTCATTTCGTGAATAAATGCCCGAAGCTTGCTAAGGCAAATCCAACCCATGGATGAGCATTTGGCTGAACAAAGGATGTTACTGTCTTATGCCTTTGTTTCGTTTGTTTTCTTGTATTGCGAAACAATATGTCTCGATCTTAAATAAAAGATGTTGTTCGCAATTCTGATATACAAGTATAGTTACATGTATGTATGGCATTCCCCTATGATACCTACATTAAGGAACTATGTTCCTTACAAACTACTTTTGTGAATTTTTCCCATTTTTGTGTTTACTCATGATTTCCTTGGTAAATTCTAAGTAC
Organism: Helianthus tuberosus; assembly: GCA_030545235.1. NCBI lineage: Eukaryota > Viridiplantae > Streptophyta > Magnoliopsida > Asterales > Asteraceae > Helianthus > Helianthus tuberosus. The sequence goes on along the minus strand of CM060410.1, from coordinate 119,806,678 downwards.
GCGTTTTATTCTAAGAAACGAAGTGCAGGAAATAAAGTGACATTATGAGTAATCGTGCTTCTATGCCTTTGAATCCTTGGTTAGATAACCAAGGATATTTTCAAATCTCATACCCATTACGTTCTGATTTCTTCAACATGCATAACATAAGTTTTCAAAACAACCTACATGATTTCAAAACATTCTATATATAGTTCGAAAACATTTTTAATATAGTGTATTTACTTAACATAACAAATGCACAAAGCTTTGTCTATGTTTTAAAAAACAACCCTCATGATTTCAAAATATTTCATATAGTTTGAAAACAATTTTAAGTAATATATCAAGTTCACGATTTCAAAAGCATCATTCATGTTTTCAAAAACCTTATACATACTTTTAAAATTCAACTCATGATTTTAAAACATTTTATAAATATACCTACCTAGTACACCTACTTTATGATATCAAAAGTATTATACATAAGGTTTCAGAAACGTTGAACACAATTTTTTTTAAGAACCCCATGCATAGTTTTCAAAAATATTTATCCTCATACATTGACTTAACTTTCAAATTCCGCTTCATATGTCGCCTTGGAATATTGAGCATCTCAACCTCATAAGCATTTTACTTCATGTTTTGACTTAAACACGTCCAATGCAAGGTTTCAAAATATCTTCAACTTCTAAATTCCATATGGGATCTTTTTATCTTCACAATTAGACCCTTGTGAATGATTTCCATTCAAATCAGAGTCCTTAATTGGATTCCTTGTGTACCTTAATTCGAACATTTCGGTTCTTTATAATCGAAATCGAATTTTCTCTTTAAAAGATCTTTCTATCTTTATAGTTAGATTCTTAGAAATATTTAAAGCACCAATCAAAATCCACTGATTGGATACCTGGTGTGCTTTGAATACATGTGCACAGTTAGCAGAACAAATTAACAAAATGATAACAAATCAAGTTAAACAATTTTGTGGTTATGTGATTATGTGTTTATGCATTATGTGTTTTCTTTTATGCATTTTTTTGTGTTTTTGTATACTCTGGATATTCGTTATCCAAATCCTCGTAGAATCTTTCATATCTTCATAAAAGGGATTCGTAGTAGGATATCCAAAGGTACTACCTTAAATCCTTAATGGGCTTCTATGTAATAGTTAAGACCCTTGGATTAAATAGTACCATTTCATAAGAGACCCTTTTAGTGGTCTAGTAAAAAAACATTGATTCAAAAATCTGGTTAAGAATGACATGTGATGATATAAGCTGAAAAGACTCCTTGGTTGTCTATTAAAATCATTTATTGATTTAATAAAAGGGACCCTATGGTGGTCTAGTCACATTCATCAGAGGGTTTGTTCATTTGGTTTTCCCCTACACATTATAAAATAGACTGTGTGGACTATGCAAGGAATTGTGTAATTATGGACGCGTACGTAATTATAAAATTCAGTGCACAGAAACCCAGTGAAACTTATTATGTGTAAGAACCGATAGTGACCACAATAAAAAAATGTGAACGATGTAATGGAGGTACGGTGGACGCACCAATAACACTTTATGTACTTGTATATAAGTGTCCCTCATACGTTGCAAGCATAATGTTATTAAAGTTACTGGAAGTTCAGAACCTTCACCAGTGTTGTTTTGTCTTTTCAAAATTCATGTTTCAAGCTCTCACAAGTTTCCTCTAAATAAATTTCTGGACGAAATTTCCTAAAGTAGGGGAGACTGTGACACCTGTGTCACTGTGACCATCAAACAAAAACCAAACCTATGAAATATTGTATTTCATACTTGGGATTTGCATAAATATGTGTATCTTCTTGCACATATCAATTCTTGTTCGATTTAAACTTTAAATCGCTTTCTGGAAGGTTATACGCGCACTGATGCGTAAATATAACCAGTTTAATACAACGAACCCTCTGGAATAGTGAAATAGGCTTAACACACCTTAAATGACCTTTACATAACTTAGAAATAAGTTTTGAAGGCTTTGGTATGGCAAACTCAAGTTAATTCGCTTACAGGGACTAAACTTGACAAACTGCGAAAGTATGCCAATCCAAAGTGTAACAGACATTCCGGAACATGAACATAAGTTAAACATACCATAAATATCCTTTACATAGCTTAGAAATAGGCTTTGAGGGGTTCGGTGTGCTGAAATAAACTTTTGGGTCATTCAGGGACTAAAAGCGTCAAAAAGTGCACAAGTTTGCACTTTCGAGCATAACTTACGTTTTGAATACATCCGGACATCCAAAAATTTATGTAAGCACTAAAATATTTTATTTTAGTGTTCGGCATGAGAAAAATCCATTCGTCGCACAATTTGGATCGTTTTTCGCGCTTATGCGCATTCCGTCGTAATTTAGCGAACATCGCGATCATACGACCAAACGAACCAACATCCGGCATATTTTTGAGCATTTTTCATGTCCACAATGTTTAGGAATCATTTTAGGGCCTTAAAGTTGGCTTGACGGGCCTTAGAAGTGTCGGAAATGAGCTTAAACACCAACAGGGACTGAAACTGTCAATATTGAAAAGTTGTTTCTGATCAGAAGGGCCAGGCGGCCCGCGTAAGCTCTTGGTGATCTCTTACGCGGCCCGTTTCAGCCTCCCAGATCAGTTAACTCAGTTTTAACAGCTGTTAACAGCTGTTATGCACTCCAAACTCACCCACACTTGCCCTTGACTGGTCATGAGGGGCCATTTTGAGTTACCACAAGGTTGCAACAAGTGTAGGGGCAAGATCAAAGCACGTTATTCGATAAACGATCCTAACGGTTCCAAGAATCCTATAAATACCCATCAAGTTCACTTGCAAAACCCACTTGAATTCTGAGTTTGTTCTCTAAGTTGGGGTGTTTTATCACTTCATACCTGAGAATACTTGGAAGTTCAATCTTGCGGGGACCCTTTGTAAGTGTTCTTTCGTTCTTTTCATTCATTTTAGCATTAAATTCAAACTGCATTTGACTTTCTGCATTGACCAGTTTATGGTCAATGCGAAGTTCTTTTGAACTTCATAACGTGAGCGTAATCACGATGGTTATAGTCCCTAGTGACTATACCTACTGATTACCACGTTATCTAGGCTCAGTGGCGAGTCGTAGTTTCGACCAAAATGCTCATTCTTGCGTATTTTGTAACCAAACTACACTTGGGTATCAAAACCGTTTGTTTTGATACCAAACCTGTTTTCTAAACTCAGTTAAGCAAGTTTTAACATGCTTAGCTCGTCACTTTTAGTTTAGTGCTTATATAGGGTCGTAAGGTAAGCGATCTAAACAATCGCTTATAATTTCGAACCCGACCCGTATGGTCGATCATTAGGATCCGACCAAACACATTAGGTGACCATAATATATAGGGAATAACCTTCCGAGGCTATACCTTATGGTCGCTTCGTTAAGTAGTTGTATGATAGGTAGTTTATATGCCTTAGGTAAATTACCAAAATACCCTTTTCATGTGTAATTGGTAATTAAGCATATGTAACCTAAACTTTCGTCACTTAACTGATTATGTAACATAATTAAACATGTTAGGGCATAATTTGCTTGTCATAGGACTAGTTAGGCGTTCCGAACGCGTTTCACGCGACCGACGCGTTAAAGTAGCATAAGCTACCTAAACGAGTCGTAATTAGGTTTCATTGTAGTATGTAGGCCTTGTTAAACCATATTACATGAGTTCCCCTACTCATTTGGTTTACGAGCCCTCATTCTATCCAATCCTCCGATTTTATGTCCGATATATTAACATAGTTACCTATATTAGGTGTCGTTTGATATCCGTGATCTCTAGCATTGATTGGTTGTTACTCAAGGACTACTAAGCAATCTCAAGTGAGTACATAGACCCCTCTTTTACTGTTTTCAAACTGTTTTGGGGTGAAACACATGTGCCTACTTGTTACTTTCGTGCTTTTCATGCTTTCATATCATATGCTTGTTATGTTCATTAGTACATTATAGTACATGATTTCATTACATTTTATGCTATGTATGTCCATTGTGTGCATACTTAGTACATCATTTTTATTACATTTCATGCTATGTATGTCCATTGTGTGCATACTTAGTACATTGTTTGACATTACATTTCACGCTATGTATGTTCATTTGATTACATACTTAGTGCATTGTTTTCACATGCTTACATTTTTGGTATGACATTTGGTTTGTTCAAAAGGGACAATATACATTCATTAACATTAGCTACGCCGTTCGTTAGTAGGTAGTTGTACCACAGGACTTGACAACTCCCATTCCTGAACCCTAGGTTTGTTTGGGTGGAAGGAATGACCGAATTCGATAAACACAATACAGATAAACCTTTAATTTGTTTAAAGGTCTATCACCACAGTCACAAGGCTTGGATGTATGCATTTTCGCAATACCGCATAGATGTTTGTATCAGTATAGCATGTATTTGTTCCACAAAACATAACTTTTACTTAAACTATGTTTAATTCAATACCCTGTTTTTGTGCATTTTACCTATGGTTTAGTTGATATATTTCACATGCCATACATGATATTTTTGGATACACATTATATGATTTACATCAAACATAAACATTTTGACATTGATATACACATTTGGTGATTTACAATAGACATGGACATTTTGATATGGTTTACACAATAACACTTGACAATTGATTTATACATGAACAATTTACATTGGTGGTTGGTTTGGGTAAATGATTTGAGTAACGAGGCGTGTGTAATATGATACAAACATGGTGGATACGCCGCTGGTACTTCCTATATACAAGTGTTTGTATAATATTACATATCGTAGCGTTATTTAAATAATTTCAGTATAGACATATTACATTTTACACAAATAACATATTTTTCAAGACATTGTTTCATACAACTCATTTTACTGGGTTATTTCATTAACCATACACCTTTCTTTTATACAATCGGATTTCTTATCGAGTTTTCATATGATTTATAAAAGAAAACACTTAACAAGATTCATGACAAATTTTTATTAAACCTTTCTTCTAAAAACCCAAGTCATGAATCCTATTTTCACAAAACCTATGTATCTCACATGCATTTTTATGCTGACGTACCTATTTTCACATGTGTTTTCAGGAGCTGTTGCTTAGGATGATGATCGTGACACTAGGGCGGACCTATGCCTTAGAGACTTAAAATGAAGATAGACTTAGTTTAATTATGTTCTGAACTCTTTATTTCCTGTTTTAAGACAATGTAACTCGATTGTATGATAAATAATATAAAACTTTGTATGCCATGGTTGTGAAACAATAATTCTGTTACAACACTCCCCGACGTTTCCGCCACGATTTGATGTTTTACGTGGTCTGGGTGTGACATATATGGTCCCATTTAAACAAACCAAATGTCATATCAAAATGTAAGCATGTGATGAAATGAAAATGTACTAAGTATGATGAACATACATAGCATAAAAAAGGTTATGTAAAACAATGCACTAGGTATGCACTAAATAGACATACATAGCGTGAAATGTAATGAAAACAATGTACTAAGTATGCGCTAAATGAACATACATAGCATAAAATGTCATGTAAAACGATGTACTAAGTATGCTACAAAGGACATACATAGCAAAAACATAATGAAATCATGTACTAATGAACATAGCAAGTATATGATATGAAAGCATGGAAAGCATGAAAATAACAACTAGGCACATGTGTTTCACCCCAAAATGTTTGAAAAACAGTAAAAGAGGGGTCTATGTACTCACTTGAGGGTGCTTAGAAGTCTTGAACAACAACCAAGCAAAGCTAGAGGGATCACGGGATCAAACGGCACCCTATATAGATAACTACATAAATAACCGGACCTAAATCGGGAGATTGGATAATATGAGGTTTCGTAAACCAAATGAGTATTGGAACTCATATGATATGGTTTAACAAAGCCTACATACTAAAATGAAACCTAACCTAAGTGCTTACGACCCATTATGACCCGTTTAGGTAGCTTATGCTACTTTAACGCGTCGTTCGTGTAAAACGCGTTCGGACCGCCTAACTAGTCCTATGACAAGTAATATATGCCTTAACATGTCTAATATAGTTACCTAATCAGTTTAGATGTCAAAATTTAGGTTACATATGCTTAAAATGAATTTATGCGTAAAAAGGGTATTTTGGTAATTTTCCTAAGGCATATAAACTACTTATCATACAACTACTTAAACGACGTGACCATAAGGTATAACCTCGGAAGGTTATTCCCTATACAACTATGATCACCTAAAGTGTTTGGTCGGATCCTAATGATTGACCAAATGGGTCGGGTTCGAAAGTATAAGCGGTTGTTTATGCCGCTTACCTTACGACCCTACATAAGCACAAATCTAAAAGTGACGAGCTAAACATGCTAGGACATGTTTAGTTAAGTTAGAAAACAGGTTTGGTATCAAAACAAACGGTTTTGATACCCTTAGAGTAGTTTGGTTAAAAATGCGCGAGAAAACGCATTTTGGCCGAAACTACGACTCGTCACTGAGCCTAGATAACGTGGTAATCAGTAGGTATAGTCACTAGGGACTATAACCATCGTGATTACGCCCACGTTATGAAGTTCAAACAAACTTCGTATTGACCATAAACTGGTCAATGCAAAAAGTCAAACACTGTTTGACTTTCGTGCTAAAACGCATAAAAGCATGAAAGAGGACTTGCAAGAGGTCCAAGAATGGAAGTTTGATCTGAAATTCCCAGGTATGAAGTGTTGTAACTCCAACTTAGGGAAATAATCAGATCAAGGGTGAGTTTGAAGCAAATAGGGGTGGGGTATTTATAGGAAAACCAAGACCGTCAGGATCGTTTCTTGAAAAACGTGCTTCGATCTAGGTCGTCCAAGTGTGCCCCTGATTTGTAATACCTTGGGCTGTCATACCCCCAAAATCCACACGCGGAGTATCACCGCTTGGAGGCGTGACTGACCAGGATCGAGCCACCAATCATATTGAACAAGCAAGTAAGTAACTATAAAAGTCCAACCAATACAATTGGTGTCCAAACAAACATGAGTTAAGTTGCAAAGCGGAAGCATAATGTTCAAAAACCAAAACATAAGTTTAAACGTTTCAATATTTAACATGGCACACAGCTGTCCATGTCCCACAACGACTCTTCCCCATGCAAGCTCCAGCTAAGTACCTATTGACCTGCAAAGCATGTAGTAACGAGTCAACAACAATGTTGAGCGAGTTCACAGTTGGGTGTTTGTTTAAAGTTCTTTCGAAAACAGTTTCCTTTAACTGGCATCCTGCCGTGGGGGTTACCCCATAGTTGAAAATGTGTTTTGTTTATTCCCGTTAACTCTGGCTATCTAGCCGTGGGGGCTACCCCATGTATAATTATCTGGCTCTTCGGCCGTGGGGGCTACCCCATGTATAATTTACTAGACTCGTTACCATATCGACTGCTGACTGTAGTCATGTTTATGTGCCCTGAACTGTCAATGTCTATCATCACTGACGTGCCCAGATCCATTAGTTCACGCCCGTCCTCTGCGGTACGGTGTGAGGCTTGTCAAACCTAAATAGCGCTATCTAACTAATGACCCGCTTGCCATTGGCCCGGCGATTAAGTCGATATAAAAAGGAGGGACTTCGTGATAGAGTTTTGGTCTAGTGAAGTTAACTGTCCATGAGGACGAGGAATTATATTCCTGAACCCGTACTGTCCTACCCAAGAAGGACGAGGAATCCATATTCCTTAACCCATTCCCAACCCCTGGGAATCCCATGCTTTGTAGAGAGTGTTAACTCACCTTAGGTTAGCTCGGTAGATAAACGAAAGGTCAATCGAGCTGCTAGAGGTCAACCACGTCCTAACATGGTTACCATACATGTCAGGTCTAGGTTCAAGTAGTGTACATATGATTACACAGAGTTAGCAAGTTATGAACACATGGGATACACGACATACACGTAAACGATGTCAGACAAGTAAATAACAAAGCCCAATAATACCCAGCCCAACATGTTGTGCGTTCAGCACAGCCTTGTGCGATCACGACATGTTGTGCGATTCCAACATATATTCGGCCCACACAAACAGAAAGCCCAAACATACATGTACGGCCCAATAATTATCAAAGGTTGATCTTGTGCGGTTCGGACAGAATTGTGCGATCCGAACGACTTGTGCGATCCAGTGGGTAGTGCGATTGTGTTTTGGGCCAATCGGCCCAACAGCAATAGAAATGTTCAATGAATGTGTGTGTGGCCCAAGCCTTGTGCGATCAGCACTATCTTTTGTGATCCACAAGGTCTTGTGCGATCATGCATATCCTGATTGTACATTGTGCTTAACGTGATTGTACCCGACTTGTGCGATTGCACCTTGTGCGATTAAATCAGATCTTGTACGATCTGATCTTGTGCGACCGAGAGGAGTCTTGTGCGATCCGTTTTACCATCCGAATTTTATGCTATTTAGTTACAATTAGTCAACAGTTTCCTATCTTGCATTTGATCAACCAATGCTAACAGTTAACAGTTTCCAATCATAAACAATAATCGATCAACAAGGGTTTTTTTTTAGCATCAAATCTCTATGAACCCTAATCATGTTTCAAGCATAACAATAACTTATCAAATCATATTATTTGGTCCGATTTCATGAACATACCACCGATTACATATATTCGATCCTAAATCATCATGCAACCTAATCCGAAAAAAAGACATGATAGTCGAATAACATCATCACACACATCCGATTACTAATACACATCTCGATCTAATCATACACATGTGAGCCGATTATTATGAACACTAAATCCCTAACCGTTTATATCAAAATCAAAACCTAACATCCCTAAATCATCATGTAAAACATGTAAGCCAACATATCAATAAACATACAATCAAAGTAATACACTAACCGATTAGAAGATAACACAAAGGTGATCCGAATCAAGAAGATCTTCGAGAGAGATGGGATGTGGCTGTCGTCAAGTTTGAGAGGAGAGAAAGAGAGTAGGGCTTGTAAACCTGTGTGATTAGGTAAAGTGTGAGATTTATACCAACACCCTATGTGTTGTGCGAGTTGATGGAGTGGGCCGAACCCAACTTGGGCTGCCCTAGGTTCGGATGCAAAGAGTATAGCCCGAATGGGCTTGTGCGAGTGGGTTGTGTTGTGCGCTTGGGCTCGTTTAGTTTATATACATACATACATACATACATACATACATACATACATACATACATACATACATACATACATACATACATACATACATACATACATACATACATACATACATACATACATACATACATACATACATACATACACATAACACATAACATAACATCAATCATAACATTCAATTACACCAATCAAGATCATATAATCACATAATGTTTTCACTGGTTACATCAAGGTACAAAAGATAGGTTCTGAAATACGAGTTGTCACATGGGCACTCAAATCCAGCCCCTAGGAAGCCCAAAAACCATTTGCAAGAGCTGGAACAGGCTGGAAATAGCTGGAAACCATTTCTACTGATCTGGTGGGTCCTTACGGACCGTATGGATAAGTGCTTACGGTCAGAACAGGCCCCTGAGTCTCCGAACTTGATTTTTGATGCGTTTTGACACGTTTAAGCCCCGTTAACCTCATTTTAAGGCTCAAATATGAAGTTAAAGTATAGGGAACTTAAAATATGCTCAAAAATATTTCGGATGTCAGTTCGTTCGGCCGTACGGTTACGTTGTTTGGTTAATTACGACGGAAGTCGTAACGGACGCGAAAAGGATCCAAATTGTGAAACGAATGAAGTTTTATCAAGGAAATCACTAAAATAAAATATTTTAATGCTTACATAAATTTTTGGATGTCCGGATGTATTCAGAACGTAAGTAATGCGCGAAAATGCAAACTTATGCACTTTTTGACGCTTTTAGTCCCTGAATGACCAAAAAGTTTATTTAAGCACACCGAACCCCTCAAAGCCTATTTATAAGCTATGTAAAGGATATTTAGGGTATGTTTAACTTATGGTCATGTTCCGGAATGTTCGTTACAGTTCAAATCGGCATACTTTCGCAGTTTTTCGAATTTAGTCCCTGTAAGCAAATAAACTTGATTTCGGCACACCAAACCTTCCAAAACTTATTCCTAAGTTATGTAAAGGTTATTTCAGGTATGTTAAGTCTATGTCTCTGTTCCGGAGTGTTTTTTGCATTAAACTGGTTATATTTACACATCAGGGTGCGTATAACCTTCTAGAAAGCGATTTAGAGCCCGAAATTGAACAAGAGTCCATTTGTGCAAATGATACACATATTTATACAAATCCCAAGTATGAAATACAATATTTCATTGGTTTGGTATTTGTTTGATGGTTGAAGTGACACAAGTGTAGGGGCAAGATCAAAGCACGTTATTCGATAAACGATCCTAACGGTTCCAAGAATCCTATAAATACCCATCAAGTTCACTTGCAAAACCCACTTGAATTCTGAGTTTGTTCTCTAAGTTGGGGTGTTTTATCACTTCATACCTAAGAATACTTGGAAGTTCAATCTTGCGGGGACCCTTTGTAAGTGTTCTTTCGTTCTTTTCATTCATTTTAGCGTTAAAGTCAAACTGCGTTTGACTTTCTGCATTGACCAGTTTATGGTCAATGCGAAGTTCTTTTGAACTTCATAACGTGAGCGTAATCACGATGGTTATAGTCCCTAGTGACTATACCTACTGATTACCACGTTATCTATGCTTAGTGACGAGTCGTAGTTTCGGCCAAAATGCGCATTCTTGCGTATTTTGTAACCAAACTACACTTGGGTATCAAAACCGTTTGTTTTGATACCAAACCTGTTTTCTAAACTCAGTTAAGCATGTTTTAACATGCTTAGCTCGTCACTTTTAGTTTAGTGCTTATATAGGGTCGTAAGGTAAGCGATCTAAACAATCGCTTATACTTTCGAACCCGATCCGTATGGTCGATCATTAGGATCCGACCAAACACATTAGGTGACCATAATATATAGGGAATAACCTTCCGAGGCTATACCTTATGGTCGCTTCGTTAAGTAGTTGTATGATAGGTAGTTTATATGCCTTAGGTAAATTACCAAAATACCCTTTTCATGTGTAATTGGTAATTAAGCATATGTAACCTAAACTTTCGTCACTTAACTGATTATGTATCATAATTAAACATGTTAAGGCATATTTTACTTGTCTTAGGACTAGTTAGGCGTTTCGAACGCGTTTCACGCGACCGACGCGTTAAAGTAGCATAAGCTACCTAAACGAGTCGTAATTAGGTTTCATTGTAGTATGTAGGCCTTGTTAAACCATATTACATGAGTTCCCCTACTCATTTGGTTTACGAGCCCTCATTCTATCCAATCCTCCGATTTTAGGTCCGATATATTAACATAGTTACCTATATTAGGTGCCGTTTGATATCCGTGATCTCTAGCATTGATTGGTTGTTACTCAAGGACTACTAAGCAATCTCAAGTGAGTACATAGACCCCTCTTTTACTGTTTTCAAACTATTTTGGGGTGAAACACATGTGCCTACTTGTTACTTTCGTGCTTTTCATGCTTTCATATCATATGCTTGTTATGTTCATTAGTACATTATAGTACATGATTTCATTACATTTTATGCTATGTATGTCCATTGTGTGCATACTTAGTACATCGTTTTACATTACATTTCATGCTATGTATGTCCATTGTGTGCATACTTAGTACATTGTTTTACATTACATTTCACGCTATGTATGTTCATTTGATTACATACTTAGTGCATTGTTTTCACATGCTTACATTTTTGGTATGACATTTGGTTTATTCAAATGGGACAATATACATTCATTAACATTAGCTACGCCATTCGTTAGTAGGTAGTGGTACCACAGGACTTGACAACTCCCATTCCTGAACCCTAGGTTTGTTTGGGTGGAAGGAATGACCGAATTCGATAAACACAATACAGATAAACCTTTAATTTGTTTAAAGGTCTATCACCACAATCACACGGCTTGGATGTATGCATTTTCACAATACCGCATAGATGTTTGTATCAGTATAGCATGCATTTGTTCCACAAAACATAACTTTGACTTAAACTATGTTTAATTCAATACCCTGTTTTTGTGCATTTTACCTATGGTTTAGTTGATATATTTCACATACCATACATGATATTTTTGGATACACATTATATGATTTACATCAAACATAAACATTTTGACATTGATATACACATTTGGTGATTTACATTAGACATGGACATTTTGATATGGTTTACACAATAACACTTGACAATTGATTTATACATGAACAATTTACATTGGTGGTTGGTTTGGGTAAATGATTTGAGTAACGAGGCATGTGTAATATGATACAAACATGGTGGATACGCCGCTGGTACTTCCTATATATAAGTGTTTGTATAATATTACATATCGTAGCGTTATTTAAATCATTTCAGTATAGACATATTACATTTTACACAAATAACATATTTTTCAAGACATTGTTTCATACAACTCATTTTACTGGGTTATTTCATTAACCATACACCTTTCTTTTATACAATCGGATTTCTTATCGAGTTTTCATATGATTTATAAAAGAAAACACTTAACAAGATTCATGACAAATTTTTATTAAACCTTTCTTCTAAAAACCCAAGTCATGAATCCTATTTTCACAAAACCTATGTATCTCACAGGCATTTTTATGCTGACGTACCTATTTTTACATGTGTTTTCAGGAGCTGTTGCTTAGGATGATGATCGTGACACTAGGGCGGACCTATGCCTTAGAGACTAAACATGAAGATAGACTTAGTTTAATTATGTTCTGAAATATTTATTTCCTGTTTTAAGACAATGTAACTCGCTGGTTTGATTAATAATATAAAACTTTGTATGCCATGGTTGTGAAACAATAATTCTGTTACAACACTCCCCGACGTTTCCGCCACGATTTGATGTTTTACGTGGTCGGGGTGTGACATATATGGTCCCATTTAAACAAACCAAATGTCATATCAAAATGTAAGCATGTGATGAAATGAAAATGTACTAAGTATGATGAACATACATAGCATAAAAAAGGTAATGTAAAACAATGCACTAGGTATGCACTAAATAGACATACATAGCGTGAAATGTAATGAAAACAATGTACTAAGTATGCACTAAATGAACATACATAGCATAAAATGTCATGTAAAACGATGTACTAAGTATGCTACAAAGGACATACATAGCAGAAACACAATGAAATCATGTACTAATAATGTACTAATGAACATAGCAAGTATATGATATGAAAGCATGGAAAGCATGAAAATAACAAGTAGGCACATGTGTTTCACCCCAAAATGTTTGAAAAACAGTAAAAGAGGGGTCTATGTACTCACTTGAGGGTGCTTAGAAGTCTTGAACAACAACCAAGCAAAGCTAGAGGGATCACGGGATCAAACGACACCCTATATAGATAACTACATAAATAACCGGACCTAAATCGGGAGATTGGATAGTATGAGGTTTCGTAAACCAAATGAGTATTGGAACTCATATGATATGGTTTAACAAAGCCTACATACTAAAATGAAACCTAACCTAAGTGCTTACAACCCATTATGACCCGTTTAGGTAGCTTATGCTACTTTAACGCGTCGTTCGTGTAAAACACGTTCGGACCGCCTAACTAGTCCTATGACATGTAATATATGCCTTAACATGTCTAATATAGTTACCTAATCAGTTTAGATGTCAAAATTTAGGTTACATATGCTTAAAATGAATTTATGCGTAAAAAGAGTATTTTGGTAATTTTCCTAAGGCATATAAACTACTTATCATACAACTACTTAAACGACGTGACCATAAGGTATAACCTCGGAAGGTTATTCCTTATACAACTATGGTCACCTAAAGTGTTTGGTCGGATCCTAATGATTGACCAAATGGGTCGGGTTCGAAAGTATAAGCGGTTGTTTATGCCGCTTACCTTACGACCCTACATAAGCACAAATCTAAAAGTGACGAGCTAAACATGCTAGGACATGTTTAGTTAAGTTAGAAAACAAGTTTGGTATCAAAACAAACGGTTTTGATACCCTTAGAGTAGTTTGGTTACAAAATGCGCGAGAAAACGCATTTTGGCCGAAACTACGACTCGTCACTAAGCCTAGATAACGTGGTAATCAGTAGGTATAGTCACTATGGACTAGAACCATCGTGATTACGCCCACGTTATGAAGTTCACACGAACTTCACATTGACCATAAACTGGTCAATGTAAAAAGTCAAACACTGTTTGACTTTCGTGCTAAAACGCATAAAAGCATGAAAGAGGACTTACAAGAGGTCCAAGAATGGAAGTTTGATCTGAAATTCCCAGGTATGAAGTGTTGCAACTCCAACTTAGGGAAATAATTAGATCAAGGGTGAGTTTGAAGCAAATAGGGGTGGGGTATTTATAGGAAAACCAAGACCGTTAGGATCATTTCTTGAAAAACGTGCTTCGATCTAGGCCGTCCAAGTGTGCCCCCTGATTTGTAATACCTTGGGCACTCAAAACCAACCCCTAGGAAGCCCAAAAACCATTTGCAAGAGCTGGAAATAGCTGAAAACCATTTCTGCTGATCTGGGGGGTCCTTACGGACCGTATGGATAAGTGCTTACGGTCCGTAACCCTTGTGCAGACTAGCAAAGTTTCAAAAATGGCAGAACAGGCCCCTGAGTCTCCGAACTTGATTTTTGATGCGTTTTGACACGTTTAAGCCCCGTTAACCTCATTTTAAGGCTCAAATATGAATTTAAAGTATAGGGAACTTAAAATATGCTCAAAAATATGTCGGATGTTAGTTCGTTCGGCTGTACGGTTACGTTGTTCGGTTAATTACGACGGAAGTCGTAACGGACGCGAAAAGGATCCAAATTGTGAAACGAATGAAGTTTTATCAAGGAAATCACTAAAATAAAATATTGTAATGCTTACATAAATTTTTGGATGTCCGGATGTATTCAGAACGTAAGTTATGCGCGAAAATGCAAACTTATTCACTTTTTGACTCTTTTAGTCCCTGAATGACCAAAAAGTTTATTTAAGTTCACCGAACCCCACAAAGCCTATTTCTAAGATATGTAAAGGATATTTAAGGTATGTTTAACTTATGGTCATGTTCCGGAATGTTCGTTACAGTTCAAATCGGCATACTTTCGCAGTTTGTCGAATTTAGTCCCTGTAAGCGAATAAACTTGATTTCGGCATACCAAACCTTCCAAAACTTAATCTTAAGTTATGTAAAGGTTATTTAAGGTATGTTAAGCCTATATCTCTGTTCTGGAGTGTTTGTTGCATTAAACGGGTTATATTTACGCATCAGGGTGCGTATAACCTTCTAGAAAGCGATTTAGAGCCCGGAATTGAACAAGAGTCCATTTGTGCAAATGATACACATATTTATACAAATCCCAAGTATGAAATAAAATATTTCATTGGTTTGGTATTTGTTTGATGGTTGAAGTGACACAAGTGTCACATAAACCATATTATGCGCTTAATAAGCGTAAAAGTCGGCATTTGACGATATTTGAAGTGTTTATAAAATTTTGAAGTTTTGATCAGTCTCTAAAGCTTAAAATATTTTATTTAACATATGAAATCAGTAGGAAAAGGTTCGGTATCAAAATGATATGTAAAACACATTTTATTAATGAAAAGGGCATTATCGTCAATACCGAATTTACATTAGAACTCTATGTTATGGTCAGTATAAAATTTGAAATAAATTTCCAAAAATCCCTAAATATTATTTCATAATAGTGGGTGGCAAGTTAGGTGCAAAAATTGGGTTTAAATATGATTTATGCCTAAAATGCAATTTAATTAACAAAAAACTTTTGTTTTACGATATCTTGCATAACTTTTATTTTAGACCAGGAACTGATGTCAAATTTTTAGGACATACTTATATATCAGTAATGAAACTTTTTGTCCTCTCACATTTTCAAAAATCTTGTTTTTATGTCAAAAAGGAAAAATGGTCAATTTTAAGCATTTAACGGAAACATGCAATGAACTAAGATTTCTATGGAACCGTATAGTATAACCTCAGAGGGTTATACCAACATGTAATGTGGTCCCAAAGGAACCCTAAGGCATAACTAAACTAAACTAAATCGGGTCAGAACTGAAAGTCAAAGCAAAAGTCTACTTTTACGACTTTCGGTTGCGAACCGAGCCTAATACTCCGAATTGTCGGGTTGAACATGCCTAAACATGTTCTTATATTATTTACCAGGTTATTTAAGTGATAAAACGTAATTTATAGTTCCTACATCATCAGTTATGAATTATTTTGTAAAAACTGACTCGTTTGAATTTTCTGTTAAGTAGTTTGACCCGACAATTGACTGAGATAACGTGATAATTAGAAGGTGCCCTTTTAAGGGTTTATCAGCTACTTAATTACCAACACATAGCCACTTTCAATTAGAATAATGGCTGGATCGTTAGCGATTAATCACCAAGTCAAAGTTTAATTACGATATCTTTGACTTTCGGTCATTAAGCTAATAAAATATTAACTACAGAAGCTAAGAACGCTTACAAGGGTCCTTAGCACGAATATTGAACTTGAGAAAGCTTCCTAGATAACCAGGATGCTCCAGAGAAGTGATCCAAAGCTTAGAAATTGGGAGTTTGAGAATGTATGAAAATTTAAACTTGCAAGTGAGAATGCTGCCCAAAATTCACCTATTTATAGCAATTGTGAACCTCTCCAGATCAATCCAGGTGTCTAGTGATGTTCTCTGATGAATACAGGTGTCCCAAGTGGTTTTGAATACCAGCAAATAGTCCTTAGTATTGAGTTAAGGCATGCAATGGTGAAGAAATGGAAGAACCTCCACCTGTGCATGGTTTCTGCCCATTTTAGGCCGTCATTTCGCGCGATGGCAGGGGAGTGTGGGTGTGGCGCGACGCCACCACTTGGGTGACCAGCAAAACAAGTTTTAAACATGGCAGTTTCAACCCCTGGACCTTTTAAAACATAAAAACTTCCATTTCAAGCACTTTTAACCCATGAAATTTATATTTGGATGATCTCTAAGATATAACCAAACATTGTTAGGTCTGGTGTCGTTAAATGATAACCGAAAACACAAGTTTTACCTCGTTGACGCTTTTAACCCTTTATTTACGAAAGTTAACGTATTTAATATCAAACGATATCGAAACCTCGTGAATTTTTCGTCACTTGTTCTTGAGAGTATAATTAATCCCTAAAAAGCCCCGGGTTCGTTAAAAGGTCACTCAGAAGTAGTAAATTAACATGTTGACACATTTAACCCTTGCGTCTTGTAAACTTGCACTTTCTTTCATGAACAGCTTCATACGTTTCACAATTCATTCGTTTAAGAGTATAAACATCGTGTAGGGTTGTTGAAAGGCAAAATTTTCAAACATTGACACTTTGGATCCTTCTACACACATACTTTCTTTGTTTGTCAACTTTAGTCCCTCAAAATCAATTCATTACACGTGTAAAGTTCATGACACGTGTCTTTATTATATTGGGCATGATTTTCTGAGGTGTTACATCCTCACCCCCTTAAAAGAAATCTCGACCTTGAGATTTACTGAAATAAATGAGGGTATTTCTGTTTCATCATGGATTCAACCTCCCACGTGTATTATGGGCCTCTATGTGCATCCCATTTCATTTTTACGATCGGCACATGCTTTCTTTGAAGCTTCTTAACCTGTCGATCCTCAATCGACAAAGGGTTTTCAACGAACTTCAAGCTCTTGTCAATCTGCATGTCCTTATGGGACATTTCTAGCGATTCATCGGCTAGACATTTCTTTAAATTGCAGATGTGGAATACATTATGTATCCCACTAAGCTCTTCGGGTAGATTCAACTTATAGGCCACACTTTCGACACATTCGATGATCTCGAATGGTCCTATGTACCTTGGGCTCAGCTTGCCCTTTTTGCCAAAACGCGTCACCCCTTTCCAGGGTGATACTTTGAGTAGCACCTTATCACCAATTTCGAATTTTAGTGGTTTCCGCCTCATATCTGCATAGCTTTTCTGCCTATCCCTGGCAGCTTTCAGACGATCACGGATTTTAACAATCTTATCCGTCGTCTCGAGGACTATATCAGGTCCTGACAGTTGGACTTCTCCAACTTCCGCCCAACAAACTGGCGTTCTTCACTTTCTTCCGTACAAGGCCTCAAAAGGCGCTGCTTGGATGCTCAAATGATAGCTATTATTGTATGAAAATTCAATCAAAGGAAGATGGTCATCCCAACTTCCACCCAAGTCTATAACACAAGCTCATAGCATATCGTCTAGCGTTTGAATCGTACGCTCGCTTTGCCCATCTGTCTGGGGATGATATGCAGTGCTGAAATTTAAACGAGTGCCTAAAGATTGCTGAAAACTTTTCCAAAAATGAGATGTGTATCTTGTATCCCTATCAGAGATAATAGATACTGGCACACCGTGGAGAGATACTATCTCATCCATGTACAGCTGAGCTAGCTTATCAGAGCTGTGCGTTTTTTTAATAGGTAAAAAGTGAGCTGACTTGGTCAGTATGTCGACTATAACCCATATCGTATCATTCCCATGTTTCGTCCTTGATAACTTTGTAATAAAATCCATAGTTACCATTTCCCACTTCCAAGTGGGAAGTTCAGGCTGTTGTAGCAAACCTGACGACTTTTGATGTTCAACCTTAACCTGTGTGCACGTCAGACATTTAGCCACATAAGTGGCTATAGATTTCTTCAAACCTATCCACCAATAATTTGCCTTTAGATCCTGATACATCTTATCACTGTCTGGATGAACTGAATATTTTGAACTATGAGCTTCCAGAAGGATCACATCTCTAAGTCCTCCATGGATTGGAACCCAGATTTGACCATTTAATCTAAGGATTCCATCCTTGCCATAAGACAATTGATCAGCAGTTACGCCTAACTTCTCATTCGGATAGTTAGTTTCTAATACAGCTTCCTTTTGAGCGGCTAACAACCTTTCATTCAAGCTGTTCTTTAGTTCAATGCTTTTGGCATTGATCCTAATAGGTTTGATCCTTTCTTTCCTGCTCAAAGCATCAGCGATTACATTTGCCTTTCCAGGATGATAGCGTATCTCACAATCATAATCGTTCAGTGTCTCCATCCAACGACGTTGCCTCTTGTTAAGATTTTTATGGTTAAACAGATGTTGAAGGCTCTTATGATCAGAATAGATCACACATTTGGTTCCATAAAGATAGTGCATCCAGACACCCAATTCCAAATCATGGGTGGTGTAATTCTTTTCGTGCATTTTTAATTGTCGTGAAACATAGGCAATGACCTTGCCTCTCTGCATAAGCACACAACCCATACCTGTGTGCGATGCGTCGCAGTACACAACAAACTCTTCAATCCCTTCTGGCAATGTCAACACAGAAGCATTGCTTAATTTATGCTTGAGGGTCTCAAAAGATTCTTGTTGCTTGGGACCCCAGTCAAACTTGACATTCTTGCGAGTTAACGAAGTTAAAGGTGCAGCAATCCTAGAAAAGTTTTCAATGAAACGTCTGTAGTAACCTGCTAGACCCAAGAAGCTACGAATCTCTGTAGGTGTTTTAGGTGCTTGCCAATTCATAATCGCTTCAATCTTAGCGGGATCCACCTGGATACCACGCTCGCTTACCACATGTCCAAGAATTTGGACTTCACGAAGCCAAAACTCACATTTAGAGAACTTTGCGTAGAGCTTCTCTTGCTGCAGGAGTTTAAGCATACACCAGAGATGTCTTTCATGATCGGCTTGATTCTTTGAATCAATAAGAATGTCATCAATGAAGACAATGAAAAACTTGTCTAGATACGGCTTGCAAACACGATTCATGAGATCCATGAATGTTGCAGGTGCATTAGTGAGCCCGAAAGGCATCACCAAGAACTCGTAGTGGCCACATCGTGTTCTGAATGCAGTCTTGTGCACGTCTTCGGTTCTAACCTTCAACTGATGATATCACACCCCCAGAATACCTCATGCGGAAAGCCCCGCGAGGCGTGTGACGTACCAGGATCTAGCCACCAATCATATTAAACTCATAGGTATATTTAAATAAAACTTTCATTTATTAACATCAAGTGTTACAACGTTACAAATAATTCACAGTATACAGCGGAAGCATAATTCATTCATTAAGTGTTTATAAACCATTAGTCTTGTGTTGCGATTCCATGTAGCTCGACCCATGACCACTCCAGCCTCCCAGACAACAAGTTCCAGCAATATGCACCTAAAGGCCTGCAAGTCATGTAATAACGAATCAACAACAAAGTTAAGCGAGTTCACAGTTGGTTGTCCATTTTATAGTTGTTCCAAAAACCATAAGTTCTTTCGAAAACTAATAGTTAACCAGTTCTTGTTTCCCAAACCATATTCAGTGGGGGCTACCCCATGTTGTAAACCACTAGACTAGTTATATATATTGGCGTCCTTCCCAACCAAGGACGGAGGTACGTATTCTACCCAACCGAGAATACGCAGGTTAAATATAGGCTTCCTTACCAATCCGAGGACGGAGGTACGTATTCTTCCCAATCCGAGAATACGCAGGTTTAGTGTAGGCGTCATTCCCAATCCAAGGACGGAGGTACGTATTATTCCCAATCCAAGAATACGCAGGATTAAATGTAGTCTATTAGTGGTGAATATACAGGTTTCATCTTAGCTTCTTAATCCCATTCCCAACCCACCGGGAATCCCATGGATTAAGAGTAGGAACTCACCTTGGTTTGCTCGGTAAGACTAGTTACTTGTTTAACAGTTGATCAAACACGTCCTAAAAGGGTTACCGATAACAGTCAGTTCTACATGCACACGGACCACATCTTTCACGTACAAACAATTTGTGTGTTTATTGTTCATATGAAGCACAATTACTATATATGTAATACACACACGTAATTCAACTCATGATAGTTAGCTCAATCACCTAATGTCAGCGATTAATCACCCAATATGCAATAAGTCAAACATACCACATACATACATTCATGATTTACTAGCACACAATTCAAACCCACTTATTGAACCTGTGTGGCCCATAACTCATGCAAAGTCCAACAGAAAATAGGTGATCCGGTTTCCAAAACAGCCCATGTGAAACGTTACCCAAGGTTGTTACCCAGCCCTAAGCATGCAGCCTATACTTGGTCCCGACCCACGGCCCACACCGGTTTCAATCAAAATCAACCCACGATTCTCTAGTTATCATCAAACGTTTACTCATAGCAATTAAGAAGTCAATTCAAGCAATCAAGTTATTTGTAGAGCTCGAGGCTTTCACCATTATATATAAGCAATACACCCAATTTACATGTTATCCAACCCTAGATCATTAATTCACAACATACCCAATATAATCACTATCATATTAAACAATACCAATCATTAGCATACTAGTCGGTCATCCACATATTCATCATAATAACAATCCTTCAATCGCAGGTATCATTCCATTACATTATCATCATCATGCAGTTCGAAGTCACAATAAATTAACCACAACAATCATGCAATATCATATTAGAATCGGTCCAATCATGAACAACCAAAAACATTTTCATTCATTCAATATTAAAAGGATTCGGTCACATGGCTCTGACATACAATTAATGAAAAGATGATTGTTTCTAAAGGCCCAATCAGATTCAATTGTCATGATATCACATGCTATTTATCAAATTGGTGGACTGCAAGTATAAATGATGAGCTGACAACTTTGAACTTCACAATCACATGCACAAGAAATCAGTAGCTGACAACCATATGCAAACATTATCTATCGTTTTTATCAACCACTATGCACGAATCCTTATTTCCTTAATTCAACCATCTACGGTCTAAACAATATATGAATCAACCATATCATGTAGCAATCGACACATAATCATCATTTAATCCCCATCAAGTATCATTGAAGGGGTAAGGTCCCAAAAACCTCATAAAAAGGATTTGAGACCATACCACAGACTAACTTTTCTAGCCTTTTGACCTTGCGCGGCTGCGCACTGGTCCTGCTAAAGGAACAAAGAAGTCAGTAGCTTGTAATCGCGCGCCCAAAAGATAACATAAATCTTTGCGCCGTCTCCTATTCAACAAAGGTTTAGAAAGCCTTTGCTCAATACTTCCGCCACAACACCCAGACTTGGATATTATTTTACCCAGACTTGGGGTTTATTTGTCTATATCCACATAGTAAGGTGTCACACTGGATTATGGCAGTAATCTTCTAGAAAAAGATATAATCGTGCATCACCCAGACGGTTATAACCGTCTGGACACGTGTCGTCACCAGAAGCAATTCTGAAATCACGACAAAGGCATGCAATCGGGAAGTAATCTCCACTTCATCTCTTTCCACGTGGCGATCCCCTAGCCACAGATCAAACCACGATCCGTGTGCGTTCACTTCGGATCGAGGTTAATTAACATCAGATCAAAGAAATCAAACGGAAGAAAAATAACCGCTACGGTGTTAAGCATTTTCCGTTATCTTTTCAATAACAGGTTTTCCCTCCCAAAAACTCCCGGTTATAAATAAGAGAACTGTTCAGGTATAAACTCAGACTACTCTCACTCTTCAAATACTTATCTTCTCCGATACCAATACTTATTCTCACGCCGGAGTCGGGTCAAGGAGAGAACCTTCTTCTCCCCTTGGCGAGGCTAACGATGTTCTTTTTTGCAGAGCTACCGGAGAAGTTAATCTATCACGAACTGAATCAACCGAGAGAGAGCTAACCTTTTATGCGGATTCAAACCCCCTAACTATCTCGGTTCCGACCATTTAGTTAGTGTTTCTTCATTGGCGCCCACCGATTTCTCTGTTTTTTCAGTTTTGTCTCGTTTCGATTCAGTTTCCCTCATTTCTCTGTTTTCATATGGCAGAGAATTCATTACCTCACCCATCAGGTCCTCGGTCTGAATTTAAGGGTTCTACAACCCCAAATACTCAGATCGACGGAATCATGGGAATCAATACAAGTAACAATCTCTTAGGCGAAAAGGACTCCTCAGATCGACTCATAGAGTAGAGTTCCAGAATACGGGATCGGCAGATTCCAGAAAGCTTTGAACCAAAATTTCACGCAAATTATCAGATTTGAGTCCCCAAACATCAGATCTGATATTCGGCAAGAAAGTAACAACAGTCATTTAGGAGGAGTTACTTCCCTAAGGCAAACGGGAGTTCATAACCGTTCAGATCTATTCATGGAGAAAAAACTCCAGTGTACTGGTTCAACAGTTTCCAAATCGCCAGGAACCAAATTTTCCACAAATACTCCAGATTTGGGGGTTTTATCTAAATTCTATGATCAACGAGCTGCAGACCTGAAGTCGCACAACGCATAACTTCCGGAGCTTTGCTTCTTGAGGCTATAAGCCTTGACTAATACGATTTTCGTCAAAACCTAGGTACTACAAATTCCTCTGAAACATCCTTTTGATTTTTCCTTAAACAAAATAAGGAAGAGAGAACAGATTCCCGAATTCTTTTACATAACGTGAACACCTTCTAGCATACACTAAACAGTTGGTGCTATCACTTATAAACATTTAAACTGGCACTTATACTAATTCAAATGCCATGACTTTTCAACATGAAAGTGTTACAATCTGACACTTATCCGCGCTATAACGGATATATATGCACAAGCATTTGTATTGACTAACATAATTAGAACGTCTATATCTATACAACTGGTACTTAAAATTTGATGGATGAAAGAAATCATTAAAAAAGACATACGCAATCCGTTATCTTTTCAAGATGATGGGAACAATATAAATCCTATTGTTGCGGTATAATACCGCCGATTGAAAAATCACATCAAAAATTGTGGTAAAACTTATACTCCTTATTTAAGGATAAGAGCACGTCAGTCTCCATGCGAGTTGAATGCTCCTTTACATACGAGCATCTCAGTCTTCATGCGAGCCTGCTTCTTTACATTTGAGCACATAAGTCGCCATCCGCGCATGCTTCTTTACATTTGAGCACATAAGTCGCCATCCGCGCATGCTTCTTTACATTTGAGCACATAAGTCGCCATCCGCGCACGCTTCTTTACATACAAGCACGTAAGTCGCCATCCGCGCATGCTTCTTTACATACAAGCACGTAAGTCGCCATCCGCGCATGCTTCTTTACATTTGAGCACATAAGTCGCCATCCGCGCATGCTTCTTTACATTTGAGCACATAAGTCGCCATCCGTGCATGCTTCTTTACATTTGAGCACATAAGTCGCCATCCGCGCATGCTTCTTTACATACAAGCACGTAAGTCGCCATCCGCGCATGCTTCTTTACATACAAGCACATAAGTCGCCATCCGCGCATACTTCTTTACATTTGAGCACGTAATTCGCCATCTGCGCTTGCTCCTTTACATACAAGCACGTAAGTCGAAATCCGCGCTTGATCCTTGACACATGAGCATTTAAGTCGCCATACGCGCATACTCCTTTGCTTACGAGCGAACACACATACACTCGCTCCTTTACATACGCGCAACCCTGACAAACACGCTAGTACAATCAACAAGCACCAAGGTTTGCACAACCAGTTCCTACGATGAGCAATCACGTACTATTCACTATCTCCACATCCCTACTCACAGTTAAGGACAGACTCAACTAGCATGATCAACAACTATTCCTCACAACGCGCAGCAACCAGCCAAGCTGTTCAACAAATCAGACTTATACAGGCAAGGTATTTTTTAACCCCGCGCCCTATTAATACAAAGAATATCTTTACATGATTTTGTTTGTTACAAATTGCATGTAATTCCTTTGGTATACGCGAAAACAGTATGGTGAGCATTGTAAGCCTCATGAACGGTCTAAAAAAGAGCAGCCATGCGCACAGTCTAGGCTTACGTTCGCGCATGAGCACAATACCATTTTCATTCGCTCTACCTAAACAAAGTAATTATACACATGCAACATATTGTAATTCAAACATAAATCAATAATCACAAAACATAAATGCATAACATTGCATTAACAAGGAAAAGTTACTAGTACAGCAAGGCACCTTTAGCAGCATTTACAGCAGCAGAACATCAAAACGATTCTTTACAAAACAAATACCAAAAACCATAACTGCAACCTCGTCAGAGGTATACAGTATTCCCCAGTACACCCTAACAAGGGGGAACAACAGCTAGTTCAATCTCCCCATCAACAACTAGTATCCCTTCATTCCCGGATGAAAATAACACCAGTTTCGACGACGCCGGTACACAAGCAAAGGCTGATCTTTCCGGTTAACCGGAAGATACTCCTTCAAAGCATTAGCAAACAGTCCAATGGCACATCCATCATCAGCACCCTTAGAAGAAGGGAAGATGAAAAGGTACTACATGTATTTACGTCTTATTTTTCGAATAACGTTATAAACATCGGATCATGGCAAAGCAGGTCAGAACAAAGAAGAAAACTCACAAGTTTTCTTCTAAGATTTTTCGAAAAAAACAAAAGATAATGCGTAAGAATATTTTCTCACAAGAAATTCTCCACTTTCGCACCAAAAACCCTGCAGCAAAAAGCAGTTCCCTCTCATAAGTCCAGTGCTCCACTTATTTGCATAAGTACAACACTAGACTGGGGGGACTTGAAGGGGTAAGGTCCCAAAAACCTCATAAAAAGGATTTGAGACCATACCACAGACTAACTTTTCTAGCCTTTTGACCTTGCGCGGCTGCGCACTGGTCCTGCTAAAGGAACAAAGAAGTCAGTAGCTTGTAATCGCGCGCCCAAAAGATAACATAAATCTTTGCGCCGTCTCCTATTCAACAAAGGTTTAGAAAGCCTTTGCTCAATACTTCCGCCACAACACCCAGACTTGGATATTATTTTACCCAGACTTGGGGTTTATTTGTCTATATCCACATAGTAAGGTGTCACACTGGATTATGGCAGTAATCTTCTAGAAAAAGATATAATCGTGCATCACCCAGACGGTTATAACCGTCTGGACACGTGTCGTCACCAGAAGCAATTCTGAAATCACGACAAAGGCATGCAATCGGGAAGTAATCTCCACTTCATCTCTTTCCACGTGGCGATCCCCTAGCCACAGATCAAACCACGATCCGTGTGCGTTCACTTCGGATCGAGGTTAATTAACGTCAGATCAAAGAAATCAAACGGAAGAAAAATAACCGCTACGGTGTTAAGCATTTTCCGTTATCTTTTCAATAACAGGTTTTCCCTCCCAAAAACTCCCGGTTATAAATAAGAGAACTGTTCAGGTATAAACTCAGACTACTCTCACTCTTCAAATACTTATCTTCTCCGATACCAATACTTATTCTCACGCCGGAGTCGGGTCAAGGAGAGAACCTTCTTCTCCCCTTGGCGAGGCTAACGGTGTTCTTTTTTGCAGAGCTACCGGAGAAGTTAATCTATCACGAACTGAATCAACCGAGAGAGAGCTAACCTTTTATGCGGATTCAAACCCCCTAACTATCTCGGTTCCGACCATTTAGTTAGTGTTTCTTCAATCATGATCAATATCGTTCAGCCCTAATCAATCGCCACTAACTCGTTAAGTCTATGGTTCAGCAGTTATCATCTTATCATCAGTCAAATCAGTTAATCAGATTCATACATGCAAATAAACCTTACACTATCCTTGACCATACTCACATCATACCCACATATACTCATGTACGAATTCAACAAAAGATGCAACTTAAAATCAAGCTAAGGACACTAACTGAGAGTTTTATGTGCAACATAGTGTTAGAGCTAGGGGTGATGAAGTCGCGATCCAAGAGAGCTTCAAAGATAAAGGCTGCCATCTGAGGGGTAAGAAGTTCGGGTTTTGGAGTTCTTGTGTGTTTTGAAAGATTATCAGAAATCGAAACCCATATTGGGATTTGTATGCGCACCATAGAGATGGGCCGGCTCAGTCTTGGGCTGCTTCTAGGCCGAGTATTAGAATGTCGGCCATGCATGTTTGGGCCGAGGATAGTAACACAAAGGATAGGGGGTGTGCGGTTGCCGGAGGTTTGTGCGATCCAAGGGAAAATGTGCGACTGAGAGTTCTTAAACAAAAACATGCATTCACAACCATACTCATACAATCAGACACATACATTCATAGTATTTAATTATAAATTTCAAGTAATTTAAACATGTATTCGACAGTTATCGTTTAATAACAAAGTTCATATGGTATTCAAGTGAACTACCACATACAGCAAATCATGAAATGATCAGTACAGAAAGGAATAGAGTTTGAAAAATACGAGTTGTCACATCATCCCCAAGTTGAAAGAAATTTCGTCCCAAAATTTAGCACGTAGTTACTGAGGGAGCTAGTTAGGTTGCATGGTTTCCTAGTTTTCCTGGGGTGTCACATCATTCCCCCGTTGGTTTGGCATTTCGTCCTGAAATTCCGCAGTAGCTTCAGCCTCAGTAGTGGTTTCATTGTTCTCGAAAAACTGGGGATATTTGTGTTTCATTTGGTCTTCTCGTTCCCAGGTAAACTCTGGGCCACGACAGGAGTTCCAACGAACTCGAATAATAGGTATCTTGGTGCTTTTGAGAATCTTGACCTCCCGGTCCAAGATTTCCACTGGTTCTTCGACAAATCGCAACTGATAGTCGATGGTGAGTTCCTTGAAAGGAACTATGAGGGTTTCATCTGACAGACACTTCTTCAGATTCGACACATGGAATAAATTGTGAACTCCATTGAGTTCTTCGGGTAGATTAAATCTGTAGGCCACCTTGCCAATTCTCTCCGTGATTTAGAAAGTCCGACATATCTCGGGTTAAGTTTGCCTCGTTTACCAAAACGAAGTACACCTTTCCAAGGTGAGACGTTAAGTAGTACTCGATCCCCAACCTGGAACTCGAGTGGTTTCCTGCGCTTATCAGCTTAGCTTTTCTGACGGTCACGAGCTACCGCCATTCATTTTCGTATCTGAGCAATCTTTTATGTTGTGTCTATGACGAGTTCTGGGGCAGTGATTTGGCTGTTTCCAACTTCTACCCAACAAAGAGGTGATTGGCACTTCCGTCCGTACAATGCCTTGAACGGAGCAGCCTGGATGCTGGTGTGGTAACTGTTGTTATACGAAAACTCCACTAAAGGTGGATGCCGCTCCCAGCCATTACCAAAATCGATTACACATGCTCGAAGCATGTCTTCAAGAGTTTGGATGGTGCGTTCAGTCTGTCCATCCGTCTGTGAATGATATGCTGTGCTCATGTCTAGACGTGAGCCAAAGGATTTATTCATCGCTTGCCACACATCAGATGCAAATCGTGGGTTGCGATAAGAGATAATGGAGGTTGGCACCCCGTTCCTAGCAACCACTTCTTTCAGGTAGATGACTGCAAGTGTAGAAAAAAACTTATCCGTTTCCTTGTTGGTTAGAAAGTCTGCTGGTTACGTGAGACAATCAACGATCATCCATGTGATATTGTTTCCGTTTCGAGTTATAAGTAGACTAGCGACCAAATCCATGGCAGTCTGTTTTCGCTTTCCATATAGGTGTTTCCGGTTGCTAACACTTCACCTTGACTTTTCCACAAGTCAAACATCATTCCCATACCTAGCTAGGTGGGCCTTCATGCCCGATTACCAGCACAAGGTTTATAAATCCTAATCCCTCTCATAAAAAAAAAACCCAGACGACTAGAATATCAAAGCCGGTGTGCTTTGCTCAACACGAGTTCCCTACAGTTGCCGTATAATGAGACCCACATTCGTTCCATGAGGTAACGAGTATCGTCCGACCTGTCAAAGGTTGCTTATCTGTGCCCTGCATGGGTTCAACTTGAAAATCCTCTTCCTCCAATTCTCCAGTTTGAACAGAGCGAGTCTGATCAAGTAAGTTAGAGTCGATAGTGAGCTGCAAAGCTTGTGCATGATCAAGTTTCACGGTCGTACTCATTCAGAAGTTCCACCCAGCGATGTCATTGCATGCTTTAGCTCTTTCAAACATCGATACACGGCAGGCCCTTGTGATCGGTCTAGGTAATGCATTTGGTACCGTCCAAGTAATGCCTCCAATTTACATCCGAGAACCACGGTTCCCACCGCAAGTTATATGTCGTGCAGTTCCTCTTCATGATTTCATTACATAAGTCATCACCTTCTCATGTTGCATCGGCGTGTGACTGGGATTCTGATTCAAACCATCATGGTATACCACTAAGTCATCAGTACTTTTGGATAAAGACGATGCTCAGTGTATTGCTGAGTTGGAATTTGAGAGCTGAAAAGACATCCTCCTGTTTCATCCTTCACGAACACAGCACCCTACTGTGCTAAGATTTAAGCCGTGTGACCTTCGAAAATCATGTGGGTAAGCTGTGATAGTATCTAGCGAAACCAAGGAATTGCTGCATCCCCGAAGGAATCTTTAGTGTCGATCAGTTTCTAGCATGATTCATCCTAGCGAGATCCACGTATATTCCCACTCCGTTGGTTACCTGATAAAAATGCATTTCTCGAATCTAGATGTGACATTTAACAAGACTTCACACGTAATGGCTCCTCCCACGGAAGCGCTGAAATAGGATACATATGCCACCCATAGTGTTCCTTTCCCCTAGTCATGATTCAGAACGTCATCAACAAATACAGTCGGTTCATGTGATCCCTGAAGCTGCTGGTGTATTGATTAACTCAATGATCCTGGTGTACAAAGTTGAAATGGCTGCATTGCGTTCGACATGCTGTTCTAAGAGCATTCTCCTCTTGGAATTCCATCTGATGATAATTCGTTCACTAGCCAATCCTGGAATGGAAGCTTGTTCCTCACAACTGGTCGACGGGTTGTCAATACATGGTCGAGACAAACGGTTCTTGATTGTCACCTTGTTGAGTTCTCGATAGTCAGTACACATACGAAAAGGCTTCTCTTCATGGGTATAGCGAGGGCTCCTTAAAGCTAAAACTCCTATCCAGCAGTTCCTGTAGTTGGCTAAACAGCTCCTGCAACCCTCATGGTGTAAGACGGTATAGAGTATGAGTAGTTAGAACTGCCTCTGGCACGAGGTCAAACTTAGTTCCTACCTAACCGTTGTAGAGATGATCCTGGAAGTTTCTCGGGCAGCACATGGAGGGTAATCACTAACAACTGGTGGATCCTCGATCCCCTTTTTCCTAACCTTACGTCTATAACATTTGCTAACATAGCGGAGTAATCTCTCCGTAGACACTCCTGGCTTTCATTGCTGAAATGACGCTAACCGTTGTGCAACTCTATCGTGTTAGAACAGATAACAATCCTCCACGAAGGAGAGGAATGTGAAGAATCGTCTCCTCACAGGGTACATCTATGAAGAACAACAGAAAAAAGGTCGATGTCGAACACTCGTCCCTCAAGGTCGAGTTTGCATCCCAACGATCATATGTGGTTACCATTGTCTTGCCATCAGCCGATTCCACAATAGGTTGGGTTTCAAGAAACATCAGGGTTATATAGAACAGAGACGAAGTGATTCGTTACCTAGAACGTGTATGCCACCATTTTATTACAATCTTGGCATCACCCACGCCAATCCTAAATGCTCTTCCATGAGCTTCACATCCAGTGTTGTTGCTACTGCTACTAGAACTCCCAAAACTGCATTGTTCCTTGGGTTGTTGGCGTCTTGCCTTAACATCGACCATTCCTTGTTGAAGCTACCATCATTTCCATACCGAAAGTCATGATTTGCGAGTACCTTGATGTCATCGTGATTGTTGCTTCTAATGTCGATGCTCGAAACGAAGTCCTGCGGCCTTTCACCGACAGGGTCCACCTTTTCGCATTATGTCCCACGTCTTAAGGCGCTACTCATTGTGCTGGCAGTTACACATTCTACACCATGGCCGACTGTCATCGTTTATGTCCCGATTGATTCGTGAGAGTTAACTCTCATAAGTCGTTGTCTAGGGTTTAAGGATTCAGTTGAAGTCAATTTGCTTGTGTTCGCTGCCGGTAATCAGGGTCGTTCTAGTACTGAGGTTGGTAAGGCACTATGCTCATCCTCTTATCCATCGTTCTTACGTGTTGACTGAGTACTACACGATATGTTTCCAGAATGTTGCAGAAATGGTCGCACTTCGGGGTCTAAGATGTTAGTACAGTGAGTTTCAGCAACAAAGAGGAGTGTGAGAGGTATAGACCAATCATTGATGTTGCAACATCCAACTCAGGGACGTTCGTACAAGCACCTAACATTCCACATAGTTCGCTAGGTGTTAAGATGAGTGTTCAGGTGATACTCGATAGCATCGAGATTCGAAAGGATCCAGAGATGAGTGAAAAGTTCACGCTCGGGTAGGGTACATTCACTGCTATGACCCCTATAGGTTTGTTATGTTTCACATCGATCAAATAACGGAACGGAACCCCTTTTTCACTTGTTAAGCCTTACTGGAACTCGCATGCACCCCATATTATTATTATGTGTGCACCCACAATAATATTGCGATTTGCATGCTCATCTCAGTTCCTCCTAACTCATGTCAAATGGTTCCTCAAACTCAGATGTCAAACAAAGGTCGTTTATGTCCCACCCCCAAAATCCACCATGCGGAGTATCACCGCTTGGAGGCGTGACATGACCAGGATCAAGCCACCAATCATATTGAACAATGTATTTAAGATAGATAAAATCCAACCACACAATATAATTGGTGATCAAAAGCTAGTTAACCAAATTCAAATTAAACGGCGGAAGCATAAAACGTGAAATCAAAACATAAGTCTTATAAATTCATAAAGTTCAAATGCTAAGCACGGGACATAACAGTCCATATCCCACAACGACCTCCTCCTCGTGCAAGCTCCATAAGCATCTAACGACCTGTAAGGCAAGTAACAACGAGTCAACAACAAAGTTGAGTGAGTTCACAGTTGGTTGTTTAGTTTTAAGTTGTTACCGAAAACATGGTTTGTCTTTTGCTGGCTTACTTTCCGTGGGGGTTACCCCATAGTTGAAAATATGATTAACCAGTTCCTTCTTTATTACCCAAACCATATCCATAATCAGTGGGGCTTCCCCATGTGAACCACTAGACCGTTACCATATTGACTACTAACGAAAGTAAGTTGTGCCCTACGTCAATGTCTATCATCATTGACAATTTGCCATAGTCCATTAGTACACGCCCGTCCGACTGGCACGGTGTGAGGTTTGTTAAACCTAATAGCGTTATTAACTAATGACCCGCTCGCCATTGGCCTTGGCGATTAAGTCGATATAAAATGAGGGACTTAATGATAGAGTTTTTCTAGTAAGTTTTAAGGTTGTTGTCCTACCCAAGGAGGACGAACGTACGTATTCTACCCAAGGAGAATACGCAGGATTAATATTGGCATCCTACCCATGGAGGATGGCGGTACATATCCTACCCAAGGAGGATATGTAGATTCCGTTTTAATTCTTTAATCCATTCCCAACCACTGGGAATCCCATGCCTTAGAAAGTGTGTGAACTCACCTTGGTTTGCTCGGTTAGATTAGTTACTCTAATAATCAGAAATCAAGCACGTCCTAATAAGGTACAAATAACAATCAGTTTTTTTCGTGCATGCATAACACGTATCCTACATACGGTTTATCTACTCACTACTTCTATCACATACCACACAATACAAATGTCGCACTCTGACTTTTGTGGAAAGATCATAGTTAAAAATACACTTGTAACACTTGTTAGAAAATATTTTCTATGTGTTGGAATTTTTAGAAAATTTCTGCAGAGTTTCCTTTGTAAATGGAAGTGTCCATGCTAATAAGCATATTGTTTTCTTTTCAAAAACTCATCCAAACAATCAACAATCATTCACTAAACAATATTACATTCACCAAGTGTAAAAACAGTGCACTCTACGTAGTAACATGAACTTGAGTTTTCGTAAAAACGCGTAGTAACTTGGTATGGCGTTTAGTGGGTTTAGTTACCCTCCAAAGTGTGTTTACTTTTGTTAAAATCTCATTCTCGGGATTTTTGGATGTTCACAACTTGTGATCATATTTTACAAAAATATTTATTTACAACATTTTCATGTGTCACTAGTATCCATATACTTACTTTATTTCCAAAATAGTGTAAGGATCATGATCTTTCAAAACCGTCTTTTAGACTTGGTTTATTTAGGAAAAACATTCACAAGTTTTAGATCTACAAGATCACTAGATCACTTTGTTTTTATTTTACAAGAAATCATTTTGTCACCAAGTTCATGTCTAAATATGGAGGTGATTCTTTTATGTAAACCCCTAATCACCTCCTACTTGTTAACTCATGATTGAAAGTTCAAAGTAATAGGATCACAAAAATCCAAGAACTATAGCATACTATCAACGCATCATAAGGTAAGCAAGCAATCCATGCCATCATGCTATAGTGACGAGTGTGTGTTCGTGTGTTTTCGTCATAAACAAATGTCTACTAGTTACGTAGTGTATGCAATAAGTAACATGTTCTTAATTGTAACTTTGAAAAGTAACTTGCTCCTTGGAGCTGATTGAACAAATCATCGATCCTGGGCAACGGATATCTGTTCTTAATTGTAACTTTGTTCAGCTCCCGATAATCGATGCATAGACGCATCGAGCCATCTTTCTTTTTCACAAATATAATGGGCGCGAGCTTGGTTGAATAAAACCTTTCTCCAACAAATCATCCAACTGTGTTCTTAATTCCTTCATTTCTGTCAGTGCTAACCGATAAGGAGCTCGTGCTATAGGGGCTGCTCCTGGAATAATATCGATCCTGAATTCCACTTGTCTGTCTGGGGGTAAACTAGGTAACTCTTCAGGAAAAATGTCTGGAGAATTAGAAATAATAGGAATGTCTTCGATCTTGGGCTTTGGCTCCTCAACGGTCACCTGTGCCATATAAATGATACAACCTTTCTTCAAACACTTAGATGCCTTAAGCATAGATACTTGTTTAGGCAATAAATATTGTGTATCTCCTTGTATTGTAAGTGATTCACCATAGGGAGTCTTGATAACCACTTGCTTTTTATCACATACAATTTGGGCTTGATTAAAAGATAACCAATCCATGCCTATCACTATATCGAATCCTGCCAATTTCAACGGAAGCAAAGGCAGCGGAAAAGAATGATTCCTAATGAATATAAAACATCCATCTAAGATTGTTGAAGCAGTCTCTATGGTACCATCGGCCAATTCTACCTCGTATTTTATGTTTAGAGTTTTAACAGGCAGATTTAATAATTTACAAAATTTATTGTCTACAAAAGACTTATCTGCACCAGAATCAAATAACACTCTAGCATATACATCATTGATGAGGAATGTACATGTTATAACATTATCATTCTGAACTGCTTCCTGAGCATTCATCTGGAAGACTCGAGCATTGCTCTTTTTAGCCTCCTCAGGCTTCTTTGGATTTTTCGGGCAGTTAGTCTTAATGTGCCCCTTCTCGTTGCAACCATAACAGGTTGCATCCTTCATTTTCTTGCAATCCAAAGTTCTATGCTCTTTGGACTTGCAGATCCCACAAACTTTAGGCTGTGAATGCGATTGTGACTGCGATTCGTATTTTCACTTTCCAAAATGGTTTTTCTTGCAGACTTTGCACTTGGGCTTCTCCCCTGTCTACTGGGTATCCTTTCTAAACCCACAACCCTTCTTATGCTCAAAGTTCCCCTTTCGTTTCTTATCGGAGAGATGAGAACTCTCATCCTCCCGCTTTCGCTTTCCTTCATCCGAAGCTTTGATAGACTTGTTTCTGACTGCATCGAGTGTGAGAGATAGAGACAGATCCACCACTGACCTATATGTGGTAGGTCTGGATGCTTTCACATTTCCCTTGATTTCTGGAGCCAGACCTCCAATAAAACGTGCTATACGCTTTGGTTCTGGTGTGACCAAATAAAGAACCAATCGGGACATGGTATTGAAGCTTGTAACATACGCCTGATAATCCAAATTCTTCATGACCCGAGTCAAGAAGTCAGTCTTGATTTTCTATCTCATGCTGAGGACAGAAGTTTTCCTTGATCAGTGCAACAAACTGATCCCAAGACAA
This sequence comes from Helianthus tuberosus, assembly GCA_030545235.1. Lineage (NCBI taxonomy): Eukaryota > Viridiplantae > Streptophyta > Magnoliopsida > Asterales > Asteraceae > Helianthus > Helianthus tuberosus. Next base: position 119,771,527 of record CM060410.1, on the reverse strand, counting down.
GTTATACAATGGAATCTTCCCTGTGGCTTGGACTAACAACCTCCACCAAGCCAAAGCTTTACCTTTAAATGATTGTGAAACAAACTTCACAATATCCTGTTTCGCACAACCACTGATATCAACCACAGTTTCCATCTCATCAAGCCATGTCACACAGTCAATGGCTCCTTTTTCTCCTGTGAAGTCCCTTGGCTTGCAAGAGAGAAAGTATTTGTAAGAACGTGTTTTAACACGTGGCTCATGATTAAACACAATTTTCTTGGATGGGAGACTCTTCTGATTCGACGAGTGACGGGAATTGTCCTTATTTGACTCATGTGTCTTGGAAGGGGGCTTACTATGAGCCACAAATTGACTCTTTGTACGAGTATTACTCGGTTCCTTGAACCGTCTGTCAATAGCTCTAGTAACAGCATTGTCTATCAATGCTTGAAGATCTGCACCAGCTACATTTATTCTGGTGGTATCATTTCTCTCCCTTGGATGACTGTTAACCTCTTCTGATTCAGACATGTTGAAGCTTGATTGCTATAAAAAAAATCGAGAATAGTTTGTTCAGAGGTTTATTATGGAATCATCATTTTCGATGATTCATTAACCATGGTAAGCATAGACCATAGTGGTTAATTTATTATCAGGTTTATTTTAAAATTTACCTTATAGATAATCCCTGTTATAAACTATTAAGGATATTGATGTTGGCACAAAAGGACTAGTCAGGAGGACAAGCCATGATCTTACAAAATCGAGGCATTAAGGTTTGAACATATTTCATCACCCTTCTTGATAGGGAGTTATAGACTACAACTGCCATTTGTCTTTAAAGGGACAATAAATATGGCCCGCAGGCACTTCATCTCTAATGGATGTTTAAATCATCAGGTAAGAAATTGGAAAATCCAATATAAAGATGACTAGTGTAACTTTATCGAATCACATTTGCCAAGAGTGCTAACACGTTCTCAGGTGTTAACAAGGATTTATTATCTTAAAAAGGTTTTACCATCATGGCCATGTCTAGAGTGACATATAGGCTAGGTTACACCTTTAAGATTTTTCTTTTAATATATAATGGCAGATCAATTTAAAATTTGAATTGATGTTTTGATTTTTGTGATTTTAATATATATGTATATTTTAATGCCAAATGTAATTTCAAAAAGGAAATTTCATAATAAGTCCTACAATTACAATAATGCCCTAAACGGGTCTTAAAAGAAATAACATTGTCCAAGCAGGGACAGAAACAAGAAAGACAAGTCCACACAGGGACCAAATACATAAATAAAATGTCCACACAGGGACTTAATTGAAATAAAATTGCAAAACAAATAAATAAGGATTTTTAATAATCCATTTTCTTCTTCCCGTTTATAAGGTTTGCCAAACCCTTTAGTAGACCGCGACGGCTCCTAAGCTCCTCGTCCACCCTTTGCTCCACCTCATGCAACCTTTGGAGGATTTCCTGCTGCTGCGGTGGTTGAATTTGTGGCGGCTGCGACGGCTGCTGCTGAGGTTGAGGAGGCGGTGGGTATTGAAACCCATATGCTGGGTACCCAGTTGGGTATGTAGCTGGGAAGGGTCCAGGGTAGAGAGCATTGTACTTTGATGCCTCGAGGTATGGGTCAACGGCAGGGGCATTGTTGTAATTATAACCCGAATAAGCTTGCTGCTCGAACGGGTTGTACCCAACTGCACCTATGTAAGATGGAATTGGGTTTTCATAACCCATGTGTGGTTCTGGTGCGACTGGTGCAGAGTCGACTTCAGAAACTGGGTTTGAAGGCCCACCCATTTGCGGGTCTTCATACAGCGGCGGGTAGTTACTGTTGCTGGAGTGTTGGGGGGTGCTGAAATGGAAACCCCCACGCACGGACATCCGTGCACCTCTTCTTCGCTTCGGTGGTTCTGGAGGCAGTTGCTGCTCTAGCGCTGGCGGTGGCGTGACCACCTGAAAATGTGAGTCCTTAGAAGGGACCTGTTGCTGTGGTGGTGAGTTGCGGTGAGGGGGAGTATACTCCCACTTGTATGAAGCCCATCTTTCGGCCTAAATATAAGGGCCCCTGTAAGGTGAACCATGGAAGGATGATCCGCTAGATATATCGATGGGATGCGTCGGCGTCCCTGTCGGTGGTAGCTCGGGATCTGGATCCTCGTCCATATCCATGTTCTGGTATTCCGGAAAGTGATCCGTCGGTCCCAAAGGGTTTTGACCCTCTGGTTCTTCTATCTGGTTCATCGGGTTGAACCGGCTATGAAAATAAAGGGTCGGGTTCTGAAAGGAGCGGTGTGAACCTGATCGTTGCAGAGGAATGTAAGAGTGGTGAGAATCGTTGGGCCCGTCCTCCTGCTGCGGCCCAAAGGAATGATGATAGGACGGTAAGGAGCTGAGCGACACAGAGCGTCTCGCAGGCTCTAGGTGTGTCCTCCAGTCTTCGTGAGGACTTGATCCGAATGATGCGGATGATGTATGCCGGTGAGATGGCCCGGCTTCATGGTTGTTCCTAGCAGTAATTGGAGCTTTTCCTCTTCCTCCTCGGTCTCTCACTCTTGGTGGCATTTTTGCTTTTGATCCTGTCAAAACAAAAGAAACAACAAAAGACAAAAACCAATTAAGATTAGGATTAATCCTAAGTCCTTTGTCTAGACTTGGAAGTCAAGGAATGTGCAACTGTTTCATTGAGATTAAACACAAAAGGCTAGAGTTTAATTCCCTCAATGTTGGCTTTGATACAAACCTGTCACACCCCGATATTTCCACGTATTACCGGTGGGGAGTATCGTGACGTAGTTGATATCATCATAGACAATTAATCACAGTTTAAATGCACAGCGGAAGTCTAAAATAATAATACAAACTGAATTTGAAAAGTATAATAAAATATTATACAAACGGTCGATAATGGATCCACAGGCGGATCTAAAACAAAAGTAAATATTGTTCCATAGACTTTAAGTATTAAAAGCTTGCAAGACTCTTTATTTAATACTCAGAAGTTTCTAGCCCATTTCATGTAGTACCTGCACTTAATCTTTTTAAAAAATACGTCAGTTTACACTGGTAAATGCAATTAACTGACTCTTTTGAAAACATTTAAGAAAATTGATTAAAATGCACAAGTCACAAATATTCTTTTATAACTTGGGACAAGCATTTAAAATAATCTTGTATACAGATTTATATCTTTGTCGTACGTTCGAAGCCCGGGTTAGAAGAGCCGGGTTAAGATTAATAGACACACCACTAGTATAAGCCCACAAGAAGTTTCCTCACGAGTGAGATACCGTTTTACATACGCAACTGTCAGGTGTATGCCTACACCCTGTGCTTAAGTCGTGGCCATTTGAAATGAATGAGCCGAGGATATCCAGGACAGGGTCATATTAACCCCCAAATGCTTTGTATCAAACAAGACAGATTAAAATGGGTTATCTCAATGATTTAACCACTAATCGATTAAATATTCAATACCCGACCAAGCGGTAATAATTTACCGTATCCCAAGCCCGTATAAGGGAAAATAAGTTAAAAGTATTTACCTGAGCTAAAAATGTAAATTAAACTCAGTCGTATATTCTAATCAGCAAGTGCAGGGAGCTTTTATAGGGCTCCTAATCTGAAACGAAGGTTTTAATTACCTATTAGATTCCTAACGGGTCTTATTTAAGTTATAACATTGACCAGTTAGTTTTAAAGGAAAGTTTACGGTACGAAACGCAAGATTAAGCGATGACCGGATTGGAATGTGATTTAGAACCGACAAGTATGAAGACTTGTATATAATGGGTAAACTAAATACATTCTAGATTTTGAAGTAAAAATGATAAGGTTTGACACGTTTCGGCTAATTTATGCAAACTAGTTACATAAACCGTATCGAATGCGTATATGCATAATGGGTAACCGGATGAGTCATATACAAGTTCCATGAGTTACTATGCATAAAATATGTTGTGATATCAGTAGGATATCTTCCATTAAGCCCAAAACGAATTTGAAATCAATTTAAGCCCCGAAAGGGTATTTTGGTCATTATAAAGCTTATAAAAGAGGTTTAATAGAAAACTGAGATCCTGGTCTAAAATGTTCAGTAAAAATAATTATTTTATGTTGTTATATCAGCAAGATATCATACATGTGTGTGTTTAACCATTTATGACCAAACTATGCACCGTAGAGGCATTTTGGTCATTTCACATATGATTTTAAGGTTAAATTTGGAAATCTGAGTTCAATACTTATACTTACTGTTAAAGTGTAAAAATTTATTTTTAAAATCAGTAGGTATTAAGCATTAAGCGTTACATACGGTTTTAAACCATACTATGCGCTTAATAAGTGTAAAAGTCGGTATTTGACGATATTTGAAGTGTTTATAAAATTTTGAAGTTTTGATCAGTCTCTAAAGCTTAAAATATTTTATTTAACATATGAAATCAGTAGGAAAAGGTTTGGTATCAAAATGATATGTAAAACTCATTTTATTAATAAAAAGGGCATTATCGTCAATACCAAATTTACACTAGAACTCTATGTTATGGTCAGTATAAAATTTGACAGAAATTTCAAAAAATCCCTAAATATTATTTCATAACAGTGGGTGGCAAGTTGGGTGCCAAAAATTGGGTTTAAATATGATTTATGCCTAAAATGCAATTTAATTAACAAAAAGCTTTTGTTTTACGATATCTTGCATAACTTTTATTTTAGACCAGGAACCGATGTCAAATTTTTAGGACATACTTATATATCAGTAATAAAACTTTTTGTCCTCTCACATTTTCAAAAATCTCGTTTTTATGTCAAAAGGGCAAAATGGTCAATTTTAAGTATTTAACGGAAACATGCAATGAATTAAGATTTCTATGGAACCGTATAGTATAACCTCAGAGGGTTATACCAACATGTAATGACCCTACGGCATAACTAAACTAAACTAAATCAGGTCAGAACTGAAAGTAAAAGCAAAAGTCTACCTTTGCGACTTTCGATTGCGAACTGAGCCTAATACTCTGAATTGTCGGGTTGAATATGCCTAAACATGTTCTTATATTATTTACCAGGTTATTTAAGTGATGAAACGTAATTTATAGTTCCTACATTATTACTTATGAATTATTTTGTAAAAACTGACTCGTTTGACTTTTCTGTTAAGTAGTTTGACCCGACAATTGACTGAGATAACGTGATAATTAGAAGGTGCTCTTTAAGGGTTTATCACCTACTTAATTACCAACACATAGCCACTTTCAATTCGAATAATGGTTGGACCGTTAGTGATTAATCACAAAGTCAAAGTTTAATTTTGATATCTTTGACTTTCGGTCATTAAGCTAATAAAATCTTAACTACAGAAGCTAAGAACGCTTACAAGGGTCCTTAGCACGAATATTGAACTTGAGAAAGCTTCCTAGATAATCAAGATGCTCAAGAGAAGTGATCCAAAGCTTAGAAATTGGGAGTTTGAGAATGTATGAAAATTTGAACTTGCAAGTGAGAATGCTGCCCAAAATTCACCTATTTATAGAAATTATGAACCTCTCCAGATCAATCCAGGTGTCTAGTGATGTTCTCTGATGAATACAGGTGTCCCAAGTGGTTTTGAATACCAGAAAATAGTCCCTAGTATCGAGTTAAGGCGTGCAATGGTGAAGAAATGGTAGAACCTGCACCTGTGCATGGTTTCTGCCCATTTTAGGTCGTCGCGTCGCGCGAAGGCAGGGGAGTGTGGGTGTGGCGCGACGCGACCACTAGGGTGACCAGCAAAACAAGTTTCAAACATGGCAGTTTTAGCCCCTGGACCTTTTAAAACGTAATAACTTTCATTTCAAGCACTTTTAACCCATGAAATTTATATTTGGATGATCTCTAAGATACAACCAAACATTGTTAGGTCCGGTGTCATTAAATGATAACCGAAAACACAAGTTTTGCCATGTTGACGCTTTTAACCCTTTATTTACGAAAGTTAACGTATTTAATATCAAACGATATCGAAACCTCGTGAATTTTTCGTCACTTGTTCTTGAGGGTATAATTAATCGCTACAAAGCCCCGAGTTCGTTAAAAGGTCACTCAGAGGTAGTAATTTAACATGTTGACACATTTAACCCTCGCGTCTTGTAAACTTTCACTTTCTTTCACGAACGGCTTCATACGTTTCACAATTCATTCGTTTAAGAGTATAAACATAGTGTAGGGTTGTTGAAAGGCAAAATTTTCAAATGTTGACACTTTGGATCCTTCTACACACATACTTTCTTTGTTTGTCAACTTTAGTCCCTCAAAATCAATTCATTACACGTGTAAAGTTCATGACACGTGTCTTTATTATATTGGGCATGATTTTCCGAGGTGTTACAAAAAGGTTGTAACGAGGCTAGATGTTAGGGTATTGAATAGGGGAATATATGTAAAGTAGCGCAATGATCCGGTCCGGCCTAATTATTGTAACTAAACGAACAAACCAAACGACTAACTACAACATCTCGCTTCCCCTTTTTTTCTCTTTTATCGCTTCATACTTCGATCATTTGATCTCATACTTTTTTCTTTTTTTCTCTTTCTCAATGTTTTTTTTACTATACATCATATGTTCACCAATACAAAATAAAAATAAATAAAAGGTCTACTATACAAGATCTTCTCAAAAAGTATAAACATCCTAGGAGATAAGCACATGATGTCAAACAATAGGCAATAAGCTCAAAATGGCATCTAACATACCAAACCCCACCTCTCTCAATTACCATGCTCATTAATGATGTATGAGGCCTAACCCCCTAATTTCGACACTCACACACACCTAGACGAGGGTTAACCTAATGCCTTTATCATGTTCACATGCATGTTAAGCTAAGGCTTCGGTACACATCTATTGCACAAATTCTAATGTATTACCACACATTGCCACACTCCAAATAATGAATCTAACAAAATGCAAATGTATGGCTCAATCACTCACCATGTGGGAATAAAGGGTTGCTGGTATGTTGTGTGGTTACAATGTTAAACATGAAACTCGGACGGGTACCCTCAAACTTTTTCCTTTCTTTCACCACACTTGCTAGGCAAATGTGGCAAAAAGTTTTTTTTAAATTTCTGAAAAATTTCCCCCATCCCCACACTTAGGATACATTGTCCCTATTGTATGGTTTTAGAGGATGTGAAAACTACAAAACAATTTGTTTCAAAGAAATAAAAGCATAAAAACAAACTACCAACATTTCAAAGCTAAGAAACATAAAAAAACTAAGGAATGAGTACAAGGACCTGGTGAAGTCTGGTACAACATATGTTGTGGATGTTTCGACTCCCTTCCACCACCTTAATACAAATATCCGCACATCTTCCCCGCACTTAAGTGTTGCCATTGGCCTAAACACAGATTAAAAACAAAGGAATAGAAAATACTAGTGTAAAATCCTGGGTTGCCTCCCGAGCACCGCTAAGTTTTCAGGTCTTCAGCCAGATCGTGCCACCCCCGTTTATGGTGGCTCAAAGAAACGGTTCCTGCCATCTCTATCACTGTATTATGCCATTGGGTATAATGCATCCATCACATGTCCAATCGGTGGGTAATCAAATACACACCTGCTTGAACCCTCATACTTTTCTTCACAATCCGGTGGGTTATTTGTTTTCATGCTTTGACACACACGTTTCATATGATCACTAGACTTACTTCCCTTCTCCTCAACAGACTCATAACTAATCACCCTAGTCTGAACATCAAAGAACAACTTACAATTCTTTTTGGTCATAGTAATGATCTCGTCTCTACAATTGATTTGAGTATTTGCTGTGTATAGAAACGACCGACCTAAGATAACCCTTTGTTGTGCTACCACTTTGGTAGAAGCATAGTCTAAGACTAGAAAATGCACTGGATATTCAAATTCCCCTAATTGAATCATAACATTCCTTACCACTCCTCATGGACACTTCCAACTTTCATCCGCTAAGCTCACTACGGTGTCTATATCTTGCAACGGACCAAAGCCATCCATGTCATATAAGCCACCTGGTAGCATACTCATGGTTGCTTTGTAGTCCAACAATGATTGAGTAATTTTTAATTTCCCTACTTAGATAGGCACGATTGGTGCTCCATGCTCTTTGTTAGCTTCTACCTTGGCATATTTTCCTATACATGCACTCACTTGACACGAAGAGGTTAGAAATGTTTCGTTAAATTCACTTTTAGGAACGGTGCTTACCACATTAATGTTCACACTTTTGATGTTCTTGGGATTTGTCACTGTGTCACTTGGTAGTTGACCCTTGTTCTTTTTCAAAAGTGCAACCTCACTTGCAAGTTGACCCATTTGAGTGGTCAAAGATTGAATCGCCTTGTCACGGATTTCATCTTTTTGAAGACGACTATCATCCATTTGATTTCTTCTTTGCATCTCCAATTGCATCGTCTTGAGCAAATCCATGACTTCATTCCCACTTGAAACTGATGGTCCCGACCACCCGGTTTGCTCATTGTTTGGTGGTTCATATTGTCTTTGATAACCTTGATTTGTAAATTACTGCTGAGGAACATAATTTGCTTGAGGAGCCCCTTGAAAGTTCGGATTGGCTTGATTTGCTGGATTGCTATATCGGAGGTTAGGGTGATTTCTCAAACCCGAGTAGTATGTATTAGAGTTCATATTGAAGTTTCTACCACCCCTCCTTGGCCTTGAGTTGTATTTACTTCTTCAAATTGTTCTTGAACTCCCGAACAACTATAAGCCAAATGCCCAGTTCATTACAATTAGTACAAACATCATTCACAGGATTATTAGGTTGAACTCCCCCATCAATCACGACATGTACTTGTGGTCTTATAATAACATGCCTTGCTCTTCTTGAATATTATGCCTTCCTCTTCAATGTTACCGACATTTGTTCCAAGAATGCCCAATCATACTGCTTATAATTAGTACCAAACGTACCGTTAGTAATGGACATCAATTCACGAGCATCTTCCGATGTCAACTCCTCATGAAAAGCATTCAACAATTCCCATAGTTCAATACCTTGATGAGGACAAATTTTAATCGTCATATTGAACCTTTAAAATGCGTCATGATGTGACAACCCTCAAAATTACAGGTATCCATACAATTAATTAATTTTAATTATGTGCTTAGTGACTGTGCTTGATTACAACTAACAATTTAAACTGCTTTATGATTTTTGTATCATACATACATATGCATCATATTTCATACAGTCACTCCATTTATTACACACAAACTTTAGTGACATACATGATGCACAAAGCACAGTTAGCACACTGAACGGATAATTCAGAAACATGCTGACAATGCCAGCACATGGACAAACATGTTTTTGAGGCCAGTATGAGCCAGGGATAGGGTACTACACTAGTATGGAGTGTAGGGAACTGAGGACCATAAAACTGCATCACTAGGTGATAGTTAAATTGTCGGGAAGTGCCTAAAACTCACTAACAATGCAGAATTCTGCATTATTTATCAGAAAATTCAGCATTTAACATACTAGTAATGTGCGAAATTATGGCAGAATGGTCCTGCATGCTTTCCTAAGTGCCGGGAATTAAAAGTGTTACAAAAAGACACATAAAAGACATTATACGGACTAACTAAGCACTTTAACGGAACGGTATCCAACCGAACAACCAGACATTACCCGGAACACCAAAAATTTTCCAAATACATTGTTTAATTATTTCTTGGCTAGTCATGATCCCCGTACACCATAACACCCACTAAAATATCCACTAACTAACATATGAAATCATATACTTGGAATTCAACTTACATTTACCAACTTCCATCAAGATGTTACAATTAACCCCCCCCCCCCCCCCCAATACATGTTTAAGGTCCAACGGACCCACCCTAATCACCAACATATCTCATTGGATATTACTTCAATATTTTATTTAGATTTTACTTGTTGTAGTGAACAAAATATTAGAAGAAGGATTATAAGTATGGTGTGCATCTTTACAACATCATTCCATATCTTCACTCCCCATCCCTCACATCTCTTCCTCTCCTCTCGGCTCACTCTAACCGCCACCACCACCTCATCACCACCATATTCTTCCATTTTTAAGCTACATTCAAGCATTAGAAGGTGATTAAAGGAGCTTGTAGCTTGTGGATCATCAAGGAGCTTCATTACTTGCTTTTTCACACCACTTTTCACCATCCTTTTCACTAGAGTTCTTCCCTAGCCTTTGTGCTAGTTGTAAGTTCTTGTTTAACTCTTGTTCATATTATTGTTATGATTAAAGGATGTAGTATAATGAAATACAAGAACACTAAAGAACAAGAACTAAAAACTTGAACATAAAGTTTACATAAATATGAAAGATAGTGAAATATTGCTAGTATGATATTGTTTTGACTATGTTGATGAATACTTGTTGATTCTTGGTTATGTGATGTTAACCACCATATGGAACTTGTTAAATGATGTTTAGAAACATGATTTAACAAGACTAGGAGGTGATTATGCAATACATGAAATAATCATCTTCTAGTAAACATGAACTTGAAAGAAAATGATTTTCTTGAAATATAAGTAAACAAAGTAAGTTGATGATCATGTAAATCCGAGATTTACAAAAGACTTTTCTAAACAAACCAAGTTCAAGAGTCGAATTTAAGAAGGTTACGACTTTTACATACACTTACCCTATTTTTCAAAACAAATAAGTGTAAGAGTGCTAGTAAACCAAGAAGATTTGACAAATAAACTTTTTTTGTAAAATACGTTCACAAGTTGTGAACATCTAGAAATCCCGAGAATGAGCTTTTGACAAAAGTAAACACACTTCGGAAGGTAACTAAGACCACTAAACGTTTTACTAAATTACTACGCGTTTCGTGATATATCAAGTTCATGATTAATATGTAACGCATATAGTCTTTGCTCTTGGTGATGTAAAGTTGTTTCAAGATTGATTGTTGATTATTTTGAAAAGAAAATGATATGCTTATTAGCATGGACGCCTCCATTTACAAAGGAAACTATGGCGAAATTTTCTAAAAATTCCAACACTTAGAAATTATTTTCTAACGAGTGTTTGCAAATGTGATTTAACCTTGTCTTTCAAAATAAACCTCGCCATATATTTTGTTACAAAAAATACAAAGTATCGGAGGTCGATTTTTACAAGTAAAATGGATAAATATATATTTAGAGTATATATTTCATACTAATACGCTTGTGTGAATATTTGAATACGTGGTGGAATAGCTATATTTCATCCAATCGTTTCACTTTTGCCTGATCCTTTACCAGAGCCTGACCACGTTGATCCACCAGTCGTGGCACCACCCGTTGTTGATGCACCCGTTATTGCACCACCTATTATTGACCATGCACCTTTTGCCACACATGTTGATCCCAGATATGCTGACACCCTTAATGGGTGGATTGAGGATAATGATGACTATCCTCCCTTTGTCCTACCAGTCACTCCCCCTGCTGCACCTGTTTTTGCACCTCTTAAAATGCACGGATTTACCCATTACATTTCTCCAGGACATTCCCCCTCCCAGTCCAGGGGAAGGACCCTCTACTGGGCCGCACGATCACCAGCCACCTATGACAGCAGCCTTTCCATCTATGCCCTCTTTTACACCGGCTGCACACACTACATCTTCCTTTGTACCCTTAGGCGAGCCATTTATGTGGTCTTCGCCCAATGTCATGCCTCTATCAGACCCATATCACCCTTTCCATGTTGGATATACCACGGATGACATACTTATATCCCTACAGTTACAGCAGGATGCATTGAGCCGATGACTCCAGGAGCTGGAGAGGATTACGCGTCCTCCCCCTTGTCATTTTCAGTCTCCTTTTGCTACACCACCAGCTCCTCTTCCACTACACCCGGATTCTGATGTCCGCTTCCTCACTCCGGAGCAGCAGATCGCTTACCTGTTGCGCGTTGTCCACGCACTCGAGGAGGATTGGGTGCATATGCGCCGTTTGATTTTCTTCCTTCATCCTCCTCCTCCCCCACCATCAGCTTAAGGGCATTTGGTTTGATGCAGATGACATGCTTTTGATGAGAGTACAGCGATGAGCCTGACTGCGTAGCATTTTGAAGACCACATGAAGACTTATGATTTTTGATATTTGACTTTTGGTTGTTGTATATATTGTTAGGCGATTCAGACAGGGGTGATGTAACCCTTAGTCTCTTTTGATGTATGTTACATTGTAAAACTTATAAACCGTATTGGTGGTCTTGTTATATGATAGCTCAATCGCAACGTTCTCATTACATGTGTTGTTGGATTATTTGATTTATGTTATGACATGGGATGTTATGTGTTATTATGTTAATGGATGTTATTACATACGCATATTACTTACTTACTACACTTACTATGACCTGACCAATATGATCTTCTTTTAGAAGATGCCTCCACGACGAGACACACGTTTGCCTACCTCTGAGGCGGAGTTACAGGAGCGAATTACCGCAGCAATAGCACAGTATGAGGCCTTCCGCGCCGAGACTAGCGGAGGTTCCTCAAGGAACAACAATCCACCAAATGGTAATGCCCAAGTCGCTTGAGACACATTGCATTACATTTGGATATTTCTTACACATCCACTAATGCTTTCTGTAAATGATATTGCCTGTACAGGCTGTACCTACAAACAATTTCTGGATTGTAAGCCCTTGAACTACGACGGCACTGGAGGTGTTGTTGCTTTCGTCAGATGGACGGAAAAGACGGATTCGGTAATAAGGATGAGCAAGTGTGCTCCTGAAAACCAAGTTACTTACGTCTCAGGACTCTTTCTTGATGGTGCTTTATCCTGGTGGAACCTTCAAGTTCAAACCTTGGGAGAGGCGGCGGCGTATGCACTAACATGGGCTGAGCTGAAGGAGCTCATGAGGAAGAAATATTGTTCACGGGCAGAAATACAGAAGCTGGAAACTGAATTCTGGCACCTCAAAATGGACGGCCCAAAAATTACGGAATATGTGCAAAGGTTCCACGACTTGTCACGCGTTGTGCCGTATATGGTTGATCCTGAATTTAAACACATTGAGCGTTTCATCTGGGGATTGGCTCCCCAGATCATGAGTATGGTAACCACGTCCAAGCCCCCGACAATTACCGAAGCCATTGATCTCAGCGTGGCACTTACAGAAGAAGCCATCAGACTAAACAAGTTTTCAATTTCTGAACCAAAGAAAAAGGAGACACATATTGAATCCTCAGGAGAAAACAAGAGGAAATTCTCCAACTTTAAAAAGAGTACCGGCAGTGCCAGCAAGAAAGAAGAAGGAAGCACACCTACCAGGGCCAAAACTGGTGCTGAAAGCAGAGGGAAGGGTTACATGGGCACTCTGCCCAAATGTGATTTATGTCAGTACCATCACCCCGGCCCGTGCTGATTCAGGAAATGTGAGTCTTGTGGGAGGACCGGCCACTCAAAAGAAACATGCTGGGTTGGGACGGGTGCTGGTCGTGGTGGTCAGCGAGGTAATGGAAATGGGAATGGAAACCGCCAACAGGGAGGAAATGGCGGAAATGGAAATCGGGGAAATTTTGGGAATTAAGCTGGGAATCGAAACCATGGAACAAACAATGCTCAAGGTGGAAACGGGAATGGTAACGGTTTGAGGACTGGGATGTTTCAATTGTGGAGACATGGGGCACTTCAGGCGGGAATGCCCAAAGCTCAACCAGGCAGAAGGAAGAGTGTTCAATATCGGAGCGAGGGAGGCTCGCCAGGACCCGAATGTAGTTACTGGTACATTCCCTATAAATCAACGCTTTGCGTCTGTACTATTTGATACTGGTGTCGACTTCAAATGTTTGGGTTAACTGCTAGTAAGTTAGACATTCCATACTCAATCAAACTGGCTAATGGAAAGCTAGTTGAAACAAATGAAGTCATCAGAGGATGCGTAATAGGGCTGGGAGAGCGCGAGTTTACACTGGATCTACTACCAGTCGAGTTGGGAAGCTTTGACGTGGTAGTAGGGATGGATTGGTTGTTAAGTAACAGAGCCGAAATTGTATGTCATGAGAAGACCATTCGCATCCCACTGGCGAATGGAGAAACGATGGTGGTACATGGAGAGAAGCGTGATACGCCCCTGCGGATCATCAGCTGTCTGAAATCTAGGAAATGTTTGAAGAAGGGATGCGTTGCCTTCTTGGCACACACCGTGGATAAATAAGCCGCTGAGCCGAGGATAGAAGATATTTCAGTCATGAAGGAGTATCCTGAAGTCTTTCCAGAAGACTTGCCAGGATGCCGCCACAAAGACAAGTCGAGTTTCATATTGACTTAGTTCCAGGCGCCGCGCCTGTAGCTAAGGCACTTTATAGACTTACGCCTTCAGAAATGCAGGAGTTGTCGACACAACTTCAAGAGTTGTTAGACAAGGGATTCATCAGGCCAAGCTTCTCGCCGTGGGGAGCTCCAGTTTTGTTTGGTAAGAAGAAATATGGTAGTTTTCGCATGTGTATCGACTACCGGGAGCTGCACAAGTTGACAATCAAGAACAGATATCCCTTGCCAAGGATCGACGACCTGTTTGATCAGTTACAAGGTTCAAGTTTTTACTCAAAGATCGACCTTCGATCAGGTTATCACAAATTGAGGATTCAAGAGGAGAGTATTCCAAAGATGGCCTTTAGGACTCGCTATGGGCATAACGAGTTCCTGGTTATGCCGTTCGGGTTGACAAACGCACCAGCGGTATTCATGGATTTAATGAACAAAGTATGTAAGCCCTACCTTGATAAGTTTGTGATCGTGTTCATTGACGACATCTTAATCTACTCAAAAACAAAAGAAGAACATGAGCATCATCTAAGAGCCATCTTAGAGCTGCTTAAGAAGGAGAAGTTGTATGCAAAGTTCTCGAAGTGTGAGTTCTGGTTACGCGAAGTTCAGTTTGTTGGTCATGTAGTTAATGGAAATGGAATTCATGTGGATCCCACAAAGATCGAGGCAATCAAGAACTGGGAGACTCCAAAGACGCCAACCGAGATTCGACAGTTTCTAGGTTTGGCTGGGTATTACCGCAGATTCATTGAGAATTTCTTGGAAATCGCTCAACCCTTAACCTCCTTTACGCAGAAAGACAAGAAGTTTGATTGGGGAGACAAACAAGAAGAAGCATTTCAGTTGTTGAAGAACAAACTTTGCGACGCACCAATCTTATCACTATCCGAAGGCACGAACGACTTCGTGGTATATTGCGATGCCTCGCGTCAAGGTTTAGGTTGTGTGCTGATGCAGCGACAAAAAGTTATAGCTTATGCTTCGTGCCAGTTGAAGGTTCACGAGAAAAACTACACCACGCATGACTTGGAGTTAGGCGCAGTGGTGTTTGCTCTGAAAATCTGGCGACATTACTTGTATGGCACGCGATGCACAATCTTTAGTGATCACAAGAGCCTGCAGCATATTTTTGACCAAAAAGAGCTTAACATGAGACAGAGACGCTGGGTTGAATTATTGAATGATTATGATTGCGAGATCAAGTATCACCCAGGGAAGGAGAATGTAGTCGCCGATGCCTTGAGTCAGAAGGAAATAATCAAGCCCATAAGGGTTAGGGATTTGGAAATGATTGTTCAGACAGATCTCACGTTGCGCATTCGTGCTGCGCAAAGGGAAGCTCTTAAAAAGGAGAATCTTGAGAATGAATATCTGCGAGGGATGGAAAAGCAATTGGTACCAAAGGAGGATGGAACATTATGTTTCTTGGGAAGAATTTGGGTTCCTTTCTTTGGTGGTCTGAGAGACGTTATTTTTTATGAGGCTCAAAAATCACGGTACTCGATCCATCCAGGATCGGATAAAATGTACCAAGATTTAAAGGATTTCTATTGATGGCCGAGAATGAAAGGCGACGTTGCGATATATGTTGGAAAATGTTTGACTTGCGCCAAAGTAAAGGCCGAGTACCAGAAGCCTTCAGGCCTCTTGCAACAACCTGAAATACCCTAGTCGAAGTGGGAACAGATTTCCATGGATTTTATAATGAAATTGCCAAGGACACCCAGACGTCACGATACAATTTGGGTAATCGTGGACCGTCTGACCAAGTCTGCACACTTTTTGCCAATCAAGGAAAAAGATAACACGAGCAAGCTTGCTGAGATATACCTGAGAGAGATTGTTGCACGGCATGGAGTGCCTCTCTCAATTATCTCTGATAGAGATGGAAGATTCGTGACAAGGATTTGGAAATCCTTTCAAGAAGCTTTTGGTTCTCAGTTGAATCTGAGTACTGCTTTTCATCCATAGACAGACGGACAGAGCGAACGGACGATTCAAACGTTGGAAGACATGTTGCGAGCTTACGTAATGGACTTAGGTGGAAGTTGGGACACTCAACTACCATTTGTCGAATTTTCATACAATAACAGCTATCATGCAAGCATCCAAGCCGCACCGTTCGAAGCTCTCTATGGATGCAATTGTCGATCACCACTATGCTGGGCAGACGCGGGTGATAGACAACTTGTCGGTCCGGAATTGGTTCAGGAAACGACAGACAAGATTATGCAGATCCGAGGACGCATCAAAGTGGCTCGTGATCTTCAAAAGTGCTATGCGGACCGGAGAAGGAAACCACTGGAATTTGAAGTAGGAGACATGGTTTTGTTAAAGGTTTCACCCTGGAAGGATGTGGCACGCTTTGGGAAGCGTGGGAAATTGAATCCCAGATACATTGGACCATTTAAAATCCTGGAAAGGATTGGTCTTGTAGCCTACAAGTTGGATCTACTTGCTGAACTAAATGGCGTTCACGATACATTTCATGTATTCAATTTGAAAAAGAGTCCAACTCAAGAAACAGTGGTCATTCCTGCCGACGAAATTCATATTGACGACACACTCCACTTTACTGAAGAACCCATTGAGGTTACTGATTGGAAGGTTAACAAAACACGCCGGAGTAGTGTCAAGCTCATCAAGGTTCGATGGAATGCACGACACGGCCCAGAATTCACGTGGGAGCATGAGGATCACATGAAGGAAAAATATCCACATTTATTTCCCAAGACCCTTCCATCTAGTAGCAAAACTAAAATTTCGGGACGAAATTTTTTTAACGGGGGGAGAATGTGACAACCCTCAAAATTACAGGTATCTGTACAATTAATTAATTTTAATTATGTGCTTAATGACTGTGCTTGATTACAACTGACAATTTAAACTGCTTTATGATTTTTGTATCATACATACATATGCATCATATTTCATACAGTCACTCCATTTATTACACACAAACTTTAGTGACATACTTGATGCACAAAGCACAGTTAGCACACTGAACGGATAATTCAGAAACATGCTGACAATGCCAACACATGGACAGACAATGTTTTTGAGGCCAGTATGAGCCAGGGACAGGGTACTACACTAGTATGGAGTGTAGGGAAGTGAGGACCATAAAACTGCATCACTAGGTGATAGTTAAAGTGCCGGGAAGTGCCTAAAACTCACTAATAATGCATAATTCTGCATTATTTATCAGAAAATTCAGCATTTAACATACTAGTAATGTGCAAGATTATGGCAGAATGGTCCTGTATGCTTTCCTAAGTGCCGGGAATTAAAAGTGTTACAAAAAGACACATAAAAGACATTATACGGACTAACTAAGCACTTTAACGGAACGGTATCTAACCGGACATTGCCCGGAACACCAAAATTTTTCCAAATACATTGTTTAATTATATCTTGGCTAGTCATGATCCCCGTAAACCATAACACCCACTAAAATATCCACTAACTAACATATGAAATCATATACTTGGAATTCAACTTACATTTACCAACTTCCATCAAGATGTTACAATTAACCCCCCCCCCCCCAATACATGTTTAAGGTCCAACGGACCCACCCTAATCACCAACATATCTCATTGGATATTACTTCAATATTTTATTTAGATTTTACTTGTTGTAGTGAACAAAATATTAGAAGAAGGATTATAAGTATGGTGTGCATCTTTACAACATCATTCCATATCTTCACTCCCCATCCCTCACATCTCTTCCTCTCCTCTCGGCTCACTCTAACCGCCACCACCACCTCATCACCACCATATTCTTCCATTTTTAAGCTACATTCAAGCATTAGAAGGTGATTAAAGGAGCTTGTAGCTTGTGGATCATCAAGGAGCTTCATTACTTGCTTTTTCACACCACTTTTCACCATCCTTTTCACTAGAGTTCTTCCCTAGCCTTTGTGCTAGTTGTAAGTTCTTGTTTAACTCTTGTTCATCTTATTGTTATGATTAAAGGATGTAGTATAATGAAATACAAGAACACTAAAGAACAAGAACTAAAAACTTGAACATAAAGTTTACATAAATATGAAAGATAGTGAAATATTGCTAGTATGATATTGTTTTGACTATGTTGATGAATACTTGTTGATTCTTGGTTATGTGATGTTAACCACCATATGGAACTTGTTAAATGATGTTTAGAAACATGATTTAACAAGACTAGGAGATGATCATGCAATACATGAAATAATCATCTTCTAGTAAACATGAACTTGAATGAAAATGATTTTCTTGAAATATAAGTAAACAAAGTAAGTTGATGATCATGTAAATCCGAGATTTACAACAGACTTTTCTAAACAAACCAAGTTCAAGAGTCGATTTTAAGAAGGTCACGACTTTTACATACACTTACCCTATTTTTCAAAACAAATAAGTGTAAGAGTGCTAGTAAACCAAGAAGATTTGACAAATAAACTTTTTTGTAAAATAAGTTCACAAGTTGTGAACATCTAGAAATCCCGAGAATGAGCTTTTGACAAAAGTAAACACACTTCGGAAGGTAACTAAGACCACTAAATGTTTTACTAAATTACTACGCGTTTTCGTGATATATCAAGTTCATGATTAATATGTAACGCATATAGTCTTTGCTCTTGGTGATATAAAGTTGTTTAAAGGTTGATTGTTGATTATTTTGAAAAGAAAATGATATGCTTATTAGCATGGATGCCTCCATTTACAAAGTAAACTATGGCGAAATTTTCTAAAAATTCCAACACTTAGAAATTATTTTCTAACGAGTGTTTGCAAATGTGATTTAACCTTGTCTTTCAAAATAAACCTCGCCATAGATTTTGTTACCAAAAATACAAAGTATCGGAGGTCGATTTTTACAAGTAAAATGGATAAATATATATTTAGAGTATATATTTCATACTAATACGCTTGTGTGAATATTTGAATACGTGGTGGAATAGCTATATTATTTTAGGGTAAAATAATATAACTTAACAAATTACCATGACATTTACAACTCCGAAATAATACCAACAATCACACGGAATAAATATTTAAGTTACACGCTTGACTTTGTGAAACCGAACGCGAAAATGTAACTCACAAAATATTCCGGAAATTATTTTTACTTATATATTCTTGGTGTATATTATTTTTGGACAAGAAGTGAAAATATATTATTTTTGGGAAAATATATATATTTTGGAATACATTATTTTGACAAGGGGTTAAATATATATTTCTAAGTCAGACTTAAAAATATATTATTTTCGGAACTACCAAAATACATGTATAAATACCCCCATCCTTGGGAAGGAAATACGCATATAAAATACTTGAGAAGTGTGAATTCGAAATAGTTGTCTAACTATTATTTCAAAACCTAAAAATATAATGTAGGTTAAAATAATTATTATTATTTTAACAAGAAGTTATAACTTGGAATAATTCCGAAGAAACGTAACTCAAAAAAATTAATACTAAACTAAGGGACGGCCCGTTCGTCTAATAGACATTAGTACGTGTAGGTCGTTGTATTGCTGACAAAGTCTGAGTTACGAGCAGGAGACGCACTACTGTGAGTTCATGTCCCCCTTTTATTTTAACTGTTTTCAGTTTTATACTTCGGGGGTGGAATACATGTTACAAATTATTACAGACATTTTTATACATGGTATGGTTAGCCTAAGGAGGGTAAACTACTTAGATCACGTGAGTGGTGGGTACAACACTTAAGGTCATTAATCCTCGTCGTAGGACCGAGGGACATGTGTGATAGATCTATTTGGGTGTAGCGAGCCCACACCCATGAGGTCAGGGAGGCCCATAGTGGTGACTGTGTCTTACATCCGGAAGCCCGGTGCAACTCCGCTAGGTTTGAGTTTTCCTGCATCACTTCACACATACCAGTGGCTTTGTAACCCATTGGTGATCTCTTTTTCCTTATTGCTACAGACCAGGGACATTTATACATACAAATCATATTTTAAAGGTTATACACACAGACATACACATGAACTCGCTCAACTTTTGTTGATTTTTCAAACTACATGTATTTCAGGGAATTAATCGGATCTGGCAAGTGATGCATGTTAGTCAAGCTGCATACTAAATAAAGACGTCATCCAGGGTTGTAGGGTTTGGGAGGTGTAACCTCTTCCTGGATGGGTTACATGTCTCTAAACCTCGTTTTATTGAAAGTCTTTTGTTGAGTCTTATGAACTCGTTCTAAACAAGTCATGGTTTGTAAATTATTTTGGGGTTGATGTTTCAAGACAAATGTTGTGTGGTATTTTCTAAACACTTTTAATGGATGAACATCTCGCATATTTTTATCATATAGCATTGTTATGATTGTTTCTATGGTATTAAGAAGTCACACCAAATAACCACGCTTCCACAAAAGCCAGGGTGTGACACATGATACATCTCACCCGACTGTTGTTGAAAGCTTCTTAGATTGCGTCTTGCATCATTGGTCTTTTAGCGGTAAAGAACTCTTCCAAGAATCGTTGTTGCATTTCAGCCCAAGTGTAGATAGAAGCGAAAGGCAAAGTATAAAACCACATTTTTTATTTATCTTCCAAAGAAAACTAAAAAAGTACCTATATGACATCGTCATAAGAAAAACCTTGGCCTCCAATAGCGTTGCAAATAGAGTCATAAGTTTCTAAATGGAAATACGATTCTTCCATGGCCAACCCCTTGTACTTTGAAAAACTTTGAAGTGAATTGGTCCTTACCTCAAATGTTCTTCCCTTGTGATTTTGAGGAATCACTACATGGGTTGTTAGTAATGATTGGCCTGAAATGAGCTTCAACTCCCCTCACTACTTCATGATTATGCCTCCTTGGAACGCCCAATGACACTCTTGGCTGTAGACCCGCTTTCCTTGGCATTTGCCTTTGAGGTGGACATGGTTGAGGTGGTTGTTGTGGAATTTGTTGTTGTGACATCTGTCTTTGAAATGGTTGTCTTTGTATAACTTGCAGTCTAGCAAACTCTTATTGAGCATGATTCGGTAGGTGTATTTGTGCATATGCAAATTATAACAACCCTCGAATAAGGCTCATAACAATTCATAATCAAGACCCTGAACTTGTACAATGGAAACCAACATGAAAACCGAGAAACCCCATTTTGGGTAACGTCGCGTTACGCGACTGTTATTTGGTAACGCAGTCGCGTGACGTGACACCCCTTTGACCGCCAGAAGACACGTAGCACCACGTGGAAACCACATGGCATGCCTACGTGGTGACTCATGACACCTAAGCCCTAGCTAACACCTTCGCGCTATGCGACGGTGATGGAGGAACCCGGTCGCGCGATGCGACGTGCTTGTTCCTCAGCTATAAATTGGATGAGATTTTGGGCTTTCGAACTTGCTCAACTATTTTCTTTTCCTCTCGTAACACCGCTATAATACCCGAAGCCCTAAAACTCTGCTCCGTAATCAGTGTGCTAACCCGAATCACTGGTACAATACCCTGTCCAATCGTGAAACCAAATCAATGGATGTTTAAGTGCTGCCTTAATAAGGCTATACTTTGTCATCTACGTTGTGGTTTTGATCTCGTGATTATCATTAAAGTTGAATTGGGTTAATACACTGATACGCTTTGCATTGTGTGCTTAAATTAGGAACCCAAGACTTAGACCAGAAGGCTATTACTGAAAACCCTAAATCTGCAAGGTGAGTCATTCTCTTTTTATCAGATGCTTTCAAAACCCTAAATGTTTTCTAAGTATATTTATAGTGATTAAGGTGTTGTTTGTTTTTTTTTCTAAAAAGCTCTACGCAGGCTCTTCTGTTTGCACCACACAGACCACGCGCAGACATTGCCACGCGCAGATTGTTTGTTTTTCCGAAGACGTTTCATTAAAAAACGTCTGAGGGAGCTTTTCTTGGCACAGACTTGGCACAACCACTTCTAAGATCTTCTAAGGTCTGAAGAAGGTTAAACACCATCACCTACCACCACCGTCCATTACCACCACCACCACCACCACCACCACTGTTCACCACCACCGTCCACCATCTACAAACCACCATCCACCACCCACCACCGTCCACCACACACTACCGTCCATCACCACCACCACCGTCCACCACCATCACCATCCAGCACCACCACTTCCCACCACCACCCATCACCACCGTACGTATACCACCAACAGTTTATTTTAGAAGTCTGCTTATGTTAAAAAAAACAAAAAGCCTTCTTCTTGTAGAGGTTTGGTCCACCTCTTTTTCTACGGATGTCTGCAGATGTGATCCGCATACTGTAGACATTTTACCTCTTAAAAAACAAACAGCACCTTGTATTCTTACTAAGAAATTACTGCAAGTATGTGGGGTTTTGTATACACTACTTGATAAGCTTCACTTGTTGGGAAAATGACCAACAGTGTTATGACCACAGTCATGGGAATTGCCTAGTGACAAATTCCTTTGAGTAATAGTAAGATTAAACAAATGTAAAAACTCTTAATACTATAATTACAATACTGTGTCTTTTATACAAATTGAATGAACTCACCACTATTTTTCGCTGATCAAATATCTTTAAAACCTGTTTCAGGTGATTTACTGCGAAGAGAAGAAAAAGTGCTAGAAGGCGATCAAGCTTAAATAAGTGGCTATGTAAACCTGAATAAAACGTGTTTTGTAATCAAGGGTTTATCCCAGTTAAAATCCTTTATGTAAATATGGGTTGCATCCCATAGTTTATGAAATGAAAACTACGGTGTTTTGAAAACTCTGATTTTTTTCTGATACCCGGTCCTAATAAATTTCCATTGCGATAATTTTAATAAACACCGGTACCACTTGTATCTGCTCACGGCTCCCGCCCAGGGTAGGGTCAGGGTTGTGACAAAAGGTGTTATCAGAGCCACTGGTTTAAGCTAATTAAGTATCGTGAGAATACTTAAAATTAGTAGTCAGGAAATAAATGTAATAACTTCTGTGAATATTAGGATACTAATCAAATATTATATATTGGATTTATGGAGTTCGTTGTTTTTATTGTTTTTGACTAACAGTATGAGCGATAGAGAATTATCCGATGCTTTTCATAACATATTTGTTAACAATTCAGATATGGATACTATCGAAGATCAAACTGGTGCACAAGCCGGGTATGAAACAATGATATTCCATGCTCAACCGTTACAAAAAGCACCTCCTGAAAAGAGGATATTGGATTGGAAGGTAAAAAGGACAAAAGTAAGAAGAAAATTCCAACAACAACAAAACCCAAACGAACCAGAGAATCAATCGGTAAACCTGTCGTAGGCGAAAGTTCAAATCCAATAACCATGCCACTGTCATGGGAGGAATTAAACCAACGCCTGGAAAATTGTGAGATGTTCAGGCCAATACCTAATGAAATCAACCTGAATATTCCACCTTACCCCTCGATGCCGCTAAACCCAGAACCCATAAATCCTGAACCAATAATACCACAACAACCACTTCCATACCCAGTGGAAGAATGGTGGACCGACGACTGGAAATTTCAAAACCTAATGAATAATCATTTTCCATTTTATCCAAACTACCAACTTGAACCCCTAGCATTTCCCCTAATGAACCCGAAGAATGTGGCAGAACTTCACCACTATGGAGAGGAACTGATGGATGCAAGAAGCTGAATCCGAAGCATGGGAGAGAATCTCATTTAGAAATACGACAAGAGAGAAGATCACTTTTGAATAGGAAACTAGCCTTATAAATATATATGTATAATGTATTTTCTATGTTTTGTACAGGATATATATATATATATATATATATATATGTGTGTGTGTGTGTGTGTGTGTGTGTGTGGTAGTGGTAGTGGTAGTGTATGTAAAATATATGAAGCATACTATATGAGAAAACTAAAAGTCACAATGATTGATGATTTTTATAATATGCTCTGATTAATTGTGTTCATGATGTCTTGATTATTGTATTACTTATTCTATGATATTAATATTTGTAATATGTTTGCAATTAAGATGTCGAATGAAGTTAATTAATTGATCCAGAACAATCATGAAAACTCCTTGGACAAAAGTGCTATAGAAAATATAGTAGCTCAGGGAATAGCTGATGCTATACCTTTAATTATCAAAGCTGTTAGAAACCCTATGCCTATAGAAAACACTAGAGCTGTGAGTAGCAAACATAATCGTAGTAACTATTTTATCCACACTGTCAATAGAGATAATGATGATATTATCAAAGCTCCATTTCCTAAGAAAATGAAAGCAATGACTTTCGGGTGTACTTACAAAGATTTCCTAGCTTGTAATTCGCAGACAGTGAAGGAGCTATGGCTGCTCTACGATGGTTGGAAAAGGTTGAAGCTGTTCTTCAGATCAGTAAATGTGCCATAGAAGATAAAGTAATGTATGTTTCTAATCTCATTAAGGATTAAACATTATAATGGTTGCCATACCCCGATTTCCCGGTGGGCCCGGTCGGTGGGTATATGGATGACGAGCGATATTAGTTATCACATTGCATAACGGAAGATGGGAATAAAATAAATAATAAAATAAAGGCTTAAATGTAATAAATAAATTTAAACAAGTTGTTCGTTCAGAAATTTCCACAGGCGGATCGAATATCAAAATGTGACTTTAGACTATCAAGGGTCTTTTTCGTGGAGTTGCAAATTCCAGTATCTTAAGACCAAGCATTTCCAGCCTATTCCGTACTTGCTAATACGCTTAGTCTTTTGAAAATACGTCAGCTTTAGCTGGTAATACAATTAACCGACACATTTTGAATATCTTTTCAAAATGTTGAAAATCCCTTTTTTCGTAATCATCTTTAATCACACTCATGGATTTCCACGATTAGATTCACATTCTTTCTCTTCAGTCATGATAACGAATGTATAATCTTCTCCGTAAGTCCCGACAACAACTTAATCAACAAACATCGTCATTCCCCCGATGGTTAGTCCGAAAAACAACTCATTTGCTTGAAGATTTACGATTCTGACACTTTAGACTATCATAAAGCTGTGATATCTTTTAAGTATCAACAATACTAATGCATCTCCTGACGCTAATCCTGCTAACCGGCTTGATGAAGACCCGGGACTCAAACCCTAAGACATCAATTTGATCACAATCTGAAGAATCTGAAGTTCCTATGATCATGAACTAACGAATCCAGATCCTATGCATCCCTAGGCAATCTGGAGTCAAAACCACCCGAATACTGTTGCACGTCTGAATTTCCAAAATGTCAGAATTTCAAATATTCTGATGAAATTTTTATTCCCCCTCATTTTTGCAAATTCTGACCTCTCTAAACTCATCACTAAATTTTCCCCTCAAACTTGGCAAATTCCGTCCTCTATGTTCTCTAAAAAACTCAATTGTGCGGAAAATGTTACATTTTGCTCCACAAAAGTCAGTTTTTCATCAATGCGAATTTCTCGATTTGGCCCATTAATAGTCACTAAACCCAGATGATAAACATTCTGCATAGGTATCATGACTACCCCACTAACTTCAACATTTTGTGATCACATCATCAAATATATTCTCTAAAGCCCCCGACGGTGTCCCCAAACAGCCCGTATTAGACGTTAAAAACTCAAAAAAAAAAAAATCAATCACCAATTTTTTTTCTGGACACTCGTCTCATCACTAAGAAAAAAATGCCTTTTTTTAGGCATTTGACTCATTCATACGGACGTGAGGATGATTTGGAACTGATAATGTATGTTCGTACGGATGAGGTCTCCTTCGTACGAACGTAGTTACTTTGTGTAAACTTGGTCTCATCCGTTCGGACGCTGCTGATTCAATTTTTCGATGATTCAATTTTTCGATCCAAAATCTTTATTTCTTCGACTTTCAGAATGATTCTTTCACATACTAGGTGGAAATTCATTTCTAAACAATCCTATGGTCTCAATTTTACTTTTTGTCCGTGGATTATCCGTTTATTTGAAGATTTACGTCTAAAACCCCCTAAAAATCCATAATTCATGAGTGTAGGTGATTCATTCAAGTGTTAGATCGATTGAATCGGTACCGTAACTCTGATACCAATTGAGAGTCCAGGATCCGGCGGGTTTAGATGGAGGTTTGGGTAGAAAAGAACTAATTCGGTAGAATATTACTAAGAATGGAGTAGAAGAAGAATAGTCAAATGATTCATTCGTACCGAAAGAGTATACATCATTTACAAGCTGGAGAACTCCAGCATTTCCCCTCTGGGAACTCCTAAGCACCAAATCATATGTGTTCGAGTCTAACTCTCATTTATACAATATTTAACACACACTCTATCTAGCTTATTCGCACAGTGGCGAACACACAGAATATGCAGTAACAGGAGCTTAAAGTGATGATGAGGAAACAGAAAGTGATAGCGACATTGATATCACCAAAATGGCTCCAAGTACTCATGATCCTCGAGAAAGATTCGAAAAGAGAAGCAAAAGGAAGAAGAAGGCTACAGATAGCGATGATGAAACTTATGTACCTTCGGATCCTGATACCATTAAACAACCTAAAAAGGACAAAAGAGCAAGGCTGCAGTAACTAAGAAAAAGACAGGTGGATTACCATTGGCTAAAAAAGCACGAAAGAGTACAGCTGAGACTGTTAAAAAAACAACTGCTACAGCTGAACCAGTATTTCCATCTGCTAGTGCACCTACAATCGAGATTGACGTAGAAAATGAACCAGTGATTTCCATCAAAAACACCAACTGTATCATAACCTATTCCTACTACGCCTATTCAACCGAACTCTCCATAGCCTCAACCGAAATCAGTACCAAGATCTCGATCTACACAAAGACAGCAATAAGGTCATTCTAACAATATTTTGATGATGATATTCCTTTTATAGACTGTGGTGAGATGAATTTTGATTTTCTTGACGAGCAAACTGATAAGAAGATTAAAGATTTGGAAGACAGAGTCAAGAAGTTAGAAGCTGGTGGTGTTGAAAGGGAAGCAGTAATTGCTAGTTCGGTTTATGAGAATGAAAGATTAAGGAAGGTATCAAGTGATCTTGAAGCTTATAAGAAAGTTAAAGATAAAAAGATTGAGATTCTCTACAAAGTGCTAGAAAACAAATTAGGTATTAACTTTGAAGAGGAGTTCAATCAAATAAAAATTAGAGAAGTGGAAGCGTGAGCTGCCGAAAGGGCAAGAAAAGTTGTTGCTGAATCTGAAGCTTCGAATAATGATAAGGGAAAGGATAAGGTTGATGAAGTATCTGAGATCAGACCCGAAACCGAACCTGAAGCAGAACCAGAATTTGTCACACCCCGATATTTCCACGTATTACCGGTGGGCCCCTGGTGGGGAGTATCGTGACGTAGTTGATATCATCATAGTCAAACAACACAATTTAAATGCACAGCGGAAGCAAAGGATAAACATATTACAAACTGATATAAAGTAATATTAAGTATCACAAACGGAATGTAAGGGATCCACAGGCGGATCGAAAAATAAAATGAAACATTGTTCAACAGACTTTAGGCATCTAAGCTTGCGAGACTCTTTATTGATGCTAGGAGTAGCCAGCCTATTCCGATTAGTACCTGCACTTAACCTTTTTGGAAAATACGTCAGTTTACACTGGTAAATACAATTTAACTGACTCATTTTGAAAAGTTTAATAAAATTGATTTGGATGCACGTGGCACAAAACTCTTTATAACTTGGGATAATTATTTGAATATAATACTTGTAAACCAATTACATGTTCCTTATGCGTTCAGTAGCCCAATCCGTAGACCGGGTTAAAGATCAATAGACACACCACATTATTTGGTTAGGCACTGACGGGTATACGCCTACACCCCGTGCTTAGGTCGTGGCCATCTCGTAAGATGATGCCAAGGATATCCGGGACATGGTCATTAACCCCCCAAAGGCTTTAAGCAAACAAAACATTTCAAAACGTAGCATATCAATGATTTAACCTCTATTCGATTAAAGATTCAATGCCGGACCAAGCGGTATTTTATATACCGTACCCCAAGCCCGTATAAGGGAAAATAAGTTAAAAGTATTTACCTGAGCAAATTTATACAATTTATCCCAGCTGTATACCACCAAGCAAGTACAGATAGCTTTTACTAGGCTCCTAAATCTGGAACGAAGGTTTTTAATAACCTATTAGATTTCTAACGGGTCTTAATTAAGCCTATGCTTAGACCAGTTAGTTTCAAAAAGGAGAACACGGTTCAAAACGCATGATAAAGCGAAGACCGGATTAGAATGTGGTTTTGACCCGGCAAGCTCGTATGCTTGTTTAATATGGGTAACTTAAACACATTCTGGATTTTGAGACAAAAATGATATGGTTTGACCCGTTTCGGCTAATATATGCAAACTAGTTACATACGCCGATCGAACGCGAAAAGTGCGTAACGAGTAGCCAAGTGAGTCATATGCAAGTTTCCTAAGTTAAAATTCTTTAAATACGTTGTGACATCAGTAAGATATCTTCTATTATGCCCAAAACGGATTTAAACACAAATTTCGCCCCGTAGGGGTATTTTGGTCATTTAAAAGGTTATAAAAGAGTTTAATTTGTAATTTGAGTTACAGGTCTGATGTAATCAGTAAAAATACTTAATTTACTAGGTTATATCAGTAGGGTATCATATATATGTGAAATCTATCCTTTATAACCAAACTATGCCTCTTATGGGTATTTTGGTAATTTCACATAGGCTTAAAAAGTCAAAACTGAAACCTGAGTTTAAAACTTTAGCTTACTGTAAAAATATAATAATTTACTTAAAATATCAATAGGT
The DNA here is from genome assembly GCA_030545235.1 of Helianthus tuberosus. Classification (NCBI taxonomy): domain Eukaryota; kingdom Viridiplantae; phylum Streptophyta; class Magnoliopsida; order Asterales; family Asteraceae; genus Helianthus; species Helianthus tuberosus. The sequence goes on along the minus strand of CM060410.1, from coordinate 119,742,416 downwards.
ATCAAACCTTATGTGCTCAACATAATCTTAATACATACTATGCGTCAAAAATGCCTAAAAAGGCGATTTGGAGCCATTTCCGGGTTTTCAAAGGAAAGCTGATATTTTTATAATTCTAGAAGGCTCAAAATACTTTATTTATTATATTAGATCAGTAGAAAAAGGTTTGGGGTCAAAAGGATTTATAAAACTCATTTTATAGCCCAAAAGGGCAAAACCGGCAATTACCGAATTAAGCTTAGAACTCTAAGTTATGCTCAGCCTAAAAATAAATAAAAATCTCCAAAAATCCTAAAATATTATTTTATAACAGTAGGTAAAAAATTTTGTATAAAAAAAATTGGGTTTAGGTAGGCTATACGCTAAATACATCGTTTAATTACTAAAAAGCCTTCTAATTACGCTAATGAGCATAACTCTTAATCTAGACCTCAAACTGATGTCAAATCTTAGGGACAAGTTTAAAAATAAGCAACCAAAGTTTCTACTCTTTTACATTTTCAAAAATCACGTTTTAAGGTCAAAAGGGCATAATAGTCAACATTTAAGCATTTAACGGAATCACGCATATGAATCGAATAACTAATGAACCAAGTTGTATAATCACAGAGGGTTATACTTATAGGTAACTTGGTTCTAATAAATCTCTAAGGCATTTCTAAACTATGCTTAAACGGGTCAGAACTGAAAGTCAAAGCATAAGTCAAACTATGCTACCTTCGGTTCCGAACCGAGCCTAAACTGAAAATTGTCGAGTTGTACATGTTTAGACATGTTCTTATATTAATTACCAAGTTATATTCATGACAAAAACAGGTTGCATAGCCTTTATATTGCTAATTATGCATTAATTTAAAATTAAGCTTCCTGTTGACTTTTTAATATCAAGTTTGACTCGACAATTGACCTAGATAGAGTGGGAATCAGAGAATACCCTTTTAAGGGTTTAATGCCCACATAATTACCCACTCATAGATACTTTCAATTTGAATTTTGACTGAAGGGATTAAGATTAATGACGAAGTCAAATCTTAATTACGACGGTTTGACTTTTAGCTAATTAACTGGGCTAAACTGAATTAGTAAAGATTAAGGACACTTAAAAGAGTCCTAATTATGATTAGGGAGCCTAATGAATCCTTGTTGCTGACCAGAGAGCTCCAGAGGTGAGTCTTGTGAATGTTGCAAATGAAAGTGCCCAAATGTTGCAACTTGATTTTCTTATATAGTGAGTTACATTCTATAGGATCATCACACATAAGTCTAGGAAGGTTGCAAGATGTCCCCAGGTGTCCTATAATGCTAAAAACCGGATATAGGAGCCCCTGAATTCGAAAACTACTCAAAAGAGGCGGTGTAACCGTTTTAACAGGCAGCTGTCAACATTTTCGCCCAGATGCAGGCCTTGCACACCGCAAGGTTTTTGGTGTTGAGGTGCGCAAGACTCCTTGCGCACCGTAAGGTTATTTTTGTTGAGGTGCGCAAGGACCATGCCAGCACAACACAACTTTCAAATGTTAACAGTTTTGGCCCCTGCACTTCCAAGCGTGGTTGTACCTTTATTTCTTGCACTTTGGGCCCTCTAACTTGACTTTTAACGACCTCTATTCATAAACTAACTTTGTTTAGTCCCCGGTTATTCATACGATCACCGAAAAGTCTTAAATTTCAACGTTGACGCTTTTAACCCCTTGTATACGAATATTGTCATAACTTTCTCATACTTTAACGAAACCTTGTGAAATTTTTATCACTTATTCTCGTGAGCATAATTAATCATTACAAAGCTTCAGGTTTGCTAAAAGGTCACTCAGAGGTATACTTTAAACATGTTGACACATTTAATCCCTGTAGTTTGTAATTCCTCACTTTCTTTCACAACTGGCTTCGTATGATCCATGATTTATTCGTTTAAGGTTATAAACATCATGTAGGGCTATTTTAAAATATATTTATCCATTGTTGACACTTTGAACCCTTATATACACATACTTTCCATGTTTGTCAACTTTAGTCCCTCTAGAGAATACTTTCACACGTTCAAGCTTGTGACACGTGTCAATACATTATAGGACGTGAATTTTCGAGGTGTTACAGAATTAGATCCAGCCAATATCACACAGTTTGTTCTTCTTGATAAACCTTATGATATGCCTTATGATGATAAAGAAAAAGTAAATGAGATAGAAAAGAGAAAAGGCAAGAAAAAGGAAAAGGAAGATGATGATAAAGAAGACGAGGAAGATGTACATATTGATGGTCCTGGTATTGACGGTGATGTCAAAGTTGATGACGATGATCACTTGGGTGGTACATGTTTGGTGGTGTTTGAAGGAAAGACGTCAAAAGATGATGATTTGAACGAGTACTTGAATGATAATCAAAATGAAGAAGATGCTGCTAACCGAGAGGGGGAGCAAAGTAAGGAATCTTCACAGACGTTACCCCACTAACGACTGTTCCTAAAAGTACAATGAAAACAATTTATCCATGTCATAACATGGAAGGAGGTGAATTCATTCACAATTACACTAAACTAAAGAAGAAATTGCACAGATGATGGAAATTGATGAAAATTCGTTTGAGTTCGACTTCGAAAAAGAATTAAACAACATCAGCATTTCTAAGCCTGACGATTATGTTTTCAAATACATTCCTGAGGCTGATGACTATAATAATATTGTCGTGGAGGATGATTCTGACGATGAAACTGTTAAATATTCTGGTGATGGTATAGATGACTTCCCAATTTAAAGAAATATTTGATGAATATACTCAAAAATTTTTAAAGAGAAAGATCAAAGAAAAAGTAAAAGTTGGTGTATCTCCGAGGCTTAGTAAAGAAGAGATTCTAGAAGCTCGGAAAACATGGTTCAAACCAGCACTGAAAGAAAGGAAGTTCAGACGACCTCTAGTATTTTTCACACCCAATCCAGATGTTTCTCTTTGAAACATTATAACCTGGGGCTGGATTCCTGAATTGAATGTGTTTAGCATTAAGCATGAATTTGGAGTGCAATACTTCCGACATCTATCAGATATCAAAACTCTGCCATGGTGCAAAGTGCAAGAGTTGTGCCAAAAAAAATGCATAAACTTCCAAATGAAACCAGGTGGTCAGAAACTGTGGAGGCTTATTCGATTCGAAGCTCGTAAGAATTTTCCTAACTGGAAGCCTGATGTCTGCCGTTAGTGACATGCAAAAACCGAAATAAACTAGTAGCTAGAGTAAGTCGGATATCGAACCAGAGGAGGATTGTGGAAAGCGTTGTAATAAAAAGTATTAATTAACTAATGCTAAAAAGTAAAATTCAATTGATGGTTTGATTGTTTAGGAGAATTGTCTAAGTTAACGAATAAAAATTTAGATTTATATCAATAGGAGAGAAGATGGTTCCTCCAGATTTCAGATTTTACAGTTAGTTTCCACTATGTGTTTAATCGTAACCTACATAGACATAGATATTAAACTCGATTAATTAATTGTGATAACCAACGACTAAGTACTCCGGTCAATACATAACGGGAGGTTATCGAATGATTATCAATTACAATTACAAACCCTAACCCCATGTCAAATATATCCCAATTACTAGAACTCTCGGGAACTGAATGCTTAGAAATTAAGGTTTAAATAAATGTAACTGTTTACAATCAATAAATCAAATCAATAGTGAAAAGCATTGAATGCTTAGATCACCAAGTTAAAACGATTGTATCAAACACATAGTATCACCTAACTTACAAAAACCCTCCATCCGGAGGAAACCACAAGAGTTTAGCCGCTCATCTCGCTCATAAAATCAGCAAAAACTTGAATTGATGCAGAAATCATGGTTAATTAAATTATTGGAAGGAAGATCTTGATGTTTTTGGAGTGAAAAACCCTTCAACCTTGAGTTCTTAGATACCTTAGTTCGGTCTTAGAAGATGGAATAATGATTGGAGAATTTTTCCAAACCCTAATATACATTAAAGCCCTTAATTCGAAACATTTGCATCTCCGGGCCGTAAGCTACGGTCCTTGGGCCGTAGCTTACAGTTTATGAATTCTGTTTGCACGTTAACACCCAACCATAGCTTACGGTTCATGGACCGTAGGCTACGGTCGCGTATCCCATGACCCTTTCTCGCTTCATATCAATTAACCGTAAGCTACAGGTTAAGACCGTAACTTACGGTTTACAATTTCTGTGCATTCCTTCGCTGCATCCCTTCATACGTAAGCTACGGTGTTAAGACTGTAGCCTACGGTTGTGATGCCTTTCCTTATTATCTCTTCACAACCAACTTTCATTAAAGGACAAAATGACCCCTTTAGTTTGTTTCTTCCCATTCTTTTATATGTGAACACAAAATAACTTTCAACTTAGTACCGAATGGCCCCTCAACTTATGATTTTATTATTTCTTGCATATATGAGCTTCACACTACTTAAACAAAATACCAAATTAGTCCCCGAACTTTACTCTTTCACACTCCTTTCACTCGTGAGCCTTTATATCACCCAAACAAGCTTCAAGATTCAGTCTCAAGTTGCAATATCCAATCCTATGCTTGCAACTTCATCTTTAACCATTGTAAGTGCACCGAATTATGTGTTTTACCTGCAAATCAATAAATTCTCGTAGTTATCTCATTTTAAGCAAGTAAACACATCAAATACACATAAAACATCATATTTAGACACTCTAAAGCTCGGGTTTCACTCTCTCCATCACATTCCTACACTTGCCTTTACTTGTCCTCAAGCAAACCAACTAGAACTAATCACCATAGAAACAATACCTCTAAACCCCTTAACTGATTCAACCTGTTAAGTCCCAAGTCATACCCATCCCATAGACTGACACAATCGAGATTGACAGTCTGACAAGTAAATGATGCAATTTCAAAAACTTAAGACTTGTCTATCTAAAACTAACATGTTTACAAGTAAACACATGCTACACACCCCTCACAATGTACTCTCCTCTCGGTTAATATCTGGACTAGCGTGTAATGTGCTAGTATATAAACACTCACTAAGCAAACATGAAATCCTGCAATCATAACCTTGTATGATAATCACACCTCCACTGTATCATCTAACATGGCACATATCAAAAGGACTTTCGGGTTTTGGGCTTAGGCGAAGGTAGGAAGATTTTTAGGTTCTTTTTCTTTTCTAATTGGCTTAGAAACAATAACCAAACTGTGATACTTTATTCAAACACAACTTATACTTTTGGGTTGGTTTCTACCCAAGAACATAGACGATATTCACAACACTTCTATTTTTGTTCTTTTCTTTTTCATTTTTCCATTTATTTTTCGTTTTCTTTTTTTTTCTTTTTTTTTCTCATAACAATATCATCACGGTCGGCTTTTCACAATAGACAGTGGGCGAACAAACGAAAGGTAGTTAGGCTCAACAGGGCTACTAAGGGAAATTGGTGAATAACACAAAAGAAACATAAACACAAAGGGTGTAATGGGAAATCCTAATGCCTTTATCATATACGTGCACATGTCAAATCCACAATCTCAGCATGCATCAAATCACACAAGTTCTAACACAGAATAACATGTAGCCTGCACTCAACAAATGAATTCATTGTATAATGTATCCTATCCATCTACAGGATCAAGATCTCACCAAGAAAAGGTAAAAGGTTGACGACATGTAGCATATGCAATTAAAACATGTGACCCCTAGATAGACATCTCTTTTCAACTCATTTCCTATAAAAACATTTGTCAAACCTACTCTCATGAAACTTAAAGGGACAACCATGAGAAGGGACTAATCTAGTCTACTACCGGTAAGAAGCCTATTAGTGATTGAAACTTTAAGTTTTCATATCCAATTAGCATGTTTAAGGCGATGAAAAATTTTCAATGTTTTCACTTTTCATCGATTTCAACCACTTTTCAATCTCTTCAAGCTTTATCCACAAATCCCTTCTTGGGCTCCCACATCCCCACACTTGGGATACATTGTCCCCAATGTATGGTGCTTTTAAAATATAAGCCGGGGAAAACAACCAACTATCCTCAATGAGCGGCTAACTCATACTAAACCAAAACCAAACAAAACACATCCCATAACACTTAAACAGAGTTTTTAACACTACCAAACACAAAACACAAAAGAAAAATAAGATGTAAAGTGTTCATAAAGGAAAGAGCACATGGACCTGAACGAGCCATTTTGATGTCTGTCGTTATGGACATGCAAAAACCGAAATAAACTAGTAGCTAGAGTAAGTCGGATATCGAACCAGAGGAGGATTGTGGAAAGTGTCGTAGTGAAAAGTATTAATTAACTGTTACTTAATTGAAAAATCGGTTTGATTGATTATGAGAATTATCTAAATTAACGAATAAAAATTGAGATTTGGATCAATAAGAGAGAAGATGGTTCCTCTAGATTTCAGGTTTAACAGTTAACTTCAACTATTTGTTTAATCGTGACCTACATAGACATAGGTGTTAAACCTGATTAACTAATTGTGATAACCAACGACTAAGTACTCCGGTCAATACACAATGGGAGGTTATCGAATGATTATCAATTACAATTAAAAACCCTAACCCCATGTCAAATATATCCCAATTACTAGAACTTTTGGGAACTGAATGCTTAGAAATTAAGGTTTAAATAAATGAAATGGTTTACAACCAATAAATCAAAACAAGGTAAAAAGCATCGAATGCTTTGATCACCAAGTTAAAACGATTATAACAAACACATAGTATCAATTAACTTACAAAAACCCTCCATCCAGAGGAAACCACTAAAAAGACTAGCCGCTCATGATGGTTGAATGATCTTCGTAGTCTTCCATAATAATCAAAATCATCATCTAATTATAATATAATATGAATAATTGATATGAATGATGATGATTATGTTTGTTGCAAAAAGCCTTAAAGAAGCCATCCAAGAAGTCAACCCCCCACAGCCGCCAATCCCCTTCCCTCTTTTCGAAGTTTGCTGCCAAAAAGTGAAGTCCAAGATATTCAGCCCATATACGTGTGTTATGTTGGCCCACTCCCTCTCCAAGAAGTCCACGCGTCCACAAGCCCACATATGTATGTATGGATTCAATAGTCATGTGAGGTTGTCGGCCCAAAGGTTACGTGAATCAGTGTGGTGATATATGATCATTAATATTGTTGCCACAAATAGAAGGAACGCGGATCTCCTCCAAAGATCTCGTGTTAAGTGGGCCATGGGGGAGATGAAAACTCCAAGTTCTTCCACGCTCTTGTCAATAATAGAAAATCTTTGAACTCTATTCACGGGCTTAATGTTAACGGAGAGTGGTGCACTAAACCTTCCTTCATTAAGAAGAAAACTTTCTCGTTTTTCCGCGACCGGTTCAAAGGACGATCATAAAATTGGCCAGAATTAATGGATATTGATTTCAAAAAAAATTCAGAATCGAATAGCAACATGTTGGTGGAAGCCTTTTCGGTCTCGGAGATCAAAGAAGCGGTGGCTCAATGTGGGGACGAACGGGCGCTGGGCCCGGATGGTATGAATTTCAGGTTTATCAAGTGCTTTTGGGATTTATTTGAAGACGACTTCTCTCGGATCTTTGATACGTTTCATGAAAGTGGAGAGATAAGTGTTGGCTGCGGATCGTCCTTTATCGCTCTCATTCCCAAGGTTAAGGACCCGGTTTCTCTTGGTAATTATAGACCTATTAATTTGGTTGGAGTTATTAGCAAAGTGATATTGAAGGTTATTTTACTAATTTCGTGAAAATAACGTTAAAAGAGGGGGACGGTTAATCATGCATCATGTGGTGGCGTTGATAGCCAAAAGACAAGGGGGTGCATGCACTAATCGGCGTTTGTCTCAATTGCTGAGTGTTATGTGCCTTATGTCCAAGGCTTGATGCAAAACCACAATTGAGCCTGGGGTCTCATTGGAAGCAGCCTCTCTATTCCTACAAGGTAGAGGTAAGGCTGTCTACATCTCACCCTCCTCAGACCCTACCTTAGCTTTGCTATTGGTGGGATATACTGAGTATGATGATGATGATGATATTGAAGGTTATTGCTAATCGTATAAGAAAAGTGTTGGATGGTGTGATTTCCGAATCACAATCGGCATTCTTATCCAGGAGATATATCCTTGATGGGCCTCTCATCATTAACGAGCTCATTACTTGGATCAAAAAGGTGAAAAAGAGAGGTTTCTTCTTCAAAATTGACTTCGAAAAGGCGTATGATAATGTTAGGTGGACTTTTGTGATTAATATTCTCCGACAAATGGGTTTTCTGAGTGCTTGGTGTAAGTGGATTATGGGTATTCTTTCGTCGGCTAGATGGTCTATCCTTGTGAACGGGGCCCCGACATTCCAATTTCGATGTGAAAAAGGTATGAGGCAAGGCGACCCTCTTTCTCCGTTCCTTTTCCTTATCGTAATGGAAGGCCTTTCTCGAATGATATCTCAGGCTAGGGAGGTTGCAGTTATTAAAGGTATTCCCACTCCGAATTATGGACTGGTTATGGTTTATCTTCTCTATGCGGACGACGCAATTGTGTTGGGGGAGTGGTCTAAAGAAGAATTGGGTAATGTTATGAGAATTCTTCGGTGTTTTTATCTTTGTTCGGGTCTCAAGATAAATGTTAACAAGTCTAACCTTTATGGTATCGGTGTTAACGTGGAGGAAAACGGAGCTTTGGCCAATGAATTCGGTTGTAACCCGGATGTTCTTTCCTTTAAATATCTTGGTTTAATGGTTGGAGCCATTATGAATCGGGTTAATAATTGGCGACCGGTGTACGAGACGTTTAGGAGTCGCCTTGCTAAATGGAAGTCGCATTTTTGTCTATTGGAGGAAGAGTTGTCATTGTTAAGTCGGTTTTGGAAAGCTTCCCGACTTATTATTTTTCTCTATATAAAGCTACGAAAAAGGTTCTTTCAGATTTGGAATCCTTGATTAAAAGTTTTCTTTGAGGCGGATCGGTGGAAGAAAAAAAATGCATTGGATTAAGTGGGACCGGGTGGCTCGGCATAAAAAAGAGGGAGGCTTGGGGCTTTGTAAGTTAAAAGAAGCTAACAGTTCTCTTTTAACGAAATGGGGTTGGCGGTACAAGACGGAAAACAACAATCTTTGGAAGAAGGTGATCGATTCTCTACATTCGAGACGATTGGGGTGGGAATCCATTAATTTCAAAAGGTCTTTAAGTGGTGCATGGAGCAACATAGCGAAGGTTTTTATCAACTCCAAGGCGAGAGGGCAACCGTTATGAAATTTCCTTAAAGATGAGATTAGAAGCGGCGAAGACATTTTGTTTTGCTTGGATCCTTGGATTATTAACGAGCCGTTAAAGTCTAGATTTCCGGAGCTATTTTCTTTGGAGGCGTATAAAAAATGAAAAGTTGCGGACATAATTTCGGGTCAAGGTGATGGGCCGGTTTTTAACTTGGCTTGGAGGTCTCCGCTGATTGCGTCGGACCTATCAGACAGCGTGCAGCAGCTGAGTATGTTGTTGTTTGATGTGCGGCTTTCGGCTGATAAGGACCTTTGGTCCTGGCAGGTAGGATCGAGTGGAATGTTCTCGGTTAACTCGGCCAAACGTCTCTTATTTAGTGATAATTCTGCTGGTTCGTAGTTCGTTATAGATTGGTGTCGATGGGTCCCGACGAAATGTAATATTCACGTGTGGAGGATGGAGATGAATAAGCTTCCAACGGGAGATGCTTTGAGAAAAAGGAACATTGTTATCGAAGATATTACTTGTCTGTTTTGCAATTCGGAAGATGAATCGGTGGATCATGTTTTCATCGCTTGTAGGGTGGCGGCGATCATTTAGAATGGTGTTAGCTCTTGGTGCAAGATTCCGCAAATTTATGCCTTCTCAATAAAGGATCTGCTGAGTTTTCATGGTAATTTAAGAGTTTCGGAAAGAAAAAAGGTGGCGGTGCAAGGAATTATTATGTTAGTGTGCTGGAGCTTGTGGCGTGCGAGGAACAAGTTCAAATTTGCTAATTCTCCTGTTAAAATCGACAGTATATTGAGCGAAGTAAAGGCATTGGGACATTTTTGGTTTTCCAATAGATCTAAGTTCAAAGGGGTAGAATGGAAGGATTGGGTCTCATTTGTAAATATGTAATTTTTCTTATTCATTTTGTTTGTCGGCCCGGTTTGGATCGGCGGTGTGTTAATGAAGTATACGTTTCAAAAAACAATATTGTTGCCACAATTTGATTCCCCCAATATGTTTGCTGCCTCTTTTATATTTGTGAATGATAAGAGTAATAAATAGCAATGATGATGTGATATAATACTACCTTGATCCCCTCAACACGTGATGTTCCTTCGTGCTTGTATATATTGTGATTCAAAAATATCATCATGATGTTGGCTGACTTATCATCATTCACCTACCAGTATAAAAACCTCTCTCCCCCACCCCCCGCCTTTTTCGGCCGTCGGAAGGCTCGACGAAGAGGAATATCGTGAGTTAGAGTGCAAGACCGCCGTCGTCATCTGGCTGACCTTAATCACTAACTCGTGTCTGGAATCTTCCATTCGCTTTCCGGGTTCAGGTTTCGCCCTGCTTTCCTTTTGGTCGGTTTCAAGTCGCTGGAAGCTCGACGAAGTGGTAGAGTTTGGGATAGGCTTTGAGGTTCTTCGGGATTAACATATCGGTTGGAAATCCATCGTAACCTCTTACCCTATCTTAAGTTTCTTTCATTTCCATTCGATGTCCGGGTCTTGAAATCCGTCGTGTTTCTCGATGGAGGAAGATAGTCCGTGTGAGGACCCCCACCACATTCGGAAGAAGGATAAGTCTAGCAATAATGAGAAGAGGGGGTCTGATAGCATTTCTAAATTCTTTGTAACCAACCTGCCCCAGGGTTGCAACCCGTGGGAAGTCTCGGAGTTCGTCAAGGTCTTTGGAGAAGTAGCCGGAGTGTACATTGCTAGGAGGATGGATAAATTTGGTAATAGATTTGGTTTTATCAGTTTCAAGAATGTTCGTGATGTAAAGGAATTAGAAAGAGCCTTAAATGGTACAAAAATGGGGAGTTCCAATCTCAAAGCAAATGTTGCTAGATTTACAGCTGAAAACATGGGTTTGCATGATAATCTTGCTGCAAAGGGGAATAAGTCGGTCCATTCTCAGGCTGGGATTGATGTCAGAAATCAATTCGTTAACCAGGCTTTCATTAGTAACGGTGGTGGAAAGTTGTTTAGTGAGCTCTTTTCAAAAGGAGAGAAAGGGGAAGGATATAAGACATGAGTTTGTACGGCTAAGGTTCAAGTTGATAAGGTGGTCGAAATTCTAGAGGAAACTCAGGCGTTCAAGGAGTTAAGCGGGAAAGCTTTGGTTAGCCGATGTTCTAACATCAAGATGCTCAACAATCTCAAATCAGTGATCAGAGAGGATGGAATCCAGAATTTCAGTCTAAGTTACCTGGGTGGTTTGTATGTGCTGGTAAAATTTTCCAACGAGGAGGAATGTAACTATCTGATTGGATCCTATGACCGGTGGAGGCAATGGTTTTCGTCTTTGGACTGTTGGATGGGACAATCTCTGCCTTTTGAGAGGATTACTTGGATTAAAATCATTGGTGTCCCAATTCACCTAGCCGTTGATGAGGTTTATGACTTAATCGCTCGGCAATTTAGAAAGGTTATCCATGCATCTCAAAGAACTTCGGAGGACTTTGACTTTTCGGTTAATTGTATCGGGGTACTGGTAGGGGATGGCATCAGGGTTAACGATCAGACCACCATCAAATGGAAGGATAAAACGTTTAAGGTTTGGGTGGAGGAGGAGTTGGCTGATTGGATCCCGGAGTGCCTTGAAACTGAGGAGTCGACGGCGGAGGAGGATTTTGCGTCTCAGTTTTTCTTCGACGATCAGGAAGTTTTTCCGACAAGTCACAAGGAGGTAACTAAGGATGGGAAGATTGACGGTTCGGAGTTGCATGGTTTTCCTCGTGTGCATGAAAGGTCAGAAGATAGAGAAATCTTTGGAGACAGTGATATCGGTTCGGTTCCAGATGGTGGACAGAAGGATAATGATGTTGTTTCTCCTTTTTCTCCAAACCCCCAGGTTAATCTAGTGCAGTCTTCTAAAGAGGTGAGGTCCCATAATGTTAGTGGGCCGGTTCTAAATAACAAGGAGGGGGTTTATTATTTTAGTTCGAATGATAAGGATAGGCCCAACAAACGCATGGTTAGAATAAGGCCTAGGCCTATTGCTTTGAGACAGAAAGGCACCCTAAGCCCATTTTCGATTGAGAGACCTCATAAGAGAACCAGGGATTCTAGAGAGTTCCATTTTGACCTCAATCTACAGGCTGAAGAGCAATCGGTGCTTCCCCAGACAGAGGTTCTAATCAATCGAGAGGAAAATACAAAGGGGGAAGGTGTGGAGGAGAATCGATCGTCTAGGACTGTTCTTCCTGACACAGGGGATGGACTCGATGACAATGAGAAGGTTGATACCGAGGAGGCTGCAAAAGGTTTGATTAATGAGGTGGAAGCCACGATAAACATCGGGAAGGTGGTAGGAGTTTGTCTGAACGATCACGAAGTGCTCATCAGAGAAGTCATGGGAGAAGAAGGAATTAATGGAGTTCATCAATGAATATCTTGTCTTTTAATATTAGGGGTATTAGAGGAGGAGGAAAGGCTTCTTGGGTGAAAGATATTCGGAGAAAGAATAACATTGGTATAATCGCTTTGCAGGAAACTTTGTCTGATTCAGTTTCTATGGATGTTCTTGATAAATTTTGGGGAACAGAAACTTCGAATTTCCCTGTGTTGATTCGACTGGGCATTTAGGAGGTCTTATATGGATGTGGGATCCGAAAGTGGTTAAGATCGATCGTCTTTTAAAGAACAAGCATTTTCTGCTCATTAGAGGTTCGGTGGTGGGTAGTGGCTATCTCATAAATCTTGTTAACATTTATGCTCCTCAGAGAATAGTGGCTAAAAGAAGTTTATGGTCCGAGATCTCTGGTATCATTGACCCGGCTGTCGGAGAGTGGGTTCTCGAGGGAGATTTCAACGCGGTGCGGACAGTAGAGGAAAGAAAACACTCTAAGTTTAAACCGGTATGTGCTAATAACTTTAATGAATTTATTTTCAGCAATGATTTGTTGGAATATACTATGCAAGGAAGGAGGTTCACCTGTGTTAGAGATAATGGTAAAAAACTTAGCAAATTAGACAGGTTCCTGGTGTGTCCGGCTTTTTTCAATAGGTGGCCAGCCGCTTGTGTGAGAGTTATTCAATGTTACAAATCTGATCATTGTCCTATTTTATTGGAGCTTGTGGATTTGAATTTCGGGCCTCGTCCATTTCGGATTCTTGGATTGGTAGGGAGGGTTTTGAGGAGGCGGTCCGGGGTCCTTTAGAAGGATTTGTGCCTTTCGACCCTCTGGACTCTTGTTTAATGCAGAAATTTGCCGCTATTAGATCCTCAGTCAAAGCTTGGAGAGGTGAGTTCTTAACAAAGGAACGGGTGAGTGAAAATGTGGCTTTAGTCGAGCTGGAATCTTTGGAGACGGAATTAGAATCAGGGATCTTTCTGAAGACGAGGAATGGGTTTTGGCTGAAAATAAGAAAATTATTAAAGAAGCGGAGAATAGAAGGAACGCGAATCTCCTCCAAAGATCTCGTGTTAAGTGGGCCATGGGGGAGATGAAAACTCCAAGTTCTTCCACGCTCTTGTCAATAATAGAAAATCTTTTAACTCTATTCACGGGCTCAATGTAGGGACGAACGGGCGCCGGGCCCGGATGGTATGAATTTCAGGTTTATCAAGCACTTTTGGGATTTATTTGAAGACAACTTCTCTTGGATTTTTGATAGGTTTCATGAAAGTGGAGAGATAAGTATTGGCTGCGGATCGTCCTTTATCGCTCTCATTCCTAAGGTTAAGGACCCGGTTTCTCTCGGTAATTATAGACCTATTAATTTGGTTGGAGTTATTAGCAAAGTGATATCGAAGGTTATTGCTAATCGTATGAAAAAAATGTTGGATGGTGTGATTTTTGAATCACAATCGGCATTCTTATCCGAGAGATATATCCTTGATGGGCCTCTCATCATTAGCGAGCTCATTACTTGGATCAAAAAGGTGAAAAAGAGAGCTTTCTTCTTCGAAATTGACTTCGAAAAGGCGTATGATAATGTTAGGTGGACTTTTGTGATTAATATTCTCCGACAAATGGGTTTTCCGAGTTCTTAGTGTAGGTGGATTATGGGTATTCTTTCGTCGGCTAGATCGTCTATCCTTGTGAACGAGGCCCCGACGTTCCAATTTCGATGTGAAGAAGGTATGAGGCAAGGCGACCCTCGTTCTCCGTTCTTTTCCTTGTCGTAATGGAAGGCCTTTCTCGAATGATATCTCGGGCTAGGGAGGTTGGAGTTATTAAAGGTATTCCCACTCCGAATTACGGACCGGTTATGTCTCATCTTCTCTATGCGGATGACGCCATTGTGTTGGGGAAGTGGTCTAAAGAAGAATTGGTTAATGTTATGAGAATTCTTCGGTGTTTTTATCTTTGTTTGGGTCTTAAGATAAATGTTAACAAGTCTAACCTTTATGGTATCGGTGTTAACGTGGAGGAAAACAGAGCTTTGGCCAATGAATTCGGTTGTAACCCGGACGTTCTTCCCTTTAAATATCTTGGTTTAATGGTTGGAGCCAATATGAATCGGGTTAATAATTGGCGACCGGTGTACGAGACGTTTATGAGTCGCCTTGCTAAATGGAAGTCGCATCTTTTGTCTATAGGAGGAAGAGTTGTCATTATTAAGTCGGTTTTGGAAAGCTTGCCGACTTATTATTTTTCTCTATATAAAGCTCCGAAAAAGGTTCTTTCGGATTTGGAATCCTTGATTAAAAGTTTTCTTTGGGGCGGATCGGTGGAAGAAAAAAAAAATGCATTGGGTTAAGTGGGACCGGGTGGCTCGGCATAAAAAAAGGGAGGCTTGGGGCTTTGTAAGTTAAAAGAAGCTAACATTTCTCTTTTAACGAAATGGGGTTGGCGGTACATGACGAAAAACAACAATCTTTGGAAGAAGGTGATCGATTCTCTACATTCGAGTCGAGTGGGGTGGGAATCCATTAATTTCAAAAGGTCTTTAAGTGGTGCATGGAGCAAACATCGAAGGTTTTTATCAACTCCAAGGCGAGATGGCAACGTTACGAAATTTCCTTAAAGGTGAGATTAGAAACGGCGAAGACATTTCGTTTTGGTTGGATCCTTGGATTATTAACGAGCCGCTAAAGTCAAGATTTCCGGAGCTATTTTCTTTGGAGGCGTTTAAAAAATGCAAAGTTGCGGACAGGATTCCGGGTCAAGGTGATAGGCCGGTTTTTAACTGGGCTTGGAGGTCTCCGCTGATTGCGTGGACCTATCAGATAGCGTGCAGCAGCTGAGTATGTTGCTGTCTGATGTGCGGCTTTCGGCTGATAAGGACCTTTGGTCCTGGCAGGTAGTCTCAAGTTTGTATTAGGTTAAATGTTAGTTTATTCTATTTTCGTGTTGTAAACAATGTCATACAGAAGTAATACCTTCGTACGAAGGAAGTCAATTCGTACGAAGGTAGAGCATGTTAGTTCATACGAAGGAAGCTTTGTCTAGTTCGTACGAATGTGATGTTAGGTCCGTACAAATGTAGCTTATCTCATCCGCCTAAAGGAATGTTAGGTCATGACTATAAATAGCTGTGCGGACTTAGAGCTTAGTAACACGTTGACTGGTTAATGAAACATTGAAAATTAAGTAATCTTGTTATTGTAACCTAATCAAATAGCTTTCGCGCATATTGACTATGTTACATAGATATTACCTGAGCATAAAGTTGATGGAAAATGATCCTCACATTATTCCCTTAAATCCGAGTTCATTTGGGAGGCTTCTGGTCTACTCGAATATTGACGGGCAAAACCGAACGCATAGAGAGTCAGATCTGTGTTCTGACAGTAGCGGCAGCGTCTACAGATGACGCTGATAATTTTTTGTAGGTCCCTATCCCGTGGATCGTAACGAGATTGATAATCAATCAAGGGTGCGGAATCCCCTTGATCAATCGAACAAACAGAAACAAGAATAAAGATGACGAACACGAAACAATCACTTTCAATCCGGTCTTCTATTGATTATCCAACACAAGGTTTACAATCAATTCAAGACCTTCACAAGAAATCTCTCAGCCACTCTCTGTAGATTTCTCTCTAACTCTCTCTACCTCTTAGTGTCTGCTAACTGGCCAACCCAAACCCTAATGCATCATGTTGTTTATATAGGACAACCATGTTTGCATACTGGGCTTTGGTCTGGGCTTGGCCATTCTCCTAGCCCATTACAACAAATAACTCCCTAACCAATATGCTAAGCCCGTTACAAAATATCCAAAGACTAAATAATCAAACTATAAAGCTGTTGTCACAGAATATGCACTAACAAACTCCCCCTTGACAATAGCTTCATAGTGTAACTTTGTCTTCAAACATCTTGCAGTCTTTTGGTCTTTGGATAGCGTCAGCTACACAGTTTCTGACATCAACAAACTCCCCCTTAGCTGATGCTTCCAATCTCCAAAACTTTCATTCATTGTAGATCAGTGAACTAGCAATCTTTGGTTAAGCAAGTATCTCCAAATTTTCCAAATCTCTCTCTGCCATGTAGTAGAAGGATCCTACCATGCATCTTCACACGTTCTTCACTTCACTCTCAATCTGCACTTTACTTGTATTCTGCACTTCATTTTAATAACTGCATCAATCTGTTTAGCAACACAAGCAAGTATCTCGAAAAACCATTAGTCTTTTTCACATTTAAAGATAAACCAATATTTTATCTTAATTTGCAAAAACAACTACCTGTTAGTTCAAAATGGAAGTCTTTTAAAAGGAAATATTTTTGGTATTTTTGATAATTTTTCAAAACAAACTAAACAAACTAAAAAAAATATTTACAATTTCATCTTTTTGTGATAATCATGTGTAAGAAGATCATCTCAGTACAATCAAACTGTTTTCACACTATTAGATAATTCTTTATTTAATTTTCCATGAAAAGCAGTTCAAGACGATTACCAGTATGTTTGTCCACTTAAACAAAATGCATGAACATTTCAAGTACCATTACCGTATGATACATTAAGGTAATATGAATTCTGACATATTAGCGTGTCCCACTTCAGGATGTACCCCCGCGATCAAGGTATGCACAAAGATTCATCGTAGTAGGTGAGTATACTGATGTCATCCTTTACGATATCCTGACAGTGTCTAGGTCTGCATATAATCTGTTTTATCATGTTTTGATTGCTTAACAATGAACACCCAAATAAATACTAATCAAAACCTGGAAATATAAACAGCACACTCTATCATGCAAGTATCTTCCCTACCACATATTTCACAAGTCCAATCCAGATTTCTGAAATCTTAACTGGGAATAGGTTGAGAAGAGAACAGAATAGATCTTTAGCAGAGATGGTATAATATACAGATCAAATGAGTTTTTCTCAATTTGATATAGGTTTCTTGGGTTTCTTTTGGGCACTTGAGGGCCTCTTTCGGGTGTAATAGATCTATAGTGCGACAACGTACAGCTAGGTCAGCATGTATCTGGATGCAGCAGAAGCTGTCGTTGCCTAGCACCTCCAGGTCAGCATATATCTGGATGCAGCAGAGGAGGTACACGATTTTTTTCAGAGAAGATTTCAGAATCAGATCAAAATTGTGTGTATCGGGACAACATACAGACATTCAAATAGAAATGAGCTAATTCCAAGTGACTTTCTTTCCTGGGGTCATGTACAATTTTAGTTCCGAACAGAATGACAACCAAGATATCCCCAGATGAAATAACAGTATAAAGACCCAAAACTTCAGATTTTGGCAATCTATCAACGCAAGATTTAAGGTCATTAAACCATACACCACTGATGTGTTCCCCACTCATACTCAGTGCATTTAGGTTTATATCACATTGGTAAGTTGATTATTTCATGCTTTTGCCTACTGGTACATCGTATAATGAAGCTGCTATCACACTTAAGCAATTTAATTCATGTTCAGTGTGACAGTCTAACTTGCTGATGTACTATCATTTCTCCTTTTTTTCACACAGTGATAACTCATTTTTTTTATTTTCTTTTTTTTTATTTTTCAAAATTTTTAATGTTTTTGTATTTTTGATTTTTAAAATTTTATAACTTACTCCCCCTAAACACACACACTAACTAAACTCCTTTTGGCTTAGGGAAATTTCTCCCCCTAAATTTTTGTTTTCATGGAGTAAGTATCAAAAACACAAATTTAAACACAAACAGACTCCCACTTTAAATCTGACAAAAGTTTTTCATGTTTAAAGTATAGAATAATCAAAACAATCACAAAAGTAAATAGTTCGTTACCCATGTTAACCTACTATTCACCTCAGATGCTTTACAGGAATAACCACTGTTGAACACATCAACAGTCCTTCTTGGTCATCCTGCACATTCTCAACAACTTAGTTAGACTTAGCAACCCAAACCTGACCGGTTTTGGGTTGACCATGTAAATCCGTATAAGATGCTTCTAACCAATATCCATCACACCTTTCTGGTGTCTTGGATGGCTTACCCATTGTTGAACAAGATTGATAATTTTCACTAGATCTTTGATTGCGAGAGTTCCAATAAACACTCGGATTTTCTGACCTTTGAAAATTATTACCTTGATACCTGCTTCTCCCACAATCATACCATGAATTTTGAAAAAATTTTGGATGTTGTTGAACATTCGAGTTACTAAAACCCCTATGTCCATTTCTTTGTTGAAAATTTCGATTACCAGCAGTTTGGTATCGATTTTGATATCCAAAATTTTTATTTTTCCTTTGAAAACGATTTGATTTACCACTATATTAACTAAATTGTGGAGAAATACTTCTTGGTCTATCAAATCTTTTTGAAGTTGAGGGTTTAGATTGAGATTCAGGTTTGTTTGTCTTACAACTAGTCTTTACACTATTGTTTGACCCAACCTGATTCCCATCCTTAACCTCATCAACTTTTTGTTTACCTTTCTTCAAAGGACAACAACTCGCCACGTGCCCTTTGTTGTGACATTTAAAACAGGATCTTTTCTTATACTTTTTCTTTTTGTTTGATCCCTTTTTAAATGTGTTAGCCTTTTTGTCTTCAGTATCCTCATCCACTTTATGAGGTGTACTGTTAGACCCAACAGATTCTTTCAAAGAAACTGGACTATTTGGCAAGTCCACAGCTATCGGATCCACTACCTCTTGTGCAGTGGTTACAAAATCAATTAGCTCTTCTTCTTTTGGTAGAAAAGAGTAGTCTTGATTTCCAGAAGATGAAGCTTTAGTAAACCCCACCCCTGTTTTATCATTACTCCTTTTTAAACCTTTTTGAATTTGAGTCCTGACTAACGAAGAATTTCCAAAACTGTTTAACTTCCCCTGAAGTTCTACAATTTTGGCTTGTGCATCAGCCAATTCTGTGCACTTTTCTGAAAGCTCGTTAGTCTTTTCTTTCACAGTTTCACGAGCCAAATCAATGACCTGTAACAGTTCATTGACTTTGCTTGTTAGACTGCTAATTTCCTGTTCATTTGATTTGAGTTTATCTAAACAATTTGACTTTCTTTTATTCAAAAGAACATTTAACTCTTTTCGGTTTTCCAAATCAGCTAACAGAATTTTGTTTTGCTCCGATAGTTTGTTAACTTTACCCTGTAGTTCAGTGCAAATAAGACATGTATGACTTACAGATTCTGATGATACCTTCACCTCTGATGTAAGTCCATTCACATCCTTCAAGCCCTTTGAAACTTCTGCATCCTTCTTTTTTGACTCAGCAGTTTCCTTATCAGCTTTCTTCTTCTCTTCTTGCACAACATCTGCTTCTTTACCTAAAGCACGATCTCCTACACTCTGATAACGTTTTTCTAAAGCTTCCCACAGATCTCTAGAATTTCCATAGTTCTTGAAGGTATGCTTAATGCCCTCAGGTAAGGATTTCTTGATCACTGCTAAAGCTCTCTTCTCAGCATCAACCACCTGTTTCTCAGATTCATCCATCTTCTCATAAGAAATAACTTTAACTCGTCCTTCAACACGACGCGTAGGAGCAACATATCCATCAATCATACAATACCACATTCTGGTATCCTCACTTTTCATAAACAACTCAAACTTCTCTTTCCAGTAAGCATATTCTTTGACGTTTGTAAGCTTTGGCCAATTCTTAACAGTCTCCCTGACCTTATCCATTTTGGACATCACGCAGCGTAAAAGTTTAAATTGACTTTGGTAACCTGTGTCAAAATCCAAATCTAACTCGATTGCTGATCCTTGTCAAGCTTTGACTGTAACTGTATAGAAAATTTTCTAACTCAAACACCTAGTAACACGCACGAAACAGCTTCCGGACCTCACCTCAAACACCTGTCAAATCTTTACCACAAACCAAACAAACCTTTTTTTTTAATTAATCAAGAAAGATTTTTTTTTATTTTTATTTAGTTAAGTTTATATTAAAAGAAAACATAATAATATTATAATTATTATTATTATTAATAATTAAGTAATGATGACCTAATAATTGAGTAATAATTATATAATGATTTGAATATTATAATTATTATTATTATTATTATCAGTTCAAACGAAAACACTGTTCTTTCTTCTTCTTCGTAACTCAATCCCCGAAACCCTAATTTCAAAATATAAACAGCCGCCAAGACTTTCAATCTGGTCGCTGCTATTATGAATATGACGGAGGAGGTGACGATGAACTGCGGTGGTGATCAGAGAACTCAAAACAGTGGGTTGCAGGTTGAACGGTGGTGGTCGCCGGAAGTGATAAATGGTGATGATGACTACCGGTGGTGATGATGATGACCGGAGAAGACAATGGTGAGGTAGGGGTGATCGGAGGAGATGATAAACGATGATGATGGTGGTGTTCGACGGTAAGCGGTGATGAAGGAGGAGATGCTGAACGATTGATGAACGCTGAACGAGATGAAGATGGTGTACGGTGTCGGAGGTGAGTGATCGGAGGTATGGTGGAGTCGGAACTGTGGATGTGGTTGCGAGTCGAAACCGAGGTTGCGACTCGAGACTGCCCGGGAAGAAGATGACTCGAGACCAGGCTGTGACTCGAGACCAGAACGGTTGCGACTCGAGAAGAATGACTCGAAACCGAAACCTTTGCGACTCGAGACTATTTAAGTTGAAGACTCGAGATCACGGTTGCGACTCGGAACTGTGGAGTCAAGACTGGATGAAGATGTGAGTCGAGACCAGTGAAATTGATGAATCGAGACCTCAAACACTCGTTGCGACTCGAGACCAGGAGAATGTTGATGACTCGAGACCTCTGTGGAGTCGAAACCGGTGATGGGAAGACTTCTAGAAACCTTTGTAACTGTTTCAACTTTCCAAAGAAAACCCACGTGCAGTTGTATCAACTTTCCTAAAATTGTGGATTTTTTAAATCTTTTTAAAACTTAAGATATTGCAAAATGTTTAAGATTTCAAAAGGAATTAATTTTTTTTCGAAACACTTTATCTAACAGATCTATGGAGCAAAATATAGTGATTTTTCACAGAAAAAACCTATGAACTAGATGAATATCGCGACGAACTCGATGAATTTCCGGAAAAAACAATAAGAACCAAACACTCGAAGAGAATCAAAACGAATCAAAACAGTCAAAACAACACCTTTTCTTAGAAAATCTTGAATCCGTATCAATCTCGAACCAACAACTAAGAGCAAAAGCTCTGATACCAATTGTAGGTCCCTATCCCGTGGATCGTAACGAGATTGATAATCAATCAAGGGTGCGGAATCCCCTTGATCAATCGAACAAACAGAAACAAGAATAAAGATGACGAACACGAAACAATCACTTTCAATCCGGTCTTCTATTGATTATCCAACACAAGGTTTACAATCAATTCAAGACCTTCACAAGAAATCTCTCAGCCACTCTCTGTAGATTTCTCTCTAACTCTCTCTACCTCTTAGTGTCTGCTAACTGGTCAACCCAAACCCTAATGCATCATGTTGTTTATATAGGACAACCATGTTTGCATACTGGGCTTTGGTCTGGGCTTGGCCATTCTCCTAGCCCATTACAACAAATAACTCCCTAACCAATATGCTAAGCCCGTTACAAAATATCCAAAGACTAAATAATCAAACTATAAAGCTGTTGTCACAGAATATGCACTAACATTTTTAGATGTTGGGCCTGTTGAGACAATCGCATGGATAGGTAGAATACATGAAACAGATATCGTATGCCCAAGTTATAGGTGAAATAAGATTCTACTTGCATTTTGTGTCAAGTGTTTAGAGTAAAATAGACGCGCCAAGGACGTCACAGAAGCAAAGGTATATCTCCGTAGAAACTTATATCCGTTGTTGGGGGATATTTTGGGATGTGAGAAAAAATATCGAGGACAATTTTTGGGAACGTTTTCAGTAACGTTAAATCATCGGTACCATACGCGAATGGACACGTTGGTTGTATGGTTTGGAACGGTTTTAAGCGAAGCTTGCAACCTTTTGATTTGGAGTAAATGGGTTGGGTATTGTGATTGAGGTGGTGGTTTAGGAACGACCGTTTCCTTGCTTGGTGCATGAGGCGAACTCAAAATCGACATTCCTATAGGTATAATGTGTACGAATGCCATGCAAAAATGTCAAACAAATGTGTGCGTATGCGTAACTAATGCAATGCATGTATAAATATCAAGTAGGCACATATGTAGTATACATAGTAATGATTTGGGACTAGCACTTTGGAGTGTAGTGTCGTTGCGGCTTCTTCGATACAGAAGAGGTTATAGACTGGTTTTTTTCTCAAAAAGTTTTAAACTAAGTTCACTATAACCAATGGCTCTGATACCAATGTGTCACACCCTCAAAATCCACATGCGGAGTTTTACCACAAGGCTTGCGACTGACTAGGATCAAGCCACTAATCATGTTGAACAAATATTTATGTTATTAATAACCATCACAGTCAACACGATTAGTGATTAATATTTAAATGTCGAAAACATAGTTTTAAACCAACAACGAAAGCTAAACGTAAAAATCCAGACATGAGTTAAAAACCACAATGTTTAATAAAATTTATGAGGATCGTTTGTCTTCGATTACGCTCAGGCCAACTCAATGTAAGCTAATCATAAGTCATAACGTGCGGAATCCATTTGACTAGTTGACAAACACAAGAATTCTCTAAGTTTACTGTTTCATTGATTTTGTAAATGTATACAATGTCTGGAAACAGTTTGATAGTGCTTCGTCGTCTAAAAGCACAAACTCATGCTTAGCTCTCACCCACACTCTTATATATAGGCACACAAGTCCGTGTGTACGAGGCTTAACTTCTCTCGTACGAATGACATCTCCAAGTCGTACGGAGTGACATGTGTTCCTTCGTATGGATGAATCATCCATGCGAAGGAAACTTTACATTAAAAAACCAAATTTTCTAACATTTAAACCTATTACATTAATGACTCGATACGATGACGTAGGCTGCAGATGTTATGCATCAACAGACTCCCCCTTGGATGTAGCCGTAGTCTCAATCGGTCTTTAGTCATTAATAACTTTACTTTTCTTCTTCCGAACCCTTATACAAATACTTTCTTCTCCTGAACCCTATGACAAAGAAATTCTTGTATGGCTTCTTTCTTTCTTCACCAGGAATCGGAGTCTGGTCAGTAGGAATAGGCTTGTTCACTGTGAATTGAAATCTTCTAAGAGCAGCTTTCTTCATTCTAGCCTCAATCCTTTCTTTTCTTCTTACTTGTTTCATGAACTCCTTCCTTTCAAGATCTTGTCATTTCGTTTCCCACATTCTACCCGAGTATATGTCATGAGCATAACACATACTGATCACTTTCTAGTATTGCATCGCTTGTGTCTTGTCAGGCACGTTATACCATATCTTTGTAAAGTGCAAACACTCCATATCCTTCTTGGACAGATTAACCAGCCACATGGGATCTAAAATTTGAATTCCTCTCTAGGTTCCATCTGTTTTATACTGCATTGCAATCACCGCTTCTGACATTTCAGGATCAAAGAACCACCCTTTAAACTCTTCATGAAAATCTTGCTCAAGCTTCATAAGTAGCATGTTTATCATTGCTTGCGGTCTTTTGATGTGCAATGTCATGTCTTTCTCTTTAGTCGCTGGGTCTATTGTTGTAACTTTCTTTGGATAATGTGGCTTCCAAACCATAAAGTTGTGTCTAGCTTGATATTTGATAATCTGCTACAATCTCTATTCTCCCGGCTTCATAAAAAGAAATACATTTTGTTTCGCACAACTCTTGCACATCCCGCCATGGCAAAGTTTTAAATTCAGCAAAATGTCTGAAGTATTGAACTCCAAATTCGCGTTTAATCCCAATCACATTTAGTTCTAGTATCCAACCCCATCTTAGAATATCACCCAGTGAAGCATACGGATGTCTTGTAAAGAACACTAGTGGTCTCCTAAACTTTCTCTCTTTTGGTAATGGCTTGAACCAGTGTTTCCAAGCTTCTAACAGTTCTTCTTTGCTTAGCTTCGAAGGAACACCTTCTTTGACTCGTTCTTCAACTTTTCTTTTTAGCAACTCTTCTGTATCAGCATTGAACATTTCCTGGAAACTTGGGAAGTCCTCTGACCCTTCACCAGAATATTTGAAACTTTCATCTTCATCAGAATCATCCTCCACGACAACTTCATCGAAATCATTAGCCTCATGAATATCTTTGAAAATGTATGCGTCATGTTGAAAAACGTCTAGGTTGCTGAGTTCATCTTTGAAGTTAAAGTTGAACGAATTTTCATCTACACCCATTATTTGTGAAATTTCTTCTAGTGTATAGTTATGAACAAACTCCCCTTCTTCTACATCACGGCACAAATAGATGGTCTTTGATAATATGCCTTCGGGAACAGCTGTTAGTGGGGTAACATCTATGAAGATTCCTGAAGTATCTCTATCATTATGTCTCCATTTGCCTTCAGGTGGAGCTTGATAATTTGGCTTTTTCAAACACCCGAACAATCTTGTAACACTTGGAATACTGCTTCCTAACTGCTTCTTGTATTGTTGGAGATGAACGAGCGTAAGGTTTGACAAATTATCAAGAGGTAATTCATCAGACTCTACTTTTGCAAGGTTTGGAACTTGGTCGTCTAGTAGCATTTGTAGAAATATTGGATATTGTAGAAACTTCTCTTGTGTGATGTTAGCTTTCATTTGCTCAAATACTAACTTAGACAAGTTTCATGGCAAGTTAAGAACCAATGTTGTAATCATGCACATTATTATAGCAACCCTCCTAAAATATTTCTGACACCCCTAAAATAATTAGAACACCCATATATGCCTTAAAATATACCCCGTATACGAGAACCGGTCCCAAAATACCTTTATATAATTAAAAATAAAATAAAAACAATTGTTTAAGTCTGTCGCGGGGTGCGACAGACTATCCTTAAGCTTACGCGGGCGGCGAGCGCCTTACACTATGCCTCTCTCGGTGCCGCCACGTGTCGAACTCGTGTCGAGTCTAGCGTTCGAGTCAGCCAAGCTAAGCCTACCCTAGTTGGCATCGCGGGCCGCGAAGCCCCCTTTGGTTTCCGTCGCGGGACGCGACAAGGTCGACGAACAGCACTATATAAGGAGGCCATCGGCATTCATTTGGAAATCGTTCAAAAACTTGAATTCTCTCTGAATCTCTAATTTCTATAAAGCTAAAATTATACACGGGCATTATACCCACTAAAATAACGAAGCCCTGCCTCGTTGTAAGTATTTTAACCCCCGGTTACGTATTAGATATGCTGCCCGATTGATTTAGTGCTCCGTAACGGCTGTCGAGGCTCTGCCCTACATAGTCATTGGAGTTCTATCTCGGGGAGGGTATAACTAAAGTAAATATTGGGTTATTATACTAACGCGTGTGCATTGTTTAATTTATTAGATTATAACCAGGAAAACACAGGAAAAAGTCTAAGTTAGCAATGTGAGTAATCTCCTTTTTGTGAACCTTTTTGCAAACTGTTTTTACAAAACCTCAATTGTTATACATGATAATTGACAGTGATTGAGTATTTGTAATTCTACAATTATTGTCGGTATGTTGGGGTTTTCTATACAAAATTTGTTGCTACACTGTGAGTAGTAACATGACCACAAGTCGGGTCGACAGTATCGTGGGTGGTAATTATGGTAGAATAATAAACAAATTGTAATTGCTGATTGCCCTCAATACTGTACAAGGATAAAATCTGTTCTGATTAAATTGGGATTCACTCACCAGTATTTCCCACTGACAAATGTTTTTAAAACGCGTTTCAGGTAACAAAATGTGAAAGTCAAAATAGAAGCCAGCTGGAGAGCACTGAAGGCTTGAAAAATTTGGCTATAAAAGTTACCTAAATACAGAAAGATGTTTTATTCAATAAAATAGGGTTGATCCCTATAAACATGTTTGTAATAAAAACTTGGGTTTATCCCAATATGTTTATTATAAAACGATGGTGTTTCACTCTGATAAAATATTTCCTAACTATGGTCCTGATGTAAATTCCGCTGCCAAATAATGATAAACACCGATACCACCATCTCTGAGTAGGTCACGGCCATCCGCCTCCCGAGGCAGGGGTCGGGGGTTGCGACAGAAGGTGGTATCAGAGCTACAGCCACTAATCTCAGCCAAAGAAGTGTTCTGTTGACATTGAAATTGTTAATTTTGTTAGGAAATAATCAATGAGACTATGTGCATACGTGTAGATTATTATTTTGTGTTATTTGACAATTTGTTAGTTTACAGTATGAGTGACCAAGGACCTTCGGATGCTTACCGTCAATTGTCTAGTTCACCTAGGGACGAAGGAACCTCTTCTCAGCCTACCCCCTTAGGGTATTCGGCTGATACCGAAGAAGGGATTTTCGTATTCAAAGCACAATCTGTGGAGCCATTCCCTCCTAAGAAGAGAGGATAGTTCAGCAGAGGAGCTCATGAACGTAGAAAAAGGATGAGAAAATTGCAACAACAGCGGGCCTTAGCAGCGGCCAATAGAGAAATGAATGTTAAACCCAGGATATACTCAATAGAAGATTAGCAAATTTTCATATCTTAGCTACTACAGCTGCAGACCTGAATTTGGAACAACTCAAAGCACCCCAGCCGTTACCACTATTTCCCACACAACCTATGGAATTTGAGCCAAACCCAGTAGTCCAAATTCCAGCACCTGCTTTTGACCCAGTCGAGATTCCTAGAGTACCAGCACCCCATCCCCCAGACTATGACCCATGGTTTGACGACCATAGGGATTACCAACAACTTTACCCAATAGAGGAACCCATGCAAAACCCAGTAGCACCCTATCCCAACTTGGATCCTCTAGACCCATACTTTGATAATGACCAATATATATCAGGGAGATTCTAGAGAACCCGTACCCACAAGAGGAACCGATGCCCCAATACCCTGAACCAATACCAGCACCCGCACCACCCATGAGTACTGAGAATGTGCAAGAACTCTGAACTTTTGGTGACGAGATATTAAAGGAAGTGAGATAATGAGACAGATAGGTGAGAGGCTCGTCTGGAAGTAATATATATAATATGTTTGTATGATGAAAAAAAATAATAAATAATCCTATATCTATTGATGCCTACTAGTATTGTATTTTTATTTCCAGATATGGTTTGTACTAGACGCATATATATATATATATATATATATATATATATATAATAGAGTAAAGGTCGCAATGTTCGACGATTTTGGATCAATATGCTTCTTGTGTGATTGTTTGCATTGGATATTGTTTTGTGATATTAATACTTGGTAAATGTTTATAATCCAGATGGCCGACGCAGCAAATCAAGAAAACCAGAATAATGAAAATCAAATAAATAACAGTCAAATTCGACACATCGTAACCCAAGGAATTAGAGATGCTATGCCATATATCATCCAACATGTTAAAGAAGAGGAAAATAATAATAGTAATAATGGAAGTAAGCGAACCTGTACTGAACCTAGTCACAGCGTGAACAATGGACCCTTTCTTCAACTGCCAATTCCAAAAAGAAGAAGAACCATGTCTTATGGTTGTTCTTACAAAGAATTCTGGTCCTGCAAACCAATAGAATTCTCTGGCAATGAAGGGGCCATTGCAGCTCTACGCTGGCTAGAAAAGACTGAGGCAGTCTTAAAAAAAGCAAGTGCGTAAAAGAAGATAAAATCATGTTTGCTTCCAATTTATTTAAGAATGCAGCTCTAGAATGGTGGAACACTATCCTCCAATCTAGGGGAAGTGACAGGGTCTATAGTATGGAATGGAGCAAGTTTAAAAACATGGTGGAAAGGAAATTCTATCCTCCCAATGAAAAGGAGCAGATAGCTAATAAATTTTTAAACCTTAGAATGACTGGAGTAGACATTAAGGGTTACACTACTACATTCTTTAAATATGCTAGAATAGTGCCAACCCTAGCATCACCAGAAGCAGTGTTAATCTCCCGTTACATCTGGGGATTAATCAGTGAAATTAGACATGTAGTCAAGGGAGCTAGACCACAAACCATAGAAGAAACTGTAGAACTAGCAAATACCTTGACTGACGAATTAGTGCATACCCAAGAAGAAAACCAAAGAAAGAACCTAGCTCAAAAGCTTACCCAAGAATTTCGCTACGGTAATTCCAATCGTAGAAAAAATATTGGTTCTACCTCTACACCTTATTGTAAAGCCTGTAAGAAGAAGGATTCAGGAAGATGCTCCACATACTGCAAGATACCAGGACACAAAGAAGAAGATTGTAGGAAGAAACCCAGTAATGGAGTATGCTTCAACTGTGGAGAAAAAGGGCATATCAAGCCAAACTGTCCGAAACTAGCTCCAGCCACAAACAACAAGACTACTAAGAATGTTAGAGCATTTGTTCTGACTGCAGAAGAAGCCAAAACGATTCCGGACGTGATTGCTGGTACGTTTTTAGTTAATGATGTTTTTGCCAAAGTATTATTTGACTCTGGTACGAACCAAAGTTTTATTAATACTTCATTTTGCAAACTTCTCAATAAACCATTAACTAAACTCCAACAAGAATGCCTAGTAGAAACAGCCGATGGAGAATCCATTAAGATTACTGAAATCTTGCAGGAAGCAAGAATAGAACTTTTAAATCAAAAATTTATTGCAAACCTTTACCCAATGAATCTGGCAGGATTTGACGTTGTATTAGGAATGGATTGGTTAATAGCCAATAAAGCCAGTATTTTATGTGATCAAAAGTCAATCCAAGTAAATTCACCAAAAGGTGAAAATATCACAATTAAAGGAGATAAGCCAACTAAACCCACGAAATTCATTTCGGTGATGAAAACTGCAAGTTGTGCAAGAAAAGGGTCACTAGTGTATATGATTTCCATAATCATTAACACTAAAGAAAAAGAATTAAAAGATATTCCTATAGTATCCCAATTTTCAGATATATTTCCAGAAGAACTACCCAGACTACCGCTAGACCGAGAAGTCGAATTCAGAATTCATCTGCTACCCGGAACAACACCAATTGCTAAAGCACCTTACCGTTTGGCACCCGCAAAAATGCAAGAACTAAAGAAACAGTTAGATGAACTGTTGGATAAAGGATTCATACAGCCAAGTTCATCACCTTGGGGAGGACCAATCTTATTCGTCAAAAAGAAAGACAGGTCAATGCGAATGTGCATTGATTACCATGAATTGAACAATGTCACGATTAAAAATCGGTACCCATTACCAAGAATTGATGATCTATTTGATCAATTGCAAGGAGATCAATTCTTTTCTAAAATTGATTTATGCTCGGGATATCATCAATTAAAGGTATAGGAAGAGGACATTCCTAAGACCGCTTTCAGAACAAGATATGGCCATTATGAATTTACTGTCATACCATTTGGTTTAACCAATGCCCCAGCCGCATTTATGGGCATGATGAACCGAATATGTAAGCCATATTTGGATAAATTCATAATTGTCTTTATAGATGATATTCTTATTTACTCTAAGTGTAAAGAGGAACATGCAGCACACTTGCACGCACTCCTAAGTTTATTAAGAAAAGAAAAGCTTTATGCTAAATTTTCAAAGTGTAAGTTTTGGTTAGAAGAAGTACAGTTTCTTGGACATTTGGTTAATCATGAAGGAATTCATGTGGACCCCACAAAGATCGAGACAATTACTAAATGAAAAACCCCTGAATCACCAACAGAGATTAGAAGTTTCCTAAGCCTAGCCGGCTATTATAGAAGATTTATCCGAGATTTTTCTAGAATAGTCATTCCCTTAACAAAACTAACCTGTAAGTCTGTTAAGTTTGAATGGGGACCAAAACAAGAAGAAGCCTTTAGAATTCTTAAGCAAAGATTAACCAACACACCCATACTAGCATTACCAGAGGGAACTGAAGATTTTTTAGTTTACTGTGATGCTTCTAAGTTAGGTTATGAATGTGTGTTGATGCAACGTCAAAAGGTTATAGCTTATTCCTCTAGACTACTTAAGAATCATGAAGAGAATTATACAACCCATGATTTAGAATTAGGAGCTATAATTTTTGCCCTTAAAATTTGGAGACATTATCATTACGGTAGTAAGTTTACTATTTTCACCGATCATAAGAGTTTAAGATATGTTTTTGGGCAAAAAGAGTTAAATATGAGGCAGAGACGCTGGATGGAAATTCTTAGTGATTACGATTGTAATTTCCAGTATCATGCAGGAAAAGCTAATGTAGTAGCCGATTCTTTAAGTCGAAAATATCATGAAAAGCCAAAAAGAGTACGTTCTCTCAAATTAAATCTGCAGATGGATTTAAACGAGAAAATCAGAAAAGTACAAGAATCAGTAATCAAGGATGATACTGAAAAATTGAAAGGAATGGTTAAGGAATTAGAACAAGGAACATATGGAATTTGGAGATTCCATAAGAACAGGATTTGGATACCCAACCTAGGAAACCTACGTCACAGAATATTAGAAGAAGCTCATAAGTCTAAATATACGATACATCCTGGAAGTGATAAAATGTATCAAGAGTTAAGAAAGAATTTATGGTGGATAGGAATGAAAAAGGATATAGCAGCTTATGTTGCCAAGTGTCTAACTTGTTCACAGGTCAAAGCCGAACACCAGAAACCCTCAGGGTTGTTACAACAATTGGAAATGCCTGTATGGAAATGGGAATTGATAACAATGGACTTTGTTACCAAATTACCCAAGACACGAAAAGGTAATGATACAATATGGGTGATTGTAGATAGACTAACTAAATCTGCTCATTTCTTACCAATGAAGGAAACTTTCAGTATGGAACAACTAGCCAAGTTATATGTAAATGAAATAGTTTCATTACATGGAATTCCTTTATCAATTGTTTCTGATAGAGATAGCCGTTTTACTTCTCATTTTTTGACAAGTTTCCAAAAAGCAATGGGAACCAAGCGAAATCTAAGCACCGCTTATCATCCGCAAACGGATGGATAAAGCGAAAGGACGATACAGACAATGGAAGATATGCTTAGAGCTTGTGTAATTGATTTCGGAGGAAATTGGGACGATCATTTACCATTAATAGAATTCTCCTACAACAACATCTATCATACCAGTATCAATGCTGCACCATTTGAAGCGCTTTATGGATGAAAGTGCCAAACCCTAGTCTGTTGGGCAGAAATTGGAGAAAAACAATTATCTGGACCAGAGATAGTGCAAGAGACAACATGCAAGATTATTCAAGTCAAGGAACGACTAAAAGCAGCACGTGACCGACAAAAGAGTTATGCTGACAACAGGCGAAAGCCATTGGAATTTCAAGTCAGAGAAAAGGTATTATTAAAAGTTTAACCTTGGAAGGGAGTCGTGAGATTCATCAAAAGAGAAAAGCTAAGCCCCAGGTATGTTGGACCCTTTGAAATTATTAAGAAAATAGGACCAGTAGCTTATCAGCTACAACTGCTAGAGGAAATGGCAGGAATACATGATGTATTTCATGTATGTAATCTCAAAAAGCATTTAGCCGGTGAAACATTAGTGGTACCTCTTAAGGACATAGAAGTAAATGAAAAGCTCAAATTCATAGAAAAGCCTCTACAAATTGAAGACAAGAAAGTGAAGAAACTCAAACACAAGAGATTAGTTCTAGTCAAAGTAAAATGGGATTCCAAAAGAGGACCAGAATACACATGGGAGCTTGAATCAGAGATGCAGAGGAAATATCCACACCTGTTCCAGTAGACCTCGAGGACGAGTTCTAAAACAAGGTGGGGAGGATATAACAACCCTCCTAAAATATTTTCGACACCCCTAAAATAATTAGAACACCAATATATGCCTTAAAATACACCCCGTATACGAGAACCGGTCCCAAAATACCTTTATATAATTAAAAATAAAATAAAAACAATTATTTAAGTCTGTCGCGGGGAGCGACAGACTACCCTTGAGCTTACGCGGGCCGCAAACGCCTGACACCAGGCCTCACCCAGTGCCGCCACGTGTCGAACTCGTGTTGAGTCTAGCGTCTGAGTCAGCCAAGCTAGGGCCTACCCTAGTTGGCGTCGCGGGCCGCGAAGCCCACTTTGGTTTCCGTCGTGGGGCGCGACAATGTCGACGAACAGCACTATATAAGAAGGTCATCGGCATTCATTTGGAAATCGTTCAAAAACTCGAATTCTCTCTGAATTTCTAATTTCTATTAAGCTAAAATTATACTCGGGCATAATACCCACTAAAATAGCATTTCCCCTCTGAGAACCAAAACTTCACCTAAGCTCGCACTCACAACTCCTATATATAGGCATTGGCCTTCGTGCGAGTGGGCTCAGAACGAATGGATCTCATCCATTCATGCGAATGGACGATCTCCATTCGTGCGAGTGACTAGTGTCCCTTCGTGCGAAGGGTTCCTTCGTATGAAGGAAACTTTTCGTTACGATTTCGTTTTTCTAACCCTCATCTATACAATATTCAACACACACTCTATCTAGCCTATTCGCACAGTGACAAACACATAAAATATGAACTAACAATTTCCCCCTTGTACGTCACTGTCGAATCTATATCTCTGAAAACAAGAGTCGTGTTTGAGTATTCTGCAACGTCAATCGGGCATCTTGATATCGTCAATCGATTCCCCCTTGATTGATGATTCGGGCTTGCATTATCTTCTAAAAAACAAATTCCCCCTGAAATTAATATTCAGGTCTTTGTTTGCACGGTTCCCGACCTTCTCTGATTTTCTATACCGCAATCTTCACGAATAATTACCAACTTGAAACTAATCAATGTGATCTCTCATTTCGACTTTAACCACATCCGTGTTTGGTTTTTGATTTACCACTTGCAACTTAATCTCTTAATCTTCAAAAACCCAACCAGTAATTGATAGAAACTTTGAATCACTACACCAGTAAACTTCAAGTCTATGAATACCCATGAAAATCTAAAATCACATTTTCCGTAATCACCTTTAAGCATACTCCTGAACGATTGATCAGTGTAAATGGTAATCTCCTTAATCAGTAAATCTTGATCGGATAACAGATGTATAGTCTTCTCCGTTAGTTCCAGCGGCAAATTAATCAACAAACATCGTCATTCCCGGAGGTTAGTCCAAAAAACAATTCCTCTGCTCAAAGATTAACCATTCTGACACTTTAGACTATCAAAAAGCTATGATATCTTTAAGTATCGACAAAAATAATGCATCTCCTAACGCTAATCCTGCTAACCGGCTTGACAAAGACCCGTGACTCAAACCCTAAGATATCAATCTGACCATGATCTGTAGAATCTGAACTTCCTATAATCACTAACTAACGAATCTAGATCTTGTGTATTCCCAGACAATCTGAAGTCGAAACCACCCGAATACTGTTGCACGTCACGAATCTCAAAATTGCCGGAATTTCAATATATTGTATGAAAGTTTTATTCCCCCTCATTCTAGCAAATTCTGACTTCTCTAATCTTTACTAAATTTCCCCCTCAAACTGGGCAAATTCAGTTCTCTCTGTTCCCTGAAAAACTCAACTATGCAGAAAATGTGTCATTTTGGCCCACAAAAGTCAGTTTTTCATCAATGCGGATTTTTCAATTTGGTCCATTAATAGTCAATTAACCCAGATGATAAACATTCTGCATAAGTATCATGACTATCCCACGATTTTCAACAATCTGTGATCGCATCATCAAATTTATTCTCTAAAGCCCCCAACGGTGTCCCGAACAACCCGTATTTATCGGTAAAATCTCGAAAAAAAAATTGTGAGGACCGTTTCACTCCTTGAAATGCTCTGGACGATTAGATAGTCACTTTGTAATGTGCAGAATCCATTCAAAGTGATGACAAACACAAGAATGCACTGATAAACAACCGTTTCCATTGATTTGAAGAAGTTACAAAGTCGTGAAACGATTTTGGCAGAGCTTCGCTTCAGTTGCCAAAAGTTGCCAATAAGAACAACACACCTTCTATTTATACTAGTCTACCATTCATACGAAAGCCCTAGGGGCGGTTGAATCATCCGTGCGAAAGGGAAGATTTGGGCTCAATTCGCACGAAGGACTCCTTCATGCGGATGGGCTTCAAGCGTGAAATCCCGACCCTTCATCACGCTATTCTATACAATCTATACATTAAAACTAGTCACGACACATATACATAGGCTGCAGACCTATTACTCACAGACTCCCCCTTGGATGTAGCCGCAGTCATGTTCGGTCTTCAAAAACTCTACCTTCATTTCACTTCTTTCTCTTCTCATATCTACGTTTTGTCAACCAGCATTCTCTTGCAGTTATGCTAGTATCAAAATACTTTGTGAGTCTTTTTTTTTTCTCTTCGCTAGGAATCAAAGTCTGATCAGTTTCGAACGGCTTTCATTGAAGCTGCAGTCTTCCCAATACTGTCGCTTTTTTAGCTCTTTCCACTAACCGTTCTTCGTACTTTTGCTGTTTTAATAACTTCTTCCTTTCCAGCTCTCTCCACTTTGTATTCCAATAGTGCCCAAAATGGATATCTTTTTCGAAACAAACACTAATTATGTTTTAGAACTTCATAGCCTGAACTTTGTCAGCTTCTAAATACCATATGTTTGTATAGTACAAGCACTCAACGTCTTTCTTCGACAAATTCACTAGCCACAACGGGTCTAGTATCCTTATACCTCTCCATATCCACGTCTCTTTGTTCCTTAGACCAATAACCGTTTCGGCAGTTTTAGGGTCATAATACCATCCCCTAAACTCCTCATAAAAATCTTGTTCTATTTTCCTCAGCAGCATGTTACGCATTGTTCGTGGTCTCTTGACGTGTAAAGTAACATCCTTCTCTCCAGTAACTTCATCAATCTTTACAGTCTTCTTAGGGTAGTGAGGCTTCCAATCTGGAAAATTGTTCATCGCCTGATGTTTGATTATATCCCACAATCTTGCTTCATTAGATCTTAACCCATAGTTCAACATATTTGTTTGGCACAACTCCTGCACATCCCACCATGGCAGAGTCTTGGTATCTATCATTTACTTGAAGTATTGAATGCCAAACTCTCTCTTTATCGCATTAACTTTCAAATCATCCAACCATCCCCCAGCTCAATATATCTCCAACGATGCGTCTGGATGCCTTGTAAAGAATGTCAGTGGTCTTTTAAACTTTCGTTCCTTTGGCATCGGCATGAACCACTTCTTTCGGGCTTCAGCAGATCTTCTTTAGAAATGGTTGATGGTTTACCTTCACGTACTCTTTCTTCCACTTTCTGATGCAACATTTCTTCATTATACACAGAAAACAACTCTTCGAATGTTGGGAAGTCCTCTGACCCTTCACCTGTATATCTGAAAGCTTCATCGATAGAATCATCCTCCATGAAAACATTATCAAAGTTGTTCGGGTTAGGATTATCCTTGAACACATAATTCTCTAGTTGGTCTGGATCTATCTCGTTCAACTCTTTCTCAAAATCAAAAGTGAATGATTCATCATTTATGCCCATCATCTTCATAATCTCTTCATGTGTGTAGTTGTGAACGAACTCACCTTCCTCTACATCATGACAGGGATAGATAGTTTTCGGCCTATCTTCCGGAATAGTGGTTAGTAGGGTAACCACTGTGAAGATTCTGAAAGATTCTTCATCGTGTTGAGCGCCTGATCCACTCTCCCCCTTAGAGTGATCTTCTTCTCTTTCCTCATTCTGATTATCATTTAAATAATACATTAAACGATTATCACCTTTACGACTCACAATCTGAAAAGCACCACCACCACCACCACCCTGATCATTATCATCATCATTATTGTTGTCTTTAGCATGGTTAGTAGGATCATCTAAATATTTCAATTCATTCATCGTCTTCATCATCTTTCTTATTTTTATTGCAACGACGTTCAAATTCAGCAAGCATTTGAGTTTCTTCAATACTATACGGAACAGTCACTGCTCACTGATGAACTCGAATTGTGTAATATCAGGGACATCATCCACTTTCCCATTATCTTTTGATGCTATTGCTGCTTCTTCAGCTGCTTTATATTCATGCTCTATCCTCCGAGCTTCAGCTCTTCGGATTTCAATCTGATCATACTCAGCTTCAACACATATCCCCATTCTTCTCTCGAACACAACAAACAACATTTCCATCTATTTAGCCTTTAACTTCTTGTCTTCCTCATGATCATCAACCATTCTTTTCAACTACTCATTTTCTGATAAAAGCATAGCATTCGAAGTTAACATTTGGTCATTTGCAGCTTCAAGAACCTGCACTCGATCATTCAGCACCACATTTTCAGCTTCTAAACTCTTGACTTTTTCATTTAACACCACATTCTCAGCTTCAATACTTTTAACTTTATCGTTTGTTTCAGTTTTGTCTTTCTCAAGCTTCTCAACCTTATCTTCCATCATTTTCATTCTCTTATCATTGAAGAATGGCATATCTGGAATATCTTCTAAATTCGTTGGTCCTAGAACGAAGTCAGGAATACTAGAAAAATCATAATCTCCATATTGTTGTGGTTGTTGCCTTGGAGTCAACACTTTCTTTGTAGTCGATCCTTGTTGTTGAGGTGTTGATTGATGTTGTGGTGTTGTAGTGTTGTTTGTTGTGGTGCTTGTTGATGGACTGGAACTGTTTGTTGAAAAGGAGATGTTGGCGGTGTTTGAATTGGAACAATGAACGGTTCAGCAGTAGTAGCTTCAATAATAACTTCTGGTTCAGTTCTTTGCACAGGCGCACTAGCAGATGTAACTTTAATAGCTTTCGCTATACTCTAGCGTGACCTCTTTGGTGCTGGAGAATCAATCTTCTTAGCAGGTCTTTTCTTTCTCCCTTTGGTAATCTTTTGAATTTCAGGACTTGATGGTTCGTGCGATGCGTCCTCCTCATCACTATTCTTCTTTTTCTTTTGAGCCTTATCTTTCTTTTTTGCCATTTTGCACGAGGGTCACCAGTTGTCGATGCTATCTCAGTTAATACAATCTCCCTAGGACTCGATGAGCTTTCACCACCTATAATATTCTCAACATTTTCTGTACCCCCTTCAACATTCTCTTCACCCCCAAAAGTCTGAGCTTCAATATCTTGAGCTAAATCTTGAGTAGGAGTACCAGCTTTACCAGTTTCAACATTCTGATCATTCTGAGCTTCGTCATCACTTGGCTCATCAATCAACGTTCTTTGAACCGGTGGTTTCTTTTATTGTTCAGGCTTTAACAACAAAGTAGCAGCTTTCTTTGGTGTATCTTTCTTTCCTTTTTTTTCTTTTTACCTTCTTCCTTTATGAACCATTTATGACGTTTCAGCTCGAAATCCTCCATTTGTCTATCTTCATTTCCAGAATCGCTATCATTATGACGCCATTTTCCTTCTTGGGGAGGAAGATAGTCAGGATTCTGTAAATATCCAAACTTACGTCGTGCAAGTGGAGCATCCTTCTTTTTGTAAACTTGCAACCGATCAAGAGTTGCATTCGTCATGTGTTCAAGTGGTAACTTATTAGATTCTTCCTTCGCCAAATTCCTTATCTTGTCGTCGAGAATCATCTTAGTGAAGCGAGAATACTGTATGAACTTTTCTCCTGTGATGTTCAGCTTCATCTGCTCAAATATCATCTTGGTGAAATTGTAAGGAAGATTGAGAACAAGAGTAGTCAGCATGCACATTATATAATCTACCGCAACATCGTAACCGCCTTTGTGATGTCCCATCGCATGTGTACTGAATGCACTAGAAACTTATAAGACAGTGAGAAGTAGGCCTTGTTGCAGTTGCCATCGTTTACGTGCCAAACATATCCCATACGAAACCACAATCCTATACATAATCTTTCACTAAAGCCAATAGGATTGTCATCATTATCATCGAACTCTAATACGCGGCGGATGTCTGCTTCATTGATAATTACTTCAATGTCTTTTGAGGAAGCGTGATTAAGTGTGACTTGCTTAATATGGTTGCATTCAATCATAAAATAACTATATGATAAAACCAAAGATGTTCATCCATTAAATAAGTTTTAAAAACATAACAACATCATTGTTTTAAAACATGGAATTCAAATTCGATTACAAACCATGCAACTTATTTAAGAGTTCACAAAGACTCGACAAAAGACATTAAATAAAAACCAGGATTTGGAAGACGTGTCTCGTCCAGGATAAGACACGCTGAACAAACCCTAAGACCATGGATGACATCTTTTATTCTTAAACCACACTTGGAACTTCCAAACGCCCGCCAGATCTACATCTAATTCCCTAAAATACATGTAGTTTGAAAACATCAACAAAAGTTGAGCGAGTTCATGTGTTTATTTGTGTGTATGAATAACCTTTGTAATCATTGAAAGTATGTATGTAAGTTTGTAAACTTCTGGTATGAAAGCAACAAGGAAAACAGATCACCATTGGTTTGCAAGGCCATTGATATGTGTGAAGTGATGCAGGAAAACTCAAACCTAGCGGATTTGTCTCCGGGAATAAGACATAGTCACCTCATGGGCCACCCTGGTCCACATGGATATGGGCTCGCTACACCCAAATCGATCTATCACTCATGTCCCTCGGTCCTACAACGAGGATTAATGGCCTTAAGTGTTGTACCCACCACTCACATGATCAAGCAGTACCCTTCCTTAGCTAACCATACCAAATCAAAATGTTTGTAAACAGTTGTAACATGTATTTCACCCCCGAAGTTATAAAACCGAAAACAGTTAAAAGAAAAGGGGGGTCATGAACTCACAGTCTTGCGTCTTCAATCACCTTAACTCAAGCTTCTTCGGACAAACACGACTACCTACAACGTACTATGATCTATTAGACGAGCGGGTCGTGCCTTGACATAGCATTAATGTCTTTAAGTTACGTTTCTTCGATATTATTCCAATTTATATAATTATTTGTTAAAATAATTAATATTTTAACTTAAATTATATTTATTAAATTTTGGAATAATTGTTAAAACAATATATTTTAACTTAATACTTCCCAAGTATTTATACTTGTATATCCTTCCCAAGGATGGGTGTATTTGTATTCGTATTTTTATACTTGTATATTTTTGCCATGTATTAGGGTCGTATTCTGGTGTGTATTTATACGTATGATCATACGTATTTTTATTGTATGCATTACCTGTATGGTACCAAGTGCACTATTTACACCGATCATAGGAGTCTCGAGCATATCTTCAAATAGAAGGAATTGAACATGCGACAACGTCGATGGGTCGAGCTCTTGAATGACTATGAATGCGCGATCAAGTACTATCCGGGTAAAGCTAATCTTGTGGCCGATGCCCTCAGTCGAAAAGATACTACACCTAAATGCGTACGTGCATTACAACTTACCATCCAGTCTAGTCTTCCTACAAAGATACGAGATGCTCAGGTTGAAGCATTGAAACCAGAAAACGTCAGGGCTGAAGCCCTACGCGGCTCAAGGAAACGGTTAGAACAAAAGGAAGACGGAGTTTACTACATTACAGGGCGTATTTGGGTCCCACACTATGGAAACTTACGTGAGCTGGTGATGGATGAAGCACATAAGTCTCGCTACTCAGTACATCCTGGTTCGGATAAGATGTACCACGACTTGAAGACTACGTACTGGTGGCCTAGCATGAAAGCCCACATAGCAACCTACGTCAGCAAATGTTTGACTTGTGCGAGAGTCAAGACCGAATACCAGACACCATCGGGCCTACTCCAATAACCAGAGATTCCGCAATGGAAATGGGAGCAAATTTCCATAGATTTCGTTACTGGCCTGCCTAGATCTCAACGCGGAAATAAGACTATTTGGGTGATAATGGATCTATTAACTAAGTTTGCACACTTTTTGGCTATCAAAGAAACAGACAAGTTCTCTACTTTAGCAGACATTTACTTAAAGGAAGTGGTTTCAAGGCACGGGGTGCCAACCTCCATTATTTCTGATTGAGATGCGCGTTTTACTTCTGAACTGTGGCAAGCAATGCCCAATTCCTTTGGCTCACGACTAGACATGAGCACCGCTTATCATCCGCAGACAGATGGGCAGTCTGAACGCACCATCCAAACCCTTGAAGACATGCTTAGGGCATGTGTGATTGATTTTGGCAACGGTTGGGAAAAACATCTCCCGTTAGTGGAGTTTTCATATAAAAACAGCTATCACACCAGCATCCAAGCCGCTCCGTTTGAGGCATTGTACGGACGTAAATGCCGATCACCTCTTTGCTGGGCAGAAGTTGGTGACAGCCAAATCACAGGTCCAGAACCTGTAGTAGACACAACGGAAAGGATTGCTCAGATACGGAAACGAATGGCGGCAGCCCGTGATCGTCAGAAAAGCTACGCTGATAAGCGCAGGAAACCACTCGAGTTCCAAGTTGGGGATCGAGTGCTACTCAAAGTCTCACCTTGGAAAGGTGTAGTTCGTTTTGGCAAACAAGGCAAGTTCAATCCGCGTTATGTCGGACCGTTCGAAATCATAGAGAAAATTGGCAAAGTGGCCTACAAACTGAACCTACCAACAGAACTCAGTGGAGTTCACAACGTATTTCATGTGTCGAATCTGAAGAAGTGTCTGTCAGATGAGACCCTCATAGTTCCTCTGAAGGAGCTCACTATCGACGACCAGTTGCGATTCGTTGAGGAACAAGTTGAAATCACTGACCGAGACGTTAAGGTTCTCAAGCATACCAGAATACCT
Source organism: Helianthus tuberosus (assembly GCA_030545235.1). NCBI lineage: Eukaryota > Viridiplantae > Streptophyta > Magnoliopsida > Asterales > Asteraceae > Helianthus > Helianthus tuberosus. Next base: position 119,701,119 of record CM060410.1, on the reverse strand, counting down.
CTTGTTCGAGTTCGTCGGAACTCCCGTCGTGGCCAAGAGTACACCTGGGAGCGAGAAGACCAAATGAAACTCAAGTATCCCCAGTTGTTCGGAAACAGTGCAACCACTGCTGAGGCTGAAGCTAATGCGGAATTTCGGGACGAAATTCCAAACCAACGGGGGAATGATGTGACACCCCAGGAAAACCAAGAAACAACGTAACACAACTAGCTTCCTCAGTAACCACGTGCTAAATTTCGGGACGAAATTTCTTTCAAGTTGGGGATAATGTGACAACCCGAGTTTCTCAAGGTCTCTACTTGACTTAACCTATCACTTATTTGCAAAAGTGTGTTTTTATATATTGATGTGTTAATAATATGCTTTGTGTTAATAATGTGTTTGTGAAAATTAAAAACAACAAAATGAACCATAGCCGAAAACACCCCACCTCGACGAAAACTCCATGTTTTCGTCGTCTACACCGATTTCGTCAAAGAATTGGCTTTGGGCCCAAGGATGTTCGGCTGGCCCAACTGTGTTTATGTATAACTCTTAGATTAGTTACGATAGAACACTTTGAGAACCCTAGAGCCTTTTTCCCTGTGCGACGGCAACGGCAAGTCTTCAAGCTTTTCCTTTCGATCAATCTAGTGATCTTTCATCTCGGTTAGTTGCATTGTCGCTCGAGTTATGCATGATTACATGTCTGTATGTATATGTTTGATTAAATACTGATGTTATGTGATTATGTTATGCTTTTCCATGAATGATCTGATGATTGTATGATGATCTTGATTGCACAATGATTTGGTAATTAATATGATTTCATGAATTGGTTTGATTGAATTGATTTGTATGTTAGTGGTCCTTATAATTTTGTTAATGTTGATGATCTTGTTATGATGGTAGGATGTTAGATAATTAGTAGATTAGGGTTGTATTGTATGCATATGTTGACTACTGAATGATCATAACAATTTGCTAATATTGAGTAATGATTGAATGGCTGTATAATGTAGGAGATGTAACTGTTAGATGATTACTGAGATTCTGTTATGTTGCGTAACTGTTATGATGAAAGGAACCAGACGAAAACACTTTAGTGTTTTCGCCATTCAACAATTCGACAAAAACCCTTGGATTTCGTAACCTAGGGTTTTCGTCCAAAGGTGATTTCGTCACATATGATTTCGTGTGTATTCTGGCACAGTAACCTGCTAGTTTATTAATCCTGTTATTTATTAACTCTGTTAGTCACAGACCCTGTTAGTTTAATTACGCTGCTAGTTATTAACTTGGTTAAGTTTATTAACTCTGTTAACCTTATCAACTCTGTTAAACTATGTAACTCTGTTAAGTGTGTAACTCTAATGGTTTGTTAACTCTGTTAAATATGTAACTCTGTTATATATGTTAATCCAGTTAAGCTTGCTAACTCTGTTAAGTGTGTTATTGGATAATTATATTAGAATAAACTGCAAAAGACATTTATGTGAAACATGAATTGTATGAATGTGATTAACTGTTGTGTGATGCATGATGTTAACTGCCAAACACACCCTGTGATATTGAATGCATGTGAAACTTTACAAACTTGAACTGATTGAATATACGTGCATACTATAGGACTTGACCGATTACTTGTGAGCACATAGTTTAGCATACCGAGCAAACCAAGGTGAGTTCACACTTTCTACAAGGCATGGGATTCCCAAGGGTTGGGAATGGGTTAAAGAACTAAAACGGAAACTACATATTCTCCTTGGGTAGGATATGTACGGCCATCCTCCATGGGTAGGATGCCAAGATTAAACCTCGCGTATTCTCCTTGGGTAGAATACGTACGTTCGTCCTCCTTGGGTAGGACAACAAGATTAAACACACTGGACCAAAACTCTATCATGAAGTCCCTCATTTTGTATCAACTTAATCGCCAAGGCCGATGGCGAGCGGGTCATTAGTTGATAGCGCTATTAGGTTTAACAAACCTCACACCGTGTCATTCGAACGGGCGTGTACTAATGGACTAAAGGCAAAGGGTCAATGATGATAGACATTGACTTAGGGAACAACTTATTTTCGTAGTAGTCGATATGGTACGGTCTGGTAACGCACATGGGAAGCCCCCACTAAATATCGTAAAGGTTTGGGAAACAAGGATACTGGTTAAAACATGGTTATGAAACAAACTTACGATTTCTGAAACGAACTCAGTAACTGAACAATCAACTGTGAACTCGCTCAACTTTGTTGTTGACTCGTTGTTACATGCCTTGCAGGTCGTTAGGTACTATTAGAGCTTGCACGGGGAGGCGTGATCGTTGTGGGATATGGACTGTTACGTCCTACACTTAACATTTGAACTTTAAACTATGTTTTGGTTATTTACACATTACTATGCTTCCGCTGATTTCTTAAACATGTTTGGGTTATTTTGAAACACCAATTATATTGGGTTTGGTTTTTATTTAATTAATAGTATTGTTCAATATGATTGGTGGCTTGATCCTGGTCAGTCACGCCTCCAAGCGGTGATACTCCGCATGTGGATTTTGGGGGTGTGACACTAATCATGGTTAATTAATTGTACGGATACCTGAATTTTTGACAGTTGTCACATTCTCCCCCTGTTAAGAAAATTTCGAGAAGCTTTATTACTAGCAGCAGGGTGTTAGGGAATAAATGAGGGTATTTAGCTTTCATGCGGTCTTCACGCTCCCAAGTGAACTCTGGGCTGTGACACGTGTTCCACCGAACCTTGACAAGTTTGACACTACTCCTCCGAGTCTTTTTAACCTTCCAATCAGTAACCTCAACAGGTTCTTCGGTAAAATGGAGTGTGTCGTCAATGTGAACTTCATCAGCAGGAATAACTATTGTTTCTTGTGTTGGGCTCTTCTTCAGGTTAGATACATGAAATGTATCATGAACACCATTGAGTTCTGCCAATAGTTCCAACTTGCATGCTACAGGGCCAATCCTTTCCAGGATTTTGAACGGTCCGATAAATCATGGGTTTAACTTACCACGCTTCCCAAAGCGTGCCCCACCTTTCCAAGGTTAGACTTTCAATAGAGCCATATCACCCACTTTGAATTCTAAAGGTTTCCTTCTTTGGCCTGCATTGCTCTTTTGTCGATCATGAGCCGCCTTAATGCGCTCTCGGATCTGTATAATCTTACCTCTCATCTCTTGAACCAATTCGGGACCAACCAGCTGTCTATCACCTGCATCTGTCCAGCATAACGGTTGTGACATCTGTGCTTGTAATCATTGTAAACGGTTCAGTTATCAATGAAATAAAGTTATTTGATCCCAATGTTTGTTTATTTATGTTTTACATTTTTCATGTTTTGACTTTTATCCAATTTCAAACGCTATATCGCTTTCTGGAGAGTTATACGCAAACTGGTGCGTAAACGTAATCAGTTTAACGCGACAAATACTCCAGAACATCAATATATGCTTAAAATACCTTAAATAACCTTTACATAACTTAGAAATAAGTTTTGAAGGCTTTGTATGGCAAAATCTAGTTAATTCGCTTACAGGGACTAAAATTGACAAACTGCGAAAGTATGCCAATTTGAACTGTAACGGACATTCTGGAACATGGCCATAAGTTATACACACCTTAGATATCCTTTTCATAGCTTAGAAATGGGCTTTGAGAGGTTCGGTGTGTTAAATTAAACTTTATGCTCATTCAGGGACTAAAAGCGTCAAAAAGTGCACAAGTTTGCATTTTCGCGCATAACTTACGTTCTGAATACATTCGGACATCCAAAAATTTATGTAAGCATTAAAATATTTTATTTTAGTGTTTGGCATAAGAAAAATCCATTCGTCGCGCAATTTGGATCGTTTTACGCGCTTATGCGCATTCCGTCGTAATTAAGCAAACATCGCGATCATACGACCAAACGAACCGACATCCGGCATATTTTTGAGCATGTCTCATGTTCCCTATACTTTAACATCCTTATAGAGCTTAAAAATGGGTATAACGGGTGTTAAAAGTGTCAAAACACAACCATACGCGCACAGGGGCCAAAGCTGTCAAAATGCAAAATATGCTGGTCTGCAGGGTCCTTACGGACCGTATGGACATGCTTACGGTCCGTAAGCAACCCCCAGATCAGTATAAAGTGCTTTCCAGCATGATCCAGCTTTTACCCACTTGTGCACATGGTTTTTGGGTTTCTATGGGCTGGTTTGTGTGCCCATCAACGTACCAAATCAGAATGTGGCAAGTGTACGGCTTAGATCGTGCCCCCTTCTCCAATAAATGATCTTAACGGTAGTGCTACACCTATAAATACCCACCTTGTCTTGCCCATTCCCTCACATTTGAATCTGATTCTACACTCTCTAAGTGAAAGTATATGCTTCCTACCTGAGAGTGAATCGGGTTCGAATCTTGCGAGGACCTTCTGTAAGTATTCTTTCGTTCTTTTCATTCGTTTTAGCGTTAAAGTCAAACTGTGTTTGACTTTCTGCATTGACTAGTTTATGGTCAATGCGAAGTTCGTTTGAACTTCATAACGTGAGCGTAATCACGATGGTCATAGTCCTTAGTGACTATACCTACGGATTACCACGTTATCTAGGCTCAGTGACGAGTCGTAGTTTCGGGCAAAATGCGTGTTCTTGCGTATTTTGTAACCAAACTACTCTAGGGTATCAAAACCCTTTGTTTTGATACCAAACCTGTTTTCTAACTTAACTAAACATGTTCTAGCATGTTTAGCTCGTCACTTTTAGATTTGTGCTTGTTTAGGGTCGTAAGGGTAAGCGATCTAATCAATCGCTTATGCTTTCGAACCCGGCCAATTTTGGTCGATCATTAGGATCCGATCAAATACTTTAGGTGACCATATTAGTATAGGGAATAACCTTTCGAGGTTATACCTTATGGTCACGTCGTTTAAGTAGTTGTATGATAGGTAGTATATATGCCTTAGATAAATTACCAAAATGCCCTTTTTTTACGTTAAAATTCATTTTAAGCCTATGTAACATAACTTTTGCCATCTAAAGTGAATTAACAACAATATTAAACATGTTAAGGCATATCTTACTTGTCATAGGGCTAGTTAGGCGGTCCGAACGCGTTTTACGCGAACGACGCGTTAAAGTAGCATAAGCTACCTAAACGGGTCGTAACGGGTCAAAAGCACTTAGGCTAGGTTTCGTTTTAGTATATAGGCTTTGTTAAACCATATTACATGAGTTCCTACACTCATATGGTTTATGAACCCTCGTACTACCCGATCCTCCAAATAGGTCCGTTTATTAATGTAGTTACCTATATTAGGTGCCGTTTGATTCCGTAATCTTCTAACTTTGCTTGGTGGATATCCAAAGTCTATTGAGCAATCTCAAGTGAGTACATAGACCCCTCTTTTACTGTTTTCCAGACATTTTGGGGTGAAACACATGTGCCTACTTGTTATTTTCATGTTTTCCATGTTTTCATATAATATACTTACTATGTTCAATAGTACAATTTTAGTACATAATTTCATTTTCTTTTGCTATGTATGTTCACTAAGCATATTTAGCACATTGATTTACATGACTTTTCTGCTTTGTATGTTAACTTAGCATACTTAGTACATTACTTTCATCACATGTTTACAATTTGATATGACATTTGGTTTATTCAACGGGTCTAAACTACATTAATTAACATTAGCTACGCCGCTCGGTAGTAAGTAATGGTACCATAGGACTTGACAAATCCCGTTCCTGACATCCTAGGTTTGTTTAGGTGTAAGGAATGACTGAATCCGAAAACATTTTCTTTGATAATCTTTACTCTAAGGTTATCCTGCTGTCTCAAGGCTTGAATGTAATGCGTTAACTTACCACATAAGTGTTTGTATCAGTAAAACATGTATTTATCTTACAAAACATAACTTTTGATTTATTCAAAATACTTTGTTTTGTACATTTTTACTTGTGGTTTAAGTATTCTCATTTTACTTACCATACATAACTTTTGTTTACTCATTACATGACTTATATTCAACTTGGTTTATACTATGACATTTGACTATTAGACTAAGACATGGATATATTTTAAATTGTTGGTTTGTTTGAGTGACTTAAATAACGAGGCGTGTGTAATATGATACAAACATGGTGGATACGCCGCTGGTACTTCCTATATATAAGTGTTTGTATGATATTACATATCGTAGCGTCATTTAAACCACTTCAGTTTAAACATATTACATTTTACAACACTTTTTCACTTAAACATTGTTTTACAAATAACTTGGTTTATTCAAACTCTTTTTACTTGGTTATTCTTATAACCATACACTATCCTTTTATATATATACATATCATCTGATTTTGCTATCGTTTTTCAAATGATTTATAAGCAAAACATTTAACAAGGTTCATGACTGATTTTCATTAAACTTTTCTCTAAACTCAAGTCATGAATCCTATTTTCATAAAACCTATGTATCTCACAGGCATTTTTATGCTGACGTACCTATTTTCACATGTGTTTCAGGAGCCGCTGCTTAGGATGTTCGTGACACACTAGGGCGGACCTGTGCCTTAGAGACTTAAAATAAAGATAGAACTAGTTTAATTATGTGATGTACTCTTTGTTTCAGTTATCTTAAAACAATGCAACTCTTTGTTGAATGAATAAACCATAACTTTTAAATGCCATGGTTGTGAAACAATAATTCTGTTACAACACTCCCAGACGTTTCCGCCACGATTTGATGTTTTACGTGGTCGGGGTGTGACAGAAGAGTTGGTATCAGAGCCAATGGTTATAGGGAATTAGGTTATTAGTGATGCTTTGACCTAGACTATAACCTTTCTAGGACCCAAACACAAGTTATCTTGTGTTTAGATCTTAAAACATGCACTTCACCTATCCTTAGGTGATCACCAAAACAAGAACCCAATCTTTCTAAAACAATTTTTGAAAAACAATCTTTTATTTTTAAATGATTTATTATATGGTTTTGAACCCTCTTGATTTTTCAAATTGATTTTGAAAATTTATCAATTGATTTTGAATGATTCTTTTGGCCTTGTGCCTTCCAAGTTTTCAAAATCTCGTCAAAGTTTTGGGTTCTATATAATGTGAACACGTGCAAACTGGAAGGGTGAATGCCTGTACCCTGGGTTTTTTGTCTAAGGCTAGAGTGTTCGTACAAATCCACATAATCGGACCAGTCACTCTTACCTGGGAACTCTTGGGGTGAGTGTTCATTTATAGGCGAGCATGTCTTCACTAAGCATTATTTTTGGACCCATTCACTTTGATTAGTCACTGTGTGTCGTTTGTTTGCTTTGTGGTACGGACGAATGACCACCATCCTTGCCTTTGTTGATTTTATTTCATCTCGTCCTTTTTCATCTAATCATCTCACTCGTTTCCTCTCATGTTTCCTCTTTTAGAATGCCTCATTGACGCGAAAATCCGATGCCTAATGCCGAACTGGCAGAAATCATCGCACAGCAAATGGCTGTTGCGTTCCCCAATCTTATTGCTCAATGGAACCAAGCCAACAACAACAATAATGCTCCATGAAATTTCAAGAGTTTTAACTCGGCTAAACCACTCAAGTTTAGTGGTACTGAGGGAGCAACTAGGCTTCTTCAATGGTTCGAGAGCATTGAGAATACTTTCCGTCACGTTCAGTGTCCTGATAATCGCAAAGTCGAGTTTGCTTCCAGTGTGTTTCAGAAGAGGGCGCTTACATGGTGGAACGGGGTTATGAGAGACCGTGGTGCTGAGGTTGCTTTAGCACAATCATGGGCTGAACTTAGGACTCTTATGATGAGGGAGTTTTGTCCTCGTCATGAACTGCGAGCTTTGGAAAGGGAGTTTGATGATCTGAAACAGGATAGTGGCGAGCACCGGGCGTATACTGATAGATTTGAGGAGCTGGGTTTGTTATGCCCAACAATGGTTACCCCACTCGAGAAGGCTATCGAGAGGTATATCGATGGTCTGCCTGACTCCATACAAGACACCGTTAGTGGTAGTAACCCTACCACAATCCGTCAGGCAATCGAGTTATCTGCGACATTGACCGAGTCACAGATTCGAAGGGGTGAGCTGCATAGAAAGGGGGACAAGGGTAAGAAGCAGGTGTCTGATCAGAGTGAGAGCAAGAAGGGTAAGAACAAGAAGGGTAAAGATTATGGTTCCTCGAAGGATTCAAGGAAGCGTAAGGCTTCCCAAAACTACGCCGTTACTGCACAGGCAAATCAAGCTGCTCCAAATCAGCCTGCGCAACCGCCTGCCAAGAAACCTTATCATGGTAATGCACCTTTGTGCAACAGATGTAACGGTCATCATCAACCACACCTCCAGTGTCGTCAGTGCACCAACTGCGGAAGATCTGGTCATCTTGCTGACACCTGCCGCATCCCTGCCAATCAGAATCAGGCAGTTCAGAACCCAGCTCAACAAGTTGCTCAGCCTCTTGCTCAACAACAAGGTCAAGCTGCACGACCTCACTACCCACCAGGTTCTTGTTATAACTGTGGGGATCTGGCCCACTACTGTAATCAATGCCCAAGATTGGTGAATGCGAATCCAGCTCAGGCTCAGGCTCGAGGTCGAGTCTTCAACATGAATACACAAGAGGCGCAAGCAGACAATGAAGTGGTTAACGGTACGTTCTCTGTTAATAACCAACCTGCATCTGTTCTTTTTGATTCTGGTGCCGATAAGAGTTTTGTGTTGTTATCTTTTGAGCCATTGCTTCGCGTGTCTAGAACGAAACTAGGTAAACCCTTGACAGTAGAGGTTGCCAGTGGTGAACCCATTGTTCTTGATTCTGTTCTTCGCAATTGCCAATTGAACCTTAATAATCATCTTTTCCCCATCGACCTCACGCCAATGCAACTGGGAAGCTTCGACATTATAGTGGGTATGGATTGGTTAGCCAAGCATCGCGCAGAGGTAGTTTGTTTTGAGAAGATCGTTCGTGTGCCGCTTTCGTCAGGTGAGATCCTACAGGTTCGTGGTGTGAAACCTGCTTGTAGCCTCAAGCTCATGTCTTGTACTCAAGCTTGGAAGTATCTGCGAAAGAACTATGTGGCCTTCTTGGCACATGTTACAACAGATAAGGGTAAAGGTAAATCTATTCAAGATATTCCTGTTGTTTGGGATTATCTGGAGCTATTTCCTGAAGAGTTACCTGGATTACCCCCAGCACGCCAAGTCGAGTTCCGTATTTATCTCGTACCTGGTGCAAATCCTATTGCCAGAGCTCCATATCGTCTTGCACCGTCTGAGATGTGACAACTGGCACAAACCGGTAATTTCCGTACACTATAATTATTGCTTAATGACTGCAATTATGTCCTTAATTGTCAGCAATGGCTGAACACATAATAAACAAGTGAATTCATGCATGTTGTATACTACAAAATTTTGCTTTATGCATAAACGAGAGCGTTGCGTCAATAGTAAACTCACCGGTAAGACACCATGTGTCAACGGAACTGCAGAAAGCAGCCAGACAATAAAATTGGAGCCTAGGTGTAGGTCCAACAACAAGAATGCATTAAAACCCAAGAGTACATACAAGGGTTTAATTTATATACATTGCGAAAGCAAAAATAAGCACTAAAAAGCACCCGAAACGCACTTTAAGTGCCGAATTTTGTATAATTCAGCTCTAATCAGCATTTAAGCATATAAATATTATGCAGAAATGTCGTTTTATTATCCAGAATATTTCCCTAAGTGTTGGGAATTGAAAGAGTACATGAAAGGTACTTAAAAGACACTAAAAAGTGTGATTTAGCACTTTAACGAATCGGTATGTAACCGAACAACCGGACTATACCCGGAACATGAAAATATTATTATTTTCACTATCTATATTTTTCTGAGCCAGTTAGGGTCCCTGATTACCCTAACACCCGCCATAACGTGTAACATACAAGTAACGGGGTTAGACACTTAACTTAACTAATTATCACCCTAACTATCTACTTGAGATCGAACTAGATACCCCCCCCCCCCATTGTAATCGGCCTAACTAAGAAGAGACATGTTTAGTACTTGTTGATTAAAATAACCTACATGTCTAATATCTTGGTGACATAGTGACCATTGGTCAATAATCCTATGATTTTGCCTATAAGACCAAGACTAAACACACTTATCATTTTCCATCACCACAACACAACTCAAACTCTCCCTCTCTCTCAAGGAAGCTACGGCCAAGCACCACCCACCCTACATCCATCATTTTCGATTTTGTTCATCATATTCCAAGTATCTACAAGTGATAAGGATCACGTATTAGGAGCCTTGGAGCAAACGGAACGCGAAGGACCTACTTCTCTAGCTTTTATCCACCTCTTTTGCGCATAGATTCTTCCCTAGCCTCGAGCTAGAGGTATAATGTTTAAAACTCGTATTTGAACTATTTTAGAGTGGTTAAAAGGATTTGTATCGGTTAAATCTCGTTAAAATACAAAATGATGAACAAAAGTCTACTAAAAACACTTAAAGTGGTGGTTAATAGCACATATGTTGTGTAAATGTTGTAGTATTTGAAATTTATGGTCATCTAGACCCGATCTATGATGTGGTAGCCCGGATCATTGTTTAACCCAACTTTGTAAGATCATGGATCTTAACATAAGCTCGTTTTTAGTTAACACAAGGGTTAAAGGGTGAAACTCTACCACACATGAGACATGGACTTGTGTAAAAGCATTTTTGTTGTGTAAAAGCAATTTAACTTGTGAAATAGTGTTTAAAACTAGTAGATCTACGTATCTATAAGCGGTATTTTCAAAGGACCAAGTGTCCAAGAAATCACATGTTCTAAACCGGGTCTTACACAAACAAAAGTGGTTTTTGTGAACAAACAAGTGTATGGATACTTGTGTAACAAAAGTTTTAACGAAGAAATAGTTTTCGTAAAAACCGACTAGAAGTTGTAAAACTTCATATTCTTTAAAAATAAAGTTTTTTTAAGAAATTAAACTTATTTTTAAAGATAACAAGACTTACTAAGTGTGCTAGTAAGTTACTACACATTTTTGTAAATATTCAAGTTCATGAAATTAGTGATTATTGTTAACGAATATTGTTGATAATTGTTGTTGCTGATTATTGATGATTGATGATGATTTAAAAGAAAATAAACACACGTTTTGAAAACGTGGGAAACCTCCATTTTTAGGGGAAACTCTGTCAAAATTTTTATAAATTTTGACACTTAGAAAAAAATATAAGTTTTTGATAAACTTATTCCCTAAAAATGTGTTTAAGAGTATTACTAAGGTTTCCATGATTTTGGATGATAAGAAATGAGGATTTCTTCAAGAATAAAAATGGATAATAAGTATATATTTTTGAGAGAAAAATATATATTATTTGATCACCAACTTGTGTGCTAAGTGTATATAGTATGTGTTATACGTGCTAGTGTATTAAGACTTAAAAATACACTAAATACTCATGAGGAGTAGAAATATAGAAATACACATACAAAACACAAGATACATAATTCGGGTGCAAAGTGCAAAACACAAAAGACTTATATTTATTTTTGAAGAAAATAATATAAGTAAGATACGTAGTTAAAAATATAGAATATTTTTAACACAAGAATATGTACAAAAGAGAGTGACTGTACTTGTGCGACACAAGTCTAGTGACTAACGTTAAAAAAAAACGCGTATAGGTTACGACGTTAATTAAGCAAATCCGGTGGAGTTTACGACGCTAGGAACGCAAAGTTGTGAGTTCATGCTCCCCCTTTTCTCTTTAACTGTTTTCAGTTTTTATAACTTCGGGGGTGAAATACATGTACAAAAGTACAATATTTATAAATGGTATGATATAAATACAAGAAGTACACTTGGTGAGAACGAGAACCAAGTGTGACGAAATATAAAATACAAGAAGTACACTTGGTGAGAACGAGAACCAAGTGTGACGAAATACAAGAGTATGAGAAGCGCATTTGGTGAGACAAGAACCAAGTATAAGGCGCAATGAGAAATGATAACAAGAAACGCGCTTGGTGAGAACGAGAACCAAGTAGGAGGCGTTATGAGAAATAGTGTCACGAATAGGGTACAGAAGCACCATTAATCAACAATATACCTAGACCGCAGAACAAAAGGTTAGATCTAACGGGTGCCTGGCAGCCACACTCCCGGTCGGGGCGAGAACCGAGGAAGTGCTTTTGTGTCTCAGAATATACCAATTAAATGCCTTAGGTTTGGTGACTTCCTATGACGTGCCACAGGTTAATGGCTTTGCAACCCATTAACAATCTGATAATTACAGAAATACTGTATTTACATAAAATTCATACCATACAGAATTGATATATAACTTGAAGTACGTGGGGTACTCAAGAAGATTGATAAATAACTTGAAGTACGTGGGGTACTCAAGAAGATTGATAAATAACTTGAAGTACGTGGGGTACTCAAGAAGATTGATAAATAACTTGAAGTACGTGGGGTACTCAAGAGGATTGATATATAACTTGAAGTACGTGGGGTACTCAAGAAAAGATTGGATTATACAAGTGTACGTGGGGTACACATGAAACTGGATTTATATATGAAAACTTGATTTACTCACAAACTATGTTTTCATACAAAGTATACAAACATGAAATACAAAGCTGCATGAATTCACACCAACATTATGTTGACGTTTTTCCAAAAACTCACATGTATTTCAGGTATCTAGGATGGATGTGCGCGTGGTCTTGCTTATGCTCGTGGATGTCGCTTGTGTTTAACTTTAAATAAAGTTGTAAACTTTTAAGACATTGTTTTATGCGACTTAGCGATGTAAACGCTAACGTATGTTTTCAAATTATGGTATTTGAATGTTATTTTACGAGCATGTAGCATGTTTACTCTTCGTATGCAATGAGAACCTTTCATGATCACACCTCGTGCTTCCGCCGCAGAAAGGGGTGTGACAGATTGGTATCAGAGCTGCGATTGTAGTGAACCAGGATTCCTTCTCGAGTCTAGTCTACAATCTCTAGGATCCATTCACGAAAACAATTTTCAAAGAGTTTTCATTGCATAAAACGTCCCGCGACATCCACTGCCTGAAACTGTCTACATGAGTCTAGAAAAGACACTACAAGACTTAGAGTGCACTTGAGTAGCACTTGTCGTTGACTAGAAACTACTTGCAATTATGTGTGATAATTAGCATGTACTAGAAGTAGAATGTCACAAGTATATGTGACTTTACCTGAAAGCAATGGCCTACCAGAAGGAAGAGACACGAGGATGAAACGAACTGTGCGGACTGTGCAAGGAGTTACGTAATTATGGATGCATACGTAATTATGGAATTTAGTGCACAGAAACCACAGCAAGTCTTGTCACGTGTGGATTCCCTCAGTGCAAGCCTACTAAATACTCTGCTAGAGTAATAATTGTCTGATGTCACTTATGTGGTATATATACCTGTGAATAGATATATGATACTACTGTGACGATATCAAACAAGTGCCTAAACCTATTGGGTTGCGTTCGTCAGAACATGGCACCCAGAAAAGCTGTGAATGCTCGCAATGACGATCAACCTCCTCCTCCCCCACTTCCCAGAACTGCTGAAGAGCTGAACGCTCTACTGGAGGAAAGGATCTCCGCTGCTATCGCCCAGTACGAGGCGAACCGAACTCAAGACAGTGGTGGACCAAGCAACACTAGGCGTAATGGGAACGAAGATTCATCTGGAGGCAATGCAGCTCAAGGCTGCACTTTCAAGCAGTTCCTCGACTGCAAGCCGATGAACTATGACGGCACAGGAGGTGCAGTAGCATTTGTGCGCTGGACGGAGAAGACTGAAGCTACTTTCCGCATGAGCAAGTGTACCGCGGATCAACAAGTCACTTTTGCTACTGGGTTATTCGTCGATGAAGCTCTGACTTGGTGGAACCTGCAAGCCCAAACTTTGGGTGATGACGCCGCTTATGGCCTCACTTGGGAGGAACTGAAGGAAAGGATGCGAGAGAAGTACTGCTCTCGTGCAGAACTCCAAAGGCTGGAAACAGAGTTCTGGCACTTAACTATGGAAGGTGCTGACATCAATGGTTACACTCGAAGGTTCCACGACCTGTCCAGAGTGCTTCCCTACATGGTGACTCCCGAATTCAAGCGTGTTGAACGCTACATTTGGGGACTGGCCCCAGAGTTTCGTGGCATGGTGACGTTGGCCAAACCACAAACAATCACCGAGGCTGTAACTCTGGTTGTCAGCCTTACTGAAGATTGTGTTCGAATGAAGAAGCTATCACTGAACCCCACAGAAAATTCCGAGACGCATGCTGAGTCGTCTGGCGACAAAAAGAGAAAGCATACGAGTTTGAAACAAGCAACTCGCAACAACAAGGGTTTCAGCAAGAAGCGTGACACAAACCCGCCCCAGGAGACGAAAACCCTTGCAACCAAAGGATGCTTCAGATGTGGAAGCAATGATCATTTTATGAAGGACTGCCCAAAGGGAAACAATACTCAGGCTCGAGCATTTGTGATTGGAGCAAAGGACGCACGCGAGGACCCTAACGTGGTCACCGGTACGTTTCTCATTAACAATCACTTTGCATCCATATTATTCGACACTGGCGCCGATTATAGCTTCATGTCTGTGGAATTTAAACGCATACTTGGAATAGAATCTAGTAGATTAGAAATTCCTTATTCCATAGAACTAGCCAATGGTAAACTTGTTGAATCGGGCGAAGTTGTTAGAGGCTGCACACTAGAACTTGGCAAACGAAATTTTAGCATCGACCTCTTACCTATTCAATTGGGTAGCTTCGATGTAGTAGTCGGAATGGACTGGTTGTCCAAGAACAAAGCTGAAGTTATTTGTCATGAGAAAATCATTCGCATCCCTTTAGCGAATGGTGAAACTCTTATCGTGCATGGAGAAAAACGAGACGCGCCTCTTCGAATCATCAGTTGCATAAAGGCACAGAAGTGCTTGAGGAAAGGATGTGTCGCTTCCCTAGCACACGTTATAGACAAGAAGGCTGTGGAGCCAAAACTCGAAGACATTCCTGTGGTGAATGAATTTCCTAATGTATTCCCTGAAGATCTGCCACGACTACCTCCGCAACGACAAGTCGAATTCCGTATAGACTTGGTTCCAGGAGCTGCTCCTGTAGCCAAGGCACCCTATCGACTTGCACCATCCGAAATGCAAGAGTTATCTACACAACTCCAGGAGTTGTTGGATAAAGGATTCATAAGGCCAAGCTTCTCACCTTGGGGAGCTCCAGTATTACTCGTGAAGAAGAAGGGTGGATCACTGCGGATGTGTATCGATTACAGGGAACTGAACAAGCTCACAATCAAGAATCGGTATCCGCTACCAAGGATTGATGACTTATTTGATCAATTGCAAGGATCAAGATACTATTCCAAGATCGACCTTCGATCTGGATACCGTCAGCTGAGAATCCAAGATGAAAGCGTGCCAAAGACTGCATTCAGAACACACTATGGGCACTACGAATTTCTTGTGATGCCGTTTGGATTAACGAACGCGCCAGCGGTCTTTATGGATCTAATGAACCGCGTATGCAAACCATATCTCGATAAATTCGTGATTGTATTTATCGATGATATCCTGATTTACTCGCGAACGAAAGAAGAGCACTCCAAATGCGAATTCTGGATTCGCGAAGTACAATTTCTTGGTCACGTTGTGAATGAGAAGGGCATTCATGTAGACCCGTCCAAGATTGAAGCAATAAAGAATTGGGAAGCTCCCAAGACCCCAACTGAAGTTCGTCAATTTTTGGGCTTAGCGGGCTATTACCGGCGATTCATCGAGAATTTCTCAAAGATAGCTCAACCGCTAACGACCCTTACACAGAAGGACATGAAATACGACTGGGGTCACAAACAAGAAGAAGCCTTTCAGCTACTTAAGAACAAGCTTTGCGATGCACCGATACTATCGTTACCCGAAGGCACTGAAGACTTCGTGGTATACTGCGACGCCTCACGACAAGGCTTGGGTTGCGTGCTCATGCAACGCCAAAAAGTCATCGCTTACGCTTCAAGACAACTGAAGGTTCATGAAAGAAATTATACCACTCACGACCTAGAGTTGGGCGCAGTGGTATTCGCCTTGAAGATTTGGCGACATTAATTATATGGTACTCAATGTACAATCTTCACAGATCACAAAAGCTTACAACACATATTTGATCAGAAGGAATTGAATATGCGCCAGCGACGTTGGGTCGAGCTGCTGAATGATTATGACTGTGAGATTAAGTACCATCCTGGAAAGGCGAACGTTGTAGCAGACGCGTTGAGCCGAAAAGAAAGGGTTAAGACCCTAAGGGTTCGAGCATTGGAAATGACGATTCGAACGAACCTCACTGCACGCATTCGGGATGCACAACAAGAAGCTCTTAAAGAAGAGAACCGTAAAGTTGAATACCTCCGGGGTGCATTGAATTACATGGTGCCAAATGAAGAGGGAGCCTTATACTTCAAGAAGCGTATCTGGGTTCCACTCTGTGGTGGCATACGTGAGGTCATCCTTAATGAAGCCCACAAATCGAGATATTCGATCCACCCAGGATCGGACAAAATGTATCAAGATTTGAAAGAGTACTATTGGTGGCCGAGACTCAAAAGCGACGTTGCTGTCTATGTTGGAAAATGCCTAACCTGTGCTAAGGTTAAGGCAGAATATCAGAAACCGTCCGGTCTACTACAACAACCATAGATTCCCGTATGGAAGTGGGAACAAATCTCGATGGACTTCATAACGAAATTACCCAGGACCCCGAGAGGGCACGATATGATATGGGTAATAGTTGATCGATTGACGAAGTCTGCGCACTTCCTACCGATCCGAGAAAAAGACAGCACTGGAAAGCTTGCTGAAATATACTTAAGAGAAATTGTGGCACGTCATGGAGTGCCAACCTCAATCATTTCAGACAGAGATGGACGCTTTGTCTCAAGAATCTGGCAATCATTTCAGGAAGCCTTGGATCTCAGTTAGATCTGAGCACGGCATTCCATCCACAAACAGACGGCCAGAGCGAACGGACTATACAAACGTTAGAAGATATGCTTCGCGCATGTGTCATGGATCTAGGCGGCAGCTGGGATACTCATCAACCTTTAGTTGAGTTTTCCTACAATAACAGTTATCATACGAGCATAAAAGTCGCGCCGTTCGAAGCTCTGTATGGCCGCAAATGCCGATCGCCCTTATGTTGGGCAGACGCTGGAGATAAACGTATGGTTGGTCCGGAACTTGTACAAGAGACAACCGACAAGATTGCGCAGATCCGAGAGCGCATTAAGGCGGCTCGAGAGCGACAAAAGAGCTACGCGGATCCAAATAGAAAATCGGTAGATTTCAAGGTGGGAGACAAAGTGTTGTTAAAAGTCTCACCATGGAAGGGCGTAGTCAGATTTGGAAAGCATGGAAAGCTGAATCCACGATATATCGGACCATTCAGAATACTGAAGAGAATTGGTACCGTGGCATACAAGTTGGAGTTACCGGAAGAACTTAACGGAGTACATGATACGTTTCATGTATCCAACCTGAAGAAGAGTCCAACGCAAGAAAACGTGATCATCCCGATGGATGAAATACATATTGATGAAGCCCTCCGATTTACAGAACAACCCGTTGAGGTTACTGACTGGAAAGTCAACAAGACCAGGAGGAGCAGTGTGAAACTTGTCAAAGTACGTTGGAGCTCTAAACACGGACCCGAGTACACATGGGAACGTGAAGACCAGTTCAAGAAAAAGTATCCCCACCTATTCAAGAAGACTCCAGCGAGAGTTAGTTCAGTCTGAATTTCGGGACGAAATTCTTTTAACGGGGGGAGACTGTGACAACTGGCACAAACCGGTAATTTCCGTACACTATAATTATTGCTTAATGACTGCAATTATGTCCTTAATTGTCAGCAATGGCTGAACACATAATAAACAAGTGAATTCATGCATGTTGTATACTACAAAATTTTGCTTTATGCATAAACGAGAGCGTTGCGTCAATAGTAAACTCACCGGTAAGACACCATGTGTCAACGGAACTGCAGAAAGCAGCCAGACAATAAAATTGGAGCCTAGGTGTAGGTCCAACAACAAGAATGCATTAAAACCCAAGAGTACATACAAGGGTTTAATTTATATACATTGCGAAAGCAAAAATAAGCACTAAAAAGCACCCGAAACGCACTTTAAGTGCCGAATTTTGTATAATTCAGCTCTAATCAGCATTTAAGCATATAAATATTATGCAGAAATGTCGTTTTATTATCTAGAATATTTCCCTAAGTGTTGGGAATTGAAAGAGTACATGAAAGGTACTTAAAAGACACTAAAAAGTGTGATTTAGCACTTTAACGAATCGGTATGTAACCGAACAACCGGACTATACCCGGAACATGAAAATATTATTATTTTCACTATCTATATTTTTCTGAGCCAGTTAGGGTCCCTGATTACCCTAACACCCGCCATAACGTGTAACATACAAGTAACGGGGTTAGACACTTAACTTAACTAATTATCACCCTAACTATCTACTTGAGATCGAACTAGATACCCCCCCCCCCCCATTGTAATCGGCCTAACTAAGAAGAGACATGTTTAGTACTTGTTGATTAAAATAACCTACATGTCTAATATCTTGGTGACATAGTGACCATTGGTCAATAATCCTATGATTTTGCCTATAAGACCAAGACTAAACACACTTATCATTTTCCATCACCACAACACAACTCAAACTCTCCCTCTCTATCAAGGAAGCTACGGCCAAGCACCACCCACCCTACATCCATCATTTTCGATTTTGTTCATCATATTCCAAGTATCTACAAGTGATAAGGATCACGTATTAGGAGCCTTGGAGCAAACGGAACGCGAAGGACCTCCTTCTCTAGCTTTTATCCACCTCTTTTGCGCATAGATTCTTCCCTAGCCTCGAGCTAGAGGTATAATGTTTAAAACTCGTATTTGAACTATTTTAGAGTGGTTAAAAGGATTTGTATCGGTTAAATCTCGTTAAAATACAAAATGATGAACAAAAGTCTACTAAAAACACTTAAAGTGGTGGTTAATAGCACATATGTTGTGTAAATGTTGTAGTATTTGAAATTTATGGTCATCTAGACCCAATCTATGATGTGGTAGCCCGGATCATCGTTTAACCCGACTTTGTAAGATCATGGATCTTAACATAAGCTCGTTTTTAGTTAACACAAGGGTTAAAGGGTGAAACTCTACCACACATGAGACATGGACTTGTGTAAAAGCATTTTTGTTGTGTAAAAGCAATTTAACTTGTGAAATAGTGTTTAAAACTAGTAGATCTACGTATCTATAAGCGGTATTTTCAAAGGACCAAGTGTCCAAGAAATCACATGTTCTAAACCGGGTCTTACACAAACAAAAGTGGTTTTTGTGAACAAACAAGTGTATGGATACTTGTGTAACAAAAGTTTTAACGAAGAAATAGTTTTCGTAAAAACCGACTAGAAGTTGTAAAACTTCATATTCTTTAAAAATAAAGTTTTTAAGAAATTAAACTTATTTTTAAAGATAACAAGACTTACTAAATGTGCTAGTAAGTTACTACACATTTTTGTAAATATTCAAGTTCATGAAATTAGTGATTATTGTTAACGAATATTGTTGATAATTGTTGTTGCTGATTATTGATGATTGATGATGATTTAAAAGAAAATAAACACACGTTTTGAAAACGTGGGAAACCTCCATTTTTAGGGGAAACTCTGTCAAAATTTTTATAAATTTTGACACTTAGAAAAAAATATAAGTTTTTGATAAACTTATTCCCTAAAAATGTGTTTAAGAGTATTACTAAGGTTTCCATGATTTTGGATGATAAGAAATGAGGATTTCTTCAAGAATAAAAATGGATAATAAGTATATATTTTTGAGAGAAAAATATATATTATTTGATCACCAACTTGTGTGCTAAGTGTATATAGTATGTGTTATACGTGCTAGTGTATTAAGACTTAAAAATACACTAAATACTCATGAGGAGTAGAAATATAGAAATACACATACAAAACACAAGATACATAATTCGGGTGCAAAGTGCAAAACACAAAAGACTTATATTTATTTTTGAAGAAAATAATATAAGTAAGATACGTAGTTAAAAATATAGAATATTTTTAACACAAGAATATGTACAAAAGAGAGTGACTGTACTTGTGCGACACAAGTCTAGTGACTAACGTTAAAAAAAACGCGTATAGGTTACGACGTTAATTAAGCAAATCCGGTGGAGTTTACGACGCTAGGAACGCAAAGTTGTGAGTTCATGCTCCCCCTTTTCTCTTTAACTGTTTTCAGTTTTTATAACTTCGGGGGTGAAATACATGTACAAAAGTACAATATTTATAAATGGTATGATATAAATACAAGAAGTACACTTGGTGAGAACGAGAACCAAGTGTGACGAAATATAAAATACAAGAAGTACACTTGGTGAGAACGAGAACCAAGTGTGACGAAATACAAGAGTATGAGAAGCGCATTTGGTGAGACAAGAACCAAGTATAAGGCGCAATGAGAAATGATAACAAGAAACGCGCTTGGTGAGAACGAGAACCAAGTAGGAGGCGTTATGAGAAATAGTGTCACGAATAGGGTACAGAAGCACCATTAATCAACAATATACCTAGACCGCAGAACAAAAGGTTAGATCTAACGGGTGCCTGGCAGCCACACTCCCGGTCGGGGCGAGAACCGAGGAAGTGCTTTTGTGTCTCAGAATATACCAATTAAATGCCTTAGGTTTGGTGACTTCCTATGACGTGCCACAGGTTAATGGCTTTGCAACCCATTAACAATCTGATAATTACAGAAATACTGTATTTACATAAAATTCATACCATACAGAATTGATATATAACTTGAAGTACGTGGGGTACTCAAGAAGATTGATAAATAACTTGAAGTACGTGGGGTACTCAAGAAGATTGATAAATAACTTGAAGTACGTGGGGTACTCAAGAAGATTGATAAATAACTTGAAGTACGTGGGGTACTCAAGAGGATTGATATATAACTTGAAGTACGTGGGGTACTCAAGAAAAGATTGGATTATACAAGTGTACGTGGGGTACACATGAAACTGGATTTATATATGAAAACTTGATTTACTCACAAACTATGTTTTCATACAAAGTATACAAACATGAAATACAAAGCTGCATGAATTCACACCAACATTATGTTGACGTTTTTCCAAAAACTCACATGTATTTCAGGTATCTAGGATGGATGTGCGCGTGGTCTTGCTTATGCTCGTGGATGTCGCTTGTGTTTAACTTTAAATAAAGTTGTAAACTTTTAAGACATTGTTTTATGCGACTTAGCGATGTAAACGCTAACGTATGTTTTCAAATTATGGTATTTGAATGTTATTTTACGAGCATGTAGCATGTTTACTCTTCGTATGCAATGAGAACCTTTCATGATCACACCTCGTGCTTCCGCCGCAGAAAGGGGTGTGACATGAGATGCAAGAACTGACTAAACAGCTTCAAGAGCTTTCTGACAAAGGTTTTATCCGTCCTAGCTTTTCACCCTGGGGTGCCGTTCTTTTTGTCAAAAAGAAGGATGGATCTTTCAGAATGTGCATCGATTACCGTGATCTTAACAAGCTCACCATCAAGAATCGATATCCCCTACCTCGCATTGATGATCTCTTTGATCAGTTACAGGGCGCTTCTTACTTTTCAAAGATTGATCTTCGTTCTGGGTATCATCAAATTCGCGTGCATGAAGATGATATTCCCAAGACAGCTTTCCACACTCGTTATGGGCATTATGAGTTCACAGTTATGCCATTCGGTTTGACTAATGCTCCTGCTGTTTTCATAGACTTAATGAATAGGGTCTGCAAGCCTTATTTAGATAAGTTCATCATCGTTTTTATTGATGACATTTTGATATACTCTAAGACGCAAGCTGATCATGAGCAACATCTTCGTCTTACCCTGGAACTCCTAAAGAAAGAGAAACTTTTTGCCAAGTTCTCCAAGTGCGAAGTTTGGCTTAAAGAAGTACAATTTTTGGGTCATATTGTCAACGAACAAGGTATTCATGTAGATCCCTCCAAGATCAATGCGATTAAGGATTGGGATACGCCTACTACTCCTACTGAGGTTCGTTCTTTTCTTGGTCTTGCGGGTTATTACCGCCGCTTCATAGGGAACTTCTCGAAGATTGCAGTTCCTCTAACTGCTCTAACTCAGAAGAACAAGCCCTTTGAATGGGGTTCTAAACAAGAAGTAGCATTTCAGACCTTGAAGCAGAAGCTTTGTGACGCACCTATTCTGACTTTGCCTGAAGGCAATGATGATTTCGTCGTTTATTGTGATGCATCGAAATTGGGTCTTGGCTGTGTTCTGATGCAAAGGAACAAAGTCATAGCCTACGCATCAAGGCAATTGAAGGTGCATGAGAAAAACTACACCACTCATGATCTTGAGTTGGGTGCAGTTGTCTTCGCTCTTAAGATCTGGAGACACCATTTGTATTTCACAAAATGTGTGGTTTTCACTGACCACAAAAGTCTTCAGCATATCTTCAATCAGAAAGAACTAAACATGAGGCAAAGACGTTGGGTAGAGCTTTTGAACGACTATGACTGTGAAATTCGCTACCATCCTGGTAAGGCAAATGTCGTAGCTGACGCTTTGATTCGTAAGGAACATGTCAAGCTTCATTGTGTTTGTGTTCAATCTGATATTCAAGCCCGCATTTCTCAGGCTCAACATGCTTGTGTTTCACAAGACTTGATGGGTAAGGAATTACCCTATCATATTAAGCCTGATCTTGAACTGAAGGACAATGGATCGTACTATTTCATGGACCGTTTGTGGGTCCCAAGCCAAGATGGTCTTCGCACTCTGCTTATGGATGAAGCTCATAAGTCTCGTTATTCTGTCCATCCTGGCTCAGACAAAATGTATAAGGATCTTCATACTCAGTATTGGTGGCCTGGTATGAAGAAGGACATTGTCTTGTACGTTTCAAAATGCCTTACTTGCCTTAAGGTCAAGGCTGAACACCAACATCCTTCTGGTCTTTTGAAGCAACCAGAGATCCTAGTTTGGAAATGGGAAAACATCGCTATGGATCTCATTACCAAACTTCCGCGCACTAAGAAAGGTCATGATGCCATCTGGGTAGTTGTTGATCGTCTTACTATGTCATCGCATTTCTTGCCAATCCGTGAGGATCATTCTGCTAAAAAACTGGCTGAAATCTATGTGGATGAAATCGTATCACGACATGGTGTTCCTTTGAACATTATTTCTGACAGAGATGCTCGTTTTTCTTCTCGTTTTTGGAGAACCATGCAATCTGCTATGGGGACCCAACTTAATCTGAGCACAGCATATCATCCACAAACAGATGGCCAAACTGAAAGAACAATCCAGACTTTGGAGGATATGCTTAGAGCTTGTGTGATCGATT
This sequence comes from Helianthus tuberosus, assembly GCA_030545235.1. Taxonomy (NCBI): domain Eukaryota; kingdom Viridiplantae; phylum Streptophyta; class Magnoliopsida; order Asterales; family Asteraceae; genus Helianthus; species Helianthus tuberosus. The sequence continues at coordinate 119,677,608 of CM060410.1, read as the reverse complement.
TTGGTGGTAGTTGGGATTCACATCTTCCATTGATTGAGTTCTCCTACAACAATAGTTATCACTCCAGCATCAACATGGCTCCTTTCGAGGCTCTCTATAGTCAAAAATGCCGTTCACCAGTCTGCTGGAATGAAATAGGTGAGGCTCAGCTTACTGGACCTGACCTCATTCTAGAGACAACAGATAAGGTTAAGAAAGTTCGTGATAACCTTCAGACAGCTCGAAGCCGTCAAAAGAGTTACGCGGACCAAGGACGCAAGCCCATGGAATTTCAAATCGGTGATCGTGTATTACTTAAGGTCTCACCTTGGAAAGGTGTGATCAGATTTGGAAAGAAAGGTAAACTTGCACCTAGATATGTTGGACCATTCAAGATCGTCGAAAGAATCGGTAAGGTAACCTACAGACTTGAGTTACCTCCTGAACTTGGAAATGTTCATCCATCCTTCCATGTGTCCAATCTCAGGAAGTGTTTAGCTGATGAGAACCTCCACATACCACTTGACGAAATTCGTGTTGATAAGACACTACATTTTGTTGAGAAACCTGTGGAAATCATGGACCGAATAGTCAAATGGCTTAAACGCAAGCGCATTCCTTTGGTTAAAGTTCGCTGGGAATCTAAGCATGGACCTGAGTTTACTTGGGAACGTGAAGATCAAATGAAGGCGAAGTATCCACATCTTTTCTCACGAGTTTCCTCTAAACAAATTTCGGGACGAAATTTCCACAAGTAGGGGAGACTGTGACATCTGTGCTTGTAATCATTGTAAACGGTTCAGTTATCAATGAAATAAAGTTATTTGATCCCAATTTTTGTTTATTTATGTTTTACATTTTTCATGTTTTGACTTTTATCCAATTTCAAACGCTATATCGCTTTCTGGAGAGTTATACGCAAACTGGTGCGTAAACGTAATCATTTTAACGCGACAAATACTCCAGAACATCAATATATGCTTAAAATACATTAAATAACCTTTACATAACTTAGAAATAAGTTTTGAAGGCTTTGGTATGGCAAAATCTAGTTAATTCGCTTACAGGGACTAAAATTGACAAACTGTGAAAGTATGCCAATTTGAACTGTAACGGACATTCTGGAACATGGCCATAAGTTAAACACACCTTAGATATCCTTTTCATAGCTTAGAAATGGGCTTTGATAGGTTCGGTGTGTTAAATTAAACTTTATGCTCATTCAGGGACTAAAAGCGTCAAAAAGTGCACAAGTTTGCATTTTCGCGCATAACTTACGTTCTGAATACATTCGGACATCCAAAAATTTATGTAAGCATTAAAATATTTTATTTTAGTGTTTGGCATAAGAAAAATCCATTTGTCGCGCAATTTGGATCATTTTTCGCGCTTATGCGCATTCCGTCGTAATTAAGCAAACATCGCGATCATACGACCAAACGAACCGACATCCGGCATATTTTTGAGCATTTTTCATGTTCCCTATACTTTAACATCCTTATAGAGCTTAAAAATGGGTTTGACGGGTGTTAAAAGTGCCAAAACACAACCATACGCGCACAGGGGCCAAAGCTGTCAAAATGCAAAATATGCTGGTCTGCAGGGTCCTTACGTACCGTATGGACATGCTTACGGTTCGTAAGCAACCCCCAGATCAGCATAAAGTGCTTTCCAGCTTGATCCAGCTTTTACCCACTTGTGCACATGGTTTTTGGGTTTCTATGGGCTGGTTTGTGTGCCCATCAAGGTACCAAATCAGAATGTGGCAAGTGTACGGCTTAGATCGTGCCCCCTTCTCCAAGAAATTATCTTAACGGTAGTGCTACACCTATAAATACCCACCTTGTCTTGCCCATTTCCCTCACATTTGAATCTGATTCTACACTCTCTAAGTGGAAGTATATGCTTCCTACCTGAGAGTGAATCGGGTTCGAATCTTGCGAGACCTTCTGTAAGTAATCTTTCGTTCTTTTCATTCATTTTAGCGTTAAAGTCAAACTGTGTTTGACTTTCTGCATTGACCAGTTTATGGTCAATGCGAAGTTCGTTTGAACTTCATAACGTGAGCTTAATCACGATGGTCATAGTCCTCAGTGACGAGTCGTAGTTTCGGGCAAAATGCGTGTTCTTGTGTATTTTGTAACCAAACTACTCTAGGGTATCAAAACCGTTTGTTTTGATACCAAACCTGTTTTCTAACTTAACTAAACATGTTCTAGCATGTTTAGCTCGTCACTTTTAGATTTGTGCTTGTTTAGGGTCGTAAGGGTAAGCGATCTAATCAATCGCTTATGCTTTCGAACCTGACCCATTTTGGTCGATCATTAGGATCCGATCAAATACTTTATGTGACCATATTAGTATAGGGAATAACCTTCCGAGGTTATACCTTATGGTCACGTCGTTTAAGTAGTTGTATGATAGGTAGTATATATGCCTTAGATAAATTACCAAAATGCCCTTTTTTTACGTTAAAATTCATTTTAAGCCTATGTAACATAACTTTTGCCATCTAAAGTGAATTAACAACAATATTAAACATGTTAAGGAATATCTTACTTGTCAAAAGCACTTAGGCTAGGTTTCGTTTTAGTATATAGGCTTTGTTAAACCATATTACATGAGTTCCTACACTCATATGGTTTACGAACCCTCGTACTACCCGATCCTCCGAATAGGTCCGTTTATTAATGTAGTTACCTATATTAGGTGCCGTTTGATTTCGTAATCTTCTAGCTTTGCTTGGTGGATATCCAAAGTCTATTGAGCAATCTCAAGTGAGTACATAGACCCCTCTTTTACTGTTTTCCAAACATTTTGGGGTGAAACACATGTGCCTACTTGTTATTTTCATGTTTTCCATGTTTTCATATCATATACTTACTATGTTCAATAGTACAATTTTAGTACATAATTTCATTTTCTTTTCCTATGTATGTTCACTAAGCATATTTAGCACATTGATTTACATGACTTTTCTGCTTTGTATGTTAACTTAGCATACTTAGTACATTACTTTCATCACATGTTTACAATTTGATATGACATTTGGTTTGTTCAACGGGTCTAAACTACATTCATTAACATTAGCTACGCCGCTCGGTAGTAAGTAATGGTACCATAGGACTTGACAAATCCCGTTCCTGACATCCTAGGTTTGTTTGGGTGTAAGGAATGACTGAATCCGAAAACATTTTCTTTGATAATCTTTACTCTAAGGTTATCCTGCTGTCTCAAGGCTTGAATGTAATGCGTTAACTTACCACATAAGTGTTTGTATCAGTAAAACATGTATTTATCTTACAAAACATAACTTTTGATTTATTCAAAATACTTTGTTTTGTACATTTTTACTTGTGGTTTAAGTAGTCTCATTTTACTTACCATACATAACTTTTGTTTACTCATTACATGACTTATATTCAACTTGGTTTATACTATGACATTTGACTATTAGACTAAGACATGGATATATTTTAAATTGTTGGTTTGTTTGAGTGACTTAAATAACGAGGCGTGTGTAATATGATACAAACATGGTGGATACGCCGCTGGTACTTCCTATATATAAGTGTTTGTATGATATTACATATTGTAACGTCATTTAAACCACTTGAGTTTAAACATATTACATTTTACAACACTTTTTCACTTAAACATTGTTTTACAAATAACTTGGTTTATTCAAACTCTTTTTACTTGGTTATTCTTATAACCATACACTATCCTTTTATATATATACATATCATCTGATTTTGCTATCGTTTTTCAAATGATTTATAAACAAAACATTTAACAAGGTTCATGACTAATTTTCATTAAACTTTTCTCTAAACTCAAGTCATGAATCCTATTTTCATAAAACCTATGTATCTCACAGGCATTTTTATGCTGACATACCTATTTTCACATGTGTTTTAGGAGCCGCTGCTTAAGATGTTCGTGACACACTAGGGCGGACCTGTGCCTTAGAGACTTAAAATAAAGATAGAACTAGTTTAATTATGTGATGTACTCTTTGTTTCAGTTATCTTAAAACAATGCAACTCTTTGTTGAATGAATAAACCATAACTTTTAAATGCCATGGTTGTGAAACAATAATTCTGTTACAACACTCCCCGACGTTTCCGCCACGATTTGATGTTTTACGTGGTCGGGGTGTGACAACAGTGATCGACACTTGCATCCGTAGAGAGCTTCGAACGGTGCAGCTTGAATGCTTGTATGGTAGCTGTTGTTATAGGAGAACTCAACCAAAGGCAGGTGAGTGTCCCAACTGCCACCCAAGTCCATTACGCAAGCTCGTAACATATCTTCAAGCGTCTGAATTGTTCTCTCACTTTAACCGTCCTTCTGTGGATGAAATGGTGTGCTTAGATTTAACTGAGAACCAAAAGCTTCTTGGAAAGATTGCCAAATCATTGACACAAATCTCCCATCTCTGTCAGATATGATTGAGATAGGCACTCCATGACGTGCGACTATCTCTCTTAGGTACAGCTCAGCCAGCTTACCTGTGTTATCCTTCTCTCTGATTGGCAAAAAGTGCGCAGATTTTGTCAGACGGTCTACGATTACCCAAATCGTATCATGACCTCTGGGTGTCTTGGGCAACTTCGTTATAAAATCCATTGAGATCTGCTCCCATTTCCACATGGGTATCTCAGGTTGCTGCAGAAGTCCTGAAGGCTTCTGATACTCGGCCTCTACTTTGGCACAAGTTAAACATTTTCCAATGTAAGTAGCAACATCGCCCTTCAGTCTTGGCCACCAATAGAAATCCTTCAAATCTTGGTACATCTTGTCCGATCCTGGGTGGATCGAGTACCTCGATTTATGAGCTTCATCAAAAATAACATCTCTTAGACCACCAAAAAGCGGAACCCAAATTCGTCCCATAAAACACAAAGTTCCTTCCTCATTGGGTACCATCTTTTTCTCCATCCCACGGAGATATTCATCCTTAATGTTTTCTTTCTTAAGAGCTTCTCTTTGCGCAGCATGAATGCGCAACGAGAGGTCTGTCTATATAATCATCTCCAAAGCCCTAACCCTTATGGGCTTAATCCTCTCTTTTCGACTCAAGGCGTCTGCCACCACATTCCCCTTTCCTAGATGATATTTGATCTCGCAATCATAATCATTTAACAGCTCTACCCATCGTCGCTGTCTCATATTAAGCTCTTTCTGATCAAATATGTGCTGGAGGCTCTTGTGATCTGTAAAGATCATGCATCGGGTGCCATACAAATAATGTCGCCGAATCTTCAAGGCAAACACCACTGCACCTAATTCCAAATCATGTGTGGTGTAATTTTTCTCATGAACTTTCAACTGGCGCGAAGCATAAGCGATAACCTTCTGTCGCTGCATCAGCACACAACCTAATCCCTGACGCGAGGCGTCACAGTATACCGCAAAGTCATCGGTGCCTTCGGGTAGGGATAATATAGGTGCATCACAAAGCTTGTTCTTGAGTAGCTGAAAAGCTTCCTCTTGTTTATATCCCCATTCATACTTCTTGTCCTTTTGAGTAAGGGAGGTCAGCGGTTGAGCGATTTTAGAAAAATCCTCAATGAATCAACGATAATACCCTACTAAGCCTAGAAACTGTCGGATCTCGGTCGACGTTTTCGGAGTTTCCCAATTCTTAATTGCCTCGATCTTGGTGGGATCCACGTGGATTCCATCTTCATTCACTACATGACCGATGAATTGTACCTCAGGAAACCAGAACTCACACTTTGAGAACTTAGCATATAGTTTCTCTTTCTTGAGCAGCTCTAATATGGCTCTAAGGTGTTGCCCATGCTCCTCCTTCGCCCGTGAATAAATCAAAATATCATGGATATATATAATTACGAATTTATCGAGATATGGTTTGCAAACTCGGTTCATTAAATCCATAAATACTGCCGGTGCGTTCGTCAGACCAAACGGCATCACTAGAAACTCGTAGTGTCCGTATCGAGTTCTAAAGGCAGTCTTTGGTATACTCTCTTCTTGAATCCTCATCTGGTGATAACCTGATCGAAGATCGATCTTGGAGTAGTAACTCGAACCTTGAAGTTGATCGAAGAGGTCATCAATCCTCGGCAAAGGATACCAATTCTTGATGGTTAACATGTGAAAACTACTATCCTTCTTCTTGACAAACAAAATTGGAGCTCCCCAAGGCGAGAAGCTTGGTCTAATAAATCCCTTGTCCAAAAGCTCCTGAAGCTGGGTCGACAACTCTTGCATCTCGGAAGGCGCAAGTCGATAAGGTGCTTTGGCTACAGGTGCGACGCCTGGAACCAAATCAATATGGAATTCGACTTGTCATTGGGGCGGTAATCCTAGCAAGTCTTCGGGGAAGACTTTAGGATACTCCCTCACTACAGGGATATCTTACAGCTTCGGGTCTTTGGCTTCTTTATCGACAACGTGAGCCAAGAAAGTAACACATCCTTTCCGCATAAACTTTCGTGCCTTCAAGCAACTGATAATTCGTAGGGGCGTATCATGATTTCCTCCGTGCACTACTATCGTCTCTTCATTCTCCATCGAGATGCGAATGATCTTTTCGTGACATACGATCTCGGCTTGGTTGCTTGACAACCAATCCATTCCAACTATCACGTCAAAGCTTCCCAACTCAACTGGTAGAAAATCAAGCGTAAACTCACGCTCTCCAAGCTCTATTACATAGCCTCTAATCACTTCGTTTGCTTCTACTAGCTTTCCATTAGCTAGTTCTATTGAGTATGGAATATCTAACTTACTGGCAACTAACCCAAGTATATCCTTAAATTCTAGGGATACGAAGCTATAATCAGCACCAGTATCAAATAGCACAGATGCAAAGTGTTGGTTGATAGGGAACGTACCAGTGACTACGTTCGGATCCTGGCGAGCTTCCCTAGCCCCAATGTTGAAAAATCTTCCTTGGTCTTGGTTATTCTTCAGGAATCCCTCTTGAAATGACCAACATCACCATAGCTAAAGCATCCTTGTCTGTTTCCAGTACCGCCCTGATTGTTGTTTTCTCCACAGTTTCCACTACCAGCTTGGTTTCCAGAACCATCACAATTTCCATTACCTCCCTGGTTATTCCTATTCCTATTACCGTTTCCACCACCGTTTCCGCTGCCATTTCCATTACCTCTCTTACCACCATTTCCACGACCAGTACCAGCCCAGCACGTCTCCTTTGAATGGTCATTCTTTCCAAAGGATTCACATTTCCTAACTCTGCACTGGCCGGCGTGATGGAACTGACATACATCACACTTAGGCAAGGTGCCCATGTATCCTTTCCCCTTATTCTCTGAACTTGCAATACCAGTCCTAACCTCGGATACTGGGTTCGCATCTCTTTTCTTGTTACCACCGTTGTTTCCTTGGGTACCCTTCTTGAAGTTCGAGAACTTCCTCTTGTTCTCTCCTGATGACTCAAAATGAGTCTCCTTCTTCTTTCCCTCAGAAACCGAAAACTTGTTCAGCCTAATTGCCTCTTCAGTCAATGCCACGCTCAAATCAATGGCCTCAGTGATCGTTGGAGGCTTCGAAGTAGTCACCATGCTCATAATTTAGGGTGCCAATCCCCAAATGAAACGTTCAACTCCCTTGAACTCCGGTTCTACCATATAGGGGACCACACGAGACAGGTCATGGAATCTCTGTACGTACTCAGCAATCTTGGGTCCATCCATTTTCAGATTCCAAAACTCGGTTTCCAACTTCTGAATTTCAGCTCTCGAGCAGTACTTCTTGCGCATCAGTTCTTTCATCTCATCCCAAGTCATACCATACGCTGCTTCCTCACCTAGGGTCTGAACCTGATGGTTCCACCATGATAGAGATCCGTCTAGGAATAGTCCAGAAATGTAGGTGACCTGGTGCTCTGGCGCACACTTGCTCATCCGCAACACAGAATCGGTCTTCTCAGCCCATCTAACGAAAGCTACAGCACCTCCAGTGCCATCAAAGTTCAGAGGCTTGCAGTCAAGGAACTGCTTGTAAGTACAGCCTGTACAGGCAACATCATTCACAGAAAGCATTAGCAAATGCACATGGAATGTCCAAACATATTGTAATGTGTCTTAGGTGACTTAAACATTACCATGAGGTGGGTTATTTTCTGAGGTACCCCCGCTGTGTTCAGAGCGCAAGGCCTCATGTTGTGCAATTGCCTGTGAAATCCGTTCATGCAGTTCTGCCTCTGTTGTGGGCAACTTAGTGTTCCTTCGAGCAGGCATCTTCTATAAAGAAGATTGTCTAGGTCAGGTCTTACTAAAGATTCAAGCACATAAGCATCTATTATACGATTAAGACCTAGGAGTGTATATACATAGGTATATAAGTAATCATCATAACAAGCAATCTTATCACAATCTTAGCACAAACATGTAATTTAACAACGTGTTTAGTGAGAACATTATGATTGAGCTTTCATTAATCATCGACCACCAATATTTGTTACATGTTTTACAAAAGTATTGTATCAAAAGGGAACACATGGTCACACTACCCTTGTCCAAAATGTCTATTAGTTTACAACAGTCATACAATCAAGAAGTGGTCTCCAAATGGCTTCACTAGCTCAGCTCAATAGTGGTGCTCTCATCAAAAGCAAGCTACCTACATAAAACCAAAAACCGGCTATGCTGATGGTGGTGGAGGAGGAAGTGGAGGAACAAAAAGCAAGTTGTGCACGTGCGCAAGGTCCTCCTCAAGCTCATAAACATGACGCAACAGATAGTTGATATGCTACTCAACGGTGAGAAATTGAGTATCAAACTCAGGAAATGGAGTAAGCGGTGCAGGAGGATGTGAAAATGGGGACGGTGATGAAATAGGAACAAATACAGGCTGACATGGACATGGCAAAGGACGCGGTATCATCTCAAGCTCTAAAGTCCCGCGGCTCATAATCTCATACCGGAGCTGCAATGATAGAAGTAACTCATCCCGTGTATAACCAGTAAAATGCGAGGGATGGTAGGGATCAGAAATCGGCATGCTGTAAGGTGGGAACCATATAAGTGGCTCATCAAGTGGTGAAGAAGTAAAATGAGCATAAGGTGCAGACTGAGGTATATGAGGGAAAGCTGCTGAAACATGAGGGTCATGGCCAGGCTGCTGGCTAGAAGTGCCTTCCCCTGGATGGGGTGCGGGTATGTCCTGCAAGAAAACAATGGGTAGGTCTACACGGTGAACATCAGACTCTACTGGGTGAAAAGGAGCAACATCAACAGGTGTAGATGCTAGTAGAGGAGTGACTGGCTCAATAACAGGAGGGTCAGCGGGTGCAGGGACCGAATCAGGTATGAGGGATGCAATGTTAGGTCAGCCAAATGGAATAGGGTCATGGTCAGGCAAAGGCTCAGGAGCAGGTATCGGCTCGGAATCAGCGGGTGCATCAACAGTGTGACAACCCTAGTTTTCAAAGTCTTTCCTCGACACGTTATTTGTTTCACAATTATGTTTGCATAACTTGTTTGCTTTGTAAATTGTACACGTTTGATTATATGTTTGAGATATTGTGTTATTCGTTAATATATGATTAATGTGATTAGGATGTTTGGTTTTATAAACTTTTGAACTGTTTGCAATCAAAACCATACTCGATGAAACTTAGGTGTTTCACCACAAACCATCTCTATGAAACATTGGGAGTTTCGCCATCTCTCACTCGACGAAACCTAGAGGTTTCGTCATGTGCATATCGACGAAATTTAGGAGTTTCGCCAGTTGGGCCCGCGACCCATGCAAGGCCCAGTTATGAGTCGGTCATGTTACCCAGTTTCTTTATATATTCGCATAACCGTATGATAGCGAAACCCTAACCTCTATTCCCTTGAAACCCGACGGCAATCATCATCTCTCTCGAATTCTTGCTAGTCTCATCTTGCAACCGGTTAGTATGTGCTTAGATTTCCCGAGTTAATCTGCTTGATTCCTTGTTAATGTTTGTTATGGTGCTTTTGTGAGTATAGGACCTTGTTAGATACTGGATTACCAGATTGTGTTGATTAGGGTTTGAATGTTTCCTGAATTTTACATATTATTATCGGTTGTTCATGTGTGACGGAATGATCGCATAGGATCTGATCAAAATGTTTAAATCATAATCATACGATGATTCTTAATTGTAAGGAACCAGTAGATCTAAGTGGTCATCAATTACAAGTATGTTATGATTGTGGGAATTGTATGAAAGCTTGTAAACTGTTATGCATAGGGTGCAAGTTAATGTATGATGAATTACTGTTATACTGTGTAAGCATGATAATACATAACTAGGATACATGATCATCGCTGAATCTGTTGTTAGATCTGTTGAGTATTGATGAAAATAATAACTTACGGCTGAATGAAAGAGAAGATAACTGTTTGGCTAGGGTTGTGACGAAACACTAGAGACTTTCGCCACACCTCGTCTCGGCGAAACTCTGGATGTTTCGCCATCTTGTGTCTCGACGAAACATTAGATGTTTCGCCACCATGTATGTCGACGAAACACTATAGGTTTCATCACCTGGCATCTCGACGAAACTCTATAAGTTTCGCCATATGAAGTTTCACCGCCCTGTGTGTAGTCACAACAGACTGTAGGTTAGAACACTTAAGATAATAAATAACTATGTTGTTATCTGTTATTAATGATAGTGAAGACTGGTTTTGCATGAACTTGAATGACTGTTAAGATGTTCGAATGCTCACTGTGATTGTATGTTATACATGAACCTCGCGAATGTGAAATTGATTTTTTGTATACGTGAATACCCTAGGATTTGACTGAATAAGTTTGAGCGAGTAGTTAATCATACCGAGCAAATCAAGGTGAGTTCACACTTTCTACAAGGCATGGGATTCCCGGTGGTTGGGAATGGGTAAAATTCGGAAACTGCGTGATCTCCTAGTTTGGAACACGTACTACATCCTCTTTATTGAAGGATGATAACATATACTAAGGGTTTAATCGGAACCTGCGTGATCTCCTGGTTTGGGGACACATACCACATCCTCTTTATTGAAGGGTGATAACATTGATACTAGATCAAAATCTCTATCATGAAGTCCCTCATTTTTATATCGACTTAATCGCCGGGCCAATGGCGAGCGGGTCATTAGTTAGATAGCGCTATTTAGGTTTGACAAGCCTCACACCGTGCCGCAAAGGATGGGTGTGAACTAATGGATCTGGGCAGTAGTCAATGATGATAGACATTGACGTTAGGGCACCAACTTACTTCAGTCAGTGGTCGATATGGTAACGGGTCTAGTGGATAACATGGGGTAGCCCCCACTGCTTATGGTTTGGGAAACAAGGAACTGATTAACTACTGATTTTCAAATGAACTTATGGTTTTTGGAACAACTTTAAATGGACAACCAACTGTGAACTCGCTCAATTTTGTTGTTGACTTGTTGTTACATGTCTTGCAAGTCGTTAGAGGTTTAGCTGGAGCTTGCAAGGGAGCAGGAGTCGTTGTGGGACATGGACCGTTGTGTGCCATGTTAAACTTTATGAACATTTAAACTTATACTTTGGTTTTTAAACTTTATGCTTCCGCTGATCCACGTACCCGTCTCTCAGTTCAATACCCGCGTATCGTTCGTATTTACCAGTTAAATTAGTTAAGTGGATTTTAGTTCGTTGCCCACGGTGTAACTCTTACGGGTCAAGACCCGGTCGGCAGCGTTGACTTATCGAACCGGACACAAATATCCAACAAGTTCGTGTGGCTGCACATTGATAGGTGTGCCCGCTGAAACCGTGAGAGGTTGTCGAAATTCACATACCGAATTACCGAAAGTGCACGTTCATGTGAGTGGAGTTGAAAAAGCTCATCTGCAGAAAAAATTAACTTTTCGTATCTTTGGTGGATTATTTCTCACATTTAATGATTTAAATATATTTACTTTTTTTTAAAGTAGGGTGATAAAAAACAAAATAATATAATATATATTGGCCTCATGGCTCAATTGGCTAGTACACAAAAAAGCATAAAGCATCAAGTAGGTTGGAAGAAGACAACAAGACACAACCAAAGTCACGTTAGTTGTAGGTCACTTTAATTTTTTAAGTAGGGTGATAAAAAACAAAATATTATAATATATATTGGCCTCATAGCTCAATTGGCTAGTACAAATATTGAAAAAAACTCCATAGTACAAAATAACATATACTTCGAAATGGCAAATGAAGTGGTGGTGGTGATGGTGCCGTTCATCGCACAAGGCCATCTCAACCAACTCCTCCACCTGTCTCGCCTCATCTCCACCTACAACATCCCCATCCACTTCATCTCGACCGCCACCCATAACCGCCAGGTCCGCATCCGTCTCCACGGATGGAACCCAAATAATAATCTTATACAATTCCATGACCTACATGACCCTATGGTCACCCCACATCCTATTATTCCAAACACCACCACCCACCCCCACTTCCCTACCCATCTCCAACCTTTCTTTAACTCATCTCTTCTTCTCCGAACTCCGGTAGCGGACGTCATCCGTTCGGTTTCACAAACAGCTAGAAAAGTTGTTGTCATTCATGATGCACTCATGTCTTACGTTGTTCAAGATGTGAGTTTGATACCCAATGCGGAGACATACATCTTCCGAGGTTTATCTGTTTTCTACTACTTCTGTACTAATAGCATGAACCTGGGGAGACAGCTGCCGTTTGAACCGGACAAGATACGCCAACTGCCGGCTCCTGGTGAGAGCATAAGCCCAGAGTTCTTGGAGTTTATAAAACTTCAATCTGACCATCAAACGAATCATGTTGGTAATTTATATGATTCTTCGAGAATCATAGAAGGTAAGTTTGTTGAATCCCTTGAGAGAGATCAGGTAAATGGAAAATACCATTGGGCAGTTGGACCCTTTAATCCGGTGGAGAAGGATTCTGATTGTTTAGACCGTCACATTTGTTTGCAATGGCTAGACAAGCAGCCTGCACGTTCTGTACTTTATGTTTCGTTTGGCACGACGACTACGTTCACAAGTGATCAAATCGCGGAGCTCGCTCTTGGATTGGAGAGAAGCAAGCAAAGATTTTTGTGGGTGTTGCGGGATGCGGATAAGGGGGATGGTAGTGTTGGGGTAAAGGCCGCGGGGCCATCTCCTGTACAACCTCTCTTTGACAATTCCACATGCAGGAGTGTGGGATTGCCGGAAGGGTTTGAAGAGAGGATGGCGGAGAGGGGTTTGGTTGTGAGAGAGTGGGCCCCCCAGATAGATATATTGGGTCATTTGTCAACTGGTGGGTTTGTTAGTCATTGTGGGTGGAACTCGTGCATGGAGGCTATGACGGCCGGAGTTGCAGTCGCAACGTGGCCTATACACACCGATCAACCATATAATGCATTTTTATTGTCAAATGTTTTAGGGGTTGCGGTGGTGATGAGGGATTGGGAGCATAGAGATGAGTTATTAACTTCGGTGATCGTTGAGAAGGTCGTAAGGAAGCTAATGGATACAGAGGTAGGAGAAGCAGTAAGGAAGAGAGCGGCAGAATTGGGTGGTGAGTTGCGAAAATCAATGGCAGATGGTGGCGTGACTCATGAAGATTTGAACTCATTTATTTCGTATATTCATAAATAGAATAATATGTTAAAGCGGATCCTAGAGGCATTTTGGTCTAATGGTACCCGGGTGTGTAAGACTGATGTTCCTTTCTAAGTGGTCAAGAATTCTAGTCTCATGATGAACACTAATGAAGAATAAGAGTGGATTAGATTAGAGTGCTATAAAAAATGTAGATGGGGAGGGTTTTTTTGGATGTCTCAATATCTTTCATCCAAAATATTCTATTTCTCATAACAAAACTACATTTTCTTTCTTTATTCATCTTTGTACCGTAAATCTTTTTAAATATTATGAATTTGCAACACAATTAGGCATTGGCTGGTTATACATTGAGCTTCAGCAATGTTTCATGCTATAGACTGTTGTAACTGGTGTTTGTTTATCTGTACGCTTACAAGTCACGCATGTTTCAACCTTTATTACAACTGTCCACCCACGTGTCCTGCTACCTCTGATATACCATCACTACATCTCGACTGTATTAGTGACCCACCGTTACCGCTTGAAAACCCTCTCGATTAAAATCGCCAATCAACGCCAAATCGGAGATCTGTGGAGGCAGTTCAGATTGACTGTGGTGTTCTTTTTGCAACGCCAGTCTAATATAGTTTTCAAATATTGTATTTTTTATTAAATTTCCCGACTATTAACATTAACTCTTTGGTATTCAATGGTTGTTATAATAAATTGGTAATTGTGTACGTAGTAAAGTAGACAATGCAATATGTATGTTCGTTTAGTTGAATGTTTGGTAAAGTGAGGAATTGTAGATTTTTATTTGACCTAACGAATATAAAAATGTATATATTTTTATATGGTTTGATATAACTATTTTGATCCGTGACAAAAGTTTTGTACCCATGAGGACCACGACTATAATAACAATTTCAAGTGGATGAAGAACGACAATGCAAATTTGTTGACATGAGAGTTGACTCTCGGTATGTTATTTACTGTATACTAGATTGAATATCGGTAAAAATAATAGATAAAAAGATTCATCTTGTTGGTAGTGTTGTTGCCTATTGGTAATCTTATTGATCCGTTCTTTGTCCCCCAACTCGATACGAGCTATATATAAAAAAATAAGGTTCTTCTTAATACGATGTATAAATATTTTAGTTATTGTAGTTTATAAATTATATAAATATAATAGTAATAAAAATAATAATAATAATAATAAAAGTTATATTATTCGAATCCAATATGTGTTTTATGTAATATAATCTCCCGCGAATAGTGGATCAAAAGATAAAATTAAATATTAATCTAAGCAATTTTTTTATATAAAATTTGTAGATGAGCCAAAAATAGCATGTGGTTGGAGTATATTCAAAGATATCAAGCATCATATCCAAGATCTTATGATTTAATAAACACTAGTAATAAGACCCGCGCGCTTTGCGGCGCGGGTACTTCGCAAATATCGAACGGATTAGTCGAAGCGTTATGTGATATGTTAACCATATGGAAACGCACGTTTTGACGTATCCGATTGAACTCAATGTATCCTATAGTTGCATTGCGATTGGATCAAAACGTAACATAAATTGAATTTCGAGGGTACTTCGCAAATATCGAACGGATTAGTCGAAACGTTATGTCATGTGTTAACCATATGGAAACGTACGTTTTGACGTATCCGATTGAACTCAATGTATCCTATAGTTGCATTGCGATTGGATCAAAACGTAACATAAATTGAATTTATATCGTACAATCATAACGTATTATACGCGACCCGACTAACTCGAATTTATATCGTCAAGCCAAAAACTCTCGAGGGAGTCAAAGTGGCATTTACAATGTTCATAAAAAGCTAAGTGGTTAAAATTTGCATTTTCTAAACTTAAGGGCTAAGAAAGGGTAAAGATAAAATTTGATAAAGTTTTGGGGTAAAACGGAAATTATAACAAAGATGGGGCTGAAAAGAAAACTATCACAAAGTTGGGGAGTCAAAAGCAAATTATTTGTAAAATAGAGTAGTAGTGTAGGGACTAAATTTGCCATTTTATGAAACTTTAAAGATATCAAAGTTAAGCGGCTAAAATTGCAATATCCGTTAAAGTATGAGGGGATGAAGGCAAAGTCGGTGGAAACCAAACTATTTGTAAAATGTAGTAGTAGTGTAGGGACTAAAATTGCCATTTTATGAAACTTTAAAGGTATCAAAGTTAAGGGGGGGCTAAAATTGCACTATCCGTTAAAGTACTGGGGGAGGAAGGCAAAGCCGGTGGGGTTTCCACCGACTTTGCCTTTTAAGGTAGTATAGAATTTCTAGAAATATATAATGATTTTATGATGATGTGGCACACCCGATTGAACGGTTTCAAAACCAATCAACCCGATTAGCGTATCACAATGGGTGTTTTAGGATGTTATTTTAATTCATGTGACCTTATTGGACATTTATTTTATGTGTTTTTTTGCTATGAGAAAAATAACGTGTCCACTGCTAAGTGTTAATTATTGACACGAAATAAAATCACTATCGAAATTCTAATAATTATAGTTTTAATTGACAAGTCTTACGCTTTAACTCTAGCCCGTTTAAT
The DNA here is from genome assembly GCA_030545235.1 of Helianthus tuberosus. NCBI lineage: Eukaryota > Viridiplantae > Streptophyta > Magnoliopsida > Asterales > Asteraceae > Helianthus > Helianthus tuberosus. The sequence goes on along the minus strand of CM060410.1, from coordinate 119,661,486 downwards.
ATAAATAAATATGTCTAGGTTTATTTGTGTACTATGTTAATCTTTTTGGTTGTACTAAAATTAAACCGGTTAATATGTCAAACCATTTAAAATTAGTGAAAAGAAATAAACAACATATACTTTATAAGTTCAACCTTCGATTTGGTTGTGGCCCATTTAATCTGTCCACAACTTTATTATAACATCTCAAGCCGTTACAACTCATTACAAGTCTATATTGACTTGCTAACCCGTTTACAACTAATTTACAAAATCCACTTTCACTTGACAACCCATTTCATCCATTTATGTAAAACAGATTGCAAATTCATGTTCAGTTTGTGGTTCAAGTGTCTTCCGTTAAGATTGATGTTTTTAACATAATTGAATATATATATATATACTATATAGGGGAGGGTTCATTGGGGAACACTAAAAAAGTGGGGAACTGGGGAACAAGGGCATTTTTGTCCAACTATATTTCATTAACTTCACTCACGTATCAAAAACACTACTCCATCCACAATTGCAAACCCTACCTCCTCTGAAGAACTACCACCACCAACGCCACCGCCATCGCCACTAAGAAAGCCTAAGTCGCAACCCTAGCTCCTCCACTGTTCGATCGTACCGACGCAAGGTTCTAGCGAATTGAGTTGTATTTACTCATCACTCTGTCGATGGAGACACGACATTTAGCGAATTGAGTTGAATTTCGTTCGATGTTTGGATGCATCAACGGTTTCTTGAACTAGGTTTGTTAATTTAAATTTAATTGCATCTGTCTACTAAATTTGATTGATATTGCAACTAGAAGCATCACGATTTGTCTGGAATTGAAACTCTAATCAGTGTTGCAGTTAGTTACTATGATATTTCAGTTCGATTTTGGTGATTGACTGCGTGTGCTTGAAATTGAAGGACATAGTTTAAAAAGTTGACAAGGATTGGTAGATTTAAGTTTTTGAGATGAACTTTGTAGGTTCTTTGAAATTGACAGCGTTTTCAAAACTTACAACATAATTGTAAGTGGATTGTTCATTTGAGGAGGAGGATTTTGACAACATATTGTGCTTTTTATACTTCAATTTAGTAGTTAAACCCTAATATATGTGCCTGAACTACTGTATGGATGTCTAATAAGTTGGTTTGTTTGACAACTAGGTGTAGATATGCCTAATTAGCATATCATGATTTGGACCTGTGGATGGGCGAATCGAATTGTGTCTTTTATTTGTGAGCTATGAGATGGTGGTAGCTTAGAGTTCACTCTCCCAGTTGGTCTTACTTACTGAATTTGCCATATTAGGTTCTTACCTAAGGTTTTAGTCAACCATTGGGTGTCAGCCCAGTGGCCCCCCGCCCCCACCTTAAACCGGCCCGAGAACACTCGAGGTCACGGGTTAGAAACATGTTTCAGCCCCTCGGGTTGGCAGGGGTTTCACCGTCAGGCAGGGTTGTCGGTTCGCTAGCTTGGGAAGGGGGATCCCTTCCGCGGTCGGGGGTACCGTGCATCTACCATTTTTAAAGGTTTTAGTTGAAATATTAACGACGGCTCGGCTCGATTTAACGTGATGTCTGCGCTGCAACGCGCATGGGAATCATACTAGTTAGATCTAATTTTGAAAAAGGTCAACTGAAGACGATGGCACAAGATCTGTTTGTTCACAAGGCTCGACGGTCTGATTGCTTATAGTTGCACTCTCCAATCGTAAATCCAAGGCCTTTATAGTTATAAGTAATTTTAATTTGGATCATTCTTGCACTAAGATAACGTTGTTAAGATTAGATTTTTCTATTTATAATGTTTTTTTTTTTTCGAAATCATATAATAAAAATAGAGTGATCGTTATGTTAGTTAAATTTGTGTCATTTTAAAAGATACATATACAAGATAAAGTGATTTGGATAATTGAAAAAAAATAGAAAGTTACATTTACTTTTCCTTATGTTTATTTTTTCACTTAACAAAGCTTAATTGTCAATGATGGAACCGGAGACCCTAGTACTATCAAAGTGTAGATAAGGGGATGATGTGATACGGCAAATGGACGGAAGGTGACAGACTGAAGGACCAATTCCCGCGGATCTTCAATCTGGTGCAACACAAAAAAGCAGTCATACAAGACTGCTTCAAGGGGGTTAATCAAGGCATCTGTTGGGATCTAGCGTGGCGGAATCCCCCTGATTCTGCTGCGGAAAGAAGCGAGTGGGTCGAGTTGCCGAGCCTTCTTGAGAAGCAAAACATCACAACAACTGGGGATGTGTGGAGATGGGTTACTGATGGTGTCAAGATCATGCCTTCGGTTAAACAGGCGTACATCGATTTAGAAAATAGAATAAACCAGGGGGCGCAGCCCAATCCCATAATCTGGAACAATATTGCGGTGCCGAAAGTTAACTACTTTTGTTGGAGAGCGGCCCTTCACAAAATCTCGATGGTCGACGCTCTAACGAAAAGGAATGTGAAGAGGGTGGTATGCAAGATCTGCGGCATCGAACAAGAGACGACTGACCATCTGCTGGTAGGCATCCACTTCGCCAAAGCAGTGTGGTGGCTTGTTTGTGTTTGGGTGAAGATTGCGATTCGGACAAATTTCGATAGTGTGGCATCCATGTTTTCTCACTGCAATAGTCAAGACTTGTGAAGACTTTGGCAACGATAAAATATTCAACTGGAAACACAAGACCGTAAGCATAGTGCTGGAAGAAATCAAATTCGGTTGCTACTGGTGGGTGGAGAAAAACAGTCAGATCGGAGGGCTGTGAAAAGAGAACTGGAATGATTTTACTAATTTAAACTTTGTTTAATTGGTAGGGGGTGTATGTTTTGTTTTGGCTATCTTGGTGTGTTCATGTGGTCTTAGTCTCTTGCTAAGTCTCGTTGTATGTTTGTTTGTTGGTTTTCCAATAATAGTATTCTTTGCTGGCCAAAAAGAAAAGCAACAAGGTGAGTGATGGTTCGTTGACTTAAAAAATGAAGTGAACAACAGTTCTATTTGTATTTTTTTTGCAGAAGACAATATTATAGATAATTTATTAATTTTAACTATATATCTATCATTAATTAACATATTAAGGTGAATTCAAAGTAAGTAGTAGTACGGTACATCAAAACATCATCTAATCTCAAAATAGTCATTCTTTCTTTTTTTTTTCTTTTTCTTTTAAAGGGCTAACAAATCAAACTCGAGCACTCTTGGGTACTCACTAGACAAATCGAGTGCTCTGAGAGTAACCCGAGTCACCAAACACCAATTTCGGTGAAAACCCCGACAGTGAAAATACCTGTAAAACCCGTTTGACTCAAGAATCGAACCCAAGATTCCCCAGATCTCCTATCATTGCCCGCCAATACCTCTACCGCTGCAATGCAACGATATTGGACATAGTCATTCTTTCTATTTGGATTGTTTCAACTTTTAGATTACCAATAATGTTAATGATCTATGAAGGTACCAACCTATAGGACCAAATATTTAAATTTAACATGTTAAGTTATTTTATTTAAAGTTTACTTTCAAAAAAATTTGTTAAACATAATGTTAAAAGTTCACTTTCAAACAATTTTTTTAAACATAACGTTAAAAATATTAAAATAAATAAATTTAACAAGTTAAATGAAAGTTTGCATTGGTCAATTAGATTCGGTTCAACTTTATTGTACCACATTATATATTGAATTTCGGATTAGAGTTAAAAAAAATAAAATAACGTTTGTGTGAGTATGGATTTGCGGAATTTGTGTAGCAGCAAAAAGGAAATACAGTTTATGCGGGCTTAAAATATTTAAGTAAATAAATTTAACATGTTAAATGTTAAATGAAAGACATTATTTAACTGCATTATATATTGAATTTCGTATTAAAGTTAAAAAAAATTAAAATAAAGTTGTGTGCGGATGGATTTAGGAGGGTAGAGCATTTGTAGCCAGAAGAAGGAAACATGGTCTATGTAGACTGAAAATATTTAAATAAATAAATTTAACATGTTAAATTAGAGTTTGCATTGATCAGTTAGATTTGGTTCAACTTTATTTGACCATATTATATACTGAATTTCGGATTAGCGTTAAAAAACTTATAATAACGTTTGTGTGAGTATGGATTTAATAGGGTTTGAGGGACTTGTGTAGCAGGAAGAAATAAATAGAGTCTATGCGGGCCCAAAATATTAACAAAAATAAATTTAACATGTTAAACGTTAAATAATAGACTTTATTTGATCATAATATATATTAACTTTTGTATTAGAGTATAAAATACTAAAATAAAGTTTTGTGTGGAGTTTATGCGTACTCAAAATATTAAAATAAATTAATTTAACATGTTAAAGAAAAGTTTGTTTTGATCAACTAAACTTGATTCAACTTTATTTGACCAAACATATTAAAATAAGTTTTGTACATTAAACTTTATCATGTTAAATGAGAGTTTGCCTTGATCTACTAGGTTCGATTTAACTTTATTTGACCATATTATATATTAACTTTTGGATTACAATATAAAATACTAAAATAAAGTTTTGTGTGTAGTTTATGTGGGCTCAAAATATTAAAATAAATTAATTTAACATGTTAAAGAAAAGTTTGCTTTGATCAACTAAACTTGATTCGACTTTATTTGACCAAACATGTTAAAATAAGTTTTGTACAATAAATTTTATCATGTTAAATGAGAGTTTGTCTTGATCTACTAGGTTCGATTTAACTTTATTTGACCATAATATATATTAAATTTTGGATTAGAGTATAAAATACTAAAATAAAGTTTTGCGTGGAGTTTATGCGTGCTCAAAATATTAAAATAAATTAATTTAACATGTTAAATTAATGTTTGCTTTGATCAACTAAACTTGATTCGACTTTATTTGACCAAACATGTTAAAATAAGTTTTGTACATTAAACTTTATCATGTTAAATGAGAGTTTGCCTTGATCTACTAGGTTCGATTTAACTTTATTTGACCATATTATATATTAAATTTTGGATTAGAGAATAAAATACTAAAATAAAGTTTTGTGTGGGGTTTATGCGGGCTTAAAATATTTAAATAAATAAATTTAACATGTTAAATTAGAGTTTGCATTGATCAGTTAGATTTGGTTCAACTTTATTTGACTATATTATATACTGAATTTCGGATTAGCGTTAAAAAACTTATAATAACGTTTGTGTGAGTATGGATTTGATAGGGTTTGAGGGACTTGTGTAGCAGGAAGAAAAAAATAGAGTCTATGCGGGCTCAAAATATTAATAAAAATAAATTTAACATGTTAAACGTTAAATAATATACTTTATTTGACCATATTATATATTAAGTTTTGGTTTAGAGTATAAAATACTAAAATAAAGTTTTATGTGGAGTTTATGCGTGCTCAAAATATTAAAATAAATTAATTTAACATGTTAAAGAAAAGTTTGCTTTGATCAACTAAACTTGATTCGACTTTATTTGACCAAACATGTTAAAATAAGTTTTGCAAAATAAACTTTATCATGTTAAATGAGAGTTTACCTTGATCTACTAGGTTCGATTTAACTTTATTTGACCATATTATATATTAAATTTTGGATTAGAGTATAAAATACTAAACTAAAGTTTTGTGTGGAGTTTATGCGTGCTCAAAATATTAAAATAAATTAATTTAACATGTTAAAGAAAAGTTTATTTGACCATATTATATATTAAATTTTTGGATTAGAGTATAAAATACATGTATCCTTTTTAGTACAAAGTAGTTATTATATGCATCTACTTAGTCATGTACCTTACCTACTTAGTCAAAACTTAGACTCGGAATGATTCGGACCGAAAGCAATCAGTTCTCTGCCGCAAGTATTCGTCGGAGTATCATTAAACGGATCCCCATCACCATCGCCATTACTAACCTCATCTTCCGATTTCGGCAACAAAACAACCTCACGAGTTACGTGAATCACAATCCAATCAGTGTAATACAAGTCCGAAAAAGTAATGGGAACTTCATTCACCTTAAAACTACCACCAGATCAGTTAATTTTGATCTCAAATCCACCAAAATACTTTTACATGTTAATAAAACTTATTATTAATTTATGATTTATGGAAATATGAAATAATACTACAATTTCATACTATGGAGAATGAAACATCAATCTTCAAAATGAAAGATTAACACAAATAATTGAAAACAATGTCAGGTAGTTAGCAGCCTGAAACAACATATTATGCATTTTTCACTTGTTTACAAAATACTTTTACATGTTAAAAAAAACTTATTATTAATTTATGATTCATGGAAATATACAATAACAATACAATTTCATACTAAGGAGACATCAAATTTCAAAATGACATAATAATATGAATAAAATGAAAACAATGTTGAGAATCTGGAAACATCATCGTCTCCACCTCTTTATACTAGCACAAACCTCGAACACCGAATTAAAAATTTACATGTAAAATTTCAACCTCATCCACAAACTTGTAAAATACTCGCACAAACCTGTAAAATGAAAGATTAACCAAATTAACGTCAGCTGATTCATTAACCTCCTCCGGATCTACTATTACGGCTTCGACGCAATGCATTGTTCGTTCAATTCGGAAGTAGAAGCCATACTCGATTCTACAGCGAGCGTTGTCGGTTGACGATGTTTATGTCCATGTGAAGGTGTTAGTGGAGTACGATGACGCGATTAGGAAGAAATTGACAGTGTTGTTTGTTAATTTCAAAGATGGACACTGATCTGTTTGAAATGGTGGAACTAGATCGTTGGCGGCGAGGAGGCGGAGGAGGTCGAACGAGATGGAGGAGGCGGAGAGGTTGTTGATTTTTCGTATAGGGACGTGTTAGGGTTTCTATGTGCATCATCCTGATTGCAGTTAGAATCATTTTTCTTAATTCCAAATCTACCCCTCCGTGTTTTTCAATTGGAATTTCCTCTTGAAGCTGAGGATAGATCTCAGCCTCTTATTTTTATGATCCAAGGGCTTTGAGAGGGGTTCCCCTGTTCCCCACTTTTTTGGTGTTCCCCAATGAACCCCATACTATATATATATATATATATTGTTGGAAATTTGTGAAAATAACATTTTTCACAAATATAGGAAAATGATTTTTTCCTATTTTGGACTAGAAATAAATATAAGAAAATGAGCGGGTTTTATATATTTATTTGTGGGTTTGTGTTCTATGTTGGAAGAGCTTCGCAACGAACTAAATCACGTCCAAAACGGAGCTAAGATAAATGAGATATCGATGCTCAAAGTTTGGTGTTGGAAACTTGAATGCTGGAAAAGTGGGAAAGTGGCATCTTGTCTCACATAGGAGGAGAGATGAAACTTAAAGGGCTATTTAAGTGGGAACTCTCCATCCTTATTGTTTCATGGAAGCATACACTAAGTGTACTCGCGAAGGGTGCGGAGCACCCCTAACTCGCTCGCGCGCGTGGCGTGGGCGATGAGGCGTAATGTGGCGCTTTGATGCCGCACTTCTCACTTCGCACGCATCGCCGCGAGCCGCTTGAGAGTCGCCTTTGTATTTTTGACCGCGTGCGCGTGGTGGAGCACAAGGGATACAAGGACCAAGTGGTTAGTGACGTGGCATGCAAGCGCGTGACCCTGGTGGGTCCGCGCGCAGTGGCACATGACGTGGCAGTCATGCGCGTACGCGCGCGAGTACACGTGACATAGTGGCGCGCACTCGCGCAAGGAGCATGGGCACTGAAGTGACGTGCGCGGCGCACCAAAGTGAGCCAATACGGCGCGACTATGTGGCGTGCTCGTATAGACTCACAGGTGACGTGGCGCAGGCGCGCATGTGATTGAGCCAAAATGGCGCACGCGCGCATGAGTGTGCAGACCTGCGCGTAAGGGCGCGCGCGCACCAGTGTGTCTTGCGCGCGCGCGCGGAAGCTTACAGCAGTTAATGCCAGTGCAGTTACATTTTAGCATTCGAAGCTGACGAAGTCAATGCTTTTGACTGTGATTTAAATGAAGAATTAAAGTGCATTGAAGACATTCAATGCAACTTAATTCGCCCATTTAATTCATTTTTCAGTTTCTACTTCGGATTTGCAGTATAAATAAGAGATCCCTGCTGCAGTTGCAACACACCGAAAATCACCAGCAGTTACAATCTCTCTCTACAACAATCTTTCTTCTATCCTGCTTCAGGTACACCTTCGGGTTGGAGTCAAGACCGGCAGTGCAACTGCTTCGGGCTGTTGTATCCTGGAAACAAACGTGTTCTCCTGGGAGACACGAAATTTGTTTTAAGGGCCCATGTCTAAAACAATCCTCAGCCAAGGACGTTTAATTTTTCTGAATTTTCTGTTCTTGTTTCTTCTTATTTCAGTTGTAACAGTAATTATTTCAGCTTTCCTTTTTCAGTTCTAATTCAAGTTAATAAAAGAATTTTATTTATTTTGCATATATATATATATATATATATATATAGGGCCAAGATCATTTCAGAACCATAGATATTTACAAAACTCGCAGAACTCCTAATAAACAATCTTTTTACTTATACATTTTTATGTTTAGGATAATTTTATCATTTATTATGTGCATTTTTACGATTACATACTTGTTAAGAGTAATTTTATCATTTTTTATATGTAATTTTATAATTACACATATGTAAACTAGTTTTTTTACATATATGTAATTAGTTATGACACATATATATAATTTTGGCAATTAAACATATGTAAACTACTTTTAACATGTATGTAATCAAAGAAATACATATAATAGATGACAAAAAGATCCTAACTACAAAAACTTATATAAAAAATGATTGTTTATTAGGAGTTCTAAAAGTTCTGTAGTTATTTAGAGTTTTAAAATGAACTCAACCCTATATATATATATATAGGGAGGAGTTCATGCGAGAACCACCCTTATTGCGAGAAACGCGAGAACCAATGTGAACACAACCTAAAATAGCTAAAAAAAACCTAAATAAAACCTAACCCCCACCCCCCCCCCCCCAAAAAAAAAAAAACCTAAACCCCCCTCCCCCACCCCCCAAAAACCTAAACCCCCCCCCCCCCAAGCTAAAATGCTAAAACTAAACCCCCAAAAAACCTAAAAAAATAAAAAAAAATCTAATTTTTTTTTAATATTTTTTATGCTCAAATCGCTACTTTTAGTGGCCAAAAGTTTTTTTTTTTTTTTAAATTAATTTTTAAATTTTTTTTTTTGCTTCGAAAAGTAGCGATTTTTATATAAAAAATATTTAAAAAAAAATTGTGTGATTTTTAGCTATTTTTAGGTATTTTTTGTTGTGTTCACATTGGTTCTCGCAGTTCTCGCAATAAGAGGTGGTTCTCGCATGATCTTCTCCCTATATATATATAAGTCATGTTTGGGTTTATCCACTAGTATAGAAGTGAGCATTAGACGCGGTTAAAATAGTTTTTAGTCGCGGTTTCAAACCCCGACTTAAAATGCCGTGGCTAAAAATGGGTTGTTTATAAGACGCGGTTTGCTGAACCCCGTCTTAAAATAAACCACCGTGACTAAAAACATGTTCATACTTTTACAGAAATATTTTTAGTCAGCATTATGAACCGCAACTTAAAATCATTTTACAATTTTAGGAAAACTTTTTAGTCAGTGTTGGATGAACCGCGACTTAAAATCATTTTACAATTTTAAGAAAGGTTTTAGTCGGTGTTGGATGAACCGCGACTTATGACCAATGTTGTAAGAACAACAAATTATGCTGTCAAATTTCAAATAAAAATCTGTAGTAAAAAAGAGATACGTAAAAATGACATAATATGCAGTAAAAAAAATAATCTGCACTCCAACATAGACGTCAAATCCAATCAATCCTTTTATATATTCAACGTAGTCAAATTCGGACAAGTAAAAAGTGACCCAATACACATTCAACCTGAAAGTCTACAATATTAATTGGTAAAATAACAATTCACTACTTAATCTATTCAAAACCATAAACAAACTATATTTAAACTAAGGAATATCCAACCCGTCAAATAAAATTGGCATCAATTCCTTCAACGTCTTTTCTATATCTTCATCTGTAGCCACTTTCGTGTCGTTCCACATCTAAAAAATAGAAAATATTATAATTATTAGAAATTAGTTAACATCAACGAACAAATTGTTACAAACACATAACTACTTGTATGTGTGTGTGAGCATTTTTGCGCATCTTATCTTGTATATACTTATGCACATCTAAAAAATAATTAAGAAATAGACTTACCCTAGGAAATTGCTTTTGATACACATTGACAAAGTCGAACATAGATTGAAGAAGTATATAGCATCATTCCCATGTCTCAGCTTGTTGATTGCACTACAATAAATTAACAATTATTATTTATTCAAATTTTTGAAAATCAAACTAGGAAATAGAAAACAAACTTACATTAACCCATCAAACAAAGTGAGGACTTTGTATATAAGATACAAGCCAATCGTGAATTATTCGAGGTCGGCTCGCTAAATGCTTGAATTGAAACAAGCTTATACTAGCCCGAGCACAAGCACAGTCTAAAGTAAAGCCTAAATGATATACGTATAGCGTTAGGTTCATTTGAAAACCATTAAAAGCTTGAAAACCGATAAAACTATCAACCAATCAATTGAGTAGGTATATTAGGTTCTCTATATCATGTACAACCCTCAACTTTTTATCCAAACGAATTGTTTCCATACCAAGGGGAGGGTTCGAACTTCCAATAAGAGCTTAAATAATGTTTTGTACAGTAAGAACTAATGAAAACTTCAAATATGAAACACATAAATTGAAACTCATAAAATTGTGATCCTTATTGAAGTGATTCATCCAATTTTAAGCATTTACCATTAGAAAAAGACATAAAAGTAACAAAATACATCTGATTGCACAAACATCATAGATAAACTGTAAATTTGTCATGTCTAATGCTTAAAAAATTATCAAACACTTAAATGAAAATATATAATGACAAGTAAAATACTTCTGAATGTCACATCAATTGAGCACATAGTCGTCACTCGATCTGAAGAAGAACAACTTCAAAACTTACCTTGTAAGCACCAAAATAGAATTCATTACCCATCATGTCTTGTATCATTCCACAAAAAATGAACTTATGAGTTCAACTGAACCCGTTTAACTGTTGATGGAGTTAGCATTGAGACCTAGAGATATATCAAATGGTAATTAGATCTTTAGTCAATTTTTAAAAAAAAAAATCAGTATTCACAAGATTGTAAATCAATTAGCAAGATGGAAAGAGTAATTGCAATGCACAAACAAGTCTTATGTTTTCTTGCAGAGATGAGCACAACCAAAAAATTAGGTTAATGAATTTCTAAAATCAACTCAATTTAATAAAATAATCAAAGCTTCATTTTTCAGAAACTAAACTACAAAACAAAAAAAAAAAAAAAAAAAAACCCTAACCCTTTAATAACTTATAAACTGTAACAACATAAATCTACCCTATCTATGAAATTCAGATGAATAATACACGATACAAAAATACTAAAAAAGAAGTTAGACGAAATTGAAGCTATACCTGAGCAGAGTTTAGTCTGGCTATACAAATCAAAGAAAGATTAGATTCTCCATAGGGAAACCACCAGATCTCGCCCAATCTAAACCTCCACCGCTTCAGGGTTTTTTCCTGAAACTCAAGATTAGGGCAATTTTAGTAAGGGTAGTAATAATGTAAATGCATAAAATTGAAATAGTAACTCACAAACAAAGATGATGCGCGAGAACGAGGGTGTTCCATGGTTGTTGAGAACATGGAGGATGCAATTTTGCCGGTGGTTATTACGAACGAAGGTCACCGGTGGCCTTGATGGTCACTAGTTACACAGGGAAGAAAGGAGTGAGATTGCTAGCTAAGAGAACAAAGAGGAAAAACAATAAAAATGAATTATCCATGACTGATGACTGATTCAGAAGGAGAGAGTGGGAATTTGGGGGAATTATGAACTAAAGGCGGGATTAGGTTTAGAGTGGGAAACTTTGAGGGAGTGGAGGGATTTTTGGGAAATGTTAGAGGGAAATTAATTTTTAAAATTTTAATAAACTAGAATACCCATTATTCTAATGTAATTATAAAATTATAGAGAAAATTAACTTATATAATATACTTTCTATAAAATTATAAAAATTATATAACTATTAAAGAGAAAGGTCGGTGCCCTTTCTCTTTTAAATCTTTTGACACCTACCTTTTTTCTTTTCTTCAACTCCTTTCTTCCATCTTTCTACTCCTCTAACCCCTGAAGACCCAGCCACCATCGACTAACCAGACACCGGGAGCTTCGAAGACCGTCTCTCACAGGTCTGCCTTCGTTACCGGAAATAAAACCAAAGAGATCAAACACAAGTCAAACTGAAAGTCAAATCCGATAAAGATCGAAACTTTTTTTTTTTGGGTAAAGGGTTACCCCGGTAAATTTTATAAATCAGACCAATAAACAACCAAGTGAGGAACATAAACGATCCTCAGTTCTCTAGCATGGCATTCCACACTAGAGTAAACTAAAAAGCAAGCACATCAGGCTAAACAAGTCAACAATACAACTAGACGCTAAACACTATCAACCCTAGCATTAGCCGCAATCATCATCCACTAGAACCAAGCCACGAGGTAAACTCCATTCCTGCAGAATCCCATGGATCTGGGTCGTCCTCTTGAATCTCATGGTATGAAGTTTCAAACGAACCGTGGATAAAATAATTTCTATAAGCTGATCAGCTTCCCTTTTCCTGCTCGAGAATAGTCTATGATTCCTTTCCTGCCACACGAAATACGCCGCAGCTCCTACAACCAGTTTCCCAATGACTCTTGTAGCACTCGAAGATGTTGCATGTAACACCAAATGATCGAGAATCTGCACCCAGCTATTAGCAACCATCTCCATACCAGCTCTATGTTTAATGCCATTGTCACACCCCCAAAATCCACACGCGGAGTATCACCGCTTGGAGGCGTGACTGACCAGGATCAAGCCACCAATCATATTGAACATATAAGTAAATACCAAAAATCATTCATCAATACGAAAGGTGTTTTCAAAACCAAACATTAACAAGTGTGTAGCGGAAGGATAAGTATGTAAACCCAATGTAAATAGTAAATTCAAATGTTTAGATAGATAACATGGCATCATCGATCCATGTCCCACAACGACCTGCTCCTCCCTGTGCAAGCTCCATATGTACCTAAGGTCCTGCAAGGCATGTAACAGAGGATCAACAACTAGTTGAGCGAGTTCACAGAAAGTAAATGCATAATAGTAAGTTCGTATGTAACATGTGGCTCTACTGGGCCGATAGTACGTTCTATTGGTGGGGGCTTCCCATGTTGTATATCCACTAGACTATTCGTAACCATAAGTATCCTTCCCAATCCGAGGATAGTAGTAAGTATAATTTTACGTAGGTTTTACGTAAGTGCCCTTCCCAACCGAGGACAGTACGTAGCGAGTACGTAGGTTTAGCGCTGGCGTCCTTCCCAATCCGAGGACGGTAGTACGTAGGTTTTACGTAGGTTTAGTGCTGGTGTCCTTCCCAATCCGAGGACGGTACGTAGGCTTTACGTAGAGTTTGGCACAGGCATCCTTCCCAATCCGAGGACCGTGGTAAGTAGTCTAGTGGTGATGTAAGTACAAGTAATCATTCAATCCCATTCCCAACCCACCGGGGAATCCCATGCCTTGGTAAGAGTGTGAACTCACCTTGGTTTGCTCGGTATGCTAACTATGTGCTTGAAAGTAATCAATCACGTCCTATAGTGTGCACGTATACTCAATCAGTTAACATTCGTAATGTTTCGCATGTAACTAGCATCACAATAATATCACAGAGTGTGTCTAGCAATTAGCAGCGTGTATCATGTAAACAGTTAATCCAATTCATGCGAATTTTCATTCAATCTAAAGTTGTTAACTGATAACACACTTTAACATAATTAACATGTTTAACTGAATTAACATATATAACAGAGTTGCATATTTAACAGAGTTAATCCCTGACAGAACTAATAAACTAACTGAGTTAACCTAACCTGGTTAACAAGTTAATACAGTTAATTTATATAACAGACATAATTGTTAGGCCATTCAACCTTGGGCCGTAAACACCAAGGTGTTTTCGTGATCCCTGTGTGTTCGTCATTAACTGATACAACCAGCAGCCCTAATCATCATCATTAATACAGTCAACAAAGGCTGACATCTGTCAAGGCTATCATGCTAATAATGGGCCGGATAAATTAATAGGATGCAGGTTATTCACGTGTAACATGGCATGCATAATCACCCTATATTCTAATTAGAGGTTGGGCTGCCACCTCCAATAACCTCGATTCCCTAAAAAAAACCCCACTTCATTATTGTTGCACATGCAAAGTTACTGAAACAATTCAGTTACTTCATGGTTTTTGGCTGGAATATCAAGTGATTATCAATATCTATACTCAATTATATTGGACCAAAAACAACTGATATCTAAATCCCTAGAATATCCACTTATTAGTTTTCACAATCATCAAAGCCATCCAGTTTACATCAATCAAATATGCACAAAAATCATGACTGGAGATATGTATACGTTCGACTTATAAGAACAATATCATTAATATAGATCATAGACAACACAAGACACAATACATAGCAACCAAACTAATGATTATCATCACTAACCACAAGATCGGCCGATGGATTGAAGGAAAGACTCACGAGATGGAAACTGCCGTAGGTTGAAGGGAAAGGATAGGGTTGCTAATGTTTACGATTGAGAATATGATCTAGGGTTAATCATTGCTACGTTAAATACCAAGGGTTTGGGCCGAAGCCCATTTGGTTTTCGTTGGTTAGTAGTGGACGAAGACTCATAGTGTTTTCGTCACATGGTGTTTTCAGGGTGGGGGTTTTCGGCCAGTCCTTCATCTGTTGTTTTGTTTCTAAAACATAACTTAACACTACCATATTTTAAACATACACAAATAATGTACATCAAATATATATATGTAAAACACACTTAACACCAATCACGTATAACATTATAACGTACCAACCACAATACGATTTAACATGTTACAAACGTGTCCAGCCGTGAAATAAACAAGTTGTGAAACAAACAATCTAAACAATTAACGTACAATAGTGCGAAGATGGAAAACTTAGAAACTCGAGTTGTCACATTATCCCCAACTTGAAAGAAATTTCGTCCCGAAATTTAGCACGTGGTTACTGAGGGAGCTAGATAAGTTGTATCGTTTACTGGTTTTCCTGGGGTGTCACATCATCCCCCCGTTGATTTGGAATTTCGTCCCGAAATTTTGTAGTGGTTGCTTCAGCCTCAGTAGTAGTTGCATTGGTTCCGAATAACTGGGGATATTTGAGTTCCATTTGATCTTCACGCTCCCAGGTGAACTCTGGGCCGCGGCGGGAGTTCCAACGAACTCGTACAAGAGGGATTCTCGTGTTCTTGAGGACCTTAACATCCCGGTCCGTGATTTCAACAGGTTCCTCGACGAAGTGCAACCGCTCGTCGATAGTGAGTTCCTTCAAGGGAACTATGTGGGTCTCATCTGACGTACACTTCTTCAGATTCGACACGTGAAAGACGTTGTGAACTGCACTGAGTTCAGGTGGTAAGTTCAGTCTGTAGGCCACTTTGCCTATTTTCTCTGTAACTTCGAAAGGTCCGACATAACGCGGATTGAGCTTGCCTCGTTTGCCAAAACGAACCACACCCTTCCAGGGTGAAACTTTAAGTAGCGCTCGATCCCCAACCTGGAATTCGAGTAGTTTCCTGTCTTTATCAGCGTATACTTTCTGACGGTCACGAGCTGCCGCCATGCGTTGGCGTATCTGAGCAATCTTTTCAGTAGTATCAACGACCATTTCTGGACCTGTGATTTGACTATCTCCCACCTCTGCCCAACAGAGAGGTGACCGGCATTTACGCCCGTACAATGCCTCGAATGGAGCAGCTTTAATGCTGGTGTGGTAGCTGTTATTGTATGAAAATTCCACAAGTGGCAGATGTTTTTCCCAACCATTTCCAAAGTCAATTACGCACGCCCGAAGCATGTCTTCTAGAGTTTGAATAGTACGCTCAGACTGCCCATCGGTCTGAGGATGATACGCTGTGCTCATGTCTAAACGAGAGCCAAAAGATTTATGCATTGCTTGCCACAGTTCTGAAGTAAAACGTGCGTCACGATCAGAGATAATAGAGGTGGGCACCCCGTGCCTCGAGACCACTTCTTTTAAGTAAACGTCTGCTAAGGTAGAGAACTTGTCTGTTTCTTTGATAGCCAAGAAGTGAGCAGACTTTGTGAGTCGATCCACGATCACCCAAATAGTATCATTTCCGCGCTGAGATCTAGGTAAGCCAGTAACAAAATCCATGGAAATTTGTTCCCATTTCCATTGTGGTATCTCAGGTTGTTGAAGTGGACCTGATGGTTTCTGGTATTCGGCTTTGACTCTCGCACAAGTCAAGCACTTGCTAACGTATGTGGCTATGTGGGCCTTCATGCTAGGCCACCAATATGTAGTTCTGATGTCGTGGTACATTTTATCCGCACCTGGATGTACCGAGTAACGGGACTTATGAGCTTCATCCATTACAAGCTCACGTAAGTTACCATAAAGTGGAACCCAAATGCGTCCTGTGACGTAGTAAGCACCATCTTCCTTTTGTTCTAAACGTTGTCTTGAGCCACGTAGGGCTTCAGCCCTGACATTTTCTGGTTTCAATGCTTCTACCTGAGCATCTCGTATCTGAGAAGGGAGACTAGACTGTATAGTGAGTTGTAAAGCTCGCACGCGCTTAGGCGCAGTGTCTTTTCGACTGAGGGCGTCAGCCACAACATTGGCTTTTCCTGGGTGGTACCTGATTGAGCATTCGTAGTCGTTTAGCAGTTCGACCCATCGTCGTTATCGCATATTCAGTTCCTTCTGTTTGAATATATGTTCGAGGCTTCTGTGGTCAGTGTAGATAGCACATTTGGTGCCGTACAGGTAGTGTCGCCATATCTTAAGTGCAAAAACAACCGCTCCCAGCTCTAAATCGTGTGTTGTGTAATTCCGTTCGTGAATCTTAAGTTGGCGCGAAGCATAAGCAATGACTTTATCCCTTTGCATCAATACACATCCAAGACCTTGGATAGATGCGTCGCAGTAGACTACGAAATCATCCGTTCCTTCAGGCAATGAGAGGATAGGTGCGCTACAGAGTCTATCCTTTAAGTGCTGGAACGCTGTCTCCTGTGCATTACCCCAACGAGATAAACAACGCCCTTCTGCGTCAGTAGTGTAAGCGGCTGAGCAATCTTTGAGAAGTCTTTGATGAACCGTCTGTAATAACCCGCCAAACCCAAGAATTGGCGTATTTCTGTTGGTGTGCGAGGTGCAGGCCAGTTCTTGATCGAATCTACCTTGGATGGATCGACATGAATCCCATCCTTGTTTACCACGTGGCCTAGAAAGTGGACTTCACGAAGCCAGAAATCACATTTTGAAAACTTAGCGTATAGCTGTTCCGTTCGAAGAAGTTCCAAAATGAGTCTTAAGTGATGCTCGTGTTCCTCCTGACTCTTCGAATAGATCAGGATGTCATCGATGAAAACCATGACGAACTTGTCAAGATAAGGTTTGCACACCCTGTTCATAAGATCCATGAAAATCGCAGGCGCATTCGTTAGCCCGAATGGCATGACCAAAAACTCGTAATGGTCGTAGCGAGTTCTGAATGCTGTTTTGGAGACGTCCTCGCCCCGGACTCTCAGTTGATGGTAACCTGATCTCAGATCAACCGTCATCTTCAGGTTAAAGAACTCCACTTACAGTTTGTGGATGTCATCATAGTTACAGCATTCTAGTTTGATTAGTTCCTTGAATTTGTCCCAAGGGGTGGCATTAGCAGCCGCCAGCCCCAGCATCTGAACTTGCGCGTTCCACCAAGTTAACGCAGTGCCTTCGATAGTATCAGTGGCATATTTCACCTTACGAGCCTCGGGTCATTCACACACTCGAAGACCGATTCGAGTTCCTCGAACAAATGGAGGAGTCCAACAGCTCCTTCAGTGTCGCTGAAAGTAGTAGGACGACAGTCCATAAAAGTCTTGTATGTGCATACAGGTGACTGAGCGTGTTGACTTGTCATGTGCGTAAGAGTAATCAAAATTAAGCACCAGTGTTGAGTTACGAGAGTAGGATCTAAAGATCCTAGAGTAAGTGGTGATGGCAGGTTACACCTCCTGCCTGGGCAGCTGCGAGTGCTGTAGTAACTTGTTCAGTGATCGAAGCCGCCAACTGGGCTTGAGTTAGGTTAACGCGTCCACTCATGATCTTGACATCAAGGAGAACATGTGGGTGAGAGGTTCGCGAATAGTGCGAAGAGAGTGAGCACACAAGTATTCTCAAGCAATAACATATAATAGGTTCTGTAATCTGAGCATACCACGAGCAAAGTTCTATGTAATTCTAGCAAGTAGGTAAAGTAACATGAATAGTAGTACCTATGATGTTGAGCCTTGCACTTGGAGCGAAGCGTCGTTGTGGATCGTCGAGCACTGTTCTGGTTATAGTCTGGTTTTAACAAAATCGTTTTCCCCTTATTAAAACCGAGTTCTCTATAACCAATGGCTCTGATACCAATCTGTCACACCCCCAAAATCCACACGCGGAGTATCACCGCTTGGAGGCGTGACTGACCAGGATCAAGCCACCAATCATATTGAACATATAAGTAAATACCAAAAATCATTCATCAATACGAAAGGTGTTTTCAAAACCAAACATTAACAAGTGTGTAGCGGAAGCATAAGTATGTAAACCCAATGTAAATAGTAAATTCAAATGTTTAGATAGATAACATGGCATCATCGATCCATGTCCCACAACGACCTGCTCCTCCCTGTGCAAGCTCCATATGTACCTAAGGTCCTGCAAGGCATGTAACAGAGGATCAACAACTAGTTGAGCGAGTTCACAGAAAGTAAATGCATAATAGTAAGTTCGTATGTAACATGTGGCTCTACTGGGCCGATAGTACGTTCTATTGGTGGGGGCTTCCCATGTTGTATATCCACTAGACTATTCGTAACCATAAGTATCCTTCCCAATCCGAGGATAGTAGTAAGTATAATTTTACGTAGGTTTTACGTAAGTGCCCTTCCCAACCGAGGACAGTACGTAGCGAGTACGTAGGTTTAGCGCTGGCGTCCTTCCCAATCCGAGGACGGTAGTACGTAGGTTTTACGTAGGTTTAGTGCTGGTGTCCTTCCCAATCCGAGGACGGTACGTAGGCTTTACGTAGAGTTTGGCACAGGCATCCTTCCCAATCCGAGGACCGTGGTAAGTAGTCTAGTGGTGATGTAAGTACAAGTAATCATTCAATCCCATTCCCAACCCACTGGGGAATCCCATGCCTTGGTAAGAGTGTGAACTCACCTTGGTTTGCTCGGTATGCTAACTATGTGCTTGAAAGTAATCAATCACGTCCTATAGTGTGCACGTATACTCAATCAGTTAACATTCGTAATGTTTCGCATGTAACTAGCATCACAATAATATCACAGAGTGTGTCTAGCAATTAGCAGCGTGTATCATGTAAACAGTTAATCCAATTCATGCGAATTTTCATTCAATCTAAAGTTGTTAACTGATAACACACTTTAACATAATTAACATGTTTAACTGAATTAACATATATAACAGAGTTGCATATTTAACAGAGTTAATCCCTGACAGAACTAATAAACTAACTGAGTTAACCTAACCTGGTTAACAAGTTAATAAAGTTAATTTATATAACAGACATAATTGTTAGGCCATTCAACCTTGGGCCGTAAACACCAAGGTGTTTTCGTGATCCCTGTGTGTTCGTCATTAACTGATACAACCAGCAGCCCTAATCATCATCATTAATACAGTCAACAAAGGCTGACATCTGTCAAGGCTATCATGCTAATACTGGGCCGGATAAATTAATAGGATGCAGGTTATTCACGTGTAACATGGCATGCATAATCACCCTATATTCTAATTAGAGGTTGGGCTGCCACCTCCAATAACCTCGATTCCCTAAAAAAACACCACTTCATTATTGTTGCACATGCAAAGTTACTGAAACAATTCAGTTACTTCATGGTTTTTGGCTGGAATATCAAGTGATTATCAATATCTATACTCAATTATATTGGACCGAAAACAACTGATATCTAAATCCCTAGAATATCCACTTATTAGTTTTCACAATCATCAAAGCCATCCAGTTTACATCAATCAAATATGCACAAAAATCATGACTGGAGATATGTATACGTTTGACTTATAAGAACAATATCATTAATATAGATCATAGACAACACAAGACACAATACATAGCAACCAAACTAATGATTATCATCACTAACCACAAGATCGGCCGATGGATTGAAGGAAAGACTCACGAGATGGAAACTGCCGTAGGTTGAAGGGAAATGATAGGGTTGCTGATGTTTACGATTGAGAATATGATCTAGGGTTAATCATTGCTACGTTAAATACCAAGGGTTTGGGCCGAAGCCCATTTGGTTTTCGTTGGTTAGTAGTGGACGAAGACTCATAGTGTTTTCGTCACATGGTGTTTTCAGGGTGGGGGTTTTCGGCTAGTCCTTCATCTGTTGTTTTGTTTCTAAAACATAACTTAACACTACCATATTTTAAACATACACAAATAATGTACATCAAATATATATATGTAAAACACACTTAACACCAATCACGTATAACATTATAACGTACCAACCACAATACGATTTAACATGTTACAAACGTGTCCAGCCGTGAAATAAACAAGTTGTGAAACAAACAATCTAAACAATTAACGTACAATAGTGCGAAGATGGAAAACTTGGAAACTCGAGTTGTCACAGCCATTCCACACCTGAGTCGCATAAGAGCACTCGAAAAACAAATGCTCATGTGAATCTGGCCCACGAGTACATAACGAACAACATAGTAAGTTAAAATTTGCATTGCCCGAGGAATACCATTTACTCATCACATCCTGCGTTTTCAATCTCTTTTGAATAAGAAGCCACATAAAGAAGGAATGGCGAGGAATAGACTGAGCAAACCAAACTACATTCGCCCAAGGAATATCCGGTTGAACTTGGCGAATATCATCCCATACTTCAGACGTAATATAATTTCCCACTTTACCCGAACGTGACCTCCAAACAATCCTGTCTTCACACTCTGGGTTGAGCACAATATTGTTCAAAAGCTGGAGCACCGGAAATCTAGAATACCATGAAGCTGGCCATTTCCATTCCCCATTGACATACACTTGCACGACCGTCGACTGATGAGAGAAACCCGCATTTGCTACCATTCTAGGCGTGATAAACGAATTGAGCGGACAAATATCATCCCACCTATCAAACCAGACAAGAGTTTTCGAACCATTACCTATCTTAGTCCAAATATGTTGCTGAACCAACGGCCTTAATGATAAAGATCGAAACTTCCGACGTAACTTTGGAACGATGGGTTTCATTGGAGATCAGATCGATTCTTTGAAGTCGCTAAAAGTCAGATAAGCCTTAGAGCAAGTCATCACTCTGGGTACGATCGTCTTTTAATCTTTATATATATATATATATTCACAATTCAATCCGTTTATTTCATGAATCTTCAATCTTCTGTCTTCAAGCTTCTGATCATATGCCTGTGCTTCTTAATTTCTTGATCCAATGTAGCAATTTGTTTCTGGATTAGGGTTTTTGTTATTACAGTACCCAATGTTTGAAACCCTAATTTAAAAAACTCAAACATGATTAAGGCCTTTATTATGTAAAATTCGACGTTGTATTGAGTGATATTATATTGTAACGAACAATTACAAGTCATGCATGCCCTAATAGACCATGTGGGCCTTGATATATCTTAATAGCCCAATTAAGGCCTTTATAATGTAACATTCGACGTTGAAGGGTTATACCACGTTGTATTGAGTGATATTATATTGCAACGAACAATTACAAGTCATACGTGGTGTTAAGCCTCGATATATCTTAATGGCTCGTTCAGGCCTTTATTTTGAAACATTCGATGTTGAAGGGTTACAACACGTTGTATTGAGTGCTATTATATCGTAACAAAGATTTACAATTCATACATGCCCTAATAAATCGTGTTGGACCTAAATATATCTTAAAGGTCCGCTGAGACCTTTATTATGTAACATTCGATATTGAAGGGTTACATCACGTTGTATTGAGTGCTATTATATCATAACAAAATATTACAAGTCATATATGCCCTAATAGAGCATGTTGGGCCTTGATATATCTTAATGGTCCGTTAAGGTCTTTATTATGTAACATTCGATGTTGGAGGATTATATCATGTCATGTTGAGTGATCTTGTATCGTAATGGACACTAACAAGTCATACAATCCCTAATAGACCATGTGGGCCTTGATATATCTTAATGGCCCAATTAAGGCCTGTATAATGTAACATTCGACGTTGAAGGGTAATACCACGTTGTATTGAGTGATATTATATCGTAACAAACAATTACAAGTCATACATGCCCTAATAGACTATGTTAAGCCTCGATATATCTTAATGGATCGTTCAGGCCTTTATTATGAAACATTCGATGTTGAAGGGTTACAACACGTTGTATTGAGTGCTATTATATCGTACGAAGATTTGCAAGTCATACATGCCCTAACAGGCCGTGTTGGACCTAAATATATCTTAAAGGTCCGCTGAGACCTTTATTATGCAACATTCGATATTGAAGGGTTACATCACGTTGTATTGAGTACTATTATATGGTTGCCAAGAATACGAGTCATACATGCTCTAATAGACCGTATTAAGGCCTGTATGGATTCCTACGACTTTTCTACGGAACTATTACATTTATTATTTTCCTACGGATTTATGACGAATTGTTAAAAGGAAACGTATTTCGTAGGAATTGCGTCAGTATTTTCCTACACATTTCCTACAGATATATATAAATTTGTTTTAAAAATATCATATATGTGTATTACAAAAAAAAATTATCCATTTCGTGAGTAATCTGTCAAAATTTCCAACACACTTCCTACGGAATTAATTTAGAAATAACATATATTTTTATTAAAGAATCAAACTTTATATTTTAATATCGTTAATTTTATTTATTATAATTTTTTTATGATAAATTGGATTCCTACGCATTTCCTACTAATGATTAAAATGAAAACGAAATTCGTAGGAATTGCGTCAATATTTTCCTACACATTTCCTACGGATATATACAAATATGTTTAAAAAATAACATATATGTGTATTACAAAAAAAAAATTATCTATTCCATGAGTAATCTGTCGGAATTTCCATCACACATCCTACGGAATCAATTTAGAAATAACATATATTTTTATAAAATAATAAAATTTATATTTTAATATCATTAATTTTGTTTATTATGAATATTTGTTTACGATAAATTGGATTCCTACGCTTTTCCTACTAATCGTTAAAATAAAAACGAATTCCGTCGGAATTCCGTCGAAAACTTCCGACACATTTCTTACGCATAACGATTCCTACGGATTTCTGACTAATAGTTAAAATGAAAACAAATTCCGTCGGAAATCCGTGGGAAATTTCTAACACTTTTCCTACGCATAACAATTTGTGGCTTTTTTGTCGCTTTTTTTGTCACAAAACTAAGACCCTTTCTTGTTCGTCGGAAATTCGTGGGAAAAGTGTCGGCATTTTCGTTCGTAGGAAATGTGTAGGAAATTTTGGTAGGAATTGTAGTAGTTTTCTAGTAGTGATTCAGGGCCATTTGAAAATTACTACAATCGCAATTAAATCTCAATAATCAAATTTACCACAATAAAATCATAACAGACGACAAATAATTTTATATAAAACAGCTGTAATTATCACATCAATGTAGATTCATCATCCACCACATAAAACACATATATAATAATTTTGTAAAAGCAAGTAAAAATATATAACTATGATTCTACAATTAAACAGGACATTAATATCATTACAAAATTACTAACCTTGCAACTCTTGATGGTTATCAATGATGGGTTAAAAAAATGTAGAATTTTGATGGAGATGATTGTTAAACCTGAGGTCGTTTACACAAGTGAACCAAGAACGCACAACTCCAATTAATACTCTTGCTTACAGCCTTTGATCAAAGAGAATAAACATTATAGCACCAAAAGGAAACAAACTTTTTTTCTTATTCAAAACTCAACCTTGCATATTTATAAACCTAAGCTAGTATCCTAATTAATTACAAACTTATTGCAACTAGGAAACATGGCCTTTTATCTCTATCCATATCATACTTAAAAAATTCAAATAATATATATATCTCTATCATATCATTCTTTAATTATATTTTAAGTCAGGGGTTTGTAAACACCGTCTAAAGCTATGTAAGCATATTTTAAGTCGGGGTTCATATCAAAAGACTTCAGGGGTTTGTAAACACCGTCTAAAGCTATGTAAGCATATTTTAAGTCGGGGTTCATATCAAAAGACGTGAATTTTATTAGTGTTAAATTATATTTTAAGTCAGGGTTTGTAAAACACCGTCTAAAGCTATGTAAGCATATTTTAAGTCAGGGTTCGTAAGGATATTTCATTAGGATCCTGATGTCATGAGATTGTGTGTGTATATTTAGACGGGGTTATGTGCATTACCGCGTCTAAAAACAAAATTGAACCCCGTCTAATGGTTACTTGTGTACTAGTGATCAATTACAACCCGGTAACCCAACACGATTGTCATGTGTATTACAAGTAAAATATCTAATTGATGTGTGATAATTAATTTAGATAAGTAGGTATTGACCATTTGAACTCTTGGCAAAATTGTTTGGTTTGTAATTATTAAATTACTTAAGCAACCACCTCCTGTTAAATTTTATTCTCATCGTGAAGTTACGAGACTGACTATTAACTAGTACTAGTTTTTTTATATCGTGTGTTACGGCGAAAACGAGCAAATGATAATGTAAAACAAATGTGATTTGAAAATAAAGTATGTTGTTTAGAAATTTAAATCATTACTACGATTTATTTTATCATCGTACCGTTTTATGATACCAAATAAATACTTTATTTTGAGTATAACCTCGTTTTAACAAAACTTATAACGGAATGTCAGGGAAAGAAATAAAGCACAACTATGTACTTAAGTTTTTAGAAAAAAAGTTATAAACGTAGCTTATTAAAGAAGTATCAAATTAATCGATAAATTAATATATGTCAAAAAAAGAAAAAAAAAATACAATTATTAAAAAAAGGCAAGGGAAATAGATGTTTAAAAATAAAGGAAAATATGTTATTAAAAATAAATATAATAATAAACTATTATAATATATTAAATAATAAAATAATAAAAAATCTATATATTATTATAAAAATAAAATTACTATTTATCGTCGCTCGAAATCAATATATACTAGTTGGTTTTCCCCCGCGCTATGCGGTGGTAAGCCAGTTTGTATCAGTTTGGTTGAGTTCGTTTCGATACCGATAATCGCTATAGTAACTGAAAGAGAAAACTAAAGAAATAAAATTGCGATATTGTCACATCTTTTACATCAATCAAAAATCTTAAAAACGAATACCGGTTTTTTGATATTGGCGATATTGCCATATCGGTACCAATTTTATTTGGTCGAAATCGATTAGATTCGTTACATATAGAGACTCGTATAGTTTACAATGTTATTTGGTCGAAATCGATTAGATTCACGTTGTTTTGAATAAAAATATGTAAATACTGTAATACATCGTCGGTTCCTGTTCTATTTGGTATGATAGCGGCACGATATCCATTTTCATGAAAATTTATATCACAATGTTTAAAAAGTATTGTTACTGAGTTAGACTAAAAAAATAAAATGAGCAAGTTACTAAAAATAAACTAAATGATAAGGAAACTTTTATTAAAAAACTTATAAATAATGTTTAAAAAATAAAAAACACTATTCATGGTGAATTGAAATTAGAAATCGATTAGATTCGTTACATATCGAGAGTCGTATAGTTTACAATGTTATTTGGTGAAAATCGATTAGATTCACGTTGTTTTGAATAAAAATATGTAAATACTGTAATACATCGTCGGTTACTGTTCTATTTGGTATGATAGCGGCACGATATCCATTTTCATGAAAATTTATATCACAATGTTTAAAAAGTATTGTTACTGAGTTAGATTAAAAAAATGAGCAAGTTACTAAAAATAAACTAAATGATAAAGAAACTTTTATTAAAAAACTTATAAATAATGTTTAAAAAATTAAAAACACTGTTCATGGTGAATTGAAATTAATATGTATAATATTTGTGCGAAAATATTTTAGAAACTTCGCATAACATGTTCTATTATTTGTGTGCCCACCTTCAATAGGTTTCTTTTGCTACAAGTAGAAACTAAACCCAATTTGTTCACGTATTTACATTCTTGGTATAAATATATGTTACCTATACACCCTTCTTCAAGTGTCTTACTCTTCACTACACTTCTCTACAACTTCATTATTTAATTTTTGATCAATATGTATGAACGAGTACGGAATTCACTATATAACTGTTTGCTACCTACATAGATATTGAACACGAAATCCATAAAACAAGGAATCAAAATCGCTCATTATAATCGAATGGGACTCCCCTACACACTCGAACTTCATAACATAAAGAATGAGACATTTTATATGAATTTGAGTATTTGACAACATTTCGACAATGATTGATTAAATATATCATGTTAATAAGTAGGAAATTACATAACAACAGTAGGTAAACGGACAACAAGCTGCGTCACAACCCTCTTTTAAATTGCAAAACCGATCCTGGTGAAAACAAAGCTCTAGTTTATATTAGAAAAGATTACATCATCATAATTCATGAATATTATTAACTTTCTCAGGAATTATTATATACACTTATTTTAACGTCAAAATTTGTTTATATAGATTTATTTTAAAGTCAAAATTTATTTATATATATTTTAACATCTAGTGATTATGACTTTAGATCGGTCATTTATATTACACTCACTTTATGTGGTAAATATAAAATACAATCACAGAGTTGTTTTATGAGGCTGCTGCTGGGTATAGGGCTGGCAATTTTTACACGATACACGAATACACGACACGAACCTACACGACCTTAACAGGTATCGTGTATGGGCTTATCGTGTATCGTGTACTAAACAGGTAGACACGAAAAAACCTGTTAATTTTCGTGTCGTGTTCGTGTATAGCGTTTCGTGTTTTCGTGTCTTATCGTGTCTGTTCGTGTATAGCGTTAATATATGTTAACACTTAACATCGAGTGGGTAAGATACCTGTTTACCTGTTAAATACCCGTTAAGATACCTGTTTACCTGTTAGATACCCGTTAATACATGTTAGATACCCGTTAAGATACCCGTTAATACATGTTAATACATGTTAGATACCCGTTAATACATGTTAATACCTGTTAGATAGTTAGATACCCGTTAATACATGTATTACCTGTTTACCTGTTAGATGCCCGTTAATACATGATTATTCTAGTGTTCGTTAACAGGTACTAACAGGTAATTTTCGTGTTTTCGTGTCGTGTTCGTGTTCGTGTTCGTGTTTGAAAAAATGGACACGAAATCTTATCGTGTCGTGTTCGTGTATGGCTTATCGTGTATCGTGTCTTATCGTGTCGTGTCTTATCGTGTACGGGTATACACGATTTGACACCTTTAGCTGGGTATGGTGACGGATGAAGACGGGGGGGGGGGGGGGGAAGAGGGGGGCCCACATGTTTTGGTCCGTCGCAAACGTCCATATTCGGACGGTAAGGACGGGGACCGGGGGGGGGGGGGGGGTGGTGTAGATGCCTCGACTGCAGCCAATATTTAAGTTCTTAGGCCATAACTTAACTCGTTATGTTAATAACCAACAGTTCTACATTTTTTTTTACTGACGGATTACCGATCCGTCAGTTATATATTATATGTTTTATTAAATTTTTTCAAATAACTTAGATTTTTTCCAATAGTACTACCAATAATTAAACAAACTAGTTGTTTTTCATCCGCGCGTTCCGGCGGGACCCAATGGCTGCAAAATGTGTGTCAGTAACGGCAAGCAGATACCGAATATCAAAACATAAATAAAAATATCGTGAAAAGAATAGTCACTCCGTCCTAAAAAAACGATTTTAAATAACATAATATATAATAATAGGACACACACGTCCTACATGTTGGAATTTCGGTTGTTTTCAGTTCAGTTATTACGGTGTTAACACGTTAAAATATGGATGAGCTCGGTACCGTTAACGGCACCGAAAGTACCGATCTGGAAAATAATCGAAATTAGGTACCGACACCGAAAATGCTCGGTACGATACAATATGGTATTTGAAGGTAAAAATCAATAAATACAGGTATGGTTAATTTACATGATTAACCATACCGATTTGATTACATGATTTGATACGATTTGCTCATCAATAATCTAAATATCTAAGGTAATTTACATGCTACAATTTATTTATTACAGAAAAAAACAAAAAATAAAGCAAAATAGTTGTTGTGTATATAAAACTTCATTCAAACGAAATATAGTTTACTTACTGGGTGTATGAAAAGTAATTTAAACAGTGCAATTACTTGCATTGCTACGTTGCTACAGGATTTGATGAGCTCAGTACCAATCGGTACCGAAAATACCGTTACCAAAATCCCCAAAAGTGGGTACCGGTACCGAATATACCTGGTACGGTACGGCTCGGTACCGGTCGGTACTGGTATGACATCGGTATTTGAGGGTAAAAACCGATGAATACCGGTGCCGAACCGGCACCAAAAATACACTCGTTTTGGTAAATTTGATACCGGTACCGATACCTAATACCATTTACCCATTCTTTAGTTAATGTTGTATTAATTCAATTATATTTTTATTACTATATATGTTACTGTTCATTCAGTTGAGTTTTTAATATATAGGTAATGAGTTTTTAATATATAGGTAATTACATATGATTTTGCAAACCCGGAAATATGATTAAAAATTCGCGAATTAAAGGTTGCAAATCACAAAATCTCATATTACAAATCATAAAATATTAAATTACAAATCATGAAATTTCAAGTTACAAAAGAACGAAATTGCAAACACATTAACACATGATCTATATGGTAGCTTTTAGATCTCTTGTAACATAATGGCTTCAAAACCATTAAGATGTGTAATGGCTTCACGGCATCTTGTTGAAAGGAAGCTAAATATACGAAGCTCCATAATTGAACCGAAGTTCAATGAGAACCTTCACTTTACAAGACTACGAATGCATCCTGTCTTCATGACAGTGAAATCCTGACAATAAGTTTTGTTGTCTTTGTCGAGGACTTCAATCCGTACAGAAATATCTTTTATACCCAAATTTCTATAAAATAGTATGTTTTATATTTTTTTAGGTAAGTTTTACATCAATCGACTCGTATACTCGTTCAGATCAAAAGCCCTAAAACACCGGTTTGTAATTCGAAAAAAAAAAACTTAACTCCGTTAAACTATTTTAATGGCGGACTAGTTTACAAAAAAATTGACCAGTTCGGATTATTATCGGCCAATAACTGACTTGTGATTATTATCGGCCAAATTGAGTTAGGTTGAATTATTTATTTCCAATTTTCTTTTTTTATAAAAACCATAAGATTTCAGTAGTTTATTAAATTACTTTTACCACCAACATTTCTATAAAATAGTATATATATATATAGGGGGCTGCTAGAATGAGAACCACCACGAGTTGTAAGAACCACGAGAACCGCGCCCCGCGGGTGGCCGTTGACCACAAAATTTTTTTTACACCTAGATCCGTATATTTTAACACCGGGGGTAAATTTTCGGTTCAAACGGCGCGCCCGAGGGGGTAGTTTTTTACGCCCAAAGTTTGGTTAAAAAAAAGAAAAATTAAAAAAACCCAAACTTTGGGCGTAAAAAACTACCCCCTCGGGCGCGCCGTTTGAACCGAAAATTTACCCCCTGTGTTAAAATATACGGATCTAGGTGTAAAAAAAAATTCGTGGTCAACGGCCACCCGCGGGGCGCGGTTCTCGTGGTTCTTACAACTCGTGGTGGTTCTCATTCTAGCGATCCCCTATATATATATATATATATAGGGGATGACTAAAATAAGAACCACCACGAGTTGTAAGAACCACGAGAACCGCGCCCCGCGGGTGGCCGTTGACCACGAAATTTTTTACACACCTAGATCCGTATATTTTAACACCGGGGGTAAATTTTGGGTTCAAACGGCGCGCCCGAGGGGGTAGTTTTTTACGCCCAAAGTTTGGGTTTTTTTAATTTTTCTTTTTTTTAACCAAACTTTGGGCGTAAAAAACTACCCCCTCGGGCGCGCCGTTTGAACCCAAAATTTACCCCCGGTGTTAAAATATACGGATCTAGGTGTAAAAAAAATTTCGTGGTCAACGGCCACCCTCGGGGCGCGGTTCTCGTGGTTCTTACAACTCGTGGTGGTTCTCATTCTAGCGGCCCCCTATATATATATATATATATATATATATATAGGGTGGGGTTCTAGAGTGAACACTAATGTATATGCGAACTGAGTGAACAAATCTTGGCCATTGATTTACACACGTGGATGGCTAGGATTTAATCATCAAATCGTAAAATAACTAGTGTATTTCATCATCAAATCCTGGCCATTGATCTACACACATGTATGGCCAGGATTAGTTCGCTCAGTTCGCAAATTACACTAGTGTTCACTCTTGAACCTAATCCTATATATATATATATAGGGGGCCGCTAGAATGAGAACCACCACGAGTTATGAGAACCGCGAGAACCGCGACCCGCGGGTGGCCGTTGACCACGAAATTTTTTTTACGACTAGATGTGTATATTTTAACACCATACGTAAAGTTTGGGTTCAAACGGCGCGCCCGGGGGGTAGTTTTTTACGCCCAAAGTTTGGGTTTTTTTATTTTTTTTTAATTTTTCTTTTTTTTTAACCAAACTTTGGGCGTAAAAAACTACCCCATCGGGCGCGCCGTTTGAACCCAAACTTTATGTATGGTGTTAAAATATACACATCTAGTCGTAAAAAAAATTTGGTGGTCAACGGCCACCCGCGGGTCGCGGTTCTCGCGGTTCTCATAACTCGTGGTGGTTCTCATTCTAGCGGCTCCCTATATATATATATATATATGGCCAGGATTTAGAGAAAACGCTGAAAAGTGTTAGAACGGAGAGAACGCTTATGGATCATCCGATCAAAACAATCTATGGACTAGATTGGCGCGGTGGTATTTTAATAAATAACACCAATTTTATTACGTGGACGTGCGTCATTAAGGGCAAAAAAATAAAAACAAACAATTCCTCACATAAAACGCCATTGAAAATAAAACGCCAAATAAATACAAAACGCCAATTTTATCACTGCCTACTTTTTTCTGTGTTTTAATTTAAGCTCTCTAGCTACAAAAACGCCATAAAATATGAAACGCCATTAAATATAACGCCAAAGTTTACATCCGGAAAAATGTTAATTACATTTTTTGTTATAAAAAAAACATCCCGCCTAACCTACGCGCCAAAAAAAATCTATAAATAGAAACGCCTCACCACCTTCCGTTTATCACACTAAAAAAACACACACTGGTTGCTAAAAAATTTACAACTCAATGTAAAACGGCAAAAAATACAACGACAACAAACATCTTTTCTTTTGATCCTCAGTAAAGTTCTGCATGAAGCTTCATTTAATGATTTGTTATGCGAGTGTAGAAAGATTTTGCTGCATGAGATGGACAAAATTGAAAAAAGAGGGACTGATGACACCCATATGTCATACTGTCATCTTTGTTTCTGAAGAAGGTTTGGATGATAAGAAGAGACCAATACCAGTGGCAGATAGCATCCACCCACAGGGGGCCGCTCTATGTCTCCAACATCAATAAAGACACTTCAACACATGAACAAAGAAAATAAACACGCCAAATCCAAAACGCCATTTATTTGTCATATTTCTTGTAGTTTCAAAAACAGTGACTGATGACACTGAAGATTTAAAATCACAAATTGCTTCTACTTTGTTTTTTTTTTTTTACTTTTTTTTTTCTTTGTCTATTGTTTGTTTTGTAATGTCAGTTAATAAACAACAAAATAATATTAATGTTATAATGAAAAATATAATAAAACGCCAAAATTAGCAAATACGTGTAAAACGCCATAATGCCATAAAAAAGCCCCCAAAAAACTAGCAAACTATAATAAAAATAATTTGAACAACTAATATTATAAAAAAAAGAGTGAAACAATATGCAAAGAATATAAAACAAAAAGAAGTCCAATAGTTATCTAACCGCCATTGGAAAACAAAACGTCATAATTACAGCCGTCAAAAGATATGACGTGTTACACCATTAAAACAATTGAGTTTGAAAACAAAACACGGTAAACTGCAAAAAACAGTAAAATGAAACGTCGGGAAACATAATTACTAACATTTATTATATTAAATTTATTTATCTTTTTCAAAACGCCATAATTACCTGACATAGGAGGGAAAAAAGTCAATATAAAAGAAGACCATCAGAACCCAAGCTCAAACACGCCAAAAAAACTAAAACGCCACATATTCTCCAAAACGCTAAAAAATTTAAAAAATGGCTAAGGTTATTGCATGGATGTTTGAAAGGAAAGGAAAGAAAAAAGATTTATCATAAAGTTCGCTGACAAGAGAAGGGTAAAGGTAAGAACAATAAAAGCCATAATGGGAATGAATGAAAATGTTCAGAAGGATATCCTGGCCCTTGGGGTTCCAAGAGACAACGATTGTGAAAGAACAACAAGTGTAATAAAAAGACTGGAGAGAAAGTTTTCAGCAGAAGATGATGAAGATGATGATGATATTGAAGATACACAAATACCAAAATTTAGCAGTTGGGTATTGAATGAAGAAGAAGGAACACTTGAAGTAACTTATAAAAACGGGGTGCAATATTCAAGACCAATGGAAGAAATGTTGAAGACAGGGTTGCTATCTATCGTTGAACAACTCTGTGATTTAACACCTTCAAATGATCCAAAATCCAAGAATGCAGTGATATTCAAAAATAGGCTGCAGCAAAAAAAAAGACGAGCTAATGGCGTTATACGCAAAAATGAACTTTGACGATGAAGAATCTGAAGAAAGTGAAGAACAAAGCGATGGGTACATCTCTGATGTAATCCCACCTACGGAAGACTATTTGATTATTTTGATTTTCGAGTTATTGTAATTTTTTAAAATATTAATCTATGGTAATGAATTATTAACAAAAATATACAAAACACCAAAAATGACATGGAAAAAGTCATAACCCCAAAATATTAACTATGTGACACAAAAAGAATTAACTCAAAGAAAAGAAATCTCAGAAAAAACAATAAAACGCCAAATAATTAATAAATCTACAAAACACCAAAATTATCTTACACGCAAAAAATAAAGAAGCATGTCAAACGCGAAAATCGTGAAATGAGAAAAATACTTTTCTATATATATATATATATATATATATATATATATATATATAGGGGATGGTTCAAATGAAAACCCCTTTTATTGTGAAAACTCGAAAACTAACTAAAAAAAGCCTAAAAAATACACAATTTTTTTTTTCAATTTTTTTTATAAATTTCGCTGGTTTTTATATATGAAAAAAAAAATTTCAAAAAAATTTTTTTTTTTTTTTTTGTTGGGTTGTAATGCACATGTGTAGTACACTAATACGGAAAGCCTAAACCACTTAACCCACCCCCCACCGACACCCCCCAAAAACCTAAACCCCCCACCCCTACCCCCCAAAAACCTAAATTCACCCTCCCACCAAAAGCCTAACCCCCCACCCACCAAAAACCTAAACCCCCCCACCCCCACCCTCCCGAAAACCTAAAACTAAACCCTAAACATAAACCCGAAAAAAACCTAAACCCCCCACCCCCCAAAAACCTAAACCCCCCTCCCCCCACACCCAAAAACCTAATCCTAATCATAAACCTCCAAAAAAAAACTAACCCTAAAAGCTAAACTAGACTCAAAAAGCTAATTTTAAGCATGTAATGCAATTGTAGTACATGTTATATTGCACATGTGCACTACTATAATAATAGTATTGAAAACAAGACGACACCATAAATCTTTTTTTATGTCATAAAAAATATGCTCGAATATACTTGAATGAAAGATACAAAAATTTGTGATCTTATGGTGCCATTTTTGTTTTAAAATGATAACGTATGGAGAAATGGGAAATGTTTGAAAAGTTACATATTTTGTTTTTCCAATTTTACCCCTCCTTCATTAAAAGTCTCCCCCCCTTCTTTTTAGTGGTTTTTAATTAGTTTTCGAGTTTTCACAATAACTAGTGGTTTTCATTTGAACCTTCCCCTATATATATATGTGTATATATATATATATATATACACATATATATATGTATATATATTTATATATGTATGTATGTAGGATTAGGATCATTTGTGAACAATATCTTCATAGTGACCTGTGTGAACTAATCTGAACCATTGATTTCTTTTTTAGTTGTTAAGGGTAGTATTGTAATTATACAATAAATTAGTTTTAAATCTTTATTTTAATCATTGATTTTCAGTTACACTTTTAATTTTGGCAATTTTCTTAAATTGCATAATTATCTTCTTCATCTCTCTTACTTCAAAATAATTTTATTTTTCATTTCTCTGTACGTTTATGTCGTTCAGCAGGCACTTGATAAAGGATAATTATATTCACACAAGACTAAGAAGTATTATTTTTTTAATAAATGAATTCATATGTTTGTGTTATTTATTCTTTTTTTAGTTCCATATTCATGCAAGAATGGATTATTTACAGAACATTTGATTACAATTTTTTTTCATTTTGGATTAAATATTCAAAAAAATATTTTATAATTGTATATCCATGCTTATTTTCATGTACCCATCATGAATCTTGTGTGATAATGTACACTTGTTCTGAACATAGGTATGATAATGTACATATATGTATATACGTGTTGAGACTTTTATGTACACATATGTACAATGCCGAACAATCATCTCAGATACTTGCTATACACATGTGTACCATGTTGAACTACCATATCATTAACTTCTTTTTTTAGAAGTATATTATGAATGTACATATGTGCACATTACAAATCGGGCATGTACACTTAAAGAAGATGATTGCATGGAACAATATTTGTTAATGGACATATATGTACATACGTTTTTAAATGGTGATTACGTATAATATATATATATATATATATATATATATATATATATATGTACATTCACTTCTATAGTGTTTTTAATCATGTTCTAAACGGAAAAATATATTATATATGTCACACCCTGTCTTTTGCGGAAGCGTATGATGTGTGACTAGCTTGTTATCATTGCATTCAATCGTAATAAACAACTACATGATCAAAACGATGTTCATCCATTTATGAAAGTTTAAGTATTACAAACACTTGTTATTTAAGTTTTCAAAACACGACCTTTGACAAGGTTACATTTCAACAAAAGTGGATGACATCTAAACTTGTAGTCTACTTCTAGTTACGACACTTGCGCCCAAGATCCATCCTGTCACCTGAAATACATGTAATTTTTGGAAAACATCAACATGAAGTTGAGCGAGTTCATGCGTTTTTGTATTTCACGTTTTTATACTTTGTATGAAAACATAGTATGTGTCATGTATAATTCTATTCTTTCTTGAGTACCCCACGTACTCAAGTATAATTCCCGTTTTCTTGAGTACCCCACGTACTCAAGTATCATTCAAGTGTTCTTGTGTACCCCACGTTTTAAATGATTGTTTATACAAGGACATCAAGGCACGTGAGGACATAGGGAGCATTAGTATATTCTCCTTCAAGGCATGTGAGGACATAGGGAGCATTAGTGTTTTCTCCCTTAAGGCATGTGAGGACATAAGAGCATTAGTATTTTCTCCTTTAACTGTGTCGATTACCCTCGACTGTGTCGATTAACCTCGACTGCGTCAATTTCCCTTGACTGTGTCGATTTCCCTCGACTGTGTCGATTAACCTCGACTGTGTCGATTTCCCTCGACTGTGTCGATTTCCCTCGACTGGGACACCGAAGCACTCAAGTGGTCACATAAGGACCATGAGTGGGGCTCGGCCGTACCCGTTAGATCTAACCCTCGTCCCTAATTAATGAATGTTTTTAATGGCTTGGTACTAGTATTCACCAAGACTTTATGGCATCTTTTGTATTAGTCTATGCTCACATGATCTAGTATTTTCTAGGCATTTATTAATGCTCATCATATTGCACTCACCACGAGTGCTTCTCGTATTCTCAAATCATATTGCACTCGGTTCTCGTTCTCACCAATAGTGCTTCTTGTATTTTTACCCTGTGTAAAAATTATAATATTTGTAACATGTATTTCACCCCCGAGAGTTATAAAACCAAAAACAGTTAGAGAAAAGGGGGAGCATGAACTCACAACTTTGCGTTCCTTGCGTCGTAAACTTCACCGTATTTGCTTAATCAACGTCGTAACCTATACGCGTTTTCTTAACGTTAGTCACTAGACTTGCGTCGCACAAGTACAGTCACTCTCTTTTGTATATAATCTTGTGTTAAAAATATTCTATATTTTTAACTAAGTGTTTTACTTATATTATTTTTTCAAAAATTAATATAAGTATCTCATGTTTTGCACCTTGCACCTGAATTATGTATCCTGTATGTTGTATGTGTATTTTTGTATTTTTACTCGTCACGAGTATCTCCAAGTTATATTATTTTTACTTTAAAAATAATATATACCTATTTCACAAAATAATCACATAATCATACAAGCGATAAATATATATTTAATAAGTTTGTTTACAAAAATCCACCTCCGAATACTTGGTCATTTGATAACAAAAATCATGGCGAAGTTTGTTTGGAAAACCAGTCAAAAATATGTTCATAACACTTGTCACAAAAATTATTCTAAGTGTTATTTTCTGGAAAAATTTCGCCAGAGTTTCCTCTGTAACTGGAGGTGGCCACGCTTACTAGCGTATCATTTTCTTTTAAAAATTCAACCAATCAATTTTCTGTCATCAAAACACCATCTTCAAATATCAAACTAGTCAAAATAAACATAAATCGCATACACATGAACTTGCAAGTTGTGTAAAATTATGTAGTAACTTTTCAACACATTTAGTGGGTCTTTCCATCTCTAAAAATAGAATCATTATCTCGAAAATTTTATTTTTAAAGAATATGAAGTTTTACAACTTCTAGTCGGTATTTACGAAAATATTTCTTTGTTAAATTCTTTCGTTACACAAGTGTCTACACACTTTTTGGTTCTCAAAAACACCTTTAGTTTAGGAAAGATCCGGTTTTAAAACATGGTTTTGTCTTACAGTTGGTTCTTAGAAAATACCACTTGTAGATCTTTAGATCTACTAGTTTAGAACTCCATTTCATAAGATAAATTGTTTTTACACAAGTTCATGTTTAGTGTGTAGTAGAGTTTCATCATTTAACCCTTTTCATTCTTAACATATTCTATGTCATGTTTCATGAACATGACTAATCCGGGTTAGATGATGATCCGAGCTACCACAACATAGATCGGCACTAAATAATCACCACAAAACAAGTCTTACAAGTTTTACACAACTCTTATGCTTTTAACCAACATATTCATCACTTTGATAGACTTTAAACTTTGATCTTATATATTCATGACTTTTATCCGACAAATCTCTTATTAACCACTCTAAACAAGAACAAGAGGATGTTTTAGAACACTTACTACTAGCTCGAGGCTAGGGGAGTTCGAGTGAAGAAAACGAGTGGTTAATAGCAATTGAACAAGGTCCTTGACAATCCGTGAGTTCCACGCTTCGTGATTCACCTTGTAGCACCTTATTGTACACTTGGAATGCTTGGAAAAGGATCGAAGATGGTGAAGGTGGTATAGGGGGTGTTCGGCCAAAGGTGGTTCAAGGGAAGGAGAGAGAGTAATTTTTGGTTTGGTGATTTGTGAATGAGTGTGAGGGCCTTGTATGTAAATTTATAATCCACCTTGTGCTTTATCCATCAAATAAAATGCTAACTAGATATTAGACATGGTTGATTAAAATAATCAACAAATAGGTGGGGTGTCACCACATGGGGGACATGTTGGAACCGCCATTAGGGGGGGGGGGTAGTTTAGTTGGTTTGCAATTACAAGTTACAAATATAGTTACCTTCCAAGGGTTAAAAATTAGTGTTTCATGTATGTTAAGTAATATATAGTGTGTTAGGGTGTTCGGGGACCCTAACTAGCTTAGAAAAATAAAAACAATGCTTCTAGCATTATTTTGGTGTTCCGGATAATGTCCGGTTGTTCGGTTATATACCGATTCGTTAAAGCGCTAAATTGCACTTTTTAGTGTCTTTTAAGTACCTTTTTGTATCCTTTCAATTCCCAACACTTGGGGAAGTATTTTGGATGATAAAACGTAATTTCTGCATGATATTTCAGTGCCATAATGCTGATTACAGCTGAATTATATAAATTTCTGCACTTAAAGTGCGTTTCGGGTGTTTTTTAGTGCTTATATTAGCTTTCGCAATGTCTATAAATCAAACCCTTACATGTACTCTTGGGTTTTAATGTACTTTTGTCGTCGGACCTACACCTAGGCCTCAATTCTAATGTCTGACTGCTTTCTGCAGTTCTGTTGACACGATGTGTCTTACCGGTGAGTTTACTAATATTTCTGACGCAACGCTCTCGTTTATGCATAAAGCTATATTTTGTAGCACAAAATGTGCATGAATTCACTTGCATGGAATTCAGAAATTTATTTGTCTGGTAAACCAGATCATGCACAGTCCTTTAAGCACAAATTACTGTTCATTTCGTGTACGGAATGTACGGAAAAGTGACGGTTGTCACAATATAATGGTTATATTTTTTAGAATTAAAAAATTAGTTAATTGGTGTGAGAAAAAAATGAGAGAGAATGTAACTAATTATTTAATTGGAGAGAGAAGTAGTTAATAATTTACCTTTATTCTCTTTTCATTTATTTTTTACATATAAATAATTACAAAACTGTTATTATTAAAATGTTCAAGATCTAAACAATTAAAGGCTCAGATTAGTCACACAGTTCATTCTCAACCTGTGTTGGACTCTGTATGCCCAAGACACATATTAAATTGATGTGGCTAGTACGTTATGATCCAAGTCGGGTCATACCCAATAACAAGCTAGACAAACACCTATAATATTTATTTATGATATGATCAAATGTTAGGATCTGAGTTTGGATTGATTGTGTTTTACGTTTTAATTAAGATGAAAGATGAACAAGTAGTGCGTCGGAATATAAATGGAAACAAACTTTGCACACAATCAAACAGGAGAATTGCTTTCAACATACAAGTTTAACATTGAACTGAATGCTTGAATTTATTACAAGATTCAATTACAATATGCAAGTATGTAACAAACTCCCCCTCAGCCTGAGCTCACAATGATTGTTCGTACAGGAATGAAAGTAATGAAGAGAGCTAATAGAACAGTACAGGGTACTGTTCTATTTATAGGCACGAACAAACCACTGTGGCATCTTTGCTGACGTCACCATGAAAGTGACATCTAACATCCTAACAAACTCTAAACAACTGATCTATACAAACACTGCTATGCTAACCGCTGATTACAATACATTACATAAAAACAAACTAAACTACTGCTTTAGCCTTCCACTGTTGTGGCTCCAGCAGTACTTGATATGTTCAGCAGTGCTTGACCCATAGCAGTAGATTGATTAGCAAAGCTTTAGTCTTCATCAGTCTTTGACTTGATCAGCAGTTGTAGGTCAGCAGTTGTAAGGATCAGTGGATTGGAGGTCATCAGATGTTGAAACCACTTTCAAGGGGAGAGACTTGTATACATAACATCTGCTTATTTTGGATCCACTGCTATGATCCAGTTTTGGCTTTAATTATCTGTTCCTCTTATAGGGTTCAATCCCAACAATATCCCCCTGGAACAGATAATGCCAAAACTCTTCATTATTGTGGAGCTTTATTACCTCATTAACAGTTCCCTTATTTGCCCTTTGAGTTGTAACTCAAAGTCTAAGGCATCTGTGTCATCTTCATCCCTGCACAGTGGAAGATCAAGGATATCCTGCAGATCTTCTAGACTTAGGCCAAGTGCTTGTTCCCTTGATATTTTCTTCACTTCTCCACTAGACTTGATCACAGTCAGTACATGGGTCTGTTTGTCAGTTTTCCACTTTAGTACTTTTGAGTCTGGTGGGTTTCTTGGGAGATTTTTATTGGAAGAGGAGTTTGGAGATGCTGGCCTTGTGATGACTGACTGAGCAGTGCTTTGAGCTTTAGCAAGTTCAGGAATATCAACCATCATTTGTTTCATAACCATCTTTATCACTTCATTACCAGCAGCTACATCTTCTGCTGTTTCTGCATCCATCTGTTTTTGCCTTCTTCTTTGATAAAGAAAGGCACCAGTTGGAGCAGTGGCTCTTTTAATTTGCAGCATTGGTGGTCTTGTTGGAACCTCTGCTTCAGGATAGTCAGGTTTTTGAGGAATCTTCGGATTTTTCTTTCTTAATTCCTCCAACTTTTTGTAAGTAACCCTGACCTTGTCTTCTTTCCACCTCATCACTTGGTTTTTAGATCCAAACTCAACAGTGATTAATTCCTCTTTCATTCTCCTCAGCTCCAATGCCTTATCAGGTACATTCTTCTTGTACTTTACCCAATCAGGAGGAGTGTGTTTGACCTTGTTTTTAATCATTTCTTGAATCCTGGCTGCTTCACTTTCAAGCTCAGGAATGGTCCATTCTTTGTACATATGTTTTTCTCCCTTATACTTCTTATAAGACATGATATTTTCAATATAGTCTTTTCTCAGGGATTCATCTGCTCTTTCTGATATTTGCTGACAAACATTCTTTGCAAACTGCTCCAAAGATCTGACTTGTGTGTGCAGAAATTGATAATGCCTTTGTATTTCTTTGTCAGACTTTCCTTGTGAATTTTTCTTGGAGATATCCTCTTCTTGTTGAGCCTTAACTTTCAAGTATTCTTCAATGTTGTTAGGCCTGGGATATCCCTCAACAGATGGTAAACTCCTTTTAGCAGGGTCATCCTCAAAGTAGAAGGATTTAATTTCTTCTCTGACAGCTATAAGTTCTACAGGATATTGGACACCTGCAGGAGAAATGTCAGTGATTGGCTTTTGAACTTGGGCTGATGAGAGAGGAACAGGGTTTGGTATTGTAACAAGTGATAGAGGTTGTGAAGATGTTGGTGGTGGTGAAGGATCATCATCTTTCAGAATTAGCCTTCTCCTTTTAGGTTGAGGAGAGGCTGATGATGTTTTGGGTGGATCAGTGGTGGTGGTTTGAGTGGTGGTTATTGTAGTGGAAGTGATTGAAGTGGGAGGTTACTGACTAACAGTTGTTGTAACATCTGTTGTCTTCTGCTTTTTAGCAGGAGATGAAGGTGGTGTTGATGATGTTTTTGGTGGTGAGGTGATCTTTGATGGTGGTGGTAAGACAGTGGTTGTGGTGTGTGTTGAAGTGGTGTGTGTTGAAGTGATGACAGGTGTTTGGCTAGCAGTTGTTGAAACCACTGAAGTATCAGCAGTTGTTGATACAACAGGTGTTACAACAGCTGTTTGGGTGGAAGATTGAAGTGTAAGATTTTTGATAGGTTTAGGAGTTTGCTTTGTGGGTCTGGATGATTTGTGTTTGGGTTCCCTCACTTTTCTAGTGAGATTCTTTCTTTTTGGCTCAGGATTTTGGTCATCCTTAGGCTCAGAAGTACCCTGCTCATTTAGCTCCATAAATGCTCTTTTCTCCTGTTCCCACCTGGCATTATCCTTAGCCTTTCTATCCCTTTTTACCTCTGCTAATGCATCAGCAATGGCATTAGTGGTAACATCAATATTTTTGGACCCATCTGGCAAAGGGATGTCTTTGAGCATACTGTCTTGTTGTGGCTCAATGTAAAGACCATCTTCAACTCCCTTCTTCTTCCACTGCTTGATTTTCTCCCCCTTTTTGGCATTATCTGGTGGTGGGTTATCAATAAAGAGAACAGTGGGAGGAGCAGTGCCAGTGGTGTTCAGTATGTGGGCCTTTATACCCTTGATGTCAGCTTGGGTATCTTTAAACCTTGACTCCATCATGTTTCTCAGCTTTTGAACATGTATCTCATGCTGCTGATCAGCCAATTGTCTTTGATGTTGGAGCAGTGGTTAAAAAAAGTTCCATAACTCATTTGCAGTAGGTGCAGGTTGTGCAGGTGCTTGATTGGCTTTCAAAGGTGGATGTGTCTAATGCTTTGGTTAGCACATCTGCCAGCTAATCTTTAGTTGGAACATGGTGCAGAGAAATTAAACCTTTTTTATAGTAATCCCTCACAAAGTGATGTCTGATATCAATGTGTTTGGTGGTTGAATAGGAAACTGGATTTTTGATGATATTTTCTGCTGCCTGACTGTTCAACATGAGAGGTGTCTTTAGGGCAGTGATACCAAATCCAGCAACTGATTTTGAAGCCAAAGCAGTTGGGCTATACAGCTTGCAGCAGCTATATACTCTGCCTCAGCAGTGGATGTGGAAACAGCTGCTTGCTTTTTGCTTTGCCAAGACACTAAACAACTGCCTAGAAATTGGCACCCTCCTGAAGTGGACTTCTTTGTTTTGTCACATCCAGTAAAGTCACTATCTTAGAAACCTGAAAGCTCAATTTTACCATCAGCTGGATACCAGATACCAAGTGTGGGAGCACCTTTTAGGTATCTGAATATCCTTTTTACAGCAATAAGGTTTGACATTCTAGGGGCTGATTGGGATCTTGCACAAACACATGTTGCAAACATGATGTCTGACCTAGATGCAGTTAGGTACAATAAAGACCCAATCATGCTTCTATATAAAGTTTGATCAACCAAATCATCCTTCTCATCAGACATGACTATTTTATTGGTTGCAATTGGTGTACTGCATGGCTTACAATCATCCATCTCAAATTTCTTCAAAAGTTCTTTGGTATATTTGCCTTGATGGATAAAAGTGCCATTTTGCAGTTGCCTTACTTGGAGACCAAGAAAGCACTGGAGTTCACCCATTGCACTCATTTCAAACTCAGTTGTCATGAGTTTCCTAAACTCTTCACACATTTTGTTACATGTGCTTCCAAAAATGATGTCATCCACATAAATCTGGACAATCATCAAATCCTTTCCTCTCCATTTTAGAAACAATGTTTTATCTATTTTACCTCTTGTGAAACCAATGGAAAGTAGAAAGGTGGAAAGAGTTTCATACCAGGCCCTTGGTGCTTGTTTCAAGCCATACAAAGCTTTATTTAGCTTGTAGACATGATTTGGATTAAATGGATCCTCAAAACCTGGAGGTTGACAAACATAAACCTCTTCTTGAATCTTACCATAGAGGAATGCACATTTGATATCCAGTTGATACACCTTGATGTTGTGGTTGACAGCAAAGGCCAGGAATAATCTGATAGCTTCAAGTCTTGCTACAGGGGCAAATGTTTCATCATAGTCAATGCCCTCTTCCTGTCTGAACCCTTAAACCACAAGTCTGGCTTTATTCTTGACAACAATACCCCTTTCATCAGTTTTATTTTTGAAGACCCATTTTGTGCTAATAGGACTTACACCCTCTGGCAAAGGTACAAGCTCCCAAACTTGTTGTCTTCTAAACTGTTGGAGCTCCTCTTGCATGGCTTCTACCCAGTTGTTGTCTTTTAGTGCCTCTTGGTACTTGACTGGCTGATGGAGAGATAGGAAACCAGCAAAAATACAAATGTTTTGGGATTGACTTCTTGTGAGCACCCCTTCATTGATGTTGCCAATGATTTGGTCAGGTGGATGAGATTTCAAGAAGATAAGATCTCCTTGGTATGGAACAATGGCATTAAGTGGGGAGGGCTGCAGATGTGAGTCATCTGAGCTAACCACTGCTGGTGACTTTGATGATCCAGCAGTGGCTTCAAAAGGTGGTGTAATAGGAGGT
The DNA here is from genome assembly GCA_030545235.1 of Helianthus tuberosus. Lineage (NCBI taxonomy): Eukaryota > Viridiplantae > Streptophyta > Magnoliopsida > Asterales > Asteraceae > Helianthus > Helianthus tuberosus. Next base: position 119,617,325 of record CM060410.1, on the reverse strand, counting down.
AATGGTGTGGACACATGCTGACTTTGATCCACCGTTTGAGGACTTTTATCAACAGTGTTTGATGATGTGGAAGCATGGGTTAATGGGCTACTTTGATCAACAACTGTTGAGGTAGCAGTGGTTGAACTTTGACAGCTGTTTTGAACATTTGCTGCTCTTCCACTTGATGCAGACTTTTGTTGTGGAATGATGATTCCATATCCATAGTCTGATGATGAATTTTTTGATGGACCTGCATTGTTAGTCTTCACAGCAACACTTTCAAATGTGAATTTATCAAGATCAAATAAGTCTGCAGGATTTGCTAGGATTTTCATTGATGAAAGTTCATTGAACTTTACATTCAAAGTCTCTTCCACTGTCTTAGTCCTTGTGTTAAACACTTTGTAGGCCTTAGCAGTGGTTGAGTATCCCAGATGATAACCACAATCAATTTTGGCTGCAAACTTTGAGATAGAATCTTTTAAGTTTAAAATGAAGCATGGGCAGCCAAAAACCTTGAAATATGAAATCAATGGCTTTATTTTATACAGCAGTTCATAGGCAGTCTTTTGATGCCTGGGGTTGATTAAAACTTTGTTTTGGACATAGCAAGCAGTGTTTACTGCCTCTGCCTAAAAAGTTAATGGCAAACCTGAATCAACAAGCATGGTTCTGGCAGCTTCAATCAAAGTCCTGTTCTTTCTTTCAACAACCCCATTTTGTTCTGGTGTTCTTGGAATGCTGTATTGCCTCACAATTCCTTTTGACACACAAAAATCATCTAACTCCTTATTTCTGAACTCTGTGCCATTATCACTTCTGAAGATTTTTACTGGCAAGTCAAACTGCTTTTCAACCTGTTTCACAAAGTCTTGCAGAATGCCCGCAGTCTCATCTTTTGAATGTAAAAAGTAAGTCCATGTAAACCTAGAAAAGTCATCAATAATAACCAAACAATATTTCTTTTTCTTAAGACTCATGACTTTAACTGGGCCAAACAAATCCATATGAAGCATTTGCAAACATTTGGTTGTTTTGGACTCATCAATTGATTTGTATGAGCTTTTATGTTGTTTTCGTTTTAGGCAGGAAACACAATGCTCAGGACAGGTGAACAGTTTTTGAGGTAAACCTCTTACTAACCCCTGTTTTGAGATGGAAGTGATTTTCTTGAGATTTGTGTGCCCTAATCTCCTGTGCCATAGTTCTGTCTCTTTGTTTGAGGCAGCAGAGAACAGACATGCATCAGTCCTGGGGCTCTCTTTTGACATATCAACTACATAAACATTGCCACTTCTTTGAGCAACAAGTTTGGTTTTTCCAGTTTTTATTATTGCTTCAATCTTTTCAACCATTTCTGGTCCAACAATCCTACAATAATCCTTTGTGAAGAATGAGCCATAGCCCTTATCACTCATTTGTGAAACACTCAAGAGGTTGAATTTTAGATTGTCTATCAGATTGACATTTTCAAATTTTACATTACCAGACTGCACTGTACCAGACCCTAGAACTTTCCCTTTACTATTATTACCAAAGGATATATCACCCCCTCTATGGATTTTGAAATCTTTGAGTAGGGCTTTACATCCTGTCATGTGGCTGGAGCCTCCACTATCTACATACCAAAGGCTATCTAAGCATGCAGAAGCTCCCTGCACATGAAGTAAAAGGATTAGTTCATTAGGGTCTCCAAAGCCAATAAGGCTTTGGATGTGGTCTCAACAGTGTCTGGGATGAGTTCAGGTGGATGGACAGTGGTTAGCTCAGGGGTTTGATCATTTTTAGGAATGTTTGTCTCTAACCACTGTTGGGGGTCTTGACCAATCACCCGCTGATAACCAAAAGGATACATGTTCACTCTTGGTTTAGAAGGCCTTTTGTAAGCCTCATAAACATGTGGGATCCTTTGGTATGGTGGTTGTCCCTTACCTCTTCTAAATTGGTTGGCAGGGGGTGCATCAGTCACCTGAACATCTCTTTTGACAGATGTTTGGTTCAGTTGTTTTGTAACAGCTGTTTGGACTGGCACAAACAGTGGTTGGTTCTTGGTGAACTTGACAGATGATGTTGATGAACTTAAGGATGTTTTTGCAGTGTACTCATTCTTTTTTACATCAAAGTTTTTGAGATACACACATTCTTGAGTTTTGTGGTTTGTTTTACCACAGATGGTGCAGCTCTCAGCAGGTATAATGACACTTGTTTTGTTTAGATCATATGCTTTTAGATGAAAATAGTCTTTTGTTAGATGATTCTTCTTTTCACAAAAATCACAAACAAGTTTTTGATCTTTTCTCTTTTCTTCCTTTTCTCAGACTCCTTAGCAACAAAGTTTTGAACCACTGTTGGGATGTCTTTGAGAGGAATGACCTTTGCTTTAGGAGCTTTTACACCATCAGTGGTTGTGAAGTCCATTGGTTTAAAATTCTCAAGAATGTCACACTCATCAGACCATGTGGGTTTAAATTGGTATTTCTCAATTTCCTCAAAAGTTAAGGATCCCACAGATCTTTCCAGAGTGATTTTGTTACCGAGTTTGTCAGTTATCTTAACTTCTTGGCCATTCTTGTTTGTTGGTGTTATTTCAACTGAACCAGCTTGTTTAGCAGCAGTGTTTTCAATTTCATCATATTTTCTAAAACCTATGCCAAATTTTACATTGCTTTCAAGCTGTTTTTCTAACATGACCTCATAACCTTTACAAGATTCCACCCATCTTTTACAATTGATTTGGGTGGATTCCAACTCCTTTTTGCAAACCTGGTATTTTTCTACCATTGTTTGGAGTTGTTTCTTGGTTATGCTTTACTCTTCTTTTAAGCTGCAGATTTCTTTATCTTTTTCAGCCAATTTGTTTTTAAGTTCTTTTAAAGACCTTTCAAATTTGACCTCATCATTCAACACCCTATCCCTAAGGTTTTCATTCACCTCTTTAATGTTAGAAAATGCTATGATGCATTTGTCTAAACACAGATTTTCAAGAACCTGAGATGATACCTTAGCTGCAGCCATCATGGCACACTCACATTGATGATCATTTTCTTCATCAGCTTTCTCTTCTTTCTCACCTTCTTTCTCTTCTTCTTCTTTGGACCCGGGGTCATTCAATGGTTCAATCAGGGGTTCTGAATTTTCTTCCAGCAGTAGTTCACCAGCAACAGCAGTAACCACTGCTTCAGCAACTTTATCCACTGTTTCAGCACTTGCTTGCCCCTTTTCAGCATCCAGCTCTTCTGGTATTGACTCTAATGCCATAAGACAAAATTCATCATTAAGAAGCATCATTAGTAGCATAGAGTGCAAAATTTTCATCCCCTAATTCATCAGGTAAGCTGCTCCAGTCAATAAAGCCTTGGGTGAAAAAGCTTTGCTGATCTGGTTGAACCACTGCTGGTGGTGCAGCTTGTTGTGGTGCAACTGGTTGCACTTGTACCTGAGGTACAAGAGCCTGGACATACTGAATTTGAGGGACAGTGGTTTGAACATAATGCGCAGGAACAGGGTTTGCATTGTGAGCAGTGTTTACATGGGCAGCAGGGGTATAATTGGAATAGTGCACAATGCTTTGGTTTTGTGTTCTAGGATTTGAGCTGGGATGAGTAACAATTGGACCAGAAGTTTGACTCCTACACTCCTTAGCAAAGTGTCCTAACCTATTGCACTTATAGCACTTGATCTTAGACTTATCCAACCCCACTTTTAAATTCCCATCCGCCAGGCAGCTATGGGGCTAAGCTAGCTTGCGGAGTTGCAATACTCCGGCGGATGGGAGGTCCGTGCAACTACCCCCCCCTAGGAATTTTCTCCCTGTCCTTTTGTAAAATTTGCTTGTTCTTACACTAAGCAATGCAAATTGATGCAAAACGTCCATTTCTTCAAGGTCAGTTGGATCAAAGTGTTGTAAGTCATTCAGTTCAAAGCACAAGTTATCTAACATCTGGTTTTCACAATTTGCAGTAAAAGCATAATTTGCAGAGTGAGAATCAGAGTTGTTAAAGTTTCCACCAGCAGTTATATCAATAAAATGATCATAACTCTGATCCTTACTACTGCTACCAGATTCTTCCTGACCAAAAAGAGCTATGCTGCCAAATGAATAATCATCAGCAACTTTACCAGACTCTTGCAACTTCTTTTTCTGGTTTAACACCCTTTCATAGGTCAGGAGTCTACCATGAAGTTGGGTCAGGGTCAGATCTTTGAACTTAGCAGAATTTCTAGTTACAAAAGCAATTGTATCCCATTTTTTGAGGTAGTGATCTAAGAAACATGCTATTTTGTGTAGAATTAGCAAATGTAACTTTAACAAGTCTTAGTTCACTAATGAGACAACTGAATCACTCAAACTGTTGAGTCAATGATTCACCCTTAATGTGACAAAAGGTTTCATACTGCTAATTCAGAATTTCCTTATTATTTTCAATAACTTCTTCAGTTCCCCCAAACTATTCCTTAAGTGCATCCCATAATTCCTTGGCACTGTTACAGTGTAACAGCCCATCATAAATTTCATTGGGTAATGCAGATGCAATGATGCTAAATGCTTTGGCATCGAGTTCGAACTTTTGAAAATCAGTTTCAGTATAATTTTTAGGTTTTTTAGGTTCGAACTTCTTTGTATCCTCAGCACTTGGCACCATGGGAATATGTGGTCCAAAAACAACAGATCTCCAACATCCGGTATTCTGTTGAGCAAGGATGTGACCCATCCTTCTCTCCCAGATGTTGTATTCATTACGTTTAAGCATGGCTGGTTTGAAAAGTGAGCCGATGTTATTCTTATCATCTTGTGATTGTGACGTCATCCTGGTTGTTTTACAGGCACTGATTAATCAACTTTGATGGTGATTAAACCTTGCTCTGTTTTTCAACAAAACGAACAACTATTAGTATCAACGATTGTGAGCTGAACTATTTATGTCAAAATGATTGTTAAATCAAATTTGACTGTCCGAGCTCTGATACCAATTGTTAGGATCTGAGTTTGGATTGATTGTGTTTTACGTTTGAATTAAGATGAAAGTTGAACAAGTAGTGCAGCGGAATATAAATGGAAACAAACTTTGCACACAATCAAACAGGAGAATTGCTTTCAACATACAAGTTTAACATTGAACCGAATGCTTGAATTTATTACAAGATTCAATTACAATATGCAAGTATGTAACAAACTCCCCCTCAGCCTGAGCTCACAGTGATTGTTCGTACATGAATGAAAGTGATGAAGTGAGCTAATAGAACAGTACATGGTACTGTTCTATTTATTGGCACGGACAGACCACTGTGGCATCTTTGCTGACGTCACCATGAAAGTGACATCTAACCTCCTAACAAACTCTAAACAACTAATCTATACAAACACTGCTATGCTAACCACTGATTACAATACATTACATAAAAACAAACTAAACTACTTCTTTAGCCTTCCACTGTTGTGGCTCCAGCAGTACTTGATATGTTCAGCAGTGCTTGACCCATAGCAGTAGATTGATTAGCAGAGCTTTAGTCTTCATCAGTCTTTGACTTGATCAGCAGTAGTAGGTCAATAGTTGTAAGGATCAGTGGATTGGAGGTCATCAGATGTTGAAACCACTTTCAAGGGGAGAGACTTATATACATAACATCTGTTTATTTTGGATCCACTGCTCTGATCCAGTTTTGGCATTAATTATCTGTTCCTCTGATAGGGTTCAATCCCAACATCAAACAAAAAATATTAACACTTAAAATATTTAGAAATTGGTTTTCTAAATAATTGAACTTGACAAACTAATAAATTATATGGATAATTTATTTTGAGAGAATATTTTATTTTGTTATTTAATGGGTTAAATAACATTTTAAAAGGTTGCATAAGTCTTGTAAACATAAGATGTTATATTTTATAAAAGGTTATAAAATAAACAAAACTTAAATTTATAAATGAAATTTTGTATTTTTTTAAAATAACATGTGGGCTGCCCCCCCCCCCCATACACTTCCCAAAACCAAATGTTGATCCAATCATAATGCATGCATTTTGCATGGCTAGATGATACTTGATTGGGTAATTTGGGTGGCAACCTTCTCTCTCATTCTTTTAAGAAAAAAATGTTGCAAGACTTGAACAAGATAATTAATTTTTTCAAGATAATTATCAAGTGCAAGAACTCAAAAACTCTCTCAAAAATTTTCGGCCAAAGGTGGTTTGATCAAGAGGATTTTCAAGTGAGTTTCAGGTGTACAAATCCTAGCAACATAAGGTGTTCGTTAGAAGCTTGGGGTATGCAAGCTTGAGGTATTCTCCTTTGAAGATTTCATTCAAGAATATCTTCTTCTTCATATCTTCTAGCTCTTGGAATGGTAGTATTCTTAAACACCCTGTGATTGTATTTTGATAGCATGCATCTTCATATATGGATCTGGTTATTGGGTTTTACATATAAAATGGGTTTTATATCAAGAAACTAACATGTTTTAAATATATATTCCGTTGCGTTTTAATTTTATTTGGATAAAATTACTTTGATAAACATGTGAAAAACCAACAATGGCATCTAGAGCCGCTTATATGAGTGCATGCTTCATAGGATTTAAAATTTTCGGGTTTTCGGGTTTGGTTAAACCCTATGGCTGAAAGTTTTAACCATGGTTCTCCTTTTATTTTTCAAGATTATTTTCTTACATGCATAAAGGAATCTTGAAAAATTATATCATATGGATGATTTGTTTTGTTTGGACAAAACCCCACATTTTTTGGTTTTTTCATTCTTGACCGAAAATGTAGGTTGTAAAAGGAAACCATTTTTGCTCTTGATTATATATATATGTGGATATATATTTTGGTTTACATAACCTAGCCATGACCTTGTGTGAATATGTTGAATGTTTGTGTTTGTGTTTGTGATTTGTATTTAATTAATTCAATGGGTTGTAATAATTATTTATCTTTGTTCTTCCATTTGAAAAATATGTAATTTATTTATTTTCATTTGGTATGTAAGTAAATAGATTAGGTGCATTTTATTTTACTAGAAAAAAATGTATTAGGATACTCTTTTTTGTAAAAGAAGATGCACAAAAAAATGCGGTTTTGGTTTTGGCTAATTTCAGGCCAAAAGGACTTCATGGTTCTTAACGGGATTTTAGCCCGATAACCAAAACACATTTTTGAAGTCCAAAGGAGCTTGGAACTGAATATAAAAGACATTTGGAAGCCCAAAGAATGTGAAGAAATCACAACACAAGAAGAAGACTTGAAGCATTTGGATGAGGGATCAAGTGGGAGTTTAACGACACATTTTTTGTGGTAAAAAAATAGTTGGCTATGGTTATGCACCTTTTTGATATATGTGTTATGCTTGTATGGTTATTTTTTATTTATGCTTGTTTGGATGATATTTGGATATGCATGCTTAACAACTAATAATCCGTAACAAGCTTAAAAGTGGTTCTTAACAAAATCATTAAAATGGTTAATAAAGAGGTTTTATTAAAAGTTAATGATTTTATAATAAAATGAGTTTTATGAAAAGAACCTTGAAAATTGTTTTTCATTAAAGTACCATTGATTTGAATGCATGCAAATATATGGTACATAAAATTTTTTCTAAACTAGAATTTTGAAAAAAAATAAAAACCCCTTTTATAAAACAAGTCAAACACCATCCTTTTATACAACACTCGAATCACTTGGGAACTCTTTTGTGGGATAAAGGTCACCTAACCACATTTGAGGGAACTTGTAATTTTGAGGTGGGGTTACCATGTTTGTGGGATAAAGGTCACCTAACCACTTATCTGTGTAAACTCACATGTGTGTATAAGTTGGACGACTTGATTTGGAAACCATGAACTTCGGGTCACCGAAGCATGGGAACAAAGGTGTTGATGGGATTAAACATGCCAACTAAACATAAAGATGTTTAACCGATCCCATATGGCTAGAAGTTGCAAAGGGTTGCAATCGTCAAACGTTGACTACCTTGTTAATTTAAATATTAGGATAAAGGTCACATAACCAATATTTAAATGTAACGTTGGATTCTAGATTTTAATTATTAATTTTCTATGAGACATAAAAGGGTATTAATGATTAAAATTTTAATAATATCGAAAATACTAAAAGTGTACTTTGTTAAATTTTGTAGATGGCCGCTAACAATGCAAACCCGATTACCCAAACCGTCCGAAACCTATCACTAAGAACCATCCTTGAAAAGGATTGTCTCAACCATAACAATTTCATTGATTGGTTTCGAAACTTGAGAATCGTTCTCAAGCAAGAAAAGATATCCTATGTGTTGGACGATCCTATTCCTGAAGAACCTAACGTGGAAGATGAGGAAGCCTACAATGATTTGGTTAAGTATACCGAGGACTCCATGCAAGCCTCTTGCCTCATGTTGGGAACTATGATTCCTGATATTCAAAAGGATTTTCAACATCATGGGGCATAAGACATGATTACCCAATTGAAGGAAATGTTCCTACAACAAGCAATGGTAGAACGCTTCGAAACCGTTCGAGCGCTTCATGCATGTCGAATGGAGGAAACCCAAGCGGTCTCATCTTACGTCCTTAAGATGAAAAGCCATATTGATCACCTCGAGAGGCTCAATTGTCCCATCTCTAAAGAGTTGGCTACAGATTTGATCCTCAACTCTTTAACAAAGAAATTTGAGGCTTTTGTTATGAATTATAACATGAATGGATGGGACAAGAGCATTGGTGAACTTCATGCAATGCTCAAAACGGCCGAAGCAGAAATGGGTAAAAAGGCTTTACCCGTTCTAATGATCAATGAAGGTGGCAACAAGAAGGGGCATCACCCCGACTCCAAGGAAAATGTTGCCAAGGGAAAGGGGCACGTCAAAGAGAAGGGAAAAAGAAAGGCTAAAGCAGAACCACCAAAACCAAAAGAGAAGAAGGCAAAAGTTGACACGAGCGATCCATGCTTTGAGTGTGGAGAGATAGGGCATTGGAAAAGCAATTGTCCAACCTATCTCAAAGAGTTGAAAAAACAAGAGGGATGCGGGGCAAACATCAGGTACAATCTTTATGATACATATTGATCTAAATGTTATTTCTTCTAAATCATGGGTATTAGATACCGGATGTGGAACTCGTATTTGCAATTCGTTGCAGGGGTTCAAAAGAAATAAGCATTACAAGAAGGGAGACACTAGTCTCTTCATGGGCAATGGATAGAAAGTTCAAGTTGAAGCCCAAGGAGACTATGTTTTAAAACTTCCAAGTGGTTTGGAAATTTGTTTGAAAAATGTTTTGTATGCTCCTAGTTTGACTAGGAACATTATTTCAGTCTCCCTTTTAAGACAATATGGTTTTAATTTAAATTTTGTAAATGATGACATTTATGTTTCGATGAATGACATGTTTTACTTTAAAGCTATGCCTTCAAATGGTATTTATGAATTGGTTCATGATGATACATCATTTGATAGTTCGATGTACCAAGCAAACACCAAGAAACTCAAAATGGATTTGAGTGAGACCTATCTTTGGCATTGTCGTCATGGTCATATAAACAGAAATCGCATGCAAATACTTCAAAAGAATGGTCTTTTGGAAACAAATGAAATTGGTTCATTTGATACATGCGAATCTTGTTTACAAGGTAAAATGACTAAGAAACCCTTTAGTGGCACCAACCAAAGGGCAAAAGATTTATTAGGCATCATACATTCGGATGTATGTGGTCCTTTTAAGCCAATGACTAGGAATGCTGAAAGATACTTCATTACTTTTACCGACGACTTTAGTCGTTATGGTTATGTGTACTTGCAAAGACACAAAGATGAAGTTTTTGAAACGTTCAAAATCTTCCAAAGCGAAGTAGAGAATCAACTCACCAAGACAATCAAAGTTCTTCGTTTCGATAGAGGAGGTGGATACCTTAGTGATGCTTTTCAAGATCATCTTAGGAGTTGTGGGCTCATCTCACAACTTACTCCACCTGGAACACCACAACATAATGGTGTATCTGAGAGGAGGAATCGAAATCTATTGGATATGGTTTGATCTATGATGGCTAGAAGCACATTACCTCTATTATTTTGGGGTTACACTTTGCTCTCCGCGGCTCGTATATTAAATATGGCCCCAACCAAGAAAGTAGATAAGACACCTTTTAAAATATGGCATGGAAAAGCTCCATCATTATCATATTTGAAGGTATGGGGTTGTGAAGCTTATGTGAAGCAACACACCCCAAACAAATTGGAAGTTTGACAATCGTCAAATTTGCATGTATCCGTACAATTATTAAACATTAGTTATGAATTAATGACTATGCTGATTTACAATTAATGACATGAACTGCTTTCTGATTATTGCTATATACATACATGTGCATCACAAATTGCATAATGTCATATCATTACTGCATGCAACACTTTATTGATTCAAATGACGCACGAAACAAAGTTAGCACAGTTATCAGACAAATAAGAAAAATGCTGACGAAGTTCAGTACATAGACAAACATGGTATTGAGGCATAGAATAAGCCAGAAACCAAGAGTTACACTAGTATAGTGTGTAGGGAAGTAAGGATCATAAAACTGCCTTCCTAGTGATAGTTTAAGTGCCAGAGAGTGCCTAAAACTCACATAAACTGCAGAATTCAGCAAAATTCAGTATTTAAACAACTAAATATCATGCAGAAATATGGTTAAATGGTCCAGAATGCTTTCCTAAGTATCGGGAATCAGAACTGTCACGAAAGATAACATAAAGCACACTACACTGCATAGTTTAGCACCTTAACGAGCCGGTAACAAACCGAACAATCGGACACTGCCCGAAACACCAAATTTTCACTAGAAGCATTTTACCATTTCCGAGCTAGTTATGGTCCCCGAACATCATAACACACTATATAACATCCTAATAACTAAACATCTAACTATAACACTTAGATTTCAACTAAATAAACCTAACTATCATTTACAAACTAACCAAGACCCCCCTCCCTTTTGTTGGACGGTTAGACAAGGTGGCCCCACCTTGGATTTCTTTGCTTATTTAACTTGATCTAGTTCCATCTTTTACAACATATTAACCAATAGAGAATTTTGTGTTGGAAAATAATATAAGTGACCTATAGTTCATGAACTTCTCATTCTTTCACAAACTCACAACACACACACTCTCTTCCCCTCTCCCTTACCTTCGGCAGAGAACCCACACACACACAACCATCATCATCCTTCAATCTTCATCCAATCTCTACTCATACAAAGGTGTAAGAAGCATCACAAGGAAGCTAGGAGCTCTTGGAAGTGGAAGGACCTCTTGCAAGTGCTATTAACCACCTCAATTATCATCTTCATCTTCTTATGTTCATCCCTAGCCTTGAGCTAGTAGTAAAATCATCTAAACTCCATTTTACATCTTATTAAGTTGGTTAAAAGATATTACAAGTAAAGAATCATGAAGAACACTAATGATCAAGAACATGAATCTTAAACATAAGACTAAAATCATAAGAATACATGTTGTTTAAGTGTTGTTATGCTACTTGATTGTTGATTGATTGTGTTAATGATGTTAAACATCATATGATCTTGCTAGATGGTGATTAAAGACATAATCTAGCAAGATGAGAGGATGATTATATTGTAGATCAAAGTGATCATCCTTATGTGAAACATGAACTTGAAAGATTAAATGTTTTCCTTGAATAATGATGATGAAAGTGTGATGAGAGACTTGCAAACATGTGATTTCAAGAGTAATTTTTCAAGAAACCAAGTTAAAATACAAGATTTACATAAACTTGGTTCTTAAAGAAACTAATCATATTTTTAGTGGTTAATCAAGTGTAGAGTCATGTATTTAACATGAAAAACCCAAGAAGAAATATTTTTAGAAAAATATTTTACAAGTTGTAAACATCCAAATTCTTCAAGAATAATGTTTTCAAATAAATAACCACACTTTAAAGGGTAACTAAGTCTACTAAACACACTAGTAAGTTACTACAAATTTTTATAAACTTTCAAGTTCATGAAGTAGTGATTAATGCTTGATTTATGGCACTTGGTAAGTATTGTTTGGGTTGTTGTTGATTGTGGTGATTTATAAAAGAAAATGATATGCTTTGAAAGCATGGAAACCTCCATTTTTAAGGGGAAATTATGGCAAAATTTTTCTAGGAATTAAACACTTAGAAAAATATTTTTAAACAAATATTTACAAGTATATTTTAACCATGATTTTTCATATAAAGTTTCCATAATATTTGTTACAAAAATTACAAACTATTGGAGGTTGGTTTTTGATAATAAAAGTGACTAAATCTGTATTTAGGAGAATATATTTAGATGTCACCATGTGTGTGATTATTTGTATATTATGTGTATTAGTTATATTATTTAATGGCTTAAAATAATATAACTCACCAAAATACCAAAAATTACAATACAAAGTATTACCAAAATTCCAAGAAATGAATATACAATTTATACCCAAAATTGGAGAAAACGAACAAGGAATATAACTTACATAAATATTCCGGAATTAAATTCATAAGTATATTTTGGGTAAATGGTATTTTGGACACCAAGAGAATAAAAAATATGATTTTTATAATTGTTACAAAAATATATCATATTTTTGACAAGAGAAAATATATTATTTTTGAGTGAGGAAAAATATATATGTTTTCTTGAAATTATTAGAGGATATATTATTTTTGGGAGAAAATATATATTTTCTCAAACAAATTTAGAATACATTATTTTTGAGTGAAAAATAGATTTATATATAATTTATAAGTTAAACTTGAAAATATATTATTTTTGAGGTTTAAATGAAAATACAATTATTTTTGCGAAAGGAAAAATTATAAATAATTTTTCTATGTAAGTTTTCTTAAAATATATATATTTTGAGAATATATATTTTTATTAGAAATATTTTTCCAGAAAAGTTAATACAAAAATTAAGTATAAGAATACTTAATAAACACAATAAGAATACGTATCCTCGTACGTACAAATATACACCGGAATACGCCACCGATACTTGGCAAAAATATACAAGTTTAAGAATACGAGTATGAATACACCTATCCTTGGGAAGTTATACATGTACAAATACATAAATGTGCCAAGTTAAAATATATTATTTTAACAATTATTCCTAAATTTAATAAATATAATTTAAGTTAAAATATTTATTATTTTAACAAATAATTATATACCTTGGAATAATATCCATGACACAAGGCAATGTAACCCAAAGACACTAATTAAGACTAAGTTAAGGTACGACCCACCCGTCTAATAAACCGTAGTACGTTTGTAGGTAGTCGTACACACTAGAAGAAGCTTTGGGTTGTTTGATCGAAGACGCAAGACTGTGAGTTCATGTCCCCCTTTTCTTTTAACTGTTTTCAGTTTTATAACTTCGGGGGTGAAATACATGTTGCAAATATTTTAATGATTACAAATGGTATGGTTAGCTAAGGAATGAACTGTTAGATCATGTGAATGGGTAGGCGCACACTTAAGACCATTAATCCTCATAGTAGGACCAAGGGACATGAGTGATAGATCTATTTGGGTGTAGCGAGCCCCACCCATGAGGATCGGGATTTGGCCCATGAGGTGACTATGTCTTCTAGCCGGAAGCCCGGTACAAAATCTGCTAGGTTTGAGCCTTCCCACGCCGTTGCACACATGTTAATAGCCTTGCAAACCATTAATTGATATGTTTCCTTGTTGCTTTCATACCAGTTTACCAATACAAACATACCTACAATGATTTCAAGGTTTATTCATGCACACATACAAAACACATGAACTCGCTTAACTTTTGTTGATGTTTTCAAACTACATGTATTTCAGGGAATTGAGATGGATCTGGCGGGCGTTGGAAGTTTCCCAGTGTTGTCTGAAATAAAAGATGTCATCGGGTGTCTAAGGGTTTGGATTGTGTATCTTATCCTGGATAAGAAAAATAGTTAAAAGCCTGGTTTTTAATAGTGTCTTTTGTCAAGTCCTTATGGAACTTTAAACAAATTCGAATGGTTTGTAATATGAATTTGAAGTCTGTGTTTGGGATTTGAAACAATATTGTTTGTAATGTTTTAAAACTAACTAATGGATGATCATCTTGGTTTTATCATATAGTTGTTTGTTATGGTTGAATGCAATGATATTAAGCAAGTCACACATAATCACGCTTCCGCAAAAGTCAGGGTGTGACAGTTTGGTATCAGAGCTTCGATTGTAGCGAACTAGGATTCTTTCTCGAGTCTGGACTACAATCATTAGGGCTCTCACAAAAATACTTTTACAACATGTTTTCATTGCATACATGAAACGCCCAGATCCATGGAACAAACGTTTTACAAAAAGTAAAGACAAGAAACACGATTGCAAGGTCACGTTGGTAGTTTAGTCTGGGGTAGACTAGGAAAGATAGAAAAGGTTCATGAAGGATACTGTGACTACTTGATTGAGTGATAACTGTCTTAATTGCATACTAAGTGATAGTGGTTAATATATGTGCACATGTTATGATTGTTATGTTACAGGCATCATGTCTTCTTCAGAGAGCGGATTATTAGACGCTGATGAACCTATGGCCATCGTCTCAGATGATGAGATTGCACCTAAGCTAGAGATACTTATGTCAGACACTGAGAGTGATCCTGACATGCTATCTGATGACGAGGACGACTTCCAGCCGTTCGCGTTGCCCGGCTTTGGCGATGATTTACCCCATACTGATGGTTTCCCTGATGAGGATCCTTTAGTCATTCCTGTTCCAGTCCATGATCACATCATCATTGGTTATCCCGATGGTGAGCACATCGTGGCTCCGATCCTCGATCCTGTTCCTCTCGTGGCCATTCCTCCCGAGGACTGGCCTTTCGACAATTTGTTTGATGACGATATCGATCTGTTTATTGATGGTCCTCAAGTCGATGCCCAGGGTGATGGAGAGATAGATGAGGATGTTGTAGCTGTTCCACCTCTTGAGATTCTTGTCATTGAGATATCCTCTGATTCTAGTTTACATTCTCTCTCAGACTCCTTTGAGTCTATGACATCTTCAGCTTTACAGGTGCTCGGATTACAGCGTTACGCTACTGATTCTAATGATGACACTGCTATGCCAGCTACACCATCTCCTCCACATGACCCCGAGCCAGACCCTGTTCAATTTGACCAGCCGGATGTTGCACCTGTTGATCCTGAGCCGATGCCTGATCTTGACCCTATCCCTTTTGGTTTACCAGACATTGCACCTCTCATTCTTGATCCAGTTCCTGCACCTGTTGATCTTCCAGTTGTAGAGCCATTTATTCCTCGACCCGCACCCGCTGATGTCGCTCCTCTCCCTCTTGTAGAGTCCGATGTCCATCGCACCGACTTACCGATCATTTTCTTACTGGACATCCCTGCACCCCGTCCAGGGGAAGGTACTTGAGGCCAACATCCTAGTTACGATCCTTTTGCTTCAGCAGCTTTTCCTCAGGTTCCTCAGTCTGCACCGTTTGCTCCCTTCACTTCTTCACCGCTTGATGAGGCACTTCGATGGTTCCCACCATACTCTATACCGATTTCAGACCCCTATCATCCCTCTGCTATACACGTGGTGAGTTACTTTTATCGCTTCAGCTTCAGTTTGAGGTTTTGAGTCGAAGGGTTTTGGAGCTTGAGTTGACTCCACGTTCCCCACCTAGTCCCTGCCAGTCTACTGTTGTTCCCCCACATTCATCACCATCTCCTTTTATCCACCTGCTCCTCTTACTCCTTTTCCAGGTTTTGATGCGCGTTTCCTTACTATCGACCAGCAGATCAGTTACTTAATTCATCGTGTATACAAGCTCGAGGAGGAGCTTGCGCATGTTCGCAGCTTGCTTTTCTTCCCTCCTCCTCCTCCACCATCAGCATAGTTGGTTTTTGGTTTTATGCAGATTGCATTACTTTTGGTGAGAGCACCACTATTGAGACGAGATTGTGAAGACCACTTTTTGACCATGTGATTTTGTATATTGATAGACTTATTAGACAAGGGTAGTGTGACCCTGTGTCCCTTTTGATGAGAAACACTTTATAAACAATGTAACTGTGGTCGATGATTAATGAAAGCTCAATCGTCATGTTCTCATTAAACACTTTGTTGATTTACATGCTTGTGCTATGATTGTGGGGGAGAATGTGACAACCCTCACTAAACCAGGTATCCGTACGACTTAATTAATAATTAATTATTGCTTAATTACTGTGCTTGCTTGAACTTGTGAATAAACTGCTACGTGAATACTGATACATGTACTTACTTGCATCATACTTTACTTACCGTCACTACATTATTTACATGCTGAACCTTAGTGACAAACATGATGCACAAAAGCACAGTAGCACAATAAACGGATAACCTATTTGACATGCTGATAAAGCCAGCATCAGGCAAACACTGCCTCTAAGGCCTGTATGAGCCAGAAATATTTTGCTACACTAGTGGTGAGTGTAGGGATACAAGGGTTGTAGAACTGCGTCTCTAGGAATAAGTTACAATGACTGGATGTGCCTAAAACGTACTCTAAGTACAAAATTCAGCACTTTACATAATAATTCAGCTTTTAGCTAACTAATAAAGTGCCAAAACATGAGAAAAATATTACTAGACACTTTTCAAAGTGTCAGAAATAAGTTGTGTCACCAAAAAGGGGTATTAACAACACTTTAAGCTTTGTTAAGCACTTTAACGGATTACTATCCAACCAAATAACCGGACTATACCCGGAACATGAAAATATTGTCATTTTCATTAATTATCTTTTTCTGAGCCAGTTAGGGTCCCTGAGTACCCTAACACCCACTGTAACGCGTGACACACTAATAACTGGGTTAAACACTTAACTAACTTGGTTTAACCTAACTAATACCTAACAAACTAGTTGGAATCGGACCAAGACCCCCCCCCCCTCTCTAACCGTCCCCAACTAGGAGGGGACACCCCTTGTCCTCTAAATTATTATTATAATCCTCTTGCCTAATATCTAGCTTACATATGATCTATTGGGTAATACTCTTGTTAATTGTCTATAAGTTAGATGCAAGACACAACATAACACACACACTTAACAACATCACACAAACACTCCTCTCTCTCTCTCTTTGGCTCTCAGCCGAACCCACACATCCATCCATTTTCGAGTTTAGTTCATCACATTCCAAGTATCTACAAGTGTTAAGGGTCGCATATAAGGAGTCTTGGTGCAAACGGAAGGCGAAGGACCTCTCTACTTTGCTTTTATCCACGCGTTTTTCGCATAGATTCTTCCCTAGCCTCGAGCTAGTGGTATGTTGCTTAAATCACCTTCTTGAACTATTCTAATGTGGTTAAAACGATATATGACGGTTAAAACTCGATAACTTACAAGATGAAGCATAAAAGTCTACTTAAAACACTAAAATGGTGGTTAAAAGCTCTTAAGTTGTGTAAATGTTGTAGTATTTGATTTGTGTGATTATTTGGACCCGATCTATGTTGTGGTAGCTCAGATCATCATTTAACCCGGTTTAGTCACGATCTTGGATTATGACATAAAGCTTGTTTAAGTATAACAAGGGTTAGAAGATGAAACTCTACCACACAAGAATCATGAACTTGTGTAAAAGTGTTTTAGTTTGTACAATAGTGTTTAAAACTAGTAGATCTACGTATCTACAAGCGGTATTTTCAAAGGACCATGTGTCAAGAGAAAACATACTTTAAAAGACGGATCTTACACTAACAAGAATGGTTTTTAGAACACACAAGTGTGTAAACACTTGTGTAACACCAGTTTCGACAAAATAACTATTTTTGAAAAAGATGATGAGAAGTTGTAAAGACGAAACTTCCATAAAAACGAGGTTTTTACAAAATCGGATTGTTTTATATAAAGATCCACTAAAAGTAATGAGATTTACTTCACAGTTTGGATAAATCACAAGTTCATGAAATTTATGCGATTTATATACATATTTTGACTAGTTTGTGATTTGAACATTGTTTTGGTTGAATGAGAACATTGTTGGTTGAGTTGTAAAAGAAAATAATACGCTTGAAAGCGTGGCCACCTCCAGTTACAGAGGAAACTCTGGCGAAATTTTTCCAAAAGCCTAACACTTAGAAATATTTTCACTATAAGTGTTAGAACTACATTTTGACTTGTTTTCAAAATATAAGTTTCGCCACGACTATATTTACAAAACATCGGAGGTGGGATTTTCACAAAATGAAACGTGATACATAAATATATTTAGTATATATTTTTCACAACATCACTTGTATAAGTGTTTATGATTATTTTGTGAACTACATAAATATTATTTTTAGGGTAAAAATAATATTACTAAGTATTATTTTGGGAAAATCACATGTATTAAAATATAATATTTTTGGGAAGAATATTTATATTTTGGAGTTAGGAAATAAAATATATTAAGTGAGACTTAATAGTGTAATCCGAATGTTACGAACACACATGTAATAAATCCCCCATCCTTGGGAAGGAGAATAACTACCAAGTATACAGAATGTAAACACGAAATAGTTGCCTAACTATTTCCCAAAAACTTAAACCATAAAGCTAAGGCACGGCCATCCGTCTAATAGAATTAGTACGTGTAGGTCGTCATACAGCTGATTGATTTGGAGGCATACTTGGTAGAGACGCACCACTGTGAGTTCATGTCCCCATTTTCTCTAACTATTTTCAGTTTTCTTAACTACGGGGGTGAAATACATGTTACTTTGATTTCAAGTACTATATACATGGTATGGTTAGCGTAAGAAGGTTTACTACTTAGATCATGTGAGTGGGTAGGAGCAATATGAGGCCATTAGTCCTCATAACGGGACCGAGGGACAGGAGCGGTAGATCTATCTGGGTGTAGCGAGCCCAGCCCCAGGCCAAACTAGAAACGGACCTTGGGGTGACTTTGTCCACATACTAATGCCGTGGCGAAATCTGCTAGGTTTGAGTCTCCCTATTTGCACTTCACATATATCAGTGGCCTTGCAAACCATTGGTGATCTCAATTCCCTTATTTGCTACATACCAAGACTATTTTCATACTCACAAAGGTTTACTTACTCACTTACACATGAACTCGCTCAACATTATTGTTGATTTTTCAACTCACATGTATTTCAGGAAATTAAAGATCTGGCGCGGTATGTTATGTTTTCCCGCTGCATATGGGTTCCGAGGTCATCTGGGTTTAGGAAATGTGACTTTTTCCTGGACGAGTCACAAATCTTAAACTGCGTTTATTTCATGTTGATGTTTATGTTTTTCAAGACAATGTTTTATGTTATGATGTTGTAAGTCTCTAAGACAATGGTATGTTACTCTGGTTTTAAAACTTAATCAAATGGATGATCTTGCATGATTTTATTTCATATAGCTTTGTTATGATTAAGCTATGGTATTAAGAAGTCACACCAAAATTAACCACGCTTCCGCAAAGCGAGGGTGTGACAGCTTGGTATCAGAGCTCTGATCATAGCGAACTAGGATTCTTTCTCGAGTCTAGACTATGATCACTAGGGCTCTCACGAAAACATTTTTACTGCATACCACTTAAGTCCAGATCCAAAACTTTTCATAAACAAATGTTGAGCACATTTTATTATTTATAGGCTCAGTCTAGAAAGGCTGAGGCTCGGTCTGAGAGGCCGAGGCTCGGTCTGAGAGATCGAGGTAGATGGCTAGTGGGACTAGGAGAATTGGCTAGTGGGACTAGGAAGAGCAGTCTGAGAGGCTGGGAGAATTGGCTAGTGGGACTAGGAGAAATTGGCTAGTGGGACTAGGAAGAGCAGTCTGAGAGGCTGGGAGAGTTGGCTAGTGGGACTAGGAGAAATTGGCTAGTGGGACTAGGAAGAGCAGTCTGAGAGCTGGGAGGCTAGTGGGACTAGGAGAACTATTTGATTGCTTACTTGGCAACTTATGTGATTATCTGATTGTATAATTGACTGTTTGTGCATGTTTGTGGTTATGTTACAGACACCATGGACACCTCTGGCACTGGTGATTCAGACACCACAGGACCTAGACCTATAGTATCGGACGACCTAGAGTCTTCTGAGCGCGAGGTTCACACATCCGACGTTACTAGCACGGACGAGGATGATTTCCAGCCCTTTGCTTTACCTGATGGTGCTGATGAGCTCGCTGATGGCCCTTTGACCGGGGACCTACCGTTAGTGGAGATCCCTGCTCCCATACCGCTTGCTTCATATCCTGCTTACGATTTGCTTCTCGACGCCGACGATGACGACGACGTCGATCTTTTTGATGACGAGCCATAGAGGATGAGGTCCAGGGCGAGGCCCTTCTTGCTGCTGGTGATCTTTTGTTGATCGCAGATGCTCCCGCAGAGGAGTCACCTGCTCACTCTCCGGTCCCAGACTCTTTCGAGTCTGTGGCTTCCGTACCTTCACACACTCAGAGTGCGCAACACTTTTCTCATGGATCAGATCCCGACCAGGCATCCTCTGTTGCCCCTATTCCTAGCTTTGCTTTCGACCATGATGATATGGAGGATTCCGATCCTGACTTTCCCCCAGGATTCGACCCAGATGAGGATATAGAGTTTATACCCATGGATCAGCCTATGGAGGATCCAGTCGACCCAGTTGATCCCATCGACCCTGATTTTGATTTTGAGATGGCCTTTGATGAGCCCGAGCAGCCACTAGACCCTGCTCCTGACCCAGTACTTGAGCATGACCCAGTTCATGCTGACGCACCTATTTTTGAGCCTGTCATTGCTGACCCACCTATTGATGATCACCCTGTAGATGCTCCATTGTTGGAGGGCGATCATGTCTTTGCTGCTGATCATGTTGATCCCCCACTCATTGCTGATGCACCAGTTGACCCTCTTGTTGTACCTCACCATGATCCTATGCCAGCCCAGTTTGATCGTGCGCTTTTTGAGGCACGGATCGACCCCCGAGACGAGCACGCCCAGTGTGGGTGGATTCCTGCTGATGACGAGGTTCCACCTATTCCTCCTCAGATCCCTAATACCCGTCACATTGATACATCTTTTTCATTTCCTCAGATTACACCTCCAGCACGAGCTGGAGAAGGTTCTTCGGCTCACCCTTTTGGACATGTACCGGTATCTATCTCTGCTATACCACCGCCTGCTACTTTTCCCACTGTTTCTCCATTTCATGTGGCACCTTTTGATCCCACAAGTGAGCCGTTCCTTTGGGCACCACACTCTGCTATGCCACCGACTGACCCCTACCATTCTTTCCACATGGGGTATACTATTGAGGACGTTTTGATGTCTTTTGTCTCCCAGCACGAGGCACACACACATCGCATTCAGGAGCTTGAGAGAGCTCAGCCGCCTCCATGTCCGTGCCAGGGTCAGACCCACTCTCCGTTGCAGCCCTCTCGACCTGTACCACCAGACTATGCTGCACGCCTTTTTGCCCTGGAGCAGCAGGTTGCTTCATTCTTACGCACCCAAAGAGCCATGGAGGAGGACTGGCTCCATTTGCGCCGCTTGTTTTACACTCACTTTCCCCCTCCCCCACCGCCATCCGTGTAGAGCTCTTCAGTACCGTATAGGTAGACATTGGTGAGAAGACGGCGAATGCTTTTGACTGCACAGCATTTTCGGAGACTACATTTTGATTCTGACTTTTGTTGACATGTATTCGATGTACGGACACTGATTTGATATAGTTTTTGGACTAGGGTGATGTAGCCCTTAGTCGATTGACGTTGGATGACACTGTGATGTACTTGTACGCTTACTATGTGGTCTCAATATATGGCAATCGCAGTATTCTCATCATATTTGATGCTTGATTTGGTTATTGGTATTTTAGGACATGGGATGTTGTGTGATTGATGTTTGTGACATGGGATGTTGTGTGATTGATATGATTATAACATGAGATGTTATGTACTATTACTATCGTTATATACATACGCTAAATTATGACCTGACTTATGTATTATAACTATGGCCTGACCGACGTAAACACATCTTTTAGAAGATGCCGCCGAGACGGGAGACACACATGCCTACCAATGAGGCAGAACTCCAGCAAATTATCGCTGCTGCCATCGCACAATACGCCGCCTCTCAAGGAGGGACTAGTGGAAGCAACTCTGGCAACACTGGCAATAACAATAATCCACCTCATGGTAATACTAAGTCATTTAGACATACCATGACCTAATTGGATATCTTTAGCAATGATGCTAATGCCAACCGTATGTTCTAACGTATGTGCAGGATGCACCTACAAGCAGTTTCTAGACTGCAAACCGGTCAACTTTGATGGCACAGGAGGTGCTGTCGCCTTTGTTCGTTGGGCCGAGAAAACTGAATCTGTTCTTCGCATGAGTAAATGCGCACTAGATCAGCAAGTCACCTATATCTCAGGGCTATTCTTGGATGGAGCCCTCTCTTGGTGGAATTTGCAAGTACAGACACTTGGTGAAGCTGCTGCCTACGCGCTAACCTGGACCGAACTGAAGGAACTTATGCGCAAAAAATACTGCTCTCGCGCGGAAATCCAAAGATTGGAAACCGAGTTCTGGCATTTGAAAATGGACGGTCCGAAGATCGCAGAATACGTTCAAAGGTTCCATGACTTATCGCATGTGGTACCCTACATGGTCACTCCGGTGTTTAAGCGGATTGAACGTTTCATTTGGGGATTAGCTCCTCAAATCATAAGCATGGTGACCTCATCAAAACCTGCGACCATTACTGAGGCAATCGATCTGAGCGTGGCTCTCACAGAGGAGGCCATTCGCCTGAACAAGTTTGATGATGCTGAGCTTAAGAAGAAAGAGACTCACGTCGAGTCATCAGGAGGTAACAAACGGAAGTTCTCAAACTTCAAGCATGGCGCCAGTGTGGCGGTTAAGAAAGGAGGACCAGGCACGCCAGCTCAGGTTACAGCTGGTAGTGGAAAGAAAGGAAAAGGATATCAGGGCACCTAGCCCAAGTGTAATACTTGTCAACGCCACCATACTGGCCATTGTAGTGTGAAAGTATGCGAAGCATGTGGAAAGCCGGGCCACTTGAAGGATTCTTGTTGGGCTAGTGCCGGCCGGGGAGGCAAAGGAGGATTTGGGAATAGGAATAATAATCGTGGTGGTAATCGCCCACAAGGAAACAACGGAGGAAACGGGAATCGAGGCAACTTTGCGAACCAAGCGGGTAATGCGAACCAAAACATCAACCAAGCTGGAAATGGAGGTGGAAACGGGCAAAGACTTGGATGCTTTAACTGCGGTGATATTGGGCATTTTAAGAAGAACTGCCCAGAGTTGAACCAAGACCGTGGAAGAGTGTTCCAAATCGAAGCAAGGGAAGCGCGCCAGGACCCCAATGTCGTTACGGGTACGTTCCCTGTAAACCAGCGCTATGCATCCATTTTATTTGATACTGGTGCCGATTATAGCTTCTTGTCGTTAGAATTTAAGAATATGCTTGGTTTAGCCTCTAATAAGTTAGATATTCCCTACTCAATCGAATTGGCCAATGGGAAGTTAGTAGAAGCCAATGAAGTTATCAGAGGTTGTGTGATCGAATTGGAAGAGCGTGAGTTTGCTCTGGATCTACTACCAGTCCAATTGGGAAGCTTTGACGTGGTGGTAGGAATGGATTGGTTATCAGGCAACAAGGCTGAGATAGTTTGTCACGAAAAGGTCGTTCGTATCCCAACCGAAGATGGCGAAACAATTGTGGTTCACGGAGAGAAGCGTGATACGCCGTTAAGAATTATCAGCTGCCTGAAAGCGCGAAAGTGTTTGCAAAAGGGGTGTGTTGCCTTCCTGGCACACATTGTGGATAAGAAGGCTGCTGAGCCAAGAATCGAAGACATCCCTGTCGTGAGGGAATATCCAGAAGTCTTCCCAGAAGACTTACCTGGACTGCCACCTCAGAGGCAAGTAGAGTTTCACATTGACTTAGCTCCAGGCGCCGCGCCTGTGGCTAAGGCACCATATAGACTTGCTCCGTCTGAGATACAGGAACTGTCGACACAACTTCAAGAGTTGTTAGACAAGGGTTTTATCCGACCAAGCTTCTCGCCTTGGGGAGCTCCGGTCCTGTTTGTCAAGAAAAAGGACGGTAGTTTTCGTATGTGCATCGACTACCGGGAGCTGAACAAGCTGACGATCAAGAATAGATACCCTCTGCCAAGAATCGATGATCTGTTTGATCAACTGCAAGGCTCAAGCTTTTATTCAAAGATCGATCTTCGATTTGGATACCATCAGTTAAGGATACAAGAGGAGAGTATCCCAAAGACAGCCTTCAGAACTCGTTATGGACACTACGAGTTCCTTGTTATGCCGTTTGGTTTGACAAACACACCTGCAGTCTTTATGGACTTGATGAATAGAGTTTGCAAGCCGTACTTGGACAAGTTCGTGATTGTGTTCATCGAAGACATCTTGATTTATTCAAGAACAAAGGCCGAGCACGAACAACATCTAAGAGCTATTTTGGAGTTGCTGAAGAAGGATCAGTTGTATGCCAAATTCTCCAAGTGCGAATTTTGGCTACGTGAAGTTCAATTCCTTGGACACGTGGTAAATGGAGACGGAATCCACGTGGATCCAACAAAGATCGAAGCAATCAAGAATTGGGAAATGCCAAAGACGCCAACTGTGATTCGACAATTCTTGGGTTTGGCTGGCTACTATCGAAGGTTCATTGAGAATTTTTCAAAAATCGCTCAACCATTGACGCTCCTCACGCAGAAAGATAAGAAGTTTGATTGGGGAATCAAACAGGAAGAAGCGTTCCAGATATTGAAGGATAAGCTCTGCAATGCGCCAATCTTGGCACTACCGGAAGGTACAGATGATTTTGTGGTATACTGTGACGCTTCGCGTCAAGGATTGGGTTGTGTGTTGATGCAACGCCAAAAGGTTATTGCTTACGCATCGCGTTAACTGAAAGTGCACGAGAAGAACTATACCACACATGATTTGGAACTTGGCGCAGTGGTATTTGCATTAAATATCTGGAGGCACTACCTTTATGGTACAAAGTGTACAGTCTTTACAGATCACAAGAGCCTACAACACATATTCAACCAGAAGGAGTTGAATATGAGACAGAGACGATGGGTTGAGTTGCTAAACGATTACGACTGCGAGATAAAGTACCATCCAGGGAAGGCGAATGTAGTCGCCGATGCCCTAAGTCGAAAGGAGAGGATTAAGCCCATAAGGGTTAGGGCTTTAGAAATGATTATCCGAACCGATCTTTCCTTGCGCATTCGTGCCGCGCAGAAAGAAGCTCTCAAGGAAGGAAACCTTGAAGAAGAATATCTCCGTGGGATGGAGAAACTGCTGGTACCAAACGAGGAAGGAACGTTATGTTTTGAGAAAAGGATTTGGGTTCCTTTGTTTGGAGGTTTAAGGAAGGTTATTTTCGATGAAGCTCACAAGTCGCGGTACTCTATCCACCGTGGAGCGGATAAGATGTACCAGGATCTCAAAGATTATTATTGGTGGCCTAGGATGAAAGGCGATGTTGCTGTTTATGTGGGCAAATGTTTAACGTGTGCTAAGGTTAAAGCCGAATACCAGAAGCCTTCAGGACTTCTGCAACAACCTGAGATTCCCAAGTGGAAATGGGAACAAATCTCAATGGATTTTATTACGAAGCTGCCAAGAACGCCGAGAGGCCATGACACTATTTGGGTAATAGTGGATCGATTAACGAAGTCAGCACACTTCTTACCTATCAGAGAGAAGGATAATACGAGCAAGTTGGCCGAAATTTACATGAGAGAGATCGTTACGCGCCATGGAGTACCTCTCTCAATCATCTCTGATAGAGACGGAAGGTTTGTGTTAAGGATATGGCAATCCTTCCAAGAAGCCTTTGGCTCACAATTGAATCTGAGCACTGCGTTTCATCCGTAAACTGACGGTCAAAGCGAGCGGACGATACAGACTTTGGAAGACATGCTGAGAGCATGTGTTATGGATTTGGGCGGTAGCTGGGATAAGCATTTGCCTTTGGTCGAATTTTCATACAACAACAGCTACCACACCAGTATTGGTGTCGCGCCATTTGAAGCCCTTTACGGACGCAAGTGCCGATCACCCTTATGTTGGGCTGACGCAGGTGATAGGCAGCTTGCTGGTCCCGAAATCGTCCAAGAGACGACAGACAAGATCGCGCAGATTCTAAAACGCATCGAAGCCGCTCGCCACAGGCAGAAAGCCTATGCAGGTCCAAACCGGAAACATGTGGAATTTCAAGTGGGAGAAATGGTGTTATTGAAAGTTTCGCCCTGGAAGGGTGTGGCACGCTTCGGAAAGCGTGGGAAGTTAAATCCGCGCTACATTGGTCCTTTCAGAATTCTGGAAAGAATAGGACTAGTAGCATACAAGTTGGACCTACCTGCTGAACTCCATTCAGTCCACGATACATTTGATGTATCCAACCTGAAGAAGAGTCCAACTCAAGATGACATTGCCATTCCCATCGACGAGATTCATGTTGACGACACGCTCCATTTCGTTGAAGAACCGGTTGAGGTTACGGATTGGAAAGTAAACAAGACCCGCCGGAGCAGTGTCAAGCTCGTCAAAGTTCGTTGGAATGCCAGACACGGTCCTGAGTACACCTGGGAGCGTGAGGACCGGATGAAAGAGAAATACCCCCACCTTTTTCCTAAGAACCCTGCATCTACAAGCAGAACTTAAATTTCGGGATGAAATTTATTTAACGGGGGGAGAATGTGACAACGCTCACTAAACCAGGTATCCGTACGACTTAATTAATAATTAATTATTGCTTAATTACTGTGCTTGCTTGAACTTGTGAATAAACTGCTACGTGAATACTGATACATGTACTTACTTGCATCATACTTTACTTACCGTCACTACATTATTTACATGCTGAACCTTAGTGACAAACATGATGCACAAAAGCACAGTAGCACAATAAACGGATAACCTATTTGACATGCTGATAAAGCCAGCATCAGGCAAACACTGCCTCTAAGGCCTGTATGAGCCAGAAATATTTTGCTACACTAGTGGTGAGTGTAGGGATACAAGGGTTGTAGAACTGCGTCTCTAGGAATAAGTTACAATGACTGGATGTGCCTAAAACGTACTCTAAGTACAAAATTCAGCACTTTACATAATATTTCAGCTTTTAGCTAACTAATAAAGTGCCAAAACATGAGAAAAATATTACTAGACACTTTCCAAAGTGTCAGAAATAAGTTGTGTCACCAAAAAGGGGTATTAACAACACTTTAAGCTTTGTTAAGCACTTTAACGGATTACTATCCAACCAAACAACCGGACTATACCCGGAACATGAAAATATTGTCATTTTCATTAATTATCTTTTTCTAAGCCAGTTAGGGTCCCTGAGTACCCTAACACCCACTGTAACGCGTGACACACTAATAACTGGGTTAAACACTTAACTAACTTGGTTTAACCTAACTAATACCTAACTAACTAGTTGGAATCGGACCAAGACCCCCCCCCCCCTCTCTAACCGTCCCCAACTAGGAGGGGACACCCCTTGTCCTCTAAATTATTATTATAATCCTCTTGCCTAATATCTAGCTTACATATGATCTATTGGGTAATACTCTTGTTAATTGTCTATAAGTTAGATGCAAGACACAACATAACACACACACTTAACAACATCACACAAACACTCCTCTCTCTCTCTCTTTGGCTCTCGGCCGAACCCACACCCACACATCCATCCATTTTCGAGTTTAGTTCATCACATTCCAAGTATCTACAAGTGTTAAGGGTCGCATATAAGGAGTCTTGGTGCAAACGGAAGGCGAAGGACCTCTCTACTTTGCTTTTATCCACGCGTTTTTCGCATAGATTCTTCCCTAGCCTCGAGCTAGTGGTATGTTGCTTAAATCACCTTCTTGAACTATTCTAATGTGGTTAAAACGATATATGACGGTTAAAACTCGATAACTTACAAGATGAAGCATAAAAGTCTACTTAAAACACTAAAATGGTGGTTAAAAGCTCTTAAGTTGTGTAAATGTTGTAGTATTTGATTTGTGTGATTATTTGGACCCGATCTATGTTGTGGTAGCTCGGATCATCATTTAACCCGGTTTAGTCACGATCTTGGATTATGACATAAAGCTTGTTTAAGTATAACAAGGGTTAGAAGATGAAACTCTACCACACAAGAATCATGAACTTGTGTAAAAGTGTTTTAGTTTGTACAGTAGTGTTTAAAACTAGTAGATCTACGTATCTACAAGCGGTATTTTCAAAGGACCACGTGTCAAGAGAAAACATACTTTAAAAGACGGATCTTACACTAACAAGAATGGTTTTTAGAACACACAAGTGTGTAAACACTTGTGTAACACCAGTTTCGACAAAATAACTATTTTTGAAAAAGATGATGAGAAGTTGTAAAGACGAAACTTCCATAAAAATGAGGTTTTTACAAAATCGGATTGTTTTATATAAAGATCCACTAAAAGTATTGAGATTTACTTCACAGTTTGGATAAATCACAAGTTCATGAAATTTATGCGATTTATATACATATTTTGACTAGTTTGTGATTTGAACATTGTTTTGGTTGAATGAGAGCATTGTTGGTTGAGTTGTAAAAGAAAATGATACGCTTGAAAGCGTGGCCACCTCCAGTTACAGAGGAAACTCTGGCGAAATTTTTCCAAAAGCCTAACACTTAGAAATATTTTCACTATAAGTGTTAGAACTACATTTTGACTTGTTTTCAAAATATAAGTTTCGCCACGACTATATTTACAAAACATCGGAGGTGGGATTTTCACAAAATGAAACGTGATACATAAATATATTTAGTATATATTTTTCACAACATCACTTGTATAAGTGTTTATGATTATTTTGTGAACTACATAAATATTATTTTTAGGGTAAAAATAATATTACTAAGTATTATTTTGGGAAAATCACATGTATTAAAATATAATATTTTTGGGAAGAATATTTATATTTTGGAGTTAGGAAATAAAATATATTAAGTGAGACTTAATAGTGTAATCCGAATGTTACGAACACACATGTAATAAATCCCCCATCCTTGGGAAGGAGAATAACTACCAAGTATACAGAATGTAAACACGAAATAGTTGCCTAACTATTTCCCAAAAACTTAAACCATAAAGCTAAGGCACGACCATCCGTCTAATAGAATTAGTACGTGTAGGTCGTCATACAGCTGATTGATTTGGAGGCATACTTGGTAGAGACGCACCACTGTGAGTTCATGTCCCCCTTTTCTCTAACTGTTTTCAGTTTTCTTAACTACGGGGGTGAAATACATGTTACTTTGATTTCAAGTACTATATACATGGTATGGTTAGCGTAAGGAGGTTTACTACTTAGATCATGTGAGTGGGTAGGAGCAATATGAGGCCATTAGTCCTCATAACGGGACCGAGGGACAGGAGCGGTAGATCTATCTGGGTGTAGCGAGCCCAGCCCCAGGCCAAACTAGAAACGGACCTTGGGGTGACTTTGTCCACATACTAATGCCGTGGCGAAATCTGCTAGGTTTGAGTCTCCCTATTTGCACTTCACATATATCAGTGGCCTTGCAAACCATTGGTGATCTCAATTCCCTTATTTGCTACATACCAAGACTATTTTCATACTCACAAAGGTTTACTTACTCACTTACACATGAACTCGCTCAACATTATTGTTGATTTTTCAACTCACATGTATTTCAGGAAATTAAAGATCTGGCGCGGTATGTTATGTTTTCCCGCTGCATATGGGTTCCGAGGTCATCCGGGTTTAGGAAATGTGACTTTTTCCTGGACGAGTCCCAAATCTTAAACTACGTTTATTTCATGTTGATGTTTATGTTTTTCAAGACAATGTTTTATGTTATGATGTTATAAGTCTCTAAGACAATGGTATGTTACTCTGGTTTTAAAACTTAATCAAATGGATGATCTTGCATGATTTTATTTCATATAGCTTTGTTATGATTAAGCTATGGTATTAAGAAGTCACACCAAAATTAACCACGCTTCCGCAAAGCCAGGGTGTGACAATGATTGTGTTGTTGTATGATTGCATGCTATGATGAATGCTATTATATATACATATTATTTATTTACTTAACAAATAAGACCTGACCCATCCGATCTTCTTCCTAGAAGAAAGATGCCGTCGTGAAGGAACACCGATACCAACAATCCTCTGCCGACGACCGAGGCTGAATTATAGGAACGCATCTCACAGGCCATCGCACACCACGAGGCCCTTTGCTTCGATCATAGCGGTGGTACCTCAGGGAATAACCCACCCAACAGTAATGTTTAAGTCACCTAAGACACATTACAATACGTTTGGACATTTCCAAATTGTGCTTTGCTAATGCTTTCTGTGAATGATGTTGCTTGTGTACAGGCTGTACCTATAAGCAGTTTTTGGACTGCAAGCCTCTAAACTTTGACGGCACTGGGGGTGCCGTAGCTTTTGTGAGACGGGTTGAGAAGACGGATTCTGTTCTGCGGATGAGTAAATGTACACCAGAGCATCAGGTCGCATACATTTCTGGACTGTTTCTAGATGGGGCTCTGTCATGGTGGAACCTTCAAGTTCAGACCCTAGGTGAGGCTGTATGCTCTGACATGGGATGAGTTGAAAGAGCCGATGCGAAAGAAGTATTATTCGAGGGCAGAAATCCAGAAGTTGGAAACTGAATTCTGGAATCTGAAAATGGATGGTCCTAAGGTGGATGAGTATGTGCAGAGATTCCATGATTTGTCTCGTGTTGTCCCCTACTTGGTAGAACCGGAGTTCAAGAGGATTGAACGTTTCATCTGGGGATTGGCACCTCAGATTCTCAGCATGGTAACTGCTTCTAAGCCTCCAACAATTACTGAGGCAATCGACTTGAGTGTGGCACTGACAGAGGAAGCCGTTAGATTGGGAAAGTTCTCAATTTCTGAGGCCAAGAAGAAAGAGACTAATGTAGAGTCGTCTGGAGAAAACAAAAGGAATTTTTCAAATTTCAAGAAGGGTACTAGGGCGAACAACAAAATCAATGCCAACAAGCGTAGGGACGCTAACCCGCCAGTTGAGGCACAAGCTGGCACTGCAAATGCTGAGAAAAAACGAAGAGGGTACATGGGCACCCTGCCCAAGTGTGATGTATGTCAGTTTCATCATGCCGGTCAGTGCATGTTTAGGAAGTGTGGTAACTGTGGAAGGAATTGTCACGGCCCCAGCCCCGGTTTGACCCGGTCAGGAGCCGCGGGACAGGAACCGTGGTATCAATGATGCGACAGCGGAAGATTTTTAACAGGATCATTTAAAACTTGAAAATGCCCGATTATTTTATTTCATAATTCGGGATAAAACCCCGTAATTTACAATAGAGGAATTTAACTAGGAAATTCCATGATTTATTTAAAACATGTTTATTCGTTTTAATTGAGCCACCTCTTCAAGCTTGTTAGTGCTCCGTAGCACGTTTTTCCTTGATTTACAGCAAGTCGCCTGAAACATGTTTTAAAAATATTTTGTCAGCGGGGAAATACTGGTGAGTCATTTAAGTTTATAAAATGACGCATTAGTTATCAATTACAGCATAAGAGCGATTACAATGGCTTCTATCTTATTTTTATCTTGCGCCGTGTCACCTGGTGACGATGGTCATACCACTATTGGGTCTTTCCCCAAGTAGTGACGATTATCACTGTTAGGATTTATTAGCCTAACCCGTGAGAAATTAGTAATGTACATAATACCCCACTAGCCAGTGATTAAGATAACCATGACTTAATCCCTGTAATTATAACATTTGAAAATGGAGTATTGTATAATACTTTTGATAAAAAGAGAATGACTCACATTGCAGATTTATACGGGCAGAGTTTAGCCTATTGTTTAGCCTTGTAACCTAATTTAAATAACATGCACACGAACTAGGTCAGTAACTAATACATCATTTACGATAACTCACGAGATAAAACCCTCACAACGAATGACAAAGTGCGATGCTTAAACATCCATCGAATTCACGATGAATGACAAAGCGTAACCCTAATGTGGGCAGTACTTAAACATCCATCGGGTAGTTTTAATCGATCGGACATTGAATCGTAGCAGCGATCGAGTTAATACCCTGTATCGTAACAGCGCCTAGCTATATTAATTGAAATTTCGACTTTGGAGCAGTATACTTTCGTTTTTGAAAGTTGATTTCGACACAGAATGAAAGCTCCTAAGCTAAGCTGTTTATAGGTGAAATTGGAGTCTGTCGCGGCCCGCGTGAACTTCCGGCCATTCTTTACACGGCCCGCGTGAAGGTCTAGTAGTAGATTAGGCCATCCGTGTCATGCGTAGGTGTGCCACGTGTGTGACACGTGGATCTGAACGCTTATCCGTTCAACCCTCACTTTGACGCGACCCGCGTAAGACTAAGCCAACTCTTACGCGGCCCGCCTGAAACTCAGAAACTTTGATTTCTTGGTTTTTTATGTACAATAAAGTTTCAGGGTCCAGGTTTTTTACTTATGGGTCAGTTTAGGACACTTTTGAGAGTCCTTACATCCTCCCCACCTTATTTAAAATCTCGTCCTCGAGATTTACTAAAATAAGTGAGGATACTTTCGCTTCATCTTCGATTCCAGCTCCCAAGTGTATTCGGGTCCTCTCTTTGAATTCCACTTGACTTTGACAAGTACTAACCTTTTGTGCTTGAGAAACTTAATCTTTCTGTCTTCTATCTGAAGAGGTTTCTCAACAAATTTTAACCTTTCGTTTACCTCTATCTCTTGAAGAGGTACTACCAGTGATTCGTCAGATAGACATTTCTTGAGGTTGGATACATGAAATACGTCATGTACTCCAGCTAACTCCTCTGGTAGTTGTAAGCGATAAGCAACTGGTCCTATACGTTGGATCACTGGGAATGGTCCTACGTATCTTGGACTTAGCTTTCCTTTCTTATCGAACCGAACTACTCCTTTCTAAGGAGAGACTTTTAATAGTACCTTGTCTCCAACTTGGAATTCTAATGGCTTCCGTCGATTGTCGGCAAAACTTTTCTGGCGATCTCGAGCCGTCTTTAGTCTTTCCTTGATTTGAGTAATCTTGTCGGTAGTTTCTTGCACAATCTCTGGACCTGATAATTGACTTTCTCCTATTTCTGCCCAACAAACGGGAGTTCCACACTTCCGTCCATACAATGCTTCGAATGGGGCAGCTTCGATACTTGAATGGTAACTATTGTTATAGGAGAATTCAATTAAAGGTAAATGGTTGTCCCAGTTCCCACCAAAATCTATCACACATGCCCTATGCATGTCTTCCAGGGTTTGGATCGTCCTTTCACTTTGTCCATCTGTTTGAGGATGGTATGCAGTACTTAATTTTAGTCGGGTTCCCATTGCTTCCTGGAAACTTGTCCAGAAATGGGAAGTGAAACGACTATCCCTGTCTGATATAATGGAGAGTGGGACTCCATGTAAGGATACTACTTTGTCTACATACAGCTTTGCCAATCTTTCCATGCTAAAGGTTTCTTTTATTGGTAGGAAATGAGCTGATTTGGTTAATCGATCTACAATTACCCAAATCGCGTTATTACCTTTTCTGGTTTTGGGTAACTTAGTAACAAAATCCATTGTTATGAGTTCCCATTTCCATACTGGCATTTCTAGTTGTTGTAGTAGACATGAAGGTTTCTGGTGTTCTGCCTTAACTTGTGAACAAGTAAGACACTTAGAAACATATCTAGCTATGTCCTTTTTCATTCCTATCCACCAGAAGTTATTTCTTAAATCTTGGTACATTTTATTGTTACCAGGATGCATGGTATACCTAGATTTATGAGCTTCTTCTAAAATCTTATCTCTTAATTCTCCTTGCTTAGGTACCCAAATTCTTTTCTTAAGAAATCTCCAAATTCCATCATTTCCTTGCTCTAATTCTATTATTCGTCCTTTCATTCCTTCAACATCATCCTTGATTGGTGTTTCTTGAATGCTTCTTAGTTGTTCATTTAAATCTAACTGTAGATTTAATCTAAGAGCACGAACTCGCTTTTGTTTTTCATGATACTTACGACTTAAAGCATCAGCAACTACGTTTGCTTTTCCTTCGTGATATTGAATATCACAGTTGTAGTCACTTAGGATTTCCATCCATCTTCTTTGCCTCATGTTTAATTCTTTTTGCCCAAAGATATATCTTAAGCTTTTATGGTCTGTATAGACAGTAAACTTACTTCCATACAGATAATGTCTCCAAATCTTAAAGGCAAAAATTATGGCTCCTAACTCTAAATCATGAGTCGTATAGTTTTCTTCATGCTTTTTCAATTGCCTTGATGCATATGCAATAACCTTCTTGCGTTGCATTAACACACATCCTAATCCTAGCTTTGAAGCATCACAATATACTTCAAAATCTTCTGTTCCTTTCGGTAAAGCTAGAATTGGAGCATTTGTTAGCTTTTGCTTCAAAATCTTAAAAGCTTCTTCTTGTTTAGGTCCCCATTCAAACTTAACTGCTTTACAGGTTAGCTTAGTTAATGGTACAACTATTTTGGAAAAATCCTTAATAAACCATCTATAATATCCGGCTAACCCTATAAAACTTCTGATTTCCATTGCTGATTGCGGAACCTTCCATTTGGTGATCGCTTCTATCTTAGCAGGATCTACTTGCACCAGAGTCAAATAATACTTTTGCATAAACGTCGTGAACTAGGAACGTACCATCTATCACATCAGGGATTAGTTCTGCTTCCTGAGTAGTCAACTGGAAGGCTCTTACGTTTTTCTTGGTAGCTCCTTTTGCAGGTTTGGCTTTGTTATCGGCTGGTTTGACCAGTTTTGGGCAGTCTGGTCTAATATGTCCAATTTCTCCACAGTTGTAGCAAACTGTTGCTTTCCACTTCCTGCAATCTTCTTCTTGATGCCCCGGAATTTTGTAGAAATTGCAATACCCTTTGCATCTTCCAAAATGTTTTCTTTTGCAGGCATTGCAAAATGGAACAGTGGAAGATTGCCCAATCCCTTTTCTTTTGAAATTACTTCGGTTACCCATACGAAATCCCTGGGTAATCTTTTGGGCT
Source organism: Helianthus tuberosus (assembly GCA_030545235.1). Taxonomy (NCBI): domain Eukaryota; kingdom Viridiplantae; phylum Streptophyta; class Magnoliopsida; order Asterales; family Asteraceae; genus Helianthus; species Helianthus tuberosus. Next base: position 119,582,209 of record CM060410.1, on the reverse strand, counting down.
ACTTCCTTTTTCCGGGTTTCTTTTCTTGTGCATACTAGTTCGTCAGTCAGAGTGTTGGCTAATTCCACCGCATCATCGATTGTGCGGGGTCTCGCAGCTTTGACAATATTACGGATCTCGCTGATTAAACCCCAAATGTAGCGAGAAATAAGTACCGGTTCTGGCGAAGCCAGGGTTGGTACCACTCTAGCGTATTCGAAGAATGTCGAAGTAAACCCTCGACAATCTACAACTATCATTTGGTGATTCAGGAACTTATTCGTCATTTATTCCTTTTCGTATTCGGGACAAAATTTTCTTTCTACAAGACTTTTAAATTCTTCCCAGTTCATAGCATACACCACATTTCTTCCTTTAGCTTGTAGAACCGTATTCCACCATTCTAGCACCCCTTCTTTAAAAAGATGTGACGCGTACATGACCTTGTCTTCTTCGGCGCATTTACTTATCATAATTACCGCCTCGGTTTTCTCTAACCAACGCAGTGCAGCAGTTACCCCTTCGTTACCTGCAAAATCAACCAGTTTACAAGCAAGAAACTCCTTGTAAGTGCAACCAGGTGTTGCAACTTTCATTTTCTTAAGGAGTGGGGCTTGCATCCCTTCGTTGTCGTTATTAATATGATTTCCACCTCCATTTACACTATTACTAAAATTATCATCGTTTGTACGTTTGCTAGGAATAATTTGTTGAGGTGCAATTCGATTTCGAACAGCAGCAAGGATGGCTGGAATAGCATTGGCTATTCCCTGAGCAATGATATTCTCGATATCTTGCCTATTCAAAAATTGATCCTCCTGATTTTGCTCAGATTGATTTACTTCATTAACTGGTTCATTACCAGTGTTTGCCATCTGGTAATTAATTTATATTAGCATAAAATAATTAATAACCAAATATAACAAAATAATTGCACATAATCATGTCAATACTTATAATCAAAATTGTCGATTTCTCGACTTCCATTTTTATATATTATATTATGCATCCGCGCATACTGTTATCTTACAAAAGTTTTATTTTTAGGTTATTATACATACTTATATTTTTATTACTATTATTATTATTATTATTATTATTATTATTATTATTATTATTATACAAACATAACTTCACAACCATACTATCCCTAGTCCGCTGGCATTTCAAAAGCGATGTTCCCTCTCGTCGTACTTCCAGGAGATTTGTTCTCCTATCTCCCGGATCCTATTCCCGGCATCCATTAATTCCTCGCCAAAATGACGGCGTTCAGCTAAGTTTTCATTACTCATTGGTAGGTTTGGCGCAGGTTTTGGGTCGAACTGAGGGAAAAAGGTATAAGGATTATTTAGAAGGTTTTGAAACTGCCAGTCGTTGGTCCACCATTCGTCCATTTCTCCTCGAGGTTAGGTGTGAATCAAAGGTTCTGGGATGGTTGGTTCCAAGTTTATTGGAAGTTGGGTTTCAGCAGGATAAGGGAAAAGGTTTGTATTGATAGGCCTAAGGATGTCACAGCTTGCTAGTATGTGATCCAATTCCTCCTGAAATGGTAATTCCTCAGCTTGCCTAGAACTTTCGTCAATTTATATTTCTGCTGGTTTAGAACTTTCCCAAATTTCTATTCCTGCTTGCCTAGGACTTTCCCCAATTTCTATCTCCTTTCCTTTATCCATAGGATTCTCTATCTTGGTAAGTTTCCTAGTTGCTGGTTTCCTTCTGCGTACACGCCTCCAGCCCACAAATCTTCTTCTTTTCTTAGCTTTTGATTTCTCCGGAAGTGGAGCTTGAAATTCAATAGGTTCTTCCACATCAGCCAATTAACCAGTAAAATCTTTGGAAACTTCAATCTTAACAGGATAAAGATTGAGATTCTCAAGTGCTTCAGATAATTCATTCATGCTGTTTAGCATTTATGAAGAAACACACAAAATTTTAAGTTAAAATTTTGTAATTCATAAAATCATAGAATGTCAATTTAGAAACTTAAATACAAACCATTTTATTGAAACAAAATATTTATTTTTAGTACAACTAGAATTTGAAATATACTAGGGTTTATTTAAGAGTTTTTAAAGTTTCTGGCTCGTAGATATTGTAGGTGCTGATACTAGTTTGGTGATTTAACTAAAGGTTAGCATTTACTGCGGTAGTAGCTAACATATAAAGATTTGCCCATTTCTCGTCTAATTCGTCTTCCCATGGTGGTTTGCTGCCAATTTTCTGGGTTTCCTGTGATTTCCTTTTTTTTCTTGACTTTTTCTAATAATCAAACTTCTTTTACTAGGGGAAAGTGGTTTCTCGTACTGTGCCTTACGAACAAATATTCCCTCCTCAGTATCTATTGAGTATCTTGAGGAATTTGATTGGGATGAGGTTCCCTTATCTTTTGGCACACTATCTAGTTGACGATAGATGTCCGAAAGTCTTTGTTTACCCATACTGTAATTAACAAGTAGTCAGTTAATAAAAACACGTAATCACAAAATAGCAATTAGTAAAATTAAGTATATTTAAATACTTAATACGCTTAAATCAGTGGCTCTTTTAATTGGCTCTGATACCACCTTTTCCTGTCATGGCCCCAGCCCTGATTTGACCCGGTCAGGAGCCGCGGGACAGGAACCCGTGGTATCAATGATGCGACAGCGGAATATTTTTAACAGGATCATTTAAAACTTGAAAATGCCCGATTATTTTATTTCATAATTCGGGATAAAACCCCGTAATTTACAATAGAGGAATTTAACTAGGAAATTCCCTGATTTATTTAAACATGTTTATTCATTTTAATTGAGCCACCTCTTCAAGCTTGTTAGTGCTCCGTAGCACGTTTTTCCTTGATTTACAACAGTCGCCTGAAACATGTTTTAAAAATATTTTGTCAGCGGGGAAATACTGGTGAGTCATTCAAGTTTGTAAAATGACGCATTAGTTATCAATTACAGCATAAGAACGATTACAAAGGCTTCTATCTTATTTTTATCTGGCACCGTGTCACCTGGTGACGATGGTCATACCACTATTGGGTCTTTCCCCAAGTAGTGACGATTATCACTGTTAGGATTTATTATCCTAACCCGTGAGAAATTAGTAATGTGCACAATACCCCACTATCCAGTGATTAAGGTTGTGTTCACATTGGTTCTCGCGGTTCTCGCGGTTCTCGCAATAAGGGTGGTTCTCGCATGAACTCCTCCCTATATATATACATATATATAAATTACATGTTGTGTATATGATCGACTATTAACCATTATGATCCATTAAAACATATACGATCTACTATTGTCCATTATGATCCATTAAGGCCTGGTATGGTCCACTAAGACATTTATGTTCTATTATTGCACATTGCGATCCATTAAAGCCCAATATAGTCCACTAAGACATTCATGATCTACTATTGTCCATTGTGATCCATTAAGGTCCACTGTGGTCCATTAAAACATATACAATCTAGTATTGTCCAATATGTTCCATTAAGACACATACGATCTAATGTTGTACATAAAGACATATGCGATCTACTTTTGTTCATTGTGATCAATTAAGGCCCAATATGGTTCATTAAGACATGTATGGTCTACTATTGTCCATTTTTCTTCTTTAAGGCCGAATAAAGTTCATTGCCATAAATATGATCCACTATATGTCATTGTGATTTATTTAGGCCCAATATGGTCCATCAAGACGTATACAATCTACTTTTGTCTATTGTGATCAATTAAGGTCCAATATGGTTCATTAAGACATGTATGGTCTACTATTGTCCATTTTGCTTCTTTAAGGCCCAATAAGGTTCATTACCATAAATATGATCCATTATATGTCATTGTGATTTATTTAGGCCGAATATGGTCCATTAACACATATATGATATACTATTGGCCATTGTGATCTATCTAGGTCTGGTACAGTCCATTAACACATGTATGGTTTGTTATTGTCCATTGTAATCCATTATGGCCTATCACTTATTAATGCTTTTGGTGTTCCAAAACGAGAAAATAATCATTTCAGGAATTTTACCACAACTCTTCCATCATTTGTTGGAAGAGCTTATATGGTTCATTAATACATATATGATCCCCTATTGGCCGTTGTGATCCGCTAATATGGTATGTTATGAAATATATGATACACTATAAGCCATCCTGCACCATTAAAGCCCAATATGGTGCACTGAGACATGTATAACCTACTATTGTCTATAATGATCCATTGAGGCTCAACATGGTTCATTAACACATATATGATCCACTATTGTCTATTGCATCCATTAACCCTCAATATGGTCCATTAACACATGTATGGTCTACTACTGTCTATAGTGCTCCATTAAGGCCCAATATGGTCTATTAAGCCATATATGGTCTACTATTGTCTATTTTACTCCATCAAGGCCCAATATGGTCCATTAAGACATGTATGACACACTATTGGCCATTATGATCGATTAAGGCCCAATATGGTTTATAAGCATATATATGATTTGGGATGAGCTCAATATTGGTACCGGTATTTGAAAGTAAAATTCAGTATATATAATATCGGTATCGTGTTGAACCGAAAGTACCTGTTCCGAACCGAAAGTATTTGCATCGAACCGAAAGTACAAATACTGAAAACGCCAAAAAGTGGCTACCGAAAACAATTCGATACATGAAATTCGGTACCGGTACAAATATGCATAAATAAAGCGTATATAAATGTAATTAATATGCATACATTAACATATTATTTAGAAGAAAAAAATATGGTTTAGAATATATAATATTTAACAATATTTTGAATATTTAAATATGTTGTTAGATTATTTTGTTTTTAAAGATTAAATAATGTAATCTTTTAAATAAGAATATTATTTGGGAGAGAAGTTTTTGGATGAATTTTTTGGGGGGGAATTTTAAGTTTTAAGATAAAATATTTTGGAGGAAGTTTTAGGTTGAAATATTTAGTGGGAAGTTTAAGTTTGAGATGTAATATTTTGGAGGGAAGTTTAAGTTTTACTATGAAATATTTTTGGGGGGAATTTCTAAAGATGTAGTAAGTTTAATATTTGGTAACACATTTTTTCCATGATTTGATACCATTTCGTCACACAAAATATCAAAGTGACGATAGTGTGACTATTGTCTAACCTTTGGTCACACAAAAATTATATGTGGCCATATGTATTAGATTTTAGCCATATTATTAAACATAGAGTAAATTACACAGATTGTCCTTTAATTACACCCTAAATTGCAGTCCCTGCCCTTTCCCTTTAATTTGTGCATTCCATGTCCTTTAAATAACAAATTTGCACACTCCTTGTCCTTTTCTCCAAACCCCATCCAACAACCCAGTTAAATGCACCCATGTGCCTCTCACATGATGGGTAAAATTATAAATAACCTTCCACCTACCCTTAAAAACCCCAGGAGTCTTCTTCCTCCCCACATAAATTAGGGTTTCGATTTCCTCATCAGACAATAAACACTTCCTCACATAAATTCAGTTTTCTCATCAAACTATAAACACGAAATCATGGTATATTGCAGATGTGGAACAGCAACGACTCTTAAGACATCTTGTACTTCAAAGAACCCAGGGAGAAGGTTTTATGGATGCCCTAGATGTGGATTCATCTGCTGGTTTGATACCGCGGTTTGTGAAAGATCACAAGGTGGAACAGCAGTGACTCTTAACCAACACTTAGCATCTAAAGTCGAAACATCACAAGTTGCAAATATGAACCTGTACAGGATGTTGATCATGAGTTGGGTGTTTTTGATCATGAGTTGGGTTGTTTTCATTGTGTTTGCTCATTTTTTCTTAATGTAATGTGATGTAAAGTTGGTATGCTACTCTGCTTTGTAATGTGCAGGTCTATGTTTAGTTGGTTTCGTCTATGTTTAGTTGGAAGTGTTTTGTAATTTGTAAGTTGAAAGTCGATTAATGCAAGTTGGTTATGTAATCTTTTGTACAATATGATGCGCTACACTATCTAAACTAAATATATGAGTAAATTGACCAAAAAGCAAAAAGCCAAACCAAACACACCCCTGTCACACCTGCTCCGGCTGCCCAAACTATAACCCAAACCAAACCAACCTGAACTATACTTTACTATACTATCTAAACTCCACTCAAATAACCTGCTGCACAAACCAAAAGCCAAATGAAACACACCCCTGTCACACCTGCTCCGGCTGCCCAAACTATAACCCAAACCAAACCAACCTAAACTATCTAACCCTGCACTGCACAAACCAAAAGCCAAACCATACACACCATAAACCTGCAATAAAATACGTCGCTTGCTGCACCATAACATATCATTCCAAACATACACAACTGATAACATAACTAATATCATAAAATTCCAACTTAACAAAAGACAAAGGTTTACCATCCAAACATTTCAAACATGTAAAAAAAAACATAAAAACCATAGTTTTAAGTCCAACAAACTATCAAACTTCCTAGGATGCCTCCCGTCCCTTGCATCTTCTGCGATTGTGCCCTGTTTTGCCACACTTCAAACAGTTCTTCATGGTTCCCTTCTTTGTCAGTCTTCCATCTTTTGTTGACTCCTCCAACTCCAGGGCTGACCTCTTTCTGGCCTTTTTTGGCCTACCAATAGGCTTGTGATGGTTTGGTGGTGTTAAAGTGGTAGGGACATTAGACTTAGGCCACAAAGTTCTCCCATTGATTGGATACACCTTATACTTGTATACCTGTTTCCACCTATCCATTGTGTACACTGGATGGACAAATGTCTCAGGTAGTTCTGTTCCTTTCCCACCATACATATTCTTGTTCCATATTGAAGCCACAACATGTTTGCAAGGCATCCCTGTGATCTCCCATTTCCTACATGTACATGTTCTAGGGCATCCATAAAACCTTCTCCCTGGGTTCTTTGAAGTACAAGATGTCTTAAGAGTCGCTGCTGTTCCACATCTGCAATATACCATGATTTCGTGTTTATAGTTTGATGAGGAAACTAAATTTATGTGAGGAAGTGTTTATAGTCTGATGAAGAAATCGAAACCCTAATTTATGTGGGGAGGAAGAAGACTCCTGGGGTTTTTAAGGGTAGGTGGAAGGTTATTTGCAATTTTACCCATCATGTGAGAGGCACATGGGTGCATTTAACTGGGTTGTTGGATGGGGTTTGGAGAAAAGGACAAGGAGTGTGCAAATTTGTTATTTAAAGGACATGGAATGCACAAATTAAAGGGAAAGGGCAGGGACTGCAATTTAGGGTGTAATTAAAGGACAATCTGTGTAATTTACTCTTAAACATATAATGTGATCGTAGATCACATTTGGCCACACTTTTCTAGTGTGCTTGTTTTTTTCTCAACATGTGGCTAAAGGTTTCGAATATATCTGTTTTAGTCACATGAAACAAATATTGTGGTTGTAGATTACATTTGGCCACACATTTCTTGTGTGGCGAATAAATGTTTTCTAAAGTATGGCTAAAGGTTTATAATACATATGTTATTAGTCACATGAAAACAGATAATGTGATCGTAGATAACATTTGGCCACACTTTGCTAGTTTGGCTAATATATGTCACATTTTTTTCTTAAAGTGTGGCTAAGGGTGTTACATACATCTGTTTTTGGTCACATGAAATAAAAATATGTGGCCATAAATCACATTTGGCCACACATTTCTAGTTGTGGCTAATAAATGTCATATTATTTTCAAAAAGTGTGGCTAAAGGTTCTGAACTTATATACAATGGTCACATTAATAATAAAATGTGTGGCTATAGGTGGTTTAAAATGTTATAAATGACCTTTAGTCACACATTTTTTTTAAATGTGTGGCAAGGCGGATTTGACAAAAGTGTGGCCGTATCCCATTTTTGGCGTAGTGAATTATAACATTTGAAAATGGAGTATTGTAAAATACTTTTAATAAAAAGAGAATGACTCACATTGCAGATTTATACGGGCAGAGTTTAGCCTACTGTTTAGCCTTGTAACCTAATTTAAATAACATGCACACGAACTAGGTCAGTAACTAATACAACATTTACGATAACTCACGAGATAAAACCCTCACAACGAATGACAAAGTGCGATGCTTAAACATCCATCGAATTCACGACGAATGACAAAGGATAACCCTAATGTGGGCAGCACTTAAACATCCATCGGATAGTTTTAATCGATCGGACATTGAATCGTAGCAGCGATCGAGTTAATACCCTGTATCTTAATAGCGCCTCGCTATATTAATTGAAATTTCAACTTTGGAGCAGTATACTTTCGTTTTTGAAAGTTGATTTTGACACAGAATGAAAGCTCCTGGCGTAAACTTCCGGCCATTCTTTACGCGGCCCGCGTGAAGGTCCAGTAGTAGATTAGGGCATCCGTGTCATGCGTAGGTGTGCCACGTGTGTGACACGTGGATCTGAAGGCTTATCCGTTCAACCCTCACTTTGACGTGGCCCGCGTAAGACTAAGCCAACTCTTACGCGGCCCGCCTGAAACTCAGAAACTTTGATTTCTTGGTTTTTTATGTACAGTAAAGTTTCAGGGTCCAGGTTTTTTACTTATGGGTCAGTTTAGGACACTTTTGAGAGTCCTTACAGGAATGGCCATTCTAAGGAAACGTGTTGGTTGGAGCTGGTCGTGGAAATGGTGGGCAAGGTGGAAATGGAAATGTGTAACACCTCGAAAATTCACGTCCTATAATGTGTAGACACGTGTCATATGTTTGAACGTGTCAAAGAATGTTATAGAAGGACTAAAGTTGACAATCATGGAAAGTATGTGAATATACGGGTTCTAAATGTCAACGGTGAATAAAAATATTATACAATAACCCTACATGATGTTTATAGCATCAAACGAATAAATCATGGATCATGCGAAGCTAAGAGTGAGAGATTACAAACTACAGGGGTTAAATGTGTCAACATGTTTAAGTTATACCTCTGAGTGACCTTTTGACAAACCCGAAGCTTTATAACTGATAATTATGCTCACTAGAATGCATGATATAAATTTCATAAAGTTTCGTTATCGTATGAGAAAGTTATGATCAAATTCGTGTGCGAGGGGTTAAAGCGTTAACATTGAAAGTTAGGACTTTTCGGGTTTAACCGGAAGTGTCCAGGGACTTGGCAAAGTGGGTATCAGTCCTAAAGCCCTTGTGGGTAAATAATAAGGGGTCAAATTGCAAGAAAATGCTCAGTTTCCCTTTCGAAAGGCCAAGGGACAAGATGTGGAAACTAGAAAATGAAAAATTATGATTTCAAGGACTATACGGCCCGCGTAAAGGTTGGTTAACATCTCATGCGGGCCGCGTCAGACGTACAGTAACAGCAACATCAGGCAGCAGCCTGTAAACGCGCAGAATCGACCCTTATCAGATATTATTGCAACATGGGCGACCCCTAAACAGTCCTAGGCACTTAGGGACACATGTTAATGATTTGTGGTCAGTGCTAGACTTGCTTGTCAACAAATTGTGGTGATTAAACCACTATAAAAGGCCATGATGTGCAACCATTGTTCTTCACACCTTCTCTTGCACTTCTGATCATTCTTGGAGCTTCAAAGCAGACTCAAGTGATCTCTGGTCGTTCATAGGACTCTTGTAATTTTGCTTGACCTTTCTAAATTAAGTTTTAGTTTAAAAGTCAAACCGTCGTAATTAACGGTTGACTTTAAGATTAATCACTAATGGTCCAGTGATTAGTCGAATCAAAAGTAGTTATAATTTGGTAATTATGTGGGTAATAAACCCTCAAAAGGGTTCCCCCTGATTCCCACTCTAACTAGGTCAAATGTCGGGCCAAACTTGTAATTAAAAAAGTCAACAGAATGTGTAAATTACAATTTATGCATAATTAGCAATGTAGAACACATACAACCTGTTTGATCATTAATATAACTTGGTAATTAGTGTAAGGACATGTCTAAACATGTTTAACCCGACAATTTCCTGTTTAGACCCGGTTCAGAACCGAAAGTCGCATAGTTTGACTTTTGCATTGACTTTCAGTTCTGTCCCGTTTTGGTATGATTTAGAAATACCTAAGAGCTTCATTTGGACCAGGTTACATGCTAGTATAACCCTCTGTGATTATACACCATGGTTCATTAGTTAACCAATTAATTCGCATGATTCCATTAATTGCTCATATGTTGACCATTATGCCCTTATCACCTTAAAACGTGATTTTTGGAAATGTAAAAGAGTAGAAACTTTAATTACTGATATATAAACTTGTATGCAAAGTTTGACATCAGTTTGAGGTGTAGATTGAGAGTTATGCTCATTAGCGCAAAATGAAAGCTTTATGTTAACTAAATGGCGTAATTAGCGTATAGCCTACTTTTTGATATCAAACTTAATACCCACTGATGTAATATATTATTTTGGGATTTTTGAAGGTTTTTAATTAATTTTAGGCTGAGCATAACTCATAGTCGTAGGCTTAATCCGGTAATTGTTGGTTTTGCCCTTACGGGCCATAAAATGAGTTTTACATATCTAAACGACTCCAAACCTTTTGCTACTGATTCTAAATGATAAATAAATTATTTTAAACCCTTTGGAATAATAAAAAAATATCAGTTTTCTATATAGAACCCGGAAACGGCTTCTAATCACCTTTTTAAGCGTTTTTAACGCCTAGTATGTACTAGAACTATTTTAAACATACTAAAGGTGATACCTACTGATATTTGAGGTAAATTATAATATTTTAACAGTAAACAAAAGTTGTTGAACTCAGACTTCAGTTTTGAGCTTTTCGGCTTATGTGAAATTACCAAAATGCCCCTACGGTGCATAGTTTGGTTATAATTGATAAATTTCACATATATGCTTGAACCTACTGATAAAACTTAGCAAATTGAGTATATTTGCTGATTACATCAGGCCTGTAACTCAGGTTAACACTTAAACTCTTTTACAACCTTTAAAATGACCAAACTACCCCTACGGGGCATAGTTTGTGTTTAAATTCGTTTCGGGCATAATAAAAGACACCTTACTGATGTCACAACATATTTGGAGCATATTAACTTAGGAAACCTGTAAATGGCTCTCATTATTACCCGTTACGCTTATTACGCGTTCGGTTCGGTTTATGTAACAAGTTTACATAAATTAGCCGAAACGGGTCAAACCTTATTGGTTTTATCTCAAAATTCAGAATGTGCATGAAGGACCCATATTAAACAAGTCTCTGAACTTTTCGGGTCTAAATCACATTCTATCCAGTCTTCGCTTAATCGTGCGTACGAACCGTATCTTTGAAACTAACCGGTCTAAGCTTAAGCTTAACTAAAGACCCGTTAGGATTCTAATAGGTTATTATAAACCTTCGTTCTAGATTAGGAGAACCAGTAAAAGCAACTTGCAATTTTCTTATTGTGATTTATACATTGCTCAGGTAAATACTTTTAACTTATTTTCCCTATACGGGCTTGGGTTACGGTATATAGAATACCGCTTGATCGGGCATCAAATCTTCCATCGTTGGGTGGTTAATTGAATAATTTGATCGGCTCGTTTAAACAGTCTTGTTACTTAAAGCCTTTGGGGGGTTAATGACCATGTCCCGGATATCCTTGGCATCATTTTACGAAATGGCCACGACTTAAGCGCGGGGTGTAGGTGTACACCCGTCAGTGCACAAAAGAATATTGTGGTGTGTCTATTGATCTTTAACCCGGACAAGATCCGGGCTACTGAACGCACAAGGAACATGTAATTCGTTCACAAGATTATAATATTAAATAATTCTCCCAAGTTAAATAAAATGTTTATGCCACGTGCATCCAAACCAATTTTCAATCATTTTCCAAAATGAGTCAGTTGATTGTATTTACCAGTGTAAACTGACGTATTTTCCCAAAAAGATTAAAAGCAGGTACTAAGCGTAATTGGCTGGGATTTCTCCTTAGCATCAATAGAAGTCTCGCAAGCTTAAGATGCTTGAAGTCTGTTGAACTATTAATTCTATTTTAGTTTCGATCCGTCTGTAGATAAACTTCCGAATATTGTGACATTTGATATTACAATATTAAATTCGGTTGCATTATATCTTTTTAAATTTGCTTCCGCTGTGCATATTAAATATTGTGTTGTTTGACTATTATGTTGCCAACCACGTCACAATACTCCCCCACCGGGCCCACCCGTGACACGTGGAAATCGGGTAGTGACAAAATGGTAATGGTAACCGTGGTGGAAATGGTTATGGGAACAGAATTCAAGGAGGAAACAACAATCACGGAGGAAATGGAAACAGGAACGGAAATGGAGACCAGGCGGGAAACGGAAACCGCGGGGGAAATAATAACAACAATCAAGGTGGAAATGGGAATGGACACGGCCAAGGTTGTTATGTTTGCGGTGATGTAGGGCACTTTAAGCGGGATTGCCCAAAGAATTACCAAGCTCGTGGAAGAGTGTTCAACATTGGAGCTAGGGAAGCTCGCCAGGATCCGAACGTAGTCACGTGTACGTTCCCTATTAATCAACATTTTGCATCTGTGCTATTTGATACCGGTGACGACTATAGCTTCGTATCTCTAGAGTTTAAGAATATACTTGGTTTAGTAGCAATTAAGTTAGACATCCTGTACTCGATAGAACTAGCTAATGGGAAGCTAGTAGAAGCCAATGAAGTGATTAGAGGCTGCATTATAGAGCTTGGAGAGCGTGAGTTTTTGTTGGATCTTCTGCCAGTGGAATATGGAAGCTTCGACTTCATGGTTGGGATGGACTGGTTGTCGAGTAATCGTGCAGAGATTGTTTGCCGTGAGAAGGTTATCCGCATCCCGATGGCGAATGAAGAGACGATCGTGATACATGGGGAGAAGCATGATACGCCTCTACGGATTATTAGTTGTTTGAAGGCACAGAAGGTTTTGCGTAAAGGATGTGTTTCCTTCTTAGCTCATGTCGTGGACAAAGAGGCCGAAGAACCAAAGCTCGAAGATATCCCTGTGGTAAGGGAATATCCTGAAGTCTTCCCCGAAGACTTGCCAGGATTACCTCCGCAACGACAAGTCGAATTCCACATTGACTTGGTTCCAAGCGCCGTGCCGCGCCTGTAGCCAAGGCACCTTATCAACTTGCGCCTTTAGAGATGCAAGAGTTGTCAACGCAGCTTCAGGAGTTGCTAGAGAAGGGATTTATAAGGCCAAGCTTCTCGGCTTGGGGAACTCCAGTACTGTTCGTCAAGAAGAAGGACGGTAGTTTTCGTATGTGCAACGACTACCGGGAGCTAAAAAAGTTAACCATCAAGAATCGGTATCCCTTGCCGAGGATTGATGATTTATTCGACCAACTTCAGGGATCAAGTTATTATTCCAAGATCGATATTCGATCAGGTTATCACCAGCTGCGGATTCAAGAAGAGAGTATACCAAAGACTGCCTTCAGAACTCGTTATAGACATTACGAGTTTCTAGTGATGCCGTTTGGGTTGACAAATGCGCCGACAGTATTTATGGACTTGATGAACCAGGTTTGCAAGCCATATCTTGATAAATGCGTGATCGTATTTATCGATAATATTTTGATCTATTCGCGGACACAGGAAGATCATGAGCAACACCTCAGAGCCATCTTAGAGCTGCTAAAGAAGGAGAAGCTCTACGCTAAGTTCTCAAAGTGCGAGTTTTGGATACGAGAAGTGTAGTTCCTCGGTCACGTGGTAAACAAGAATGGAATTCATGTGGATCCCACCAAGATCGAGGCGATTAAGAATTGGGAAACTCCGAAGACGCCAACTGAGATCCGATAGTTTTTGGGTTTAGCAGGGTATTATCGCAGATTAATTGAGAATTTCTCCAAGATCGCTCAATCGCTGACCTCCCTCACTCAAAAGGATAAGAAGTACGAATGGGGAGATAGACAAGAAGAAGCTTTTCAACTTCTTAAGAATAAGCTTTGCGATGCACCTATGTTATCCCTACCCGAAGGCACCGACGACTTCGAGGTATATTATGACGCCTCACGTTAGGGTTTGGGATGTGTGCTAATGCAACGCCAGAAGGTTATCGCTTATTCTTCTCGCCAACTGAAGGTTCATGAAAAGAACTACACCACGCATGATTTGGAGTTAGGCGCAGTGGTGTTTTCTTTGAGGATTTGGCGACAATATATATATGGTACTCGTTGTATTATTTTTACGGATCACAAAAGCCTTCAGCACATATTTGACCAGAAAGAGCTTAATATGAGACAACGACGATGGGTTGAATTGTTAAATGATTATGACTGCGAGATTAAATATCATCCAGGAAAGGCGAATGTGGTGGCAGACGCCTTAAGCCGAAAGGAAAGGATCAAGCCCATCAGGGTTAGGGCTTTAGAGATGATTATTCAGATGGACCTCGCGTTACGTATTCGTGCTGCATAAAGGGAAGCTCTTAAGAAAGAGAACATTAAGGATGAATATCTCAGAGGAATGGAGAAAAATTTGGTACCCAACGCGGAAGGAACCTTGCATTTCATGGGACGTATTTGGGTTTCGCTTTTTGGTGGTCTTAGACAGGTTATTTTTGATGAGGCTCCTAAATCAAGGTACTCTATCCATCCAGGATCGGACAAGATGTACCAAGATTTGAAGGATTACTACTGGTGGCCAAGACTTAAAGGTGATGTTGCTACTTATGTTGGGAAGTGCTTAACTTGTGCCAAGGTAAAGGCCGAGTATCAGAAGCCTTCAGGTCTCATGCAACAGCCAGAAATACCCATGTGGAAGTGGGAGCAGATTTCTATGGACTTCATAACCAAGTTACCTAGAACTCCGAGAGGTCATGATACGATTTGGGTAATCGTGGACCGATTGACAAAGTCTGCTCACTTCTTACCGATTAGAGAGAAGGATAACACTGGTAAGCTAGCTGAGCTTTACCTAAAGGAGATAGTTGCACATCATGGAGTGCCTATCTCGATTATGTCAGACAGAGATGGACGGTTTGTGTCAAGGATTTGGCAATCCTTTCATGAAGCTTTTGGTTCTCAGTTGAATCTGAGTACAGCTTTTCACCCGTAGGCGGACGGACAAAGCGAGAGAACGATTCAGACGTTGGAAGATATGCTACGTGCTTGTGTAATGGATTTAGGTGGCAGTTGGGATACTCATCTGCCTTTGGTTGAGTTTTCCTATAACAACAGCTACCATAAAAGCATCCAAGCTGCACCATTCGAGGCTCTCTACAGACGTAAGTGCCGATCGCCATTATGCTGGGCAGATGCAGGTGACAGACAGATGGTTGGTACCGAACTGGTCCAAGAAACAACTGATAAGATCATACAGATCCGAGAGCGCATCAAGGCGGCTCGTGATCGACAAAAGAGTTACGCGGACCAGAGACAAAAACCTTGGAATTTGAAGTGGGTGATATGGTTTTGTTGAAAGTTTCACCTTGGAAAGGTGTGGCACGCTTTGGGAAGCGTGGTAAGTTAAACCCACGATATATCGGGCCATTCAGGATTTTGGAAAGGGTTGGTTCAGTAGCGTAGAAGTTGGAGCTACCAGCAGAACTAAATGGTGTTCATGATACATTTCATGTATCTAATCTAAAGAAAAGTCCAACTCAAGAGACAGTAGTCATCCCTGCAGATGAAGTACACATTGACGACACACTCCACTTTACCGAAGAACCCATTGAGGTTACAGATTGGAAGGTTAACAAGACTCGGAGGAGTAGTGTTAAGCTTGTCAAGGTTAGATGGAACACACGTCACGACCCAGTGTTTACTTGGGAACGTGAAGACCGTATGAAAGCGAAATACCCACATTTGTTCCCCAAATCCCCTGCAGCTAATAGTGAAGCTTAAAATTTCGGGACAAAATTTTCTTAACAGGGGGAGAATGTGACAATTGTCAAATTTGCATGTATCCGTACAATTATTAAACAATAGTTATGAGTTAATGATTGTGCTGATTTACAATTAATGACATGAACTGCTTTCTGATTATTGCCATATACATACATGTGCATCACAAATTGCATAATGTCATATCATTACTGCATGCAACACTTTATTGATTCAAATGAAGCACGAAACAAAGTTAGCACAGTTATCAAACAAATCAGAAAAATGCTGACGGAGTTTACTACATAGACAGACATGGTATTGAGACACAGAATGAGCCAGAAACCAAGAGTTACACTAGTATAGTGTGTAGGGAAGTAAGGATCATAAAACTACCTTCCTAGTGATAGTTTAAGTGCCTAAAAGTGCCTAAAACTCACAAAAAATGCAGAATTCAGCAAAATTCAGCATTAAAACAACTAAATATCATGCAGAAATATGGTTAAATGGTCCAGAATGCTTTCCTAAGTATCGGGAATCGAAACTATCACGAAAGATAACATAAAGCACACTAAACTGCATAGTTTAGCACCTTAACGAGCCGGTAACCAACCGAACAATCGGACACTACCCGAAACACCAAATTTTCACTAGAAGCACTATTTTACCATTTCTGAGCTAGTTATGGTCCCCGAACATCATAACACACTATATAACATCCTAATAACTAAACACCTAACCATAACACTTAGATTTCAACTAAATAAACCTAACTATCATCTACAAACTAACCAAGACCCCCCCCCCTTGTTGGACGGTTAGACAAGGTGGCCCCACCATGGATTTCTTTGCTTATTTAATTTGATCTTGTTCCACCTTTTACAACATATTAACCAATAGAGAATTTTGGGTTGGAAAATAATATAAGTGACCTATAGTTCATGAACTTCTCATTCTTTCACAAACTCACAACACACACACTCTCTTCCCCTCCCCCTTACCTTTAGTCGAGAACCCACACACACACAACCATCATCATCCTTCAATCTTAATTCAATCTCTACTCATACAAAGGTGTAAGAAGCATCACAAGGAAGCTAGGAGCTCTTGGAAGTGGAAGGACCTCTTGCAAGTGCTATTATCCACCTCAATTATCATCTTCATCTTCTTGTGTTCATCCCTAGCCTTCAGCTAGTAGTAAGATCATCTAAACTCCATTTTACATCTTATTAAGTTGGTTAAAAGATGTTACAAGTAAAGAATCATGAAGAACACTAAGAACATGAATCTTAAACATAAGACTAAAATCATAAGAATACATGTTGTTTAAGTGTTGTTATGCAACTTGATTGTTGATTGATTGTGTTAATGATGTTAAACATCATATGATCTTGCTAGATGGTGATTAAATACATAATCTAACAAGATGAGAGGATGATTATGTTGTAGATCAAAGTGATCATCCTTATGTGAAACATGAACTTGAAAGATTAAACGTTTTCCTTGAAATGATGATCAAAGTGTGATGAGAGTCTTGTAAACATGTGATTTCAAGAATAATTTTCAAGAAACCAAGTTAAAATACAAGATTTACATATACTTGGTTCTTAAGGAAACTAATCACACTTTTAGTGGTTAATCAAGTGTAGAATCATGTATTTAACAAGAAAAACCCAAGAAGAAATATTTTTAGAAAAATATTTTACAAGTTGTAAACATCCAAATTCTTCAAGAATGAAGTTTTCAAATAAATAACCACACTTTAAAGGGTAACTAAGTCTACTAAACACACTAGTAAGTTACTACCAATTTTTATAAACTTTCAAGTATTGTTTGGGATTTTGTTGATTGTGGTGATTTATAAAAGAAAATGATATGCTTTGAAAGCATGGAAACCTCCATTTTTAAGGGGAAATTATGGCAAAATTTTTCTAGGAATTAAACAGTTAGAAAAATATTTTTAAACAAATATTTACAAGTATATTTTAACCATGATTTTTTATATAAAGTTTGCAATAATATTTGTTACAAAAATTACAAACTATTGGAGGTTGGTTTTTGATAATAAAAGTGACTAAATCTGTATTTAGGAGAATATATTTAGATGTCACCATGTGTGTGATTATTTGTATATTATGTGTATTAGTTATATTGTTTTAGGGCTTAAAATAATATAACTCACCAAAATACCAAAAGTTACAATACAAAGTATTACCAAAAATCTAAGAAATGAATATACAATTTATACCCAAAATTGGAGAAAACGAACAAGGAATATAACTTACATAAATATTCCGGAATTAAATTCATAAGTATATTTTGGGTAAACGGTATTTTGGACACCAAGAGAATAAAAAATATGATTTTTACAATTGTTACAAAAATATATCATATTTTTGACAAGAGAAAATATATTATTTTTGAGTGAAGAAAAATATATATGTTTTCTTGAAATTATTAGAGGATATATTATTTTTGGGAGAAAATATATATGTTCTCAAACAAATTTAGAATAAATTATTTTTGAGTGAAAAATAGATTTATATATAATTTTTAAGTTAAACTTGAAAATATATTATTTTTGAGGTTTAAATGAAAATACAATTATTTTTGCCAAAGGAAAAATTATAAATAATTTTTCTATGTATGTTTTCTTAAAATATATATTTTGAGAATATATATTTTTATTAGAAATATTATTCCGGAAAATTTAATACAAAAATTAAGTATAATAATACTTAATAAACACAATAAAAATACGTATCCTCGTACGTATAAATATACACCGAAATACGCCACCGATACTTGGCAAAAATATACAAGTTTAAGAATACGAGTATGAAGACACCAATCCTTGGGAAGTTATACATGTACAAATCTATAAATGTGTCAAGTTAAAATATATTTTTTAACAATTATTCGTAAATTTAATAAATATATTTTAAGTTAAAATATTTATTATTTTAACAAATAATTATATACCTTTGAATAATATCCATGACACAAGGCAATGTAACCCAAACACACTAATTAAGACTAAGTTAAGGTACGACCCACCCGTCTAATAAACCGTAGTACGTTTGTAGGTAGTCGTACACACTAGAAGAAGCTTTGGGTTGTTTGATCGAAGACGCAAGACTGTGAGTTCATGTCCCCCTTTTCTTTTAACTGATTTCAGTTTTATAACTTCGGGGGTGCCATACATGTTGCAAATATTTTAATGATTACAAATGGTATGGTTAGCTAAGGAATGAACTGTTAGATCATGTGAATGGGTAGGCATACACTTAAGACCGTTAATCCTCGTAGTAGGACCGAGGGACATGAGTGATAGATCTATTTGGGTGTAGCGAGCCCCACCCACGAGGACAGAGATTTGGCCTATGAGGTGACTATGTCTTCCAGCTAGAAGCCCGGTACAAAATCTGCTAGGTTTGAGGCTTCCTACGCCGTTGCACACATGTTAATGGCCTTGCAAACCATTAATTGATCTGTTTCCTTGTTGCTTTTATACCGGTTTACCAATACAAACATACTTACAATAATTTCAAGGTATATTTGTGCACACATACAAAACACATGAACTCACTCAACTTTTGTTGATGTTTTCAAACTACATGTATTTCAGGGAATTGACATGGATCTGGCGGGCGTTTGAAGTTTCCCAGTGTTGTCTGAAATAAAAGATGTCATCCGGTGTCTAAGGGTTTGGATTGTGTATCTTATCCTGGATAAGATACATAGTTCAAAGCCTGGTTTTTAATAGTGTCTTTTGTCAAGTCCTTATGGAACTTTAAACAAATTCGAATGGTTTGTAATATGAATTTGAAGTCTGTGTTTGGGATTTGAAACAATGTTGTTTGTAATCTTTTAAAACTAACTAATGGATGGTCATCTTGGTTTTATCATATAGATGTTTGTGATGGTTGAATGCAATGATATTAAGCAAGTCACACATAATCACGCTTCCGCAAAAGTCAGGGTGTGACAGGAAGTACGATCCACTAAGTGTATCTTTGTAGGATATCCTAAAGATGATATAGGATATTATTTCTACGATCCAACAGAGCAAAAGGTATTTGTTGCTCGAAAGGCTATGTTCTTGGAAGATAAGTTCCTTATGGAAGGAACTAGTAGAACAGTGGAACTTGATGAGGATCAACAACCACAAGCCGATACACATTTGGTTGATACTAGCACTCAACAAGAGGTTGTTGAAGATGATCAAATTGTTGATCAACATACACAAAATGTTCGTAGATCTGGTAGAATTAGTAATCCACCTGAAAGATATGGATTCTTCATGGATGGATGCTACGTGGTAGATTCAGATGAACCAACCACATACCATGATGCAATGTCAAAATCCGATTGCGACAAATGGCTTGAGACTATGAACGTAGAGATGCAATCCATGTATGACAACTAAGTTTGGGAATTGGTTGTGCCACCTCTTAACTCCAAAGTAGTTGGAAGTAAGTGGGTTTTCAAGAAGAAAACGGATATGCATGGTAACTTGGATACTTATAAAGCGAGACTTGTAGCAAAAGGTTTCACTCAAACTCAAGGGGTTGATTATGATGAGACCTTCTCGCCCGTGGCGATGCTAAAGTCGATTAGGATATTATTTGCCATAGCTGCATATTATGACTATGAGATTTGGCAAATGGATGTCAAAACGGTAATGAAAATTTTTATGCTAAAACACACTAATGAAAAACAGTAACGAAATATATACAGACAATCTTTTTGTGAGTTTGTGTAAGAGGATCATATCAGTTTTTGACAAAACACTAGCACCGTTGAGCTTTAAACACTTTAAGTTCTAAACGATTCACTTAGATTGTCAGTATACTGATCCACTTAAATTTTCACACAAAGTTCAATTGTTTCGAGATACGGATTAGTGTTTTAATGGACTTAAACTTATTCGCGTGTCCCACCTCTGAATATACTCCCATATCTAGACTCCTATATTCAGTCTTACAGGTGAATGTACACTAATGATATCTGTAAAGGGTAAATGCGAGGCCATGAGAGCTCAGGCTATTGCTTTCGCAAAATCAGAGAGATGATGGCTCGACTTTAGGTGGGTCCCCCTTGGGGATCTTCTTTTTAACAGCACATGAATAGCATTTTTCAATGTTTTATCATTTTTATGCTGAGGGTGGGCTTTATGATTAAACCAGTGCAAAGTATTATACAAGGACTAGGCTATTGCTCCCGCAAAATCAGAAGTCCCGGTATAATACCCCAGATATCATCACGCACAAAGACCTAGTACGTCAGAAATAGAAAGCCCTTCAAACAAGATTTCAGGGGTTACCTATATATCCGAGAGATGTTCCCCAGGAAATAAGTAAGTATTTGATATTTAGGTTTATATCTCGAAAACAATCTACTAAGCGTGTAAAAACCTACTGGCATATCATCAGTGAGAGCGTTTATCACATATTAACTTTCCAAGTCTTTAGCATACTGTGATTGTCTACTGATGTACTATCATTTCCTCTTTTTCACAACAAAACTCATTTTTGATTTTTCGATGTTTTTGGACTTTTCAAATTTTATCATGTTTTTGGATTTTTCAAATTTTCAAAATTTCTTTACTCCCCCTAAAAACAAAAAATATGTTTCAATTTTTTATTTTCTGGGAAAATTTGAAAATAAACGCAATAAACTGTACAAGTAAACTGACAAACTGATGTGAAGTGCTTCAATTCTCCATTCACTTGGCTTAAACAATCAGAACTCCCCCTGACAACAAACTATTTTCCCATTATGATTTCAAAACACTTAAGTTTATTTTAATCAAAATGGTTTTTCCGGAAAAGTAGTTTTGTTTGTCATTTCACAAACATGGGGTTCATTCATCACCTTGTTCTTTCAAGCACTTTGTAATTAATATAACATTTGTAGATTCTTATCACAAACATTTTTCAAGAATGATGCCGATTCATGCTCCACGATTACCAACTTGGGAGCTCCGGCAAGTCAGATTTTTACTTTTTAAAGAATCTCACCCATGCCTGATCAATCATGGGTGAACCATCAGCATTTGGTTTAACAATTTTCGATTCATAAAACTCTTTTACTCCTTTCACCTTCCCATCTACCATCTTACCAAAAATATGTAGCCCTTTTCCATTAAATACTTTTTCAGCATCAAATTCTTTCTTGTTAGAGAAGAATTGATCTGAAATCTCAAGCTTACCAATTTTTTACTTCAAGTTTCCGTTTGACAATGGTGGAAAATTTTCATCATCCATTGTTGGAACAGAATTCTCATCATTTAGCACAAGATGTGGCTCCTCTGACTTTGACTAGTCATATTCACTGCCAGAAACAACCTCTGATTTAACAACACATTTTTGTTTGTTTAAATTTACTCTTCTTTTGTAAAAATGTTTCAAACTTTCTCCAACTTCGAAAGTCAAATTTTTGAACTCTTAAATTTTTTCCATTGGTTGTTCTTTTTTATCAACACATTTTTCTTTCAATTTAGAAGAAACTCCCTGTTTTGTGTTGGTTGGCTTTGGGCAATTCCAAGCAATGTGTCCAATCTCTTGACATTTGAAACAGGTTCTTCTTTCAACTCTTGGCTCAGATTCTTTCAACATATTCTTTTTTCTTTCAGCGAGAAATTCCTTATTTGACTGTCTCCAGAAAGGTTTCTCCTTCTCCTCTTCTGAACTTGCTCTTGAAACAAATTTAGTTTTTGGTTTATAAGTTTTCTCAGTTTTAT
Source organism: Helianthus tuberosus (assembly GCA_030545235.1). NCBI lineage: Eukaryota > Viridiplantae > Streptophyta > Magnoliopsida > Asterales > Asteraceae > Helianthus > Helianthus tuberosus. Next base: position 119,559,680 of record CM060410.1, on the reverse strand, counting down.
GATTTTCTGGTGGAATAAAACCTAATCCTTTCTTTTTGAAATTACTGTTATGATTTGGTTTCTTTCGATAACCAGAATCAGAACTGTAACCTTTTTTCTTGTTCAATCTTTGTTGAACTCTTGAAGTGTACTTTTTAGGTTTTTCAGTAAGATTTACATCTTTTATTTCAGAAATATTAATTTCTGTTAATTTGAAAACCTTGTTAATCATTTCAGTTTTAACACCTCTTATTGGAAATTCTTCATCAGAATATAATTTGTCAGAATCATTCAATGTATATGCTACTTTGAATATTTCGTCATTCAAATTATTTTGTGACATCAGAAAATCTTTATTGTAAACCCTTTTGACCGGTGAACTCGAACTTCTGTCTGATGAACTCGAATTTTCAGATTTAGACTCTGACTTTGACTCTCCATCTTTATCCAATACCCGATCGACCACTTTCTTTATTAACTCGGACCCATGATCGGTGTCAGACGCTGTGATGGTGACATCAATATCATCTGGTAATCCATTGATAGACTCGGATTTCAGATTCAGATTGAGTGCTTCAGCCACCTTTTCAAAGTCTCGGGGGGTATAGCCATCCCATATTGGATTTGGTACTATGTTATAATTCAAACCAGTTTTCTTACAAGAATTTCCTTCATCATCTGCAAACTTATGAGCTGCAACGGCAGGATAGATGCGATCAATAACATACTCTGAACTTTGATAACTTCGAAGTAGATTGTTCACTCTTTCGGTTTCAATCTTCATTGCTGCCAATTCCTGTTTCAGCTCAGCATTCATCTAAATATATCCGTTGATTGCAGTTTGCTTTTGAAGAACTGTTGCTTTCAGAAGATTTTTCATCTGAATATCTTCATCACAAGCTCCTTTGTACAAGTTTACTTTGCTGCTTAGGAGATCATATGATTCCTTTATGCTTCTCACATTATGCAATAAATTCTTTTTGAGCTTTTCCAATTCAGTCAACTTTGTATCTTTCTCAGCACAATCTTTGCAAGATACTAAACACTTTGCACAAGGTTTTTCAACCTCTACAATCTTTTCAACTTCAACTATTTTCTCGACTTCAACAATTTTTTCAACTATTTTCTCCACCACCTTTTCAATCACAATTGGTTCTTTCTCAACTTCTATCTTCACTTCACTCTCTTCAACCTCGACCTTCTGTGTCGGGTTTTCTTCAACTTTTTCCTTTTCTTCAGCAACCCTTCTTGCTTCCAATTCTCTCTTCAGTCTAGCAGCCTATTTCTCTTTCAAAATCTCGATTTTATCTGAAAAAAAACAAATTAAAACTGTAAGAATCCAATTGTTTTCTAGCTCTATTAATATACTCTTCCTCATCATCAGTGTCTTCATCAATTCCTGAAGACTTAAAATCGGTTGTCTTCTAGGACGGTTCTTAGCTTTGACTGATTCTTCTCCTGAGGTTGAGTCTTCAAAGATTCGAGCAACAAATGCTTTAGAAACTGAAGGTCGGTTAGGATCATAATCATCCCAATTAAAGCCTTCTGGAATTCTCTCATCGTATTGGTCTATCAGACCATAACAAGCTTTACCATTTGATTCTTCAATAGTACGTGAGTGTGAAGATTGTTGTTGATATGGTTGTTGAGCAACCTGATGATAAATTGCTTTTCGATGATAATCGTTGTTTCCGAATGGATATTGTCTTCCGGTTGCTTCTCTGTTTGTACATTCTCGTTTAAAATGTCCATTTTCTCGGCAACGAAAACAAGTAGCCTTCGATTTGTCAAAACCTAGCTGAGATGTAGCAGCATCACGAATATCATCTCATCCGGTTCCGGAAGATTGGATAGTAATGCGTGCACCAAGGAAAAATGATACTTATGTCATGGACATGGGTGCCAAGGATCCGACTGCAGCGGTGGCGTGTTTACTGTCAAAAGCATCTGAAGCTGAATCTATGTTGTGGCACAGACGCATGGCCCACATTCACTACCGCAAAATGAATTACATTATTAAAAATGAGCTAGTGAAAGGGGTTCCATTGCTGAGGTTTCAAGTGGAAGATAAATGTCTTCCATGTCAAAAGGGAAAACAACACAAGAAACCTCATAAGTCTAAAACAGTAAATTCCATTAATGCCCCTTATGAATTACTTCACATGGATTTATTCGGTCCAGTGAACGTGAGGAGCATAGGTGGAAAGTACTATTGTCTTGTTGTCACTGATGATTACTCACGTTATTCATGGGTTTTCTTTTTAGGTACAAAAGATGAGACAGCGGAGATGCTGATAGATCTTTTTACGAAATTGGAAAACGTCCATGATGCAAGGATCAAGAGGATAAGGAGTGATAATGGCACGGGGTTCAAGAATCGGATTCTGGATCTCTACTGTCTTCGAAAGGGAATTGAACATCAATATTCTGCTCCTTATACGCCTCAACAGAATGGAGTCGCTGAGAGGAAAAACAGGACGTTGATTGAAGCCGCTAGGACTATGCTTTCCGATTCAAAGCTACCAGTTCTTTTCTGGGGAGAAGCTGTGAATACAGCTTGCTATGTCCTAAACAAAGTTTTAACCGTTAAACGTTTTAACAAAACTTGTCATGAACTTATGTTTAACGAAAAACTAAATTTAACAGGCTTTGAACCATTTGGATTACCCTGCACCATTGTGCGAAACAAAGATAAACAAAAATTCAGTGAGGTGGCTGACGAAGGCTACTTTCTAGGTTACGTGCCTGGCACACCGAATAAAAGGGTTTTTAATCTCAAAACTGGTAAAATTGAGGTTGTTTTTAATGTGGAAATTACTTCCTACAAACCTCAACAATCAACGAGTGGTCCTGCTATATTATATGATTATGAAAGTGTGTTTAAATCATTTAATATTCCTGAGGTTTCTGATGCAGATGATTCTCAGCTGATTCAAACAGTGATTGGTGAAGACGATGAAAGTGAGTTTATGCCTAGATCGAATGTTGATATGTCAGATGCTCCGGAAACTTCCCATGGTGCTACTAATCCTGATTCAAGCGATAGTGACTCTGAACCTATTCAGGGGGAGGAGTTTGTTAATCCGTTTGCAAATCAGAATACTCAGGGGGAGGTTGGATCAAACCTGGGTGATAATCTTGAAGTTGATGCAGTTGCTTCTACACGAGCAAATAGAGATCATCCAGTTGACATGATACTTGGAGATCCTACTGCAGGTGTTCAGACGAGAAGAAGCACAGCTGCAAATTCTGGATTATTTGTTTCGATTGAGAAGACTGGGATCGTGAACGAGTGCTTGTATAGTTGCTTCATTTCCCAAGAGGAGCCGAAGAACATTCATATGGCTCTTAAAGACAATTCATGGGTTGAAGCTATGCAAGAAGAATTGGCCCAGTTTGCGAAGTTGAAGGTATGGGAGTTAGTGGACCTTCCTAAAGGTGAAAGAGAAATTGGCACTAAATGGGTATTTAGGTGCAAGAAGGATGAAAGAGGGATTGTAACGCGCAACAAGGCTCGGTTGGTTGTCAAAGGTTTTAATCAGCAAGAAGGGATAGATTACAATGAGGTGTTTGCACCAGTGGCAAGGTTGGAGGCAATTCGGTTGTTTCTAGCTTTCGCTTCATTCAAGGGCTTTAAAGTTTACCAACTAGACGTGAAGAGTGCATTTCTTTACGGTAAAGTCCAAGAAGTGGTGTATGTCTCACAACCAGATGGGTTCGTTGATCCAGACTATCCAGATCGAGTTTACAAACTTGATAAGGCTTTGTATGGGTTACATCAAGCTCCCAGGGCATGGTACGAGACACTGTCTACACATCTGCTCAAGAATGGTTTTGAAAGGGGTCAGATAGACAGTACACTGTTCATAAAGAGGAAGAAGGAAGATTTTCTGCTGGTACAGGTATACATGGATGACATCATCTTTGGGTCATCTGATGTGAACATGTGTAAAGAGTTTGAACAGGTGATGAAGAGCAAGTTTGAAATGAGCGCTATGGGTGAGCTGTCTTATTTTCTGGGATTACAAGTTGAACAGAAGGAGGATGGGATGTTTATTCATCAAACAAAGTATGTGTATGACATTTTGGATCGGTTCAAAATGAATGATTGCTCTACTTTCAACACACCCATTTGCGAAAATCACAATCTTGGCCCAGATCATGAAAGCACTGAAGATGTTGATCCTACTCAATACAGGGCGATGATTGGTTCTCTAATGTACTTGACTGCTTCAAGACCTGACATCATGTTTGCCGTATGCTTGTGTGCCAGATATCAGGCGAATCCAAAAGAGTCTCACATGAAAGCAATGAAGCGTATTCTTCGTTACTTGAAGGGGAAACCTAAACTTGGGTTGTGGTATCCAGCTGATAGTGATTTGAGGTTTGTTGCTTACACTGATTCAGACTTTGGAGGATGCAAATCAAACAGTTAGTCTACAACAGGTGGTTGTCAGTTCTTGGGAGGCAGGATCGTGTCTTGGCAATGCAAGAAGCAATCCTGTGTGTCTACATCTACGTGTTAAGCTGAATATATTACTGCGGGTAGCTGTTGCTCTCAGGTTCTCTGGATTCAACAGCAGATGCGCGATTACGGATTGGATTTCACTCGTACTCCTATTATGATAGATAATAATGCCACTATATCAATCACAAACAATCCCGTAAAGCACAGTAGAACTAAACATATTGACATACGTCATCACTTTATACGGGATTGTGCTGAAAAACGACTAATTGAATTGCACCGAGTCGACACAGAAGATAACCTTGCTGATCTTTACACAAAAGCTTTTGATCGAGCTCGCTTTGAACACTTAGTCGAACTCAACGGGATGAGGAATCCTGAATAACTGGTTTTTCATAAGAATTTTGTAAATAGTTTACTGTTTTTCTTAAAAAATCAAAAATACAAAAACATTGAAAAATAAAAAACATAAAAAATAGAAAATCAAAAATGAGTTTTCACTGTGTGAAAAAGAAGAAATGATAGTACATCAGCAAGTTAGACTGTCACACTCAAACTGAATTAAAATGCTTAAGTGTGATAGCAGCTTCATCATATGATATACCAGTAGGCAAAAGCATGAAATAATAAACTTACCAATGTGATATAAACTTAAATGCACTGAGTATGAGTGGGGAACACATCAGTGGTGTATGGTTTAATGACCTTAAATCTTGCGTTGATAGATTGCCAAAATCTGAAGTTTTGGGTCTTTATACTGTTATTTCATCTGGGGATATCTTGGTTGTCCTTCTGTTTAGAACTAAAATTGTACATGACCACAGGAAAGAAAGTCACTCGGAATTAGCTCATTTCTATTTGAATGTCTGTATGTTGTCCCGATACACACAATTTTGATCTAATTCTGAAATCTTCTCTGAAAAAAGTCGTGTACCTCCTCTGCTGCATCCAGATATATGCTGACCTGGAGGTGCTAGGCAACGACAGCTTCTGCTGCATCCAGATACATGCTGACCTAGCTGTACGTTGTCGCACTATAGATCTAATACACCCGAAAGAGGCCCTCAAGTGCCCAAAAGAAACCCAAGAAACCTATATCAAACTGAGGAAAACTCATTTGATCTGTATATTATACCATCTCTGCTAAAGATCTATTCTGTTCTCTTCTCAACCTATTCCCAGTTAAGATTTCAGACATTTGGATTGGACTTGTGAAATATGTGGTAGGGAAGATACTTGCATGATAGAGTGTGTTGTTTATATTTCCAGGATTTGATTAGTATTTATTTGGGTGTTCATTGTTAAGCAATCAAAACATGATAAAACAGATTATATTCAGACCTAGGCACTGTCAGGATATCTTAAAGGATGACATCAGTATACTCACCTACTACGATGAATCTTTGTGCATACCTTGATCGCGGGGGTATATCCTGAAGTGGGACACACTAGTATATCAAAAATAAAATTACCTTAACGTATCATACGGTAATGGTACTTGAAATGTTCATGCATTTGTTTAGGTGGACAAACATACCGGTAATCGTCTTGAACTGCTTTTCACGAAAAATTAAATAAAGAATTATCTAATAGTGTGAAACAGTTTGATTGTACTGATATGATCTTCTTACCGGTGATTCTCACAAAAACAGAGTGTTTATTGCTTTTCGTATTTATTTGTTTTCAGAAAATACAAAAATACAAAAATAGTGTCTTTTTCTGTTAAAAATTCTTAATGTACGGAAAACTGTTATATTTGGAGGAATTGTTACTGATAGGGGGAGACGGTGTTAGTAAGTGGGTTCAAAATTTTGAAATGATGCATGTTATGGGGTGTTATTTAAAATTTGTGCGTGTTGGTTTGAGTTGGAAAGTGCTTAATCTGTTTATACAGTTTAACTAACCTCTTGAATAATAATAATTTGTTTAACTTATGTTGAAAAATTCTTATGGTTTCTCGAGATGTTTGTTTTATAGTAAACAGATTGAAGCAGTGTATTGCTGAGAAGTTGCTGTGTTGCTGAGAAGTTGCTGTGAAGAGATGAGAGTTTGATTGGATGCATGGTAGAACCTCCTTTCTACATTGCAGACAAAGTTGAAGAGTTGAAGAGTGCTATACAAAAGCTGAACTAGAGTTTACTCAAATGCTAAAGTTTTGAAGATTTGGTGATTGGATGCGTCAGCTTAGGGGGAGTCTGTTGCTGACAGAAGCTGTTAAAGCTGAAGCTATCCAAAGACCAAAAGACTATGAGATTCTAAAGACTGAAGTTACCTTTGCAAGCTATTGTCAAGGGGGAGTTTGTTGGTGCATATTTGTGACAAAAGCTTAGATTTGGTCTTTGGATATCTTGTAATTAGTAAAACGATAAACAGTTAGCGGGTTTAGCTTTGTAATAGTTAATTAAGAGTGATTGGGCCAAACCAAACCCACATAGGGGGATGGTAGGCGAAATGGGTCTAGCCCATGACCTAGCCCATGTGCAAAGCTTTGTCCTATATAAACAAAGCTTAGCATTAGGGTTTAGATTGATCTTCCAATCATCTAATCACTCTTAAGGGAATTCGTGAAAGACAAAGGCTTGGACGAATTAGAATCTTGATTGATTGTAATCATTTGAAGATAATCAATAAAGATCGGGTTTAAAGTGATTCTTGTTCTACTTGTTTTCTGTGAAATCTGATCTAGAGGATTCCGCACTCTAGGTTGGATAGACGATTCTGTTACGATCCATACGGCTCACGGGACCTACACACCCATGGTTATGTGTGGGGGTTATGTGGGTAACGACTGAATCTGTGATTGTTAATTTACCCTTTGGTGGTATATTAATGCGAGAATAGCGATGGACGAGTTGCGAAGGTTTGGATGTTATTAGCGAGACGACCAAAAGTAGTTTTCACAATTAAAACAAGAACGATTTTGGGACTAGTTAAACGATTTGAAACGATTTTGGAAACGATTGGTACAAGTTAAATGATTTGAACAAACGATTGGTTTTGGGTGGTGATTAGGTAATGGGACAGGTGTAACATGATAAAAGCATTGTAGATACGCCGCTGGTACTTCTTATATATAAGTGTTTTTATCATATTACATTCCGTGTCATTATTTAGTTCACTTGGGCAAATGATTTTGAAACGATGACACATAACGATGTTTTCTAAATGATATAAACCATACGAGTTTTATTAACGAGTTTTTACGAGATGTTTTACAATTTGGTTTACTTAAACAAATGTTTTGGGGTTAAGAATCATGGCTACGAGATTTTATAAGTTATAACCATCTTGATTTGAGATGGTTAATTTGGTTGCAATACTATACACTTTTCAAAAGCAAGGTTTTTAAATAAGGTATTGCAACATGTAAACGAGCCATGAATCCGACACTCTCATAAAACCTATGTGCTCGCCAGCATCTCTTTGCTGACTTTGTTTTTACATATGTTTCAGGTGTTGTTGAATGATGTCGATTGCTAGGATGCATGTTCACATAGGATCTAGACGAGGCCTTAGTGACATAATAACAAAGATAGACGATGTGTAACTTGTTTGTTTTGCTTTAAGACAACGTTAATGTTTAATATTATCAATAAAATGAAACTTTTGAATCCATGGTTGTGAAACAATGATTCTGTTGATCCACTCCCCGACGTTTCCGCCGCGGTTTCGTTGTTTTAACGCGGTCGGGGTGTGACAGAAGAAGAAGTTGGTATCAGAGCCAATGGTTATAGGGAATTATGTTATTAGTAATGCTTTAACCTAGACTATAACTTTCTAGGACCCTAACGCAAGTTTTCTTGGGTTTAGATTTTAAAACAAAACCGTCACCTATCCTTAGGCGATAACCACAATGAGAACACAAATTTTGAATCCGCTTTGAAAACCAATCATCTGTTCTAGGATGATTTCTTATAAGGTTTTGAACCCTATAAGGTTCCAAAATGATTTTGAAAATAATCACCCACCCTTCCGGATGATTGTTTTTGGCTTAGTGCCTTCCGAATTTTCAAAATCTCGTCAAGGTTTTGGGTCTTATAGTGTGAACACGTGCAATCTGGAAGAGTGGATGCCTGTATCCTGAGTTTTCTGTCTAAGGCTAGAGTGTTCGTACAAATCCACATAATCGGACCAGTTACTCTTACCTGGGAACTTTTGGGATGAGTGTTCACTTATAGGCTAAAGCATGTCTTCGCGATACATTATATTGACCCATTTACTTTGATTAGTCACTGTGTGTCATTTGTTTGTTCGAGGTAACGAACAAATGAACTCACTACTTGTGTTTTTTCGATGTTTTCAATACCTCTTTTGTTTTTTTTTTCAAATTTCGACCTCACTCGTTTCTCATGTTTCCTTGTTCTTTTTATACAATGCCTCCTCGACGAGATGCACAACCCCTAACTAATGAAGAAGTCGCAGCCCTTGTCGCTCAACAAATGGCTGCAGTACTTCTGAATGTAGTGACCCAGATCCATCAATTATACAACAACAATAATAACAACAATGCTCAGTGAGTGTAGTTTCAAGAATTTCAATTCGGCTAAACCATTGAAATTTTCTGGGTCTCAAGGAGCAACCGCGCTCCTGCAATGGTTCGAAAGTTTGGAGAGCACATTCAGACATGTGCAATGTCCGAATGAGCGTAAGGTTGAATTTGCATCCAATATGTTCGAGAAGTGTGCTCTTACATGGTGGAACGGGGTGATGCGTGATAGGGGTGCCGATGTGGTGATGGCACAAACGTGGGAAGAGCTTCGAGCTCTTATGATGAAAAAGTTCTGTCCCCGTCACGAAATTCGAGCTTTGGAACGAGAATTCGATGATTTGAAATAAGATGGGGGAGAACACCGTGCTTACACGGATCGTTATAAAGAGCCGAGTTTGTTGTGTCCCACTATGGTTACCCCGTTGGAGAAAGCGATAGAGAGGTATATCGATGGTTTACCCGATTCTGTGCAAGACATTGTGACTGACAGTAATCCTACTACTGTTCGTCAAGCGATTGAACTAGATGCAACCTTGACTGAGTCTCAAGTCAGGAAGGGTAAACTTACTCGAAAGGGTGATAAGAAGTAGTCAACAGATTCCGCTCAAGACAAGGGTAAAGGTAAGGGTAAGAAGAAGGGAGAGTCTTCCAAGAAATCGAGGAAGCGAAAGGCTTCCCAAAATTTTATTGTTACTGCTCAGAACCCACCAGCCCTACCTCCCGTGAAGAAGCAATATGCTGGTACTGCACCTCACTGTGCTCGATGCAATGGTCATCATGCTACCCAACAGGCGTGTAAACAGTGCACAACGTGTGGTAAACTTGGGCATCTGGCCAACATTTGTCGTCTGGGTCAGAATCAAGCTGCGCAGATTCCCGCACAAGCTCGAGGGAATGCTGCTAGATTCCTACCAGGCTCATGTTACAATTGCGGTGAAATGGGTCATTTCCGCAACAATTGTCCAAGGCATGCAAATTCGAACGCCAATGCAAATACGAACGCGAATGTGAATCCCGCTCGTGGACGAGCGTACAACTTGAATGCAAACGAACTGAGGGCTGACAACGAGGTTGTCAATGGTACGTTCCTTGTTAACCATCGACCTGCATCTGTTCTTTTCGATTCTGGTGCCGATAGAAGTTTTGTTTCATTATCATTTGAGCCTTTGCTTGTGATACCTAGAACTAAACTGAGGAAACCCTTATATGTCGAAGTTGCTACTCATAAACCGATCATACTCGATTCTGTTATTCACGATTGTGAATTGAACCTCGATAACCATCTTTTTCCTATTGACCTCATACCGATGCAACTTGGGAGTTTCGACGTTATCATTAGGATGGATTGGTTAGCTAAGTTTCATGCTGAGGTGGTTTGTTTTGATAAGATTGTTCATATTCCTCTTTCGTCTGATGAAGTCCTAGAAGTTCGTGGCGAGAAACCTTCAGTTGGTTTGAAGCTCATGTCGTGTACGAAAGCCCAAAGTTATTTACGAAAAGGATATGTTGCTTTTCTGGCACATGTCACCGAGGAGAAAGGCAAGAGCAAGAGTATTCAAGATATTCCGATTGTCCGAGATTATCCTGAGGTGTTTCCTGATGAACTGCCTGGTTTGCCTCCAGTTCGCCAAGTCGAGTTTCATATTGATCTTGTGCCCAATGCTAACCCGATTGCGAAAGCACCTTATCGTCTTGCACCGTCTGAGATGCAAGAGTTATCGAAACAGCTTCAAGAGTTTTCTGATAAAGGATTCATCCATCCGCGTTATTCACCTTGGGGCGCTCATGTCCTGTTTGTGAAGAAGAAAATTGGATCATTTTGAATGTGTATCGATTATCATGAGCTGAACAAGCTTACCATCAAGAATCGATATCCCCTACCACGAATTAATGATCTCTTTGATCAGCTGCAAGGTGACTCATATTTTCCTAAGATCGATCTGTGTTCTGGGTATCATCAGCTTCGCGTATTCGAAGAAGACATTCCCAAAACTACTTTCCGCACAAGATATGGGCATTACGAGTTCACTGTTATGCCTTTTGGTTTGACGAATGCCCCAGCTATCTTCATGGACTTAATGAATAGGGTTTGTAAACCTTATTTAGACAAGTTCATCATTGTGTTCATCGACGATATTCTCATCTATTCGAAGTCTCGAGCCAATCACGAGCAACACCTTCGTTTGACACTGGAACTCCTAAAGAAGGAATAACTTTTTGCTAAATTCTCCAAGTGTGAATTTTGGCTTAAAGAAGTTTAGTTTTTGGGTCATATAGTCAACGAGCAAGGTATTCATATGGATACATCCAAAATTGCTGCAATTAAGGATTGGAATGCACCAACGACACCTACAAAAATTTGTTCTTTTCTTGGTCTCACTGGTTATTATCGACGGTTTATTTCAAACTTCTCGAAGATCGTGGTTCCACTCACTACTTTGACTCAGAAGAATAAGCCTTTTGAGTGGGGACCTAAGCAAGAAGAAGCGTTCCAAACGCTAAAACAGAAGCTATGTGATGCTCCTGTTTTATCTCTACCCGATGGAAACGACGATTTCGTTGTTTATTGTGACGTGTCGAATCTAGGACTTGGTTGTGTTCTTATGCAACGAGGTAAAGTAATAGCTTATGCGTCAAGACAGCTAAAAGTTCACGAGAAGAACTACACGACTCATGATCTTGAGTTAGGTGTTGTGGTTTTCGCTCTTAAAATCTGGAGACACTATCTTTATGGCATGAAGTGTGTGGTTTTCACAGACCACAAAAGTCTCCAGCATATTCTTAATCAGAAGGAGCTGAACATGAGGCAACGACGCTGGGTTGAACTCTTAAACAACTATGATTACGAAATTCGCTACCATCCTGGTAAGGCGAATGTCGTAGCCAATGCGCTTAGTCAAAAGGAACGAGTCAAGCTTCATTCTGTTCGAACTCTATCTGATATTCAGTCTCGTGTCCTTCAAGCTCAACGATCTTGTGTAATCAAAGGCTTATTGAAATATGAGCTACCGCTTCAACTTGAGCTCAAACTTGAGAAGAAAGACGATGGGCTACTCTATTTCAAGGATAGTTTGTGGATTCTGAAGCAAGATGATCTCCGCACTTTAGTGATGGGCGAATATCACAAGTCTCGATATTCTATCCATCCTGGTGTTGAGAAAATGTACAAGGATCTTCGTACTCAGTACTGGTGGCCTGGTATGAAAAAGGATGTTGCATTGTATGTATCGAAATGCCTAACTTGTCTCAAAGTCAAGGCTGAACATCAACGACCTTCTGGTTTGCTTTTACAACCAGAGATACCGGTTTGGAAGTGGGAGAACATTGCTATGGATCTTATCACTAAGCTACCGCATACATCTAAAGGTCACGATGCTATATGGGTTGTTATCGATCGATTGACGAAGTCAGCTCATTTTATTCCGATTCGCGAGGACCTATCTGCTGATAAACTTGCAAAGATTTATCTTGATGAGATTGTATCTCGACATGGTGTTCCTTTGGATATCATATCTGATCGTGATGCTTGATTTTCATCTCATTTCTGGAAGACCATGCAATCTGCTATGGGAACCCAACAAAATCTAAGCACTGCTTATCATCCCCAAACAGATGGACAATCTGAGAGGACGATACAAACTTTGGAGGATATGCTTAGAGCATGCGTGATAGACTTTGGTGGTAATTGGGACTCTCATCTTCCGTTGATCGAGTTCTCTTACAACAATAGTTATCATGCTAGTATCAATATGGCACCATTCGAAGCTCTCTACGTTCGAAAATGTCGTTCACCTGTCTGTTGGAATGAGATCGGTGAAGCTCAGCTTACTGGACCTGAGCTCATTCTGGAAACGACAGACAAAATCAAGAAAATTCACGCTAATCTTGTGACAGCTAGAAGCCGTCAAAAGAGTTATGCGGATGTGCGACGCAAGCCCTTAGAATTTCAAGTCGGAGACCGTGTCCTACTCAAGGTGTCACCTTGGAAGGGAGTGGTGAGATTTGGAAAGAAAGGAAAACTTGCACCTCGATATGTTGGACCATTTAAGATTGTTGAAAGAGTCGGAAAGGTTGCCTACCGATTAGAGCTACCTCCAGAGCTTGGGAATATTCACCCAACATTCCATGTGTCCAATTTGCAAAAGTGTTTAGCCGATGCTGATCTTCACATTCCACCCGACGAGATTCAAGTTGATGAAACGATGCACTTTATCGAGAAACCCTTGGAGATAATGGACCGTGTAGTCAAGCAATTGAAGAATAAGCGAATTCTATTGGTCAAGGTTCGCTGGGAGTCCTCTAGTTAAATTTTCGGGATGAAATTTCCTAAAGTAGGGGAGACTGTGACAACTGTTCTCTATAAACGATGTATAATGTAAAAAAATATCAATTATCAATAAATGAATGTTTCTTGGTGTTATTATGTGTGTATTTGTGTTTGATGATTTTACGATTTGATTCGATTCTGATTTCAAGCTTTCTGGAAGGTTATACGCAAACTGGTGCGTAAACGTAGTCAGTTTAATGTGACAAACACTCCGGAATAGTGACATAGGCATAACATACCTTAAATAACCTTTACATAGGGACTATTTGGATCGTTTGGTGTGTCGAAATCAAGTTTATTCGATCGTAGGGACTATTTGTGTCAACTGCGAAAGTATGCCGATTTGTTCAGTAACGAACGTTCCGAAACTTGATCATAAGTTAAACATACCCTAAATATCCTTTACATGGCTTAGAAATAGGCTTTGAGGGGTTTGCTATGCGAAAATAAACTTATTTGATCAATAGGGAATAAAAGCGTCAAAAAGTGCATTAGTTTGCATTTTCGCGCATATCTTACGTTCTGAATATATCCGGACATCCAAAAATTTTTGTAATCATTAAAATATTTTATTTTAGTGATTGGAATGTAAAAATTCCATTCGTCGTGTAATTTGGATCGTTTTTGCGTCCGTTCGAGTTTTCGTCGTAATTAACCGAACAACGCAACCGTACCACCAAACGAACCGACATCCGAGATGTTTTTGAGCATATTTCATGTTCCCTATGCTTAAACTTCATTTTTGAACCTTGAAAATGAGTTAACGGGGTTTAAACGCGTCAAAAATGGCCTAAATGAGTTGCAGGTACCAAAACTGGCAATTTTCGAAAGTTTCTGGATCTGGCATATGGTGGCGTCACGCCACCACTATATGGTTTTGCAGTGGCGCGACGCCACGGCCTCATCTGGGTAGAAAAATCCATTTTCAACAACTTTCAGCAATTTTCAGCAAACGACTTGAAGTTCAGGGCCCTTTTTGTAAGATTTGCAATACCGTTTGATGGTTTTGGGACACCCCTAGTATTCCAAAACAATGTGCCACACTTGTAAGGTCCAGATCGAAGCTCAATTATCGAGGAACGATCCTAACGGTTGTGGGAATTCTATAAATACCCACTTGAATTTCCTTCATTGTTCACCTTTGATCCCAATTTCATTCTCTAAGTTGAAGCTCTCCTTGTGAAGCTTCATACCTGAGAATTTTTTAGTTCAAATCTTCCTAGCTTGGACCCTTTGTGAGTATTCTTTCGTGCTTTTATCGTTTTTCAAGCATGAAAGTCAAACAGTGTTTGACTTTCTGCCTAGACCACGAATTGGTCAACACAAAGTTCGTTTGAACTTTGCAACGTGAGCGTAATCACGATGGTTATAGTCCTTAGTGACTATACCTACTGATTACCACGTTGATTAGGTGTAGTGACGAGTAATAGTTTCGGCCAAAATGCGTATTTATGCGTATTTTGTAACCAAACTATTCTTGGGTATCAAAATCGTTTGTTTTGATATGAAAACCGGTTTTCTAACTTAGTTAAACATGTTTCAACATGTTTAGCTCGCACTTTTAGTTTAGTGCTTGTATAGAGTCGTAAGTCAAGCGGTCTAAACAACCGCTTAGACTTTCGAACTCGACCCGTTTGGTCGATCATTAGGATCCGACCAAGCATGTTTAGTGACCATAGTTGTATAGGGAATAACCTTCCAAGGTTATACCTTATGGTCACTTAGGTTTAATTAGTTGTATGATAGGTAGTTTTTATGCCTTAGGTAAATGTCCAAAATGCCCTTTTTATGCATAATTGAATTTTAAGCATAGGTAACCCAAACTTTTGTCACGTAACTGATTATGCAACATATTTAAACATGTTTAGGCATATAATACTTGTCATAGGACTAGTTAGACATCTCGAACACGCATTTTCTTGAACGACGAGTTAAAGTAGCGTAAGCTACCATAATGGGTCGAAACGGGTCGAAAGCACTTAGGTTAGGTTCTGATTTAGGATGTAGGCTTTGTTAAACCATATCACATGAGTCCAAATACTCATTTGGTTTACAAGACTTCATTCTATCCGATCTTCCGATTTAGGTGTCGATTATTTATCTAGTGATCCGATTTCTAGGTGCTGCTTGATTTCCTTGTTTGAGCTTTGTTGAGTTCTTTTGATTGAGGGAACTTTGCACTTCAAGTGAGTACATAGTTCCCCTATTTTACTATTTTCGATTGTTTTGGGGTGATTCATATGTGTTAAACGATTTCGATGTTATTAACAATGGTTTCAAAAATGATTAATATGGTTTATATTTAAAAAATAACGATTTCAATAATGTGAACAAACATGTTGGACGTAGTTACATAACGAATAACATTCATTAACATTGATCAAGCCGACTAGTATTAGGTTATGGTACCTTAGGATCTGACAAATCCCGTTATCAGACTGCACCCATGAATATGTGTGGGGGTTATGTGGGTAACGACTAAATCTGTGATTGTTAATTTACCCTTTGGTGGTTTATTAATGCGAGAATAGCGATGGACGAGTTGCGAAGGTTTGGATGTTATTAGCGAGACGACCAAAAGTAGTTTTCACAATTAAAACAAGAACGATTTTGGGACAAGTTAAACGATTTGAAATTATTTTGGAAACGATTGGTACAAGTTAAATGATTTGAACAAACGATTGGTTTTGGGTGGTGATTAGGTAATGGGACGGGTGTAACATGATAAAAGCATGGTAGATACGCCGCTGGTACTTCTTATATATAAGTGTTTTTATCATATTACAATCCGTGTCATTATTTAGTTCACTTGGGCAAACGATTTTGAAACGATGTCACATAACGATGTTTTCTAAATGATATAAACCATACGAGTTTTATTAACGAGTTTTTACGAGATGTTTTACAATTTGGTTTACTTAAACAAATGTTTTGGGGTTAAGAATCATGGCCACGAGATTTTATAAGTTATAACCATCTTGATTTGAGATGGTTAATTAGGTTGCAATACTATACACTTTTCAAAAGCAAGGATTTTAAATAAGGTATTGCAACATGTAAACGAGCCATGAATCCGACACTCTCATAAAACCTATGTGCTCGCCAGCATTTCTTTGCTGACTTTGTTTTTACATATGTTTCAGGTGTTGTTGAATGATGTCGATTGCTAGGATGCATGTTCACATAGGATCTGGAAAAGGCCTTAGTGACATAATAACAAAGATAGAGGATGTGTAACTTGTTTGTTTTGCTTTAAGACAATGTTAATGTTTAATATTATCAATAAAATGAAACTTTTGAATCCATGGTTGTGAAACAATGATTCTGTTGCTCCACTCCCCGACGTTTCCGCCGCGGTTTCATTGTTTTAATGCGGTCGGGGTGTGACAATTAAGATAGAATGCAAGTAGTTTTAAAGCACACACAAGAAGATATTCCTAAACTATAGACTAGGTAAAATCATTCTTACTTTTCCTAATTCCCTATAGTTATGGCTCTGATACCAATCTGTCACACCCCAGCCAATGGCGGAAACATCAGAGTGAGATGAAAAAAAAATTGCTCATAGCTTCATAACACTAAATTGTGACAACAATTATTAAATCAAAATTTCATAAATGCTAAATGTCATACATTGTTCAACCAAAACAAAAACAGGATCAAATTGTATTTGTTGGTGCATCTACTGTCTGTTAACTTCGTCTTAATCGAGTCTTATGTCTAGATTGGATAAACGAGTGCACAACAGAGATCAAATTAGGGTTTTTTTATTTGTTAATGTGTAATTTCGCTTGAAAGTGACACAGACCAGTTCAAGCGAAATCAACATGTTAATTTCGCTTGAAATGGGTTGTGACAATTTCAAGTGAAATCACCTCTAGTATATATAGGTGTTGTGCATGTTCATTTCATACGGAATTAGATCATTGTCTCTGAGCCGAGGTGCTGTCCGTTTGTCATTTGAACATGTAAAAGCTCAGGAAATCAGTAATAGATAAAGATTAGAAAGGAACAAGCTGTGTTGACATCTTTTACATTGATTCCGCCTTTGTATTTGATGATGAACTACTCAGATTGACTCGTTTGGGTCACACGACGATCCAACAAGTGGTATCAGAGCTTAGGACGAGGAGTTCATACCAATTCAGCTTGACTTTACCGGATTCTCTTACTTCTACTCATTCTTTTCTGATTTGAACAAGTTTGAACGGTTGAAATGGCCTGATTTTGACATATATCAAGCGAAACATAGTGTTAACTAATCCTTGAAAGATTTGGACCTAAAATCAGCTTAAAACTTGATCAAATACATAATTCCGTTTGAAACTTTTCGTAAAAGGATGACGTCATAATTAATTCCGTTTGAAATATTCTGGTAATTTCGTTTGAAAACACATATTATACCTGATTTCGTTGAAAGTTCAGGTTAATTCTGTTTGAAACAGGTATCTCGCTTGAAGTGTTTGGGTGATTTCGCTTGAGAGTGCATTTTATTGTAATTCCGTTTGAAGCTATACTAGTTCAGTAATTCCGTTTGAAATCTCAAACGAAATTAGAGATTTCGTTTGAACATAATTCCGTTTGAGATAGCTATTCCGTTTGAAAGCAACTTTTCAAAAATTTCAAGAATATTTCTAAGTGTTTGTTGATCATTTCAGGTACGTGAAGATGGATGATTTCAATCCATTTTGTGACATTTTTGCCTTTGCTGGAAATGGTGGAGATGATACTTCAAACGACACATCAAACAACACAAATGAGAAAGCTCCGAGTGCGAAAAAGACTATTTCAGATACATTAAGTGTTGAAAGTGCCTATGGGACATACAACAAACCTCCAAAACTATTGGCTATTGAAGATTACAATAGGTGGGCTACAAGATTTGACGAGTGGCTTCAAGCTTTTTGATATCAAAGATGGAAAAGTTTAAAGAATGGTTACGTTAGAGGAGAACATTTTGGTGAAAGTTTGACAGATCCTGATGATATTGAAAGATATATTGCTAAACAAAAGTGCATCGCGTTGATTCATCAGTCTGTGAGAGATGATATAATTTCGTTGATTGAATATGAAAATTCAAAAGATCTTTGGGAGAAACTAAGGGTAAAATGTGTAGGTAGTGCTGAGATAGTAAAAAACAAAAAGAAACTGTTAAGAAAAGAGTTTGATTTATTTGGGTGTTTGAAGAACGAGTCTGTTTCCAAGATGATTGAGAGATTTGGGCATCTAAAATTGGAGCTGGCAAGACACAAAATTGTATATACTCAAGAAGAGTTGGTTGATAAACTATTCGACTCGCTGTCGAATGAACAAGATTGGCAGTATTTTGCATTAATGCTGAAGAATACAATCAAGTCTGAAGATTTGACAGTGGATCTGCTTATCGAAAGACTGGAGAGTCACGAGTTGGAGATTAAGAAATCTAGCAAAGTCAACAACACATCTTATCAGCAGAATGTGGAGTTGTACTACAGAGGAAATCTACCAAAGACTGGTTCTCCAAGAATAGCATTTTCTACAGAGAGTTCAAATAATGTGAATCAAGAAACTTCTCACAGTGGTTTTCATAGTGGATCTTCTTCAACAACTGCAAGTCAATCTGCATCAAAGAATATGTTCCAATGTAATATTGCTGTGGATCTGAAGAACGCTCAAAATTTCAGTGAAGAGTCAGCAAAACAGCAAATGGTGTTCTTAGCATCGGTGTTAGAATCGTACAAGAGTCTCGTGGCAGGCAAGATTGGAAACACTAACCTGACTAAGGAGGACTATGATCAAATAGATCCTGAAGAGATGGAACTGATCGATATCAGGTGGTGTATGGCTAGTGCGGTCAGACGAGCCCAAAGGTTCATGGAGATTACGGGCAGACATTCAATTGGCAGAACTTCCACAAAACTTGGCTTTGACAAATCAAAAGTCACGTGAATCAGGTGTAAACAAAAAGGACATTTTAAACGTGAATGTCGTAACACTCCTGCTGATGATACTGCAAATCCATTTCGCGAGGATTACTACAAAAGAGCGATCTATCATCAGAATAAATCAGAACCGCCCAGAATGAAGCAGCTTGAGGATGCCCCCAAAGAAAAATCAAGAGCACTTGATGTTATTCATGATGATGAAGGTTTTGATTGGAGTGAACTGCTACCAGAGGAGGATGCAGTAGGATATGCTTTCGTAGCAGAAAAGATTATTCATGTCAAAGACACCAGAACTGAAGAACAAAAATACCTCGCAAGAAAGCAGAAAGTAGAATTCAAGATGATCAGATTATCCAAGGTGTTCTGCGATGCCAAGAGAGCAAAGAGATGGGATGCTGATAGAGAATGTTACCTTGATCCTCAAGAAAACTTTGCTATTGATACGAAAACTCTTAGTATTGAAGCTTTCATTGAGGAATTTGCTGCAGAAGAAGATGCCAGACAGAGAGAATGGTGGGGAGGAGGAGAAGCCGTTGAAAAAGAAAAAGAGATAGAGAAAGAGTCAAAGTCTAAGAAGATTGATGGTGGGATTATCGATACTTCACAAGAATTTACCGCTGAAAACTTGGGGAAGATGGCTGACAAAGTGCTTGCTGCAAAGGAACTTGAGGTAGACTCTAAGTCTGAAACTGAGTCTAAAAGCAAGGTCAGTTCAAATGTTTCAACAAGTGAGACAGGTAAGAAAGTCAAAGGTGATAGTGAATGCAAAAGTTGCATGAAAAACTGCAAGTTTTGTAGTACACTTACTTACTCTAGTAATGCAAAGGTTGAAGAACTGACAACAAGAGTCTGAAAGGTTGAAGATCAGATTCTAGATCGTGATAAAATGCTTAAAGCTTCAAATAATGTAGCTAAAAATTTAACTGAGAAAATTGAAAATGATAAAATTGAAGTAGAAAGAATTAAGAAAGAAAATGAAAAATTGGTTCTTGAAACTCGCAAAATTTCGGAAAATTTTGAAAAACTAAAACGAGCGGTAAAAGATTCTGATGAAAGAAACGGTAAAACAATAAAGAAAATGAGCATTTAACTGTGGTTCTTAGACACAAAGAAGAGCAAATCAACCAACAACTGGATGAGATTGCTAAATTGAAGCTTCAGTTTGAAGAAGCTAAGATTGAGAATGAGTGTATCAATATGAAATTAACCAGTTACATCTCCGTAAGCTTTGTTTTGCAACACATTGTTCCCAAACCCACCGGGAAAAACAAAGCAGGTTAAGATGATTACTCGGATGGAACTGGGGTTGGGTTTCATCAGGTTCCACCACCAGTTTTAAACAATTACTCAAAGAAAAAATCCGGGTTGGTTAATGATGAAGATGAAACAAATGAAATAAAACTTCCAGAGTCAATTGATGTTACATTTTCTTCATCTGATGATAGTGTTCAAACTGATATTGTGAAAGGCATGGCTGAAAGTGTTTTGAAGTCTGACAGTGATTCAGTTGAGGATGAAGAGTGTTTTCTGGACAAATATATTTCAAAATCAAAATCCAAAAACAACTTAGGTGATGAACCGGGTCTTGTGATGTACAAGATGGCTGGATCTGATAAGTTGTATTCGGATTCTGATTTTCCTTTGGAAAATGTGAATGTTGATAAATTGAAAAATGTTTTCAAACTGGTTGAAATTGATTTGTCTGAAGTAGACGGTTTGAATCAGACGAAGAGGCAAATGAATTTTGAAAAAGATAAAGCTTACTACAAGAAACCTGTTGTTCCACCGCATTTTTATAACAACAATCGAAACAGATGGTCGGGTGGTTATCAGGGTGGTAAGAATTATCAGAAAAATAATGTTTAAAACAAGAAGTTTGTGAACAGTTCAAGTTCACTTTCTGATGAAGAATCTGAGATTTTTTCAAAATCAAACAAAGAGTTCTTTGAGAAGAAAGCATCGCAGCCTCAGTCTGAAGGCACAAGTCGGGTAGTTGACACCCGAACATGCTTCAAATGCAATCAAGTTGGGCATATTGCATGAAAGTGTATCAACTTGAAGCCTAAGACTGAAGTTGTGATGAATTCAAGAAAGAAAGATGATGTAAAGGGAAAAGCTCCATTGGTTGTTGAGAAAAAGGTTTTGAAAAATGATAACACCAAGATCAAAACTGAACCTGTTAAAAATGTGGTAACTAAAAATGACAAGTTTTACAAACGGGTTGCATCGTCTCAACAAACATGGAAGCCAAAAGTGGTTGAAAAGAAATCAAGTATTCTAAAACCAAAGGTTTCAGAGTCAGAAAAACAATCGTCTTCTACCACTCCGGTAAAGATGGATGTTCCTTTAGATTACTATGAGAAACTTGATCCACAAGAGGCTATTACTTCTGAGAAGAAGGTTGTTTCGAAGAAAGACCAACCATCTGGTCAACCTCAAAAAGACCAAATTTTCTTGTATAAAGAGGTTGAGGTTGGGTCTGCAGAGCTTAAAGATGAATGATAAAAACTTTCCACCACTTTACACTACAAAATCTCACATTAAAGTTCAGTTACCTGAGTGGAAAGAGGCTTGGGTAGCATCAAAATCTCACAAAATGTTTCTGATATGTGCAAGAGCTTCCAAGATCTATTTCACGACGGATTATGAATAGTGGAGCTTCTCGGCACATGACGGGGAAAACAGCCTTCACTACTAGAAAATCTGAAATTTCTTACACCAGTTTTCGTAGGAAATGCGTTACAAAACAGGCTTTCCCACACATTTGTGACAAATACATGATGTAGGAAAATGCCTCGTAGGAAACCTGTTTCCAACGCATTTCCTACGCAATTTCCTACCCATTTCCTACAAAATCGCCGTGTCACAAACTGCTACAGATCTCCTACAACAATTCATAGTTATTTTTAATATATTATTTTTGATAAATATTAATTATTATATTTTCGGAATTTTTTTAGCTACACATTTCCGACAAAAAAAAATTAAAAAATTTCATTCAGCATTATTCGTGACAAATTTCTGACAGAAAAATAAAAATAGTTGTTACAAATTTCCGACAAAAGCATTATTCGTGACAAATTTCCGACAGAAATATAAAAATAGTTGTTACAAATTTCCGACAAAAGCATTATTCGTGACAAATTTCCGACAGAAATATAAAAATAGTTGTTACAAATTTCCGACAAAAGCATTATTCGTGACAAATTTCCGACAGAAAATTTTTTAGAAACTACAGGGACTACTTTTGTAAAAACTGAAACTTCAGGGACCAAAGTGTAAATATTTCAAAAATCTGTCAAAAAGGGGGTTCTTCCTTAAAGAACCGGCCCTTTGCAAGGATCGAACTCCTGACCTATCGTTTAGAACCGCAACGCCTTAACCAGTTTATCCTCCTACTAGGAGCTGTTAGAATAGGAAACTTAATTCCTTTTATACACTAACTAGATTTAAACTGTTTGTCGGAAATGTGTCACAGGTTGTGACACAATTCTGACGAAACCATTAAATCAACTAAAAAATAAACTGTTTGTCGGAAATGTGTCACAAGTTGTGACACAATTCTGACGGAACGATTAAATCAGCTAAAAATAAATATTTTGTCACAAATGTGTAGGAAATATAATAATTTTTAATTATTATACTAATTTTACTATTATATATAAATATAGAAGTGTATATCCTTGTATTTATTTTTAATAAAATTAAGTAATATGACTTAGTTGTCAGAAATGTGTCACAGGTTGTGACACAATTCTGACGGAACGATTAAATCAACTAAAAAATAAACTGTTTGTCGGAAATGTGTCACAAGTTGTGACACAATTCTGACGGAACGATTAAATCAGCTAAAAAATAAATATTTTGTCACAAATGTGTAGGAAATATAATAATTTTTAATTATTATACTAATTTTACTATTATATATAAATATAGAAGTGTATATCCTTGTATTTATTTTTAATAAAATTAAG
This sequence comes from Helianthus tuberosus, assembly GCA_030545235.1. NCBI lineage: Eukaryota > Viridiplantae > Streptophyta > Magnoliopsida > Asterales > Asteraceae > Helianthus > Helianthus tuberosus. Next base: position 119,536,519 of record CM060410.1, on the reverse strand, counting down.
TAATATGACTTAGTTGTCGGAAATGTGTCGCAACTTGTGACGCAGTTCCGACGGAATGTTTGATTAAACTAAAGAATAAATATTTTGTCACAAACTTGTAGGAAATGATTTAATAATCAACCTTTTGTAGATTATTTCTAACAGATCTGTGACGCAACTATCAATTAATTAGGGTTTTTTTATTTTCTGTCATTGTTGCGTCAAAAATTTGACATAGAATTTTGGAAAAAAAATCGTAGCAAATTTGTCACAAATGTGTTTGAATCTGTGACAAAAATAATTGTGTAGGAAATTTCCGTAGGAAATTTCCGTAGGAAATTATGCACTTTTCTAGTAGTGCTTGCTGTACGATGTTAGAAATTTCAATGGTGGTTATGTAGGTTTTGCAGGCAATCAAGGTGGTAGAATAGTTGGAGAAGGAACGTTATCCAATAGGATTGTAACGTTTGAAAGAGTTAACTACATCGCCGAGCTTGAAAACAATCTTCTGAGCATATCTCAGATCTGTGATCGTATGTATACCACGCACTTTACAAACAAAGAATGTTTGATCTTGAAACCAGGATTTGTTATCCCTGAAGAATTGATTCTCATGAGGGAACCTAGAGTGAATGATCTGTATGTATTGGATATGAGTGTAGCAACTACAACAACGGGCCAGGCTCATTGTTTTGTTTCAAGAGCAACTGAGAAGGAATCGCAATTGTGGCACCGAAAGATGGGCCATATTCATCTGAGGAAAATGAATCACCTGGTGCATAACGATTTAGTTCTTGGTGTTCATGTCAAAGGTTTTCATCTTGAGGGGGAGTGCATTAGCTGCATCAAAGGCAAGAAGAAAAAGAAATCACATCCTCAAAAGAAAGTCAATTCAGTATCGAGGCCTTTAGAGAGACTTCATATGGATCTTTTTGGTCCAGTGAATGTCAAAAGCATTACTGGTGATTACTATTGTTTGGTTGTCACGGATGATTTTTCAAGGTTTTCATGGGTTTCATTTCTGAAGACGAAAGATGAGACGTTTGATAGTTTGATGGCGTTGTTCAGAAAAATTGAAAACTTGTACCAAAGGCGTATCAAAAGAATCAGAAGTGATAATGGTACTGAGTTCAAGAACAACAAGATGGAAGAATATTGTGATGAAAGAGGTATATTGCATGAGTTTAGCGCGCCTTACACTCCGCAGCAGAATGGAGTAGCTGAAAGAAAGAAAAGGACGCTAATTGAAACGGCTAGGACGATGCTTGCTGATTCAAAGCTACCAGTAATTTTTTGGGCAGAAGCAGTATCCGCGGCTTGCTATACACTCAATCGGGTTCTCACTGTCAAGAAATTCAATAAGACGTGTTTCGAGCTGATCAATAATCGCAAACCGAATCTTAAGTATTTAGAACCGTTTGGGTCACCCTGTACAGTTCTAGAGCCTTTTGGAAAAATTAGTGCAAAAAGCATTGAAAGAGTTTTCGTGGGTTACACAAGTCCATTGAAACGAGTCTTTGTTCCAAGCTTGAAGCGGATTATTGAAGCACACAATGTTGAGTGTCAAGGTTACACAATGCCACCGCCGAATCCTAGAGATTCATGGCGTTTTCATTATGACACTTTGTGGGATTCGTTTGACATGGAAGAAGAAAAAGAAGAAGAAAATGATTTCTTTGACGAGTTGGATATTCTGAGAGAGTATGAAGAATCGCAGGAAAGATTCCCAGCTGAGTTTTCAAGTCGACCACTACAATCTTCAAATGACCATGAAGCAGGTCCAAGCAATGCCGGAGAACATGATGATATTCAACAAAATGAAGTTGCTCATGATAATCAGACGACACAGAATGATAATCAAGAATCTGAGAACATGCCAGTATTTGATCATGGTGATTCAGATTCTGAGGGGGAGCAAATTCAGATTTCAAATCAAACAAACCCAGTCAGTGAACAAGGTGCAAATCAGAATGTTACTAATCTGGAAGGCGAGGTAGATGTTTCAGGCGAGGTGATGCCGAGAACTCTTTCATACCATCAAGAGGAACTGATAATTGGAGAATTGCAATCAGGCGTTCGCACTAGACGTCAAATTGACCAAGGCCTTACTTGTTTTTATTCTATAGTAGCTCCTTTACAAACTGAGTTTTCACTTAGTTGTTTTATTCCGCAGATCGAACCGCGTACATATAAAGAGGCGCTAACTGAAGATTCTTGGGTCAATGCTATGCAAGAAGAGTTGAGTCAGTTTGAGAAGTTAGGAGTATGGAAGTTAGTAGACTTGCTTGATGGTTAGAGGAAGATAAACACCAAGTGGGTGTTCAAGTGTAAGAGAAACGATAGAGGGGTTATTATTCATAACAAAGCTCGACTCGTAGTCCAGGGTTCAGTCAGCAAGAGGGGATAGATTTCACTAAAGTATATGCTCCGGTTGCTAGACTAGAAGCGATCAGAATCTTCCTAGCATTTGCATCTTGGAAAAATTTCAAAGTATATCAGTTAGATGTAAAATCGGCGTTTCTCTATGGGAAGGTAAAAGAGGAGGTATATGTCGGACAGCCACCGGGCTTCACCGATCCAATCCACAAAGACAAGGTCTATTTGCTAGACAAAGCGCTGTATGGTTTACACCAGGCCTCGAGAGCTTGGTACGAGACATTGTCTCAACACCTGCTAGCCAACAACTTCATTCGTGGATAAGTGGATGCCACTCTCTTCACCAAAGAGGTCGACGGACATCTTCTGATTGTTCAGATATACGTGGACGACATCATATTTGGGTCAACAAATGAGAATCTGTGCAAAGATTTTGAACAAGTTATGAAGCAGAAATTCGAAATGTCATCGATGGGTGAGATGAAATTCTTCTTGGGACTTCAGGTTGATCAACTGCCTAAGGGAATTTTCATACATCAAACGAAGTATGTTCATGATATCTTGGAGAAATTCGGGATGTCAGGTTCTACTCCAGCTTCCACCCCATTAGCGACGAACCATGGGATAAACCCTGATCTCACCGGAGAGAAGGTAGATGAAACGATGTATCGTTCCATGATCGGTTCGCTGATGTATTTGACAGCTTCAAGACCCGATATTATGTATCCAACCTGCCTCGCAGCAAGATTTCAATCTAACCCAATAGCTTCGCACATGGTTATTGTTAAAAGGATATTACGCTACCTTAATGGAAATCCATCGTTGGGGTTGTGGTATCCAAAAGATGGCGAATTTATGCTCGAAGGTTATTCCGATTCAGACTTCGGATGCTGCAAAGCTAACGCTAAATAAACAACAGCGGGGTGCCAGGTCTTTGGACAAAGATTGGTTACCTGGCAATGCAAAAAGCAAACCTCTGTAGCTTTATCCACATGTGAAGCAGAGTATGTATCTGCTAGCAGCTGCTGCTCTCAGATCTTGTGGATCCAGCAACAGATGCGCGACTACGGTTTGCAATTTCTAAACACCCCTATCTTTGTTGATATGAGGCAGCGATTAACATTACTAAAAATCTTGTTCATCACGCTAAAACAAAACACATTGAAATTCATCATCACTTCATTCGAGATTGTTTCGAGAAGAAGTTGATACGAATTGAGAAAATCCACACTGACGAACAAAAAGCTGATTTACATACCAAAGCGTTTGATAAAACTCGTTTTTAATACTTGTTAAAATTGAACGGTATGAAGATTTTATTGGTGTTGGAGGAGATTCTTGGTGTTGATGAAGGTACCACTGTAGATGATGATGTTGAGAAGCAATCTGCAATGGTTTGTCGTTTTTTTACTTGTTTTGGTATTTAGGGGGAGAGTATAGGGCAATATTTTCAGAAAATACAAAAACAGTAAAAAAAATTCAAAAATACAAAAACATGAGATATTTTCAAAATCTAAAAACAATTGAAAATCTGAAAAAGAGCTTGTGTAAAAAGGGAAAATGATAGTACATCGGCTTGACAGTTACAGTATGCTAAAGATTTGTAAAGTTTAAAAGTGATTAAACAGTCTCGCTGATGATGTACTGATAGGTTTTTACACATTTAGTAGGTTTGTTTGGGATATAAACCTAAAATCCTTACTTGCTTATTTCATGGGGAACACTACTTGGATATATAGGTAACCCCTGAAATCTTGTTTGAAGGATCCCTTTTTTCTAAGATACTAGGTCTTTATACTCAGTGATATCTGGGGTATTATTCCAGGACTTCTGATTTTGCGGAAGCAATGGCCTAGTCCCCGAATAATACTTTCTGCATTGCTTGAAATATAGCGCCGCCCTCGGCTAAAAAAAATGATAAAACATTGAAAAATGCTAATCATGGTTGTTGTAAAAAAGATCCTCTAAAGGGGACACACCAAAGTCGAAGCCGTCATCTCTCTATTGAACGGAAGTTCTGACCTGAGCTCTCACAGTTCTTCGCAATTTAACCCCTTACATATATCATCTGTGGTATACTAACCTGTAAGACTGAATATAGGGATTTGGATATGGGAGTATATTCAAGAGGTGGGACACATGTATAAGTTTAAGTCTTAAAACACTAAATCCATATCTTGGACAGAATGAAAATTGTGTGAGAATTTAAGTGGATCAGTATATCGACAATCTATGCGAATTGTTTAATTCTGAGTATGAAATTAAAGCTTAACGGTACTTGTGAGTTGTCGAACAGCTGATATGATTCCCTAACACGCTCATCAAAAATATGTTTGTAAATAGTTTACTTTCACTGCATTTTATTTCTGTATTTCATTTCTAGTCTAGAAACTTTATTAAAAATCTAAAAAGATTTTACACTTCTGCTTTATTTTTTGACAAACCAAAGTGGAGAGTTGATCTTCAGATTCGAATTGAAGCAGATGCAGGAAGTTTCTGAACTGGAGGATGAGTCGTGAGCTTAACATGATAAGTTTGTGAATGTTGAAAAGTTAAAGCAAGTTCATTAATTTGAAACTTGTACATTTTCAGAAATAGTTGAACAAAATGTCAGTGTGAATTATTTCAGATCAACCAAGGTCATTAAGTTGGACTTGGTAGATAAATTGAGTAATCAGGGTCATTAATTTGGACCTGAATACTTAAGTGGATTTCTAATTCTGATAAGACCATTGAATGAGATTGAATGGTAAGCTTTGAATTGAAACTGTTATTGTCATATATCTTATATTTAGGTAGAGATTATCCAGGAAACAGGAATTAAAAATCCCCATGCCAACGAAAATGTCAAAGTTTGAACCAGAATTCAAGTCCCAGCTTATTGAGAGGGGGAGTCTGCGAAAGGGGGAGATAGAATTCTGGATCAGCACTCAAAGGGGAGATTGAAGATTAAAGTTTGAAGATAAAGATTGAAGGAAGCTTTTACAATGTCAAGACAATTCGGAAAGAAACAAAGACTAAAGACTCGACGCCGAAGACTTCGTCAACATCCAAGGGGGAGTCTGTTGGTGCATATACTGTCTGTTAACTTCGTGTTAATCGAGTCTTATGTCTAGATTGGATAAATGAGTGCACAACAGAGATCAAATTAGGGTTTGTTTATTTGTTAATGTGTAATTTCGCTTGAAAGTGACACAGACCAGTTCAAGCGAAATCAACATGTTAATTTCGCTTGAAATGGGTTGTGACAGTTTCAATCGAAATCACCTCTAGTATATATAGGTGTTGTGCATGTTCATTTCATACGGAATTAGATCATTGTGTCTGAGCCGAGGTGCTGTCCGTTTGTCATTTGAACGTGTAAAAGCTCAGGAAATCAGTAATAGATAAAGATTAGAAAGGAACAAGCTGTGTTGACATCTTTTACATTGATTCCGCCTTTGTATTTGATGATGAACTACTCAGATTGACTCGTTAGGGTTACACGACGATCCAACAGTATCAAACATGAAACAAGATTTAAACATTGTTTATTACTAAGGTGTGTTTCTAAGTCCACCCTAAACTTGTTTCTTCGATGTCATCGTCTATCAACTTGCAACATGTATTAAAATAAAGATCAACAAATATGTTGGCGAGTATACAAGTTTGAATACATAGCATAATATGAAAAATGTTTTAAATGTACCCATATCCAACATGATATATGTATACAAGTTACTAACAGATGTACTAGTGTAAGCTATATGTCAAACCAGAGTTTAACGCAATCGTGTTTACCCAACATCGCCGAAAGAAGAGGGTGTAATGTGTTTTACTTAACAATACCACAAGTATACGGGTGGGGTGTTAATCCTATAGCGCTATAATTGTTAAGGTAGGCTTACAAATTTAATGAGCATATAGATACAATGTAAACATAGCATATGAGTTTAACAAGTATAACAAGTTTCATGTTTAATGGTGGATAGAGTGTTTTTGTATATATGTACATGTTGCACCCAAAGTGTTTTAAAAATAAAAAAGGGATCGAGTATACTTAAAGTTTTGTGTAGAGTTCCACGAAAACCGAGAGTTGATTTGATGAAGGTTGGAACACTGAAGTCACCCTGAAATGGGTTAACAAGAGTGTAAGTATTCTGTTGTAGAAGTGGTACAGATCAGATCTTAGCATACAAGAAAATACGAAACAACACGATTAACAGAACCTTTCAGATGAAAGGGCCTTTCGTACGAAAGGGCAATGGCCTTTCGTACGAATGGGTGTTCCCTTTCGGATGACTGGGCTGTTTTAAAACACGTAAACTTAATTGTAAAATGACTCAACATAAACAGTAGAGTAGTTGTCGAACAAATCAGAAACAGAAAGTAAAATGATCAAACAGCCAAGTAAGGACAACCCAGGTGTGCCAACACGACATGGAAAGAGTGAACTAAGTGTCGGAGGCGGGACGGGGTTAACTCACTTTAAGACTAGTAAACTGTTTGGGGTTCATCAATGATGAACTGATGTAAAACAGAAGTGAAATCGAAAACGAAATAATTGAGAACTACCCCTTTCATACGAAAGTGCAATACCCTTTCATACGAATTGGCATGCTCTCTCGAACGACTATGACTGTTTTGTCGAAAAACATATGTTAGATCCATCCAAAACAGATCATTTCTTGGTGGAAATTAACCCTAATATAAACCCTTAACTATAGAATGAGTTGAGGGTCTGATGGGTTCTAGATTCCATCAAGATCTTATATTAATTGAAATGAAAGTTATTAACAAGTTGTAAAATGTTTAAATTTTATAATTCTTGATTCGAATCTCATATATGTGATGCTCCAGCAGTTCACCCAAGTAAACTGGTGGAAACCATCTCTGAGATGTGTTGAATCAAGGAAGTTTTGCAAGAATTATTTAAGAAATCTAATAGGATGTTAAAGAAGTATGTTAAAGTAATGAAAAAGATGAAAGAACAACATACGAGAAGGCTTCTGATCGTAGAGAGGGAATTTAGGACATTCTGAAGAGTGTTTGAGAAATAAGCAAAGAAAATAGTGGAGTAGTAAGCCTATTTATAGGCTATAGGGCAAAATTAGGGCAACAGGCAATTTCGGTTGAGAGTGACATAGGGACAATAGACCCATTCGTACGAGAGGGGCATTCGTACGAGAGGGGCTTTCCCATTCCTTCGAGGTTCAAGTTTGATTATGTTATATATTTTAACCGGTTTTACGTGTAACAGGCATAAATGTGTATCATGAAATTATGAAACATGCATGGTATAGTGTTTTAAAATGCCGATTGTGAGTATAAACATGCACACAAGTTTAACGTGAATAACATGAATATGAATAAAATACTTTTGTTTTCATTATCATCAATTGTCGTGAATTACAAAGTGAAATGAGATATAATACAATAAGAGTACAAGTTTCTAAAAATAGAATGTACAACAATACTTGCTAAATCGGGAAAGTACAAATATGCGAAGCGTTAGAGTGATTTTGCTGGTTGTAACACCACAAGGAAGTCCACATCAGGAAGGTGTCAATTTCTAGGCAATTGCTTAGTATCTTGGTAAAGCAAAAAGAAAGCAGTTGTTTCCACATCCACTGCTGAAGTTGAATACATTGATGCTGCAATCTGTACAGCCCAACTTTTGTGGCTTCAAAATCAATTGCTGGACTTTGGTGTAACTGCTCTAAAGATTCCTCTCATGTTAGACAGTCAAGCAGCTGAAAACATCATTAAAAATCTAGTCTCCCATTAAACCACCAAACACATTGACATCAGACATCACTTTGTGAGAGATAACCATGAAAAAGGTTTGATTTCTCTGTATCATGTTCTAACTAAGGATCAACTGGCAAATGTGTTGACAAAAGCTTTAGACACATCTACCTTTGAAAGCTTGATCACTAGGATTGGCATACTAAACATGGATTAAAAGACAAAACTTTGTTTCCATGAATAAAAGGCATTAAAATGTTTTCAGAAAATCAATAATCCATCCTTAAAAATAGCTTTGATTAAAAGATATTCATGAATCCTTAAAAGTCTGTCCATAACCACTGTTTTTCAAACCTCTGATTGGCTAAAAATTCATCCACTACTAAAAGATATCCACTCTTGGTCTCAACCACTGATGTTTATCCACTGATAGACTAAAATCAGCCACTATTCATTTCACTGTTCCCAACCACTGTTGTTGCCCAACAGTGGTTTCCAAACATCTGTCATCCATTATCCCAACAGCAGTTGCCACGTGGATAGATGTTAGCCATTAGATCTTTGTAATTGCTGCCACATCTGTAGTCACTTTTTCCACCTTTATAAACCCTGCTTTATCCCCAAACAGAGTTTTCCTTGCCGTATCGAATTCAAAACTCTCAAAAGTCGTTTCTTCTTCAAACCCTACTCACTTTCTTCGCTAATCATGGAATTGTCAATCAAAAATCCCCACAACTATCTTCCCATGTTTGAGAAAACAAACAAAAATACTTCCTTTCACTCAATAATTAACATTCTCACGTCATAAAATACAAAGAAATTCTTACTCCCAATGCTCCAATCCATCAACAAATACTCCGAGTTTGGGCAAATGCTGAAATATAATCTCAAAAGAAAGTGCCCTATGCTATAACATCCAAAGTCGAAAAAACACTTGTTCAAATTTCCCCATCATCCATATAAACAATGTTTGGATTGAATGATCTGGCAGGTAAGACCTCCTTAAAACACTTGTTCAAATTTCCCCATCATCGATAAAAACATGAACTTCATGCAGAATTCATTGAGAGGTGGTATGAAGGTCAATTAACAGGGGTTACAATTTTTAAACCAAAATTCCCTGCTGAAATGAAATTCTTCTTCCATACCCTACTCACTTGTCATTCTGCTAAGACCACTGCTTTTAATGAGATACCACTTAAAATTCAGTACTTGGATTATGTTTTTTTAACAAATTCCGATTTCAACTATTCCCAAGCATTGTTTTCTGATCTGGTCACAAATGTGAAAATTTTTCAAAACGGGGCTAATAATGTTTTTTTAATGTATCCAAGACTATTAAGCTATTACCTACAAAGACAACTTCCACTAAAAGACTTTCAACAAGGTGTAGCTTTTCAAATAAATAGTCTTACCACTGAAACTTTTACTTGCCTTATGGCTAAAGAGTCAAATGTTTCCATAACACAAGCAAATGGGAATGAGCCAATTTTAGATGAGTCCACATCTGTTGCTCAAACCTCTGTTGCTGAGCCTACTACTCTTGGTGATCATGACACCACAACCGGTGTTGTGAAACCCACACCAGCCAGACCCAAAAAGAAACTTTCCATATCCAAAAATCCCACCAAAACACAAAAACATAAAAAGTGTCCTCTGGAAGATGAGATCCCAGAGGTTAACCCAGTGACAACACAAAAGTCACTTGAAACCACTGCTGCTACTTCCTCACAGCAGTTGGTAGGATCTTCACCCATCCAAACTCCTCATGAATCCTCACAAAAGGATCATGTTGTAAGCACAGGGACACCACAACATGAAGGAGACCTTTCATTTAAAAATATGCTTAAAAACCTCTCTCCCAGTGTAATGTCACTTTCTACTCCACAGCCCTCTCCCCAAATTCCACCAACAATAATACCTCTGTTTGAAGCAATTGAAATTTAGACTCAAAACAGTCCCTCTAACTCACACATTAATGAGAGTACACCTGATCAAATGACTGTGTATGAACTACTTCAATCTACTATCCCACAAACAGTTAGGAGGTTACACCCCTTGAGTTTCACGAAACTCTTGGTGGTAGTTCAATTGGAGCAGCCACTACAACTGTTGAATCAATTGGTTACAGTTGGATAGTGGTGACATACTTAAGACTCCCTTGAAGGCAACCACTGTTGAGGCTACAACTGTAACCTCTGCTCTAGTGGGAAGTCCCCAGAACCAAGAAAAAGGGGCATTTGTTTGTGATGATTTGGAGTCATCTCCTATTATCAAAACAAATACAACTACCAAAGGTAGGAATTCAGATGATCCTATTAAATTAGGTGATGAATTAAGATATAGAGAATTGACGGATAGAATGACTTCAATGGAAACATCTGTTGCTGAAATGAAAGAAATGATGAAGCAGATGATGGAGCTTTCTAGAAGACAACCTAGCACTCAGCAAATTGCCAATGAGCTCTAGAAAGCTGTGCAACCCATTCTTCAAGCTCAAAGGAATTTGGCTGAAATCAACCACAATAATCACATGGAACTCATAAGAAATATGGTTGAAGCTAGGTATAAAATCACACAAGCAGACATAAAGGCCATAAGAGAACATCTGGTCAAAACAACTGGCTCAGCCCCTGCAACAATCATTCAAGATGATGATGATGATTCCAAAAAGGGGGAGAAAGATACATTGAGAAAGTTGCAGCCTGATTCAAAAGCAAAACCAAAGGTGCAACAACAGCTAGAGTCTGCTACAAAAACTACAAAAACTTAGGTTAAAACATTAGAGGCCGGAAAGGAAAAATGGATTGATAAGACCTTAATAAGATGGTTGCAGAGATTGTTTTTGGAAAAACAGAAGAAGCAAGATACAAAGGAAAGCAAAGCTTCTAGATTGGTTGAGTCAGAACAGGCAGAGCAGTGGAAAAAGGAAGATATTGGTGTTTTGGTCAAAAATTACCTAAGCAATTAAGTGATCAAATTAGTTTTGTGAGGTGGTGTGCTAAGAATGTGTATCAAAAATATCCTGGTTGAGTTGTTTGCAAAAATAGTTTTTCAGGATATAGCTCAGGATATTGAGCTATATCAATAATCAAACAATGAGCAAAAAACGTAAAGGGTGACACGAGATGTACGAGGAAAGCCCATGATCAATCTAGATCGCCGGCACAAAACCTCGGGAGCTGACAATCGCAGCTGCCTTGTTCTTCTTATTACTTCAAATGTCAAGATACAGTGCAGGATATTGACTAGATCGTTGCTAAGTGTTACAATGTTTTTCAGCAAGTGTGTGAATTGCGAGAGAAAGTATGAGAGCTCGAGAGTAGTGAATGTGATGTCCTAGATGATCTGGTTTATCCGTATATTTATAGTTACAAAATGAAAACAAAATCTCCTAAAATAGGGGGATGCCAGCGAATATTCCCATGTGAACGTTGAAGACCAAGTAATGCAGCTTCAACGTTCTTCTTCAAACAACTTGGACCGAGTCTTCAGGGGAAGAGGTCTTCATGATCGTTGTGAACTTGTACTCGTACTCCTGCACACAATTCGTTAGTAATCCTCAGGATACAGTGTCAGGATGGTACCAATATCCTGATTCAGCATCCTGGTCGCGAACATATATTATGTAATCAAGATATAATTCAAGATACTATCCAGGATATGGGCTCAGAATTTCACCCATAACAATTGTCCCCAAAAATGTTACCGTTAAGGATCCTGGAGCTAACGGTTACATTTTTCATGATAACCAAGGTAATTAAGAGATAAGACTTGATGTGACCGCTTGTAACTGCTCAGTCTATATTTACTCATTGCTTCCCTATATCTTCTCATCCTTATCTCCATTTAATCTCCATCAAGAAGGAAAAAGGTAAAAATCCTGTCTCTCTTTTCTCTTCTTTTCTGCACACTATTCCGGCGAAGATATGACGAGGCAAACAAGATCCAGCTCCGGCAATTCTGCTCCCACTTTTATCCACCAGAATATCCTCCAAGATTCGTTGAAGGAAATATTTTCATTTGATAGCGCTCACCTGTCGGCCCTTAAAACCTCTAGCATCTTCCCGGAAGGGACTGTGTTCCGGCCGTTTGATCGGGAAATCCGATCAGATATGGTTTCTAATGAATGGCTGTGTTTCAATGCTTTTTCATTCACCTTAGGACTTCAATTTCCTTTCCCTGATTTTATCACTGAGTTTTTTCGTATCACCAAGATCAGCTTTAGTCAAACGATGCCAATGCTTTGGCGAGTCTTGCTTGTTCTTGATCGAATCAAGAATACCCACATTCCTGATCTTTCCATTCATGACCTTCCCTTAGCATACCGGCTTAGATGCTATGGTTCTTGCCGATTCCTGTTTTACTCTACCTCCAGCGATCCCCTGATACTCCGTGCCACCAGGAACAAGGAGGAATGGAAATCCAAATTTTTCTTCGTGAAAAGAGATTCGATCCCTGGTGGAGCGGAATATCCGGTGAAGTGGTTGAGAAAGGGTAGGATTTAGGGTTTTAGAATGATCCTGTCTTATATCCTGAACTACTTTTTTATTTTCTTGTATACAGCTGATTTCAGGAAGCTTGCACCACCACTTGCTGACTCAGAGAAGAGAATCAACACCATCAGACTTCTCCCAAAAGTTGAAAGAAGTCTTCAAGCCAACATTCCAGCTCAAACATGTCTGATAAGAATCCTGCTTAATATCCTGCATACATATTTTTTATTTGATATCGTTATGAAAAGGGTTTTAAAGTTGCTCCCTGTATGCAGATGCCAGCAAAGTTCCAATCCTCCTGGACCTTAATGAGCTTGACAGCTATCCTACTCCTGTCAACGTCAATAAAGAGACCCCTGTCGTCACCAGCTCCAAACCGGTCATTGCTCCTAAGCCTAACCCAAGGACTCGTGCTTCCACGTCCAAGAAGAGAAAGGGTTCAGAGACCACCACTCCAGCTTCTGAAGGATTCTCCTATGAAGAACTCAGCTTCACCGAGTCCTTAGAGCCTATGACCTCCTTCCTTAATAAGGAAATATCCTGGTACTACATCCTGCACATATATCCTGATGGAATATCCTGGTTAGTAAATTTTAACCTTTACCTGTATCCTAAATTGCAGGGTCTCCAGCATCTGCTCCATCTTTATACTGATGCCTGTGGTACAGCCAAGCTCTATGAGGCCAAGATCAAACAACTCAAGACCACCACAGCTGACCAGGGCACCATTGCTGAAGCCAAGACCCGGCATTATGAGGATAAGCTGAAGAAGGTCACTCAGGAAGCCGAAGTCAAGATGGCAGCAGTCCATGTTGAGCACGAACAGGCCATGATCTCCTTCCAGGAAGGGATAAAAAATTCCGCTGTTGTCTCCTTGCTGCAGGTGTGACAACCCTCACTAAACCAGGTATCTGTACGACTTAATTAATAATTAATTACTGCTTAATTACTGTGCTTGTCTGAAATTACTGATGAACTGCTACTTGATATCTGATACATGTACTTACCTGCATCATACTTTACTTATCGTCACTACATTATTTACATGCTGAACCTTAGTGACAAACATGATGCACAAAAGCACAGTAGCACAATAAACGGATAGCCTATTTGACATGCTAATAAAGCCAGCATCAGGCAGGCACTGCCTCTAAGGCCTGTATGAGCCAGAAATATTTTGCTACACTAGTGGTGAGTGTAGGGATACAAGGGTTGTAGAACTGCGTCTCTAGGAATAAGTCAAAATGACTGGATGTGCCTAAAACGTACTCTAAGTACAAAATTCAGCACTTTACATAATAATTCAGCTTTTAGCTAACTAATAAAGTGCCAAAACATGAGAAAAATATTACTAGACACTTTCCGAAGTGTCAGAAATGAGTTGTGTCACAAAAAGGGGTATTAACAACACTTTAAGCTTTGTTAAGCACTTTAACGGATTACTATCCAACCAAACAACCGGACTATACCCGGAACATGAAAATATTGTCATTTTCATTAATTATCTTTTTCTGAGCCAGTTAGGGTCCCTGAGTACCCTAACACCCACTGTAACGCGTGACACACTAATAACTGGGTTAAACACTTAACTAACTTGGTTTAACCTAACTAATACCTAACTAACTAGTTGGAATCGGACCAAGGACCCCCCCCCCCCCCCCCTCTCTAACCGTCCCCCCCAACTAGGAGGGGACACCCCTTGTCCTCTAAATTATTATTATAATCCTCTTGCCTAATATCTAGCTTACATATGATCTATTGGGTAATACTCTTGTTAATTGTCTATAAGTTAGATGCAAGACACAACATAACACACACACTTACCAACATCACACAAACACTCCTCTCTTTCACTCTCTTTGGCTCTCGACCGAACCCACACCCACACATCCATCCATTTTCGAGTTTAGTTCATCACATTCCAAGTATCTACAAGTGTTAAGGGTCGCATATAAGGAGTCTTGGTGCAAACGGAAGGCGAAGGACCTCTCTACTTTGCTTTTATCCACGTGTTTTTTCGCATAGATTCTTCCCTAGCCTCGAGCTAGTGGTATGTTGCTTAAATCACCTTCTTGAACTATTCTAATGTGGTTAAAACGATATATGACGGTTAAAACTCGATAACCTACAAGATGAAGCATAAAAGTCTACTTAAAACACTAAAATGGTGGTTAAAAGCACATAAGTTGTGTAAATGTTGTATTTGATTTGTGTGATTATTTGGACCCGATCTATGTTGTGGTAGCTCGGATCATCATTTAACCTGGTTTAGTCATGATCTTGGATTATGACATAAAGCTTGTTTAAGTATAACAAGGGTTAGAAGATGAAACTCTACCACACAAGAATCATGAACTTGTGTAAAAGTGTTTTAGTTTGTACAATAGTGTTTAAAACTAGTAGATCTACGTATCTACAAGCGGTATTTTCAAAGGACTACGTGTCAAGAGAAAACATACTTTAAAAGACGGATCTTACACTAACGAGAATGGTTTTTAGAACACACAAGTGTGTAAACACTTGTGTAACACCAGTTTCGACAAAATAACTATTTTTGAAAAAGATGACGAGAAGTTGTAAAGACGAAACTTCCATAAAAATGAGGTTTTTACAAAATCGGATGGTTTTATATAAAGATCCACTAAAAGTAATGAGATTTACTTCACAGTTTGGATAAATCACAAGTTCATGAAATTTATGCGATTTATATACATATTTTGACTAGTTTGTGATTTGAACATTGTTTTGGTTGAATGAGAAAATTGTTGGTTGAGTTGTAAAAGAAAATGATACGCTTGAAAGCGTGGCCACCTCCAGTTACAGAGGAAACTCTGGCGAAATTTTTCCAAAAGCCTAACACTTAGAAATATTTTCACTATAAGTGTTAGAACTACATTTTGACTTGTTTTCAAAATAAAAGTTTCGCCACGACTATATTTACAAAACATCGGAGGTGGGATTTTCACAAAATGAAATGTGATACAAAAATATATTTAGTATATATTTTTCACAACATCACTTGTATAAGTGTTTATGATTATTTTGTGAACTACATAAATATTATTTTTAGGGTAAAAATAATATTACTAAGTATTATTTTGGGAAAATCACATGTATTAAAGTATAATATTTTTTGGGAAGAATATTTATATTTTGGAGTTAGGAAATAAAATATATTAAGTGAGACTTAATAGTGAAATCTGAATGTTACGAACACACATGTATTAAAGCCCCCATCCTTGGGAAGGAGAATAACTACCCAGTATACAGAATGTAAACACGAAATAGTTGCCTAACTATTTCCCAAAAACTTAAACCATAAAGCTAAGGCACGGCCATCCGTCTAATAGAATTAGTACGTGTAGGTCGTCATACAGCTGATTGATTTGGAGGCATACTTGGTAGAGACGCACCACTGTGAGTTCATGTCCCCCTTTTCTCTAACTGTTTTCAGTTTTCTTAACTACGGGGGTGAAATACATGTTACTTTGATTACAAGTACTATATACATGGTATGGTTAGCGTAAGGAGGTTTACTACTTAGATCATGTGAGTGGGTAGGAGCAATATGAGGCCATTAGTCCTCATAACGGGACCGAGGGACAGGAGCGGTAGATCTATCTGGGTGTAGCGAGCCCAGCCCCAGGCCAAACTAGAAACGGACCTCGGGGTGACTTTGTCCACATACTAATGCCGTGGCGAAATCTGCTAGGTTTGAGTCTCCCTATTTGCACTTCACATATATCAGTGGCCTTGCAAACCATTGGTGATCTCAATTCCCTTATTTGCTACATACCAAGACTATTTTTATACTCACAAAGGTTTACTTACTCACTTACACATGAACTCTCTCAACATTATTGTTGATTTTTCAACTTACATGTATTTCAGGAAATTAAAGATCTGGCGCGGTATGTTATGTTTTCCCGCTGCATATGGGTTCTGAGGTCATCCGGGTTTAGGAAATGTGACTTTTTCCTGGACGAGTCACAAATCTTAAACTGCGTTTATTTCATGTTGATGTTTATGTTTTTCAAGACAATGTTTTATGTTATAATGTTGTAAGTCTCTAAGATAATGGTATGTTACTCTGGTTTTAAAACTTAATTAAATGGATGATCTTGCATGATTTTATTTCATATAGCTTTGTTATGGTTAAGCTATGATATTAAGAAGTCACACCAAAATTAACCACGCTTCCGCAAAGCCAGGGTGTGACAGCTTGGTATCAGAGCTCTGATCATAGCGAACTAGGATTCTTTCTCGAGTCTAGACTATGATCACTAGGGCTCTCACGAAAACATTTTTACTGCATACCACTTAAGTCCAGATCCAAAACTTTTCATAAACAAATGTTGAGCACATTTTATTATTTATAGGCTCAGTCTAGAAAGGCTGAGGCTCGGTCTGAGAGGCCGAGGCTCGGTCTGAGAGATCGAGGTAGATGGCTAGTGGGACTAGGAGAATTGGCTAGTGGGACTAGGAAGAGCAGTCTGAGAGGCTGGGAGAATTGGCTAGTGGGACTAGGAGAAATTGGCTAGTGGGACTAGGAAGAGCAGTCTGAGAGGCTGGGAGAATTGGCTAGTGGAACTAGGAGAAATTGGCTAGTGGGACTAGGAAGAGCAGTCTGAGAGGCTGGGAGGCTAGTGGGACTAGGAGAACTATTTGATTGCTTACTTGGTAACTTATGTGATTATCTGATTGTATGATTGACTGTTTGTGCATGTTTGTATTTATGTTACAGACACCATGGACACCTCTGGCACTGGTGATTCAGACACCACAGGACCTAGACCTATAGTATCGGACGACCTAGAGTCTTCTGAGCGCGAGGTTCACACATCCGACGTTACGAGCACGGACGAGGATGATTTTCAGCCCTTTGCTTTACCTGATGGTGCTGATGAGCTCGCTGATGGCCCTTTGGCCGGGGACCTACCGTTAGTGGAGATCCCTGCTCCCATACCGCTTGCTTCATATCCTGCTTACGAATTGCTTCTCGACGCCGACGATGACGACGACGTCGATCTTTTTGATGACGAGCCTTTGGAGGATGAGGTTCAGGGCGAGGCCCTTCTTGCTGCTGGTGATCTTTTGTTGATCGCAGATGCTCCCGCGGAGGAGTCACCTGCTCACTCTCCGGTCCCAGACTCTTTCGAGTCTGTGGCTTCCGCACCTTCACACACACAGAGTGCGCAGCACTTTTCTCATGGATCAGATCCCGACCAGGAATCCTCTGTTGCCCCTATTCCTAGCTTTGCTTTCGACCATGATGATTTGGAGGATTCCGATCCTGACTTTCCCCCAGGATTCGACTCAGATGAGGATATAGAGTTTATACCCATGGATCAGCCTATGGAGGATCCAGTCGACCCAGTTTATCCCATCGACCCTGATTTTGATTTTGAGATGGCCTTTGATGAGCCCGAGCAGCCACTAGATCCTGCTCCTGACCCAGTACTTGAGCATGACCCAGTTCATGCTGACGCACCTATCTTTGAGCCTGTCATTGCTGACCCACCTATTGATGATCACCCTGTAGATGTTCCATTGTTGGAGGGCGATCATGTCCTTGCTGCTGATCATGTTGATCCCCCACTCATTGCTGATGCACCAGTTGACCCTCTTGTTGTACCTCACCATGATCCTATGCCAGCCCAGTTTGATCCTGCGCTTTTTGAGGCACGGATCGACCCCCGATACGAGCACGCCCAGTGTGGGTGGATTCCTGCTGATGACGAGGTTCCACCTATTCCTCCTCAGATCCCTGATACCCGTCACATTGATACTTCTTTTTCATTTCCTCAGTTTACACCTCCAACACGAGCTGGAGAAGGTTCTTCGGCTCACACTTTTGGACATGTACCGGTATCTATCTCTGCTATACCACTGTTTGCTACTTTTCCCACTGTTTCTCCATTTCATGTGGCACCTTTTGATCCCACCAGTGAGCCGTTCCTTTGGGCACCACACTCTGCTATGCCACTGACTGACCCCTACCATTCTTTCCACATGGGGTATACTATTGAGGACGTTTTGATGTCTTTTGTCGCCCAGCACGAGGCACACACACAGCGCATTCAGGAGCTTGAGAGAGCTCAGCCGCCGCCGTGTCCGTGCCAGGGTCAGACCCACTCTCCGTTGCAGCCCTCTCGACCTGTACCACCAGACTATGCTGCACGCCTCTTTGCTCTGGAGCAGCAGGTTGCTTCATTCTTGCGTACCCAGAGAGCCATGGAGGAGGACTGGCTCCATTTGCGCCGCTTGTTTTACACTCACTTTCCCCCTCCTCCACCGCCATCCGTGTAGAGCTCTTCAGTACCGTATAGGTAGACATTGGTGAGAAGACGGCGAATGCTTTTGACTGCACAGCATTTTTGGATACTACATTTTGATTCTGACTTTTGTTGACATGTATTCGATGTACTGACACTGATTTGATATAGTTTTTGGACTAGGGTGATGTAGCCCTTAGTCGATTGATGTTGTATGACACTGTGATGTACTTGTACGCTTACTATGTGGTCTCAATATATGGCAATCGCAGTATTCTCATCATATTTGATGCTTGATTTGGTTATTGGTATTTTAGGACATGGGATGTTGTGTGATTGATGTTTGTGACATGGGATGTTGTGTGATTAATATGATTATAACATGAGATGTTATGTACTATTACTATCGTTATATACATACGCTAAATTATGACCTGACTTATGTATTATAACTATGGCCTGACCGACGTAAACACATCTTTTAGAAGATGCCGCCGAGACGGGAGACACACATGCCTACCAATGAGGCAGAACTCCAGCAAATTATCGCTGCTGCCATTGCACAATACGCCGCCTCTCAAGGAGGGACTAGTGGAAGCAACTCTGGCAACACTGACAACAACAATAATCAACCTCATGGTAATACTAAGTCATTTAGACATACCATGACCTAATTGGATATCTTTAGCAATGATGCTAATGCCAACCGTATGTTATAAGGTATGTGCAGGGTGCACCTACAAGCAGTTTCTAGACTGCAAACCGGTCAACTTTGATGGCACAGGAGGTGCTGTCGCCTTTGTTCGTTGGGCCGAGAAACTGAATCTGTTCTTCGCATGAGTAAATGCGCACTAGATCAGCAAGTCACCTATATCTCAGGGTTATTCTTGGATGGAGCCCTCTCTTGGTGGAATCTGCAAGTACAGACACTTGGTGAAGCTGCTGCCTACGCACTAACCTGGACCGAACTGAAGGAACTTATGCGCAGGAAGTACTGCTCTCGCGCGGAAATCCAAAGATTGGAAACCGAGTTCTGGCACTTGAAAATGGACGGTCCGAAGATCGCAGAATACGTTCAAAGGTTCCATGACTTATCGTATGTGGTACCCTACATGGTCACTCCGGAGTTCAAGCGGATTGAACGTTTCATTTGGGGATTAGCTCCTCAAATCATAAGCATGGTGACCTCATCCAAGCCTGCGACCATTACTGAGGCAATCGATCTGAGCGTGGCTCTCACAGAGGAGGCTATTCGCCTGAACAAGTTTGGTGATGCTGAGACTAAGAAGAAAGAGACTCACGTCGAGTCATCAGGAGGTAACAAAAGGAAGTTCTCGAACTTCAAGCAGGGCGCCAGTGTGGTAGTTAAGAAAGGAGGATCAGGCACGCCAGCTCAGGTTACAGCTGGTAGTGGAAAGAAAGGAAAAGGATATCAGGGCACCCAGCCCAAGTGTAATACCTGTCAACGCCACCATACTGGCCATTGTAGTGTGAAAGTATGCGAATCATGTGGAAAGCCGGGCCACTTGAAGGATTCTTGTTGGGCTAGTGCCGGCCGGGGAGGCCAAGGAGGATTTGGGAATAGGAATAATAATCGTGGTGGTAATCGCCCACAAGGAAACAATGGAGGAAACGGGAATCGAGGCAACTTTGCGAACCAAAACATCAACCAAGCTGGAAATGGAGGTGGAAACGGGCAAAGACTTGGATGCTTTAACTGCGGCGATATTGGGCATTTTAAGAAGAACTGCCCAGAGTTGAACCAAGCCCGTGGAAGAGTGTTCCAAATCGAAGCAAGGGAAGCGCGCCAGGACCCCAATGTCGTTACGGGTACGTTCCCTGTAAACCAGCGCTATGCATCCGTTTTATTTGATACTGGTGCCGATTATAGCTTCGTGTCGTTAGAATTTAAGAATATGCTTGGTTTAGCCGCTAATAAGTTAGATATTCCCTACTCAATCGAATTAGCTAATGGAAAGTTGGTAGAAGCCAATGAAATTATCAGAGGTTGTGTGATCGAATTGGGAGAGCGTGAGTTTGCTCTGGATCTACTACCAGTCCAATTGGGAAGCTTCGACGTGGTGGTAGGAATGTATTGGTTATCAGACAACAAGGCTGAGATAGTTTGTCACGAAATGGTTGTTCGTATTCCAACCGAAGATGGCGAAACAATTGTGGTTCACGGAGAGAAGCGTGATACGCCGTTAAGAATTATCAGCTGCCTGAAAGCGCGAAAGTCTTTGCAAAAGGGATGTGTTGCCTTCCTGGCACACATTGTGGATAAGAAGGGTGCTGAGCCAAGAATCGAAGACATCCCTATCGTGAGGGAATATCCAGAAGTCTTCCCAGAAGACTTACCTGGACTGCCACCTCAGAGGCAAGTAGAGTTTCACATTGACTTAGTTCCAGGCGCCGCGCCTGTGGCTAAGGCACCTTATAGACTTGCTCCGTCTGAGATGCAGGAACTGTCGACACAACTTCAAGAGTTGTTAGACAAGGGTTTTATCCGACCAAGCTTCTCGCCTTGGGGAGCTCCGGTCCTGTTTGTCAAGAAAAAGGACGGTAGTTTTCGTATGTGCATCGACTACCGGGAGCTGAACAAGCTGACGATCAAGAATAGATACCCTCTGCCAAGAATCGATGATCTGTTTGATCAACTGCAAGGCTCAAGCTTTTATTCAAAGATCGATCTTCGATCTGGATACCATCAGTTAAGGATACAAGAGGAGAGTATCCCAAAGACAGCCTTCAGAACTCGTTATGGACACTACGAGTTCCTTGTTATGCCGTTTGGTTAGACAAACGCACCTGCAGTCTTTATGGACTTGATGAATAGAGTTTGCAAGCCGTACTTGGACAAGTTCGTGATTGTGTTCATCGACGACATCTTGATTTATTCAAGAACAAAGGCTGAGCACGAACAGCATCTAAGAGCTATTTTGGAGCTGCTGAAGAAAGAACAACTGTATGCCAAATTCTCTAAGTGCGAATTTTGGCTACGTGAAGTCCAATTCCTTGGACACGTGGTAAATGGAGATGGAATCCATGTGGATCCAACAAAGATCGAAGCAATCAAGAATTGGGAAACGCCAAAGACGCCAATTGAGATTCGACAATTCTTGGGTTTGGCTGGCTACTATCGAACGTTCATTGAGGATTTTTCAAAAATCGCTCAACCATTGACGCTCCTCACCCAGAAAGATAGGAAGTTTGATTGGGAAGTCAAACATGAGGAAGCATTCCAGATACTGAAGGATAAGCTCTGCAACGCGCCAATCTTAGCACTACCGGAAGGTACAGATGATTTTGTGGTATACTGTGACGCCTCACGTCAAGGATTGGGTTGTGTGTTGATGCAACGCCAAAAGGTTATTGCTTACGCATCGCGTCAACTGAAAGTGCACGAAAAGAACTATACCACACATGATTTGGAACTTGGCGTAGTGGTATTTGCATTAAAGATCTGGAGGCACTACCTTTATGGTACAAAGTGTACAGTCTTTATAGATCACAAGAGCCTACAACACATATTCAACCAGAAGGAGTTGAATATGAGACAGAGACGATGGGTTGAGTTGCTAAACGATTACGACTGCGAGATAAAGTACCATCCAGGGAAGGCGAATGTAGTCGCCGATGCCCTAAGTCGAAAGGAGAGGATCAAGCCCATAAGGGTTAGGGCTTTAGAAATGATTATCCGAACCGATCTTTCCTTGCGCATTCGTGCCGCGCAGAAAGAAGCTCTCAAGGAAGGAAACCTTGAAGAAGAATATCTCCGTGGGATGGAGAAACTGCTGGTACCAAACGAGGAAGGAACGTTATGTTTTAAGAAAAGGATTTGGGTTCCTTTGTTTGGAGGTTTAAGGAAGGTTATTTTCGATGAAGCTCACAAGTCGCGGTACTCTATCCACCCTGGAGCGGATAAGATGTACCAGGATCTCAAAGATTATTATTGGTGGCCTAGGATGAAAGGCGATGTTGATGTTTATGTGAGCAAATGTTTAACGTGTGCTAAGGTTAAAGCCGAATACCAGAAGCCTTCAGGACTTCTGCAACAACCTGAGATTCCCAAGTGGAAATGGGAACAAATCTCAATGGATTTTATTACGAAGATGCCAAGAACGCCAAGAGGCCATGACACTATTTGGGTAATAGTGGACCGATTAACGAAGTCAGCACACTTCTTACCTATCAGAGAGAAGGATAATACGAGAAAGTTGGCCGAAATTTACATGAGAGAGATCGTTACGCGCCATGGAGTACCTCTCTCAATCATCTCTGATAGATACGGAAGGTTTGTGTCAAGGATATGGCAATCCTTCTAAGAAGCCTTTGGCTCACAATTGAATCTGAGCACTGCGTTTCATCCGCAAACTGACGGTCAAAGCGAGCGGACGATACAGACTTTGGAAGACATGCTGAGAGCATGTGTTATGGATTTGGGCGGTAGCTGGGATAAGCATTTGCCTTTGGTCAAATTTTCATACAACAACAGCTACCACACCAGTATTGGTGTCGCGCCATTTGAAGCCCTTTACGGACGCAAGTGTCGATCACCCTTATGTTGGGCTGAGGCAGGTGATAGGCAGCTTGCTGGTCCCGAAATCGTCCAAGAGACGACAGACAAGATTGCGCAGATTCTAAAACGCATCGAAGCAGCTCGCCACAGACAGAAGGCCTATGCGGATCCAAACCGGAAACATGTGGAATTTCAAGTGGGAGAAATGGTGTTATTGAAAGTTTCACCCTGGAAGGGTGTGGCACGCTTCGGAAAGCGTGGGAAGTTAAATCCGCGCTACATTGGTCCTTTCAGAATTCTGGAAAGAATAGGACTAGTAGCATACAAGTTGGACCTACCTGCTGAACTCCATTCAGTCCACGATACATTTCATGTATCCAACCTGAAGAAGAGTCCAACTCAAGATGACATTGCCATTCCCATCGACGAGATTCATGTTGACGACACGCTCCATTTCGTTGAAGAACCGGTTGAGGTTACGGATTGGAAAGTAAACAAGACCCGCCGGAGCAGTGTCAAGCTCGTCAAAGTTCGTTGGAATGCCAGACACGGTCCTGAATATACCTGGGAGTGTGAGGACCGGATGAAAGAGAGATACCCCAACCTTTTTCCTAAGAACCCTGCATCTACAAGCAGAACTTAAATTTCGGGACGAAATTTATTTAACGGGGGGAGAATGTGACAACCCTCACTAAACCAGGTATCCGTATGACTTAATTAATAATTAATTATTGCTTAATTATTGTGCTTGTCTGAAATTACTGATGAACTGCTACTTGATATCTGATACATGTACTTACCTGCATCATACTTTACTTATCGTCACTACATTATTTACATGTTGAACCTTAGTGAGAAACATGATGCACAAAAGCACAGTAGCACAATAAACGGATAACCTATTTGACATGCTGATAAAGCCAGCATCAGGCAGGCACTGCCTCTAAGGCCTGTATGAGCCAGAAATATTTTGCTACACTAGTGGTGAGTGTAGGGATACAAGGGTTGTAGAACTACGTCTCTAGGAATAAGTCACAATGACTGGATGTGCCTAAAACGTACTCTAAGTACAAAATTCAGCACTTAACATAATAATTCAGCTTTTAGCTAACTAATAAAGTGCCAAAACATGAGAAAAATATTACTAGACACTTTCCGAAGTGTCAGAAATGAGTTGTGTCACAAAAAGGGGTATTAACAACACTTTAAGCTTTGTTAAGCACTTTAACGGATTACTATCCAACCAAACAACCGGACTATACCCGGAACATGAAAATATTGTCATTTTCATTAATTATCTTTTTCTGAGCCAGTTAGGGTCCCTGAGTACCCTAACACCCACTGTAACGCGTGACACACTAATAACTGGGTTAAACACTTAACTAACTTGGTTTAACCTAACTAATACCTAACTAACTAGTTGGAATCGGACCAAGACCCCCCCCCCTCTCTAACCGTCCCCAACTAGGAGGGGACATCCCTTGTCCTCTAAATTATTATTATAATCCTCTTGCCTAATATCTAGCTTACATATGATCTATTGGGTAATACTCTTGTTAATTGTCTATAAGTTAGATGCAAGACACAACATAACACACACACTTAACAACAACACACAAACACTCCTCTCTCTCTCTCTTTGGCTCTCGGCCGAACCCACACCCACACATCCATCCATTTTCGAGTTTAGTTCATCACATTCCAAGTATCTACAAGTGTTAAGGGTCGCATATAAGGAGTCTTGGTGCAAACGGAAGGCGAAGGACCTCTCTACTTTGCTTTTATCCACGTGTTTTTTCGCATAGATTCTTCCCTAGCCTCGAGCTAGTGGTATGTTGCTTAAATCACCTTCTTGAACTATTCTAATGTGGTTAAAACGATATATGATGGTTAAATCTCTATAACTTACAAGATGAAGCATAAAAGTCTACTTAAAACACTAAAATGGTGGTTAAAAGCACATAAGTTGTGTAAATGTTGTAGTATTTGATTTGTGTGATTATTTGGACCCGATCTATGTTGTGGTAGCTCGGATCATCATTTAACCTGGTTTAGTCATGATCTTGGATTATGACATAAAGCTTGTTTAAGTATAACAAGGGTTAGAAGATGAAACTCTACCACACAAGAATCATGAACTTGTGTAAAAGTGTTTTAGTTTGTACAATAGTGTTTAAAACTAGTAGATCTACGTATCTACAAGCGGTATTTTCAAAGGACCACGTGTCAAGAGAAAACATACTTTAAAAGACCGATTTTACACTAACGAGAATGGTTTTTAGAACACACAAGTGTGTAAACACTTGTGTAACACCAGTTTCGACAAAATAACTATTTTTGAAAAAGATGACGAGAAGTTGTAAAGACGAAACTTCCATAAAAACGAGGTTTTTACAAAATCGGATGGTTTTATATAATGATCCACTAAAAGTAATGAGATTTACTTCACAGTTTGGATAAATCACAAGTTCATGAAATTTATGCGATTTATATACATATTTTGACTAGTTTGTGATTTGAACATTGTTTTGGTTGAATGAGAAAATTGTTGGTTGAGTTGTAAAAGAAAATGATACGCTTGAAAGCGTGGCCACCTCCAGTTACAGAGGAAACTCTGGCGAAATTTTTCCAAAAGCCTAACACTTAGAAATATTTTCACTATAAGTGTTAGAACTACATTTTGACTTGTTTTCAAAATAAAAGTTTCGCCACGACTATATTTACAAAACATCGGAGGTGGGATTTTCACAAAATGAAACGTGATACATAAATATATTTAGTATATATATTTTTCACAACATCACTTGTATAAGTGTTTATGATTATTTTGTGAACTACATATATATTATTTTTAGGGTAAAAATAATATTACTAAGTATTATTTTGGGAAAATCACATGTATTAAAGTATAATATTTTTGGGAAGAATATTTATATTTTGGAGTTAGGAAATAAAATATATTAAGTGAGACTTAATAGTGAAATCTGAATGTTACGAACACACATGTATTAAAGCCCCCATCCTTGGGAAGGAGAATAACTACCCAGTATACATAATGTAAACACGAAATAGTTGCCTAACTATTTCCCAAAAACATAAACCATAAAGCTAAGGCACGGCCATCCGTCTAATAGAATTAGTACGTGTAGGTCGTCATACAGCTGATTGATTTGGAGGCATACTTGGTAGAGACGCACCACTGTGAGTTCATGTCCCCCTTTTCTCTAACTGTTTTCAGTTTTCTTAACTACGGGGGTGAAATACATGTTACTTTGATTACAAGTACTATATACATGGTATGGTTAGCGTAAGGAGGTTTACTACTTAGATCATGTGAGTGGGTAGGAGCAATATGAGGCCATTAGTCCTCATAACGAGACCGAGGGACAGGAGCGGTAGATCTATCTGGGTGTAGCGAGCCCAGCCCCAGGCCAAACTAGAAACGGACCTCGGGGTGACTTTGTCCACATACTAATGCCGTGGCGAAATCTGCTAGGTTTGAGTCTCCCTATTTGCACTTCACATATATCAGTGGCCTTGCAAACCATTGGTGATCTCAATTCCCTTATTTGCTACATACCAAGACTATTTTTATACTCACAAAGGTTTACTTACTCACTTACACATGAACTCGCTCAACATTATTGTTGATTTTTCAACTTACATGTATTTCAGGAAATTAAAGATCTGGTGCGGTATGTTATGTTTTCCCGCTGTATATGGGTTCCGAGGTCATCCGGGTTTAGGAAATGTGACTTTTTCCTGGACGAGTCACAAATCTTAAACTGCTTTTATTTCATGTTGATGTTTATGTTTTTCAAGACAATGTTTTATGTTATGATGTTGTAAGTCTCTAAGACAATGGTATGTTACTCTGGTTTTAAAACTTAATTAAATGGATGATCTTGCATGATTTTATTTCATATAGCTTTGTTATGGTTAAGCTATGGTATTAAGAAGTCACACCAAAATTAACCACGCTTCCGCAAAGCCAGGGTGTGACAGCAGGCTCGGATCAAGATGGCTTATGAAGCCAAGGAGACAGTTCTTGAGTGCCCATCCTGGCCGGTTGACTCCTAGGTGGCAAAGCTTAAGGAGCTCGGAGGAAATCCTGTGCCATATCCTGCCAAAGCTGGAGCTGGAGAGACTTCTAAAGCAGCCGAGGTGGTGGACAAGGCTGGAGAGAAGAAGGATGCTAGGAAGGATGCTGGTGAGGATGCTAGAGAGGATGCTGCTCAGGATGTCGAAGCTTTGAAGGCGGAGAAGGCTGGTGGTGGTGCCGCTGTGTGAGGGCATTCAAGTGGGCGATGATGGATATTGATGCCTAGTCCGGAGCCCACTTTTTTTTTAAATTTGAATGTTTTCCTGTATTCCCCAAAACAATTTACTTTTCCTACTCTTTACTTTTCCTGCACTTAGATACAATATGATGGCCAAAGGTGGAGGGATCCTGAGTTTCAGGACGAAGCCTTTGGTCATCAATGTTAACATGCTTTTGAACAATCAACAGTTGAAGGTGGAGGGATCTTGGGTTCCAAGACGAAGCCTTCAACTGTTTGGGTAAATATATTTTAGAACTATTTGCACTATTGGTGGATGGGTCCCGTTTTGAGATGAAGCCAATAGTGCAACCTTTTGCTTGTGAATAATAAATAACTAACTTTTCAGCCTTATCTTTATTGTTGTATTTTAATCGCATGTGTTTGATTTCAAAAGCATTTCTCCTTAAATATCCTAGGAAACATTTTGGGAAAATATCCTGAAAAGTATTCTGAAAAATATCCTGATCAGGATACTCATAACTCAAAAAACTTAAGTTACTTAGATAAGATTTCAAAAGTTAAAAAAAGGAGAGATCATACAAAAGACTCTTAGAGAGTTGATTCCAATTTTCCACCTTTGATCCCTTTGCAACATTTCCATCATGGATGTCCCCTGTGCACATTCAGGAAACTAAGTTCAACCTTTGAATTGCATCAAGGTGCATGTCCCCTGTGTTTAGCATATTTGAATACTTAGGAATTTCTCGATGTAAATACAATTATATTTGGTTTGGAACCTGTCCTTAGACCTTAGTTTTTCTAGGGCTAAACCCATAATATCCTAGGGATAAACCCTTAATATCCTGGGGATAAACCCTGATTTTCATGCGCTCCAGGTAGGAGTGTATAAACTCCAAGACTTAGAAAGGTAAAAACCTTTAAACCTTAGAGAGTATGAAAATACTCTTTCATGAGAGTGGGTGATCAATCCTCATATACCTTAAGGATTCAGGATATAGCCAATAATAACAAAATTGTCAGCCACTTTTACATGAACTGGTCCCGCTATCTTGAACTATCCCTGAATATCTTGCGCTCCAGGCAGGGTGTTTAACCCCAATTCGAGATAAAGGTGAATACATTTAAACCTTTGAAGGGATAAGGATCCCTTAAATGTGAGAGAGGGGCCCAATCCTCTAATCTTTCGGTTTATCTTGAGCATTTATCATGGAGTGATATCCTGAAGAATATTCTGCAAAACAACCTTAAACTAAGGTGGGTGTTAGCTTGGCTAACACCCCTCCAATGCTTAAGTCAGTATTGGGTTCAAAAAGAAATAAAATTATATTTAAAAGAAATAGAATTCATACCATCCTGAGTTAGAAATTAAATTCTAAACTCACTTGAAATAGGCTTTGAGGTGTATAGCATTCCAGGATCTTGGCAATACATCCCCCTCCATATTCTTAAGTCTATATGCTCCTTTCCCAGATTCTGACTCAATCTCATATGGTCCTTCCCATTTTGGAGCTAACTTTCCATCAGCAGGGTTAGTAGTATTCTGAAAAGCCTTCCTTAACACCCAATCTCCAACTTGAAACCTTCTAGTCCTTAGGTTCTTGTTATATGCTCTGTATATCCTCTGTTGATATGCTGCCATCCTTAGCTTTGCCGCATCTCTAGTTTCATCCACAATATCTAATTCTTGGCTCAAAGCTTCAGGATTCGCCTCAGGATCCCGGAGGCCTTATCTTGCTGTAGGTATCACCATTTCTGTCGGGATCACTGCTTCTACCCCAAACACCACCTGGCTTTATCTCCTAAACCCTGCATGGCATACATTAGTTTAGCTATATTAACAGAAAAACAATATTCTGACAGTTCAGGATACTCCTCAGGATCCTTATCCTCAACAACATTCACTTTCTTATTATCATTCCTGCCATATGGGTTAGAACGATATGGCTTATACGAGGATTCTGACTTCCTGTTAGTTGATTCATAGGTTGACGATGAATTCATCCTCTCTTGCATCTTTTTATCATCTTCCAGTCGAATATATCTTAAAGCCCTATTTCGAGCTTCATCCAGGTTCCTGCAAGGATTCATTACAAGATCCTGGTAAAATTGAGAATCATTTTGCAACCCCATCTTGAAAGCCTGCACATCTATAGCAACGTCAAGATGTGGAATATCTAAGGACTCCATGCTAAACTTGTTCACGTAATCCCTCAAGGATTCTTGTGGACCTTGAGTTATCATGTAGAGATCACTAGTTAGTTTCTCAAAACTTCTACTGCAAGAAAACTGACTTTTAAACAAATTAACCAAATGAGCAAACGATGTAATTGAATGAGGTGGAACGTTTAAGAGCCATTTTAAGGTTGATCCTGTCAAAGTGGAACCAAAACCCTTGCAAAGGCATGCTTCCTTGAGATCCGGAGGAATAGGGTTAATTTCCATCCTTTCCCTATACTGAGCAATATGCTCCTCAGGATCCGTGGTCCCATCATAGAGCTTCATGTTGGGAGTTTGAAATCTTTTTGGAATTTCAGCATCACAAATAGGATGTGCAAACCAGGATATCCTGTGGCTATCCTGGGATACTTCTGGAATGGGCTGAACAACCCCAGGTACACTGGATATCATATCCTTCAACTTCTGAAGCTCCCTAGAGAGTGCTGACGTCACATCTGCGTCCTGCAAAGATCCAACACTGTTGGTAGCAAGAGTATTAGTATTATTAGACACGTTACCATCCTGAGGATTCTGGCCATATCCTGGAGCATATCCTGATCCTCTCGCAGTTGAGACCCTGATTGATGAGGGTATCTCAGGAGTATAGCTCTAGGAATAACTAGGTACAATATTGCCCCTGTTGTTGCATATGTCTGTCGACTTCGTCTTGTATCGAGTCTTGTAATAGATTAGAAAGATCAAGGCACGTTGTACGAGAAAAACAAGAAAAGTATAGGATGGAGCCATTTCGCACGAAATGGAACAGGTCCATTTCGTACGAAATGTCATTGGCTATTTCTGTGAACCTGTTTCGTGCGGAATGGATGC
This sequence comes from Helianthus tuberosus, assembly GCA_030545235.1. Lineage (NCBI taxonomy): Eukaryota > Viridiplantae > Streptophyta > Magnoliopsida > Asterales > Asteraceae > Helianthus > Helianthus tuberosus. Next base: position 119,505,819 of record CM060410.1, on the reverse strand, counting down.
CCTATATATATGTGCCTTGGTCATTTCATTTGTAACGTTTGGTTTCCGGTAGCGAAGCTCTGCCGTAGTGTCTCCGGCATTGTAAAACGATCTGATATTAATACAAGAGACAGTTTAAGTGATTCTAAGTGCAATCCAGCTGAAATAACTCCGATACGTCTGTTTCCGCCTTTCGTATTGGATGAGATCTCTTCTGATCGACTCATTTGGTCGTGCAAACGATCTTACATGTGGTATCAGAGCTCAGGAGGAAGAGTTCTTACCATTTCAGCTGAAAATTTCTGATTTCTACTCACTTTCTTCACATTTTTCAAAATTAAACAAGATTTTACGGATAAAATGGCTTGATTCTCACATATATCGTGCGAAACATAGTTTTAACAAACCCTTGAAAGAATCAAACTTAAAATCGACCTATAACTTGATCAATTTTGATAAAAAAAATCATCAGATCGTTCGAGAATGCTTCATTTCGTTTCAATTGGTCTTCCATTTCGCACGTTTTGGTCCAATCCGTTTGACCTTTGATCTCCATTTCACACGAATTGACATAATTAAAGGTTCATTTCGCTTGAAAGGTTCATTTCGCTTGAAAGGTTCATTTCGCTTGAAAGGTCCATTTCGCTTGAAAGGTCCATATCGTTTGAAGAGGTCCATTTGGTTTGAAAATCCATTTCGTTTGAAAGTCTGAATTTGTGAAATTTTTGATACCGAATCATGGAGAACGAATTCTACAATGCGTTTGCAACCCCGATCACTGTGACTCAGAATACGATGTTAGAAAATGAAAAGGGCACCACGCAAAAACCACCTAAGCTTATGAGTATTGAGGAGTATAGTGGATGGGCAGAACGTTTTGAAAATTGGGTACAAGCATATTACTTAGATGCATGGGAATGTACAGAATATCTATATGTTAGACCGGTTAAGGACAACGGAGAGAAGGTTGATATTAAAGATCTAGGTGTTAATGAGAAAAAGAAGTACAAAAATGAAAAGATGATGGTTAGTCTCTTGCAGCAAGCTATTAAGGAAGAAATCTTGATTTTACTACAAAACAACGGAAGTGCACATTCGATATGGAAAAAACTAAAATCAAAGTTTGTTGGAAGTAAAGAGATGATCAAGAACAAAATGTCACTTTTGAAGAAAGAATTTGATTTATTTCGTGGATTAAAAACTGAAAGCACCAAGCAGATTATAGAAAGATATTGCAATTTGACCATGAACATGAATAGATTGAACATCAAGAAAGATAATGATGAACTGGTTGAAAAATTGGCCAATGCTTTGCCACAAGATGTTTGGGGCACGTATCTTATGATGTTGAAAAATAAACCTGAGTTTGACAATCTAACGCTGAGTTCGTTTATTGATCAACTCGAAGCTCAAGACATGGAACAACGAAAGATAGCGAGAATGAAGGACTTTGATGGTGAACAAGACATTGGTCTATACTACAAAGGTGGTACTAGTGATAGGACCAACATTGCACCAAAGATCGAAACAACTTTCAATGCAAAAAAATTATTCTGGAGGTCCATCTCAAGGATCAAGTAGCAAAACTGGATTCTCTTCATATCCATCATTCGATCCAAATTTTTCAGCAACAAATAATGGCAAAGTACTACAATGCAACATTGCGCTAAATCTTGAGAATGATCAAAATTACTCTGAAGAAGTAGCCAAAAGTCATATGTCTTTGTTGGTGACTGTGTTAGAGTCTTATGGGAGTTTAGTTGCAGGAAGGATCGGAAATCCAATGTTGACAAAAGAGGATTACAATCAGATCGATGCTGAAGAGATGGGGTTAATGGATATAAAGTGGTGTTTGTCTAGTGTGTTGAGAAGAGCTGAGAAATTTAAACAAATTACATGAAGAGATGATTTTCGTGATGCAAATGTTTCTACTTTAGGATTTGATAAATCTAAAGTTACTTGTTTTCGTTGCAAGGAAAAAGGGCATTTCAAGAGAGAATGCACAAATCGTGAAACAAGTGGAGCTCAAAATCCTTTCAGAAACAATGATTATTATCGGAAAGCGATTTATCATCAAGTTTCTCAACAACCATATCAACAACAAACACAAACTGCTCATGCTCGGAAGGAGATTGAAGAATCAAAGAAAGCTTATCTAGTGAATCAAGATGATGAAAGATCGTCAAAAGGATTTAGTTGGGACAAATATATTTCAGCTGAGAGTAAAGCATGTCTGACAGATCAAGATGATGAAAGGCTTCCAAAAGATTTCAGTTGGGATGATTATGATCCTAACAAAGCTGCAGATCATAAAGCTTTTGTTGCTCAAAATGTTGAATATACTGCTGATGATTATTGGGCAGATAAAATGAAAGAGCACTTAAAATTTCTAGCCGATAGAGATAAAGAAAGAATGAGAGTTAAAAAAGATGATGAAGAGCTCCGTGTGATAAAGAAGCAGGACAAAGAAATTCCAGCTTTCGAGATTAAAAAGGAAGCTGATACAGAAAAAATGTCTGAGAATTGTGAAAACTGTGAGACTCTGAAAAAACATAACAATGAGTTGATTTACAACATTAACAGATTGAAAGAATCATATGATGTCTTAAAAAAAGCCATGAATCAATATAACGATTCAAGCAGTGAACAAGCTACAGCCATGAAGACACTCAATGGAGCATACATGATAAAGCAGGAAATGGTCAATTATTACATTGATATGTGTGCTGAACTTGAAAAGAAATTGGAGACTCAGAGAATCGAAACTGAAAGAGTAAACAAGTTGTTGAAAAGTTACTCATGTTCTTCTTATGTGATTGATAGGATTTACCCACAGTTGAAGGCATGAAGGCATTTGAAGAAGACACATCTGAAGTGAATAATTCTGGTAAGAAACAAAGTGTTGGTTATAACAAGTGTCCACCTCCAATTGAAAATGGATATTCTCCATGAAATCCTAATTCAGAAAGAGTCAAAAAGGCAACCAACTTACAGTGGGAATCTGAGCCTTCAGATAACTTGCCAGACAACGTTGATGTCACTTTCACATCATCCGACACTGATCATGAGTCCGAGATAATTAAGAAAGTGGTCGATCAGGTGTTGGATAAAGATGACACGGAGGAGTCAAAATCAGATTCAAAGTCTGAGTCCGACACTTCAAGTCCAACAGTCAAAAAGGACAAACGGGTTTACAATAAAGATTTTCTGTTATCACAAAATAATTTGAATGATGAAACATTCAAAGTAGCATATACTTTGAATGATTCTGACAAATTATATTCTGATGAAGAATTTCCAATAAGAGGTGTTAAAACTAAAATGATTAACAAGGTTTTCAAATTAACAGAAATTAATATTTCTGAAATAAAAGATGTAAATCTTTCTAAAAAACCTAAAAAATACACCTCAAGAGTTCATCAAAGATTAAACAAGAAAAGGGTTACAGTTCTGGTTCAGGTTATCGAAAGAAACCAAACCATAACGGTAATTTCAAAAATAAAGGATTGGGTTTTATTCTATCAGAAAATCATAAAAATGAAAAAACTTATAAACCAAAAACTGTATTTGTTTCAAGATCAAGTTCAGAAGAAGAAGAAAAGAGCTCATTCTGGAAGCAATCGAACAAAGAATTCCTTGCGAAGAAGCAAGAATGAATGAAGAATGAAGCTAATCAGAAAAAGGAGACGAGAACCTGTTTTCAATGCAAAACAGTTGGTCACATTGCCAGGAATTGTCCAAAGGCAATCCAAACAAAACAGGGAGTCTCTGAAAAACTAAAAGAAAAGATGGTTGAGAATGAACCACCAACCAAACAATTTAAAGTTTTCAAAAATTCAAAGTTTGAGGTTGGTGAAAGTTCAAAAAGTTTTTACAAAAGAAAGGTGAATCTTGACAACCACAAGTGGGTTGTTAAGAAATCAGATTATAGTTCTTGCAATGATTCTGATTCATCAAAATCAGAGGAGCTATTTTCTGGCGATGAATCTGACTTGTCAAAGTCAGAGGAGCCACAAGTTGAGCTAAAAGGAGAAAAGTCAGTGCTGCCAATGGATGACGCAAACTTTCCACCATTACGGGCTGAAAATTTTAAACAAAAAATTGTTAAGGTTGAGATTTCAAATCAATTTTTTTCTGAAAAGAAAGAATTTAATGTTGAAAAAGCCTTCAACCCCATAGTTCAAAATATTTTTGGAAAAATGATTAACGGGAAGGTCAAAGGGGTAAAGGAATTTTATGAAAAGAAAACGAGTACACCAGATAAAGATGGTTCACCCCAGGTTAGTAACTGGGATAGAACCTATCATGACTAAAATCCGGACTTGCCGGAGCTCCCAAGTTGGTAATAGTGGAGCAGGAATCGGCATCTTTCTTGAGAAATTCACAATGGTGATATTTCGATCTACAAGTGGTATTCTCATTCTTGAAAATTGTCATATGTTGATTTACAAGAGGTTTTGGTTGATAAGAACCTTCAAGTGGTTAATCAATGTCATTAAGTTAAACTTGATTTAACTTTCATACAAGTGGTTTTTGGAGGACAAAGTGATGAACAAATCCCCGATCTTATAAGAAGTTTCAACAAAACAAATTTTTCCGAAAAAACCATTTGATTAAAACAAACTTAAGTGTTTTGAAATCATAATGGGAAAATAGTTTGTTGTCAGGGGGAGTTCTGATTGTTTATGCCAAGTGAATGGAGAATTGATGTGAATTGCTTGAAACATCAGTTTATCAAATTTTCTTTAAATGGTTTTGAATTTTAGAGGGAGTAAGAAATTTCAGAAAATCCAAAAACATTAGAAAATTTGAAAAAGCCAAAAACATGTTAAAATTCAAAAATGAGTTTTGTTGTGAAAAAGAGGAAATTATAGTACATCAGTAGACTATCACAGCACGCTAAAGAATTGAAAAGTCAAAAGAGATAAACGGTCTCACTGACGATATACCAGTAGGTTTTTACACGTTTAGTAGATTGTTTTCGAGATATAAACCTAAATATCATTACTTACTTATCTCGTGGGGAATATCTCTCGGATATATGGGTAACCCCCGAAATCTTGTTTGAAGGGCTTTCTATTTCTGACATACTAGGTCTTTGTGCGTGGTGATATCTGGGGTATTATACCAGGACTTCTGATTTTGCGGGAGCAATAGCCTTGTCCTCGTATTATACTTTGCATTGCTTTAATCTTAAAGCTGGCCCTCAGCATAAAAATGATGAAACATTGAAAAATGTTAATCATGTGCTGTTGAAGAAAAGATTCTCTAAAGGGAACACACCTAAAGTCGAACCATCATCTCTCTGATTTTGCGGAAGCAATAGCCTGAGCTCTCATGGTATCGCATTTAACCCCTTACAGATATCATTAGTGTACATTCACCTGTAAGACTGAATATATGAGTCTGGATACGGGAGTATATTCTGAGGTGGGACACGCGAATAAGTTTAAGTCCTTAAAACACTAATCTCGTATCTCGAAAAAGTTGAACTTTGTGTGAAATTTTAAGTGGATCAGTATACTGACAATCTAAGTGAATCATTTAAAACTTAAAGTGTTTAAAGCTCAACGGTGCTAGTGATTTGTCTCAAAAACTGATATGATTCTCTTACACAAACTCGCAAAAATATTGTTTGTAAATATTTCTTTATTGCTTTTCTTTAATCAAAAATCCAAAAAGATTGTGTTTTAGCTTAAAATTTTGAAAATTCAAAAAGATTTTATTTCATCTTATTTTCGACAACTGATGTTGGAAAGCTGATTTTCAAAATTCCGAGTGCTAAACATGATGAACAAGTTTGGGAGAGTTTGTTTAGAAACAAGAAAAATGATATTTTTACAAGTGGTCATCAGAGATTATAAATGTTAAATCATTTTGAACGATATCTTCAAGTGATCTATAAATTTGTCAAATTTTAAATTTGTGAAATTTATTTTGAGGTAGAGAATTGTGCAGGTAAAGCCAGGTTCCTGATTCTGATTGATACAAAGAGCCAGGTTACGATCTTAGAACCTGTGAAAGTTGTATAGCCAGGTTTCTGATTCAAAGCATGTAGACAGAGAATTCCAGACTACGATCCCAGCTTATCGAAAGGGGGAGTCTGAGTATGTAAGAGCCAGATTCAGATCCTGGAACAAAGCTCAAGAGAGAAGTTGCTGAAGCTGATAAGCTTAAGGAATCAAGAGATCTGATCAAGAGAAGATAGAGTCAGATTGTGATTCTGGAAGAGAGAGAGAAGAAAAGATAGAGATTGAGGATGCTTACAATGTCGGATACTTTGGAAAGAGAGCGAAAAGACTGATAAGGACTGAAGACTTTGAAGACTCGACACTGAAGACTTCGTCAACATCCAAGGGGGAGTCTGTTGGTGCATATGTATGTCGACTTCGTCTTGTATCGAGTCTTGTAATAGATTAGAAAGATCAAGGCACGTTGTATGAGAAAAACAAGAAAAGTATAGGATGGAGCCATTTCTGTGAACCTGTTTCGTGCGGAATGGATGCCCTATATATATGTGCCTTGGTCATTTCATTTGTAACATTTGGTTTCCGGTAGCGAAGCTCTGCCGAAGTGTCTCCAGCATTGTAAAACGATCTGATATCAATACAAGAGACAGTTTAAGTGATTCTAAGTGCAATCTAACTTAAATAACTCTGATACGTCTGTTTCCACCTTTCGTATTGGACAAGACCTCTTCTGATCGACTCATTTGGTCGTGAAAACGATCTTACATGTGGTATCAGAGCTCAGGAGGAAGAGTTCTTACCATTTCAGCTGAAAATCTCTGATTTCTACTCACTTTCTTCATATTTTTCAAAATTAAACAAGATTTTACGGATAAAATGGCTTGATTTCTACTCACTTTCTTCACATTTCATCAGGTCGACTTGAGCTAGATTTCAAGAGTTGTATTTCTCTTATCAACATTTGGTTGGTCTCCTGCTGTTGCTTCATCTGATCCTATATACTACCAAACAAAGTTAAAATTTCATCATTAGAAGCCATAATAGGGGTTCTCCCTGAAGCAGCGGATCCTTGAACATTCTGGGTGGGAATAATATCCCGAGCCAGGTGAGTTTCGATCCTTCTTGGGGGAACTTGAGGCTGTGAAGAAGCTTGTGTCCTTGGAGGTGGTGGAAGCACCGAGCCAATTGTTGCAAAGGTTGTAGCAGACATGGTAGAAGAGCTCATGTTTGATTTTGAGGCCATTGAAAATAGTGTGGCAAAACGTTTTGAAAATAGGAAACCAAGTAATGATTTTAAGAAAGCTTTTAGTAGAAATAGCACCACTTGCCCCATGGTGGGCGCCAAATTGTTTTGGTTAAAAATTACCTAAGCAATTAAGTGATCAAATTAGTTTTGTGAGGTAGTGTGCTAAGAATGTGTATCGAAAATATCCTGGTTGAGTTGTTTGCAAAAACAGTTTTCAGGATATAGCTCAGGATATTGAGTTATATCAATAATCAAACAATGAGCAAAAAAATTAAAGGGTGACACGAGATGTACGAGGAAAGCCCTTGATCAATCTAGATTGCCGGCACAAAACCTCGGGAGCTGACAATCACAGTTGCCTTGTTCTTCTTATTACTTCAAATGTCAGGATACAGTGCAGGATATTGACCAGATCGTTGCTAAGTGTTACAATGTTTTTCAGAAAGTGTGTGAATTTGCGATAGAAAGTATGAGACCTCGAGAGTAGTGAATGTGATGTCCTAGATGATCTGGTTTATCCGTATATTTATAGTTACAAAATGAAAACAAAATCTCCTAAAATAGGGGGATGCCAGCGAATATTCCCATGTGAACGTTGAAGACCAAGTAATGCGGCTTCAACGTTCTTTTTCGAACAACTTGAACCGAGTCTTCAGGGGAAGAAGTCTTCAGGAACGTTGTGAACTTGTACTCGTACTCCTGCACACAATTCGTTAGTAATCCTCAGGATACAGTATCAGGATGGTACCAATATCCTGATTTAGCATCCTGGTCGCGAACATATATATGTAATCAAGATATAATTCAAGATACTATCCAGGATATGGGCTCAGAATTTCACCCATAACAATTGCTACTTCAAAAAGAAGAAAGTCTACTAGAAAAGTCAGACAACCAATTGCCACCCCTCCTAAAACCATTGCTACTCCTACAAAAACCGTATCCTCTGCTAAACCTAAAGCCAAACCTTCTCCACAACAACCACCACAAGAGAAGCAAAAGAAAGCTTCACCGCCATCATCACCAATTCACCCAACAGATGCTGACACAATAAATGTATTAGCAGATATTAGCTAAACAGCTGCTGAGACACCAGTTGTTTCAGCAGATGTTAGCCAAACCTCTGCCATGATCATTTTAACTACACCACCAACAACCCAACCACCTCAAACACCAAAAAGATTTCCTACACATCCACCTTCACCACCAAAACGTCCTCAATCATCACAAATCAAGTCCACATGTAAGAGGAAAACTCATGTTGTGTTAGAAGATGATAAGGAGATTGCCCCCATTCAAACCATACCACCCTCATCATTTCCAACCAAAAAACCCACTCCATCCCTTTTAATTGCTACACAACCATCAATCATTCCCTTGGCAACTCATTATCCTTTGGAGGTGCTCACTGTTAAAGGTGAAATTGAATCTTTCTTCACAACAGAAGATCCATCACAAAGATCCTTCCCATCTCTTTTTTGCTATAGACAGCCTAAAAACTTAGATGAGTATCAATGCAAGATAGGCTGAGTATATAGCAAAAGAGAACAGTAAAGCGATGGATTACAAGAAGTATCAGGGCTTCTTATCACATGAGCTTAGCAAAGTTAGAAAACTTGAAGACTTTGCTAAGGGCCTGAGCAAATCCATGTCTGAGAAGCTAATCAATGCTGAGCTTGACAAGGAATTAAAGGATGATTACATTGAACACATTATGAAGCACAAACCATATAAAGTAACCAGGGCTCAATTCAAAGGCTGGTCATCAGATACTCTCAGGGAAGAAATTGAAAGAATCACAAAAATGCACAATTATCCTTTGGCAAAGCCAACTCCACCTGATTGGAAAAAAGGCACATAAGTGAATCCAGATAAGGCATTGAAGCTTAAAAGAATGAGAGCAGAGCTTGTGGCTGCTAATTATGGTTCAACTAGATCCATTGCCATATGGTCTTAATCCAACATAGTTGAGACCTACAAAAGGCTGGAACAACTCAGAGCTAAAGATTCGAAAGTTCCTCAAAAGCCAGTCTATCCTACAACAGCCGCCATCCTTCAACAGACCCATGCTCCCAAAAAGTTTCTCTCAGCATCTGCTTTACCCGCAAATGCCTTAAGACAAGTAAAAAGGCAAAAGCAGACTGATGAGGAAGATGTGCAGAAGTATGAAGAAATTCGAAAAGAAAGGATGAAATGTCAGCTTGATTTCCACATAGATCCTACTGCTGACCAACTTGCTGCTCAATTAAAACAAACTCTTGCAAAGTTGTTCAATAGGACTCATTCACCAAACTCATCTTTAATAAGCCTTGTCCCAAGAAAACCAACTTATCCAAAAATACTAAAGTGTAAGTCATCCTCAAACACCCACGTATTGACTTTGCTCAGATCAGATTGTAGTGTTGAGAAGCTTAAAATGGAGAGTGCATATGGTCTGGATGCATGTGATCTCCTAGATATTTTAAACCTCGACTTAGAAAGGGATATTGATGACATGATCTTCTTGGACTTTGAACTACAATTCAAAGGGCAAATATGGGAGATGTTGATGAGAAATAAAGATCAGCAATAAAGATAGGTTTTGGCATCATCTGTTCTAGGGGGAGATTGTTGGTTCATGTGGACCAAGCCAAAAGAACAGATGATTGAAAGCTAAAATAGTCTACAATCAACTGATCCATCATAACAGTGCTTGAAGTCATTCTCCTCCCAATGGTAAAGGCATCAAACAACTTCTGCAACCAAAGGTCTGCTAAAAGCTAAAGTCTGCTGATTCATAAGGTCTGCCAAAGTGAACCAACTGATGAAGACTAAGGTCTGCTGATAACAAAGGTCTGATCACCCTATGTTAAAAGAAGGAAAAGTCTGATGAAGAAAAGTCTGTTGAGGCTTAACGGATGATGAAGCTCCACAGATGATAGAGCTCAACAGATGATGAATCAACAGATGTTGTATATCAGTGTTTTCAATGTAACAGTGTATTAGTTATAGCAGATGTTAGAGGTTGTTACATGTTGTTAGATCTCATTGTCTAGGTGACGTCAGCTTAGATTCCTTAGAGGTTTGCATTGTACTATAAATTGAACAGTGCATGTATTGTTCTATTCATCACTTTACCTTGATATTTTTATACGAGCAAATCAGAGTGATCTTAGGCTGGGGGAGTTTGTAATTCATGCATACGTGAATCGTTGTAATAGCAATCATTCAGTTAAAAGTATTCATGATGAAAGGAAATCTCCCATTGTTTGTGATTTAAAGTTTATCTTCATTCCGCTGCAGTATTTCCATCTTTGTTATCATCTTACATCTTTCATCTTAAATATTCATAAAAAATTCTAACTCGGATCCTACAAAGCCAAAAACCTACAAAAAGCCTCGACCCAAAACCCCCTATGGAGGATCAACGCACTCTCATGGATTACCTACGGCCTACGGTCAGTAATCTTGGAGCCGCTATTAACCCTCCTAATGTCGATTCTAATACCTTTGAGCTTCGACCACACTTAATCCAAATGCTCCAAAATTCCGCTACTTTTCATGGCCTATCCAATGAAGATCCCCATTTACATATTACCAACTTTTGGAAATATGTGACACCTTTCGGATCAACGGAGCCTCCAACGATGCTATCCGGCTCCGTATGTTCCCTTTTTCCCTTAAAGATCGAGCGACAGCTTAGCTAAACACCCTCCCAAGTGGGTTCGTGCACACTTGGGATGAACTTGCACAAAAATTTCTCTACAACTATTTCCCTCCCACTAAAACCGCCAAACTCATAACCGAGATTAACACCTACTCTCAAGAAGACGGGGAATCATTGTACGAGACATGGGAAAGATTCAAGGAGCTATTAAGGAAATGCCCACATCACGATCTTGAATGCCGGCAACAAGTGTCCACTTTCTACAATGGACTCTTGCCACACACAAGGCAAATCCTTAATTCCGGCTCCGGGGAACTCCTTAGGAATCGGCGTCCCGAGGAAATCTATAATCAAATTGAAAAACTTGCTTAAAACAGTTTTCAATGGCACACCACTAGGGGCTCAAAATATGTAGCCTCGGGCGCCCACAACGTGGATGAAACCACTTCTTTGCAAGTCCAAATCAAAGCCTTAACCATAAAAATAAAGAAACTTGAATTAAACAAAACGACTTCGGTTATGGCTTGCGAAGGATGTGGCGGCCCACATGAAAACTTGAGTTGTACGAAAGACTTAGAAAATCAAACGGAAGTGGTAAATTACCTAAATAACCAGCCACGATCATCGGGGGCTCCAAGTAACTTGTAAGCCCATATTTCTTACTCCGAAAAAGTATTATTATTTACAAAATTCGTGCATGACCCATTCGTATAATGAACGATTCCCTGTAATACCAACTTGTAAGAACTTAAATATGACACAACGGAAAATATAAGCCCAAAAATTTCTTTCTTATTTAGACACATTACTTACTTAAAGACTAAAATACAAATGATAAACATTTACAAAAAGGGATTTACAATAACCACATTAAATTAACGCTTCAAGACAATACATAATTCAAACTATGTGGTCGTTCTTCCCGTACAATCCTTGATTCGCCGCTCGATCAACGCATGCTTATCTTCGATAGTAGTGGTAGAGATCCGTGCAATACTTGTGAACATCACATACAACTTAACCATTAGTCATCGACAACATCATACGACATTATTCTCACGTAATTAAAATTCATATAACATTCAAGAATAAAAACTTTGATTCATTCGACTATCCTCTCGAATTCTCTTGTTCCGAGTACGGCTTCAATTTCATAAGAATCTGACGTTCTCACTCCTGCATTACATTCCAACCTCAAATACATTGTTAGTAACATAAATTCTCAAACGTATGTACTTATGCATGCACACATACTTACATACATACTTACACACGTACATATATACATACACATCTACATACCTATATACATTCGAACATACATACAAACATGTATTCATACCTACGTGTTTCGTTCAAGTTCTCGCATACATTTACATATAATACTCGTCCAACTTAAATACATTTGTCTATCATTCCCTTACATCAGTTACACATGACTTAGACTTGGAGTTATAACTCATAAACAACCAGGAAACACTCGAATTCATGTTTGGAAGGCTCGCTGTAGACCACGGTTAGTATACCGAAGTTACGATACATAACTCAACATAATTAACGATTTTCAGCTTTTGAAACATGGGGAAGGCGTCAGCGACGGCCCTACAGGGCGTTGGCGAAGCCTCTTAGTTTTGCGCGTAGACAGAACCCCGTAGACAGGAAAATAGGGCGTCAGACAAAAACTGAAATTGCACATGGCGTCGGCGACGCCCTCTCGTTTTGACATTTTACTGTTGTGTTGTTTTCGTCGTTCGAAGGCACTAAAACTAGCATAACTTCTAAACCGTTAGCCCGTTTGACCTCCCATTTCTTCCTACATGCTTGTAAATTCACATTCTATCATGTGAACTTGATATCTAACATCCGAGTTAAGGAAATTCCTAACTTACACATTTTCGGCTTATTATGCATTTATGAATTATTCAACACATTCATTTTATTTATTTATTTTTTTATCAAACAACTCCTATGTCCATATACAAAGCTCACATAACGTTATAACTATAACACCCTTACATTATCCGGGGTTTCGAACATGGGGTTTATGAACCCGATTCCTATTATGCGTTAGGCTTATGCATCTCGATAGATTTTACGCAAATAAGCTTTATTAACACAATTTCCATACATGAAATTGTTCCCATTATCCACAACTCGAAGCCAAGTCTTTTATCCATTACCCGGTTATACTATCGTCGTTATTACTTAAGTGAATTGTTTTGTAATGAAACAAATCCTCATTTTGACCCATTCATATTATTGTCAAACAACTCTTTTGCTTAGGGTCAAAAGCTAGATCTTTTGACCATTAACCTAAGTCTCCATTCTCAGTTAATGCACTTATAAGCAACATTACCTATTACCCGGTTACAATACCGTAACCAATACTTAGACAATCATTCCAACATATCAATACTACATCTTATTGATCCATTCAATCTACTTAGCTAACCTCAACGATTTCATACAACCATAACCGTATATATATCCCAATCGTTATTATGCTCAATAAAACAAATGCTACCTTACTTAAACATAATCCGAAGTGAATCCGAAAATCACTTACCTTATGCGTCCATGTTCTAGCTCGTCTTCTTGCCTTCCTTTAACTCGTTAGCCATCCGTGCTTGAGTCCTTGCCAATGTAAATTCCTATTCTTTCATACCGATAATCATTTCAAATTCTTAGTTGCATTACTTTCATTAGTCAATCAATCATTCACTAACATGCATAGCTCAATTCACTGAAAATAGGTTGTTTTGGGATGTCCGTTTACTATACTTATGAGCTTTCAAAAATTACGATATTTTTATGTGACGTGCCCCTCGGAGGTTTTATCCTTGGGTTAAATTTTTTGAGTCTAACTCTCTATCAAAAATTTATAAAAATTCATTTACTAAGCTACAATCAGATTCGTCACTTCTGACTACAGCTTACGGAAAATTTCATTTAAAATTCCTCGTTCATCCGATTGACGAAATTCCTGTTGGAGACTTTTGGAATCATCTAAAGATACCTACAATAAAAATTTGAGATCAAAACTCAATTCCCAAATTAAGTTATAGCATTCGTAATGGGCTGCAAATTTTGCAAAGGAAACACAGCCTGAACCTTCGATAAGGAAAAATTCATAAAACGTTCATTTTTGTAAAAAAAAAATGCAATTCCATTTGGGTTTGAAAGGTTTTTCCTGGAAGTTCATCAAAAACTCAATAAACATAAGTTTTTGACCAGATTTGACCCGGTTACAGCCGATTACATTCGGCTGTAACTTTCCGGACATATTCTATTTCATCAAATCTCTTCTAATAATCTCACCTAAGCATTTCATCAAACACTTGGTGTGCATACCCCTAATTAAGCATAGTGTACAAGTATCATATGCATAACTTGGCCAATTCATGTCAATATCATCAAGAACATCAAACTCAATAGATTTTCACATAACTTTTCTTCAAATGGGTTTTTTCTACAAAACAACCAAAATGCTAAAATTCAATCATCAATTCTGATCCTATTTCGTAATACTAACTTTATTTCACAATTTTCATGTCATACATTCATGATTGGGTTAAAACCCACTTCTTACAATTTATCGAATCATGAAATTGAACTTACCACTCTATTGGGTAGGTTAAGCTATTCGAAAATTTGAGGGCATGCAATCGATTAGCTTCGAATCTCCTTGTTGATTTGATGAATCTTGAAAGAACAAGGGTTAACCCTTGTTTCCCCTGCTCTGGTCAATCCCCAAACACGCACCAGAGTGTGTGTTTTGGGTTTAAACCCTATTAATCCTTTTAATTACAATTTTTCACATTAACCCCCTCCTAGTTTGATAGCTATTTAATTTAGGCATTTTCCATGATTTCAACTATTAGTTATTACAATTCAGCCCCTCTTTAATTCCTTTATTGTCATTTTGCATATTTTTTTATTCTTTTCAAATCTTCCCTTGTTTTTACTAAACTTAACTAGTTAAGTTAATCAATAAATAATTTATCATGCATTTTTGGGGTGTTACATAACTATTTCACTCCCGAATGGCGTAATCATCCCAACTTTAGTTGGAGGGAATCAGGGGGCAATAACCAACAAAACCAAAATCAACGATCTAACTTTCAACAACAACCCCGAAGTGAGCAACAAGGTTTCCAACCATAACAACAAGGACGAAGAGAAATGCTTGAGGATCTCATCACTCACCTTTTCTCCGAATCCGATAAAAGGTACTCGGAAAGGTTCCTACAAACCGAAGCTGAAATTAGAAACTAACGGGCTAGTGTTCAAAATATAGAAAAACAAGCAAGCCAACTTGCCCAAAATTTCACCGAGATACCACAAGGAGCCTTACCTAGTAACACCGAAACAAACCTAAAAGCCCAAGTAAATGTAATCAACCTAAGAAACTGGAAGGTAGGACCTGAAATTGAACCAACACCACAGCAACACGATCCAATCCCCACAAAAACACTCATTACCAATAACCAAGAAAATACTCAACCCCAAAATACTGAGACAACCAAACCAACCCCGGTTCCTTACCCCGACCGACGAGCAATTCACTAAGTTTGTGAGCCTACTTAAACAACTTCACATCAGTCTTCCTTTTGTGGAAGTTCTCACTCAAATGTCGAAATACTCCAAGTTCATGAGAGACTTCCTCACTCGCAAAAGGAAGACTGAATCCATTCAACAAGTCACCTTAACTGAAGAATGCTCGGCGACACTCCTCAACAACCTCCCCCAAAAGAAGATTGCTCCTGGAAGCTTCACCATTTCTTGCTCTATTGGTGGATCACCAATAATCAATGCACTAGCCGAGTTGGGGGCTAGCATTAATCTAATTTCGGCCTCTATGTTCAACCGACTTGACTTAGGTAAGCCATACCCTACAAGAATGAGCATACAAATTGCGGACAGGTCGGTAAAATACCCTCAAGGTGTCATAGAAAATATATTGGTAAAGGTCGGAGAATTTATTTTCCCGGCTGACTTTGTTATCTTAGACACGGAAGAAGACACCGAAATTCCGCTCATATTAGGAAGACCCTTCCTTGCCACCACACGGGCCATGGTGGATATGAGCGATGGAAGATTAACACTGAGGGTTGATGAAAAGGAGATCAAGTTTAAGGTGGGACAACGAGCAGAGGATAATCCGGTTAAATACATCAAAGCGATTGACTCAAGCCTAGACGACACCCTTTAACAATGCAACTCGGGATGCGAGCCATCCCGCTCGGGTAACATCTGACCGACTTTGCGTCTAGCTAAGGACCCTTTTAAACGTGGCGCACCATGGAGGCATTCCATGGACTATCCATTAGTTAAGTAGTTTAAATTTTAGTTTAATCTTTAGTTTAATGTTTTTTAGGCTTTATCTTTGTAGGAATAAAGCACGCTCAAAAGAGGATGACGGACGTTGAAAAAAGGGATCCCATGCACGTAAACCAGAGCCTCCCGCTTCAAAAATTGCAGATCAGTGTCTGTAACACGGGGTCGTGTCCACAAGGATCGCCCCCGTGCTCAACCGTCTGATGTCAAATATTTTCTGCCGAGAAGGTGGCACGGGCCGTGTCAACTCAGCACGCCCTCGTGTCCACCATACTGTAAGTTTTCTGTTCAACATTGTTACTGGCACCTTGGCTACGGGGTCGTTTCCCCATAGCACGCCCTCGTGCTGCAATGCCAGTAACCATAAAAATTGTTATTTTCACCCACTTTTTTACACATTTAATCAAAACAAATCCTATTTGGGACACATTGAGGACAATGTGTAATTTAAGTATGGGGGGATGTTAAAACCTTGAACTGTTTGTCCTAAAAACAAGCCTTACACAAAACTTGTCTTGGAAAACTGGTAATCACCCCAAACTTTTTCAAAATTTTTTATTTTCTTTTTACTTATCTTGGTTTAGTTGGGTAAAATAAGTTTTAAAATTACGTTTTTACTAAGAGTAAACTGCCATTTTGGTCCCTGTGGTTTGGCCAGTTTTGCCACTTTAGTCCAAATCTCAAATTTATTACATCTGGGTCCCTGTGGTTTGCATTTTGTTGCCATTTTAGTCCAAAATCCAAAAACCCTATTTTTTTACTGTTGCAACCTCCTATTTTGTCCTTTAGTGCAGGGGCATTTTGGTCATTTTAATTTACTCTATTAATAAATTAAAACAAAATTAATTATATTATATATATATATATATATACATACATACAGACATTCACACATCCATCTTATACCCTTCCAACCTCTCGATCTCTCCATCCCCAACCTCTCGATCTCTCTATCTCGATCTCTCCATCTCGATCTCTGGCCAACGCAACCACCATCACTCTCCACTATCCCCTGCCCTTCGCCGTCCCCTCCCGATAAACAACGGCGGCAGCACCACCACCACTTGGTGGTGGCGGACGGTACGACATCAGCAGAGCCGCCATGAGCGGCGGAGAGAGAGAGAGAGATGCATGAGAGAGAGGGAGATCGAAGAGACGGAGCCGCAAGAAAGCTGGCTGCAATTACTCACAGATCTAGCAGATCTTAACAACAAGCAATGGATTCCTGCTTCAGATCTCTCACCAGAATTTCAATTTCCACCATTTTTCTTGCAATCTTGCTTTCTTCATTCGGTTTCACTTGCACACGTTTGATACTTGTTTACATTGAGTTCTTGAAGTTAAAGTTTCCATTTTTATTCAACTTGCTTTCTGGGTTTGGCTAAATTTTATAGCTTTGATGTTCTTTGATCAAATCTTTGACTTTAATGGGTCAACTGAGTGATGGGTGTGGGAGATTTTGAGGGCTTTATTTGATTTGTGGTTTAGATGGTGTGATATATTGGGGAAGTTGATTAGTGGGTGTTTTAGCATTTTAAGTTTTAGGGTTTGTTAATCATAAAGATTGGATCTTTGTTGATCAAGATCCTTAGTTTTATGGCTTGATTGAATAAGGGTTTGTGAATTGTGAGATTTTAATGATCAGATCATGTTAGTGTAAACTGTTCCAATCCAAGCTTCTAAGCAGATCCAATCTTCTATCAAACCCTTGAATGATGATTAAACAAGAACTAAAACACCAAGGATGAAAGCTTGCAAAAACTGTCACACCCCGACCACGTAGAACATACAAAACGTGGCGGAAACGTCGGGGAGTGTTGTAACAGAATTAATTGTTTCAAATCCATGGCAATTGAAGTTTCGTTTTATTAATCGAACATGAAAGTTTACATTGTTTTAAACAAGAAACAAAGAGTATATAACAAAAATTAACTAGTTCTTGTCTCGTTTTAAGTCACTAAGGCACAGGTCCGCCTAAGTATGTCTTGATAAGTCCTATGCATCATCTCCTGAAAACACATGTGAAAATAGGTACGTCAGCATAAAAATGTCTGTGAGATACATAGGTTTTGTGAAAACAGAATCCATGACTTATGTTTGAGAAAATGTTTAGTCATGAACCTTGTAATGTGCTTTGTCTTGTAAATCATTTGAAAAACGATAATATCAGATGATATGTATAAGTAAGAGAATAATGTATGGTTAAATGAATAACCATGTAAAATGAGTTTGTATAAGATAAGTTGTTTGTAAATCAATGTCTTGTGAAAAGTATGTTATTTGTATAAAATGTTATATGTCTCAAATTGAAATGATTCAAATAACGCTACAATATGTGATATCATACAAACACTTATATATAGGAAGTACCAGCGTCGTATCCACCATGCTTGTATCATATTACACACGCCTCGTTACTTAAATCACTTACTCAAACCAAACCATCAAGATGTAATGTTTAACAATTGTAGAAATGTTTATGTATAGTCAAATGTCTATTGTCAAATGTAAATCATGTCAACAGATACAACTGGTTCACACGGTTCAATAGTTACAAACGGTTCATATAATCAAACGGTTACGACGGTTCACATAGTCAAATGGTTACAACGGTTCAAAATGTAATATAATGTGTTCATATGTTGGATGAGCGTATGCAACAGAAATGCAAATGTAGAACAATGTACTAAGTATGCACACAATGGGCGCACATAGCATGAAATGTATTGTAAAGTGATGTACTAAGTATGCACACAATGGGCATACATAGCATAAAATGTATTGTAAAGTGATGTACTAAGTATGCACACAATGGGCATGCATAGCATAAAATGTATTGAAATCATGTACTATAAATGTACAAATAAACATAGCAAGTATATGATGTGAAAACAGGAAAGCATGAAAGTAACAAGTAGGCACATGTGTTTCACCCCAAAACAGTTTGGAAAACAGTAAAAGAGGGGTCTATGTACTCACTTGAGATTGCCCAGAAGTCCTAAGATAACCACCAAGCAATGCTAGAGATCACGGATATCAAACGGCACCTAATATAGGTAACTATGTTAATAAATCGGACCTATATCGGAGGATCGGATAGAATGAGGGCTCGTAAACCAAATGAGTATGGGAACTCATGTAGTATGGTTTAACAAAGCCTACATACTAAATGAAACCTAGCCTAAGTGCTCATGACCCGTTACGACCCGTTTAGGTAGCTTGTGCTACTTTAACGCGTCGTTCGCGTAAAACGCGTTCGGAGCGCCCAACTAGTCCTACGATAAGTATAATATGCCTTAACATGTCTAATATTGTTGCCAAATCAGTTTAGATGTTAAAAGTTATGTTACATATGCTTAATTAGCAATTATACATGAAAATGGTATTTTGGTAATTTACCTAAGGCATATAAACTACCTATCATATAACTACTTAAACGAAGCGACCATAAGGTATAATGTAACATCCCTATTTTTATATAAGAATTATAAGTTTGGTTAAATTTATTAACCACTAGTAACTAGTAACTAAGTAACTAGTTTATTTTAATATAATTATTAGACCCAAATAGTTTTAAAAACTATTATACGTATAGTTGGTTAAAATATTATACTAATAAATTGGTCTATATATATGGGTGACCTTTCTAATAAAATAAAGAGTTAAATGCCATTTTAGTCCCTGTGGTTTGGGCCATTTTGCCAGTTTAGTCCAAAGGTTTCATTTTTAACCTGTGGGTCCAAAAAGGTTTCACAGTTGCCATTTTAGTCCACTTGGTTAACTTCATTCATTTTTTCTGTTAACGAGAAGACCAATTTGGTCATTTTGTATGTAATTCTGTTAACTAAAAGGACAATTCAGCCTTATAAAATGACCGAATTGGCCTTCTCGTTAACAGAAAAAATGGATGAAGTTAACCCAGTGGACTAAAATGGCAACTGTGAAACCTTTTTGGACCCATAGGTTAAAAATGAAACCTTCGGACTAAACTGGCAAAATGGCCCAAACCACAGGGACTAAAATGGCATTTAACTCTAAAATAAAAGTCTATAAAAACTTATATTATTGGACAGATATATTACGGGTAAGTCAACTGTTAGAAATATGAAGTACCTAAACGGGCTTAGTGACCGTATACTAATTAAATTATAAAAATACATTGTATTTTGAACCTACTCTATTTTAATGAAACTTAGACCCAAATGTAGACAAAAATATTCTCGTTCTAATGACATAATTATTATTTTATAAAACGCTATATTTTAAAAGTTATAAGCGCCAAATAACTAAAGCAATTGAATTAATTATATTAATAAAATATAAAAGTTAAACATTTAAGGTTTTGTTTGAAATTGAATGGCTAAATGTCGATATAATAGAAAAAAAATTAAAAACAAAATAATCAAATTCATGTAATGGACATGTGTCCTACATATAAATCAAAGAGTCATATACTTGCATGCTATGTACGTGGCAAGGCAGGAAGTAATGCTTGGACTCAAAGCTAAACATAAATAAATACTATAAATAGGAGATGCCCTCAGCCATTTAAATGGTCCAGTCTTCTTTTCATTTCTTACACCCACTCTTTCGAAATTATATATATATTTTCTTATTTTTATTATTTATTTACACTATAATAATAATAAGGCTTTGTCCCGTTTTAAGTATTGTAACTCCCGATCACCGCTACCCTTTCCGATTGATCTGAGCCTCATAACTTATGTCAGGGCTTTGCCCGACTAAGTTGTTGGGATTCGGTCTCGGGACTTCGGGACAAGGTTGAATTAGGGGTACTATACTTACCACGAGTGCAATATATATTTTTTTTATAGCCCAAAAGTTATACCCAAAATGTATATCAGGAGTTTTTTTAGTTGAACCCTAAAGTTACAAAGTGGGTCCATTTTCTTTTCTCACCGTTTTATTTCCTTTTTGTGATTTACCCCAAAAACTATTATTTATTATATATTACTCTATTTTGTAAAACAACTCTCAATCAAAATTCATAACTGTTATTTTATTTACCCAATAGGAAACCCTGGTTGAGACACCCAAGTAATTCTGCACAAACCCTAAAATTTTCATAACAATCAGAATCAGGATTTGGGCCCCTAAAACTCAGAGGGGGCAATTCCCATTCGATATTATCTTTAAAACTCGTTGTCAAAATTTAAATTTTCGAATTCATCAACTCAGCAGGCCTAGTCCCACACGTGGCAACCTTATGACCATTAGGTGTCCCTTACGGACCGTAATGGAATAGTCTTACGGTCCGTAAGCATGCCCAAATTTCGTGTATAAATAGCAGACATTGGCACTTGTTTTCTGGCTCTGAAACGACGAACAAAGTCGTTATACACACTGAGATAAGCTCTATTTACCACAATTAACACCCACGATTCACTAATCGATGCAGCAATCAGGGTAATAACTCGATCGCTATTACGATTAAACGTCCGATCGATTGAAACTATCCAACGTATGATTTAGTGCTGCTCAAATTGAGTTTATACTTTGTTATTCATCGTGATTTCGACTTGAATGTTTGAGTGCTGTCCGAATTCGGGCTATACTCTGTCATTCGTTGCGAATCCGCTGAATTGTTAAGTATTGCACTTTGTTAATCGTTGTGAGGGTTTAATCTCGTGAATTGTCGTAACTGCTGTATTAGTTATTTACCTAATCGTGTGCACTAGGTTACAAGGCTAAATCAATAGGCTAAGGTCTGCCCGTATAAATCTGCAATATATCAAGGCATATCTGTAGATTAAACTTTGCCATATGAATCTGCATGCTTATAACGTGAGTCATTCTCTTTTTATCAACTGTTTACAATACTCCAAATTATTTTAAAAGTTATAATTACAGTGATTAAGTTTATGTAATCACCAAATTACAACCGGTATGTGGGGTATTGTGCACAGTAGTGCAGTTTTATCACTTTAGGTGGGCGAACCTAAATTTAGTGATAACCGTCATTCATTGGGGCAGCCAATGGTGATATGACCACAGTCAGCGAAAAGAGTCGAGTGACAAATACTGTAGGTAGTTGGTTTGATATCAGAAACATTGTAATCTCTTAATACTGTAAATTATAACAAATCTGTTTTTGTATAAAACCTGAATGAACTCACTCAGTATTTCCCGCTGACAAAACCTTTTTAAAACGTGTTTCAGGTAATTACAGTAGATTGGAGTAAAGATTGGATCCGGCACTGAAGGACTTCAAGAAGTGGCTTATTTTATTAATTAAAAATCAAATTAAGAAATATAGTTTTATTAAAAGCTACCTTTGTAAAACATGTAATTTATCCCATCTATTCAAAATAAAAATCCGGTGTTTTTAAACTCTGATATTTTTCCTAACTCACGGTCCTGATGAAATTTCCGCTGCAATGTTTTTCAAAAGTAATCACCGGTACCACTGGACTGCTCACGGCTCCCGATTCCGTCCAGGGTGGGGTCGAGGGTTGTGACATATAACCTCGGAAGGTTATTCCCTATATACTATGGTCACCTAACGTATTTGGTCGGATCCGAAAGATCGACCAAACGGGTCGGGTTCGAAGGTATAAGCGATTTATTAGAACGCTTACCCTTACGACCCTAGACAACGTGGTAATCAGTAGGCATAGTCACAAAGGACTATAACCATCGTGATTACAATCACGTTGCGAAGTTCAAACGAACTTCGCATTGACCATAAACTGGTCAACACAGAAAGTCAAACAAAGTTTGACTTTCGGACTTGAAAATCAATAAAAGAACGAAGGAACACTTACAAAGGGTCCTCGAATGCTAATCTAGATCAAAATAGCTCAGGTATGAAACAAAGGTTTCAACTTAGAGCACATTAGATCAGATTCTTGTGAGGAAAAGTGAAGGGTGGAGGTGGGTATTTATAGTTTTTGGTTCACCGTTAGGATCGTTTCTTGGAAAAGGGGGCACGATCTAAGTCGTACACTTGTCGGAATGTTGTGGTAACTCATATTGCTCCCACCACAAGAATTTGACACTTGGCCTTGGCCTTTGGAGGGGTTAAAGGCTGTTAACAGCTGAGAAAACGATTTTTATGCATATCTGACCCCTGCTTGCGCACTGCAACACTCAGAGTGTTGAGGTGCGCAAGGACCTGCAGACCAGAATTTGAAAATTGGCAGAACAGGCCCCTGTGCACGTAACGTCGTGTTTTGGCACTTCTAACACCCGTCAAACCCATTTTTAAGCTTTATAAGGATGTTAAAGTATAGGGAACATGAAACATGCTCAAAAATATGCCGGATGTCAGTTCGTTTGGCCGTACGATTGCGTTGTTCGGTTAATTACGACGGAATGCGCATAAGCGCGAAAAACGATCCAAATTGCGTGACGAATGGATTTTTCTTACGCCAAACACTAAAATAAAATATTTTAGTGCCTACATAAATTTTTGGATGTCCGGATGTATTCAGAACGTAAGTTATGCGCGAAAATGCAAACTTGTGCACTTTTTGACGCTTTTAGTCCCTGAATGACCCAAAAGTTTATTTTAGCACACCGAACCCCTCAAAGCCTATTTCTAAGTTATGTAAAGGATCTTTAGGGTATGTTTAACTTATTTTCATGTTCCGGAATGTTTGTTACAGTTCAAATTGGCATACTTTCGCGGTTTGTCAAGTTTAATCCCTGTAAGCGATTTAACTTGATTTTGCCATACCAAAGCCTTCAAAACTTATTTCTAAGTTATGTAAAGGTTATTTAAGGTATGTTAAGCCTATTTCACTATTCCGGAGTGTTCGTTGCATTAAACTGGTTATATTTTCGCATCAGTGCGCGTATAACCTTCCAGAAAGCGATTTAGAGCTTGTAATCGAACATGAATTGATATGTGTAAAAGATACACATATTTATACAGATCCCAAGTATGAAATACAATATTTCATTGGTTTGGTATTTGTTTGATGGTCGCAGTGACCCAGGTGTTACAAAAACCCACCAAAATACCCAAAATTTCGGACTCAAAATGTCCAAAAGTCTCAAAAACCGTGAGGAATTTTGAAATTCTATTCGGGTAGTTTTGTCTGTCTCGCAAAAACACACAATTTGGACCCTAGAACCTCTTGATTTCGTTTGGAATTGAGGAAGTTATGGTAATTAGAAGTTCTAGGGTTTATGTGGGAAACTGGATAAGCTCGCCGAAACTGGAGAGCCTCGCCGGAAATTGGAGATGCTCGTCTGGTTCGCGAAGGAGACTGCCGGAACTGAAGAAGCTCGCCGGAAACGGTGAAAGATGGTGTACGTTGAAGAAGATGAACGTTGTACAACATCTGTGTTTACTTTTTAATTAAGAAAATGTTAATTAAGAAAATGTTAAATGAAAAGCAAAATGACCAAAATGCCTCTGAACTAAAAGACAAAATAGGAGGTTGCAACAGTTAAAAAATTGAGGTTTTTGAATTTTGGACTAAAATGGCAACAAAATGCAAACCACAGGGACCCAGATGTAATAAGTTTGAGATTTGGACTAAAGTGGCAAAATTGGCCAAACCACAGGGACCAAAATGGCAGTTTACTCTTTTACTAATTTACACCTGATAGCGTCATGATAAAAAGAGCCGATTAAAAAAATTATAAAAACGGGCATAACAAATCTTTGTAAAATTTGATTATATATACATTTTTACACTATAACCCATTTTCCTACAAATGTGAGTTTTGAGCCTTTACCGAGCATACAAATACACATCCATAATATTTGCTCAATTTTCGTTTCTTGTGTGAACAACCCGTTTGGTTCTTATGAATCTAGAACTTGCCAAAGTGATACATTCCAAATCCTTACCGACACAAATCCAAGTAAGTAAATGATGGAGGCATTAAGATTAAACCCATTTTTTTCATTTCATACCTTTATTTTTCTTACCAAAAACATCCCCTTAGACAAACCTCTTTGAGCCTTAACCTTTTTACTTCTAAACCCACAAAAATACATACTTTTGCAAAAACAACCACCCACATCTGCAAAACTTTTTATTTTCAACCTTTATTTTTGTAAAGAGTTCGATTACAAAAATTACAAGTATGGCTCAGTTTCAACTTTGGTAAAAAAACCAAAGTATTTTTTGCTATGCCACAAAGCAATGGAAAAATCGATACTTTTTACTCTTTTCACCATTTTTACCAAACACACCTACTCGAACCACAACCTACCCTTTAAAGCCCTCTTGATATTTACGAGGAATAAACATCACAAAGGAGGAGGTTTGATTACTTGTCAAACCTATAGTAGGAGTAAGTTCCAAACCGGGCACGAGCGTTTTCACTTAAACAACTTCGGTCGAGTGTTGAGTGACCACTTGTGAGGTGTGTAAGTTTGTATATAACTAAATGGAATTTTATAAAGGCATGTTATGCCCAAACCAAATAATTTTTCTTAATATGTGTTGTAAATAAAACATGACGAATAAGAGTGTAAATAAAATAAAAACAAAATAAATTTAGAACTAGGATTCCCGAAACTTTAAAGATAAGAGCAAAAAACCTTCTCTTCTACCAATTCCGTTTGGGTGTGTAAGACACGATATAGAGTTTTGCTTGAGGGCAAGCAAAGATTTAAGTGTGAGGGTATTTAATGTGCGTAAAATACAACATATAAATTATATCACATACGGCGTAAAATCAACCCTTTTTTGGTACTAATGTTGGAAAAAGCATGTTTATTTGTTCATTTTTAATTTACAGGATCAAAAGAGCTTAAACGCACAAAAGAAGCAAATTAACAACAGAAACCAACATAAATACAAAGAAGATGGATTGACACGACTCACCAAGCCCCCATCCACATCCAAACCAATAAAAATAACAAGAATAGAAGCTCTGGCACGGGGTCGTGCCCACCAGGCATGGGCCGTGCCTAGTTAAGATTCCCTGCAGAAGAAAAGACAATAGCAAAAGACAAACCAACACGGGGTTGTGCTAACTCAACACGGGGCGTGGTCAACTCTAAGATTCGCAGAATCTGAGATAGTACAGCAAGTACAATTGCCATGGATCGTGCCGTTAATACACGGGGTCGTGTTAGTACAAGATCTAACACTACACTAATGAGGAAGAGAGAGAAGGAAGGCCACGAGGTCGTGCCAGGTGGGCACTGGATCATGTGAATTGTCTTACTTCAGCTATAAATAGGGGTGTTTTCATTCCAATCCATCCCTTGTCAAACCACTTCTCTCACACTTGCCACCACTCCAGCACCACTACAACACCAACACCCACCACCATCATCCATCTTCCATCTTTTAGAGTGTGTAGTACTCTCGGGATCCAAGATCGATCGTAAGAATTCTTGTCAAACAAAGGTCATGCTTGGCTAAACTCTTACATCACTTGGTGTAGACAAATCTTTTATGTATTACTTTTTAATTTCCAACCTTTGGCTGCTTTTTATTTGAGTATGTATTAATGACTTTAATAACTAGTTTTCTATATTGAAGGGGAATTTTACTTAATCATTCTTCATGTTTTGTTGATTCACTCATTCGTGTCTTTACGGTCTATATAAAGCATGTTAACTGCCTGGAAGGGGGTTAGAAGGGTGGTTGGGTAAATTCTTGTCTCGTTCAGTGTATAGATCCTGCGAGAACCTGGTTCAAGCTTAGTAAGACTTCACGGGTGGGCTGTCCAATCTGTCTTGGGAGAAGTAAGAACCGTTTGAATCCCTTATCTATAAACTACTATTAAAACTTTAAACAAACCTTGCGGGATTGTATCCTTGCTGACTTAGACCAATAGGTTGAGGGTAACGCTGTCTGGAAGGGGGCCTACCACTTTTCGCATTAATAATTTACTTAATTATCTTTCAATAATCTGACCTTGCGGGACTGTATCCATGCTGATTCAGACCAATAGGTTGAGGATAGCGCTGCCTGGAAGGGGGCCTACTACTATAACTTAAAGATAATCTCTTAAAATGCCTAAAGTGCGGAAATCATTAAATGATACATAAAAGAGGAGTTGGAACCAAGTGATTCATTCTTGTCTATTTGTTTTTCCTTATATTTTATTTTTATTTTTTTTAGTTTATCTTTTTATGACATTCAAATCTTTTTATCAAAATTTGGTTATATTAGACGTTAACGATAAGCGGTACTAAAAGCTCTTGTATCCTTGGACGACCTCGGTATCTTACCATCACTATACTACGTCTGTGATGGGTGCACTTGTCCTAACGTGTGTATGGTGATAGTATTATATCGTGTTTTATAAATTAAAAACTTGATTCGCTAGTTAACAGAGCTTAAATTATATAAAAAAAATCATAATCACCCGCACACACAGTGGCGGAACTAGTCCAAAAATTTAGGGGTATCCCAATTTTTTATTTTTTAGACCAGGGGTATCCTTTGTATAACGGAGACGAAGTTGCGGGGTATTTTTACACTAGGGAAACGGAGTTAAGGGGTATTTTTACACTACAGAGACGGAGTTGAGGGGTAGCCCGTGCTACCTCTACTAACATTGTAAGTTCACAACTGCGCACACACGTCAATATATGATATTTATAATTTTGTAAGAGTATATATAATATTTCGCAAGTTTATAGAAACATATATGAAATTGCCCCTATAATTAATGAGGGCTCCATAGTACTTGACCGAACACTACACGTATTCTTAGTTTGGAACTAATAATTTTCTGATTACCCTATCAGACGTGGTTATCAAAATCAGGGTGGGTATATTCTACTTAAAAATCTATCCAAGATAAATTTATGATTGTTTTTTAACTTGATAGTACTTTTGTATTTGGATCCCATCCTATTTTTATGTTAGCGATCAAGTTATTCTACAAAGGCTTCTAATTGTAAGAAGTGTAAGAAGAATTTATAGAGTGACAAGTATCCAATAACCTAAAATTAAACCCACTACATCACCACCTGAAGGGGTAAGGTCCCAAAAACCTTGTAATAAGTACTTGGGACCATACCACAACCTCGTCTTTCAGCCCTTTTTACCTTGCGCGGTCGCGCACTGGTCATACAAAAGGAAGGCTTAAGAGACAGACAGCAGACAACGCTTACGCGCCAAAAGGAAATCATAAATCCTTGCGCTTTCCTCCATAAACAAAGGATGAAAATCCTAAGCCAAGCACTTCCGCTTAATAGTATCCAGACTTGGATATTTACTTAACCGATACCACACGATAAAGAGTCACACCAGATTACAACAGTAATCTTCCAGAAGAAATCAATCGGGCACCACTAAGACGGTTATAACCGTCTGGACACGTGTCATCACCTCAGGCATCCCTGAAATCACAATGATAGCATGTAAATAGAGAGAAAACCTCCACTTGATCACTTTCCACGTGGCAAACCCCCAGCCATAGATCTAAACAGCGATCCGTGTGCACTCACGTCGGATCGAGAAACTTAACGGAAGGAAATGTATCCACTTACGGGGTTAGCATCTTCCGTCAACATTTCACCAACGAGTTTTCCCGCCCAAAACTCTTGGCTATAAATATGAGAACAATTCAGGTATGAAATTCAAGTTACACACACTTCGTCAATACCTCTTCTTCTTCTTCTTCAAAAACACATACTTATTCTCACGCGGAGTCGGGTCAAGGAGAGAACTCCTTTCTCCCCTTGACGAGGCTAACGGTGCTTTGTTTTGAAGAGTTTACCGGAGAAGAAGATTAGTTGCAATCGAATCAAACGAGAGAGAACAACCCCTTTTTATGCAGATCCAAACCCCCTAGATAGTTTGATTCCGGTCAATTATCTAGTGTTTCTTCATTGGCGCCCACCGATTTCTCTGTTTTTTAGTTTGTCTCGTTTCGATTTAGTTTCCGTTATTTCTCTGTTTTCACATGGCAGAGAATTTGTCACCTCACCCATCAGGTCCTCGGTCTGAATTCAAGGGTTCTACAACCCCAAATACTCAGATCGACGGAATCATGGGAATCAACAAAAGTAATAGTCACTCAGACGAAAAGAATTGCTCAGATCAGAGCATAGAAAGAGCTCCAGAATACTGGTTCGACAAATGAAAGATTGCTTTAAATCAAATTTTCACACAAATTCACAGATCTAAATCCCCAAACACCAGATCTGATACTATGCAAAGAAGCAGTAATACGATTGATACTATAGTATTGGACCCACAAATACCTTATCAGTGGGACATCTAATCTAACAGTTATGCCAGGGCAATACCAGAACCAGAAGGTACCAATGGTCGGACAACCAAACCAAAACAAATAAACATGGTACAGGGAGGCCCTTCACGAAGGCCAAACAAACGACACCATGATCAGCATTGGCGGGAACAGCAAGTCATATTTCCTGTTGTCCCTGGAGGCCCTCAGGAAGAGCGACCAGTAATTGTTACTGGTATCTTCGGCCAATATCGAATGGACTATATGTTCATAGATCCAGGAAGCTCGATGGATATCATATACGAGCAGTGCTTCAAACAACTTGATCCAGAAGACAAAGCATGTCTGGAGCCAGTCGATTTTCCTCTTACCGGATTTTGTAATGAAGTCGTATTCCCGTTAGGGCAAATAGCATTTCCTGTGACCCTTTCTGATGGCGAACATTCGCGCACAGTCACAGTAAACTTTATGGTCATGCCGGCAACATCACGCCATGATGTTTTGCTCGGAAGAAGGTCACAAAGGGAATTCAGCATGATCACTTCTATTCCACATGCTGCATGCGGATTTCCAACAGAAACTGGAGTAGCAATTTTATACTCAAGCAAGGAAGTCATGTACGTAGATGACGAGCCACCAGAAAAAGTGGCCAAACCTTCAACATCAAACGAGCCGGAGAAGTGGGTTCTGAACGAGGATTATCCAGAACAGACCATCCTGTTAGGACAGGCCATTTCTCCAACAACACGAAAACAATTAAAAGAATTGCTATACAACGACAAAGACATATTCGCCTGGTGCCCAGCAGGCATGACTGGGGTTCCACGTGATATAGCACAACATTGTCTAAACATCCGACCCTCAGCAGAACCTGTTGCACAGGGGAGGCGCAGCTTCAGCGATGAGAAAGCAAAAGCCATGGACGAGCAAGTGACAGAGCTACTTAATGCCGGAATCTTGCGCGAGGTTCAGTACCATACATGGGTCGCCAACCCAGTAATGGTCCAAAAGCACAGTGGCGGATGGAGAATGTGCGTCGACTTCAAAGACCTGAATAAAGCATGCCCAAAAGATTGCTACGCGCTTCCTGAGATAGACAAAAAAGTTGACTCTCTAGCATCATTTCGATGGAAGTGCTTTCTGGACTGTTATAAAGGCTATCATCAGGTCCAAATGAAAGAAGAACACGAAGACAAGACCGTATTCCGCACAGACAAGGGCATCTTCTGTTACACAAAAATGCCCTTTGGCTTACGCAACGCAGGCGCAACATACCAGCGCCTAATGGACACCGTCTTCAGAGGCGATATCGGCAAGACAGTAGAGGTATACATGGATGATCTCGTCATCATGAGCCATGAGGAAGATATAATGCTCGCAAATATCCAGCGTATGTTCGATTCTTTGCGCAGCGTAAACTTAAAACTCAACCCAACGAAATGTTCCTTCGGAATGGAAGAAGGGAAATTTCTGGGGTTCATAGTAACAAAGG
Source organism: Helianthus tuberosus (assembly GCA_030545235.1). Lineage (NCBI taxonomy): Eukaryota > Viridiplantae > Streptophyta > Magnoliopsida > Asterales > Asteraceae > Helianthus > Helianthus tuberosus. The sequence goes on along the minus strand of CM060410.1, from coordinate 119,475,007 downwards.
ATGGTTTTAAAGTACATCCGGAGAAAGTGCAAGCTATCCAGTTAATGCCATCACCTGCAACAATAAAAGAGATGCAAAGACTCGCCGGACGTCTAGCAGCCCTGAACAGATTCTTGGTGAATCATGCAGCAAAGTCCTATCCATTCATTAGCACACTACGAAATTGCGCCAAGAAAACGCACTTCCAGTGGACTCCTGAAGCGGAAGCAGCCTTTAAGCAAATGAAAGAATGTTTAATTCAGCTACCAATGCTAACGGCTCCGCGAGAAAAAGAATCATTGATCTTATATTCATCCGCTGCGGAAGTAGCGGTAGGCGCAGTATTAATGGTAGATCGAGAAAACATCCAGACTCTAATCTACTATATAAGCAAGATGCTCACTTGCCCAGAAACACGTTACTCAATGATAGAAAAACTAGTCTTAGCGCTAGTACATGCATCACGGCGCTTACGTCGGTATTTCTCTGGTCACGTCATCACAGTTCTCTCTAATTACCATTTAGGTCAAATCTTATCTAAACCCGACGTCGCGGGAAGATTGGCCAAATGGGCTATTGAGCTCGGAGAATACAATATACAATACCGACCGTGACCGGCAATCAAGGGGCAAGTTCTAGCAGATTTTGCCATAGAAGTTCCTATCGACAAAGTTCAAGAGTGCGAGGCAATTCAGAACCTTGTTCCTGTTTTCGACGATAGGGTCTGGACTCTGCACACAGATGTCGCTTCCAACGATGACGGAGCAGGTGCAGGTCTCCGACTGGTCAGCCCAGATGACCACGAACTTACCTATACCATACGCCTAGATTTCCGAAGTACAAACAATGAAGTAGAGTATGAAGTGTTCTTAGCAGGCCTCAGCTTAGCGATCAAAATGGGGGCAAGAAACCTCGAAGCTAACGTCGATTCAAAACTAGTAGCCGAACAAGTTAATGGTCACTATGATGCGAAAGGAGAAGCTATGGCGTTTTACCTTGAACAAGCGCGGTTGTTAATCAGCCAGTTCCAAACGTTCATGGTCAATCACATAAACAGAAGCGAAAACAAGCACGCAGATGCATTGAGCAAACTGGCCGCCACCAGCTTCAGACACTTGGCAAAAGAAGTACGTATTGAGGTATTGTCCAACCCTTCCATCCCTCTCAAACAAGTGAACGTCATAGAGATCGGCAGTCCATCCTGGATGTCTCCGATCATTTTGTACTTACAACATGGGAAACTTCCGAAAGGGAAGGCAGAAGCCCGGAAAATCCAGAATAAGGCAGTAAACTACGAAATGGCGGAGGGGATTCTATACCGGAAATCGTTCATGCGACCGCTCCTGCGCTGCGTTGATAAAACAGACACACAGTACTTAGTAAGGGAAATTCATGAAGGATTGTACGGAATACACGCCGGACCGCGCATGGTAGTCGCCAAAATAATGAACGCAGGCTATTACTGGCCAGGAATGCATGTAGATGCGGTCAAGTTACTACGAAAATGCGCAGCTTGCCAGCGCCACGCGCCAAAAACGCTTCGCCCAAAAAATCCACTCGTTCCAGTTACGTCCGCCTGGCCTTTCCAACAATGGGGCATTGATCTAGTTGGTCCATTCCCAGACGCGCCAGGCGCAGTAAAATTCATAATTGTGGCAGTCGACTACTTCACAAAATGGGTCGAAGCCAAGGCACTAGCCTCAACAACGGCAATGATAATTCGCAAATTTATATGGGAACATATTATTTGCAGATTCGGATTACCATTGCGCATCATCTCCGACAACGGCACTAACTTCGCCTCAGATGATCTTCAAAAATGGTTCAAAGAAATGAAGATCGAGCACAACTTTGCCTCTGTGGCACATCCATCAAAGAAATGAAGATCGAGCACAACTTTGCCTCTGTGGCACATCCACAAGCAAACAGCCAAGTTGAGAGTGTCAACAAACAGATCGTCGATGGCATTAAAGCGCGCCTCGGAACAGCGCGCAGAGGCTGCCCCAGCATCTTATGGGCACATCGCACCATGCCAAAAACCAGCACTGGGGAAACCCCGTTCAGTCTGGTCTATGGATCAGAAGCGGTAATACCAGCAGAAATTGGTCTCCCATCACCGCGCATGCTAGCTATGGAAAGACAAAACAACGAGCAAGAGCGAAGGTTGGATTTAGACCTTCTCGAAGAAAGGCGCGAAAACGCCGCAATCGCAGAGGCAAGGTACAAATCCAAACTCGAAAAATACTACAATGTGCGTGTACGCGTATGTACCTTTGTCCCTGGTGATTTTGTCTTGCGTGACAATGAAGCTTCCAACGCAGAAAAACCAGGCAAATTAGCGCCAAAATGGGAAGGACCATACGTCATCAATGAAGTCTTAGGCAAAGGAGCATACACCCTGAAAAGAATTGATGGGACGCTAGTTCCCCGCACCTGGAACGCGCAGCAGCTGCGCAGGTGTTACATATAAGCCGAACCAATCCGCAAAAATGAAAATATACAAGCAATGTATTTCTTTATTATCCTTTGTATTATTGGCCTTGCGCCCTTATTAATACAAACGTCATCTTTACTCATGTTACTGTTTGTTACAAATTGCACATAATTCTTTGGGTATACGCGAAAACAATATGGTAAACATTGTACGCTTCATGAACAGTCTAAAAAGGGCACAACCTTGCACATCTTAGACAAATGTTCACACATGAATACAATACCATTCTCATTCGCTCTACCTATTCAAAGCAATTAAACATATGCAACATATTGTAACTCAAACACAACCTAAAGCTTACATGCACGACAGTGCATCAAAAAATATATATTCATCATCAAAACACAAACAACCATTCACAACGATCACGACAGTGATCTTCAAAAAATCTCCAGCAAAACCAACATAAACGACAAAAGAGGGGAATACACAGTTTCCCAAACCTAACCTAATCAACAGCAGGGCCTTCGTCAACAACCGCCACCTGATCATTACGGCGATTCTTCCGGCGATGATACACAAGTTGGCATCCACCTCTTCGGATCATCGGAAACGAGACATCAGGTCGTCAACAGATAGCACACCGATTTCTTCATCAACAACACCCTTTTTCCGGGGAACCTTACAATCAGAACCGGCAACAGTCGAAGAATCAGAGTTGAACAGTTCCTTTTCCTTGACACCTACTAATGGTGGTGAACCAGAAAGAAGCAGGAGACCCTCAGCGGCCTCGTAAAACCTCAAGATACCCAAAAGTCGATGGGTACGAACGGAACCTTTCGCCTTCATATTCTCCAAATTAAGGAAGGAGACAAGAATCCTCAAATATATATAGAGGAACTAAACTCCGGGAAAAGGAAAAGACCATCACGATTAACTGTCAAAAACGTCCCCTCTGAACGGCGCTACAGGACCTAAGGTCATATCCCCATAAATAAGGCCTGACAAGCGTCAATTCGAATCCCAAGGCAAGAAGGAAAAAGTATCACAAATACTAATTTTTTACAAGTTGACGTCACCAAACGTCAGGGCATGATTACAAAAAGATCAAATCAAAGGGAAAAATCACAATTTCCCTTGAAAGTTTTAATAAAGCAAAGAAAATATTCTCATAGAAGATTCTCTACTTTCGCGCCAAAAAAGCATTTCCTTCTCATAAGTCCAGTGCTCCACTTACTTGCATAAGAGCAACACTAGACTGGGGGACTTGAAGGGGTAAGGTCCCAAAAACCTTGTAATAAGTACTTGGGACCATACCACAACCTCGTCTTTCAGCCCTTTTTACCTTGCGCGGCCGCGCACTGGTCATACAAAAGGAAGGCTTAAGAGACAGACAGCAGACAACGCTTGCGCGCCAAAAGGAAATCATAAATCCTTGCGCTTTCCTCCATAAAAAAGGATGAAAATCCTAAGCCAAGCACTTCCGCTTAATAGTGTCCAGACTTGGATATTTACTTAACCGATACCACACGATAAAGAGTCACACCAGATTACAACAGTAATCTTCCAGAAGAAATCAATCGTGCACCACTAAGACGGTTATAACCGTCTGGACACGTGTCATCACCTCAGGCATCCCTGAAATCACAATGATAGCATGTAATTGGAGAGAAAACCTCCACTTGATCACGTTCCACGTGGCAAACCCCCAGCCATAGATCTAAACAACGATCCGTGTGCACTCACGTCGGATCGAGAAACTTAACGGAAGGAAATGTAACCGCTTACGGGGTTAGCATCTTCCGTCAACATTTCACCAACGAGTTTTCCCGCCCAAAACTCTCGGCTATAAATATGAGAACAATTCACGTATGAAATTCAAGTTACAAACACTTCGTCAATACCTCTTCTTCTCCATAAACACATACTTATTCTCACGCCGGAGTCGGGTCAAGGAGAGAACTCCTTTCTCCCCTTGACGAGGCTAACGGTGCTTTGTTTTGCAGAGTTTACCGGAGAAGAAAATCAGTTGCAATCGAATCAAACGAGAGAGAACAACCCCTTTTTATGCAGATCCAAACCTCCTAGATAGTTTGATTCCAGTCAATTATCTAGTGTTTCTTCACCACCCAAAACCTAAACACCCACCCCCACCACCACGCAAAAACCTAAACCCCCAACCCCCCCCCCCCCCTCCCCCAATAACCACCCCTCAAAAACCTAAAAAAAACTAAACACCCACCCCCACCACCACCCAAAAACCTAAACCCCCACCCCCTCGGCAATTTTTTTTTTTTTTTGTAGTGGGTTTTTTTAGGTTATTGGACACTTGTCACTTTATAAATACTTCTTACACTTCTTACAATTAGGATCCTTTGTATTTTATCCTAATCATTTATGTTAGTTTTGATTTATATAAAACCAAAATAATGGCTTTTTAACCTATAGAAACATGTGATGACAAAGAAACGAAAAGTGTCACGTAACTCGGAAGAAGACAATAACACATTATGTGTGCAATGACGAAGGAACATACGACACCGTAATGAAATTCTCATCTGGATATCACTGTTCGACATAACTCCCAACACTATAATAAGACACACAATGTACCGTACTCATAACAACCACAACTCGAAAATGACATCCGAGGTGGCGGCCGTGATGGTGCCATTCGTAGCGCAAGGCCATCTCAACCAGCTCCTCCACCTTTCCCGCCTCATCTCCGCGTACAACATCCCCATCTACTTCATCTCCACCGCCACTCACATTCGCCAGGCCCGCGTCCGTCTCCACGGATGGAACTCACACAATAACCTCATTCAGTTTCACGAACTGCCAGACCCCGATTTCATTTCCCCACATCCCAACCCAAACGGCACCGTTTCATTCCCTACCCATCTCCAGCCTGTTTTCAACTCATCTTTACGTCTCCGCGGCCCAGTGGCGGACTTTGTCCGCTCTCTGGCCGAAACCTCTAGGCGAGTCGCGGTCGTGCACGACTCTGCCATGTCATACGTCGTCCAAGATGTTAAATTCATGTCAAATGTTGAGACATACATTTTTCGTGCTCTCTCTGTTTTCTATACTTATTGTTTTAATTTAGATAGGTTACGGAGAGAGCTACCGTTTGGATCGGGGATGATGCCTCGGTTACCGTCTTCTGGCGAAACCATGAGCGGTGAATTCATGGAGTTCGTCAACCTTCAATACGAGCATCAAACATTTCACGTTGGAAATATATACGACTCGTCAAGAGTCATCGAGGGGAGGTTTCTTGAGTCCCTTGAGAGAGAAGGGATATGCGGGAAAAACCATTGGGCGGTCGGACCGTTTAATCCGGTGGAGATCCAAAAGGATGTCTCGAATTCCGACCGCCACGCCTGCTTGAAATGGCTAGACAAACAACCTGAGAGATCCGTGGTTTACGTTTCGTTTGGCACCACGACAACGTTCACAGTCTCTCAAATAAGAGAGCTCGCAATGGGCTTGGAGAAAAGCGAGCAAAGATTTTTGTGGGTGTTGCGGGACGCGGATAAAGGGGATGTGTTTAATGATGATATGATTAGGCGGGTCGTCTTGCCGGACGGGTTCGAAAATAGGGTGGAGGGGAGAGGGTTGGTTGTGAGAGAGTGGGCACCACAGGTGGAAATTTTGGGACATTTGTCGGTTGGTGGGTTTGTGAGTCACTGTGGGTGGAACTCGTGCATGGAAGCCATGACCTGCGGAGTTGCGGTCGCTGCATGGCCGATCCATTCAGACCAACCACGCAATGCGTTTTTGTTGGTTGAAGTTTTAAAGGTGGCATTGATGATGAGGGAATGGGCGTGTCGAGATAAGTTGCTAACGTCGGTTATGGTGGAGAAGGTTGTTAGACGGTTGATGGATACGAAGGAAGGGGCGGCGATAAGGAAGAGAGCCGCGGAAGTGGGTGGTGAGTTGCGGAGGTCTCTGGCAAATGGTGGTATTAGTCGTAAAGAATTGGATTCGCTGATTGCTTATATTCGTAGGTAGTAAGATGCTGCCTCATACAGGTATTTATGGGAATAACATATTAGTTGTTGCAACTTCTTATTTGTCCAAAAGTACTTTATGTCACTGGGATTCTTTTCAATTATGTTGATTTGTTGAAAATAACAAGAGATTGTATTAGAAATTGGAAAACAATATAATAATAACTAGTTGTCGGGTTACCACCCGCGTTCTGCGGCAGGCTCGAAACGTACATATAAATAAGAAAAATCGTGACAAAACATTTTATATGACAATAAAAACCATGTCATGATGGTATATTTGAAAGTCACGAAAAAGTCACATCGTTGTGTACCAAAGCCAAGTTATTCTAACAAAGTTACTAAAAAATCATACCTAAAGATAAGCAAGACGTCCACGTATAGTCCTAAAATGCTAAAATATGTGTATAATTAAATAGGGAGAAATCCATCCGGGTCAACCTTCGGTGTATGATACGTCAGGCTTGGGGGTATCACACGCTCAACTCCATTTTGGTACGCTAACAAACTTTTATAAACACTAAAAAAACGGTCCTCTATACGCCCTTGCCGTATGTTGCGCTACCACTCGAGATATGATTGTTACATCCTAACCGATGGCGGAAACATCGAGGCGGGACAGACGAGATTGTTCAAAACATCATAACATACTATTTGTGACAATAAATTAAGATTCCAAGTTTCCTTTCATTTCATAGCTTCAATAGATACATTGTCTCAATAGGAAATTATAAAAAACTTAGGAATAAGATGACTAGACTTAGAAGAAATAGTGCGTTTCGAATTCCACCATAAGTCGTTTTCTTGTGAATCATCATAAATTTCCTGTAACATGTATATAAAGTATCCGTCAACACAAATAAGCCGGTGAGCATACAAGTTTCATCTACATAGCATAAGTATAAAAATGTCTCAAATATCCACATGTTGATTGTACACTAAAGGGCCGTTTGTTTACCTCTTAATGGGCTCTTAATAGTTCAGACCTCTTACTAGTTCAGCACTTAATGGTCCAGACTGTTTGTTTTGCGAGCAGATGTCTGAATGGTTCAGACATTTGCCTCTGAATGGTTAAGCATTATACCGAGTCTGAATGGTTAAGACCTCTAATCTGAATTAGTCAGACATTTGCCTCTGAATGGTTAAGCATTATACTGGCTCTTAATGGTTCAAACCTCTTACTGATTTTGGCGATATTGTATGTGTGGTTGTGAATTTAGTGTTGATACATGTTGCAACCCAAAGTGATTTATGTTGGTAATTTTAGTGTTATCAACGGATTTTGGCGATATTGGATTAACTTGTCGACTATGTTGATCTTTTTAAAAACTAAACGAGTTAGTAGATGCGGGAGAGCATGCTCGTTTTAATTTAATGAGATCGGGTACTCATCGGTTTTGTGAATTCAATATATTTTGTTTGGCCTTATTAATTAAAAATATTTTCCCTTTAGGCCTGTTTGTTATATCATAGTGGGCTTTCATCTTGTAATGAATGAATTAAGTATTAAACTTATTTGGGCCTGAGGAATGGATTTTGATTTGTTTTCTAATACCTAAAACCCAAACCAATGATGAAGAACTCATATACGTATGATACTGGTCAACCAAAGGGATGGTTCTTTGTCTGTCGAACAGAACAGAGAACAAAAGAAAACGGTACGGTTATTTCTCAACACAACAATCAAATCCGTTCTTGATTCTCTAAGTCTAATTTGTTCAAACTTCTTGATAGTACCATCAAATTAGTTTGTTCTGATAGTGAGTACACAATTCTTACACTGTGTTCCTGAGTTTCTTTAAATGAGGGAAAAGAAAAGATTTCAAAGGAAATAATTTTTAGTTGTGTTCCATAGTTTTATTAAAGGAGAGAAAAAAAGAGAAAATAAGAGATTTTTTGCCTAAAATTAATCTTTCCAATTTGGAAAGAAATGGAGAGAAAGAAAAGAAAAGAAGAGAATCAATTCTTTTCTCTCCTTAACTTAACTCTAGAACACAGTTAGAGATTATCCAAGTGATTCCCAATTTGTCTATGATTCAAGTTTTCTTTAATTCAATATGCAACAGTGAAAGAGGTTTGTTTCCTCCTAAAATTTCAACAAAGAACAAACTAATTTCGTTAGGGTTGGGGTTATCGACTGAAAGTGGGTTTGTTTTGCAAATTTGTTGTTGATTTAATCACTCCCTGTATTTCACTGGTTTGAAATTTCATTTTTTTATGTATGGAATTGGTCGAATTGAAGGTCGTAGTCAATTATGTGGGTTCTGGATTTAGGAATTCTATGTTCAGATTTCAAAGGTTAATTGAATTTAAAGTTGTCTAAAGACTGGACATGGTAATCATCGGGACAAGTTGTTGCAAGAATTTGATTTCGTTGTGTCGAGAATTGTGTTCGTGAACTGTCGTGTGCGGGTATTTGGTTTGCAAAGACATTGAAAAAGAAGAAACTGCTGGAGTCAGAAGGCCACAAACTCATTATCATGGTCGATCATAGCCCCAAATCCACACACCTTCGAGTGGGCGCTCCTCCAATTTTTGTTTTCAAACAAAAATAGGTATGTCGTAATACTTATGTTATAGAGTAAATTTCAAAGTTCGTCCTTTATGTATGTCTAATATATCAAAGTATGTCCTTTATCTTTAATATCTTCAAGAAACATACTTAATGTTTGAAAAACCATTCAGGTTATGTCCTTTACCCAAAACCTGGTTTGTTTTCCCAGTTAAGTCAGGTCATGTGAGAGGCACATGAGGGTATTAATGTCATTCTACCTACCACCTATCAATTACAGTCCATATCTTTTAAAAACCCTAAACCCAAATTTCACCCACCATTGTTCCCCCAATTGCTCAACTCGTCCCTTAGGTTTGTTCACCGATTACAAAGACGATTTCAACGACGAAGCAGAACCATGTCTCAATCGGAGACCTGGTACATACGAGAAGGACTTGATAACGATCAAGTGATTCAGCTTTTTCCCGAACACGAATGGAATTGAACCGAACTTAACCATGACCACCACCACTTCCACAGCCGTGGCTCCGGCGAGAAACCGCTGCCGTCAGCCGCCTTAGCCCCTCTACACCACCCCTGAAACACCACCAAAACTGACCGGAGAAACAAGGGTCTTCACAGATCTGAAACGAAAAGAGATAGTTGATGGTTTTACCGGAATATTTGTCGGAGAAGGATCAAAACACCTCCGTAGCCGTCGGCGAATCGTCGCCGAAAACTCAGTCGCCGGCTCCCCGTCTTGTTTCTCTGACTCTTACGCCGCCGCACCGCCGCCTCTCGCCACCACTTTCTCTGATCTCACTCTATCTCTCTCGGGTTTCTCTCTCCTCACCGATCTTTCTTTCACTCGAAATTCAGGTGACGTATGCAGTGGGGGTATGGAGCTCAGAAGGTGTGTGTCTTGCCCGAAGAACCGAGTCACCGAACCACCGGCAACCGGCCGGTGTATTACCGGTCCGACATCAAGAAGAAGGGAGAGATTCTGGGTGAGGTTTTAGGGGATTAGGGTTAGGTATGTATGTGCAGCTGAATCTTTGAAAGATGGAGAAGAAGATGGTGAGGTTTTAGGGTTTTTATAACAGTGCATATTAAGAGTAGGTAGAATGACATTAATACCCTCATGTGCCTCTCACATGACCTGACTTAACTGGGAAAACAAACCAGGTTTTGGGTAAAGGACATAACCTGAATGGTTTTTCAAACATTAAGTATGTTTCTTGAAGATATTAAAGATAAAGGACATACTTTGATATATTAGACATACATAAAGGACGAACTTTGAAATTTACTCTATGTTATAAGAATTCAATTTATTATAACTTTATTGCCAAGGCTCAATGACTTTTGAGGGTGCTGGAGTTCCATAAGTAGACACTGTCCAATCGCTAACCTAGGAATTCTGAAGTATGTGCATAGAATTTACACCAATTATGTCAATTTTAATATGTGTGTTCTATGTGTGTGTTTTATGTATTGGCCACATATTTACCATGCAACTTTGTTGCACTTTGTTTAGTAAAATTATGATATTTATTTGGTGATTTTACCGTCAACTGCAGTTTAGTGCAATTAGAATTAAAACAAGTGCTAATGGGAATCTAAACCATTATCTAATACAAGCGAGTAGGTACAGCGTGGGCACTTGTACGTAAAACTAGTTTAATTATGTTTATTATTTGAGGGATAAAGAATATTATATAATTAAAATTATATTTATTTTAATTCCAAGTTTCTTTTAATCTGTATATAGAATGGGCTTGATGCAGTTACGGAAGCATTCAAATGGCTCAAGAACAATTCGATAATCCAACTCTCTAATATGAACCAAAGGTTCCAAGAACAAAGTTCTCTTCAATAAAATTCAATCAAAAACTGAAAAACAATAAACCCTAGATGTCCTATTTATAACTATGAAAAAAAATAAAATAGGAAATTCAAATTTTAAATAAAAATATAAGATATGCTGATATGCTCCTGCATCATTCTCCCCATCTTCGAAAAAACTCGTCCTCGAGTTTTGCCTTTGGACCAAAGCCACCCGGATCGTAAGGAACATCAACCCGACACCCACTTAATATTATCATCGCGACTCGTCTAAACTGCTTAACTTTATCGGCCTTTTCGCCTAACTCTGAAACTGTACCCCCAGGGTCGTATGGAACGTCAAAAAAACTCGTGTAAACAACTCAACTGTATGGGTCGTCTCACCCAACTGTAGCATGTACCTCCCGTTTCTTTCATCTTTTGGATCCCCACCAATTGGACTACCATTAAGCTTCGATGGACTATTTAACACAAGCCTACAAATTAATTCTAAAATTGGCCCATCACAATTTTGTAAACCCACGAGAGATTTTGCAAGCATCTCATTTAAATTGCCATGCATGGCATCACCCATTTTGATTTCTTCATTCTTATTTTGTGCCATACTACGATTCACATCTTTTTTGATGGGCCCCTCCACTATCATTTCCAAATTTAAAATGGCCTCGCTAGGAACATTATCCATGTATTTACTTAACTTACCCACATTTATGGCAACCTCCATACCTTCCTCAAATTGAATTTGAATATTCTTAATTGGACGTTCTACCCTTTGCGAATCAACACCTCCTTCGTAATCGGAATTATTGGATTTTCTAAAAATCAAACCTTCCATATCTTGTGCAACAGCCAATCCTTCCACTCTTTTTGTCGACAATAATGGAGTTTCAACCCTACCAACGGTCTGGTCACCGCTAGCCACCACATCATTGGTAATATCCACCACAACACCAATATGACAACTTTCGGAACCCAATTCATCATCACCAGTCAAAGTCACACCACCATTAACCAGATTTTCTCCCGTTAAAAACACATCACAATTAACAGGAGTATTCAAATCGTCATATTTGGCCTCTTCTTCGTCATCACTTTCGTCCCAAACGATGTTATTCGAATCGGGTTCGTCATCCGTCAAACTCTTCTGATAAATTGGTTCGAAGAACCGGAGGTGGGGATGGCAAAAAGGATGCTCCTCTTCCTCGTTCACATCGTCCCGGACGATAGTTCCCGATTCGGTTTCCTTAAAGCGCATCTCCCGTCGTAACTCAAGATCTCGGACTCTTTGGCGGAGCCGTTTTATATCTTCAAGATCTCGGACTCGTTGTCGGAGTCGTTTGATCTCTTCAAGATCTCGGACTCGTCGTCAGAGCCGTTTGATCTTCGAATCCCATGGATCAGGATAGACTCCATCGCTGCCTCGGTCGGCGAATCTACGAATAGGGTGTCGATCTTCACCACGAGCACGTGAATAGAAAACACTAATGTCGTTGCCTCCGTCGGAGACTCTACGAGCAAACAAGTATTCACCTACACGTCGAGCCATTTGAGAACCAAAGCTCTGATACCACCTGATGCAGTTACGGAAGCATTCAAATGGCTCAAGAACAATTCGATAATCAAACTCTCTAATATGAACCAAAGGTTCCAAGAACAAAGTTCTCTTCAATAAAATTCAATCAAAAACTGAAAAACAATAAACCCTAGATGCCCTATTTATAACTATGAAAAAAATAAAATAGGAAATTCAAATTTTAAATAAAAATATAAGATATGCTGATATGCTCCTGCATCATGGCTAAATGTGAATGTATTTTGCTACTGTTCATATGGGTTCTTTGAATGAATCCATGTAGTTTACTTGAAATTAAAAGAATGGATATTGGATATCAAATACTTTTGGATAATGGGCTTTGTTGACTACTAAGGCCGGAGGGTGTGGGGGGCGCCACCCTCGCCAGGTCACCATCTATGGCGTCCTGGGCGCTATACACCCACACCCACCTAATTAACTTAGGGCGCTATAGTTGTTTCGCGAACATGGTAACAAGAGGACAGCACACAGATCGAGGCACATTTAATCTTTTTGACCGTTGAACGGTCAGGTTTTTAAAAAAAAAATTTGTTTTTCAAATTCAAAGTTTATAAATACCCATTCCATTTCTCAATTTTTCCATCTCATTTCACCCACTTTCTCTCAAATTTTTATACAATACTCTAATTTTTTTTAAACCCCTCTCTACAATGTTTCCCAACAACCCAAACCCATGGGACCCGAACCATCCGTACTGGCAAAACAACGAGCAAGAGGACCGGTATCGCCGAGACTCGCGTACGGGTGAGGTTGGATATTACCCAATGCCACCAACAACCCCAACTTCTCCTCATCCCATCACTCAACCGATGGCCAGTTTTTTTGGGTATTATTCTCAACCCCAGTTTTTTCCCTCAAACATACCCCAACACATTCCTCAAAACATACCCCAAACCCAATCCATACCCGAAACCCAAAACACAACCCAGACCGAATCCGTTCCCGAAACCCAAGTCGAACCCTCTTCTAGAAAAAAAAGAAACCATAAACAGAAGATTGAGTCCGAGAAACGTGCTACCAAAAGGTCGAATATTGGACGCCTACGGAAGAGTTCGAGTTGGCAAAAGCATGGCTCGACGTATCGAAGGACGAGATTGTTGGTAAAATTTACACACCTTTACAAAAATATAGTTTTGTAAACTTATTTTTTAAATCAAACATATACCTTTGTAATATATTTTTTTTATAGGTGACGACCAAGACATAAAGGTTTTTTGGGCCCGTATTCGTGACAAGGTTTTCACCGCCATGGGTCGCGGCGTATATCGACGGCCCGACTCTATTTCGGGAAAATGGGGCGCAATGAGGACGAAGATTAGCAACTTTAACAACATACATACTAATCTCGTCAACAACACTCGAAGGAAAAGCGGTTCGAGCGATGTGGACGTGATGACCCAAGTCCACTCCGATTATAGGGTGTACCATGGTCATCACTTTACGCATGTAAATGCGTGGGAGCTTCTTCGCAAATCTCCCAAGTGGCATCTTGTGCCACCGTTCGACCCAACCCGCCCTCGGTCAAAACGGTCCAAATCAACATCCGCAACGGAACCTTCCGGGTCCGATGCTCGTACGACAATTAATCTTAACGACGATGATGAGGAGTTCGAACAAACAGAGGAGCTGCCTCGACCAAGGGGTCGGGATAAAAGTAAGGCAGCGGCACGAGGAAAGGGTACTTCAACGTCATCGGATGAGCCGTCAAAGTTGGGCGAGTTCCATACAAATCTCAACAAAATGATCTCGATCAGGGAAAAGGACCTAGAAATGAAGATGGAGAAACTAATTCAGAAAGACTTGGATTTTCTAGCGAAAGATTTCTCACATCTAACGGAGACGGATCAACGCATTATGGAGGCTCGCAAGAATCAAATTATGGCGAAATATATGTAGTTTTTTTTCTAGTACCTTCTTATTTTTTTTTAATGACTTTGTGATGTTTTTTATTTTTTTAGGATGAAATTATGTTTTTTTTAATTTTCTAGTTATATAAAATGACCATTTAATTTAAAAAAGTAAAATGTAAAAATAAAAAATAATTAGGTAATGATGACGGGGCTCCATCCCACACCCTGCAAATTAAAGGGGGGGGGGGGGGGGGTTATAAAGCCCCTGGCTGACATGGCGTCTAGGTGGCGCTGAGGTGTCCTTTATAACCCCCATGGGGCTCCATCCCACACCCTCTAGCCTAATAACCGTACATGTGAAAAATTAATTTTATTCTTGGGTGTAATCCGAAATAAGAATAGAGAGATGGTGGCAATTTTTATATCATGGTTTTTGGACCCTCTAGAAGAAACAACTAAATGTACATGGCTTTTCAAGGCATTTATGTGTAGTGGGAATAATATGGTTTTTCAAGACATTTATGTGTAGTGGTAATAATATTTATAGGGTGTTTACATTGGTACACTCTCTCTCTATCTCTCCTTGTATACACTATATTGAAAGAGATAGAGGGTAAAATGGTGTGCACATAAGATTTTAGAGTGTATGAATTTTTTTTGAAAGGTAAATTTTATTGAAACACCGGCCGGCCAAGCAAAAAACAAAGCCACACCGCACTACATCATGTACAAAGGGAAATTACACCAATCTTTCCAATCTAAATTTACAATCTTCGAACGACATTTAAACCACAACAAACCTAAGGACCTAACTTCCCCAAAAATCTCGTCATTATTTCCTTTCCCATTAGAAAAGATCTTGTCGTTCCTTGCTTTCCAGATGCACCAACAAGCCACATAAATAAGCCCCTGAATTAACTCCTTAGCATCCTTGCTACCAACCACGAATCTGTGAATCTCCATCAGATCCGAAAAAGAAAACGCAAATATGTGCGGGATTTTTGCCGAAATACTCAACCTGCTCCAAACCTCTAGAGAAACCTCGCACGCCGTGAAAATGTGATCCACCGTTTCCCTCGCTTCCCCACACAAAACGCAATCCTCCGTTTCGATTCTTATATTTATCCTAACTAGCGTTTGTCTCGTCGGTATACAGGCAAGGTTCGTCCTCCAAACAAAAATGTTACATTTGGCCGGCACCCACCCGACTCTATCAAACTGACCAAAAAATTCCATACCGGCAGCCTTCAACACCATATTTTTAACGAAGCCGTTCAAAACGTACCCGTCCTATCCAGAGTCCAAGTCCAACCGTCCTTCGCACCTATGAACGAGACATCCTCCAGCAGCTTTAAACACTCCTCCACCTCCGCCATTTGCTCAACCGAGGTCAGAGGATTCGCCCAATTCTAGCTCCAAACAACAGCCTCATCGACCACCGACATCCTCTCGCAAATCAGACAATCTTTCTTACATTCTAAAGCAAATAATCTAGGTCATTTAAACATCAGTGGGGTATCTCCCACCCACCAATCAACCCAAAATCTAATACTCTCACAATTCCCCAACACCCCTTTAATAAAATTATGGATTCTTTTACCATTCACCATCATTTTCGCCTCAAGTCTTGTAATATTCTTCCATACACCCACCATAGCCGAGTTGGACGACAATATAGACCATCTCTTACTCTTACCATGGCACGCCGTAACAACCTTTCTCCAAAGGCTCTCCTCTTCTATTCTATACCTCTAAATGGTTCATGACATGGAGTGAACATGGATAAGAATTGTATTTATCAGATTTGAATTGAATAAATATATCTTGTCTTCATATGGCATTGTAGCTTGAATAGAATGTTTAGATTGTATGTGAATCATTAATATGTTCCCTAGAGAGAATTCTACTTTTATGACGTCAGATACTCCAAAAATTCATGATTCTATGTTATGGTATGCTTGTCTAGGTCATGTAAAGTTTAGGAAATTGCTCATATGTCTAAGGATGGGTTGATTCCTGCCTTTAGTAGAAGCTTAGGAATGGGGTTGTGCCCACCAGGCATGGGGCCGTGCCCAGTCAAGATTCCCTGCAGAAAAAGACAACAACAAAAGACAAACCAACACAGGGCCATGCCAACTCAACATGGGCTGTTGTCAACTCTAAGATTCACAGAATCTGAGATAGTACAGCAAGTACACTCACCACGGGGCCGTGCTCTGCCACCACAGGGCGTGTTAGTACAAGACCTGACATTTGCAGTTAATGAAGGGAGATAAATTGAAGACCACATGGTCGTGCTAGGTGAGCACGGGGCCGTGTGAAGACTCTGTTTCCAGCTATAAATAGGGGTGCTTGGTTTCATTTCAACTCAACCCTTGGCAAACCACTTCTCTCACACTTGCCATCAGTCCACCACCACTACAACACCAACACCCACCACCATCATTTGTCTTTCATCCTTTAGAGTGTGTAGTAGTCTCGGGATCCAAGATCGATCGTAAGAGTTCTTGTCAAACAAAGGCCATGCTTGGCTAAATATCTTACATCACTTGGTGAGGACAAATCTTTATGTATTACTTTTGATTTCCAATCTTTGGAAGCTTTTTATTAGGTATGTATTAATGACTTTAATAACTAGTTTTTTTTTATATTGAAGGTGAACTTTACTTATGTAACGCCCTGCTTTTCGTACTTTCCTTAATTAGAAAGATCATCTTGTGTTTCTATTCTTGAAATCTTGTAATTCTTGTATTTCATCTTTTCGTTGTATCGTTGTAAAATCCGAGACTTGGACCATAAATAAAATTCGTATTTCTTACAATTTATGCTTTACATATTCGTACATCTCTATACATTTGAATTCATAAAACAATTGATACTTTGTTCGTAATTCTTGAAAACATGTGTTAAACTTGCAAATACATGATATACGTGAATCATACGTCATTTGAATACGTACGATACTTATTTACGACATACATACTTAATAGTACTTGTCCATACTTGTCTTTATGTTAAGAGTACCTAAAAACACCTTATAATATGCCTTATTTACATAAAATACCCTTTAAATACATTAAAACCATAGAAATGAACTTCAGGGACCTAACTTGCCAAAACTCAAACTTTTTTTCGGAGAACTAACCCGTCGCGTCACGCGACAGGGATGGCAGTGTATTGTCGCACAGCGCGACACCCCTGATCCACCAGAATGTTGTATCAGCTTTGATTATTGGCCAATTTTGTGTTTGTTAAGTGTGTTTATTGCACTTAATGCCCACCTAACTAAACCTAATCACTTCCTATAAAACCCAACTCACTTCCACACTTCTCCTACTTTACAAAATCACTAATATCACTCTTTAAACACTCCAAATCTAGTGCAAAAATAGTAGCAAAGTCAGATTCATATCAAGTTACAAAAGTGAGTTAAAACTCACTTATCTTCCATCTTTTTCACTTCTTCTTGCTTCTTAGCACTTGGAACAACCCTAGGCATGTTTCCATAGGTTTTCCATGGAAAACCAAGGATGGAACATCACCACATTGAGTTTAAAAGTGAAAGAACTTTATGTTTTGAATCAAACTCTATTAAATCTTGTTTAAACTTGAGTTATCTCATCTCAAACCTATGTCCTTATGCTTATAACTGTAGGATCGTTTTCGGACCCGAACGAGTCGTTCAGAAGAGTTTATGCTCAGTACGAAAGGCGGAAACAGACGTACTGAAGTCAATTCAGCAAGATATACACTTTAACTGTCGATATTATTGATTTAATAATGTTTTACAGCGAGACGACACTTCGGCAGCACTTCGTTGCACAAACCGGAATCCTTACAACTGATTTCGCTTGAAGGGTATTTATAAGCATCTAATTCCGTTTGAAACAGTTCCAAGCGGAATTAGAATTCCAAGCGGAATCTAATTCCGCACGGAATTACATAAGTGTGCTTTCAAACGGAATTACACCATTCAAGCAGAATTACCTATAACCTCGAACTACGTGCCCTGATTTAACATTCTTAGTACACGACTCGATACAAGACGAAGTCGATAGACGGATGCCCCAACAGACTCCCCCTCGAAAGTTGACGAAGTCTTCAGTGTGTCGAGTCTTCGCATCTTCAGTCTTTATCAGTCCTCTCAAACTCTTTGAAGTATCTGTCACTGTAAAGCATCCTCGATTCTTTCTCTTCTCTTTTCATCACCACCAACAGACTCCCCTCGAACAAATAATCTTTCCTCGGATGTTGATCTAATCTTCAATCCCAGAATCGCAATCTGGCTCTATCTTCTCTTGATCAGATCTCTTGATTCCTTAAGTTCATCAGCTTCAGCAATCTCAGGATCAGAACCTGGCACTTTGTCATTCAGACTCCCCCTCTCAATAAGCTTGGAACGCAGTCTGACTTCCACAGGTTCATGATCAATTGCTGGCTCTACCATTACTTGCACAAGTCTCTACCCAACAATAAATTTCACAAATTTATAATTTGACAAATTTATACTCTTCTTACCACTTGTAAAATCAGTACTCAAAATGATTTATCATTTAAAATGTTTCTTGATGACCACTTGTGGATATATTCAAACAATGAATGATTTTACACTGTTAATCTCTGATGAAACACTTGAAGGAATATCATTTTTCTTTTAAAAAAAAACACACTTTCTCAAACCAATAGTCATCATGTTTAGCACTTGGAATTTTGAAAATTAGCTCTCCAACACCAGTTGTCGAAAATCTTTTTGTATTTTTGAATGAAAATGAAATACAGTAAAGAAATATTTACAGACAATATTTTTGTGAGTTTGTGTAAGAGGATCATATCAGTTTTTGACAAGTCACAAGTACCGTTGAGCTTAGTTACACATTAAGAATTAAACAATTCACTTAGATTGCCGATATACTGATCCACTTAAATTTTCACACAAATTTCAACTGATTCAGGATATGAATTAGGTGTATTAAGAACTTAAACTCATTCATGTGTCCCACCTCTTGAATATACTCCTGTATCCAGATCCCAATATTCAGTCTTACAGGTGAGTATACCACAAATGATATCTGTAAGGGGTTAAATGCGAAGACCGTGAGAGCTCAGGTCAGAACTTCTGTTCAGCAGAGAGATGACGACTTCGACTTTTGGTGGGTCCCCTTTTAGAGGATCTTTTTTACAACAGCACATGATTTTCATTTTGCAATGTATCATCATTTTTTATGCTGAGGGCAGACTTTTATTTCAAGCAAGCGTAAAGTATTCTCCGGGGACTAGGCCATTGCTTCCGCAAAATCAGAAGTCCCGGGATAATACCCCAGATATCACTGAGCATAAAGACCTAGTATCTCAGAAAGAGGGATCTTTTAAACGAAATTTCAGGGGTTACCTATATATCCAAGTAGTGTTCCCCACGAAATAAGCAAGTTTGAATTTAAGTTTATATCCCGAAAAAGCTTACTAAATGTGTAAAAACCTATCGGCATATCATCAGTGAGATTGTTTAACACTATTTAAACATTACATTTCTTTAGCATAATGTAACTGTCCACTGATGTACTATCATTTCCTCTTTTCGACACCAAAACTCATTTTGTATTTTATCATGTTTTTGTCTTTTTCAAATTTTCAAATGTTTTTGGATTTTCTGAAAAATTTTACTCCCCCTAAAATTCAAACACATATAAAGAAATTTGAAGACAAACTATACAAATAAAATGACAACTAATATCAAATCACATCAATTCGCCATTCTCTTGGCATAAACAATCAGAACTCCCCCTTACAACAAACTATTTTCCCATTGTGATTTCAAAACACTTAAGTTTGTTTTAATCAAATGGTTTTTCGGAAAATAAGTTTTGATGATTGATTTTAAACCCCTTGTAGGTTAGGGGTTCATCACATGGTTTTTCTCAAAATCACTTATAGAAAATCAGATACAACTTAATGTCCCTGATTCACAGTTTTCACATATCACTGGAACCTTTTGTGCATTAGCTTCTTCTTCAACTTTGAATTCTGGAATGTCTTTCACCTTTTTCCTTACCACTCGAACTTCTTCATCATCACTGCCGACTGGTGTTTTGACCTTTTTCTTTTTCTTTTTAGCTTTTTCATCTTCACTATCACTTTCTGCCATCATTTTCAAATGAGCTGCCATTCGTTTTGCCTAATACTCACTATCATCATCACTATCTTCTTCAATACGAGCAACAAACGCTTTGTGATTTGAAGTTTTATTTGGATCATAATCATCCCAATTGAAAATTTCCCAGCTAAAACCTTCTAGCAATTTTTCATCATCTTGATTGATTAGGCATGCTTTGTTGTCGGCTGAAATATATTTGTCCCAACTGAAATCTTCTTGATTCACCAAACATGCTCTCTTTGAAGACTCCTCTATTACTTTTCTACCATGTGCCACTTGTGGTTCTTGTTGTTGTTGAGCAACTTGATGATAAATGGCTTTCCGGTAGTAATCATTGTTGTTGAACGGATTTTGAGCTCCACTTGCTTCGCAATTTGTGCACTCTCTCTTGAAGTGTCCTTTTTCCCTGCAACGAAAACAAGTGACTTTAGATTTATCAAAACCCAAAGTAGAAACATTAGCATCACGTAAGTCATTTCTTCCTGTGATCTGCTTAAATTTCTCAGCTCGTCTCAACACACTTGCCAAACACCACTTTATGTCCATCAATTCCATCTCTTCAGCATCAATCTGATCGTAATCTTCTTTTGTAAGCATTGGATTCCCGATCTGACCTGCCACAAAACTTCCATATGACTCCAACACGGTTCCCAACAAAGACATATGGCTTTTTGCAACTTCTTCAGAATAATCCTGATCATTTTCAAGATTCAATACAATATTGCATTGTAGCTTTCTTCCATTCTTGGTTGCTGAAATGTTCGGATCAAAAGATGGATATGATGAAAAACTTGTGTTGCTGTTTGATCCTTTGGATGAACTTCCTGATGAACTCTTTGCATTGAATGCAGTCTCAACCTTTGGTGACATGTTGGTAGTTTTGTCATTCAACCCTGCTTTGTAATAAAGCCCAATGTCTTGTTCACCATCAAAATCTTTCATTCTTGAGATCTTTCTCTGTTCCATCTCTTGAGCCTCAATTTTTTCAATGAACTTGCTCAATGTCAGACTGCTAAAACCTTTCTTGTTTCTCAACATCATGAGATATGTGCCCCAAATCTCATATGGCAATGCATCAGCTAATTTTTCGATCAACTCTTCATTATCTTTGTTGATACCCAATCTCTTCATGTTGGCTAACAGATTGCAATATCTTTCAATTATTTGCTTTGCGCTTTCATTTTTCAAACCACGAAACAAATCAAACTCTTTCTTCAAAAGTGATTTTTTGTTTTTAACCATCTCTTGACTTCCAACAAACTTTGATCTTAAAGCTTTCCATATTGAATAAGAAGTTCCATTGTGTTGCAATAAAACCAAAATATCTTCTTTCACAGCTTGTTGTAGTAGACTTAACATCATTTTTTCATCTTTGTATATCTTTCTATCTTCAGCACTCAGATCTTTAATAGCAATAATCTCCTCATCATCAGTCATCGGTCTAACATATTTCATCTCAACACATTCCCAAGCATCCAAATAATTTGCTTGAACCAAGTTTTCAAAACGTCCTTCCCAACCTTTATATTCCTCAATGTTCATGAGCTTAGGCGGTTTTTGCATAGTCCCCGTTTAATTTTCCAACATTGTGTTCTGTACAAGAGTAATCGGGGTAACCGGAGTAGCAAATGCATTGTAAAATTCCTCTTCCATGATTCGGTTTTCAAAAAAAATTCTCAAACACTGATTACAAACGGAATTACACTTCTCAAACGAAATCCCTTTCAAACGAAAATACCCAGTTCAAATGGGATTAACTTTGAAATGAAATTATCCTAATTTCGTTTGAGGTAACACACTTTCGAACGGAATTACTAATTCTGTATGAAATATTCAAACTGAATAACCAGTTGAAGCGTAATTAGTGATTCAAACGGAATCACTCAAACGGAATTATCTGTTTCAAACGGAATCAACCCAATTTTCAAACGGAATACCAGTTTCAAGCGGAATTAAGGTCTAATTTCGTTTCAAATGCTGCTGATGTCATCATTCTCAAACTGATTTTGAAACGAAATTAACAATTTTATCAGTTTTAGATCGAATTAAGGTCCAATTTTCTCAAGGATTTTTTAAAACAGTATTGCGCACATTCTGTGAGAATTTTAGCCGATTATAACTGTGAAAAGTTGTTAATTTTGAAAAAGAAGGTGTAGAAATCAGAAATTGCAGCTGAATTGGTATGAACTCTTCCTCCTGAGCTCTGATACCACTTGTAGTGTAACATCTGTGCTTGTAATCATTGTGAACAGTTCTATTATCAATAAAATAATGTTATTTTATCCCAATGTTTGTTTGGTTGTGTTTTACATTTTTCATGTTTTGACTTTTATTCAATTTCAAACTCTATATCACTTTCTGGAGAGTTATACGCAAACTGATGCGTAAACGTAATCAGTTTAATGCGACAAATACTCCGGAACATCAACATATACTTAACATACCTTAAATAACCTTTACATAACTTAGAAATAAGTTTTGAAGGCTTTGGTATGGCAAAAACAAGTTAATTCGCTTACAGGGACTAAACTTGACAAACTATGAAAGTATGCCAATTTGAACTATAACGAACATTCCGGAACATGACCATAAGTTAAACACACCTTAAATATCCTTTACATAGCTTAGAAATATTCTTTAAGGGTTTCGGTGTGCTAAAATAAACTTTTGGGTCGTTCAGGGACTAAAAGTGTCAAAAAGTGCACAAGTTTGCACTTTCGCGCATAACTTACGTTCTGAATACATCTGGACATCCAAAAATTTATGTAAGTACTAAAATATTTTATTTTAGTGTTTGGCATAAGAAAAATCCATTCGTCACGCAATTTAGATCGTTTCTCGCGCTTATGCGCAGTCCGTCGTAATTAACCGAACATCGCGATCGTACGACCAAACGAACTGACATCCAGCATATTTTTGAGCATGTTTCATGCCCACAATGTTTAGGCATCCTTGTGGAGCCTTAAAAATGATTTAACGAGCCTTAAACATGTCGGAAATGGCCTTAATACGCAACGGGGACTGAAATGTGAACATTTGAAAGTGTTTGCTGATCAGGGGGACCCTAGCGTGACACCTAGCCCCCTTGGCGTCATGCTAGGCCTCTTCTGATCAGCAAAAGCCATTTTTAACACAAGTTAACAGCCCCTAACACCCTCCAAAGGTCAAGTGCCACATGTTAATCTCTTATGGTGGCCAAAATCAGTTACCACAACATTATGACAAGTGTAGGGATGTGATCATTCCCTCTTCTCCAAGAAATGATCCTAACGGTGAACCAAAAACTATAAATACCCACCTCCACCCTTCACTTTTCCTCACAAGAATCTGATCTTATGTGCTCTAAGTTGAAACCTTTGTTTCATACCTGAGCTATTTTGATCTAGATTAGCATTCGGGGACCCTTCGTAAGTTTGATTTAAACCATGTTTTACTTCAATACCTTGTTTTTGTGCATACTACATATGGTTTAGTTGATATATTTCACTTACCATACATGATATTTTTGGTTAAACATTACATGATCTACATTAACATAAACATTTTGACATTGATATACACATTTAGTGGTTTACATTGGACATAGACATTTTAATATGGTTTACACATTAACACATGACAATTCATTTATACATGAACAATTTACATTGATGGTTGGTTTGGGTAAATGATTTGAGTAACGAGGCGTGTGTAATATAATACAAGCATGGTGGATACGCCGCTGGTACTTCCTATAAATAAGTGTTTGTATGATATTTCATGTCGTAGCGTTACTTAAATCATTTCAATATTTGACATATTACATTTTACATAAACAACTTATTTTCACAAGACATTGATTTACAAAACAACTTATCTTATACAAACTCATTTTTACTTGGTTATTCATTTAACCTTACATTATTCTCTTATTTATACATATCATTGCTTTTTAATGATTTACAAAACAAAACAACTTACAAGGTTCATGACTGACTGTTATTAAACAATTTTTCCTAAACTTATAAGTCATGAATCCTATTTTCACAAAACCTATGTATCTCACAGGCATTTTTATGCTGACGTACCTATTTTCACATGTGTTTTCAGGAGCTTTTCCGTAGGATGATGATCGTGACACTAGGGCGGACCTGTGCCTTAGAGACATAAAATGAAGATAGACTTAGTTTAATTATGTTCTGAACTCTTTATTTCCTGTTTAAGACAATGTAACTCTTATGTTTATAAATAAAATACAACTTTGAATGCCATGGTTATGAAACAATTAATTCTGTTACAACACTCCCCGACGTTTCCGTCGCGGTTGCATGTTATACGCGGTCGGGGTGTGACAGAAGAGTTGGTATCAGAACCAATGGTTATAGGGAATTAGGTTATTAGTAATGCTTTGACCTAGACTATAACCTTTCTAGGACCCTAACACAAGTTATCTTGTGTTTAGATCTTAAAACATATACATCAGCTATCCTTAGGTGATTATCAAAACAAAAACCAAAATTTTTCCGAGACGATTTTTGAAAAACAATCTTCTGATTTTGGATAATTTATTACAAGGTTTTGAACCCTCAATTGTAAGGTTTTGAACCCTCTTTTGTAAGGTTTTGAACCCTTCCAGTTTGACTAAATTTTTGGCCTTGTGCCTTCAAATTTTCAAAATCTCATCAACGTTTTGGGTTTTAAATAATGTGAACACGTGCAAACTGGAAGAGTGAATGCCTGTATTCTGGGTTTTCTGTCTAGGCAAGCACTTCGTATATATCTCATCAGACGCGAGACCAGTTGTGCTTACCTGGGAATTCTTGGGATGAGTGTTCACTTATAGGCGAGCATGTCTTCGCAATACATTATTTTTGATCCATTTACTTTGATTAGTCACTGTGTGTCGTTTGTTTGCTTGGTAATGCGGACGAATGACCACCATGTTTGCTTTTGTTGATTTTGTTTCATCTCATTCTCTTCATCCAATCATCTCACTCGTTTCCTTTCATGATTTCCTCTTTTAGAATGCCTCCTCGACGCGAGAACTAGATAGCGACTGCCGAACTGGCAGAAATTATTGCGCAGCAGATGGCTGCTCAATTCCCAAATCTCTTTGCTCAATGGCACCAAGCCAACAACAACAACAATGCTCCATGCAAATACAAGGATTTTAACTTGGCTAAACCACTCAAGTTTAGTGGTTCTGAAGGAGCGACTGGGCTTCTTCAATGGTTCGAGAGCATTGAGAATACTTTCCGCCACGTACAGTGTCCAGATAATCGCAAGGTTGAGTTTTCTTCGAGCATGTTTCAGAAGAGGGCTCTCACATGGTGGAACGGGGTTATGAGAGACCGTGGTGCAGAAGTTGCTCTAGCACAAACTTGGGCTGAACTTAGGGCCCTTATGATGAGGGAATTATGTCCTCGCCATGAACAGCGAGCGTTGGAGAAAGAGTTTGATGACTTGAGGCAAGATAGTGGCGAGCACAGGGCATATACTGATAGGTTTGAGGAGTTGAGTCTGCTATGCCCAACAATGGTTACCCCACTCGACAAGGCTATCGAAAGGTACATCGACGGCCTACCTGACTCAGTGCAAGACATCATTACTGGTAGTAACCCTGCCACACTTCGTCAGGCTATTGAGTTACCAGTGACATTGACTGAGTCGCAGATTCGGAAGAATAAGTTACACAGGAAGGGTGACAAGGGCAAGAAACAATCGTCTGACAAAGAGGATAGCAAGAAAGGTCAAAACAAGAATGGAAAGAATTCTGGTTCT
The DNA here is from genome assembly GCA_030545235.1 of Helianthus tuberosus. NCBI lineage: Eukaryota > Viridiplantae > Streptophyta > Magnoliopsida > Asterales > Asteraceae > Helianthus > Helianthus tuberosus. The sequence goes on along the minus strand of CM060410.1, from coordinate 119,448,887 downwards.
TCGAGAGGGTCAAGGAAGCGTAAGGCTTCCCAAAATTTTGCTGTCACTGCCCAAGCTAACCAGGCAGCTCCCAACCAACCCGCACAGCCTCCAGCAAAGAAGCCTTATTCAGGGAATGCACCTTTGTGCAATAGATGCAACAGTCACCATCAGCCGCAACATCAGTGCCGTTTCTGTACTAACTGTGGGAAGTCAGGTCATCTTGCCGATGTTTGTCAGTTTGCTCAGAATCGCGCAGTTCAGAACCCGGCTCAACAAGTTGCTCCGCAACAGGGTCAAGCTGCACGACCACCCTACCCACCAGGTGCTTGTTATAACTATGGGGATCTGACCCATTACAGAAATTGGTGCCCAAGGCTGGCTAACCAGAATCAGAATCCAAACCAGAATCAGGCTCAGGCTCGAGGGCGAGTCTTCAACATGAATGCCCAAGAGGCGCAGGCGGACGATAATGTGGTGAATGGTACGTTCTTTATTAATAATCAGCCTGCATCTGTTCTTTTTGATTCGGGTGCCGACAAGAGTTTTGTGTCATTATCTTTTCAGCCAATGCTTCGCATGTCTAGAACGAAACTAGGAAAACCCTTGACGGTAGAAGTTGCTAGTGGTGAACCCATTGTTCTTGATTCTATTCTACGCAACTGCCAGTTGAATCTTAACGACCATCTTTTTCCTATCAACCTCACGCCTATGCAACTTGGAAGCTTCGACGTTATTGTGGGAATGGATTGGTTATCCAAGCATCACGCAGAGGTAGTTTGTTTCGAGAAGATCGTTCGTGTGCCGCTTTCGACAGGCGAGATCCTACAGGTTCAAGGTGAGAAACCGTCTGGTGGTCTCAAGCTCATGTCTTGTTTTAAAGCTCGGAAGTATCTGCAGAAGAACTATGTGGCTTTCTTAGCACATGTTACAGCAGATAAAGGCAAGGGTAAGTCTATTTCAGATATTCCTGTCGTTCGGGATTTTTCTGAAGTATTCCCGGAAGAGTTACCTGGTCTACCCCCAGCACGCCAAGTCGAGTTCCGCATTGATCTCGTACCTGGTGCAAATCCCATTGCCAGAGCTCCATATCGTCTTGCACCGTCTGAGATGCAAGAGTTGTCTAAGCAGCTTCAGGAGCTCTCTGACAAAGGCTTTATCCGTCCCAGCTTTTCACCCTGGGGTGCTCCCGTTCTTTTTGTCAAGAAGAAGGATGGATCCTTTAGGATGTGTATCGATTATCGTGAGCTTAACAAGCTTACCATCAAGAATCGATATCCCCTACCTCGCATAGATGATCTCTGTGATCAGTTACAGGGCACTTCTTATTTTTCAAAGATTGAACTACGTTCCGGATATCATCAACTTCGTGTGCATGAAGAAGATATTCCCAAGACGGCGTTCCGCACTCGGTATGGGCGTTACGAGTTCACAGTCATGCCATTCGGTTTGACTAATGCTCCTGCTGTTTTCATGGACTTGATGAATAGGGTCTGCAAACCTTATTTGGATCAGTTCGTCATTGTTTTTATTGACGACATCTTGATTTATTCTAAGACGCGAGCTGATCACGAGCAACATCTTCGTCTTACTCTGGAACTCCTAAAGAAAGAACAACTTTTCGCGAAATTCTCCAAGTGTGAATTCTGGCTTAAAGAAGTTCAATTCTTAGGACATATCATCAACGAACAAGGTATTCATGTAGATCCCTCCAAGATCAGTGCGATTAAGGATTGGGATACGCCTACTACTCCCACTGAGGTTCGTTCTTTTCTTGGTCTAGCGGGTTATTACCGCCGCTTCATTGAGAACTTCTCAAAGATTGCAGTTCCTCTAACTGCTCTAACACAGAAGAACAAACCCTTTGACTGGGGATTCAAACAAGAGGAAGCTTTTCAACACTTGAAGCGGAAGCTTTGCGACGCGCCTGTTCTCACTTTTCATGAGGGCAATGATGATTTCGTTGTTTATTGCGATGCATCTAAATTAGGTCTTGGCTGTGTCCTGATGCAAAGGAACAAAGTCATAGCATATGCATCGAGGCAATTGAAGATACATGAGAAGAACTACACCACTCATGATCTTGAGTTGGGTGCAGTTATCTTCGCTCTTAAGATCTGGAGACACTATTTGTACGGTACAAAATGTGTGGTTTTCACGGACCACAAAAGTCTTCAGCATATCTTCAACCAGAAAGAACTCAACATGAGGCAACGACGTTGGGTTGAGCTTTTAAACGACTATGACTGCGAAATTCGCTACCATCCTGGTAAGGCGAATGTCATAGCTGATGCATTGAGTCGTAAGGAACGTACTAAGCTTCATTGTGTACGTGTTCAATCTGTTATTCAAGCTCGATCCGATATCCAAGCACGCATTTCTCAGGATCAACAATCTTGTGTTTCACATGGTTTGATGGATAAGGAATTTCCCTATCACATAACACCTGATCTGGAACTGAAGGACAATGGATCGTATTACTTCATGGACCGTTTGTGGGTCCCAAGCCAGGATGACCTTCGTACCTTGCTTATGGATGAAGCCCATAAGTCTCGTTATTCTATTCATCCGGGCTCAGATAAGATGTATAAGGATCTTCGTATTCACTATTGGTGGCCTGGTATGAAGAAAGACATTGCCTTATACGTATCAAATGCCTTACTTGTCTTAAGGTTAAGGCTAAACATCAGCGTCCTTCGGGTTTATTGGTACAACCAGAGATCCCAGTTTGGAAATGGGAAAACATTACTATGGACCTCGTTACCAAACTTCCACGCACAAAGAAAGGTCATGATGCCATCTGGGTAGTTGTTGATCGTCTTACTAAGTCAGCGCATTTCTTGCCAATCCGTGAGGATTTCCTGCTGACAGACTTGCTAAAATCTATGTGGATGAAATTGTGGCTCGACATGGTGTTCCTTTGAACATCATTTCTGACAGAGATGCTCGTTTCACTTCTCATTTTTGGAGAACCATGCAATCTGCTATGGGGACCCAACTTAATCTGAGCACGGCTTATCATCCGCAAACGGATGGTTAATCTGAAAGAACAATCCAGACTCTAGAGGATATGCTTAGAGCTTGTGTGATCGACTTTGGTGGTAGTTGGGATTCACATCTTCAGTTAATTGAATTCTCCTACAACAATAGTTATCACACCAACATCAAAATGGCTCCTTTCGAGGCTCTCTATGGTCGAAAATGTCGTTCACCAGTCTGCTGGAATGAGATCGGCGAGGCTCAACTTACTGGACCTGCCCTCATTTTAGAGACAACTGACAAGATAAAGAAAGTTCGTGATAACCTTCAGACAGCTAGAAGCCGTCAAAAGAGTTACGCGGACCCAAAACGCAAACCCTTGGAATTTCAAGTTGGTGATCGAGTATTACTTAAGGTCTCACCTTGGAAAGGTGTGATCAGATTTGGAAAGAAAGGAAAACTTGCACCTAGATACGTTGGACCATTCAAGATCGTCGAAAGAATCGGAAAGGTAGCCTACAGACTTGAGTTACCTCCTGAACTTGGAAATGTTCATCCAACCTTTCACGTGTCCAATCTCAAGAGGTGTTTAGCTGATGAGAACCTCCACATACCGCTTGACGAAATTCGTGTTGGCAAAACACTGAAATTTGTTGAGAAGTCAGTGGAAATCATGGAACGTGAAGTCAAGTGGCTTAAACGCAAGCGCATTCCTTTGGTCATAGTTCGCTGGGAAGCTAAACGTGGACCCGAGTTTACTTGGGAACGCGAAGATCAAATGAAGGCGAAATATCCGCATCTTTTTCCACGAGTTACCTCTAAATAAATTTCGGGACAAAATTTCCACAAGTAGGGGAGACTGTAACATCTGTGCTTGTAATCATTGTGAACAGTTCTATTATCAATAAAACAATGTTATTTTATCCCAATGTTTGTTTGGTTGTGTTTTACATTTTTCATGTTTTGACTTTTATTCAATTTCAAACTCTATATCACTTTCTGGAGAGTTATACGCAAACTGATGCATAAACGTAATCAGTTTAATGCGACAAATACTCCGGAACATCAACATATACTTAACAAACTTTAAATAACCTTTACATAACTTAGAAATAAGTTTTGAAGGCTTTGGTATGGCAAAAACAAGTTAATTCGCTTACATGGACTAAACTTGACAAACTACGAAAGTATGCCAATTTGAACTATAACGAACATTCCGGAACATGACCATAAGTTAAACACACCTTAAATATCCTTTACATAGCTTAGAAATAGGCTTTAAGGGGTTCGGTGTGCTAAAATAAACTTTTGGGTCGTTCAGGGACTAAAAGTGTCAAAAAGTGCACAAGTTTGCACTTTCGCGCATAACTTACGTTCTGAATACATCTGGACATCCAAAAATTTATGTAAGCACTAAAATATTTTATTTTAGTGTTTGGCATAAGAAAAATCCATTCGTCACGCAATTTAGATCGTTTCTCGCGCTTATGCGCATTCCGTCGTAATTAACCGAACATCGCGATCGTACGACCAAACGAATTGACATCCGGCATATTTTTAAGCATGTTTCATGCCCACAATGTTTAGGCATCCTTGTGGAGCCTTAAAAATGATTTAACAAGCCTTAAACATGTCGGAAATGGCCTTAATACGCAACGGGGACTGAAATGTGAACATTTGAAAGTGTTTGCTGATCAGGGGGACCCTAGCGTGACACCTAGCCCCCTTGGCGTCATGCTAGGCCTCTTTTGATCAGCAAAAGCCATTTTTAACACAAGTTAACATCCCCTAACACCCTCCAAAGGTCAAGTGCCACATGTTAATATCTTATGGTGGCCAAAATCAGTTACCACAACATTATGACAAGTGTAGGGATGTGATCATTCCCTCTTCTCCAAGAAACGATCCTAACGGTGAACCGAAAACTATAAATACCCACCTCCACCCTTCACTTTTCCTCACAAATAATCTGATCTTATGTGCTCTAAGTTGAAACCTTTGTTTCATACCTGAGCTATTTTGATCTAGATTAGCATTCGGGGACCCTTCGTAAGTGTTCCTTCGTTCTTTTATTGCTTTTCGAGTCCGAAAGTCAAACTTTGTTTGACTTTCTGCATTGACCAGTTTATGGTCAATGCGAAGTTCGTTTGAACTTCGCAACGTGATTGTAATCACGATGGTTATATTCCCTTGTGACTATGCCTACTGATTACCACGTTGCCTAGGGTCGTAAGGGTAAGCGATCTGATAAATCGCTTATACCTTCGAACCCGACCCATTTGGTCGATCATTAGGATCCGACCAAACACATTAGGTGACCATAGTATATAGGGAATAACCTTCCAAGGTTATACCTTATGGTCGCTTCGTTTAAGTAGTTAGGTAAATTACCAAAATGCCCTTTTTATGCCAAAATTCATTTTAAGCATATGTAACATAACTTTTGGTATCTAAACTGATTTGGTAACAATATTAGATATGTTAAGGCTAATTTTACTTGTCATAGGACTAGTTAGGCGTTCCGAACGCGTTTCACGCGAACGACGCGTTAAAGTAGCATAAGCTACCTAAACGGGCCGTAATGGGTCGTAAGCACTTAGACTAGGTTTCATTTAGTATGTAGGCTTTGTTAAACCATACTACATGAGTTCCCATACTCATTTGGTTTACGAGCCCTCATTCTATCAGATCTTCCGATTTAGGTCCGGTTTATTAATGTAGTTACCTATACTAGGTGCCGTTTGATTCCGTGATCTCTAGCATTGCTTGGTGGTTATCTTAGGACTTCTGAGCAATCTCAAGTGAGTACATAGGCCCCTCTTTTACTGTTTTCCAAACTGTTTTGGGGTGAAACACATGTGCCTACTTGTTACTTCCGTGCTTTCCTGCTTTCACATCGTATACTTGCTATGTTCATTAGTACATTTATAGTACATGATTTCATTGTGTTCATGCTATGTGTGCCCATTGTGTGCGTACTTAGTACATTGTTTTACATTACATTTCATGCTATGTATGCCCATTGTGTGCATACTTAGTACATTGTTTTACATTACATTTTATGCTATGTATGCCCATTGTGTGCGTACTTAGTACATTGTTTTACATTACATTTTATGCTATGTATGCCCATTGTGTGCGTACTTAGTACATTGTTTCACATTACATTTCATGCTATGTATGACATTTGGGTTGTTTACAATGCAACAATACATTCATTAACATTAGCTACGTCGTTCGTTAGTAGGTAGTGGTACCATAGGAATTGACAACTCCCGTTCCTGAAATCCTGGGTTTGTTTGGATTGGAAGGAATGACCGAATTCGATATACATAACTTAGATAAACCTTTAATTTGTTTAAGGGTTTATCGCCACAGTCTCAAGGCTTGGATGTATGCATTTTCACAATACCGCATAAATGTTTGTATCAGTAAAGCATGCATTTGTTACACAAAACATAACTTTGATTTAAACCATGTTTTACTTCAATACCTTGTTTTTGTGCATACTACATATGGTTTAGTTGATATATTTCACTTACCATACATGATATTTTTGGGTAAACATTACATGATCTACATTAACATAAACATTTTGACATTGATATACACATTTAGTGGTTTACATTGGACATAGACATTTCAATATGGTTTACACATTAACACATGACAATTCATTTATACATGAACAATTTACATTGATGGTTGGTTTGGGTAAATGATTTGAGTAACGAGGCGTGTGTAATATAATACAAGCATGGTGGATACGCCGCTGGTACTTCCTATAAATAAGTGTTTGTATGATATTTCATGTCGCAGCGTTACTTAAATCATTTCAATATTTGACATATTACATTTTACATAACAACTTATTTTCACAAGACATTGATTTACAAAACAACTTATCTTATACAAACTCATTTTTACTTGGTTATTCATTTAACCTTACATTATTCTCTTATTTATACATATCATTGCTTTTTAATGATTTACAAAACAAAACAACTTACAAGGTTCATGACTGACTATTATTAAACAATTTTTCCTAAACTTATAAGTCATGAATCCTATTTTCACAAAACCTATGTATCTCACAGGCATTTTTATGCTGACGTACCTATTTTCACATGTGTTTTCAGGAGCTTTTCCGTAGGATGATGATCGTGACACTAGGGCGGACCTGTGCCTTAGAGACATAAAATGAAGATAGACTTAGTTTAATTATGTTCTGAACTCTTTATTTCCTGTTTAAGACAATGTAACTCTTATGTTTATAAATAAAATACAACTTTGAATGCCATGGTTATGAAACAATTAATTCTGTTACAACACTCCCCGACGTTTCCGCCGCGGTTGCATGTTATACGCGGTCGGGGTGTGACATGTAGGATCGTTTTTGGACCCGGACGAGTCGTTCAGAAGAGTTTATGCTCAGTACGAAAGGCGGAAACTGTTGGGATTGAACCCTATCAGAGGAACAGATAATTAAAGCCAAAACTGGATCAGAGCAGTGGATCCAGAATAAGCAGACGATTATAGTTGGTTCATACAAATCTCTCCCCTTGAAAGTGGTTTCATATCTGCTGACCTCATATCTGCTGATCCTACTAAGTGCTGACCTACAACTGCTGCCTTGCATCTACTGCCAATGTCAAAGACTGATGGAAGACCAAAGCCCTGCTGATTCAATCTACTGCCTTGAATCAAGTACTGTTGATCCGGACAAGCACTGCTGGGTTCACAGCAGTGGAAGGAAGCAGCAGCTGTTTAAGTGTCTTTTATTTAAATAAATGTAATAGCAGTAGTTTGTACATCAGTGTTTGTATAGATCAGAGGTTAGAGTTTGTTAGGAGGTTAGATGTCACTTTCATGGTGACGTCAGCTAAGATGCTCAGTGGTTTGCAAGTGCCTATAAATAGTTCAGTACTTTGTACTGTTCTATTAGCTTTTTCACAATATCGTCTTCTTTGCACGAACAAACTACTGAGCTCTGGCTGAGGGGGAGTTTGCATTCATTCATCAATCATTGTAATCGTTGTTGAAACAAATTCAATCTTTCGATTCATTGTGTAAAGATGTTTGATTAAAGTATTACTCTCGTTTGATTGTATGCAAAGTTTGTTTTCATCTTAATTCCGCTGCACAACTCTTTCATTTCCATTTTAATTTCAAACGAAAATACAATCAAAAACAAACTCAGATCCAACATTTGGTATCAGAGCCTGGACAGTCAAATTTGATTTAACAATCATTTTGACGTAAATAGTTCAGCTCATAACAGTTGATACTAATCGTTTGTTCGTCCGTTGAAAAACAGAGCAAGGATTAATCACCATTAAAGTTGATTTCTCAGTGTCTGTAAAACAACAAGAATGACGTAACAATCTCAGGATGATAAAAACAACATCGGCTCACTTTTTAAACCACCTATGCTAAAAAGAAATGAGTACAACATCTGGCAGAGAAGGATGGGTCACATCCTTGCTCAACAAAGCACAGGTTGTTGGAGGTCTGTCATTTATGGTCCTCATGTTCCTTCAGTGCCAAGCGCTGAAGATGCTAAAAAGTTCGTTCCAAAACCAGTTGAAAATTATACCGAAACCGACTTTCAAAAGATCGAACTAGATGCTAAAGCTTTTAGCATCATAGCATCAGCGCTGCCCAATGAGATATATGCTGGACTGTTACACTGTAACAGTGCCAAAGAATTATGGGACGCACTTAAGGAACAGTTTAGGGGGACTGAAGAAGTCATAGAAAACAACAGGGAAATCCTGAACCAACAGTATGAAACATTTTGCTACGTTAAAGGTGAATCACTAACGCAACAATTTGAGCGTTTCAGCTGTCTCATCAGTGAACTGAGGCTTGTTAACACCACTTTTACAAACTCAACTCAAAATAGCAAGTTCCTCAGGTCACTGCCAGAAAAATGGGACACCATAGCTTTTGTCATCCGAAACTCACCTGAATTCAAGGATCTGACCTTGACCCAACTCCACGGTCGACTCCTGACCTACGAAAGGGAGTTGAACCAGAAAAGGAGGTTACAAGAGTCAGGAAAAGTTACCGATGATTACACTTTCGGTAATACTGCTCTTCTGGGTCAAGAAGAATCTGGGAGTAGTGGTAAGGACCAGGGTTATGATCACTTAATTGACATAACTGCTGGTGCAAATTTCAACAACCCTGATCCTCACTCTGCTAGTTATGCATTCACTGCAACTGAAAACCAGATGGCAGATAATCTAAGCTTTGAACTCAATGATTTACAACATTTCGATCCCACTGACTTAGAGGAAATGGACATCCTGCACCAACTGGCTTTGCTAAGTGTTAGAACTAGCAAATTTTACAAGAGAACAGGGCGAAAATTCCCAGGTTTGCATGGGAATCTAAGGGTTGGGTTGGATAAATCGAAAATCAAGTGCTACAAGTGTAATAGGTTGGGACATTTCGCTAGGGAATGTAGGAGTCAAACTACTGGTCCCATAATTACTCATCCTAGCTCAAATCTTAGACCTCAAAACCAAAGCACTATGCACTATGCCCAGTATACCCCAGCAGCTCAAGTGAACACTGCTCACTATGCTGCTGCCCATGTGCCAGTACACCATGTCCAAACTACTGTTCCACAAATCCAATATGTTCAAACCCCTGCTCCACAGGTACAAGTGCAACCTGTTGCACCTCAAACCACTGCTCCAGCAGCAGCACAACCAGATCAACAAAGTTTTTTCACTCAAGGGTTTGTTGACTGGAGCAGTATGCCTGAAGATCTTAGTGATGACAATTTTGCACTCTATGCTTCTAATGATTCTTCTCATGAGGAGTTTTGTTTAATGGCATTAGAGACAATACAGGAGGGGGTTGAAACTGAGGAGGAACAACAGAGCTTTGAAACAGTGGAAGAGGTGACTGAAGCAGTGGTTACTGCTGTGGCTGGTGAAATAATTTTGGGAGAAAGTTCAGGGACCCTGATTGAACCAATGACAGATCCATGGTCCGTAGAGGACAAAGAAGAAGAGAAAGAAGAAAAGGCTGGTGAAAAGAAGGTAAAAGCTGATGATGAAGAAGATCATCAATGTGATTGTGCAATGATGGCAGCTGCCAAGGTATCTCCTCAAGTTCTTGAAAAACTGTGTTCTGGCAATTGCATAATTGCTTTTGCTAACATCAAAGAGGTGAATGAAAACCTTCGGGATAAAATCTTGACTGATGAGGTCAAATTTGAAAAGTCTTTAAAAGAACTTAAAAACAAATTGACTGAAAAGGAAAAAGAAATCAGCTGTCTAAAAGAAGAGCAAAGCATCACCAAAACCCAACTTCAAACGATGGTAGAAAAATACCAAAGTTGCAAAAAGGAGTTGGAATCCACCAAGATTACTTGTGAAAGATGGGTGGAATCCTGCAGAGGATATGAGGTGATGCTTGCTAAACAGATTGAAAGTAATGTGAAATTTGGGGTTCGTTATAGGAAATATGATGATGAACATATTGCTTTTGAAAAATCTGTCCAAACCACTGATGAAGCTACTGAGCTCTTCCCCACAAACAAGCATGGCCAAGAAGTGAAAATCACTGACAAACTTGGTAACAAAATCACACTTACCAGACCAATGGGATCCTCCATTTTCAAAGAGCTTGAAGATCATCAGTTTAAACCAAAATGGTCTGATGAGTGTGATATTCTTGAAAATTTCAAGCCAATGGACTTTACATCAACTGATGGTGCTAAGGCTCCAAAAGCTAAAGTCATACCTCTCAAGGACATCCCAGCAGTGGTTAAAACCTCTGCTGCAAAGGAGTCTGAAAAGAGAAAGAAGAAAGAAAAAATTGATAACTTGTTTTGTGAATTCTGTGAGAAAAGGAATCATCTAACAAAAGATTGTTTCCACTTAAAAGCTTATGATTTAAACAAAACAAGTGTCATTGTTTCAGCTGAAAGTTGCATTGTTTGTGGTAAAGCAAACCACAAAACTCAAGCATGTGTGTATCTCAAAAACTTTGATGTGAAAAAGAATGAGTACATTGCTAAAACATCCTTGAGTCCATCATCATCATCATCATCATCAACATCTGTCAAATTCACCAAGAAACAACCACTGTTTGTGCCAGTTCAAACAGCTGTTACAAAACAGCTGAACCAAACATCTGTCAAAAGAGATGTTCAGGTTACTGATGCACCCCCTGCCAATCAGTTCAGAAAAGGCAAGGAAAAACAGTCTTACCAAAGGATTCCACACGTTTATGAAGCCTACAAAAGGCCCTCTAAACCCAAAGTGAACAGGCATCCTTTTGGTTACCAGCAGATGATTGGTCAGGACCCACAACAGTGGTTAGAGAAACACTGTCCTAAAACAGTTCAAACCCCTGACCTAACCACTGTCCACCATTCTGCATCCATCCCAGACACTGTTGAGACCCCATCCAAAGCCCTGCTGGCTTTGGAGACCTTAATGAACTAATCCTTTACTTCATGTGCAGGGAGCTTCTGCATGCTTTGATAGTCTTTGGTATGTAGATAGTGGAGGCTCCAGGCACATGACAGGATGTAAAGCCCTCCTCAAAGACTTTAAAATCCATGGAGGGGGTGATATATCCTTTGGGAATAATAGTAAAGGGAAAGTTCTGGGGTCTGGTACAGTGCAATCTGGGAATGTAAAATTTGAAAATGTCAATCTAATAGACAATCTAAAATTCAACCTTCTGAGTGTGTCCCAAATGAGTGACAAGGGATTTGGGTCATTCTTCACAAAAGACTGTTGTAGGATTGTTGGACCAGAAATGGTCAAAAAGATTGAAGCAATAATCAAAACTGGTCAAACTAAACTTGTTGCTCAAAGAAGTGGCAATGTTTATGTTGTTGACATGTCAAAAGAGTGTCCCAGAGCTGATGCTTGTCTGTTCTCAGCTGCCTCTAACAAAGAGACAGAACTTTGGCACAGAAGGCTGGGGCACACAAATCTTAAGACAATCACAGAAATTTCAAAAAATGGTTTGGTGAGAGGCCTACCACAAAAATTGTTTTCATGCCCTGAACACTGCATTTCCTGTTTAAAAGGAAAACAACACAAAAGTTCTTTCAAGTCCATTGAAGAGTCCAAAACAACCCAGTGTTTGCAAATGCTACACATGGATTTGTTTGGCCCAGTTCAAGTCATGAGCCTCAAAAAGAAAAGATACTGTTTGGTTATTGTTGATGACTTTTCTAGGTTTACATGGACTTTCTTTTTACACTCAAAAGATGAGACTGCATGCATTTTGCAAGACTTTGTAACACATGTTGAAAAGCAATTTGACCTTCCAGTGAAAAGCTTCAGGAGTGACAATGGCACAGAATTCAAAAATAGGGAGTTGGATGCCTTCTGTGTGAAGAAAGGGATTGTAAGGCAGTACAGCATCCCCAGAACACCAGAGCAAAATGGGGTAGTGGAAAGGAAGAACAGAACTCTGATTGAGGCTGCCAGAACCATGCTTGCAGATTCAGGTTTGCCTTTAACTTTCTGGGCAGAGGCAGTAAACACTGCTTGCTATGTCCAGAACAGAGTTTTAATAAACCCCAGGCACAAAAAGACTGCCTATGAAATTCTGTATAAAATTAAACCACTGATTTCATACTTCAGGGTGTTTGGCTGCCATGCTTTATTTTGAACTTAAAAGATTCCATTTCAAAATTTGCAGCCAAAATTGATTGTGGTTATCATCTGGGATACTCAACCACTGCCAAGGCCTACAAAGTGTTCAATACACGGACCAAGGCAGTGGAGGAGACTTTGAATGTTAAGTTCAATGAACTTTCATCAATGAAAATCCCAGCAAACCCTGCAGATCTGTTTGATCTTGAAAAATTTACTTTTGAAAATACTGCTGTCAAGACTAACAGTGCAGGTCCATCAGAGGATACAACACCAGACTATGGGTATGAAATCATCATCCCTCAAAGGTCTGCCACAAAGGGAAAAGCACCAGCTGTTCAAAACAGTTGTCAAAGCTCAACCACTGCTACCTCAATAGTTGTTGACCAAAGTAGCCCATCAACCACTGCTTCCACATCTTCAAACACTGCTGACAAAAGTCCTCAAACAGTGGATAAAAGTCAGCAGTTGTCCACTTCATTACCTCCTATTCCACCACCTTTTGAAGCCACTGCTGGATCATCAAAGTCCCCAGCAGTGGTTAGCTCAGATGATACACATTTGCAGCCTTTACCAACCAATGCCATCATACCATACCAAGGAGATTTAATCTTCTTGAGATCTCATCCACCTGATCAAATCATTGGCAACATAAATGAAGGGGTGCTCACAAGAAGCCAAACCCAAAACATTTGTCTTTTTGCTGGTTTTCTATCACTCCATCAGCCAGTAAAGTACCAAGAGGCACTGAAAGACAACAGCTGGGTAGAAGCCATGCAAGAGGAGCTCCAACAGTTTAAAAGAAAACAAGTATGGGAGCTTGTACCACTGCCAGAAGAGGTTAGTCCCATTGGCACAAAGTGGGTCTTCAAGAACAAAACTGATGAAAGGGGTATTGTTGTCAAGAATAAAGCCAGGCTTGTGGTTCAAGGTTACAGACAGGAAGAGGGGATTGATTATGATGAAACATTAGCCCCTGTTGCAAGATTAGAAGCAATTAGACTGTTCCTGGCCTTTGCTGTCAACCACAAGATGAAGGTGTTTCAAATGGATATCAAAAGTGCTTTCCTCTATGGTACAATTCAAGAAGAGGTATATGTGTGTCAACCTCCAGGTTTTGAGGATCCATTTTATCCAGATCATGTCTACAGGCTAAACAAAGCCCTGTATGGCTTGAAACAAGCACCAATGGCCTGGTATGAAACTATTTCCAACTTCCTACTCTCAAATGGTTTCAAAAGAGGTACCATTGATAAAACATTGTTTTTAAAATGGAGAGGGAAGGATTTAATGATTGTCCAGATTTATGTGGATGACATTATTTTTGGAAGCACATGTAACTCAATGTGTGAAGAGTTTAGAGAACTCATGACAGCAGAGTTTGAAATGAGTGCAATGGGTGAGCTGCAATGCTTTCTTGGTCTCCAAGTACAACAATTGCAAAATGGAACTTTCATTCATCAAAGCAAATATACTAAAGAACTTTTAACCAAATTTGATATGAATGATTGTAAACCATGCAGCACACCCATGGCAACAAATAAGCTGGTCATGTCTGATGAAAAGGATGAGCTGATTGACCAAACACTTTATAGAAGCATGATTGGGTCTTTATTGTACCTAACTGCATCTAGACCAGACATCATGTTTGCAACATGTGTCTGTGCAAGAAGTCAATCAGCTCCCAGAAAATCAAATCTCATTGCTGTAAAAAGGATCTTCAGATACATAAAAGGTGCTCCCACACTTGGTATCTGGTATCCAGCTAATGGGAACATTAAGCTTTCAGGTTTCTCAGACAGTGAATTTGCTGGATGTCACACCACAAGGATGTCGACATCAGGAGGGTGCCAGTTTCTAGGTGATTGCTTAGTTTCATGGCAAAGTAAAAAGCAAGCAGCTGTTTCAACATCCACTGCTGAAGCTGAATACATTGCTGCTGCAAGCTGTACAGCCCAACTCCTGTGGCTTCAAAATCAGTTACTGGATTTTGGTATCACTGCCTTAAAGACACCACTCATGTTGGATAGCCAGGCAGCAGAAAATATCATCAAAAATCCAGTTTCCCATTCAACCACTAAACACATTGACATCAGACATCACTTTGTGAGGGATTGCTATGAAAAAGGTTTGATTTCTCTGCATCATGTCCCAACTAAAGATCAGCTGGCAGATGTGCTCACAAAAGAACTTGATACAGCCACTTTTGAAAGCTTGGTCTCTAGGATTGGGATGCTGAACATGGAATAGCAAGCAACGTCTTGCTTTTCTATGAATAAAAGCAACAAAATGTTTTCAGAAGATCAAAATTCCATCCTTAAAAATAGCTAAAAATGAAATTTTTCATTAAAATCCTTAAAAGTCTGCCATTAACCACTGATTGTTCAAAAGTCTGCTCTACTTCAAAAGTCTGTCCACTGCTGAAAGTCAACCCCTGTTCTCTCATTCCTTTGATAAACTCTGTTGTTCAAAAGCAGTGTCTTATCCACTGATATGCTATCCACTGATAGTGAAAATCATCCACTACTTTCATACCACTGCCTTCATCAGTCACTTTCACAAAAGTACTGTCCTTCACTTTCACCAGGGGTTGTCACGTGGGCAGTACATAGTGGTCAGACCTTTTGTAACGGCTGCCACCTCAGCATTCACTTTCTTCTCTATAAAATCCCCCACTCACCACCAAAACAGGGTTTTACTGTCGAATAGAATTCTTAAAAATTCTCTTCTCAAAGCAGTTTTTCATCTCATTTTCTCACAAATTTCTTCGATCAATCATCTTCAAAATGACAAAATCAAAGTCATCTTCAAAACCCTCCTCCAAATCATCATCGAAAACTGCCTCTCAAAAGGAAATCTCCACTGAAATTCCACATAAACCATCTCACAATCTCCTGGGTCTTCTCACAAAACCAGGAACCACAAAGGTTTTCGATTCCATCATTGATATCATGGCAAAATCAAAGTATAAAACTTTGTTCACCGCCGATGCACCAATCTATTTGGCGACCCAAAGGGAGTTCTGGAAGAATGCAACCCTTGAAAAACAAGGAGACACTGTAACCACCATAAACTCTTCTATAAAGGGTAAAGCTGTCCAAATCACGCCACAATTCATTTCAGAGGTCTTTCAACTCGATGATCAGGAAGGTAAAATTTCTTTCACTAAAAACGAGTTGCAAACTGACTTCATTGAGAGAGGGTATGAAGCCACAATGATGAAGAAAATTACCTTAGAAAAAGGTTATTTTCCTTCTGCAACCAGATTTTTATTTCATACCCTCCTACTATGTGTTTCAAACAAAACCACTTCTTTCAATGAAATCCCTTTAAAGATTCAAAATCTGGGATATGCTATTCTACAAGGAGAAAATTTTAACTATTCTCGGGAAATTTTTAAAGATTTGGTTAATAATGTTGAAACAAAATCATTCTTACTGTTTCCAAGGTTTTTAAGTTACTATTTTCAAAGAAATTCAGTAAGGATGATTTAGCTGTAATAAACCAAGGTGATTCTACTCAAATAAACAGTTTAACAACTGAAACTTTTTCAAGAATGTTAGCACCTTGCAAAACACAAGCAGAGGTGCCTGAGCAGATTTTAGCAGTTACAACTGCTCCTCAGGTATCTGCTGCTGAGCCCACTGCTCAAGGTGATCAAAGCAGCAGCACAACTGCTTTGAAACCCACACCTAAAATCTCCAAAAAGCCAAAAAGAAAAACTCAAAAACCCACAAAACCCTTCAAAAAGGCATCTCTAGAGGATGAGATACCAGAGCTTCTGCCAGTGACAACACAAAAGTCACAAGAAACCACTGCTGCTACTTCCTCACAGCAGTTGGTACAAATATCTCAACCCATAACCACAACTCCTCCTGCTTCTTCACAAAAAGAACAGGTTGTACAAATAGGGTCTCCACATCATGATGCTCTGGAAACACTCGTTTCTATCATCCACATCTCAATACCCGGGGCAAATCCACTTTCTACACCACCCTTCACATCCACAATTCCCCCACCAACTAAACTGCTGTTGGATGCAATTGATTTGAACCAGGCATTAACCAGTCCTTCTCAATCACCTATAAATGAGAATATGCCTCAACCACTGACTGGGTCTGCTGTATCAATCTTTGCTAACCCACCAACACAACCTGAGGAGGTTACACCCCTTGAGTTACAAGTAACTCTTGGTGGTAATCCAAGTGAAGCAGCCACTACAATTGTTACACCCACTAGGTTACATTTGGACAGTGGTTACATTAATAAGACTTCCTTGGAGGTAATTCCTTATATAGCATCTCTGCCAACCACCAGTGGATTTATTTATCCTACTGGCAACATCAAAAGGTTGTCAAATGTTGAAGGAAGAAGACCCCAGTACCAAGACAAAGGGGCGTCAGTGGTTAATGTTTGGAGTATATTTCCTACATCAACTACTGATAAAACCACTGCTACTGGGAAATCAGATGATCCCATTAACTTGGGTGATGATTTAAAGTACCAGAAATTGACGGATCGAATTGAAAAACTTGATAACTCCGTTGCAGAACTCAAAGATATGCTATAACAGGTGTTACAAGTACAAAAGGTACAATCAACTGCTGTTCCATCTCAAGCACCTGCTCCACAAAGGGCATCTGCTACAAATGAGCTCTGGAATTTGTTTCAACCTTTTCTCCATCAACAAGCACAATTAGCAGATCAGCAACATGAGAAACATGTCCAACAGCTGAGAAATGCAATGGAGTCAAGGTTCAAAAACACTCAGGCTGATTTAAAGGCTCTCAAAACTCAGATCCTGCAAACCACTGGCACTGCTCCTCCAACAGTACTTTTCATTGATCAACTCCCAGACGATAATGCCAAAAAGGGGGAGAAAATTCAGGAGTGGAAGAAGAAAGGAATAGATGATGGTCTCTACATTGAACCTGAAAAGGATGCTATGACCAGAAAAATTCCTGTGCTAGATGGTAGTAAGAAGGTTGATGCTACTCAAGAAGCACTTGATGAAGGAGTAGCAAGTGTAAAAAGAGATAGAATGGCAAAGGATATTTCAAGGTGGAATGAGGAGAAAAGAGCTTTCATGGAGCTGTATGAGCAGGGTTGTTCTGGTTCTAAAGATTCTAAAAATCTAAAGACAAAAAGAAAACCTAAATCCATCCCATCCAGATTTCCAAAGCCTCCAAAACCACCATCCAAAAGCCATCAGCATAAAACCTCCATTCAAACAGCTGTTGTAACTCCTGCTGTATCAACTACTGCTGGTACTTCAGTGGTTTCAACATATGTTCCCACTTCAACACACACTACTTCAACACACACCAAAATTACTACATTACCATCACCACTGTCACCACCAAAAACAATCTCACCATCACTTCCACCTGCTGACAAAAAGCAGAAGACAACAGATGTTATAACATCTGTTGTAATGACAACAATGGTTGAAGCACCAGTTGTTTCAACAACTGTTAGTTAGACACAAACCACTGCCACTCAATCTACTACCACTGTTCCATCTCAAACATCATCAGTCTCTCCTAAACCAAAAAGGAGAAGGCTAATTTTAAAAGATGATGACACATCTCCATTACCAACATCTTTAAAATCCCTGTCACTTGTCACTATTCCAAAACCCATACCTCTCTCTTCAGCTCAAATTATACAATCACTACCTCATGCTGGTGTCTCATTTCCTCTGGAACTCATTGTAGTCAGAGAAGAAATCAAATCTTTTTATTATGAAGATGACCCAGCCAAAAGGAGTTTGCCATCAATTGCAGGATATCCCAGGCCTAACAATATTGAAGAATACTTGAAACTTAAGGCCAAACAAGCAGAGGATATTGCAATAAAAAACAGAAGAGGGAAATCTGATAGAGAATTTTAACAAAACTATCAGTTTTTACTCTCACAGGTCAATGCTATGGAGCGATTTGCTAAAAATGTATGTCAGAAAATTTCAGAAAGGGCAGATGAGTCCTTGAGAAAAGACTACAATGAAAACATCATGACCTACAAGAAATACAAGGGGGAGAAACACATGTACAAGAAATGGACCATTCCTGAGCTTGAAAAAGAAGCAGCCAGGATTCAAGACATGATCAAAAATAAGGTCAAGCAGACTCCTCCTGAAAAATTCAAACAATTTGAAGCTGAGAAGATGTTAGAGTTGAGGAGAATGAAAGAGGAACTGATTGCAGCTGATTATGGGTCAAAGAACTCTGTGACAAAGTGGGGAGAAGATAGAGTCAGGGCCACTTACAAAAGGTTGGAGGAACTAAGAAAGAAAGACCCAAATGTTCCACAAAAGCCTGACTACTCCAAAGCAGAGGTCTCATAAAGACCACCAAAGCTGCAAGCCAAAAGAACCACTGCTCTAGCTGGTGCTGCTATCTACAAAAGAAGGAGCAAAAACCAGTTTAGCATGGAAACAATTCAAGATCTATTAGCTGGAGATGCCATTGTAAAAGCAGGCACGGAAGTAATGATAAAAGAAGATCTTGAATTGGAACAATCTGCAAGTGCTGCTCAGCCAGCTATGAACAGGCCAGCCTCACCAAATACTTCTGCTAATAAACATCTCCCAAGAAACCCACCAGGCTCAAAAATACAAAAGTGGGAAACTGACAAACAGACATGCGTATTGACTTTGCTCAGGTCTGGTGGAGAAGTGAAGAAAATATCAAGGGAACAAGCTCTTGGCCTGAGTCTTGAAGATTTGCAGGATCTCCTTGATCTTCCACTTAGCAGGGATGATGAAGATACAGATGCCCTAGACTTCGAATTACAATTTAAAGGTCAGATAAGGGAACTGTTGATGAGGCAATAAAGACTTCCACAAATAATGAAGAGTTTTGGCATTATCTGTTCCAGGGGGAGATTGTTGGGATTGAACCCTATCAGAGGAATAGATAATTAAAGCCAAAACTGGATCAGAGCAGTGGATCCAGAATAAGCAGACGATTATAGTTGGTTCATACAAATCTCTCCCCTTGAAAGTGGTTTCATATCTGCTGACCTCCTATCTACTGATCCTACTAAGTGCTGACCTACAACTGCTGCCTTGCATCTACTGCCAATGTCAAAGACTGATGGAAGACCAAAGCCCTGCTGATTCAATCTACTGCCTTGAATCAAGTACTGCTGATCCGGACAAGCACTGCTGGGTTCACAGCAGTGGAAGGAAGCAGCAGCTGTTTAAGTGTCTTTTATTTAAAGAAATGTAATAGCAGTAGTTTGTACATCAGTGTTTGTATAGATCAGAGGTTAGAGTTTGTTAGGAGGTTAGATGTCACTTTCATGGTGACGTCAGCTAAGATGCTCAGAGGTTTGCAAGTGCCTATAAATAGTTCAGTACTTTGTACTGTTCTATTAGCTCTTTCACAATATCGTCTTCTTTGCACGAACAAACTACTGAGCTCTGGCTGAGGGGGAGTTTGCATTCATTCATCAATCATTGTAATCGTTGTTGAAAGAAATTCAATCTTTCGATTCATTGTGTAAAGATGTTTGATTAAAGTATTACTCTCGTTTGATTGTATGCAAAGTTTGTTTTCATCTTAATTCCGCTGCACAACTCTTTCATTTCCATTTTAATTTCAAACGAAAATACAATAAAAAAACAAACTCAGATCCAACAGAAACAGACGTACTGAAGTCAGTTCAGCAAGATATACACTTTAACTGTCGATAATATTGATTTAATAACGTTTTACAGCGAGACGACACTTCGGCAGCACTTCGTTGCACAAACCGGAATCCTTACAACTGATTTCGCTTGAAGGGTATTTATAAGCATCTAATTCCGTTTGAAACAGTTCCAAGCGGAATTAGAATTCCAAGCGGAATCTAATTCCGCACGGAATTACATAAGTGTGCTTTCAAACGAAATTACACCATTCAAGCAGAATTACCTATAACCTCGAACTACGTGCCCTGATTTAACATTCTTAGTACACGACTCGATACAAGACGAAGTCGACAGACGGATACACCAACAATAACCACAATTATGGTTAGTTAGGCTTAAAAACAAGGTTGAGACATGTAAAATCAGAGGTGTAAACCTCACAAACTTTCTGTTTTGTTCAAGGGTTTAACCCACAAGTGATGTTCAAGCCTAAAGCTTGATGATTGTGTGATTTAGGATTAGCTTTTGTTATCCTACTTGAAAATCCACACATTGCTTGATGTTTTCTCATAGATTAGTTTTCTTATTTCCTTTATTATTGTAAGTTCATGACCCTCCTTGAATGTTCATAACATCAAGTGTAGAGGTGAAAACCTAGAGGTACCTTAATGGAAGACTTGTTCTTCCTACCTCCTACATGACTTCTGTGACACAAAAGAGGTTCCTAAATGGAGTATTCATACTCCTACCTCATGCTTGAACTATTGGACTTATTAACATATTACATAACCGATCAAATACTTATATATATATACTATATTCGAACCTTCGATGATGAAGTTATGTACATTCACCAAAGTACTAGATTACATCATCTAAGACCTACTAACTTGTTAAGATTCTAATGGGTATTCTACCCATGAAAACATTCTAACCCTTGAGGTTTCATAGTGTCAAACAAGTATTATGTGTTAAAAGATGATTACTTTCTTGTGTTTATGTTCACATGTTTTTAGTTCCGAATCTTTACTCCATCGTTATACTCCAATACTCATACACCTTGTTTCTTCGTGTAGAAGGACTTGGTGTTCCAACCTCCCACAACAACTCTCTCGTGGATTTATCAAGTGGAAGCTTGTAAAACCATAAGTACACTTGACCCATTTACCTTTAAAAACACTTTGGGTTGTAACATGTTATTATACAAACTTCACATTCACACACTTAAAACATTCTTTATGCTCTCAATCTGTTATACATGCTACTTGTTTACTTAGTTTCATGCTAGATTATACATGATTTATGTCATTAACTTTGCTAAGCCCCAACTTAACATATATAGCGCTATAGGAGTAGCACACCACTCGTCGGGGTCTTGTTAAGTCTTTATTCTAAAACGGTCTCGTTACTTTTGTGGCGAGGGATGCTAAATACTAGTGGACACTTGGGTTTGACATATTGTGATGCATGCTAGTTACCTTGATTACAATTTGCCACGTGGATTCAAGAAAATGCTTTTATACTTATGCTATACTTATTTAAACCGTGTGTACTCGCCTTTGCTTTTGCATTGAACTTTATTTTAAACATGTTACAGGTTGAGGATGATGATTGCTATGAAATGAAGTAGCGACGATGCTTAGATACACATATAGACGTGCTAGGTTTAATATGTTGTATCAAATTTTGTTATTGTTATGTTTTGAACATGTTATTATTTGAAATTTATGTAATGTTTGACAATTTGAAATTATGAAATGAAACGAGTTTATTAAATATTGTCACATATAGTTTTATGAAGTCACTTGCAATCTATTTCGTCCCACTCCGATGATTCCGCCATTGATTGGGGTGTGACATATTGGTATCAGAGCCATAACTATAGGGAATTAGGTAGAATTGCCATGTTCGACCTAGTCTATAGTAGGTACCTTATTTTTGACCATTCTTGATTCATGCCTAAAATGATATTCTTCCCACTTTGCTTCTTTCTCTTCTTTTTGGTCTTAATGCTTACATAATGCCTTTCCTAAGACATTTTACGCAATACACTTGAAGAATTAAAAACACTCTTTATACAAAAGATACGAGTTTACCAAAATATGCGTGAAACCCACAATTTGGTAAACGACTGTCATCCCGCTTATTCTTTATTTTGCACGAAATTACGCCTTTAAGTTAGGAGTGAAATCCACATCTTAATGGTAAATTTCCAATTCAAAATCTAGTGGACCCTCGTCTAAGTGTCAAAATTAAGTTTTGACCCGACGAGTACCAACCACATTAGGGTACGAAATCGTCAAGTTAAGGGTGAAACTCGCATCTTGTGGATCAAGTCCCATTCCTCGATTTTCAATCTCGCCAAAGTTTTGATTGTTTCAATCGATTAGAGACATCTAACTGGAAGGGTAAGATACAGTTAATCGCTTCTCGACGAGAGCATCTTACCTATAGGCCAAAGCACGTTTCTCTAATTTGAAATGACTTTCGATTCACTTTGGAATAGTCGACGTTTCGCTACCAGAAACAATCCTATGTTTTATGAGCCTCTCTTTTATGTGATTCAATTTATATGTGATTTTATACTTGTTACCTCATTCATTTCAAAACCATTACACAATTCGCACGTCTCGCGCAATCAAAAACAATAATAATTCCCGTGAACAAACTAAATTTATACTCTTTTAATGCATTCATACGTGTTTATACTTGTTTGAATTTATGATCAAGTCTCATCCGTTCCTTCTCTTTCGCTTCTTAGATGTCATCCAACACCGCGCCAAAGAAGACCAAGTTAAAGAAGGGTTCAACCTCCAACACCAACTTTGAATCCATGTAGAAAAAGGATTGTATGAAATTCATGGCCAAGCAGATGGCTAAGATCATACTAGAAATTGTCAGTAGGATTCACACCAACATCGACTCTCCATATGGTTTTGTTGATTCAAAAGTGGAAACCCCCAAACTAACGTTCCAATTCAACCAATTCATGGCTTGTAAACCCTTGGAGTTTACTGGCAAAGATGGCGCTACCGCCATGATGAATTGGTTCGACGCGATTGAACTCACATTCCTGCAAAGTGGGTGTCCTGATGACCTACGAACCATGAATGCAACTAGAGTCTTTCGTTTGAGGGCACTCGAATGGTGGACCACCGAACGCAATAAAAGGGGAAACGATGCTGCACACGCCTTACCTTGGGATGAGCTTAAGCAACTTATGAAAGACCAATTTTGTCCTCCCCACGAGCTCCAAAAGTTAGAGAACGAGTTTTGGAACCTAACACAAAAGGGGAGCATGGTCTGATTACCCGTTTTAAGCAACTTAGTGTCCTCTGCCCTGGACAGGTCGACACCATTTCCAAGTCAGTAGCCAAATTTATCCGTTGTCTTGCACCCACCTTGATTAACCATGTTGTCGCCGCTTGCCCCAAAACCACCAAAGATGCTTTTCGTATCGCTATTGAGCTTAACAACAACTACATTCTTCATGGGACCTATGACAAGGTTTCAACGAAGTGTGTGCACCAAGCCACAACCGATACCACCATTGTTGAACCTTCACCGTCTCAACCATCCAAGAAAAACAAAGGCAAGAAGCGGAAGGCTTAGCCAAAACTGTGCGGTCGCCACTCCGCCAAACCCTCAGCCTTTACAATCAGTAGCTGCCACTATCCCCACAACCCTCGAACCTCCAAGAAGAAACTACACTGGGACATGGCCCAAGTGTAACCAATGCTCTTACCATCACCCTACTGGTACCCTATGTCTCCAATGCGCAACCTATGGCAGGCTTGGGCATTTCGCCGATCGCTGTCGTTTTAACCAATTGCCTGTTCAAGACCAAGCCATTGTTCCCAACCCTTCTCCTAACCAGGTTCAACCTCAAGCTGCTCCTGTACGAGCATGTTTCAAGTGTGGTGATCTTAATCATTTAGCCAATGCGTGTCCTCAGCGTAATTAACCACAACAGCAGCAGCAGCAACAGGCCCAACAACAACCCGCTAGAGGCCGAGCTTTTCTCCTCACCACCGCTCAAGCGCAAAATGCAAACGACGTTATCACTGGTACGCTTCTCGTGAACCATGTTTATGTTTCTTGTCTATTTGATACTGGCATCGATAAAAGTTTTGTGTCGTTTGAATTCGAACCTTTGCTTAAGTGTAAACGCTCTAAGTTGCCAAGATCCTTCGTTGTTGAAGTCGCTGATGGTAAATCCGTCAGTGTCGATTCCGTTCTTTCCAAGTGTTCCTTAACTCTCAACGATCATACATTCTCAATCAATCTTATACCTATACAAATGGGTAGCCTTGACATCATAGTAGGCATGGACTGGCTTAGGCGAGTACGTGCTGAAGTCGTTTGTTCTGAAAAGTTTATACGTCTTCCTCTACCAAACGGTGATTCTCTACACGTATATGGCGAGAAACCTTCTCAAGGTCTCAAGCTTATGTCGTGTATTCAAGCGAACAAATGCTTACGCAAGGGTACATTCGCCTTTCTTGCCCATATTGTGGAAAAGAAGGACAAAGGCCCAAGCATAAGCGACGTTCCCATTGTACGTGATTTCCTTGATGTATTTCCTGACGATCTTCCTGTTCCGCCTCCTGCTCATTCTATCGACTTTCGTATCGATTTAGTTCCTGGCGCTACACCTGTCGCTAAGTATCCCTACCGCTTAGCACTCTTTGAGATGCAAGAGCTTTCGAGCCAACTTCAAGAGCTTCTTGATAAAGGCTTTATACGCCCTAGTACATCTCCTTGGGGCGCTCCCGTTCTATTCTTCAAAAAGAAGGATGGGTCATTCTGCATGTGCTTTGAGTATCGTGAGCTCAACAAGCTTACTGTCAAAAACTGATACCCTCTTCCTCACATTGACAATCTCTTCGATAAATTGCAAGGCGCGACCTGCTTCTCAAAGATTGATCTTCATTCTGGGTATCATCAACTTCAAGTCCTCGAAGAAGATATACCTAAGATCGCCTTTCGAACGTGTTATGGTCATGCCGTTTGGTTGACCAATGCACCTGCTGTTTTCATGGATTTGATGAACCGCGTGTGCAAAGCGTACTTGGACCGTTTCGTGATCGTCTTCATCGACGATATTCTTATCTACTCCAAGACTCAAGGAGAACATGTGCGACACTTGCGTCTTATCCTTCAACTTCTTCGTACTGAACGTCTGTACGCCAAGTTCTCCAATTGCGAACTTTGGTTAAAAGAGGTTCAATTCCTTGGTCATACTATCAACGAACTTGGTATTCACATTGACCCCGCTAAAATCGAAGCTGTGAAGAATTGGATTGCACCAAAGTCTCCGTCTGAAATTCATTCTTTCCTTTGTCTTGCTGGTTACTTGTCACACCCTGGCTTTGCGGAAGCGTGGTTAATTTTGGTGTGACTTCTTAATACCATAGCTTAACCATAACAAAGCTATATGAAATAAAATCATGCAAGATCATCCATTTGATTAAGTTTTAAAACCAGAGTAACATACCATTTTCTTAGAGACTTACAACATCATAACATAAAACATTGTCTGAAAGACATAAACATCATCTTGAATAAAACGTAGTTTAAGATTTGTGACTTGTCCAGGAAAGAGTCACATTTCCTAAACTGGGATGACCTCGGAACCCTGATGCAGCGGGAAAACATAACATACCGCGCCAGATCTTTAATTTCCTGAAATACATGTAAGTTGAAAAATCAACAATAATGTTGAGCGAGTTCATGTGTAAGTGAGTAAATAAACCTTGTGAGTATAAAAATCCTGGTATGTAGCAAATAAGGAAAAAGAGATCACCAACGGTTTGCAAGGCCATTGATATGTGTGAAGTGCAAGTAGGAAGACTCAAACCTTGAGATTTTGCGTCGGGGCACAAAGTCACCCCGAGGCCCGTACTGTTGGACCTGGGGTTGGGCTCGCTACACCCAGATAGATCTACCGCTTACGTCCCTCGGTCCTATAATGAGGACTAATGGTCTCCAGTTCACGCCTACCCACTCACATGATCTAAGTAGTAAACCTCCTTATGCTAACCATACCATGTATAAAGTACTCGTAATTAAAGTAACATGTATTTCACCCCCGCAGTTAAGAAAACTGAAAACAGTTAGAGAAAAGGGGGACATGAACTCACAGTGGTGCGTCTCTACCAAGTATGCCTCCAAATCGATCAGCTGTATGACGACCTACACGTACTAACTCTATTAGACGGATGGCCGTGCCTTAGCTTTATGGTTTAAGTTTTTGGGAAATAGTTAGGCAACTATTTCGTGTTTACGTTCTGTATATACTTGGTAGTTATTCTCCTTCCCAAGGATGGGGGATTTAATACATGTGTGTTCGTAACATTCGGATTTCACTATTAAGTCTCACTTAATATATTTTATTTCCAACTTCAAAATATAAATATTCTTCCCAAAAATATTATATTTTAATACATGTGATTTTCCCAAAATAATACTTAGTAATATTATTTTTACTCTAAAAATAATATTTACGTAGTTCACAAAATAATCATAAAAACTTATACAAGTGATGTTGTGAAAAATATATACCAAATATATTTATGTATCACGTTTTATTTTGTGAAATCCCACCTCCGATATTTTGTAAATAAGTCGTGGCGAAATCTATAATTTGAAAACAAGTCAAAATGTATTTCTAACACTTATAGTGAAAATATTTCTAAGTGTTAGGTTTTTGGAAAAATTTCGCCAGAGTTTCCTCTGTAACTGGAGGTGGCCACGCTTTCAAGCGTATCATTTTCTTTTATAAATCAAACCAACAATCTTCTTATTCAATCAAAACAATGTTCAAATCACAAACTAGTCAAAATATGTATATAAATCGCATAGATTTCATGAACTTGTGATTTATTCAAACTATGAAGTAAATCCCATTACTTTTAGTGGATCTTTATATAAAACAATCCAATTTTGTAAAAACCTCGCTTTTATGGAAGTTCCGGCTTTACAACTTCTCGTCATCTTTTTCAAAAATAGTTATTTTGTCGAAACTTTGTGTTACACAAGTGTTTACACACTTGTGTGTTCTAAAACCATTCTTGTTAGTGTAAGATCCGTCTTTAGAAAAACATGATTTCTTGACACTCGGTCCTTTAAAAATACCACATGTAGATCCGTAGATCTACTAGTTTTAATCACTATTTTACAAGCTAAAACACTTTTACACAAGTTCATGATTCGAGTGTGGTAGAGTTTCATCTTCTAACCCTTGTTATACTTAAACAAGCTTTATGTCATAATCCAAGATCATGACTAAACTGGGTTAAATGATGATCCGAGCTACCACAACATAGATCGGGTCCAAATAATCACACAAATCAAATACTACATGATTTACACAACATATGAGCTATTAACCAACATTTTAGTGTTTTAAGTAGACTTTAAAGCGTTATCTTGTAAGATTTCGAGTTTTAACCGTTACACATCGTATTAACCACTTCAAAATAGTTCGAGTAGGTGATTTAAGCAACTTACTACTAGCTCGAGGCTAGGGAAGAATCTAAGCGAAAAATGCGTGGATAAAAGCAAGAGAGTGAGGTCCTTCGCCTTCCGATTGCACCAAGACTCCTTATATGTGACCCGTAACACTTGTATGGACTTGGGATTGCTTGATCAAAATCGAACAATGATGGATGGGGGGTGGGTGCTCTCGGCCGAAAGTTCAAAGAGAGGGAGAGATTTTTGAGTTGTGGTTTGTGATCAAATGAACATGATGTGTTTAGGCTTAATCTTATAGGCAATTAGTATGGTTATTATCCAAAGGTTCTCATGTCTACAAGATATTAAACATGTTACAATAAAATAATCATCAAAGGTACTAGGGTGTCCCCCTTCATGGGGACGGTTTGTAAAGGGGGGGGGGGAGGTCTTGGTCCAAAACCAACTAGATGTTAAGTATATAGTTAGGTTAAGTAAGTTAGTTAAGTGCTTAACCCGGTTAGTTGTGTGTCACGCGTTACAATGGGTGTTAGGGTATTCAGGGACCCTAACTGGCTCAGAAAAAGGTAAATAATGAAACTGACATTATATTTAGGTTCCGGGTATAGTTCGGTTGGATAGTAATCCGTTAAAGTGCTTAACAAAGCTTTAAAGTGTCGTTAATACCATTTTTAGTGACACAACTCATTTCTGACACTTTGGAAAGTGTCAAGTAACATTTTTCTCATGTTTTGGCACTTTATTAGGTAGCTTAAAGCTGAATTATTATGTAAAGTGCTGAATTTTGTACTTAGAGTACGTTTTAGGCACATCCAGTCATTGAAACTTATTCCTAGAGACGCAGTTCTACAACCCTTATATCCCTACACTCACCACTAGTGTAGTAAAATATTTCTGGCTCATACAGGCCTTAGAGGCAGTGTTTGCCTGATGCTGGCTTTATCAGCATGTTCAATAGGTTATCCGTTATAGTGCTACTGTGCTTTTTGTGCATCACGTTTGTCACTAAGGTTCAGCATGTAAATAATGTAGTGACAACAAGTATAGTATGATGCAAGTAAGTACATGTATCAGTATTCAAGTAGCAGTTTATTCACAAGTTCAAGCAAGCACAATAATTAAGCAGTAATTAATTATTGATTAAGTCGTACGGATACCTGGTTTAGTGAGGGTTGTCACATTCTCCCCCCGTTAGAAAAATTTCGTCCCGAAATTTTAAGTTCTGCTTGTAGATGCAGGGTTCTTAGGAAATAGGTGGGGGTACTTCTCTTTCATCCGGTCCTCACGCTCCCAGGTGTATTCAGGACCATGTCTGGCATTCCAACGAACTTTGACGAGCTTGACACTGCTCCGGCGGGTCTTGTTTACCTTCCAATCCGTAACCTCAACCGGTTCTTCAACGAAATGGAGCGTGTCGTCAGCATGAATCTCGTCGATGGGAATGGCAATGTCATCTTGAGTTGGACTTTTCTTCAGGTTGGATACATGAAATGTATCGTGAACTTTATGGAGTTCAGCAGGCAAGTCCAGCTTGTATGCTACTAGTCCTATTCTTTCCAAAATTCTGAAAGGACCGATGTAGCGCGGATTTAACTTCCCACGCTTTCCGAAGCGTGCCACACCCTTCCAGGGTGAAACTTTCAATAACACCATTTCTCCAACTTGGAATTCCACGTGTTTTCGGTTTGGATCCGCATAGGCCTTCTGTCTGTGGCGAGCTGCTTCGATGCGTTTAAGAATCTGCGCAATCTTGTCTGTCGTCTCTTGGACGATTTCGGGACCAGCAAGCTGCCTATCACCTGCGTCAGCCCAACATAAGGGTGATCGGCACTTGCGTCCGTAAAGGGCTTCGAATGGCGCGACGCCAATACTGGTGTGGTAGCTGTTGTTGTAAGAAAATTTGACCAAAGGCAATTGCTTGTCCCAGCTACCGCCCAAATCCATAACACACGCTCTCAGCATGTCTTCCAAAGTCTGTATCGTTCGCTCGCTTTGACCGTCAGTTTGCGGGTGAAACGCAGTGCTCAGATTCAATTGCGATCCAAACGCTTCTTGGAAGGATTGCCATATCCTTGACACAAACCTTCCGTCTCTATCAGAGATGATCGAGAGAGGCACTCCATGACGTGCAACGATCTCTCTCATGTAAATTTCAGCCAATTTGCTAGTGTTATCCTTCTCTCTGATAGGTAAGAAGTGTGCTGACGTCGTTAGTTGATCCACTATTACCCAAATAGTGTCATGGCCTCTTGGCGTTCTTGGCAACTTCGTAACAAAATCCATTGAGATTTGTTCCCATTTCCATTTGGGAATCTCAGGTTGATGCAGAAGTCCTGAAGGCTTCTGGTATTCGGCCTTCACCTTAGCACACGTTAAACATTTGCTCACATAAACAGCAACATCGCCTTTCATCCTAGGCCACCAATAATAATCTTTGAGATCTTGGTACATCTTATCCGCTCCTGGATGGATAGAGTACCGTGATTTGTGAGCTTCATCAAAAATAAATTTCCTTAAACCACCAAACAAAGGAACCCAAATCCTTTTCTCAAAACATAACGTTCCTTCCTCGCTTGGTACCAGTAGCTTCTCCATCCCACGGAGATATTCTTCTTCGAGGTTTCCTTCCTTGAGAGCTTCTTTCTGCGCGGCACGAATGCGCAAGGAAAGATCGGTTCGGATAATCATTTCCAAAGCCCTAACCCTTATGGGCTTGATCCTCTCCTTTCGACTTAGGGCATCGGCGACCACATTCGCCTTCCCTGAATGATACTTTATCTCGCAGTCGTAATCGTTCAGCAACTCAACCCATCGTCTCTGTCTCATATTCAGCTCCTTCTGATTGAATATGTGCTGTAGGCTCTTGTGATCTGTAAAAATTGTACACTTTGTACCATAAAGGTAGTGTCTCCAGATCTTTAATGCAAAAACCACTGCGCCAAGTTCCAAATCATGTGTGGTATAGTTCTTTTCGTGCACTTTCAATTGACGCGATGCGTAAGCAATAACCTTTTGGCGTTGCATCAACACACAACCCAATCCTTGACGCGAAACGTCGCAGTATACCACAAATCATCTGTACCTTCCGGTAGTGCTAAGATTGGCGCATTGCAGAGCTTATCCTTCAATATCTGGAACGCTTCTTCCTGTTTGATTCCCCAATCAAACTTCTTATCTCTCTGCGTGAGGAGTGTCAAAGGTTGAGCGATTTTTGAAAAATCCTCAATGAACCTTCGATAGTAGCCAGCCAAACCCAAGAATTGTCGAATCTCGGTTGGCGTCTTTGGAGTTTCCCAATTCTTGATCGCTTTGATCTTTGTTGGATCCACGTGGATTCCATCTCCATTCACCACGTGCCCAAGGAATTGTACTTCTCGTAGCCAAAACTCGCACTTACAGAACTTGGCATACAACTGTTCCTTCTTCAGCAACTCCAAAA
This sequence comes from Helianthus tuberosus, assembly GCA_030545235.1. NCBI lineage: Eukaryota > Viridiplantae > Streptophyta > Magnoliopsida > Asterales > Asteraceae > Helianthus > Helianthus tuberosus. The sequence continues at coordinate 119,417,740 of CM060410.1, read as the reverse complement.
TAGCTCTTAGATGCTGCTCGTGCTCAGCCTTTGTCCTTGAATAAATTAAGATATCGTCGATAAACACAATCACGAACTTGTCCAAGTACGGCTTGCAAACTCTGGTCATCAAGTCCATAAAGACTGCAGGTGCGTTTGTCAAACCAAATGGCATAACAAGGAATTCGTAGTGTCCATAACGAGTTCTGAAGGCTGTCTTCGGGATACTTTCCTCTTGTATCCTTAGCTGATGGTATCCAGATCGCAAATCGATCTTGGAGTAAAAGCTTGAACCTTGCAGTTGGTCAAACAGATCATCAATTCTTGGCAGAGGATATCTATTCTTGATTGTCAGCTTGTTCAACTCCCGGTAGTCGATGCACATACGAAAACTACCGTCCTTCTTCTTAACAAACAGGACCGGAGCTCCCCAAGGCGAGAAGCTTGGTCGGATAAATCCCTTGTCTAACAACTCTTGAAGTTTTGTCGACAGTTCTTGCATCTCAGACGGAGCAAGTCTATAAGGTGCCTTAGCCACAGGCGCGGCGCCTGGAACTAAGTCAATGTGAAACTCTACTTGTCTCTGAGGTGGCAGTCCAGGTAAGTCCTCTGGGAAGACTTCTGGATATTCCCTCACGACAGGGATGTCTTCGATTCTCGGCTCAGCAGCCTTCTTATCCACAATGTGTGCCAGGAAGGCAACACATCCCTTCTGCAAACACTTTCGCGCTTTCAGGCAACTGATAATTCTTAATGGCGTATCACGTTTCTCCCCGTGATCCACAATTGTTTCGCCATCCTCGGTCGGGATACGAACAACCTTTTCGTGACAAACTATCTCAGCCTTGTTGCCTGATAACCAATCCATTCCTACTACTACGTCAAAGCTTCCCAACTGGACTGGTAGTAGATCCAAAGCAAACTCACGCTCTCCCAATTCGATCACACAACCTCTGATAACTTCATTGGCTTCTACTAACTTCCCATTGGCCAATTCGATTGAGTAGGGAATATCTAACTTATTAGCGGCTAAACCAAGCATATTCTTAAACTCTAATGATACGAAGCTATAATCGGCACCAGTATCAAATAAAACGGATGCATAGCGTTGATTTACAGGGAACGTACCAGTAACGACATTGGGGTCCTGGCGTGCTTCCCTTGCTTCGATTTGGAACACTCTTCCACGGGCTTGATTTAACTCTGGGCAGTTCTTCTTAAAATGCCCAATATCACCGCAGTTAAAGCATCCAAGTCTTTGCCCGTTTCCACCAGCTTGGTCGTTGTTTTGGTTCGCATTACCGGCCTGATCAGCATTATTGCCTCGATTCCCATTTCCTCCATTGTTCCCCTGTGGGCGATTCCCAATACCACCACGATTATTTCTATTCCCAAATCCTCCCTGGCCTCCCCGGCCAGCACTAGCCCAACAAGAATCCTTCAAGTGGCCAGTCTTTCCACAAGCTTCACATACTTTTGGCCCGCATCGGCCAGAGTGATGGCGTTGGCAAGAGTTGCACTTGGGATGTGCACCCATATATCCTTTACCTTTCCTCCTACCACCAGCTGTATCCTGAGCTGGCGCGTTTTGCTCTCCTTTCTTAACAACCACACTGGCGCCCTACTTGAAGTTCGAGAACTTCCGTTTGTTACCTCCTGATGACTCGACGTGAGTCTCTTTCTTCTTTTGCTCAACATCACCAAACTTGTTCAGGCGAATAGCCTCCTCTGTGAGAGCCACGCTCAAATCAATCGCCTCAGTAATGGTCGCAGGCTTAGATGAGGTCACCATGCTTATGATTTGAGGAGCTAATCCCCAAATGAAACGTTCAATCCGCTTGAACTCCGGAGTGACCATGTAGGGTACCACATGCGATAAGTCATGGAACCTTTGAACGTACTCTGCGATCTTTGGACTGTCCATTTTCAAGTGCCAGAACTCGGTTTCCAATCTTTGGATTTCCGCGCGAGAGCAGTACTTCCTGCGCATAAGTTCCTTCAGTTCGGTCCAGGTTAGCGCGTAGGCAGCAGCTTCACCAAGTGTCTGTACTTGCAGATTCCACCAAGAGAGGGCTCCATCCAAGAATAGCCCTGAGATATAGGTGACTTGCTGGTCTGGTGCGCATTTGCTCAGGCGAATAACAGATTCGGTTTTCTCAGCCCAACGAACAAAGGCGACAGCACCTCCTGTGCCATCAAAGTTGACCGGTTTGCAGTCTAGAAACTGCTTGTAGGTGCACCCTGCACATACATTATAACATACGATCGGCATTAGCATCATTTCTAAAGATATCCAATTAGGTCATGGTATGTCTAAATGTCTTAGTATTACCATGAGGTGGATTATTGTTGTTGCCGGTGTTGCCAGAGTTGCTTCCACTAGTCCCTCCTTGAGAGGCGGCGTATTGTGCGATGGCAGCAGCGATAATTTGCTGGAGTTCCGCCTCATTGGTAGGCATGCGTGTCTCACGTCTCGGCGGCATCTTCTAAAAGATGTGTTTACGTCGGTCAGGCCATAGTTATAATACGTACGCTTTATGATAGTAATAGTACATAACATCTCATGTTATAATCATAAATCACACAACATCCCATGTCACAAACATCAATCACACAACATCCCATGTCATAGAATACAAATAACCAAATCAAGCATCAAGTATGATGAGAATACTGCGATTGCCATATATTGAGACCACATAGTAAGCGTACAAGTACATCACAGTGTTATGCAACATCAGTCGACTAAGGGCTACATCACCCTAGTCCAAAAACTATATCAAATCAGTATCAATACATCAAATACACGTCAACAAAAGTCAGAATCAAAATGTAGTCTCCAAAAATGCTGTGCAGTCAAAAGCATTCGCCGTCTTCTCACCAATGTCTACCTACACGGTACTGAAGAGCTCTACACGGATGGCGGTGGAGGAGGGGGAAAGTGAGTGTAAAACAAGCGGCGCAAGTGGAGCCAGTCCTCCTCCATGGCTCTCTGGGTACGCAAGAATGAAGCAACCTGCTGCTCCAGGGCAAAAAGGCATGCATCATAGTCTAGTGGTACAGGTCGAGAGGGCTGCAAAGGAGAGTGGGTCTGACCCTGGCACTGACACGGCGGCGGCTGAGCTCTCTCAAGCTCTTGAATGCGCTGTGTGTGTGCCTCGTGTTGGGCGACAAAACACATCAAAACGTCCTCAATAGTATACCCCATATGGAAAGAATGGTAGGGGTCAGTCGGTGGCATGGGAGAAGGTGACGCCCAAAGAAACGGCTCACTGGTGGGGTCAAAAGGTGCCACATGAAATGGTGAAACAGGAAAAAGTAGCAGACGGTGGTATAGCAGGGATAGATACCGGTATGTGTCCAAAAGGGTGAGCCGAAGAACCCTCTCCAGCTCGTGCTGGAAGTGTAAACCGAGGAAATGAAAAGGAAGTATCAATGTGACGGGTATCAGGGATCTGAGGGGGAAAAGGTGGGACCTCGTCATCAGCAGGAATCCACCCACACTGGGCGTGCTCATCTCGAGGGTCAATCTGTACCTCAAAAAGCGCATGATCAAACTGAACTGGCATAGGATCATGGTGAGGTGCAACAAGAGGGTCAACTGGTGCATCAGCAAAAAGTGGGGGATCAACATGATCAGCAACAAAGACATGATCGCCCTCCAACAACGGAGCATCTATAGGATGATCATCAACAGGTGGGTCAGCAATGACAGGCTCAATAATAGGTGCGTCAGCATGAACTGGGTCATGCTCAAGTACTGGGTCAGGAGCAGGGTCTAGTGGCTGCTCGGGCTCATCAAAGGCCATCTCAAAATCAAACTCAGGGTCGATGGGATCAACTGGGTCTACTGGGTCGTCCATAGGCTGATCCATGGGTATATACTCTATATCCTCATCTGGGTCGAATCCTGGGGGAAAGTCAGGATCGGAATCCTCCACATCATCGTGGTCGAAAGCAAAACTAGAAATAGGGGCAACAGAGGATGCCTGGTCGGGATCTGATCCATGAGAGAAGTGCTGCGCACTCTGGGTGTGTGAAGGTGCGGAAGCCACAAACTCGAAAGAGCCTGGGACCGGAGAGTGAGCAGGTGACTCCTCAGCGGGAGCATCTGCGATCAACAAAAGATCTCCAGCAGGAAGAAGGGCCTCGCCCTGAACCTCATCCTCTAAGGTTTCGTCGTCAAACAGATCGACGTCGTCGTCAGCGTCGGCGTCGAGAAGCAAATCGTAAGCAGGATATGAAGCAAGCGGTATGGGAGCAGGGATCTCCACTAACGGTAGGTCCCCGGCCAAAGGGCCATCAGCGAGCTCATCAGCACCATCAGGTAAAGCGAAGGGCTGAAAGTCGTCCTCGTCCGTGCTAGTAACGTCAGATGTGTGGACCTCGCGCTCTGAAGACTCTAGGTCATCTGATACTATAGGTCTAGGTCCTGTGGTGTCTGAATCACCAGTGCCAGAGGTGTCCATGGTGTCTGTAACATAAACACAAACATGCACAAACAGTCAATCATACAATCAGATAATCACATAAGTTACCAAGTAAGCATTCAAATAGTTCTCCTAGTCCCACTAGCCTCCCAGCCTCTCAGACTGCTTTTCCTAGTCCCACTAGCCAAATTCTCCTAGCCTCTCAGACTGCTCTTCCTAGTCCCACTAGCCAATTCTCCCAGCCTCTCAGACTGCTCTTCCTAGTCCCACTAGCCAATTCTCCCAGCCTCTCAGACTGCTCTTCCTAGTCCCACTAGCCAACTATCTCGGCCTCTCAGGCCGAGCCTCGGCCTCTCAGACCGAGCCTCAGCCCTTTCTAGACTGAGCCTAAAAATAATAAATAAAATGTGCTCAACATTTGTTTGTAAAAAGTTTTGGATCTGGACTTAAGTGGTATGCAGTAAAAATGTTTTCGTGAGAGCCCTAGTGATCATAGTCTAGACTCGAGAAAGAATCCTAGTTCGCTATGATCAGAGCTCTGATACCAAGCTGTCACACCCTGGCTTTGCGGAAGCGTGGTTAATTTTGGTGTGACTTCTTAATACCACAGCTTAACCATAACAAAGCTATATGAAATAAAATCATGCAAGATCATTCATTTGATTAAGTTTTAAAACCAAAGTAACATACCATTGTCTTAGAGACTTACAACATCATAACATAAAACATTTTCTGAAAGACATAAACATCATCTTGAATAAAACGTAGTTTAAGATTTGTGACTTGTCCAGGAAAGTGTCACATTTCCTAAACTGGGATGACCTCGGAACCCTTATGCAGCGGGAAAACATAACATACCGCGCCAGATCTTTAATTTCCTGAAATACATGTAAGTTGAAAAATCAACAATAATGTTGAGCGAGTTCACGTGTAAGTGAGTAAATAAACCTTGTGAGTATAAAAATCCTGGAATGTAGCAAATAAGGAAAAAGAGATCACCAACGGTTTGCAAGGCCATTGATATGTGTGAAGTGCAAGTAGGAAGACTCAAACCTTGCGATTTTGCGTCGGGGCACAAAGTCACCCCGAGGCCCGTACTGTTGGACCTGGGGTTGGGCTCGCTACACCCAGATAGATCTACCGCTTACGTCCCTCGGTCATATAATGAGGACTAATGGTCTCCAGTTCACGCCTACCCACTCACATGATCTAAGTAGTAAACCTCCTTACACTAACCATACCATGTATAAAGTACTCGTAATTAAAGTAACATGTATTTCACCCCCGCAGTTAAGAAAACTGAAAACAGTTAGAGAAAAGGGGGACATGAACTCACAGTGGTGCGTCTCTACCAAGTATGCCTCCAAATCGATCAGCTGTATGACGACCTACACGTACTAACTCTATTAGACGGATGGCCGTTCCTTAGCTTTATGGTTTAAGTTTTTGGGAAATAGTTAGGCAACTATTTCGTATTTACGTTCTGTATATACTTGGTAGTTATTCTCCTTCCCAAGGATGGGGGATTTAATACATGTGTGTTCGTAACATTCGGATTTCACTATTAAGTCTCACTTAATATATTTTATTTCCAACTTCAAAATACAAATATTCTTCCCAAAAATATTATATTTTAATACATGTGATTTTCCCAAAATAATACTTAGTAATATTATTTTTACTCTAAAAATAATATTTACGTAGTTCACAAAATAATCATAAAAACTTATACAAGTGATGTTGTGAAAAATATATACCAAATATATTTATGTATCACGTTTTATTTTGTGAAATCCCACCTCCGATATTTTGTAAATAAGTCGTGGCGAAATCTATAATTTGAAAACAAGTCAAAATGTATTTCTAACACTTATAGTGAAAATATTTCTAAGTGTTAGGTTTTTGGAAAAATTTCGCCAGAGTTTCCTCTGTAACTGGAGGTGGCCACGCTTTCAAGCGTATCATTTTCTTTTATAAATCAAACCAACAATCTTCTTATTCAATCAAAACAATGTTCAAATCACAAACTAGTCAAAATATGTATACAAATCGCATAGATTTCATGAACTTGTGATTTATTCAAACTATGAAGTAAATCCCATTACTTTTAGTGGATCTTTATATAAAACAATCCGATTTTGTAAAAACCTCGCTTTTATGGAAGTTCCGGCTTTACAACTTCTCGTCATCTTTTTCAAAAATAGTTATTTTGTCGAAACTTTGTGTTACACAAGTGTTTACACACTTGTGTGTTCTAAAACCATTCTTGTTAGTGTAAGATCCGTCTTTAGAAAAACATGATTTCTTGACACTCGGTCCTTTAAAAATACCACATGTAGATCCGTAGATCTACTAGTTTTAATCACTATTTTACAAGCTAAAACACTTTTACACAAGTTCATGATTCGAGTGTGGTAGAGTTTCATCTTCTAACCCTTGTTATACTTAAACAAGCTTTATGTCATAATCCAAGATCATGACTAAACTGGGTTAAATGATGATCCGAGCTACCACAACATAGATCGGGTCCAAATAATCACACAAATCAAATACTACATGATTTACACAACATATGAGCTATTAACCAACATTTTAGTGTTTTAAGTAGACTTTAAAGCGTTATCTTGTAAGATTTCGAGTTTTAACCGTTACACATCGTATTAACCACTTCAAAATAGTTCGAGTAGGTAATTTAAGCAACTTACTACTAGCTCGAGGCTAGGGAAGAATCTAAGCGAAAAATGCGTGGATAAAAGCAAGAGAGTGAGGTCCTTCGCCTTCCGATTGCACCAAGACTCCTTATATGTGACCCGTAACACTTGTATGGACTTGGGATTGCTTGATCAAAATCGAACAATGATGGATGGGGGGTGGGTGCTCTCGGCCGAAAGTTCAACGGGAGGGAGAGAGTTTTGAGTTGTGGTTTGTGATCAAATGAACATGATGTGTTTAGGCTTAATCTTATAGGCAATTAGTATGGTTATTATCCAAAGGTTCTCATGTCTAGAAGATATTAAACATGTTACAATAAAATAATCATCAAAGGTACTAGGGTGTCCCCCTTCATGGGGACGGTTTGTAAAGGGGGGGGGGGTCTTGGTCCAAAACCAACTAGATGTTAAGTATATAGTTAGGTTAAGTAAGTTAGTTAAGTGCTTAACCCGGTTAGTTGTGTGTCACGCGTTACAATGGGTGTTAGGGTATTCAGGGACCCTAACTGGCTCAGAAAAAGGTAAATAATGAAAATGACATTATTTTTAGGTTCCGGGTATAGTCCGGTAGTTCGGTTGGATAGTAATCCGTTAAAGTGCTTAACAAAGCTTTAAAGTGTCGTTAATACCATTTTTAGTGACACAACTCATTTCTGACACTTTGGAAAGTGTCTAGTAACATTTTTCTCATGTTTTGGCACTTTATTAGGTAGCTTAAAGCTGAATTATTATGTAAAGTGCTGAATTTTGTACTTAGAGTACGTTTTAGGCACATCCAGTAATTGAAACTTATTCCTAGAGACGCAGTTCTACAACCATTATATCCCTACACTCACCACTAGTGTAGTAAAATATTTCTGGCTCATACAGGCCTTAGAGGCAGTGTTTGCCTGATGCTGGCTTTATCAGCATGTTCAATAGGTTATCCGTTATAGTGCTACTGTACTTTTTGTGCATCACGTTTGTCACTAAGGTTCAACATGTAAATAATGTAGTGACAGCAAGTAAAGTATGATGCAAGTAAGTACATGTATCAGTATTCAAGTAGCAGTTTATTCACAAGTTCAAGCAAGCACAGTAATTAAGCAGTAATTAATTATTGATTAAGTCGTACGGATACCTGGTTTAGTGAGGGTTGTCACATTACTATCGTTGTTTCATCTCCAACTTCTCTAAGATCGCTGTTCCTTTAACCTCTTTGACTAAAAAAGAGAGACCTTTTGTTTGGGTCCCGAACAAGAGGAATCTTTTCAAACTCTTAAGGACATGCTTTGTAATACTCCTATCCTTGCACTTCCCGATGGTAACGACGACTTCGTCATGTATTACGATGCCTCAAACCTTGGTATTGGTTGTGTTCTCATGCAACGAGACAAGGTTATCGCTTACGCGTCAAGGCAACTCAAAATACATGAGAAGAATTATACTACTCACGACCTTGAACTTGGCACAGTTGTTTTTGCCTTGAAGATTTGGTGACACTACCTTTATGGTACCAAGTGTGTGGTCTTCACCGACCATAAGAGCCTTCAACATATCTTCAACCAAAAAGAACTGAACATGCGTCAACGTCGTTGGGTGGAATTGTTAAACGACTACAACTGCGAAATTCGCTACCATCCAGGTAAAGCAAATGTAGTAGCCAACGCACTTAGTCGTAAAACTCATGTAAAGAGTATTCGTTATTTCCAACTTGTTAACGATCTTCAAAACCGTATTCGTGAAGCTCAATACGCCTCTATTAAGGAAGGTAGTCTTTCTACTGAGATAGGAGGTGGTGTTGAAAAAGAGCTTGTGTCTAAATCTGATGGTATTATATACTATCTCAATCGTATCTGGATTCCTAATCGCAAAAACCTTCGAGACTTTCTGATGAAGGAGGCACACAAATCGAGATATTCCATTCATCCCGGTGTTGACAAGATGTACCATGATATGCGTATGTTCTATTGGTGGCCTGGAATGAAGAAGGATACCGCCACCTTCATTGCAAAATGTCTCACATGTTCAAAGGTAAAAGCTGAACATCAACGTCCCTCTGGTTTGCTCGAACAACCAGAAATTCCTGTCTGGAAATGGGAGAGCATCGCTATGGATTTCATCACCAAACTCCCTCGTACTTCTTCTGATCATGACAGTATTTGGGTGATCGTTGACTGATTGACCAAATCAGCTCATTTTCTACCCATTCGTGAAGATTTCATGTCACACCCCGACAGCGTAAAACAACAAACCGCGGCAGAAACGTCGGGGAGTGTCGTAACAGAATTATTGTTTCACAACACATGGTACTTAAAGTTTGGTTTTATTAAAATTAAAGTGTTTACATTGCCTTTGAAATAATGGAAACATAACACGAATTAAACTGTCTTTCATAGTTTTAAGTCACTAAAGCCTGAGTCCGCCTAAGTGTAGCACAATCATCATCAAACATTAGCTCCTGAAACACATGTGAAAATAGGTACGTCAGCGTAAAAATGCCTGTAAGATACATAGGTTTTATTGATGAAAAATTCATGACTTGTAAGTTAAAATAAGTGTTTAGCAAAAAAGTAGTCATGAATCTTTAAAAAGTGTTTTCTTTTACAAAATCATATGAAAGTCGGAATAAAAATCAGAAGATAATAAAAGAATAATGCATGGTTAACTAAAGAACCAAGCAAAAATGAATTTGTATAAAATATGTCATTTGTAAAACTATGTTTTTCAGAAAATATGTCATATGTTTAAAATGTGTCATGTCTATGTCTTTGTCGAAATATCATAAAAACACTTATATATAGGAAGTACCAGAAGTGTATCCACCATGCTTTTATCATATTACGCATGCCTCGTTATTTAAATCACTTATCAATAACCACCAAAAATGCCTTGTTTAAACCAATGCCAAAATGTCATGTGTACACAATGTCTAATGTCAATTGTAAACCATGTCTTGTATAATCAAATGTCTTGTATGGCAAGTAAAAAGTATTTACTCAAACCATATGTATAATGTCAATGCGTAACCAAATGTTATGTATGGTGAATGAAGAGTATTTACTCAAACCATATGTAATATGTACAAAACAATGTCTTTGAATAAACCTAAGTTTAAATTAAAAGTTATGTTTTGCAAAATCAATGCTTTATTGTTACAAACATTTATGTGGATATGTTCATCGCATACATTCAAGCCTTGAGACTGTCGGATAAACCCTTAACAAGTTAAAGGTTCATCAAAAATGTTTTTGGATTCTTTCATTCCCTATTTCCAAACAAACCTAGGAAGCCGGGAACAGGATTTGTCAAGTCCTATGGTACCATTACATACTACCGAGCGGCGTGATCAATGTTAATGAATGTATTATAGTCCCGTTAAACAAACCAAATGTCATAACCAATGTAAGCATGTTATGTGAAAACCATGTGCTAAGTATGCTAAGTAAACATACGTAGTAGAAATGTTCATGAAATCAATGTGCTAGCATGCTCAGTAAACTTACATAGCAGAAATGTTATGTAAATCAATATGTCCACGCGCTGAGTAAACATATGCCACAAGAGTGTCTATGAAATCAATGTGCTAGAATGCTCAGTCAACATATATAGCAAAACATAATTGAAATCATGTACTATACGTGTACTGGTAGAACATAGCAAGTATATGTCATGAAAAGAAATGAAAAGCATGAAAGTAACAAGTAGGCACATGTGTATCTGATGTGCGTGAGTGTTATTAGTTTTTAATGTATATATTAAGCCCTTTTTAACACTTTTTAGCCAAGTTTTAAATTTATAAAACACGATATTTACTAACACTAAACACCCATATGGGCAAGTGCACCCATCGTGAGCGTAGTATAGTGTTGGCAAGATACCGAGGTCGTCCAAGGACACAAGAGCTTTTAGTACCGGTTTATCCTCAACGTCTAATCAAATCAAAAATTTAGAAAAAGGTTTTAAAACTAGAAAAATAAAAACTAACGAAAATGCTGAAAAATAAAAAAAAATAAAAATAAAAACAGATAGACAAGATGAATCACTTGGCTCCGACTCGTGTTTAGTGTAACCTTTGATTATTTCCGCACTTTTGCACTATTTAAGAGATTATCTTAGCTATTGTAGTAGGCCACTCTTTTGAAGGTGACGTTACCCTCAACCCAGTAGTTTGAGTCAGCAAGCATACAATCCTAAAGGGTCGGATTATTGAAAGATAATTAATTAAGTTATTAATGCATATTATGGTAGGCCCCTCTTTTGAAGGTGACGTTACCCTCGGCTAAGTAGTATGAGTCAGCAGGGATACAGTCCTAAGTAGCCGGGTTAAAGTAGTAATAGTAGCTTAACTTATGAGGGGATCAAAGAGTTTGGACCCCCGCCATCCAATACCGGTAGGTATTGAAGGAGGTCCTACTAAATTTGACCCAGGTCCTTTGCAGGATCTATACACTGAACAATGGCAAGACTCTTACCAAACCGTTCCCTTAACCCCCGACCAGGTAGCCAACATACCTCCATATAGACCGTGGAGATATGAATGGTGAAAATCTTTTATTTTATATAGATAGTAAAATAATGCCAAGACACCACGGACAAACGATAAGGAAGAATCACCTTCAACATAAGAAACTAGTTATTAAAGTCATTAATACATAACCAATTAAAAAGTGCGAAAAGATTAAAATAAAAAGTATTACACTAGACACTTTGTCTTCACCAAGTGATGTAAGAGACTTAGGCAAACGTGGCCTTGATTGTCAAGAACTCTTACGATCAACCTTAGATCCCGAGACGACTCACACACTCTATGATGGACAATGGATGATGGTGGTGGATGATGGTGTTATGGTGGTGGTGGGTGGTGGGTGAAGTGTGAGAGAGGTGGTGTGCCAAGAGATGGTTTGAGCTTGAGCCAAGCACTCCTATTTATAGGCTGAAAAGAAGCTCGGGCATGGCCCCGTGTCCATTGGGCACGGCCCCGTGTCCATCCTTTTCTCTGTCTTCATTAATTGCTCTTGTCTGTATTAGTTGACCACGGCCCCGTGTCCGCTGGGCATGACCCCGTGTGCAGAAGCTTATTTGTACTATCAAGATTTGCCTGGATTCTGCGAATATTATAGTTGACCACGGCCCCGTGTCCGCTGAGCACGGCCCCGTGGTGGGCGATGGAAGCTTCTACAACTTTGTCTTTTATGCTGACACTTGGGCACGCCCCTGTGTTCACTGAGCACGGGGCGTGTTCAGCCTTCTGTTCTCTTGTTTTGCTTGGGAAGATGCTTTCGTGGAGGTCAGGCATGCCACGTTTGTTCCTTTTCTTGTATTTATATTAGATTTAGCTGCCTTTTTGCTTCTTTGGTTAATTTGAGCTCATTTAATCCTAAAAATACAAAAGGAAGACAAAAGCACACTTTTTCCAACATTAGTACTAAAAAAGGGTTAGTTTTATGCACAATTGATGTAATTTATATGTTGCATTTTGCACACATCAAATACCTCCACACTTGAATCTTTGCTTGTCCTCAAGCAAAACTCTTTATAATGTGGCTTTACACTCCCAAATGGAATGGGTAGAAGAGAAGGTTTTTGGGCTTGTCATAGAGTGTCGGGATTTCCAAGATTCTTTATTAAGTTTTATTTTTATTTATTTACAATCCTATTCGTCATGATTTATTTAAAACTTTTCATAAGACAAATTACTTATTAGGGCATAACATGCCTTTTTAAAATTCTATTTATACACAAGTTCACATACCTCACCGGGGATCACTCAACACTCGGCCGAAGATGTATTTTAGTGAATCACTCGAGAGCGGCATGAAATTTACTCCTACCATAGGCTTGCCAAGCAATCAATCCTCCTCTTTTTTTACTATATACCTTTGTAAATATCAAGAGGACTTTTGGGTGAAGGGTTAGGCTTGGGTTAAAGGTAGGTGGTTGGGTTAGTGGTTAGTAGAAAAGGGCGAAAAAGCGTAAACAATGTCGGTTTTCGTAAGACTTTTTTTTTTGCAATTTGTTACTTTGATGAAGCTATTATTTAAACAAAGTTATTTTTGATGAACTTGTTTGTTTATTTCTTTTTCTTCAACATCAATTTTTTTTAAATCATACGAAAAACCGAGCTTGTTACTAAAACAAAGGGTTAAAAATAAAAAGGTTTTGGTGGGTGAAAGGGTGTTTGGTTTGGGTTAAGAAAAAAAAGGTTTAGGCTCAAAGGGGTTAACTAGGGGGATTTTGGGTAGGTGGTAAAAAAGAAAAAATAATGGTGTCGAAATAAAAAAGGGTTAGTCCTAATGCCTCCATCATTTACTTACTCGGGTTTAAGTTGGTAAGGACCGGAAATGTATTGTCGTGGCAAGTTCTAGAGTTGTAAGAACCAAGCGGCTATTCACACAAGAAACGAAAAATGAGCATTTACTTTAAAGATATGTATTTGTATGCTCAATAAAGGCTCAAAATTCACTTTTGTGGGAATGGGTTTTTATGTGATCAAGTATATATAATTAAATCTTAACTAAGCTTGTCATGCCTTTTCATAATTTTCTTATGTTGGTTCTTTTTATCACGACGCTATCGGTTGTAAATTTGTAAAAATATAACCTTTTTAGAATTTTGAAATTCCCAAGTTAAACCTAGACAAGTAAAAAAATGAAAATTTTTGAAAAAATTTGGGGTGATTAGCGGTTCCAATAGAGTTTTGTGTAAGGCTTGTAATTAGGACTTGCAAGATTCAAAGTTTTAGCATCCCCCCCACACTTAAATTACACATTGTCCTCAATGTGTCCCAAAAATAAGTTTTTAGGTTGATTGAATGTGAAAAAGGGTGTGAAAAAGCAAAAATTTGTGTTACTGGGCGTCTAGACATGGCCCCGTGTCTGATGGACATGACCCCGTGTTCAGGTGCCAGTAACGAAAACTTACAGAAGGTGGGTACGGGGGCGTGTCCACTGGGCACGACTCCGTGTCTGGCAAAAATCTGCAGATTTAGACATACAACAGGTCTGGGAAGTGGGCACGGGGGCGTGTTGGCTGGACACGGCCCCGTGTAGACAATCTGCAAAGGTGAAAAACAGGTTTCTGGTTTTCCTGTCCCGGTTTTAGTAGGACTAAGGTTTAGTGCTCTAAGCCTCGTATGTACCTGTTTTAGCGATAAACACTACACCAAACATCCTAAATTACCAAGTTCAACATCCATGTCACAAAGTTAAAAAGAAAAAGAAATGCAGAAAATAAAAAAAAATTAAAGGAAAGTAAGTTGTTCAACACACGACACGCAGGCCGGAAATTGTTCAATATAAAAGGGGGTTAACCTGTGGGATTACCAACCAACCGCTTTCGCCTCCGCTCCTCCCGCCTAGTCCATGTCCTCGTCCTCATCATCATCTTCTCCACCATGCCCCGCAATGTACTCCTGGATATTCCCAATATCATCTTGGATATCGGATATGTTTCTCTCGATTGCTCCCACCCGGTTGTACGTGTTGCTCGCCATGTTATAGGTGTTCCTGGTGCACATGAGGTTTTCCTGCAACAAATCATGTAAACTTTGGAAATTAGGAAAACCACCTCCTTGTGAGGAGGACTGGCCCGGATCACCGTGGGGCTGGTACTGGTACTGATGATGTTGTAGAGCGTGAAGGACGAGTGCCTCTTGCGGGTTCCATGCATGCCCCTGCATCCTTTGGAAGCTAACCGAAGAAGATAGGGGTTGGTGAAGTAGCAAGTCAGTTCAGATGCACGTTACGGAGCAGGAGGTACGGAACATCTAGGTGTTTGCGGGTATGAATACAATGAAGGACCACCAGATCTCTCAATCCCACAACGCCACTGCTATCATGCCTTTGGCTAAGAGAGTAAGCGAGGACTCTATGAATGTAGCGGTAAAGTGGGTCCCTCAGCTTAGTGCTCTTAGTGCTGCTCGCCAATGTGAGCCCATGCGGCTTGGCGTTCGTTCTCATCCAACTCTCTCACCCCTCCGGTGTTTTCTTCATTACCCGCGTCTTCTTCCGCATACAACCCAATTATCGACCCAAATTGTGCCATTGAAATCGAGTACCTAGTTCCACCACATCGGAATGCTACCCCATCATTGTCAAATGGGTCGCACCTTGAATTGAACGTGAAGGTGCTATAGAATTCCATAGTGCACTCGTGGACTGAGCGAAGTCGAGTGGTCAAGGTGACTCTTAGGGGTCCTGTGACTAGGTTGTTGAAGCGGTCAAGTTGATTCACCAATGCTAACAAATCTATGCATGCTTGTCTCGGCTATTCTTCCGGTCTTGTTTGAAGTACTTCGTATCTAGCCCTAGCGTCGAGCTCATTTGCGTTGAACCTCATGAACTTCCTTGACATCTGAAAGAATACACCAAAAGTTAGCATGAAACAGTGGAATTTTCGGACAAAACTGCAAACAGCAAGCTGGACACGGCCCCATGTTCATCGGACACGACCCCGTGTCCAGGCGTCTGTTACTCAAAAACTTCATTTTTCGACCCGGTTTCGAAAACTTAAAAATTTTTCGTCCAATAGGTGCGATTTCCCCTGAAAATGAAACCCCAAGTGTCATTTTTCCCAAAACAAACCGTTTACCCCTTCAATTTTATCTTTTTCGGTTCAAAAATAAGGGTTTGGGGTTTTTGTGAGAAATCGGGAAAATCTATGAACAATACAAGTGGGTTTACTTTCTATAACATTAATCTAACTAAATGCTAACAGATTTAAGCAAAAATTTGAGGTTCGATCCGGATGAAGTTCAAGAACCCTAGATTTTTCCCCAAATTTTTGAAGTTTTAACTTCATGCAAATTCTTAATCTAACTAATAATAGTGGTATAATCATACCTTGATATTGGTAGAACGATAGGAGACGTCGAAAATCTGCGGAAAATCGCCTTGAACCATAGCGTTTTCGGGGAAACGGGGCGTGTGGAATGAACTAACTGTTATGAAAAAAAGGGATTTATCCCGACAGTCACGCGGACACGGCCTCGTGTCGAGCAAAGTTTAATTTTTTTTAGTGCTCGTGTGAGTGCCCCTTGTTTCCCAAAAACTTGGTTAGAAGACTTACCGATTAAGATGCCATCCCGTTGATTCGTAACTTACCAGGTATGATGTTGTTGCCTTTACTCATCCACCGTTTGAAGTGAGATTTCTTCCTCTTCATCCTCAATAAAACCTTGATAGAGTTTCAGCCGTTGGCCATTGACTTTGAATGGAGGTCCATTCCGAGATTTAATTTCTACTGCACCGTGTGGGAAAATATGGGTGATGGAAAAAGGTCCTGACCACCTAGACTTTAATTTACCAGGAAATAGTCAAAGTCGTGAATTAAACAAAAGAACTTGATCTCCTACTCGAAATTCATTAGGTTTAATATGTTTGTCATGTAAGTTTTTCATTCTTTCCTTATAAATTTCTGAGTTTGAGTATGCATAATTCCTAAGTTCGTCTAATTCATTTAATTGACAAAATCGATTTCTACCGGCAAATTCTAAATCTAAGTTTACATTTTTAATTGCCCAGTAGGCTTTGTGTGCAATTTCTACTGGCAAATGACAGATTTTCCCATAGACTAGCTTATATGGGGTTGTACCTATTGTTGTTTTATAAACAGTTCGAAAATCCCATAAAGCATCATCTAATTTATCTGCCCATTCCTTTCTATTTAACCCTACAGTTTTTTTTTCGAGTATTCGTTTTAAACCTCTATTAGTCACTTCGGCTTGTCCGTTTGTTTGAGGGTGATATGTTGTTAAGACCCGGTGATAGACCCCATATCTTGTTAAAAAAAATTCAAGTTGATGGTTGCAAAAATGGGTACCTCTATCACTTATTAATGCTTTAGGTGTTCCAAAACGAGAGAATAAATTTTCAGAAATCTTACCACGACTCTTCCATCATTTGTTGGAAGTGCCTCGGCCTCGTCCCATTTAGACAAGTAATCTACTGCCACAAGGATATATTTGTTTCCTTTTGACGGTGGGAAAGGTCCCATAAAGTCGAGTCCCCACACATCAAAAATTTCACAAACAATAATGTCATTTTGTGGCATTTCGTTTTTGGAAGAAATATTACCTGTTCTTTGGCAAGCATCACATGTCTTGACAAGACTTTGGGCGTCTTTGTAAATGGTTGGCCAATAAAACCCTGAATCAAATACCTTTTGTGCAGTACTAGCGGCACCATGATGTCCTCCATATGAACCTTCATGACAATGGCGGAGAATTCTTCGTGCTTCACTACCATGTATGCATCGTCGTACAAGTTGGTCGGCACACATTTTGAAAAGATATGGATCTTCCCAAAAATAATGCTTCACATTAGCAAAGAATTTTTTTCTTTGATGATGTGGCCAACCCTTAGCGACTATACCGCTAGTTAGGTAGTTAGCATAGTCGGCGTACCATGGTTCTTCTTTGTATTCCACCATTTCTAGGGATTCTGTTGGAAATTTTTCGTTGAGTTGCTCGTCCCTGGTTGCCTCCAAAGCTGGGTCTTCTAAGCGTGAAAGATGATCTGCTGCGGTGTTTTCAGCTCCTCTTTTGTCTTTGATTTCAATATCAAATTCTTGGAGGAGTAAAATCCACCGAATCAAACGTGGTTTTGCGTCCTGCTTTTTGAAGAGATATCGAATGGCTGCATGATATGTATAGACTATAGTTTTAGAAAGAACAAGATAAGAACGAAATTTATCAAAAGCAAATACCACAGCTAGTAATTCTTTTTCAGTTGTTGTACAATTTTCTTTTGCATCGTTAAGTGTTTTACTAGCATAATAAATTGGGTGAAAATGCTTTTCTTTTCTTTGTCCCAAGACAGCTCCAACTGCGAAGTCACTTGCATCACACATGATTTCGAAAGGAAATTTCCAATCAGGCGCTATCATGATAGGTGCATTGACTAGCATTTCCTTTAGGGTTAGAAATGCTTGATTGCAAACCTTGTCAAAGATGAAAGGGGCATCTTTTTCAAGTAATTTTGTTAGCGGCCTTGAAATTTTAGAAAAGTCTTTGATAAACCGCCTATAAAATCCGGCATGCCCTAGGAAACTTCTGATAGCTCTAACGGAGGATGGGGGTGGTAGTCGAGAAATGGTGTCTATTTTGGCTCGATCCACCTCCATTCCTTCGCTTGAGATTTTATGACCGAGTACTATTCCCTCAGTTACCATGAAATGGCATTTTTCCCAGTTAAGGGCGAGGTGAGTTTCCTCACATCGGGATAGCATTCGTTCAAGGTTATCGAGGCATTGGTCGTATGAATCCCCAAAGATAGAAAAGTCGTCCATAAAGACTTCCATTGTCTTTTCTATCATGTCATGGAAGATAACTACCATGCAACGTTGGAATGTTGCGGGGGCATTACATAGACCAAATGGCATGCGTCGATAAGCAAAAGTTCCATAGGGACATGTGAAAGTTGTCTTTTCTTGGTATTCGGGTGCTATTGGGATTTGAAAGTAACCTAAAAAACCATCCAAGAAACAGTAAAACTTATGACCGGATAATCTCTCTAACATTTGATCAATGAAGGGCAAAGGAAAGTGATCTTTCCTTGTTGCTTCATTTAATCGTCTATAATCTATACATACTCTCCATCCTGTGACGGTTCTCGTTGGTATTAATTCATTCTTTTCATTAGTTATTACCGTCATACCTCCTTTATTTGGAACAACTTGGACGGGACTTACCCAAAGACTATCGGAGATAGGATAAATAAGTCTGGCGTAAAGTAATTTGATGACTTCGTTTTTAACCACTTCTTGAACATTGGGATTTACTCGACGTTGTGGTTGTATTACCGATTTGTAGTCATCATTCATTAAAATTTTGTGCGTGCACATGGAAGGACTTATTCCTTTAATATCTACAAGCTTCCAAGCGATCGCATTTTTGTGTTTTTTCAAAAGGTTAATCAATTTTTCTTTTTCTAAACTATCTAATTTAGACGAAAAAATTACAGGTAATTTACCATCTTTGTCTAGAAAAGCATATTCCAAACCTTTTGGAAGTTCTTTGAGCTCAAGCGGTGGGTCTTTAGGAGACTCCTTATTTGGTTGCTCATTTTGATCAAGAACTTTAAAAGTTTGTTCTATGGCGACCGCTTCTTCAACAAAGTGGTCAAACTTTTCACTTGTATCGGGTGGTTCATCTTCATCTTCAATTAGGGGGTCATTGTTGCCGAATGGATATTTCATTGACTGCTCAAGATCGACACTCTTTTTAAATGCTCCTAATTGAAGAGGTAGATTGTTGAACTTCCAGTTTTTCAAAGCTTCGTGAGTTTTTACAAAGGGTCGTCCCAACACTAGAGGAGCGTCATCAAGGATGACAAAGTCGGTTGGGATTACCATTTGATTTGTTGAACCAAGACATCCTCAACTATACCGATTGATTTTTTTATTCTCCGATTAGATAGAAATATGGGTATTTGAAGTGGAGAAAAATCACTAATACTTAATTTTTCGAAAATGTAGTTAGGCATTATGTTAACACAAAGATCTTTATCAATCGTGACATTACTAACAAATGAATTTTGAAAAAAACATGGAACCGGTGTAATGTTAATTTCAAATGGGTCTTCTTTTATTAGCGAGGTTTGATCATTAGTTAACTTAACACTTACCATTTCGTCAATTTTAGTGTTAGTGTTTAATTCTTTTAAAAACTTAGCATGAGTGGGTACTAAACAATGATTTTCAAAAGAAGGTGACAAGAGATTAATTTCTTCAAAATTAGACTCTTCTTGAAATTTTACGTTAACGGACTCACCTTTTTTGTTGTTTAACTTATGTGTCGGTTCTTCACTTATTTGTTCTTCCATTTTTACACTTTCAGTTATCTCTTCTTTAATTAATTCTTCTCTTGCGCGGGACTCCTCTTCCCTTACGCGAGATTCTTTTATATAGAGATCGATAACTCTAAGGTGTTCTAATATCCTATCGGTCACTTCGGTTATAGAAAAAGGATCGGAATTTTCAAAGCTTGAATCCGGTTGTTCGATCCTTTGTTCCTCATAATACCCATATGAAGTAGATGGTTCACACCATTGTTCTTCATTGTAAGCATATGATGGATAAGGGTCGTAATAATGTTCTTCATAATACTCATATGAGGTGGGTTGTTCAAGCCATGGTTCCTCATAGTAAGCATATGAAGGTGGTGGCTCATATCTTGGTTCCTCAAAGCATGAGTAAGAAGGCTCATACCTTGGTTCATCAAAATATGAGTATGAGGGAGGAGGTTCATACCTTTGGTCTTCATAGGATGTGTATGAAGTTGATGGCTCGTACATGTGCTCCTCATAGTAGGTGTATGAAGTGGACGGTTGATATAAGTTACAATATTGAACCGAGTGCGGGTCACCACAATTAGTGCGATAGTTACTCCTATAATCATCCTCCTCATAGGTGTAGTTGTAACCTCCTGAGTATTGATCCATAAGAATCACTCAGCAGACCACAACAACGTCTCGAGACCAGAAAACAAAAATAAAAATGGAAACAGAGGCTGGACACGGCCCCGTGTTCAGTGGACACGGCCCCGTGTACAGAATCTGTATCTGGACGTTTTAATTAAAGTTACTGATTTCGTTGAGCACGGGGGCGTGTTCAGTGAGCACGACCCCGTGTTCAGCTCCTGTTACTGGGTGTTTTTATGAAAAATGTGCAGCACGGCCCCGTGTTCAGTGAGCACGGACCCGTGTTCAGTGAGCACGGCCCTTGTTCAGGTTACTGTAAATGCAAAACTAAACTAAAATGTAGAAAAATGTGCGCGGGTTTTAAAAAGGTTTTCAAAAACTGATTAGGCCGTCGATTTTAAGCTTTCTTAAAATCCTTGTGTCCCCGGCAGCGGCGCCAAAAACTTGATGTGCGTGTGTGTTATTAGTTTTTAATGTATATATTAAGCCCTTTTTAACACTTTTTAGCCAAGTTTTAAATTTATAAAACACGATATTTACTAACACTAAACACACATATGGGCAAGTGCACCCATCGTGAGCGTAGTATAGTGTTGGCAAGATACCGAGGTCGTCCAAGGACACAAGAGCTTTTAGTACCGGTTTATCCTCAACGTCTAATCAAATCAAAAATTTAGAAAAAGGTTTTAAAACTAGAAAAATAAAAACTAACGAAAATGCTGAAAAAATAAAAAATAAAAAAATAAAAACAGATAGACAAGATGAATCACTTGGCTCCGACTCGTGTTTAGTGTAACCTTTGATTATTTCCGCACTTTTGCACTATTTAAGAGATTATCTTAGCTATTGTAGTAGGCCACTCTTTTGAAGGTGACGTTACCCTCAACCCAGTAGTTTGAGTCAGCAAGCATACAATCCTAAAGGGTCGGATTATTGAAAGATAATTAATTAAGTTATTAATGCATATTATGGTAGGCCCCTCTTTTGAAGGTGACGTTACCCTCGGCTAAGTAGTCTGAGTCAGCAGGGATACAGTCATAAGTAGCCGGGTTAAAGTAGTAATAGTAGCTAAACTTATGAGTGGATCAAAGAGTTTGGACCCCCGCCATCCAATACAGGTAGGTATTGAAGGAGGTCCTACTAAATTTGACCCAGGTCCTTTGCAGGATCTATACACTGAACAATGGCAAGACTCTTACCAAACCGTTCCCTTAACCCCCGACCAGGTAGCCAACATACCTCCATATAGACCGTGGAGATATGAATGGTGAAAATCTTTTATTTTATATAGACGGTAAAATAATGCCAAGACACCACAGACAAACGATAAGGAAGAATCACCTTCAACATAAGAAACTAGTTATTAAAGTCATTAATACATAACCAATTAAAAAGTGCGAAAAGATTAAAAATAAAAAGTATTACACTAGACACTTTGTCTTCGCCATGTGATGTAAGAAACTTAGGCAAACATGGCCTTGATTGTCAAGCACTCTTACGATCAATCTTGGATCCCGAGATGACTCACACACTCTATGATGGACAATGGATGATGGTGGTGGATGATGGTGTTATGGTGGTGGTGGGTGGTGGGTGAAGTGTGAGAGAGGTGGTGTGCCAAGGGATGGTTTGAGCTTGAGCCAAGCACTCCTATTTATAGGCTGAACAAAAGCTCAGGCACGGCCCCGTGTCCATCCTTTTCTCTGTCTTCATTAATTGCTCTTGTCTGTATTAGTTGACCACGGCCCCGTGTCCGTTGGGCACGACCCCGTGTGCAGAAGCATATCTGTACTATCAAGATTTTCCTGGATTCTGTGAATCGTATAGTTGACCACGGCCCCGTGTCCGCTGAGTACGGCCCCGTGGTGGGCGATGGAAGCTTCTACAACTTTGTCTTTTATGCTGACACTTGGGCACGCCCCCGTGTTCACTGAGCACGGGGCGTGTTCAGCCTTCTGTTCTCTTGTTTTTCTTGGGAAGATGCTTTCGGGGAGGTCGGGCATGCCACGTTTGTTCCTTTTCTTGTATTTATGTTAGATTTAGCTGCCTTTTTGCTTCTTTTGTTAATTTGAAGTCATTTAATCCTGAAAATACAAAAGGAAGACTAAAGCACACTTTTTCCAACATTAGTACTAAAAAAGGGTTAGTTTTATGCCACAATTGATGTAATTTATATGTTGCATTTTGCACACATCAGTATCACCCTAAAATATTTGAATGCAGTAAAAGAGAGGACTATGTACTCACTTGGGATTGCTTAATAGTCTTGGATTTAAGACCAAATAAAGCTCGAAGGATCAAGGAATCAAACGGCACCCAGTATAGGTATCTATGTTAATAATCGGATCCTAAATCGGATGATAGGATAGAATGAAGTTCTATAAATCAAATGAGTATTGGAACTCATATGGCATGATTTAATAGACCTAACATTCTGATTAGAAAATTATCCTAAGTGCTTTTGACCTGTTTCGACCCGTTAAGGTAGTTTAAGCTACTTTAACATGTCGTTTGCATAAATATAAGGTCGGATGGTAACTTATGTCATATGTTAAGTCTTACATGCCCAATTATGTTTAAAAATGTTATTAAATCAGTTTAGATGTCAAAAACTTGATTACATATGTTAAAAATGAATTTATGCTCATTAAGGGCATTTTGGTCATTTTTAACGGGCATATAAACGACTTATCGAATAACTAACCAAACAAAGTGACCATAAGGTATAACCTCAGTAGGTTATTCCCTATACAACTACGGTCACAAATATGCTTGGTCGGATCCTAATGATCGACCAAACGGGTCGGGTTCGAAAGTCTAAGCGGTTGTCGAGAACGCTTGACTTACAACACTAAACAAGCACTAAACTAGTAGTGACGAGTTAAACATGTTAAAACATGTTTAACTAAGTTAGAAAACTGGGTATCAAAACAAAGTGTTTTGATACCCGAAAATAGTTCCGTCGCAAAATGCACATAAATGCACATTTTCACCGAAACTTTGATTAGTCAACGTGGTAATCAGTAGGTATAATCGCTAGGGATTATAACCATCGTGATTATGATCACGTTGCAAAGTTCAATTGAACTTTGTCTTGACCAATTAATGGTCAAATCTAAAAGTCAAACACTGTTTGACTTTCTGCTTGAAATAAATGAACAAGCATGAAGGAACACTTACAAGAGTCCAATGCTTGGAAGAATGAACTAGAATACTCAAGTATGAAGCCTCCAACAAAGAGTGGTAGCCTCAAATCAGAGCAAAGTGTTGGTGCACAGAATGTCTGTTGACTACATCTACATTATGTCTTAGGTCAAGATAGTCAATATAGGGTCTTAGAAAGTCAAAATTAGGGTTGACTTGTTAATTTTGCTTATATGTACAAAATTAGAGGTGATTTCGCTTATAGGGACATTAGTGATTTCACTCATAGGGTTATTAGGTGATTCCACTTATGTGTCACATAGTGATTCCGCTTATATGGACATGCCATATAAGTGGAATCAGTCTCCTATATATACCCGGACATGTGACAGAAAAGGAAAATCTGGTCATTGCTTAGGTGTCGGAACTCTGTCAAATTGTATTCAAAAAGCAATAAAAGTGAAGAAAATTGAAAGGATAAGCTGTGTAACTTCGTGTATACTGATTCCGCCTTTATACATGAAAATTGAAAGGATAAGCTGTGTAACTTCGGGGTCGCAAAACGGTCCAACAAGTGGTATTAGAGCTTCAGGACGAGGAGTTCATACTACTACAGCTGATTCGACTGAATTTTCTTACTTCTACTCATTTTCTTTCATACTTTTTCGATTTGAGATAGTTCCTACGGTTGAAATTGTCTGAATTTCGAATATAACGTGTAAAACATACTATTAACAAACCCTAGAAAGTTTCAGGTTAAAATCCGGATTAAAACATGGTGAAAATTGGCTAAAACCTGATTTCGCTTTTACGGACATCGAGGGATATATTCATCTAATTTCGCTTATTTGAACCTACCTGATTTCGCTCATTCGGACTTAGTGGTTCCGCTTATTCGAACCTGATAGTTCTGCTTATTTAGACATTGCCTGGTTCGCTTATTTGAACATAAACTGATTTCGCTTATTAGTCATCAAGGTGGTTTCGCTCATTAGACATCACGTCTGATTCCGCTCATATGAACCAATCTGTGATTCCGCTCTTGTGACTGTTTGATTCTGCTTGAACGTGGTTATCGAATATTGCATCTGATTAAAAGACCATAAACTGAATTGTGAACCACTAATTGATAAGGCCCAATCAAAATCATTTAATGTGACGACCCATGTGAAGTAAAAAATTGAATTGTTTATATCTGATGTTGTCGGCTTAATAAATCAAACGGCCCAATCACAAAAAGCCCACTATAATAGTTTAGTCCAATCAGCCCATTACACATAAGTGACCCAATCAGATTTAATAAACTTTCGAAAGTATTGGATTTAGTGGATTCTACGGCTGTTGGATTTAGTGGTTTCTACGGCCCAATCATAGAGTTTGTGGTGTTAAGAGTTTGTCGGCTTAAGTGAAAGTGCGGCCCAATCTGTGTTGACAAAATTAATTGATTTGATAAGTGTTTGGTTTTCAAAGGTCATCGGCCCAACAGTAGTTGAATAATTTATCTAAGTGTTCTCGGTAATTCACTATTAAGTATTCAGTCTGTTTGAACTGATTGTTTGTTTGTTTGTTTGCAGAATATTCTGAGGTAATTCAAAGTTATAAATCCATGGCAAATTCTGAACCTATTCCTTGGAAAGATAACCGAACTGAAGAGCAGAAATATCAATACAGAAAAATGATTGCTGAAAACAAAATAATTAGAATATCTCGTATCTTTCTGGAAGCAAGGAGAGCAAATAGATGGGATCCGGACAGGGAGTGTTATCTTGACCCATATGGAAATATTGCGATTGATGACAAAACACTTGATATCGAAGCCATAATCAAGGAGTATAAAGAAGAGGATGATTATTGGCAAAGAAAATGGTGGGGAGATGAAGAAGAGAAAAAGAAAAAGAAAGAGTTAATAGATGAAATAGAAAGAAACTCAGAAAATATAAGTTTGGATGTGTTTCTTGAAATAATCAAAAGATTTGAAAAAGGAATGACAAAGAATGAAGAATCAAAGAAAGATGAAATTTCAAAATGTGAAGTGGTGTGCTTAAAATGCGAAAAATCCGATGCAGAAAATGTCAATCTCTCGAAAGATGTGGAAAATTTGACATTGGAAAACAAAGCTTTGAAAGACGAAAAGAAAGCTGATAGTGAACAGATTCTGGAGTTGTGTTTGAATTGTGAAACACTGAGGTCTGAAAATGACAAACTTTTGAAGAATGTTGAGAGTTTGTCATTAGAAAACAAAAATTTTAAAGAAAAAGAAAATGTTTTTGAAAATGAAAAATTAAAGATTGAAAAAGATTTTCAAAGTCAAATGAAGGTTTTAGAAGATGAAAAATCTGTTATTTTTAAAAATAATCTTGAGAAACAGATTGAAATAAATTATCATCTTCAGAAAATCATTCGACTTGAAAATGAAGCTGAAATTGCTCGAAATAAAATTAACGAGCTTGAGAATAAATTGAAAGGTTTTGTGAATTCTACATCACATGTTTGTCCAAAACCGATCAATTCAGTTCCAATAAGTGACAATGTCACAAATTTTGACAAAGTCAAAATTGAAGATTGCAATGAAAAAGCTGATGATGAAATAGAAAAAGAAAAGAAAAATATTTTTAGAATTACAAGAAAAATTTCAAAATACTGTTTTGCAGTCTACTGAAATAGGTGAATGCTCTAAGCAAAAACCTGTTAAGAAGATTGTAGAACAGAAACAAAAAGTTAAAAATTTGAAAAATTTTCAAAATGAAAATAAAAGCTCATCAGTTCAGTCATCCAATCATTTTGAAAAATCACAAAAATTTAAAAATGAAAACTCACAAAATGTTGGTAATAAGTGGTGCAGGTTTGACCACAGTGCTCAAAAGCCAAATCCAGCATTGAAGAGGAGAAATGACTATAACCAAGCCAAACAATGTTATGATCTGAAGGTTTGGACTGACAGAAGTAGATGGTACGATAACAGAGTGTGCTACACCTGTGGTGTGAGAGGACACATTGCTGTTAACTGCCAGAATTGGAATTATGAAACAAGAAGATGCTATAATTATCATATCAGAGGACATATTTCCAGAGATTTCTCGTGGAGATCGATGGGAATATCGAGGGTTGAATCTCAAAGAATGGCAAAGAAACCAGTCAACGTCAAGCCCAAAGAACAGAAGGTTCAAGAAGCTAAAGTTGAAGAAAAGAAAGTGAAGCTTTCTCAAGGGCAGAAAGACAGACTGAGGAAGAAGGCAAGAGAATATCTGGAGAAAATTTTGTTTTCGAGTTCACCGGACAGATTGAATAAAAGTTCTGATGAATCAACTCACTCGACTGCAAAGCCAAGTAAATTGAATTCTTCAGATGCAAATCTGAGGACAAAAGAGAAAAGAAAGTTAAAGAAAGAAAAATGATAACCATTCAAAGAAAGTTAATTTTTCAGACAAAATCTTGATCAAGGTTTTCGAATATAAAAGAGACCGTGAAAGTTTATTCATTTCACAGGCTAATAAATTTGGAAAACCTAGATCTAGTAAGAATTGGGTACCAATGAAGGTTGGCGATGAATTTGTTTCTAAGAAAACAAAAGAGCCATCTTCTGGCAATGAATTTGTTTCTTCGGAAATAAAGGAGCCACGTGTTGGCAATGAATCTGACTTTTCAAAGTCAGACAAGCCATGTTCAGGCAATGATTCTGGTTTGTCAAAACCAGAAGAGCCATCTGTTGAGGTAAAAACTGTCAAACCCAAGAATGGTCAGGCTTGGGTGGATCTTTTCAAATGAAAAACCTGACTTGCCGGAGTTCCCAGGTTGGTAAGTGTGGAACATGAATCGGCATCTTTCTTGAGAAATTTCACTCTGGTGATTTTTTGCCTTACATGTGGTAAATCAGGGACATTAAGTTGTACTTGATTTCCTACAAGTGTTTGTGTTGATAGAATCTTGAACTGTTAAATTTTTCACAATGGTTAAAGGAGAACAAAGTGATGATGTAATCCCCTAACCAACAAGTGGTTTGTTAGTTCAACAAAAATAATTTTCCGAAAGAAACATTTGATTAAAACATACTTAAGTGTTTTGAAATCACAATGGGAAAATAGTTTGTTGTCAGGGGGAGTTCTGATTGTTTATGCCAAGAGGATGGCGAATTGATGTAATTCGATATCGGTTGTCAGTTTGTTTTCAAATTTTCCCAGAAAATCAAAATCGAAACATATTTTGATTTTAGGGGGAGTAAAATTTTATAAAAAAAATTAGAAAATTTGAAAATGTCAAAAACATTGAAAAAGAAAAAATGAGTTTGGTTGTGAAAAAGAGGAAATGATAGTATATTAGTGGACTATCATGGCATGCTAAAGAAATGAAATGTCAAATGTGATAAACGATCTCACTAAAGATGTGACGGTAGGCTCAGTTAGACTAGTAGATTTGCGATAACGATACAAACATAAATGAAAAAGCCTAGTTCTAGTGGGAAACATGGTCAAAAGCATAGTACTTGGTTTTGTCCTTCTTGATTGTGTGCCTACTCAGTAGTCGCTGATTGTCGAAAGACATAAAACTGGTTAAGTTTGTGAACTTTCACAACTTTGCTGAAAAGTCACTGTGATTTTGTTCATTTCATTTTGCAAAGACTTAAACTTGTTTTATTTCTTTATTTTGTTTAAGCATCGGACATCCTCTGCGTATACGTGAGTATCGACCTGGATGTTGTTGCCTAAACGTTCTGCTTTATTTTCTTTGGTGTTTCGTTTAAGCTTTGGATCACCTCTGCGTATACGGGAGTATCGACCTGGTGGTTAAAGCCTAAACAACTTCAACTTGTTTTATTTTCTTATTTTGTTTAAACATTGGACTTTCTCTGCGTATACGGAAGTATCGACCTGATTGTTAATGTTTAAACATTATGCGTTGTTTTTGCACATATCACAGTTGATGAAAGTTTAAAGGCATTACTTGAGTTAGTGTATTACATGATGAGGGGATATGCTGAGATCGTGGGGTCCATAAGAATTTAGTGCAAAATTAATATACCTTAAAGTATCGGTAAGCATGTCGAAAGTTTTTAGATTGAGCTTAAGAGGGCAAACATATCGTCAATCTACGTGAATCGTTTAAAACTTAAAATGATTAAAGCTTAACGGTGCTAGTGATTTGTCTCATGAACTGATATGATCCTCTTACACAAACTCACAAAAATATTGTTTGTATATATTTCTTTACTGCACTTCTTTAAACTCAAAATCCAAAAAGATTTTAGTGTGTTTTAGCTTAAATCTCTTGAAAAAGCCAAAAAGATTTTCGACAACTGATGTTGAAGAGCTGATATTCAAAATTCCAAGTGCTAAATATGATGAACTACATTGGTTTGGGAGAATATGTTGAAAGCTTTGAATGTCATATACAAATGTTTTGAAAGATTGTGTGTTTAGTTAATCAAGGTCATTAATTTGAACTTGATGTAACTAGTATGTTTGCTGAATAATTGATTTCTACCAGTAAGTTTATTAAATTCAACTGTTATATATTTGTGAAACTTATATTGAGGTAGAGGAAGTGCAGGTTAACCAGGTTTTGGACTTCATCATTCCCATGGAAGCTAAATGTTAAAGCTTGAACCAGATCAAGACCTCAAATTCTAGCATATTGAGAGGGGGAGTATGTGAAAGGGGGAGTCTGGATCAACAGTCAAAGGGGAAGACTGAAGTTGAAGCTAGGAAAAGATTCTAAACCTGTGAAGATAGAGTGCTTATGATAAAAAGATAGAGTTGGAGAAAAGACCAAGACTGAAGACTCGGAGCTGTAGACTTCGTCAACATCCAAGGGGGAGTCTGTTGGTGCACAGAATGTCTGTTGACTACATCTACATTATGTCTTAGGTCAAGATAGTCAATATAGGGTCTTAGAAAGTCAAAATTAGGGTTAACTTGTTAATTTCGCTTATATGTACAAAATTAGAGGTGATTTCGCTTATAGGGACATTAGTGATTTCACTCATAGGGTTATTAGGTGATTCCACTTATGTGTCACATAGTGATTCCGCTTATATGGACATGCCATATAAGTGGAATCGGTCTCCTATATATACCCGGACATGTGACAGAAAAGGAAAATCTGGTCATTGCTTAGGTGTCGGAACTCTGTCAAATTGTATTCAACAAGAAATAAAAGTGAAGAAAATTGAAAGGATAAGCTGTGTAACTTCGTGTATACTGATTCCGCCTTTATACATGAAGATGAACGTTCTCAACTGACTTTTCGGGGTCGCAAAACGGTCCAACACAAAGGTGAAAGAGAATGAAATTGAGCAAGTTAGAAGTGAAACGGAACTTGCTATTTATAGTGTTCTTGGATTTATGAGATCATGACAAGTGTTTAAGTGTTGCCCAAGGAATGATCATAGCCCTACAAGTGTTAGGACCAAAATTAAAGCCTTGGAGGATACACAAAACACCCACAAGATCTCTAAAACCAGCTTGGAAAACAGCAAGAAACAGCTGTGTTGCTATTAAGAAGCTTCTACCCATCACTATCTGTCGCTCCCCATGACAGAGACAGCTAAAGCTGTCGCGCCCTGCGAGGGCCTGCTGTCCATAACTTTCATTTTTGGCTGAACAGGTCCCTGCAGCTCCAAACTTGATTTTTGATGCGTTTAACCCCCGTTAACCCAATTTCAAGGCTCTACAAGGATGTTAAAGCATAGGGGACTTGAAATATGCTTGGAAATATCACGGATGTCGGTTCGTTTGGTCGTACGGTCGCGTTATTCGGTTAATTACGACGAAACTTGAACGGACGCGAAAATGATCCAAATTAAGCGATGAATGGTATTTTTGCATTCCTATTACTAAAATAAAATAATTTAGTGATGTCCGATGTGGTCAGAACGTAAGGTATGCGCGTATATGCAAACTTACGCAGTTTTTGATGCTTTTAGTCCCTGTTGATCAAATAAGCATATTTTCTCACACCGAACCCCTCAAAGATTATTTCTAAGCTATGTTAAGGGTATATAGGGTATGTTTATCTTATGATCTTATTCCGGAGTGTACGTTGCCATACGAAACGGCAGACTTTTGCAGTTTGATGCAAATAGTCCCTGTGATCGAATAAACTTGTTTTTGCCATACCAAACCCTTCAAAACTTATTTCTAAGTTATGTAAAGGTTATTTAAGGTATGTTAAGATTATGTCACTATTCTGGAGTATTTGTCGTGCTAAACTGATTACATTTACGCATCAGCTTGCGTATAACTTTCCAGAAAGCGATTTAGAGTTTAAAATCGAACAAAATCAAAATGTGCAAAATGTCAAACATAAATAAACAAATATTGGGATCAAAACACATTGTTTTATTGATATTTGTATTATTCAGAGTTTATACAATGATTACACAAGCACAGATGTCACAGTCTCCACTACTTTAGGAAATTTCGTCCCGAAATTTATTTAGAGGAAACTTGTGAGAATAGATGCGGATATTTCACTTTCATTTGAGCTTCATGTTCCCAAGTAAATTCTAGGCCACGTTTAGATTCCAAGTGAACTTTAACAATTGGTATGCTCTTGCATTTTAGCTTTTTGATTTCACGGTCCAATATTTCCACAGGCTTCTCGACAAAATGCATCGTGTCATCAACACGAATTTCATCAAGTGGTATGTGGAGGTTTTCATCAGCCAAACACTTTTTAAGATTGGACACGTGGAAGGTTGGATGAACATTTCCAAGTTCAGGAGGTAGCTCAACTCTGTAGGCCACTTTTCTGATTCTTTCAACAATCTTAAATGATCCAACATATCATGGTGCAAGTTTTCCTTTCTTTCCAAATCTAATCACACCTTTCCAAGGGGATACCTTAAGTTGGACGTGATCACCGACTTGAAATTCTAAGGGCTTGCGTCGTCGATCCGCGTAACTCTTTTGACGGCTTCTAGCTGTCTGTAGGTTATCGCGAATCTTCTTGACCTTATCTGTAGTCTCTACAATGAGTTCAAGTCCAGAAAGCTGAGCTTCACCTATCACATTCCAGCAGACCGATGAACGATATTTTTTACCGTATAAAGCCTCGAAAGGAGCCATGTTGATGCTAGAGTGATAACTATTGTTGTATGAGAATTCGATCAACTGTAGATGCGAATCCCAACTACCACCAAAATCAATCACACAAGCTCTAAGCATATCCTCTAGTGTCTGGATTGTTCTTTCAGATTGACCATCCGTCTGAGGATGATAAGCTGTGCTCAAGTTAAGTTGGGTTCCCATGGAATATTGCATGGTTCTCCAAAAGTGAGATAAGAATCGAGCATCTCTGTCAGATAAAATGTTCAAAGGAACACCATGTCGGGATACAATCTCATCCACATAGATTTTAGCAAGTTTGTCAGCAGATAGATCCTCACGGATTTGTAAGAAATATGCTGACTTTGTAAGACGATCGACGATTACCCAAATGGCATCATGACCTCTTTTAGTGCGTGACAGTTTGGTAATGAGTTCCATAGCAATGTTTTCCCATTTCCAAACTGGTATCTCTGGTTACTCCAATAATCCAGAGGGATGTTGATGTTCTTCCTTAACCTTGAGATAAGTAAGGTATTTGGAAACATGTAAGGCAATGTCTTTCTTCATACCCGGCCACCAATACTGGATTCGAAGATCCTTATATATTTTATCTGCAACGGGATGAATAGAATAACGAGACTTGTGAGCTTCATTTATAACAAGGTGTGGAGATTGTCTTGACTTGGGACCCACAAACGGTCCATGATATAATATAACCCATTGTCTTTCAGTTCAAGCTCAGGCTTAAGATGATATGGTAATTCCTTACTCATCAAGTCTTGTGTAACACAAGTATGTTAAGCTTGAGAAATGCGGGTTTGAACATCAGATCGAACATGAACACAGTGAAGCTTGACACGTTCCTTACGACTCAATACGTCAGCTACGACATTCGCCTTTCCAGGATGGTAGCGAATTTTGCAATCGTGGTCGTTTAGAAGTTCAACCCAACGTCGTTGCCTCATATTTAGTTCTTTCTGACTGAAAATGTGCTGGAGCCTTTTGTGGTCAGTGAACACTACACATTTTGTACCATACATGTAGTTTCTCCAGATTTTGAGAGCAAAAACTACTGCACCTAACTCAAGATCATGAGTCGTGTAATTTTTCTCATGTACCTTCAGTTGTCTTGATGTATAGGCTATGAATTTGTTTCTTTGCATGAGAACATAGCCAAGGCCTAAGTTGGATGCATCACAATATACGACAAAATCGCCGTTGCCTTCAGGTAAATATAAGATAGGTGCATTACAGAGTTTCTGTTTCAAGGTCTGAAAAGCTTCTTCCTGTTTGAGTCCCTACTCAAAAGGTAAATTCTTTTAAGTTAAAGCTGTGAGAGGAACCGCAATCTTAGAGAAGTTTTCAATAAAACGATGGTAATAAACCGCAAGACCAAGAAATGAACGAACCTTGGTAGGAGTAGTAGGTGTATCCCAATGTCTCACCCCAACCGATGGCGGAATCATCGGTGCGCGACACTGAGTGAAACAGATTGTTCAAAGAAATTCCATAACGACTAAATTACCAAATAGTTTAAATTTTATGTCCCATAACATAACCCATAAGATAATCTAGTTATTACAGACAGAGATATTCTTCAAACAAATAAAACATGTTCCGACAACTCATATTTTCAAATAAAATAAATTGTCTTTGTTTCTAGACTCTTTCCTAGCCTCGATTTCACAGCGAGCCAAGCATTCTAACATCTTAAGCACCTGCCACATACGTTAAAGTAAAAGTCAATACACACAGTGTAAAGGAGAGCATACAAGTTTAATAGATATAATAGAGTTCGAAATTGTTTACGCATAACCAGCACGTACAACGTGTGAAATGAAGCACGTAAGTTATCGACATGATCCTATCAATACCAATGATTGCGGGTTGACTGCGCAAGGCAGTTCGTAATACATATTCACCACTATGAATCATGTGATTAGTTGTCCTTAACAACCCTTGAGTGAACAGGTGTTGAGTCCAAACTATAGTACTATCGTTGCTAAGGCAGGTAGACAGCAATCCATGTGTAAACATAACAAACAAGCATTCATTGAGTCACGTATTCATGCAGTAGTGGTTAGCGTTAAAAGTATTGCATAGTGTGTTCAATGTGATTTAGAATAAGTAACGTATGTAACACCCAAAAGTGCATAAAGCAAAAAGGGTTCGAGTATACTCACAACGATGATGGATTGAAGGGAGCACTAGAGCGGAATTAGCCTGATCAGAACGATAGCATAAACGATAAGCGGCGTGTAAAACGATGCAAGGGTACCAAGGATCGGATGGCAATCTGATCGGATGGCAATCCGATCAGATGGCAATCCGATCGGATGGCCATTTGATTAGATTGTCACCTCGTCTGGTGAGGATGTGTTTGTGTATGATGGTTTTCCTTTTGAAGTTTTCATTGTAGCATTTTAAAAATAGAGAAGTATCTCTACCTTTCAGGTTGGTCGATCGAACGGTCATTCGATCGGGCAGCAATCCGATTGGCGAGACTTCTCAGTTTAAGAACAAGTTCACTGCGGGACAGTCACTCGATCGGGTGGCAATCCATATGTATTGAACATGTTTGAAAACTGTTAAGTGTTGAAGTTCGAAACATCACATGGTCGGATAGTCGTTCGATCGGGTGGCAACCCGATCGGGTGGCAATCCATTCGACGTGCCAAACTTTGAAAAAGTGAGTTAATAGTTTAAACGTGGGACCCAGGTGCAAGCCGATCGGGTGGCTGTCCGATCGGTTGGCAATCCGATCGGATGGCAATCCTATCGGACGGCAATCCGTCCCAGTCGACCTGATAGTCTTTACACTTGGTTATTTTGATAGTCTGTAGTTTTGATTCGAGACGAGTTGATACGTGCTAAGCAACAGAACCTCGTCAAGACCCAAGTGACCCGATCGAACAGGAATCACCCTAGTCCGGTCAGTCCGTGGTTCGATCCGGGGTTCTTGCTTAACCCGAAATCTGTAGTCTCTTGGATAGAGTTCAGATCTGGAACCAACACACCACTAAGAATGAGTAGGAGATCAGAACAAGCTCCGATTCTATCAGGTTTGAGTGCATTGAGTGTAAAAGAGTTGAAAGAAAGTTGGAGAACCATATTTCAATCCTTTTCACCATGAATATGTTCAGATCTATGCAAGATCTTTGTTTAGTCATGTGGAAATCGTCCAGATCCAAGTTGTTCTTGGTGGATTGAAGCCAAAACATGAAGTTCATAAGAACTACATGATGTCATCATCCTAGAACACCTCAAATCTAGTGATTTCACGGTTAAAAGTTAAAATTCAAAAGATAGAAAGGTGTAGGAGTGCGTGTAGATCAAGAAAGTACAAGATTTAGGTTGAAAACTTACAAGAATCAGAAGAAATCGAGAGGAGTGAAGGCTGGAGCGAGCCGGGTCGGGTGAGAGCTGTCACATCAACTGATGTGACATATGAGGGGTATTTATAGGGTTTCCTAAAATGGAAAGGGAGGAAGAGGCTGGTCGATCGGGTGGCAGTCCGATCGGGTGGCAACGCGATCGGATGGCAACCCGATCGGATGGCAACCCGATCGGATGGTCATTCGGTCGGTTGGCCACTCGATCCACTAGTCCGGCGCGATGAGTTTTGTCGTTCCGATTCCAGTGTTGAGTGTTGCGTTGCGATTCGAGCGAGCGATGCGATAGTACAACCCAACAAATTACGTTTAATCCCAACTACTATATCTAACAGACAATCATTATAATTAACTTGCGTTTAGCGTTTTCAATTCGATTGCGATGCGATTAAATTACAATTTCGATTATCACCTCAACATAAACATAACATGCACAAGAAACACATAAATAGCACACACGTAAAACAATATCCAGAACACATAACTCGAGTTGCGCATGCGATAGCAATAAGCGATAAATAGATTAAACATGCGATTAATATGCGATTAAATCTTGATTATTAACAAGTACTTCACATAATACAACTAACGTGATAACATAAATAGACTATCTACAAGTCAAAGAAGTTAAAACAGGAGTTGAGCAAGGAGTGACAGATCGCAATTAGCAATCTTGTCTTCCTTTGACTTCAATCTTTACTTTGACTTTAACTTCCGAAACACGGGGTGTTACACCCAATACTTAATCGCACTGATTTTGGCGGGATCTACATGTATACCTTGTTCGTTAACGATGTGTCCCAAAAATTGAACTTCCTTAAGCCAAAATTCACACTTTGAGAATTTGGCGAAAAGTTGTTCTTTCTATAGGAATTCCATTGTAAGAAGGAGATGTTGTTCATGATCAGCTCGTGTCTTTGAATAGATCAAAATGTCATCAATGAAAATGATGATGAACTTGTCCAAATAAGGCTTACAAACCCTATTCATCAAGTCCATGAAAACAGCAGGAGCATTAGTTAAACCGAAGGGCATAACAGTAAACTCATAATGACCATATCTTGTGCGAAAAGCTGTTTGGGAATATCTTCTTCGAGTACACGAAGCTGGTGATACCCAGAACGTAGATCAATCTTTGAAAAGCAAGTAGCACCCTGTAACTGATCAAAGAGATCATCAATGCGAGATAGTGGATATCGATTCTTAATGGTGAGCTTGTTGAGCTCACGATAATTGATACACATACAAAAAGATCCATCTTTCTTTTTCACGAATAGAACGGGAGCACCCCAAGGTGAAAAGCTCCGACGGATGAATCCTTTGTCAGAAAGTTCCTGAAGTTGTTTAGATAACTCTTGCATCTTAGATGGTGCAAGACGATATGGAGATTTAGCAATAGGGTTAGCACCAGGTACAAGATCAATACAGAACTCAACTTGGCGTACAGGGGGTAAACCAGGTAATTCTTCAGGAAATACCTCAGGATAATCCCGAACAACAGGGATATCTTGAATAGACTTACCCTTGCCTTTCTCCTCTACGACATGTGCCAAGAATGCCACATAGTTCTTTCGTAGGGATTTTTGAGCTTGGGTACAAGTCATGAGTTTAAGACTACTAACAGATTTCTCCCTACGAACTTCTAGGATCTCACCAGTCAAAAACGGCACACGAACAATTTTTCGCAAAACAAACCACCTTAGTGTGGTACTTGGCTAACCAATCCATTCCTACTATTACATCGAAGCTCCCAAGTTGCATCGGAATGAGGTCAATAGAAAAAAGATGGTTATTAAGGTTCAACTGGTAATTTCGAATGACAGAATCGAGTACAACGGGTTCACCACTAGCTACTTCTACTGTCAAGGGCTTTTCTAGTTTTGTTCTAGTCATGGAAAGCAAAGGCTCAAAATCTAAATATACAAAACTCGTATCGGCACCCAAATAAAAAAGAACAGAAGCAGGTTGGTTGTTAACAAAGAACGTACCGGTCACCACTTCGTTATCTGCATGTGCCTCATTTGCGTTCATGTTAAAGACTCGACCACGAGCCTGTGTCTGATTTGCGTTTGCCAACTTCGGGCAATTGTTCCTGTAGTAGGTCAGATCCCCATAGTTATAACAAGAACCAGGCAGTTAGTGAGGTCGTGCAGTGTGCTGGGCAGGGTTTTGTGTTGCAGTCTGTGTAGGAGCAAAATGACAAGTATTGGCGAGATGACCAGATTTCCCACAGTTAGTGCATATGCGGCACTGTACATGTGGTTGATGGTGGCTGTTACATTTGTTGCACAGAAGTGCATTGCCAGCATACTGTCTTTTGGCTGGTGGTTGTGCAGGCTGATTTGGGGCAGTCTGGTTTGTCAATGATGTAATGGCGAAATTCTTGGAAACCTTACGCATCCTTGATTTCTTAGAAGACTCAGCCTTTTTACCCTTTTATTTCTCGGTCTTGTCAGTCTGTTTCTTGAAACCCATTCTGTGGAGTTTACCCTTCTTGACTTGAGAGTCAGTTAGGGTTGCAGCTAGCTCAATGGACTGTCTGACTGTAGTCGGGTTACTGCCAGTGACGATATCCTGAACAGAATCTGGCAAACCGTCTATGTATTTCTCAACGCCGTGTCTAAAGGCGTGACCATTGTCGGATAGAGCAAGCTTAACTTCTCGTATCTGTCAGTGTAAGCACGGTGTTCACCACAGTCTTGCTTAAGGTCATGGAACTCATCTTCAAATGCCCTCTGCTCGTGACGAGGGCAGAACTCTTTCATCATTAGATCCCTGAGTTCCTCCCATGTTTGACCAAAAGTAACATCAGCACCTCGATCTCTCATTTCCGCATTCCACCATGTGATAGCCCTCTTTTGGAATACACTAGAAGTAAACTCGACTTTACGATTGTTTGGACAATGAACATGGCGAAAAGTGCTCTCAAGACTCTTAAACCAATAGAGGAGCCCAATTGCTCCTTCAGAACCACTAAACTTGAGTGGTTTAGCCGAGTTAAACTATTTAAAGTTGCACGGAGCAGGTGCATTAATGTTACTGTTCTTGGCTTGGTTGATTTGAGTAATGAGATTTGGTAGTACAACAGCCATCTGCTGTGCTATAATAGTTGCCAGTTCGGCATTGGGTTGTTGTATGTTGCATCGAGGAGGCATTCTAAAAGAGGAAAACATGAGAGAAAACAAGTAAGATGATATGATGAAAAATGAGATGTCATAAATATCGACAAAATGTAAGGATGGTGGTCATTTATTCGTTAACTCAAAACAAACAAATGACACACAGTGACTAATCAAAGTAAATGGGTCATAATAATGTATCGCGAAGAGATGCTTTAGCCTATAAGTGGACACTCACCCCAAGAGTTCCCAGGTAAGAGTTACTTGTCCGATACTGCGGATTTGTACGAACACTCTAGCCTTAGACAGAAAACTAAGGGTACAGGCGCCCACCCTTCTAGATTGCACGTGTTCACATTATTTAGACCCAAACTTTGACGAGATTTTGAAAATT
Source organism: Helianthus tuberosus (assembly GCA_030545235.1). Classification (NCBI taxonomy): domain Eukaryota; kingdom Viridiplantae; phylum Streptophyta; class Magnoliopsida; order Asterales; family Asteraceae; genus Helianthus; species Helianthus tuberosus. Next base: position 119,379,126 of record CM060410.1, on the reverse strand, counting down.
TGGATGGCACAAGGCCAAAAAGATTCATCCAAGAATGGATGTTTGATTTTCAAAATTGTTATGGAAATTTGTGTTCTTGTTTTGGAAATCACCAAAGGATAGGTGATGTTTATTGTTTTAAGATCTAAACACAAGATAACTTGTATTAGGGTCCTAGAAAGGTTATAGTCTAGTTCAAAGCATTACTAATAACTTAATTCCCTATAACCATGAGCTCTGATACCAACTCTTCTGTCACACCCCGACCTCGTAAAACAACAAACCACTGCGGAAACGTCGGGGAGTGTCGTAACAGAATTATTGTTTCACAACACATGGTACTTAAAGTTTAGTTTTATTAAAATTAAAGTGTTTACATTATCTTTGAAATAATGGAAACATAACACAAATTAAACTGTCTTTCATAGTTTTAAGTCACTAAGGCCCGCGTCTGCCTAAGTGTAGCACAATCATCATCAAACTTTAGCTCCTGAAACACATGTGAAAATAGGTACGTTAGTATAAAAATGCCTGTGAGATACATAGGTTTTATTCAAGAAAAAATCATGACTTGTAAGTTAAAAGAAGTGTTTAACAAAAAAGTAGTCATGAATCTTTAAAAAGTGTTTTCTTTTATAAAATCATATGAAAGTTGGAATAAAAATCAGATGATAATAAAAGAATAATGCATGGTTAACTAAATAACCCAGCAAAAATGAATTTGTATAAAATATGTCATTTGTAAAACAATGTTTTTGTGAAAATATTCATATGTTTAAAATGTGTCATGTCTATGTCTTTGTCGAAGTGGTTAAGTTAACGCTGCGATATGTAATATCATAAAAGCACTTATATATAGGAAGTACCAGCGGTGTATCCACCATGCTTTTATCATATTCCACACGCCTCGTTATTTAAATCACTTATCAATAACCACCAAAAATGCCTTGTTTAAACCAATGCCAAAATGTTATCTGTAAACAATGTTCAATGTCAAGTGTAAACCATGTCTTGTATAATCAAATGTCTTGTATGGCAAGTAAAAAGTATTTACTCAAACCATATATATAATATCAATGCGTAACCAAATGTTATGTATAGTGAATAAAGAGTATTTACTCAAACCATATGTAATATGTACAAAACAATACCTTTGAATAAACCTAAGTTTAAATCAAAAGTCATGTTTTGCAAAACCAATGCTTTATTGTTACAAACATTTATGTGGATACGTTCATCGCATACATTCAAGCCTTGAGACTGTCGAATAAACCCTTAACAAGTTAAAGGTTCATCAAAATGTTTTCGGATTCTGTCATTCCCTACTTCTAAACAAATCTTGGAAGCCGGGAACGGGATTTGTCAAGTCCTATGGTACCATTGCATACTACCGAGTGGTGTGATCAGTGTTAATGAATGTATTATTGTCCCGTTAAACATACCAAATGTCATAACCAATGTAAGCATGTTATGTGAAAACCATGTAGTAAGTATGCTAAGTAAACATACGTGTAGAAATGTTCATGAAATCAATGTGCTAGCATGCTTAGTAAACATACATAGCAGAATTGTTATGTAAATCAATGTGTCCATATGCTGAGTAAACATATGCAACAAGAGTGTCTATGAAATCAATGTGCTAGCATGCCCAGTTGTTGGTGCATGTTTGTGACAACAGCTTAGATTTGGTCTTTGGATATCTTGTAATTAGTTAAACGATAAACAGTTAGCGGGTTTAGCTTTGTAATAGTTAGTTGTAATGTTTGGGCTAACTAAACCCATACTTATGGGGATGTGGGAAACGAATTGGGCTTGTCCAATTCGCAGTCCATGATGTTATCCTAGCCCAAGTAGCAAACCTTGTGTTATATAAACAAGGTTAGGCTTTAGGGTTGAGGTTAATCAGTTGATCAGCCAAAACAGAGTTTGTGAGAGATAGAATTTCGTGAGAGACTTGTCTTGGACGAAATTCAGAGAGTTGGTTAGGGTTTGATTGATTGATTGTAATTCTTGTAATCGATAATCAATAGAAACCCAAGTTAGAAAGTGATTTGCTGTTTGTTGTTCCTACTTGTTTCTGTGATATTCTGATCAAGAGGATTCCGCACTCTTGATTGGAAAGACAATTCTGTGAAAGATCCATACGAATAGGGGACCTACAATTGGTATCAGAGCATTAGGCTCTTGAAGGCTCGGTTCAGAATTGTGTCTGCAGAAACAGGGAGTTTTTCGAATTTTTGAAAACTAGGGTTTTGAAATTTTCGAAATTTTTCTGTTTGTTTGATAAAAATTTTCGAAATTCTTGGCTGTTTTGATAAAAATTTTCGAAATTCTTGGATGTTTTGATATTCTGGTTTGTTTGATTGGTGTTTTACAGGATTTCTGGACAGATTCTGCTGATTCTGGAGAAGTTTTCGGCTGATAGACTTGAAGATTCGAAGACTGTTCTTCGTGTTCTTCGTGTTTTTAGATCAGTTCTTGATAATTTTTGAAATTATTGTGCTGATTTGGTGTTTTGGTTTTGCAGATTTGTGTTGGAGAAGAGATAGAATCATAAGAATTTTCGAAAAGATTAAGTTTCCAGAAATACAGACCAGCGAATTTACAAGACCTGCGAAATTAACTGATCCAGCATATTCACCAGCGAATTTGTGACTTAACTACTCGGTGACCGGCGAAGTTAAATCCAAAGGCGACTTTGGTAACCGTGAAATTTTCCACAGCGAAAATATTACGGTATTCGGCAACTTTACAGGTCGTCGTAATCACGAAATTGAGACAGCGAACTTAAGCAGCGAACTTGACTTTTCAGCGAATTTAAGCAGATCAGCGAATACGGTGTGGAAAATCCCGAATACGGTTTTTGACATTATATATCATTGGATTTGTCTTTTTGAGACGATTCTAAAGGTGTAATTTGGTAACCACTGTTTTCGGAGATATTTTGGACGGTTTTAACAGTCTGTTACGTTAAAATGTCAAACATGATGAGTTTGAAAGCACCTAAGATGATGAAGGTGGAGATTTATCTTACATGGAAGGACAACTTCAAATCTTTCATTGAATCTCAAGATGCACGTATGTGGATATGTATTGAAGATGGGTACATAAACCCTACACATGATTATGAGGGCAGACAACGTAGAACAGACTATGTGAACATGAAAGAGGATGATAAAAGGAAGTATGATGCTGAAAAGAGAGCATTGGCTGCAATTAAAATGTCCTTACCTGATAGCATCAAGCATACCTTCAAAAAGTACAATAATTCAAAGGATATGTGGGATGCATTACAAAAGCGATATCAGGGAAATGAGAGTGCCACTCAGGCATTCATGGCAGAGATAGTTCAAGTTGATGAGGCTGAAACTAGTGTGAGTGATGCTGAATCTGAAGTGAAGAATGCTGAAGCAAAAGTGGATGCTGAAGTTGAGAAGGAGAGTGAAGCTGAACAGGTTGTTGCTGATGAAAACTCAGAAGTTCATGAGAAAGAGGTACAATCTATTTCTGTGTGTTTGAGATGTCGTGAACTACAGGGTGAGGTTGCCAGGTTGACAACACAAAACCAAAGTCTGGTAAGTGAGATGTCTAACATAAAAGAAGCAAACTTTTTTGCTAAAAGAAATGAATCGTCATACTTAAAGAAGATAAAAGGTTGTGAAGCTGAAATTGAAGCTTTAACATGCAAGTTAAATGAAAAACTTCAAGTAATAGATTTAGCTCATGACATGATGGCTGAGAAAACAAAAGAGATTTCTGAAAAATGCAAAGAGTTGTCAGATGCACAACTCAAAATTGTTGAACTTGAAAAGAAATTAGGTCAATTCAGAGATTCATCTTTTGTAATGAAACACATGATGGGTGGGTTAAAGAAGAGTAATGACAAGACAAGTGTGGGCTTCCAAGGCTTTAATGAAGTTCCACCTCCTCTTAGTCATGACTATTCATTCCTGCCTAGTGAAAATGAGCTAGCAGACTTTATGGCATCTACACCTAGTAGTTTCGCATCCACATCAAGTCAAGGTGATGGATCTGAGAGAGATGATGATAAGAAGAACAATAACAGGGAACCTTTTAAAAAGAAAAATTCACCGCCTAAGAATAAAAATCAAGCTTTTGTTAAAAAGATTAATTTTGTTCAAGGTAGTGATATGAAATACGAAACTGCTGTTATTGAAAATGAATCGAATGTAGAGTTTGCTAAAAATAAGAGCATAGAAAAATCTGAAATAAAGCAAACTGAACAAGGTTCATCCAAGGGATCATCACCATCTGATAAGGGATCTACCTCAGAGACTCCAGCTAAGAAGTCTTCGAGAAAGAGATCGTGCTTCAAATGTCACGTCAAAGGACATGTAGCTAGCTGCTGTCCTAACAAAAAGAGTGGAGCACAACTTAGTGAAAAACAGAGAGGGAAATTACCAGTGAAGGAAGGTGATAGTGAGGAGAAAGGCTCAAATTCTCCAAAGAAATCTGCTCCTAAGCAACCAGAAAATGTTGCTGTTGGTGTAGATAAGGCTGGAACAGGAACTCCACAAGTTCCACGTTTTCAAAGAAATCAACCTAGATTTCAGCCTAGATCTCCACCAGGCAGATATGAGAGACCTAGAAGCAGTTCAACTAGAATGAACAATTTTAATGGATATTCAAATAATTTCAGAAGTCAAAGTCAATATCAAAATCGATACCAGAATAATGGTGGTCGAACTTTTTATAACAATGGCTTTAGAAATTACAACAATAATGCTTCTTGGAATCAAAATTCAAGATACCCAAATCAAAATTTCCAAAGGTCAAATAGTCCAAATACATATAGGAACCCTCAGGACCAGAGACCTTATGGAAATCAAAATAAAATTCCATCAACAGGTCTGAGAACCAAGACTCCAGTTAGGAGTAATGGATATTGGATGGATGTTCCAGTAGTTGGTGAATTTGGACGACCCAAGACCATTAAGGCTTGGGTTCCCCAATCTAACTAATTTCTTAGTTGGTGTGTGCAGGAGCTGCTAAGGAGGATTATCAACTTATGTTGATAATGGCTGCTCTAGGCATATGAAGGGGGATGTGAGATTGTTGATATATATTTATATTGATTGATTTAAATTGAGGTTCAAAGTGCTAAGTTGACACCGAAGATAACCTGACAGATCTTTATACTAAAGCTTTTGACAGGGCTCGCTTTGAACACTTAGTCGAACTCAACGGGATGAGGAATCCTGAATAACTGGTTTTTCATAAGAATTTTTGTAAATAGTTTACTGCTTTTCTTTAAAAAAAAATCAAAAATACAAAAACATTAAAAATCAAAAATAAAAAAATTGAAAAATCAAAAACATAAAAAAAATAGAAAATTAAAAATGAGTTATCACTGTGTGAAAAAGAAGAAATGATAGTACATCAGCAAGTTAGACTGTCACACTGAAACTGAAATTAAAATGCTTAAGTGTGATAGCAGCTTCATCATATGATGTACCAGTAGGCAAAAAGCATGAAATAATCAACTTACCAATGTGATATAAACCTAAATGAACTGTGTATGAGTGGGGAACACATTAGTGGTGTATGGTTAATGACCTTAAATCTTGCGTTGATAGATTGCCAAAATCTGAAGTTTTGGGTCTTTATACTGTTATTTCATCTGGGGATATCTTGACTGTCTTTCTGTTCAGAACTAAAATTGTACATGACCCCAGAAAAGAAAGTCACTTGGAATTAGCTCATTTCTATTTGAATGTTTGTATGTTGTCCCGATACACACAATTTTGATCTGATTCTGAAATCTTCTCTAAAAAAAATCGTGTACCTCCTCTGCTGCATCCAGATATATGCTGACCTGGAGGTGCTAGGCAACGACAGCTTCTGCTGCATCCAGATACATGCTGACCTAGCTGTACGTTGTCGCGCTATAGATCTAATACACCCGAAAGAGGCCCTCTAGTGCCCAAATGAAACCCAATAAACCTATATCAAACTGAGAAAACTCATTTGATCTGTATATTATACAATCTCTCCTAAAGATCTATTCTGTTCTCTTCTCAACCTCTTCCCAGTTAAGATTTCAGAAATCTGGATTGGACTTGTGAAATATGTGGTAGGGAAGATACTTGCATGATAGAGTGTGTTGTTTATATTTCCAGGATTTGATTACTATTTATTTGGGTGTTCATTGTTAAGCAATTAAAACATGATAAAACAAATTATATGCAGACCTAGTCACTATCAGGATATCTTAAAGGATGACATCAGTATACTCACCTACTACGATGAATCTTTGTGCATACCTTGATCGTGGGGGTATATCCTGAAGTGGGACACACTAGTATATTAGTATTAAAATTATCTTAATGTATCATATGGTAATGGTACTTGAAATGTTCATGCATTTTGTTTAAGAGGACAAACATACTGGTAATCGTCTTGGCCTGTTTTTTTTCACGAAAAATTAAATAAAGAATTATCTAATAGTGTGAAACGGTTTGATTGTGCTGATATGATCTTCTTACCAGTGATTCTCACAAAAATAGAGTGTTTATTGCTTTTGTTATTTACTTGCTTTCAGAAAATATAAAAATACAAAAATAGTGTCTTTTTCTATTTAAAAAATCTTAATGTACGGAAAACTGTTATTCTTGGAGGAATTGTTACTGATAGGGGGAGACGGTGTTAGAAAGTGAGTTCAAAATTTTAAATCATGCGGGTTATAGGGTGTGATTAAAAAATTTTGCGTGTTGGTGATAAATTGGAAAAGGCTTAATCTGTTATACAGTTTAACAAATCTCTTGAAAAATAATAATTTGTTTAACTTTGTTGAAAAATTCTTATGGTTTCTCGAGATGTTTGTTTTATAGTAAACAGATTGAAGCAGTATGTTGCTGAGAAGTTGCTGTGTTGCTGAGAAGTTAAAGTGATAAGTTGCTGTGAAGATGAGAGTTTGATTGGATGCAAGGTAGAACCTCCATTCTATATTGCAGACAAAGTTGAAGAGTTTGAAGATTGCTATTCAAATGCTGAACTGGAGTTTTACTCAAACGCTAAAGTTTTGAAGATTTGGTGATTGGATGCATCAGCTTAGGGGGAGTCTGTTGCTGACAGAAGCTGTTGAAGCTGAAGCTATCCAAAGACCAAAGACAGTGCAAGACTACTTGAAGATTGCAAGATGACTGAAGACAAAGTTATTTTATGAAGCTATTGTCAAGGGGGAGTTTGTTGGTGCATGTTTGTGACAACAGCTTAGATTTGGTCTTTGGATATCTTGTAATTAGTTAAACGATAAACAGTTAGCGGGTTTAGCTTTGTAATAGTTAGTTGTAATGTTTGGGCTAACTAAACCCATACTTATGGGGATGTGGGAAACGAATTGGGCTTGTCCAATTCGCAGTCCATGATGTTATCCTAGCCCAAGTAGCAAACCTTGTGTTATATAAACAAGGTTAGGCTTTAGGGTTGAGGTTAATCAGTTGATCAGCCAAAACAGAGTTTGTGAGAGATAGAATTTCGTGAGAGACTTGTCTTGGACGAAATTCAGAGAGTTGGTTAGGGTTTGATTGATTGTAATTCTTGTAATCGATAATCAATAGAAACCCAAGTTAGAAAGTGATTTGCTGTTTGTTGTTCCTACTTGTTTCTGTGATATTCTGATCAAGAGGATTCCGCACTCTTGATTGGAAAGACAATTCTGTGAAAGATCCATACGAATAGGGGACCTACATCAGTCAACATACATAGCAATACATAATGCAAATCATGCACTATACGTGTACTAGTTGAACATAGCAAGCATATGTCATGAAAAGTAATGAAAAGCATGAAAGTAACAAGTAGGCACATGTGTATCACCCCAAAATATTTGAAAGCGGTAAAAGAGGGGACTATGTACTCACTTGGGATTGCTTAATAGTCTTGGATTTAAGACCAAATAAAGCTTGAAGGATCACGGAATCAAACGGCACCCAGTAAAGGTAACTATGTTAATAATCGGATCCTAAACCGGATGATAGGATAGAATGAGGTTCTATAAATCCAATGAGTATTGGAACTCATATGGAATGATTTAATATACCTAATATTCTGATTAGAAAATTATCCTAGGTGCTTTTGACCCGTTTGGACCCGTTAAGGTAGTTTAAGCTAATTTAACGTGTCGTTTGCGTAAATATAAGGTCGGATGGTTATTTATGTCATATGTTAAGTCTTACATACCCAATTATGTTTAAAAATGTTATTAATCAGTTTAGATGTCAAAAACTTGATTACATATGTTAAAAATGAATTTATGCTCAAAAGGGCATTTTGGTTATTTTTAACAGGCATATAAATGACTTATCGAATAACTAACCAAACTGAGTGACCATAAGGTATAACCTCAGAAGGTTATTCCCTATACAACTACGGTCATAAATATGCTTGGTCGGAACCAAACGGGTCGGGTTCGAAAGTGTAAGCGGTTGTCGAGACCGCTTGACTTACGACACTAAACTAGTAGTGACGAGTTAAACATGTTAAAACATGTTTAACTAAGTTAGAGAACTGATTTGCTATCAAAACAAAGTGTTTTCATACCCGAAAATAGTTCCGTTGCAAAATGCACATAAATACGCATTTTGACCGAAACTTTGACTCGTCACTAGGACTAGTCAACGTGGTAATCAGTAGGTATAATCGCTAGGGATTATAACCATCGTGATTACGATCACGTTGCAAAGTTCAATTGAACTTTGTCTTGACCAATTAATGCTCAACGCTGAAAGTCAAACACTGTTTGACTTTCTACTTGAAATAAATGAACAAGCATGAAGGAACACTTACAAGAGTCCAATGCTTGGAAGAATGAACTAGAATGCTCAAGTATGAAGCCTCCAACAAAGAGTGGTAGCCTAAACTCAGAGCAAAGGTGAAAGAGAATGAAGATGAGCAAGTTGGGAGTGAAATGGAACTTGCTATTTATAGTGTTCTTGGATTTATGAGATCATGACAAGTGTTTAAGTGTTGCCCAAGGAATGATCATAGCCCTACAAGTGTTAGGACCAAAATTAAAGCCTTGGAGGATACACAAAACACCCACAAGATCTCTAAAACTAGCTTGGAAAACAGCAGGAAACAGCTGTGTTGTTGTTAACAAGCTTCTGCCCAGCACCATCTATTGCGCCCCTTTACAGAGACAGCTAAAGCTGTCTCGCCCCGCGAGGGCCTGCTGTCCATAACTTTCATTTTTGGCAGAACAGGTCCCTGCAGCTCCAAACTTGATTTTCAAAGCGTCTAACCATCGTTAACCCAATTTCATGGCTCTACAAGGATGTTAAAGCATAGGGGACTTGAAATATGCTTGGAAATATCACGGATGTCGGTTCGTTTGGTAGTACGGTCGCGTTATTCGGTTAATTACGATGAAACTTGAACGGACGCGAAAACGATCCAAATTAAATGACGAATGGTATTTTTGCATTCCTATCACTAAAATAAAATATTTTAGTGATTACAAAGATTTTTGGGTGTCCGGATGTGGTCAGAACGTAAGATCTGCGCGTATATGCAAACTTACGCAGGTTTTGACGTTTTTAGTCCCTGTTGATCAAATAAGCATATTTTCTCACACCGAACCCCTAAAAGCTTATTTCTAAGCTATGTTAAGGGTATTTAGGGTATGTTTAGCTTATGATCTTGCTCCGGAGTGTATGTTGCCATATGAAATGGCAGGCTTTTTCAGTTTGATGCAAATAGTCCCTGTGATCGAATAAACTTGTTTTTGCCATACCAAACCCTTCAAAACTTATTTCTAAGTTATGTCAAGGTTATTTAAGGTATGTTAAGCTTATGTCACTGTTGCGGAGTGTTTTTCATGCTAAACTGATTACGTTTACGCATTAGCTTACGTTTAACTTTCAAGAAAGCTATTTAGAGTTTAAAATCGAACAAAATTAAAATGTGCAAAATGTCAAACATAAATAAACAAATATTGGTATCAAAACACATTGTTTTATTGATATTTGAATTATTCGGTGTTTATACAATGATTAAACAAGCACAGATGTCACAGTCTCCCCTACTTTAGGAAATTTCGTCCCGAAATTTATTTAGAGGAAACTTGTGAGAATAGATACGGATATTTCGCTTTCATTTGATCTTCACGTTCCCAAGTAAATTCTGGGCCACATTTAGATTCCCAACAAACTTTAACAATTGGTATGCGCTTGCGTTTTAGCTTTTTGACTTCACGGTCCAATATTTCCACAGGCTTCTCGACAAAATGTATCGTGTCATCAAAACGAATTTCATCAAGTGGTATGTGGAGGTTTTCATCAGCCAAACACTTTTTAAGATTGGACACATGGAAGGTTGGATGAATATTTCCAAGTTCAGGAGGTAGCTCAAGTCTGTAGGCCACTTTTCTGATTCTTTCAACGATCTTAAATGGTCCAACATATCATGGTGCAAGTTTTCCTTTCTTTCCAAATCTAATCACACCTTTCCAAGGGGATACCTTAAGTAGGACGTGATCACCGAATTGAAATTCTAAGGGATTGCATCATCGATATGTGTAAATCTTTTGACGGTTTCTAGCTGTCTGTAGGTTATCGCGAATCTTCTTGACCTTATCTGTAGTCTCTAGAATGAGTTCAGGTCCAGTACCTATCTCATTCTAGCAGATCAGTGAACGACATTTTTGACCGTATAAAGCCTCGAAAGGAGTCGTGTTGATGCTAGAGTGATAACTATTGTTGTAGGAGAATTCGATCAACGGTAGATGCGAATCCCAACTACCACCAAAATCGATCACACAAGCTCTAAGCATATCCTCCAGTGTCTGGATTGTTCTTTCAGATTGACCATCCGTCTGAGGATGATAAGCTGTGCTCAAGTTAAGTTGGGTTCCCATGGATGATTGCATGGTTCTCTAAAAGTGCGACGAGAATCGAGCATCTCTATCAGATATAATGTTCAAAGGAACTCCATGTCGGGATACAATCCCATCCACATAGATTTTAGCAAGTTTGTCAGCAGATAGATCCTCACGGATCGGTAATAAATGTGCTGACTTTGTAAGACGATCGATGATTACCCAAATGACATCATGACCTCTTTTAGTGCGTGGCAGTTTGGTAATGAGATCTATAGCAACGTTTTCCCATTTCCAAACTGGTATCTCTGGTTGCTCCAATAATCTAGAGGGATGTTGTTCTGTCTTAACCTTGAGACAAGTAAGGCATTTGGAAACATATAATGCAATGTCGTTCTTCATACCCTGCCACCAATACGGGGTTCGAAGATCCTTATACATGTTATCTGCACCAGGATGAATAGAATAACGAGACTTGTGAGCTTCATTCATTAACAAGGTGCGGTGATTGTCTTGACTTGGGACCCACAAACGGTCCATGAAATAATATAACCCATTGTCATTCAGTTCAAGCTCAGGCTTAAGATGATATGGTAATTCCTTACCCATCAAGTCTTGTGTAACACAAGTATGTTGAGCTTGAGAAATGCGGGTTTGAACATCAGATCGAACATGAACACAGTGAATCTTGACACGTTCCTTGCGACTCAATGCGTCAGCCACGACATTCTCCTTACGATGATGGTAGCGTATTTCGCAATCGTAGTCGTTTAGAAGTTCAACCCAACGTCGTTGCCTCATATTTAGTTCTTTCTGATTGAAAATGTGCTGGATACTTTTGAGGTTAGTGAACACTACACATTTTGTACCATACAGGTAGTGTCTCCAGATTTTGAGAGCAAAAACTACTGTACCTAACTCAAGATCATGAGTCGTGTAGTTTTTCTCGTGTACCTTCAGCTGTCTTGATGCATAGGCTATGACTTTGTTTCTTTGCATCAGAACACGGCCAAGGCCTAAGTTGGATGCATCACAATATACGACAAAATCGTTGTTCCCTTCAGGTAAAGATAAGATAGGTGCATTACAGAGTTTCTGTTTCAAGCTCTGAAAAGCTTCTTCCTGTTTGGGTCCCCACTTAAAAGGTTTATTCTTTTGAGTTAAAGATGTGGGAGGATCCGCAATCTTGAAGAAGTTTTCAATTAAACTGTGACACCTGGGTCACTGCGACCATCAAACAAATACCAAACCAATGAAATATTGTATTTCATACTTGGGATTTGTACAAATATGTGTATCATTTGCACATATCAATTCTTGTTCAATTTCAAACTCTATATCGCTTTCTGGAGATTTAAACGCAAACTAGTGCGTAAACGTAATCAGTTTAATGCGACAAATACTCCGGAACATCAACATATACTTAACATACCTTAAATAACCTTTACATAACTTGGAAATAAGTTTTGAAGGATTTGGTATGTCAAAAAACAAGTTAATTCGCTTACAGGGACTAAACTTGAAAAACTCCGAAAGTATGCCAATTTGAACTGTAACGAACATTCCGGAACATGACCATAAGTTAAACATACCATAAATATCCTTTGCATAGCTTAGAAATAGGCTTTGAGGGGTTCGGTGTGCTAAAATAAACTTTTGGGTCATTCAGGGACTAAAAGCGTCAAAAAGTGCACAAGTTTGCATTTTCGCGCATAACTTACGTTCTGAATACATCCGGACATCCAAAAATTTATGTAAGCACTAAAATATTTTATTTTAGTGTTTGGCTTGAGAAAAATCCATTCGTCGCGTCATTTGGATCGTTTTTCGCGCATATGCGCATTCCGTCGCAATTAAGCGATCATCGCGATCGTACGACCAAACGAACCAACATCCGGCATATTTATTGAGCATGTTTCATGTCCAAAATGTTTAGGCATCATTTTAGGGCCTTAACGATGGCTTAACGGGCCTTAAACATGTCGGAAATGGCCTTAAACCACAACAGGGACCTAAACTGTCATTTTTGAAACTTGTTTTCTGATCAGACAAGCCAGGCGGGGCGCGTAAGGTTTGGCCATACCTTACGTGGCCCGCGTCAGCCTCTCAGACCAGATTCAATGTTTAAACAGGCTGTTAACAGCTGCATTACCCACAAAACCCACATGCATATGGTATTTCTCAATACTAGGGGCTCAAATGGTTTTGTAAAACCATGTTCTTGAGGTGTATGGCCAAGATCAAAGCACGGTTTCCAAGGAACGATCTTAACGGCTCTACGAATCCTATAAGTACCCCTTGCCTTCATTTGCCAAAACCCACAAGAATCTTGATTTGAGAAGCTCTAAGTTGAAACCTTTGTTTCATACCTGAGCTACATGGATCGAGATTAGCATTTGGGGACTTCATTGACTATACCTACTGATTACCACGTCAAACTTTGTTTGACTTTCTGCATTGACCAGTTTATGGTCAATGCGAAGTTCGTTTGAACTTCATAACGTGATCGTAATCACGATGGTTATAGTCCCTAGTGGTTATACCTACTGATTACCACGTTATCTAGACTCAGTGACAAGTCGTAGTTTGGGTCAAAATACGCCTTTATGCGTATTTTGTAACCAAACTACTCTAGGATATCAAAACCGTTTGTTTTGATATCAAAACCTATTTTCTAAACATGTTCTAGCATGTTTAGCTCGTCGCTTTTTAGTGTAGTGCTTATATAGGGTCGTAAGGGTAAGCGATCTAATAAATGGCTTATACCTTTGAACCCGACCCATTTTGGTCGATCATTAGGATCCGACCAAATACTTTAGGACCATAGCATATAGGGAATAACCTTCCGATTTTATACCCTATGGTCACATCGTTTGAGTAGTTGTATGATAGGTAGTTTATATGCCTTAGGTAAATTACCAGAATACCCTTTTCATGTATAATTGGTAATTTAGCATATGTAACCTAAAATTTTGTCACATAACTGATTATGTAACATGTTTAGGCATATAACACTTGTCATAGGGCTAGTTAGACGTCTCGAGTGCGCTTTTGCGCGCACGACGCGTTAAAGTAGCATAAGCTATCTAAACGGGTCGTAATGGGTCGTAAGCACTTAGGTTAGGTTTCATTTAGTATGTAGGCTTTGTTAAACCATACTACATGAGTTCCCATACTCATTTGGTTTACGAGCCCTCATTCTATCCGATCTTCTGATTTAGGTCCGGTTTATTAACATAGTTACCTATATTAGGTGCCGTTTGATATCCGTGATCAACATATCTCAAGTGAGTACATAGACCCCTCTTTTACTGTTTTCCAAACTGTTTTGGGGTGAAACACATGTGCCTACTTGTTACTTTCATGCTTTCCTGTTTTCACATCATATACTTGCTATGTTCATTAGTACATTTATAGTACATGATTTCATTACATTTTATGCTATGTATGACCATTGTGTGCATACTTAGTACAGTTGTTTCACATCACATGCTATGTATGTCTATTGTTGCATACTTAGTACAGTTGTTTCACGTCACATGCTATGTATGTCTATTGTTGCATACTTAGTACAGTTGTTTCACGTCACATGCTATGTATGTCTATTGTTGCATACTTAGTACAGTTCACATGCTATGTATGTCCATTTATTGCATTGTTCATCCTACTTAGTACATTCGTTTCACATCACATGCTATGTATGTTTATCATACTTAGTACATTTATTATTTATTCACATGCTTACATTTTGATATGATATTTGGTTTGTTTTGATGGATCAATATACATTCATTAACACCGATCACGCCGTTCGTTAGTAGGTAGTGGTACTATAGGAATTGACAACTCTCGTTCCTGAAATCCTAGGTTTGTTTGGATTGGAAGGAATGACCGAATTCGATATACATTTACAACAAGATAGACCTTTAATTTGTTTAAGGGTTTATCGCCACAGTCTCAAGGCTTGGATGTATGCATCCTCACAATACCGCATAGATATTTATATCAGTATAGCATGCTTTTGTTCCACAAAACATAGCTTTGATTTAAACCATGTTTTACTTCAATACTTTATTTTTGTGCATATGGTTTAGTTGATATATTTCACTAGCCATACATATCATTTTGGGTTACACATTTCATGATTTACATTTGACACATAAACATTATTGACATTGGTTATACATTACATGAATTACATCTTGACATAAACATTTTGACATATTATTCAATACATTTGGCAATTGGTTTAAACATAAACATCTTACGTTGTTGGTTTGGTTTGAGTAAGTGATTTAAGTAACGAGGCGTGTGTAATATGATACAAGCATGGTGGATACGCCACTGGTACTTCCTATATATAAGTGATTGTATGGTATTACATATCGTAGCGTTATTTGAATCATTTCAATTTGGACATATAACAATTTATACAAATAACATACTTTTCACAAGCCATTAATTTACAAACAACTTATTTTATACAAACTCATTTTACTTGGTTATTTACTTAACCATGTATCATTCTTTTATACATATATATCATATGGTTTATTTATCACTTTTCAAATGATTTACAAGACAAAGCAAATTACAAGGTTCGTGACTAAACATTTTCTCAAACATAAGTCATGAATTCTGTTTTCACAAAACCTATGTATCTCACAGGCATTTTTATGCTGACGTACCTATTTTCACATGTGTTTTCAGGGGATGATGCATAGGACTTATCAAGATACACATAGGCGGACTTGGGCCTTAGTGACAATAAAAGACGCAAGACTAGTTATTTATATTATGTTTCTTTGATTGTCAAAACATTTTAACTCTTTTAATCAATAAAAAAATATTTCAATTTCCATGTGTTATGAAACAATGATTCTGTTACAACACTCCCCGACATTTCCGCCACGTTTTGTTGTTTTACGTGGTCGGGGTGTGACAGAAAAGTTGGTATCAGAGCCCATGGTTATAGGGAATTAGGTTATTAGTAATACTTTGACCTAGTCTATAACCTTCCTAGGACCCTAACGCGAGTTCACTTGCGTTTAGTCATAAAACAATACTGTCACCTATCCTTAGGCGACGACCACAACAAGAACATAAATTTTAAAACCGCTTTGAAAACTAATCATCTGTTCTAGGATGATTGATTACTAGGTTTTGAACCCTCTATTGTAAGGTTTTGAACCCTCTGTTATAAGGTTTTGAACCCTCTAAGTTTTCAAATCTCGTCAAAGTTTGGGTCGTATAATGTGAACACGTGCAAACTGGAAGAGTGAATGCCTGTACCCTGAGTTTTCTGTCAAAGGCTAGAGTGTTCGTACAAATCCGCAGTATCGGACCAGTCACTCTTACCTGGGAACTCTTGGGGTGAGTGTTCACTTATAGGCGAGCATGTCTTCAGTGATACATTAATATGATCCGCTTACTTTGATTTGTCACTGTCTCATTTGTTTACCTTAAGTAACAAACAAATGATCGCAATTTTCATGCGTTACCATTCTGTTTTGATTATCCAATAACCTTTCACTTGTTTCTTCCTATGTCTTTCATTTTCTTGTAGAATGTCTCTTCCTCTCAGCACCGGTCAAATGTCCGAGCGAACAGCCAAATTTGCCCAGCAAATAGGCGAAGTGATTCAGAAATCTGTGGATTTAGGCATTACCATGTATCAACTCCAGAATGAAACCACTCAAGAGTCATCAAAGGAAGCAAAAGTCAAGCCTGCACCAAAATCAAGGAAGCGTAAGGCTTCAAGGAAATCCGCTGCAGTTGCACCTAATCAAGCGGGACCTAGCAAGGTAGCGACACCACCTGCTAAGAAGCAATACAAGGGAACGACGCCATTATGCGACAAATGTAATGGGCATCACCAAGCTCACTTACAGTGTCGTCTGTGTGCATCATGTGGGCGAATTGGTCACCTAGCAAGTGCTTGTCGATGTAACCTGAACCAAGGTGGTCCAAATCAACCACAAGCCAGTCCTGCTCAAGCTCGCTTTCCGCCTGAATTGTGCTACAAGTGTGGCGAGACGAGCCATTTCAGGAACAAATGCCCAAAGCTTGCTAATGCAAATCCAACCCACGGATGAGCAGTTGGCTGACTAGAAAATGTTGCTGTCTTATGCTTTTATTCTTCTGTTTTCTTGTAATGTGAAACAATCTGTTTTGTTTATAAATAAATTATTGTTCACAATTCTGATATGCGAGTGTAGTTACATGTGTGTATGACTTTTCCTATGATACCTACATCAAGGAACTATGTTCCTTACAAACTACTCTTGTGATTCTCTCTTTCAAATGATTGCTCATGATTCCCTCGAAAATTTTAAGTACTCGTTTCACTCTAAGAAACAAAGTACAGAAAATAAAGTGACATTATGAGTAATCATGCTTCTGCACATCTGTGCCTTTGAATCTTTGGTTAGATAACTAAGGGTATTTTCAAATCTCATACCCATTACGTTTTGATTTTTCAACATACACAGTACAAGTATTTCAAAAACAATCTTCATGATCTCAAAACATTTCATATAGTTTGAAAACAATTTTTTTTTAAATGCATTGTCTATGTTATTTCAAAAACATTTGCTATGTTTTCAAAAACAACCTTCATAATTTCAAAATGTTTCATATAGTCTGAAAACAATATTAACACAGTACATTTTCTTATCAAGTGCATGATTTCGAAAAGCATCATTCATGTTTTTCAAAAACCTTATACATAATTTCAAAATTCATCTCGCATGATTTTAAAACATTTTTATAAATATACTTACCTAGTACACCTACTTTATGATTTCAAAAGTATTATATATAAGGTTTCAAAAACATTATACACATTTTTTTAGAACCCCATGCATAGTTTTCAAAAGTATTTTTCCTCATACCTTGACTTAACTTTCAGATTCTGCTTCATATGTCGCCTTGACATATCTAGCATCTCAACTTCATAAGCATTTTTACTTCATGTTTTGACTTAAGCACATCCAGTAAAAGGTTTCAAAACATCTTCAACTTCTAAAATCCATATGGGATCTTTTTATCTTCACATTTAGACCCTTGTGGATGATTATCATTCAAATCAGAATCCTTAATTGGATTCCTTTTGTACCTAAATTCGAACATTTCGGTTCCTTATAATCGAAATCGAATTTTTCTTTTAAAAATCTTTCTATCTTTATAGTTAGATTCTTGATAATGTTTAAAGTACCAAATGAAATCCACAAGATGGATTCCTAGTGTGCTTTAAATACATGTGCTCTGATAGCAAAACAAATTAACAAATTAAAGATCTAGATAAACAATCTTTGTGGTTATATGACTATGTGTTTATGCATCTTGTGTTTTCTTTTATGCATTTTGTGTTTTATACTCTGGGTATTCGTTATCCAAATCCTCGTTGAATATTTCATATCTTCATATGAGGGATTCGTAATAGGATATTCAAAAAGGTACTACCTTAAATCCTTAATGGGCTTCTATGTAATAGTTAAGACCCTTGGATTATATAGTAGCACTCCATGATTCATAAGAGACCCTTTTAGTGGTCTAGTAAAAAAGATTGATTCAAAAATCTGGTTAAGAATGACATGTGATGATATAAGCTGAAAAGACTCCTTGGTTGTCTATTAAAATCATTTATTGATTTAATAAAAGGGACCCTATGGAGGTCTAGTCAGACTCATCATAGGTTTGTTCATTTGGTTTTCCCCTACACATTATAAAATAGACTATGTGAACTATGCAAGGAATTGTCTAATTATGGACGCGTGCATAATTATGAAATTTAGTGCACAGAAACCCAGTAAGATTTATTATGTGTAAGCACCGATAGCGACAACAATAACAAAATGAGAACGATGTAATGGAGGTACGGTGGACGCACCAATGACGCTTCATATACTTGTATATAAGTATCCCTCTTACATTGCAATCATGATGTTATTAAAGTTACTAGAAGTTCAGAACCCTAACCAATGTTGTTCGATCTTTTCAACTTCATGTTTCAAGCTCACACAAGTTTCCTCTAAATAAATTTCGGGACGAAATTTCCTAAAGTAGGGGAGACTGTGACACCTGGGTCACTGCGACCATCAAACAAATACCAAACCAATTAAATATTGTATTTCATACTTGGGATTTGTACAAATATGTGTATCATTTGCACATATCAATTCTTGTTCAATTTCAAACTCTATATCGCTTTCTGGAGAGTTATACGCAAACAGGTGCGTAAACGTAATCAGTTTAATGCGACAAATACTCCGGAACATCAACATATACTTAACATACCTTAAATTACCTTTACATAACTTGGGAATAAGTTTTGAAGGCTTTGGTATGTCAAAAAACAAGTTAATTCGCTTACAGGGACTAAACTTGAAAAACTACGAAAGTATGCCAATTTGAACTGTAACGAACATTCTGGAACATGACCATAATTTAAAAATACCATAAATATCCTTTACATAGCTTAGAAATAGGCTTTGAGGGGTTCGGTGTGCTAAAATAAACTTTTGGGTCATTCAGGGACTAAAAGCGTCAAAAAGTGCACAAGTTTGCATTTTCGCGCATAACTTACGTTCTGAATACATCCGGACATCCAAAAATTTATGTAAGCACTAAAATATTTTATTTTAGTGTTTGGCTTGAGAAAAATCCATTCGTCGCGTCATTTGGATCGTTTTTCGCTCTTATGCGCATTCCGTCGTAATTAAGCGATCATCGCGATTGTACGACCAAACGAACCAACATCCGGTATATTTTTGAGCATGTTTCATGTCCACAATGTTTAGGCATCATTTTAGGGCCTTAACGATGGCTTAACGGGCCTTAAACATGTCGGAAATGGCCTTAAACCACAACAGGGACCTAAACTGTCATTTTTGAAACTTGTTTTCTGATCAGACAAGCCAGGCGGGGCGCGTAAGGTTTGGCCATACCTTACGCGGGCCGCGTCAGCCTCTCAGACCAGATTCAATGTTTAAACAGGCTGTTAACAGCTGCATTACCCACAAAACCCACATGCACATGGTATTTCTCAATACTAGGGGCTCAAATGGTTTTGTAAAACCATGCTCTTGAGGTGTATGGCCAAGATCAAAGCACGGTTTCCAAGGAATGATCTTAACGGCTCTACGAATCCTATAAATACCCCTTGCCTTCATTTGCCAAAACCCACAAGAATCTTGATTTGAGAAGCTCTAAGTTGAAACCTTTGTTTCATACCTGAGCTACTTGGATCGAGATTAGCATTCGGGGACCCTTTGTAAGTGTTCCTTCGTTCTTTTATTGCTTTCCGAGTCCGAAAGTCAAACTTTGTTTGACTTTCTGCATTGACTAGTTTATGGTCAATGCGAAGTTCGTTTGAACTTCATAACGTGATCGTAATCACGATGGTTATAGTCCCTAGTGGCTATACCTACTGATTACCACGTTATCTAAACTCAGTGACGAGTCGTAGTTTGGGTCAAAATACGCCTTTATGCGTATTTTGTAACCAAACTACTCTAGGATATCAAAACCGTTTGTTTTGATATCAAAACCTATTTTCTAAACATGTTCTAGCATGTTTAGCTCGTCGCTTTTCAGTTTAGTGCTTATATAGGGTCGTAAGGGTAAGCGATCTAATAAATCGCTTATACCTTCGATCCCGACCCATTTTGGTCGATCATTAGGATCCGACCAAATACTTTAGGACCATAGCATATAGGGAATAACCTTCCGAGGTTATACCCTATGGTCACATCGTTTGAGTAGTTGTATGATAGGTTGTTTATATGCCTTAGGTAAATTACCAGAATACCCTTTTCATGTATAATTGGTAATTAAGCATATGTAACCTAAACTTTTGTCACATAACTGATTATGTAACATGTTTAGGCATATAACACTTGTCATAGGGCTAGTTAGACGTCTCGAGTGCGCTTTTGCGCGCACGACGCGTTAAAGTAGCATAAGCTACCTAAACGGGTCGTAATGGGTCGTAAGCACTTAGGTTAGGTTTCATTTAGTATGTAGGCTTTGTTAAACCATACTACATGAGTTCCCATACTCATTTGGTTTACGAGCCCTCATTCTATCCGATCTTCCGATTTAGGTCCGATTTATTAACATAGTTACCTATATTAGGTGCCGTTTGATATCCGTGATCTCTAGCATTGTTTGGTTGTTACTCAAGGACTACTAAGCAATCTCAAGTGAGTACATAGACCCCTCTTTTACTATTTTTCAAACTGTTTTGGGGTGAAACACATGTGCCTACTTGTTACTTTCATGCTTTCCTGTTTACACATCATATACTTGCTATGTTGATTAGTACATTTATAGTACATGATTTCATTACATTTTATGCTATGTATGACCATTGTGTGCATACTTAGTACATTTTTTTCACATCACATGCTATGTATGTCTATTGTTGCATAATTAGTACAGTTGTTTCACGTCACATGCTATGTATGTCTATTGTTGCATACTTAGTACAGTTTTCATGCTATGTATGTCTATTGTTGCATACTTAGTATAGTTGTTTCACGTCACATGCTATGTATGTCTATTGTTGCATACTTAGTACAGTTCACATGCTATGTATGTCCATTTGTTGCATTGTTCATCATACTTAGTACATTCGTTTCACATCACATGCTATGTATGTTCATCATACTTAGTACATTTATTATTCATTCACATGCTTACATTTTGATATGATATTTGGTTTGTTTTGATGGATCAATATACATTCATCAACACCGATCACGCCGTTCGTTAGTAGGTAGTGGTACTATAGGAATTGACAACTCCCGTTCCTGAAATCCTAGGTTTGTTTGGATTGGAAGGAATGACCGAATTCGATATACATTTACAACAAGATAGACCTTTAATTTGTTTAAGGGTTTATCGCCACAGTCTCAAGGCTTGGATGTATGCATCCTCACAATACCGCATAGATATTTATATCAGTATAGCATGCTTTTGTTCCACAAAACATAGCTTTGATTTAAACCATGTTTTACTTCAATACTTTATTTTTGTGCATATGGTTTAGTTGATATATTTCACTAGCCATACATATCATTTTGGGTTACACATTTCATGATTTACATTTGACACATAAACATTATTGACATTGGTTATACATTACATGAATTACATCTTGACATAAACATTTTGACATATTATTCAATACATTTGGCAATTGGTTTAAACATAAACATCTTACGTTGTTGGTTTGGTTTGAGTAAGTGATTTAAGTAACGAGGCGTGTGTAATATGATACAAGCATGGTGGATACGCCGCTGGTACTTCCTATATATAAGTGATTGTATGGTATTACATATCGTAGCGTTATTTGAATCATTTCAATTTGGACATATAACAATTTATACAAGTAACATACTTTTCACAAGCCATTAATTTACAAACAACTTATTTTATACAAACTCATTTTACTTGGTTATTTACTTAACCATGTATCATTCTTTTATACATATATATCATATGGTTTATTTGTCACTTTTCAAATGATTTACAAGACAAAGCAAATTACAAGGTTCATGACTAAACATTTTCTCAAACATAAGTCATGAATTCTGTTTTCACAAAACCTATGTATCTCACAGGCATTTTTATGCTGACGTACCTATTTTCACATGTGTTTTCAGGAGATTATGCATAGGACTTATCAAGATACACATAGGCGGACTTGGGCCTTAGTGACAATAAAAGACGCAAGACTAGTTATTTATGTTATGTTTCTTTGATTGTCAAAACATTTTAACTCTTTTAATCAATAAAACAATATTTCAATTTCCATGTGTTATGAAACAATGATTCTGTTACAACACTCCCCGACGTTTCCGCCACGTTTTGTTGTTTTACGTGGTCGGGGTGTGACATAAACGGCGGTAATAACCCGCGAGACCAAGAAATGAACGAACCTCGATAGGAGTTGTAGGTGTATCCCAATCCTTAATCGCACTGATTTTGGCTGGATCTACATGTATACCTTGTTTGTTAACGATGTGTACCAAAAATTGAACTTCCTTAAGCCAAAATTCACACTTGGAGAACTTAGCGAAAAGTTGTTCTTTCTTTAGGAGTTCCATTGTAAGACAGAGATGTTGTTCATGATCAGCTCGTTTCTTTGAATAGATCAAAATGTCATCAATGAAAATGATGATGAACTTGTCCAAATAAGGCTTACAAACCCTATTCATCAAGTCCATGAAAACAGCAGGAGCATTAGTTAAACCGAAGGGCATAACAGTAACTCATAATGACCATATATTGTGCGAAAAGCTATTTTGGGAATATCTTCTTCGAGTACACGAAGCTGATGATTCCCAGAACGTAGATCATTCTTTGAAAAGAAAGTAGCACCCTGTAACTGATCAACGAGATCATCAATGCGAGGTAGGGGATATCGATTCTTGATGGTGAGCTTGTTGAGCTCACGATAATCGATACACATATGAAAAGATCGATCTTTCTTTTTCACGAATAGAACGGGAGCACCCCAAGGTGAAAAGCTTGGACGGATGAATCCTTTGTCAGAAAGTTCCTGAAGCTGTTTAGATAACTCTTGCATCTCAGACGATGCAAGATGATATGGAGATTTAGCAATAGGGTTAGCACCAGGTACAAGATCAATACGGAACTCAACTTGGCGTACAGGGGGTAAACCAGGTAATTCTTCAGGAAATACCTCAGGATAATCCCAAACAACAGGGTATCTTGAATAGACTTACCCTTGCCTTTCTCCTCTACGACATGTGCCAAGAATGCCACATAGTTCTTTCATAGGTATTTTTGAGCTTAGGTACAACTCATGAGTTTAAGACTACTAACGGGTTTCTCCCCACGAACTTCTAAGATCTCACCAGTCGAAAACGACACACGAACAATTTTCTCAAAAAAAAACCACCTCAGCGTTGCATCGGCGTGAGGTCAGTAGGAAAAAGATGGTTATTAAGGTTCAACTGGCAATTTCGAATGATTGAATCGAGTACAACGGGTTTACCACTAGCTACTTCTACTGTCAAGGGCTTTTCTAGCATTGTTCTAGTCATGGAAAGCAAAGGCTCAAAAGCTAAGGATACTAAACTCTTTACGGTACCCGAATCAAAAAGAACAGAAGCAGGTTGGTTGTTAACAAAGAACGTACCGTTCACCACTTCGTTATCTGCACGTGCCTCATTTGCGTTCATGTTAAAGACTCGACCACGAGCCTGTGCCTAATTTGCGTTTTCCAACTTCGGACAATTATTCCTGTAGTGGGTCAGATCCCCACAGTTATAACAAGAACCAGGTGGATAGTGAGGTAGTGCAGGCTGCTAGGCAGGGTTTTATGCTGCTGGATTCTGTGTAGGAGCAAAAACACAAGTATTGGCGAGATGACCAGATTTCCCACAGTTAGTGCATATGCGGCACTGTACAAGTGGTTGATGGTGGCTGTTACATTTGTTGCACAGAGGTGCATTGCCAGCATACTGTCTTTTGGCTGGTGGTTGTGCAGGCTGATTTGGGGCAATCTGGTTTGTCTGTGCTGTAATGGAGAAATTCTTGGAAGCCTTATGATTCTTTGATTTCTTAGAAGACTCAACCCTTTTACCCTTTTGTTTCTCGGTCTTGTCAGTCTGTTTCTTGTCACCCTTTCTGTGGAGTTTACCCTTCTTGACTTGAGAGTCAGTTAGGGTTGCAGTTAGCTCAATGGCCTGTCGGACTGTAGTCGGGTTACTGCCAGTGACGATATCCTGAACAGAATATAGCAAACCGTCTATGTATTTCTCAATCGCCTTGTCCAAAGGCGTGACCATTGTCGGGCAGAGCAAGCTTAACTCCTCATATATGTCAGTGTAAGCACGGTGTTCACCACTGTCCTGCATAAGGTCATGGAACTCATCTTCAAGTGCCCTCTGCTCGTGACGAGGGCAGAACTCTTTCATCATTAGAGCCCTGAGTTCCTCCCATATTTAACCCAAAGCAACATCAGCACCTCGATCTCTCATTACCCCATTCCACCATATGAGGGCCCTCTTTTGGAATACACTAGAAGCAAATTCGACTTTACGATTGTTTGGACACTGAACATGGTGAAAAGTGCTCTCAAGACTCTCAAACCACTAGAGAAGCCTAATTGCTCCTTCAGAACCACTAAACTTGAGTGGTTTAGCTGAATTAAACTGTTTAAAGTTGCACGGAGCAGGTCAATAATGTTTCTGTTGTTGGCTTGGTTGATTGGAGTAATGAGATTTGGTAGTACAACAGCCATCTAATATGCTATAATAGTTGCCAGTTCGGCATCGGGTTGTTGTACGTTACGTCGAGGAGGCATTCTAAAAGAGGAAAACATGAGAGAAAATGAGTGAGATGATATGATGAAAAATGAGATGTCATAAATATCGACAAAATGTAAGGATGGTGGTTATTTATTCGTTACCTCAAACAAACAAACGACACACAGTGACTAATCAAAGTAAATGGGTCATAATAATGTATCGCGAAGAGATGCTTTAGCCTATAAGTGGACACTCACCCCAAGAGTTCCCAGGTAAGAGTGACTGGTCCGATACTGCGGATTTGTACGAACACTCTAGCCTTAGACAGAAAACTCAGGGTACAGGCACCCACCCTTCTAGATTGCACGTGTTCACATTATTTAGACCCAAACTTTGACGAGATTTTGAAAATTTGGATGGCACAAGGCCAAAAAGATTCATCCAAGAATGGATGTTTGATTTTCAAAATTGTTTTGGAAATTTGTGTTCTTGTTTTGGAAATCACCTAAGGATAGGTGATGTTTATTGTTTTAAGATCTAAACACAAGATAACTTGTGTTAGGGTCCTAGAAAGGTTATAGTCTAAGTCAAAGCATTACTAATAACCTAATTCTCTATAACCATGAGCTCTGATACCAACTCTTCTGTCACACCCCGACCGCGTAAAACAACAAACCGCGACGGAAACGTCGGGGAGTGTCGTAACAGAATTGTTGTTTCACAACACACGGTACTTAAAGTTTGGTTTTATTAAAATTAAAGTGTTTACATTATCTTTGAAATAACGGAAACATAACACGAATTAAACTGTCTTTCATAGTTTTAAGTCACTAAGGCCCGAGTCTGCCTAAGTGTAGCACAATCATCATCAAACATTAGCTCCTGAAACACATGTGAAAATAGGTACGTCAGCATAAAAATTCCTGTGAGATACATAGGTTTTATTGATGAAAAATTCATGACTTGTAAGTTAAAAGAAGTGTTTAACAAAAACATAGTCATGAATCTTTAAAAAGTGTTTTCTTTTATAAAATTATATGAAAGTCGGAATAAAAATCAGATGATAATAATAGAATAATGCATGGTTAACTAAATAACCAAGCAAAAAAGAATTTGTATAAAATATGTCATTTGTAAAACAAAGTTTTTTGTGAAAATATGTCATATGTTTAAAATATGTCATGTCTATGTCTTTGTCGAAGTGGTTTAGATAATGCGACGATATATATTATCATAAAAGCACTTATATATAGGAAGTACCAGCGGTGTATCCGCCATGCTTTTAAAATTACGCACGTGTCGTTATTTAAATCACTTATCAATAACCAACAAAAATGCCTTATTTAAACCAATGCCAAAATGTTATGTGTAGACAATGTCCAATGTCAAGTGTAAACCATGTCTTGTATAATCAAATGTCATGTATGGCAAGTATAAAGTATTTACTCAAACCATATGTATAATGTCAATGCGTAACCAAATGTTATGTATGGTGAATAAAGAGTATTTACTCAAACCATATGTAATATGTACAAAACAATGTCTTTGAATAAACCTAAGTTTAAATCAAAAGTTACATTTTGCAAAACCAATGCTTTATTGTTACAAACATTTATGTGGATATGTTCATCGCATACATTCAATCCTTGAGACTGTCGGATAAACCCTTAACAAGTTAAAGGTTCATCAAAAATGTTTTCGGATTCTGTCATTCCTTACTTCCAAACAAACCTAGTGTCACACCCCGACCACGTAAAACAACAAAACGTGGCGGAAACGTCGGGGAGTGTTGTAACAGAATCATTGTTTCATAACACATGGAAATTGAAATATTGTTTTATTGAATAAAATAGTTACAATGTCTCGACAATCAAAGAAACATAACATAAATAACTAGTCTTGCATCTTTTATTGTCGCTAAGGCCCAAGTCCGCCTAAGTGTATCTTGACAAGTCCTATGCATCATATCCTGAAAACACATGTGAAAATAGGTACGTCAGCATAAAAATGCCTGTGAGATACATAGGTTTTGTGAAAATAGAATTCATGACTTATGTTTGAGAAAATGTTTAGTCATGAACCTTGTAATTTGCTTTGTCTTGTAAATCATTTGAAAAAACGATAAGATCGAATGATATGTATAAATAAATGTAAGGTTAAATGAATAACCATGTAAAAATGAGTTTGTATAAGATAAGTTGTTTGTAAAACAATGTATTGTGAAAAGTATGTTATATGTATAAAATGTTATATGTCCAAATTGAAATGATTCAAATAATGCCACGATATGTAATACCATACAATCACTTATATATAGGAAGTACCAGCGGCGTATCCACCATGCTTGTATCATATTACACACGCCTCGTTACTTAAATCACTTACTCAAACCAAACTAACAATGTAAGATGTCTATGTTTAAACCAATTGTCAAATGTAATGAATAATATACCAAAATGTTTATGTCAAGATGTAAATCATGCAACGTATAACCAATGTTGAAAATGTTTATGTGTCAAATGTAAATCATGTAATGTATAACCAATGTCGAAAATGTTTATTTGTCAAATGTAAATCATGTAATGTGTAACCAAAATGATATGTATGGCTAGTGAAATGCATCAACTAAACCATAGGTGAAATGCACAAAACAAAGTATTGAAGTAAAACTTGGTTTAAATTAAAGTTATGTTTTGTGTAGTAAATGCATGCGATATTGATATAGACATTTATGCGGTATTGTGAAAATTCATACATCCAAGCCTTGCGACAATCGGATAACCCTTTTAGTAAAGGTTATCATAATATGTATTCGGATTCGGTCATTCCTTACGTCCAAACAAACCCGAGATTTCAGGAATGGGATTTGTCAAGTCCTATGGTACCACTACCTACTACCGAGCGGCATGATCGGTGTTAATGAATGTATAGTATAGTTTAAACAAACCAAATGTCATACCAAAATGTAAGCATATGATGAATAAGAAATGTACTAAGTATGCTAAGTTAACATACAAAGCAGAAAAGTCATGTAAATCAATGTGCTAGCATGCTATCAGTTAACATACATAGCAGAAATGTAATGTAAAATCATGTACTGTAATTGTACTAATAAACGTAGCAAGTATATGATGTGAAAACAGGAAAGCATGAAAGTAAAAAGTAGGCACATGTGTTTCACCCCAAAACAGTTTGGAAAACAGTAAAAGAGGGGTCTATGTACTCACTTGAGATTGCTCAGAAGTCCTAAGATAACCACCAAGCAATGCTAGAGATCACCGAATCAAACGGCACCTAGTATAAGTAACTATGTTAATAAACCGGACCTAGATCGGAGGATCGGATAGAATGAGGGCTCGTAAACCAAATGAGTATAGAGACTCGTGTAATATGGTTTAACAAAGCCTACATACTAAATGAAACCTAACCTAAGTGCTTACGACCCATTACGACCCGTTTAGGTAGCTTATGCTACTTTAACGCGTCGTTCGCGTGAAACGCGTTCGGACCGCCTAACTAGTCCTATGACAAGTGTTATATGCCTAAACATGTTACATAATCAGTTATGTGACAAAATTTTAGGTTACATATGCTTAATTACCAATTATACATGAAAATGGTATTCTGGTAATTTACTTAAGGCATATAAACTACCTATCATACAACTACTTAAATGAAGCGACCATATGGTATAACCTCGGAAGGTTATTCCCTATATGCTATGGTCCTAAAGTATTTGGTCGGATCCTAATGATCGACCAAAATGGGCCGGGTTCGAAGGTATAAGCGATTTATTAGATCGCTTACCCTTACGACCCTAGACAAGCACAAAACTAAAAGTGACGAGCTAAGCATGTTAAAACATGCTTAACTAAGTTTGAAAACAAGTTTGGTATCAAAACAAACGGTTTTGATACCTAAGAGTAGTTTGGTTACAAAATACACACGAATGCGCATTTTGACCGAAACTACGGCTCGTCACTGAGCCTAGACAACGTGGTAATCAGTAGGCATAGTCACAAGGGACTATAACCATCGTGATTACGCTCACGTTGCGAAGTTCAAACGAACTTCGCATTGACCATAAACTGGTCAATGCAGAAAGTCAAACAAAGTTTGACTTTCGGACTCGAAAAGCAATAAAAGAACGAAGGAACACTTACGAAGGGTCCCCGAATGCTAATCCCGATCCAAGTAGCTCAGGTATGAAACAAAGGTTTCAACTTAGAGCTCCTCAAATCAGAATTCTTGTGGGTTTTTCAATGGGGGTGGATGGGTATTTATAGTTTTCGGTTCACCGTCAGGATCGTTTCTTGGAAAAGGGGGCACGATCTAAGCCGTACACTTGCACCCATGGTATTGTAATACCATGGGCACATCAAACCAGCCCATAGATTCAAGGAATACCATGTGCAAGTGTGGAAATGAACAGATCCAATGTTTCTGCAATTCTGCTGATCTGCAGACTGCTTGCGCACCGTAACAATTAATTGTTGCGGTGCGCAAGGACCTAATTTGGCAGAATGTCAGATTTGGTCCCTGCAGCCCGTTTAAGCTATTTTCGATGCGTTCGAACCCCGTTAACCTCATTTCAAAGCTCTAAAATAAAGTTAAAGTATAGGGAACTCAAAACACGCTCAAAAATATCTCGGATGTCGGTTCGTTTGGTCGTACGATCGCGATGTTCGGTTAATTACGACGGAATGCGCATAAGCGCGAAAAACGATCCAAATGACGCGACGAATGGATTTTTCTTATGCCAAACACTAAAAAAAATGTTTTAGTGCTTACATAAATTTTTGGATGTCCGGATGTATTCAGAACGTAAGTTATGCGCAAAAGTGCCAACTTGTGCACTTTTTGACACTTTTAGTCCCTGAATGACCCAAAAGTTTATTTTAGCACACCGAACACCTCAAAGCCTATTTCTAAGCTATGTAAAGGATATTTATGGTATGTTTAACTTATGGTCATGTTCCGGAATGTCTCTTACAGTTCAAATTGGCATACTCTCGCAGTTTGTCAACTTTAGTCCCTGTAAGCGATATAACTTGATTTCGGCATACCAAACCTTCCAAAACTTATTTCTAAGTTATGTAGAGGTTATTTAAGGTATGTTAAGCCTATTTCACTATTCCGGAGTGTTCGTTGCATTAAACTGGTTATATTTACGCATCGGTGCACGTATAACCTTCCAGAAAGCGATTTAGAGTTTGGAATTGAACAAAAATTGATATGTGCAAATGATACACATATTTTTACAAATCCCAAATATGAAATATAATATTTCATTGGTTCGGTATTTGTTTGATGGCCGTGGAGGCACAGGTGTTACAGTCTCCCCTACTTTAGGAAATTTCGTCCCGAAATTTAATCAGAGGAAACTTGTGAGAGCTTGAAAACATTAAGTTGAAAAGATCGAACAACATTGGTTAGGGTTCTGAACTTCTAGTAACCTTAATAACATTATGCTTGCAATGTAAGAGGGACACTTATATACAAGTATATGAAGCGCCTTTGGTGCGTCCACCGTACCTCCCTTACATCGTTCACATTTTGTTATTGTTGTCGCTATCGGTTCTTACACATAACAAATCTTACTGGGTTTCTGTGCACTAAATTTCATAATTATGTACGCGTCCATAATTAGACAATTCCTTGCACAGTTCACACAGTCTATTTTATAATGTGTAGGGTAAAACCAAATGAACAATCCTGTGATGAGTGTGACTAGACCGCCATAGAGTCCTTTTAATTATATCAATAATTGATCTAAATAGACTATCAAGGAGTCTATTCAGCTACATCACTAGATGTCGTTCTTTAACCAAATTGTGAATCAATCTTTTTTACTAGACCACTAAAGGGTCTCTTATGAATCCTGGAGTGGTACTATATAATCCAAGGGTCTTAACTATTACATAGAAGCCCATTAAGGATTTAAGGTAGTACCTTTTTGAATATCCTACTACGAATCCCTCATATAAAGATATGAAAGATTCTACGAGGATTTGGATAACTAATACCCAGAGTATAAAAACACCAAATGTATAAAAGAAAACATAAGATGAATAAACACATAGTCACATAACCACAAAATTGTTTGTTAATTTGTCTTGTTAATTGCGTGCATGCATTTAAAGCACACTAGGAATCCATTCCGTGGATTTCATTTGGTACTTTAAACGTTATCAAGAATTTAACTATAAAGATAGAAAGATTTTTAAAAAGAAAATTCGATTTCGATTGTAAGGAACCGAAATGTTCGAATTAAGGTACATAAGGAATCCAATTAAGGACTCTGATTTGTAAGACAATTATCCACAAGGATCAAATTGTGAAGATAAAAGGATCCCCTATGGATTTTAGAAGTTGAAGATGTTTTGAAACCTTGCACTTGATGTGCTTAGGTCAAAACATGAAGTAAAATGCTTATGAAGTTGAGATGCCAGATATGCCAAGGCGACATATGAAGCGAAATTTGAAAGTTAAGTCGATGTATGAAGAAAATATTTTTGAAAACTATGCATGGGGCTCTTTTAAAAAGAAATGTGTTCAATGTTTTTGAGACCTTATATATAATACCTTTGAAATCATAAAGTAGGTGTGTTAGGTAGGTATATTCCTAAAAATGTTTTAAAATTATGCGAGATGAATTTTGAAATTATGTATAAGGTTTTTTTTTTTTTTGAAAAATATGAATGATGCTTTTCGAAATCATGCACTTGATAAGAAAATGCACTGTGTTAATATTGCCTTCAGACTATATGAAATATTTTGAAATTAGAAAGGTTGGTTTTGAAAACATGGCCAATGTTTTTGAAATAACATAGACAATGCATTTAGAAAAAAATGTTTTCAAACTATATTAAATGTTTTGAGATCATGAAGATTGTTTTTGAAATACTTGTACTGTATATGTTGAAAAATCAAAACGTAATGGGTATGAGATTTGGAAATACCCTTAGTTATTTAACCAAGGATTCAAAGGCACAGATGTGCAGAAGCATGATTACTCATAATGTCACTTTATTTTTTTGTACTTTGTTTCTTAGAGTGAAACGAGTACTTAAAATTTTCGAGGGAATCATGAGCGATCATTTGAAAGAGAGAAATCACAAGAGTAGTTTGTAGGGTACATAGTTTCTTGATGTAGGTATCATAGGAAAAGTCATACACACATGTAACTACACTTGTATATCAGAATTGTGAACAAGAATTTATTTATAAACAAAACAGATTGTTTCACATTACAAAAAAAAAATAGATAAACAAAAGCATAACACAGCAACATCTTCTAGTCAGCCAACTGCTCATCCGTGGGTTGGATTTGCATTAGCAAGCTTTGGGCAATCCCTTAGGAAATGGCCCATCTCGCCACAGTTGTAGCAGGACCCTGGTGAGAAACGAGCTTGAGCAGAGTTGGCTTGTGGTTGTTTTGGACCACTTTGGTTTGGGGTAAATCGACAAGCATTTGCCAGGTGACCAAGTCGCCCACATGATGCACACAAACGACACTGTAGGTGAGCTAAGTGGTGTGCATTACATTTGTCGCATATTGGTGCTGTTCCCTTGTATTGCTTCTTAACAGGTGGTGTTGCCTCCTGGCTAGGTTCTGCTTGATTTGGTACTGCTGTAGTTGGGCAAACCCTTGCCGTATGACCTATAAGTCCACAAATTTGGCATTTGCGGCACTTCACACTAGCCTGATGATGAAGGCTACATTGGTTGCACAAGGGTGCAGTTTCGTTGTATGGCTTCCTAGCAGGGGGTTGAGCTGGTTGGTTGGGGAGAGCTTTACCATTGTGAGCGACCATGGCGAAGTTCTGAGAAGCCTTTCGCTTCTTTGACTTCTTAGGGGATCGTTCATCCATGGTCTTTGATTCCACGATTGGTTTCTTGGCTAGTGGTGCTGGCTTGACTTCTGCCTCCTTTGGTGGCCCTTGAGTGGCTTCATTGTTGAGACGAGAGGCTTCATTGTTGAGCCGAGACATGGCAATGCCTAAATCCACACTCTTCAGAATCACCTCGCCTATTTGCTGGGCAAATTTGGCTGTTCGCTCGGACATTTGACCAGTGCTGAGAGGAATAGACATTCTAGAAAAAAATGAAAGACATAGGAAGAAACGAGTGAAAGGTTATTGGATAATCAATACAGAATGGTAACGAATGAAAATTGTGATCATTTGTTTGTTACCTAAGGCAAACAAATGAGATGGTGACAAATCAAAGTAAATGGGTCAAAAATAATGTATCGCGAAGACATGCTCGCCTATAAGTGAACACTCATCCCAAGAATTCCCAGGTAAGCACAACTGGTCTCGCGTCTGATGAGATGTATACGAAGTGCTTGCCTAGACAGAAAATCCAGAATACAGGCATTCACCCTTCCAGTTTGCATGTGTTCACATTATTTAAAACCCAAAACCTTGACGAGGTTTGAAAACTCAGAGGGGTTCAAAACCATATAATAAAGAGTTCAAAACCTTACAATAGAGGGTTCAAAACCTAGTAATCAATCATCCTAGAACAGATGATTAGTTTTCAAAGCAGTTTTGAATTTTATGTTCTTGTTGAGGTCGTCGCCTAAGGATAGGTGACGGTATTGTTTTATGACTAAACGCAAGTAAACTCGCGTTAGGGTCCTAGAAAGGTTATAGACTAGGTCAAAGTATTACTAATAACCTAATTCCCTATAACCATGGGCTCTGATACCAACTTTTCTGTCACACCCCGACCACGTAAAACAACAAAACGTGGCGGAAACGTCGGGGAGTGTTGTAACAGAATCATTGTTTCATAACACATGGAAATTGAAATATTGTTTTATTGAATAAAATAGTTACAATGTCTCGACAATCAAAGAAACATAACATAAATAACTAGTCTTGCATCTTTTATTGTCGCTAAGGCCCAAGTCCGCCTAAGTGTATCTTGACAAGTCCTATGCATCATATCCTGAAAACACATGTGAAAATAGGTACGTCAGGATAAAAATGCCTGTGAGATACATAGGTTTTGTGAAAATAGAATTCATGACTTATGTTTGAGAAAATGTTTAGTCATGAACCTTGTAATTTGCTTTGTCTTGTAAATCATTTGAAAAAACGATAAGATCAGATGATATGTATAAATAAATGTAAGGTTAAATGAATAACCATGTAAAAATGAGTTTGTATAAGATAAGTTGTTTGTAAAACAATGTATTGTGAAAAGTATGTTATATGTATAAAATGTTATATGTCCAAATTGAAATAATTCAAATAACGCCACGATATGTAATACCATACAATCACTTATATATAGGAAGTACCAGCGGCGTATCCACCATGCTTGTATCATATTACACACGCCTCGTTACTTAAATCACTTACTCAAACCAAACCAAACTAACAATGTAAGATGTCTATGTTTAAACCAATTGTCAAATGTATTGAATAATATACCAAAATGTTTATGTCAAGATGTAAATCATGCAACGTATAACCAATGTTGAAAATGTTTATGTGTCAAATGTAAATCATGTAATGTATAACCAATGTCGAAAATGTTTATTTGTCAAATGTAAATCATGTAATGTGTAACCAAAATGATATGTATGGCTAGTGAAATGCATCAACTAAACCATAGGTGAAATGCACAAAACAAAGTATTGAAGTAAAACTTGGTTTAAATTAAAGTTATGTTTTGTGTAGTAAATGCATGCTATATTGATATAGACATTTATGCGGTATTGTGAAAATTCATACATCCAAGCCTTGCGACAATCGGATAACCCTTTTAGTAAAGGTTATCATAATATGTATTCGGATTCGGTCATTCCTTACGTCCAAACAAACCCGAGATTTCAGGAATGGGATTTGTCAAGTCCTATGGTACCACTACCTACTACCGAGCGGCATGATCGGTGTTAATGAATGTATAGTATAGTTTAAACAAACCAAATGTCATACCAAAATGTAAGCATATGATGAATAAGAAATGTACTAAGTATGCTAAGTTAACATACAAAGCAGAAAAGTCATGTAAATCAATGTGCTAGCATGCTATCAGTTAACATACATAGCATAAATGTAATGTAAAATCATGTGCTATAATTGTACTAATAAACATAGCAAGTATATGATGTGAAAACAGGAAAGCATGAAAGTAAAAAGTAGGCACATGTGTTTCACCCCAAAACAGTTTGGAAAACAGTAAAAGAGGGGTCTATGTACTCACTTGAGATTTCTCAGAAGTCCTAAGATAACCACTAAGCAATGCTAGAGATCACCGAATCAAACGGCACCTAGTATAAGTAACTATGTTAATAAACAGGACCTAGATCGGAGGATCGGATAGAATGAGGGCTCGTAAACCAAATGAGTATAGAGACTCGTGTAATATGGTTTAACAAAGCCTACATACTAAATAAAACCTAACCTAAGTGCTTACGACCCATTACGACCCGTTTAGGTAGCTTATGCTACTTTAACGCGTCGTTCGCGTGAAACGCGTTCGGACCGCCTAACTAGTCCTATGACAAGTGTTATATGCCTAAACATGTTACATAATCAGTTATGTGACAAAAGTTTAGGTTACATATGCTTAATTACCAATTATACATGAAAAGGGTATTCTGGTAATTTACTTAAGGCATATAAACTACCTATCATACAACTACTTAAATGAAGCGACCATAAGGTATAACCTCGGAAGGTTATTCCCTATATGCTATGGTCCTAAAGTATTTTGTCGGATCCTAATGATCGACCAAAATGGGTCGGGTTCGAAGGTATAAGCGATTTATTAGATCGCTTACCCTTACGACCCTAGACAAGCACAAAACTAAAAGTGACGAGTTAAGCATGTTAAAACATGCTTAACTAAGTTTGAAAACAAGTTTGGTATCAAAACAAACGGTTTTGATACCTAAGAGTAGTTTGATTACAAAATACACACGAATGCGCATTTTGACCAAAACTACGGCTCGTCACTGAGCCTAGACAACGTGGTAATCAGTAGGCATAGTCACAAGGGGCTATAACCATCGTGATTACGCTCACGTTGCGAAGTTCAAACGAACTTCGCATTGACCATAAACTGGTCAATGCAGAAAGTTAAACAAAGTTTGACTTTCGGACTCGAAAAGCAATAAAAGAACGAAGGAACACTTACGAAGGGTCCCCGAATGCTAATCCCAATCCAAGTAGCTCAGGTATGAAACAAAGGTTTCAACTTAGAGCTCCTCAAATCAGAATTCTTGTGGGTTTTTCAATGGGGGTGGATGGGTATTTATAGTTTTCGGTTCACCATTAGGATCGTTTCTTGGAAAAGGGGGCACGATCTAAGCCGTACACTTGCACCCATGGTATTGTAATACCATGGGCACATCAAACCAGCCCATAGATTCAAGGAATACCATGTGCAAGTGTGGAAATGACCAGATCCAATGTTTCTGCAATTCTGCTGATCTGCAGACTGCTTGCGCACCGTAACAATTAATTGTTGCGGTGCGCAAGGACCTAATTTGGCAGAATGTCAGATTTGGTCCCTGCAGCCCGTTTAAGCTATTTTCGATGCGTTTGAACCCCGTTAACCTCAATTCAAAACTCTAAAATGAAGTTAAAGTATAGGGAACTCAAAACATGCTCAAAAATATCTCGGATGTCGGTTCGTTTGGTCGTACGATCGCGATGTTCGGTTAATTACGACGGAATGCGCATAAGCGCGAAAAACGATCCAAATGACGCGACGAATGGATTTTTCTTATGCCAAACACTAAAACAAAATGTTTTAGTGCTTACATAAATTTTTGGATGTCCGGATGTATTCAGAACGTAAGTTATGCGCAAAAGTGCAAACTTGTGCACTTTTTGACACTTTTAGTCCCTGAATGACCCAAAAGTTTATTTTAGCACACCGAACACCTCAAAGCCTATTTCTAAGCTATGTAAAGGATATTTATGGTATGTTTAACTTATGGTCATGTTCCGGAATGTCTGTTACAGTTCAAATTGGCATACTTTCGCAGTTTGTCAACTTTAGTCCCTGTAAGCGATATAACTTGATTTCGGCATACCAAACCTTCCAAAACTTATTTCTAAGTTATGTAGAGGTTATTTAAGGTATGTTAAGCCTATTTCACTATTCCGGAGTGTTCGTTGCATTAAACTGGTTATATTTACGCATCGGTGCGCGTATAACCTTCCAGAAAGCGATTTAGAGTTTGGAATTGAACAAAAATTGATATGTGCAAATGAT
This sequence comes from Helianthus tuberosus, assembly GCA_030545235.1. Taxonomy (NCBI): domain Eukaryota; kingdom Viridiplantae; phylum Streptophyta; class Magnoliopsida; order Asterales; family Asteraceae; genus Helianthus; species Helianthus tuberosus. The sequence goes on along the minus strand of CM060410.1, from coordinate 119,341,782 downwards.
ACACATATTTTTACAAAAACCAAATATGAAATATAATATTTCATTGGTTCGGTATTTGTTTGATGGCCGTGGAGGCACAGGTGTTACATCTAGCAAGCCGGGAACGGGATTTGTCAAGTCCTATGGTACCATTACATACTAACGAGCGGCGTGATCAGTGTTAATGAATGTATTATTGTCCCGTTAAACAAACCAAATTTCATAACCAATGTAAGCATGTTATTTGAAAACCATGTACTAAGTATGCTAAGTAAACATACGTAGTAGAAATGTTCATGAATTCAATGTGCTAGCATGCTCAGTAAACATACATTGCAGAAATGTTATGTAAATCAATGTGTCCATATGTTGAGTAAACATATGCAACAAGAGTGTCTATGAAATCAATGTGCTAGCATGCTCAGTCAACATACATAGCAAAACATAATTGAAATCATGTACTATATGTGTACTAGTTGAACGTAGCAAGTATATGTCATGAAAAGCACGAAAGTAACAAGTAGGCACATGTGTATCACCCCAAAATATTTGAAAGCAGTAAAAGAGGGGACACCAAATAAAGCTCGAAGGATCATGGAATCAAACGGCACCTAGTATAGGTAATTATGTTAATAATCGGATCCTAAACCGGATGATAGGATAGAATGAAGTTATATAAATCAAATGAGTATTGGAACTCATATGGCATGATTTAATTGACCTAACATTCTGATTAGAAAATTATCCTAAGTGCTTTTGACCCGTTTCGACCCGTTAAGGTAGTTTAAGCTACTTTAACGTGTCGTTTGCGTAAATATAAGGTCGGATGGTTATTTATGTGATATGTTAAGTCTTACATGCCCAATTATGTTTAAAAATGTTATTAACTCAGTTTAGATGTCAAAAACTTGATTACATATGTTAAAAATGGATTTATGCTCAAAAAGGGCTTTTTGGTCATTTTTAACGGGCATATAAACGACTTATCGAATAACTAACCAAACTAAGTGACCATAAGGTATAACCTCAGTAGGTTATTCCCTAGACAACTATGGTGACAAATATGTTTGGTCGGATACTAATGATCGACCAAACGGGACGGGTTCGAAAGTCTTAGCGGTTGTCGAGACCGCTTGACTTACGACACTAAACAAGCAATAAACTAGTAGTCATGAGTTAAACATGTTAAAACATGTTTAACTAAGTTAGAAAACTGATTTGGTATCAAAACAAAGTGTTTTGATACCCAAAAATAGTTCCGTCACATAATACACATAAATGCGCATTTCGACCAAAACTTTGACTCATCGCTACGACTAGTCAACGTGGTAATCAATAGGTATAATCGCTAGGGATTATAACCATCATGATTATGATCACGTTGCAAAGTTCAATTGAACTTTGTCTTGACCAATTAATGATCAAAGCTGAAAGTCAAACACTGTTTGACTTTCTGCTTGAAATAAATGAACAAACCTGAAGGAACACTTACAAGAGTCCAATGCTTGGAAGAATAAACTAGAATGCTCAAGTATGAAGCCTCCAACAAAGAGTGGTAGCCTCAAATCAGAGCAAAGGTGAAAGGGAATGAAGATGGCAAGTTGGAAGTGAAATGGAACTTGCTATTTATAGTGTTATTGTATTTATGAGATCATGACAAGTATTTAAGTGTTGCCCAAGGAATGATCATAGCCCTACAAGTGTTAGGACCAAAATTAAAGCCTTGGAGGATACACAAAACACCCACAAGATCTCTAAAACCAGCTTGGAAAACAGCAGGAAACAGTTGTGTTGCTATTAAGAAGCTTCTACCCAGCACCATCTGTCGCGCCCCGCGACAGAGACAGCTAAAACTGTCGCGCCCCGCGAAGGCCTACTGTCCATAACTTTCATTTTTGACAGAACAGGTCCCTGCAGCTCCAAACTTGATTTTCGACGCGTTTAAACCCCGTTAACCGAATTTCAAGGCTCTAAAAGGATGTTAAAGCATAGGTGACTTGAAATATGCTTGGAAATATCACGGATGTCGGTTCGTTTGGTCGTACGGTCGCGTTATTCGGTTAATTATGACGAAACTTGAATGGACGCGAAAACGATCCAAATTAAGCGACGAATGGTATTTTTGCATTCCTATCACTAAAATAAAATATTTTAGTGATTACAAAAATTTTTGGATGTCCGGATGTTGTCAGAACGTAAGATATGCGCGTATATGCAAACTTACGTAGTTTTTTAAGGGTATTAAGATATGTTTAGCTTATGATCGTGTTCCGGAGTGTACGTTGCCATACGAAACGGCAGACTTTTGCAGTTTGACGCAAATAGTCCCTGTTATCGAATAAACTTGTTTTTGCCATACCAAACCCTTCAAAACTTATTTCTAAGTTATGTAAAGGTTATTTAAGGTATGTTAAGATCATGTCACTGTTTGGGAGTGTTTGTCGTGCTAAACTAATTACGTTTACGCATCAGCGTGCGTATAACTTTCCAGAAAGCGATTTAGAGTTTAAAATCGAACAAAATCAAAATGTGCAAAATGTCAAACATAAATAAACAAATATTGGGATCAAGACACATTGTTTATTGATATTTAAATTTTTCGGAGTTTATACAATGATTACACAAGCACAGATGTCAAAGTCTCCCCTACTTTAGGAAATTTCGTCCTGAAATTTATTTAGAGGAAACTTGTGAGAATAGATGCAGATATTTCACTCTCATTTGATCTTCATGTTCCCAAGTAAATTCTGGGCCATGTTTAGATTCCCAGCGAACTTTAACAATTGGTATGCACTTGCGTTTTAGCTTTTTGACTTCACGGTCCAATATTTCCACAGGCTTCTCGACAAAATGCATCGTGTCATCAACAAGAATTTCATCAAGTGGTATGTGGAGGTTTTCATCAGCCAAACACTTTTTAAGATTGGACATGTGGAAGGTTGGATGAACATTTCCAAGTTCAAGAGGTAGCTCAAGTCTGTAGGCGACTTTTCTGAAGCTAATCACACCTTTCCAAGGGGATACCTTGAGTAGGACGTGATCACCGACTTGAAATTCTAAGGGCTTGCGTCGTCGATCCGCGTAACTCTTTTGACGGCTTCTAGCTATCTGTAGGTTATCACGAATTTTCTTGACCTTATCTGTAGTCTCTAGAATGATTCAGGTCCAGTAAGATGAGCTTCACCTATCTCATTCTAGCAGACCGGGGAACGACATTTTTGATCGTATAAAGCCTCGAAAGGAGCCATGTTGACGCTAGAGTGATAACTATTGTTGTAGGAGAATTCGATCAACGGTAGATGCGAATTGATGTGCTAAATGCGGTCTATAAAAAACTAGCCTAATCTAGACACCCTAGTTTTAAATTTATAAACTAAATGCTAGACCACTGACAGGCAAGTGTACCTATCGTACGTAGTAAAGCCTAATGAAGTCCGAGTATCAAACCCACGAGACACTAGCAACGCTACAATAGACTCTGACTCAACTAATTACTTAACTGGTTTATTTGATTTGATTGGATTTTGGGTTTTTAACTAAGTAAACTAAAGGAATTAACTAAGACGAACTAGACTTCCTAGACGCAGGCTGAAGGCTAATAAGGTGAAATCAAGGATGGGAAAGTACTACCCAGGTTTGGAATCCTATCTGTGACTCTCAGTTTTCTCTCGGCAATGGTAACTATGATGGAACCAAGTTCTAATAATGCGACACTCTAAGACTAAAGATATGTTGAATCTCCTCCCGGTCTCATCAACTTCTCCTAAGGTCCTAAAGGTCAACTAAAGCTCACTGGTATGGGTTGTATCACCTCCCGATCTCTCCAACAATACTAAAGTACCCAAAGACTAGATCTCCTCCCGGTCTCACTAATCACAATACACACTAGAGTGCATGGGGTAACCTAAAAACACTTGACAAGACTTAGGAAAACAAATAATGCTGGGGAACTTAGACAGATCTCCTCCCGGTCTCACTGCACCTAAATACCTAGCACCAAAGACAATCCCAACTATCTATCTCCTTCCGGTCTCAAGAATAGGTAGAACACTAAACTCCTCTAAATTATCAAACAATGTTCCTATGGGATACGAGCTCAGTAAACCATAAACTAGTTACAAACACAAAGTAGGTAACCTAACATGCATCCATACATGAAAGACATTCACAAAGACACATGAGGAACAATTATAAGATAATAAATTAGAATAAAGTATGCACACACATCTAGTCAAATATTAATAGGTCTTTTACTTTAATATTCATCCATTAATAAATTACCAAAACCGAAAGATTACCGATTATCAATAAATATTCATCACAAACCCGGGTAGAAAATACGAACTAGCCAATAATCATAACTAAAAACATAAAACGAGTAGCAAAACATAGTATCAAATCTGAAAAACACAAAGTTATGTCCTGTTGAACAGAAGGTGGGACTGAATCGTCCGTTGTCGTCTCCAATTCTACATCTGACAACTCTGGATCACCGGGAAGCTCTTCTTTAACATGTTCTTCCTCAACTTCTTCTTCCTTCACCCCTTCATAGCTCTCAAAGTCAATATTATCAGCATCGTAATCATCCCATGTAAAGCGTATTGTACTTTTATTTTTCCTCTGATTCACGTAAATCGGACAATCTTCGTACCTGTGCGGTCCACCACAGTCCTCACACCTTGGATGTACGTGTTGATTCATGCTTTCCTTAATCATTTGACTCAGTGTCTCGATCATTCGCTGAAGAATGGTGAACATTTCGGGAAACCTTGGATCTCCTTGGTCCTGTGTTGTTGTCGTTATCTGAGCGAACACTTGACATGATTCCACGAATGCCCAAACATATGGAGGGTACTCGCTATGATAACCTGCCATGAAGAGAGTAGCAAAAACTACACAAAGTAGAGAAAGGAAAGAAAAAAAACTTACTAATAAAAAATATTAGCAAAATTAAAGACTCGACACACTACTACTAGACACAAACTCTAGGACTTAAACCCTAAGACTCAAATTACAAATAAAACCAATTAAACAAATAAGATCAGTCAAAGCTAATAACGCAATCGCCTAAGTGTCCCCGGCAACGGCGCCAAAAACTTGATGTGCTGAATGCGGTCTATAAAAAAACTAACCTAATCTAGACACCCTAGTTTTAAATTTGTAAATTAAGACTCTCTAAATGCTAGACCACTGACAGGCAAGTGTACCTATCGTACGTAGTAAAGCCTAATGAAGTCTGAGTATCGAACCCACGAGACACTAGCGACGCTACACTAGACTCTGACTCAACTAATTACTTAACTGGTTTATTTGATTTGATTGGATTTTGGGGTTTTAACTAATTAAACTAAAGGAATTAACTAAGACGAACTAGACTTCCTAGACGCAGGCTGAAGGCTAATAAGGTGAAATCAAGGATGGAAAAGTACTACCCAGGTTTGGAATCTTATCTGTGACTCTCAGTTTTCTCTCGGCAATGGTAACTATGATGGAACCAAGTTCTAATAATACGACACTCTAAGACTAAAGATAAGTTGAATCTCCTCCCGGTCTCATCAACTTCTCCTAAGGTCCTAAAGGTCAAATAAAGCTCACTGGTATGGGTTGTATCACCTCCCGATCTCTCCAACAATACTAAAGTACCCAAAGACTAGATCTCCTCCCGGTCTCACTAATCACAATACACCCTAGAGTGCATGGAGAAACCTAAAAACACTTGACAAGACTTAGGAAAACAAATAATGTTGGGGAACTTAGACAGATCTCCTCCCGGTCTCACTGCACCTAAATACCTAGCACCAAAGACAATCCCAACTATCTATCTCCTCCGGTCTCAAGAATAGGTAGAACACTAAACTCCTCTAAATTATCAAACAATGTTCCTATGGGATACGAGCTCAGTAAACCATAAACTAGTTACAAACACAAAGTAGGTAGCCTAACATGCATCAATACATGAAAGACATTCACAAAGACACATGAGGAACAATTATAAGATAATAAATTAGAATAAAGTATGCACACACATCTAGTCAAATATTGATAGGTCTTTTACTTTAACATTCATCCATTAATAAATTACCAAAACCGAAAGATTACCGATTATCAATAAATATTCATCACAAACCCGGGTAGAAAATACGAACTAGCCAATAATCATAAAAAAAAACATAAAACGAGTAGCAAAACATAGTATCAAATCTGAAAAACACAAAGTTATTCGAAACTGGAACTACTAATTGCTAACCCAAACTCGAATCTTGAATCGTAGATCTTGAACTTGAACCGTATAACCTTCTCCTCTTCGCCCCTTATTCTTTTCTCAGCCTTCTGTCCGTCTGATGTGATGTTCGTAATTCGCTGTCCACCTCAAAATTGTCGTCCGATCCTCCTTTTCTATTATTCTGTTCGATATATTAATAATTAGGAAAAAACCCTCGGGTACAGTAATGTATTTTAAGTCTTATACAATTCTTCAAGACCTCAAGCCCATGTATATTACTTCCATTCGGCCCAATAGGTATCTTCTTCTTTTTTGGTGGGTTCCTTTTATTCATGATTTATAACATGGGCATAATAAGCCTACAATCAGTAGGTTTTAAAGCATATTTTATGAGACATGATTCTCATTTTCACTTGACTTTCGAACACCCCAATTCTTCAACATTCCACTGCATTAACACCTTCATTTATGACCTGATGAAAATAATTAATTCAAACGCATTTGATTTCTTTTTGTTGTTACAAAACTCCCGTGCATACAATTTCAATTGGTTTAGATGATGAAATTCATTTAAAGTACTTATTAATTGGCTCATAGTTGATTTTTTTCAATTTAATGTATTTTAATTACTTCATCTTTCACTCACAACCTCAAGTTTAATCAAAATACTCCAACTTAACTCATTATCTCTCAAAACATTTAAAACACAAAGATTAAACAAAATAGGATTAATAATTAATAAAAACAATCCTAAAGTTACTCAAAAGTGTAGGAAATATCGTATAAAAATATCTATAATTCAGACCATATCAAATATCCCCACACTTAAACCTTTTTCGTCCCGAAAAATATGCAATGGAATCATAACTAGGATAGATGGTTTCAAAAACTTAGATTATTTAATTAAAAGATATAAAAACATTTAACCATGATTACCGGTATTGTTATCCACTTAAACCCAACCGCCAACTCATCAAGCCCCGTTTTCATGCTAGCATTATGTTAAACTTAACAATCAATCTAAGGGTCTCACACTTAAGATCCACAAATCCACCTAATCTCATATCAAGCTTAAAAGGTAAAGATTAAAAATCTACCACTTTATATAAATAACCCTTATGTATTTAAAATTAAATTTTTATGGAATGATGGATGATGATGAGCTTTAGCAATTTTTTTCATGTTTAACTCAGAGGGCATTATCACCAAGTCGTTATCCCAGTGGGAAACACCATGAGCCTCACATTTATTTCTTTAATTAGCTCAAATAGATGGATGATGGAAATTTTTTTTGTAGGCGCCACCAGAATCCGAATTTATTCCCATAAAAAGGATAAGGTGTGCCAATTTAATTCAAAATACTTATAGGTTATTTACTTATAGTGGTACCTTTTATACTCTCAATAGTTTCGGCTTTTCTATTTCTCATAAGATGAGAACCCACAAGGCTTCATGATTTAAAATTAAGGTAATTTAAAAGCAATCTAGGAACTCTCTAAGTTGGTTGGGCCTACCAGTACATCCCAGAAAATACGTCTTCTATATATTTTATCTTTTATATATAATATTTTGAAAACCAAAAATCCCAATTTTTCTATCATTTTCCATTTATTTGCAAAAAAAAATCTGAAACATTTTCTCATTTTTTTAATTTTTTTTTTGTATTTTTTAAAAATTTTTATGACTCAAAAACTAAGACCTAAACAATAGTTTCCCATCCCCACACTTAAACTCTACATTGCCCTCAATGTAGCATGGAAACCGACTCAAAAGACTAAAATAAATAAGAAATAAAAAAAAACTAAGGGCAAATTGGAAAGGACTTAGCTGGTTATATAATGAGTACGCTCCAAAATCTTGTCCAATCCAGCTCGATCGTATAGCATTTCAGTCGCGATCGGCTTTGACTCTAACCGGTATACTTGGTAAATGCGTTGAAATTCAAAAAGCAACTCCGAACAACACCCAAATGGAGATTGAGTACGGGTGGTACATATTCAAACCTGCACAATCAAAAACAAGCAAAACCAAAGCAGTACCGACTCTAAAAAAACGACTCAAACGATACTAACTTAGACTCAATATACAAAAACTACGACTATATACAAACTCTATGAAACCTCCCCACACTTGAATTTAATCAGGAGGTTTCTCCTTTATCCAACCCTTATCTAACCCGTTCAATTTTAATTGTTCATCATTGTTTATTAAGAAATTAATGATGAAACTATAAAATATCTTAAGACATGCAAACGGGTCAACCCACCAAAATTTAAATTTACCTGGATCAAACCTGATACGATGCATATAACGAGGAAGATGGTAGTCTCTGCACTTCAGTTTCTCATTTTGCTTTTTTTCATACCATCTCTGCACCCTCAGACTATGTTGGTCCAAGCTTCTCCGTTGCTTCTCCCGTGTTAGTAATTGTGGTGGTGATGTATCTTCTAGCTTCTCCACGGGCCAACCATCAAATTCCTCAGCCACTTCATCTTCTTCTTCGTTTGGTGCTTGTTTGATCTCCATTGTTGGCTTCTCCACAAGTAAAGTCTCTAAATAAATAATATCACCAACATGGTCAAATCTTCTTCTACAAGTGTTAGTAAACCAACCAACTCATCACCAAACTCCTCCTCCCAAGATGGTATATGCATCTCTCTCTCATTCTCCATCTTGTCAAGTGGCTCATTCACGTCTTCCCCACCATCATCATTCCACAAGTCGTCATCAGTGGGTTCAAGACCATAATACCATGGCGTGGAATACCAATTAGGCGTCACGTCCTGTTGAACCGAAGGTGGGACTGAATCGTCCGTTGTCGTCTCCAATTCTACATCTGATAACTCTGGATCACCGGGAAGCTCTTCTTTAACATGTTCTTCCTCAACTTCTTCTTCCTTCACCCCTTCATAGCTCTCAAAGTCAATATTATCAGCATAGTAATCATCCCATGTAAAGCGTATTGTACTTTGATTTTTCTTCTGATTCACGTAAATCGGACAATCTTCGTACCGGTGCGGTCCACCACAGTCCTTACACCTTGGGTGTACGTGTTGATTCATGTTTTCCTTAATCATTTGACTCAGTGTCTCGATCATTCGCTGAAGAATGGTGAACATTTCGGGAAACCTCGGATCTCCTTGGTCCTGTGCTATTGTCGTTATCTGAGCGAACACTTGACATGATTCCACGAACGCCCAAACATATGGAGGGTACTCGCTATGGTAACCTGCCATGAAGAGAGTAGCAAAAACTACACAAAGTAGAGAAAGGAAAGAAAAAAACTAACTAATAAAAAATATTTGCAAAATTAAAGACTCGACACACTACTACTAGACACAAACTCTAGGACTCAAACCCTAAGACTCAAATTACAAATAAGACCAATTAAACAAATAAGATCAGTCAAAGCTAATAACGCAATCGCCTAAGTGTCCCCGGCAACGGCGCCAAAGACTTGATGTGCTGAATGCGGTCTATAAAAAACTAACCTAATCTAGACACCCTAGTTTTAAATTTATAAACTAAGACTCTCTAAATGCTAGACCACTGACAGGCATGTGTGCCTATCATACGTAGTAAAGCCTAATGAAGTCCAAGTATCGAACCCACGAGACACTTGCGACGCTACACTAGACCCTGACTCAACTAATTACTTAACTGGTTTATTTGATTTGATTGGATTTTGGGGTTTTAATTAATTAAACTAAAGGAATTAACTAAGAAGAACTAGACTTCCTAGACGCAGGCTGAAGGCTAATAAGGTGAAATCAAGGATGGGAAAGTACTACCCAGGTTTGGAATCCTATATGTGACTCTCAGTTTTCTCTCGGCAATGGTAACTATGATGGAACCAAGTTCTAATAATACGACACTCTAAGACTAAAGATAAGTTGAATCTCCTCCCGGTCTCATCAACTTCTCCAAAGGTCCTAAAGGTCAAATAAAGCTCATTGGTATGGGTTGGATCACCTCCCGGTCTCTCCAACAATACTAAAGTACCCAAAGACTAGATCTCCTCCCGGTCTCACTAATCACAATACACCCTAGAGTGCATGGGGTAACCTAAAAACACTTGACAAGACTTAGGAAAACAAATAATGCTGGGGAACTTAGACAGATCTCCTCCTAGTCTCACTGCACCTAAATACCTAGCACCAAAGACAATCCCAACTATCTATCTCCTTCCGGTCTCAAGAATATGTAGAACACTAAACTCCTCTAAATTATCAAACAGTGTTCCTATGAGATACGAGCTCAGTAAACCATAAACTAGTTACAAACACAAAGTAGGTAACCTCACATGCATCTATACATGAAAGACATTCACAAAGACACATGAGGAACAATTATAAGATAATAAATTAGAATAAAGTATGCACACACATCTAGTCAGATATTGATAGGTCATTTACTTTAATATTCATCCATTAATAAATTACCAAAACCGAAAGATTACCGATTATCAATAAATATTCATCTCAAACCCGGGTAGAAAATACGAACTAGCCAATAATCATAACTAAAAACATAAAACGAGTCTGAAACGAGTAGCAAAACATAGTATCAAATCTAAAAAACACAAAGTTATTTGAAACTGAAACTACTAATTGCAAACCCAAACTCGAATCTTGAATCCGTAGATCTTGAACTTGAACCGTAACCTTCTCATCTTCACCCCTTATTCTTTTCTCAGCCTTCTGTCCGTCTTATGTGATGTTCATAATTCGTTGTCCACCTCAAAATTGTCGTCTGATCCTCCTTTTCTATTATTCTATTCGATATATTAATAATTAGGAAAAAACCCTCGGGTACAGTAATGTATTTTAACTCTAATACAATTCTTCAAGACCTCAAGCCCATGTATATTACTTCCATTCGGCCCAATAGGTATCTTCTTCTTTTTTGGTGGGTTCCTTTTATTCATGATTTATAACATGGGCATAATAAGCCTACAATCAGTAGGTTTTAAAGCATATTTTATGAGATATGATTCTCATTTTCTGTTGACTTCCGAACACCCCAATTCTTCAACATTCCACCGCATTAACACATTCATTTATGACCTGATGAAAATAATTAATTCAAAGGCATTTGATTTCTTTTTGTTGTTACAAAACTCACGTGCATACAATTTCAATTGGTTTAGATGATGTAATTCATTTAAAGTACTTATTAATTGGCTCATAGTTGATTTTTTTTCAAATTAATGTATTTTAATTACTTCATCTTTCACTCACATCCGTTTGAGGATGATAAGTTGTGCTCAAGTTAAGTTGGGTTCCCATGGAAGATTGCATGGTTCTCCAAAAGTGCGACGAGAATCGAGCATCTCCGTCAGATATAATGTTCAAATGAAAACCATGTCAGGATACAATCTCATCCATATAGATTTTAGCAAGTTTGTCAGCAGATAGATCCTTACGGATCGATAGGAAATGTTCTGACCTTGTAAGACGATCGACGATTACCCAAATGGCATCATGAACTCTTTTAGTACATGGCAGTTTGGTAATGAGATCTATAGCAATGTTTTCCCATTTCCAAACTGGTATCTCTGGTTGCTCCATTAATCCAGATGGGTGTTGATGTTCTGCCTTAACCTTGAGACAAGTACGGCATTTGGAAACATATAAGGCAATTTCGTTCTTCATACCCGGTCACCAATACTGGGTTCGAAGATCCTTATACATTTTATCTGCACCAGGATGTATAGAATAACGAGACTTGTGAGCTTCATTCATTAACAAGGTGCGGAGATTGTCTTGACTTGGGACCCACAAACGGTCCATGAAATAATATAACCCATTGTCTTTCAGTTCAAGCTCAGGCTTAAGATGATATGGTAATTCCTTACCCATCAAGTCTTGTCTAACACAAGTATGTTGAGCTTGAGAAATGCGGGTTTGAACATCAGATCGACCATGAACACAGTGAAGCTTGACACGTTCCTTACGACTCAATGCGTCAGCCACGACATTCGCCTTACCAGGATGGTAGCGTATTTAGCAAACGTAGTCATTTAGAAGTTCAACCCAACGTCGTTGCCTCATATTTAGTTCTTTCTGACTGAAAATGTGCTGGAGCCTTTTGTGGTCAGTGAACACTACACATTTTGTACCATACAGGTAGTGTCTCCAGATTTTGAGTGCAAAAACTACTGCACCTAACTCAAGATCATGAGTCATGTAGTTTTTCTCGTGTACCTTCAGCTGTCTTGATGCATAGGCTATGACTTTGTTTCTTTGCATGAGAACACAGCTAAGGCCTAAGTTGTATGCATCAAAATATACGACAAAATCGTCGTTGCCTTCAGGTAATGATAAGATAGGTGCATTACAGAGTTTCTGTTTCAAGTTCTAAAAAGCTTCTTCCTGTTTGGGTCCCCACGCAAAAGGTTTATTCTTTTGAGTTAAAGCTGTGAGAGGAACCGCAATCTTGGAGAAGTTTTTTTTATAAAACGGCTGTAATAACCCGCGAGACTAAGAAATGAACGAACCTCAGTAGGAGTAGTAGGTGTATCCCAATCCTTAATCGCACTGATTTTGGTGGGATCTACATGTATACCTTGTTCACTAACGACGTGTCCCAAAAATTGAACTTCCTTAAGCCAAAATTCACACTTGGAAAACTTGGCGAAAAGTTGTTCTTTCTTTAGGAGTTCCACTGTAAGACGGAGATGTTGTTCATGATTAGCTCGTGTCTTTGAATAGATCAAAATGTCATCAATGAAAACGATGATGAACCTGTCCAAATAAGGCTTACAAACCCTATTCATCAAGTCCATGAAAACAACAGGAGCATTAGTTAAACTGAAGGGCATAACAGTAAACTCATAATGACCATATCTTTTGCGAAAAGCTATTTTGGGAATATCTTCTTTGAGTACATGAAGTTGATGATACCCAGAACGTAGATCAATCTTTGAAAAACAAGTATCAGAGAGATCATCAATGCGAGGTAGGGGATATCGATTCTTGATGGTGAGCTTGTTGAGCTCACGATAATCGATACACATACGAAAAGATCCATCTTTCTTTTTCACGAATAGAACGGGAGCACCCCAAGGTGAAAAGCTCGGATGGATGAATCCTTTGTCAGAAAGTTCCTGAAGCTGTTTAGATAACTCTTGCATCTTAGACGATGCAGGACGATATGGAGATTTAGCAATAGGGTTAGCACCAGGTACAAGATTGTGACACCCAGCTTTTCAGGTCGTATCGTACGATTGTAAAATGTGTATTCAATAGATAAAAAGGTTGTATGTGACTGATTATGAAGTTTTTATATGATATTTAATGTGTTAGTAAATCCAAACATTTATAAAAATTATGTTGGCAACGATAAAATAAGCGCTTATCGCGTAACGATTAAAATCCTAAAAATAGTCTGTTATGATTAGAATAGTAATTTTAATCATATCCGTGAGGAAAAATAATTTAAAACGCTAAGAAACTCTATTTTTCTAGTTTGAGCGCGTACCGTGCGATACTGCGCGTATTAGACAAAATACTGTCAACGCAACCAGTCAATGCAACTGGTAATTATTTCAATAATAATTTTATGTAATTATTTTTATAAAGTGATAAAAAATAATTTAAAACGCACCAAATCGGGATTAAAACGCTAGATAAAATACCTGGTATTCAATAAAATACCAGTGTTTGAACTAATTTAGATACATATGTGTGTATATATATATGAGAAATGTGTGTGAGAGGGGGGATATGTGGCGGCAATGTGGGCTGCCCACATTCTCTTGTTTCTCTCAACTTGACACTTGTAACACCTAGAGGATGTTGAGTGATGATTAAGACTTATACATTCTTGCATAATTCCAAGACACACATTCAAAACTTCACTCTCTCTCTCTCCTTAAACAATCTCGGCCGAACACCCCCTATTAGACTACCATTTTCATTTTCAAATCCAAATCTTGAAGAATCATGTCCATTTCAAAGTGATTTCAAGCTTTCAAGAAGGTTTAGAAGTGATTTCAAGAAGGTTTGAGCAAGAACAAGGCTTCACATCATCATAAATCTTAAAACCCACTAAGAATCTTGAAGGTATAACATCTTTTCTTCTAAATCTTGTTCTTGATTCATAGTGATGAAGATGATAGTGAAAGTTTCTCTTGTTCTTGAATCTAAACATTAACTTGAAAACTACAAACAAATGAGTTTTGAATGAAATAAAAATGGGTGTATGCATATATGTATATATGGCTGAGAATGTGTGTGTGTGTAAGAGTATATGTTGTATTTTGATTTTTTATGAAAGATTTCTTGATTTATTTGATTTCTTGAAAAGTATGATGCATGAAGGAATTTTTAGGTGTCATACAAGAATGTTCTAAAATGATTTAAGATTTGAAAGTGATATGTTGAAAAGTAAATTTTTGGAGGTATATGTATGTATGTATTTCGTATATATGCATGCATGCATATAAAAGTTGTCATATAATCTTAAATATGAAAGATATAAGCATGAATGAATATGAATGATTTGAATGATCATGGTGATATGTGTAATATTTGTAAGAACATGATGTTAGTGAGTTCTAGAGTATGATTAGATCATAAGTGATGATAGTGATGTTGTATGAGTGCATTAGATGCACATATGTGAACTTACATGATGATGTGAAGGCATGAAACGATCATATGAGTATGATTTAATAAATATCAGTTTTAATCAGATTATAAACACTAAAATAAAGTTATTTTAGAGTATTTAGTGACATATAACTTTGTCATGATGTTTACTAGTCTTGCATGTTGTATTTGGTGCTTTAGAAGTTGTAAAATACGTGAAATCACATGATTTATGTGACTTAGACAAAAACTGAACTAATCTGATTATAACCATTATTTTAATCAGTAAATAACATGTATTGTGTTAAAATATCAAGTCATTCCGAGTTGGGATGATTATAGTAACGTTTAACGCAAAACTATGCGTTAAAACGGTCAAAAATCGGCTTTTCGAATGGTTTTTATAAAACTAATTTAGATCAGTAAGTAAACTGATATTTTTAGTTTAAAAACAAGTATTTTAACTAATTTTAAGTTTACTTGGTGTTTGGTTAGTCATACGTGACTTCCGACGCCCGAAAATGTTACCGAATCGCTAAAATAGGCATTTTTCAAAGAACACTAGTATGGATAATTTTTGGGTGAACCTTATGTGTTAAGATGTGTTATGTGATTTAAACATGTGAATGTGAAAATATGTTAAGTTTTAACATGATATTGGAAATTTAGATTATGCATGTATACTTGTGCGTTTTGTGCGATAGAAACGGTAAAAATCGCGTTAAATGTGTAACTTGGTTGTCGAGCATGAAAATTGGTACATATAAGATATTTTATGTCTACTTTCCTTAAAAATGACAAAATAGATAAGTTAACGAAATTACGCATGTTTCGATAATAATTTATGTGAACGTTTATATATATCTATTACGATGCGCAAATCGTAGATATATTACGTATAAACGGGAGTGATAATGGATTTACATGATAACGGTCACCAATAAAATCGTTCAAGTAGCAAAATCTTAAAATATATATATATATATATATATATATATATGTGTGTGTGAACTTATATATATATTAACGTGCCAACATAATAAAAAATGAGAACTTTTCGAGAAAATCTCAAAGTTATGTGATAGTTCTAAGAAACGGAGAAACTTAGGATTTTTGTGATATATATATTGATTTAAAAATCGTTCCTACATATGATAGGACGTGTAGAAATCAATCTCTGGGATTGCGCTATTTAACAATACGCACCCAAAGGTGAGTGTCACTAAACTCCTCTTTTACTGCTTTGTATATGTTTTGGGGGTAGAACACGCCAAAAAGGGTTTAATAATATATTTGGATTAAACATACCTTTTAATATAAAGCATATATTTTCGTTGAAAATATATGGAGTTTGATAAATTATACATTTCGAGATAAAACGTTTTTGATGAATATATGTTTGGGGGAAAACAACTGTATAGTTGGAACGAATATTGCTTGGTCTCAAGAGAGTAAGTAACAGCATAGGCTTACATTTCGGTGGGGATTTTAGGGGATTTATACAACATCGTATATTAAATTTGTCATATTAGTAGGATATATATTATTGTACGTGAGGCGGACATCATATATGGTCTCAATATGGACCCTGCGCCAATGAAGTCGTTTAATCGATTAAGTATTGTACGCGATGAATTGTTGGTAGATGTATCGGGTTGACAACCCCGTCATGACCGGTCGCCCCGTGTCAAGTCAAACAATGAATTTAAATTCTGGTTATTGTCTAGCATTGATTATCCCTGCATGGTAAATATATAGTTCGTATTGTCTAGCTAACATGCGAGTCCGAACGTTGACGCTATGAATTTAATATACAAAACTTGGGAAAATGCCTTAATGTCGGGTTTTTAAACTTATGACGGATGACCCTTGGATTTTATTAAGGAAATAAGTGGACTTTCTAAAAATTATATGGATGTTTTACAATAAACACATAATCAGAAAGTTTTTCCTTAGGATCAAATTGTTTAAATTTGAATATGTGAACTCACCTTCCTTTGTGTTGACACTTGATTTTAAACATGTTCTACATGTACTTGAGTTCGGCTTCGGGAACCATGGCGTATCTTGTGTTTGATGATGCATGTTGTGTTACTTGAAAATGTTGGACTAACTTTTTAAACTTTCTGGGACGATTGTAATAAGATCCGCGAGGATCAAAGACAACTTAACTTATGTGGTTGTTCCGTGGTTTTTAAAATGTAATGTTTAATAACTTATGTTTTAAATAAGTCAATATGTCCAACAAATAAGTGCATCGTTCAACAACATATAAATGGGCACCAACTTCCGTCACCACTACGTTTTAAATTCTATTGCGACGTTTTTGGGGTGTGACAAAGATCAATATGGAACTCAACTTGGCGTACAGGGGGTAAACCAGGTAATTCTTCAGGAAATACCTCAGGATAATCCCGAACAACAGGGTATCTTGAATAGACTTACCCTTGCCTTTCTCCTCTACGACATGTGCCAAGAATGCCACATAGTTCTTTCATAGGTATTTTTGAGCTTGGCTACAAGTCATGAGTTTAAGACTACTAACGGGTTTCTCCCCATGAACTTCTAAGATCTCACCAGTCGAAAACGGCACACGATAAATTTTCTCAAAACAAACCACCTCAGCATGGTACTTGGCTAACCAATCCATTCCTACTATTACATCGATCTCCCAAGTTGCATCGGTATGAGGTCAATAGGAAAAAGATGGTTATTAAGGTTCAACTGGCAATTTCGAATGACATAATCGAGTACAACGGGTTCACCACTAGCTACTTCTACTGTCAAGGGCTTTTCTAGTTTTGTTCTAGTCATGGAAAGCAAAGGCTCAAAAGATAAGGATACAAAACTCTTATCGGCACCCGAATAAAAAAGAACAGAAGCAGGTTGGTTGTTAACAAAGAACGTACCGTTCACCACTTCGTTATCTGCACGTTCCTCATTTTCATTCATGTTAAAGACTCAACCACGAGCCTGTGCCTGATTTGCGTTTGCCAACTTCAAGAAATTGTTCCTGTAGTGGGTCAGATCCCCACAATTATAACAAGAACCAGGCGGATAGTGAGGTCGTGCAGGCTGCTGGGCAGGGTTTTGTGCTGCTGGATTTTATGTAGGAGCCAAACAACAAGTATTGGTGAGATGACCAGATTTCCCACAGTTAGTGCATATGCGGCACTATACATGTGGTTGATGGTGGCTGTTACATTTGTTGCACAGAGGTGCATTGCCAGCATACTGTCTTTTGGCGGGTGGTTGTGCAGGCTGATTTGGGGCAGTTTGGTTTTTCTGTGTTGTAATGACGAAATTCTTGGAAGCCTTACGCTTCCTTGATTTCTTAGAAGACTCAGCCATTTTACCCTTTTTTCTCGGTCTTGTCAGTCTGTTTCTTGTCACCCTTTCTGTCGAGTTTACCCTTCTTGACTTGAGAGTCAGTTAGGGTTATAGCTAGCTCAATGGCATGTCGGACTGTAGTTGGGTTACTGCTAGTGACGATATCCTGAACAGAATCTGGAAAACTGTCTATGTATTTCTCAATCGCCTTGTTCAAACGCATTACCATTGTCGGACAGAGCAAGCTTAACTCCTCGTATATATCAGTGTAAGCACGGTGTTCACCACTGTCTTGCTTAAGGTCATGGAACTCATCTTTAAGTGCCCTCTACTCGTGAAAAGGGCAGAACTCTTTCATCATTAGAGCCCTGAGTTCCTCCCATTTTGACCCAAAGCAACATCAGCACCTCGATCTCACATTACCCCATTCCACTATGTGAGAGCCCTCTTTTGGAACACACTAGAAGCAAACTCGACTTTACGATTGTTTGGACACTGAACGTAACAAAAAGTGCTCTCAAGACTCTCAAACCACTAGAGGAGCCTAGTTGCTCCTTCAGAACCATTAAACTTGAGTGGCTTAGCCGAGTTAAACTGTTTAAAGTTGCACAGAGCAGGTGCATTAATGTTACTGTTGTTGGCTTGGTTGATTTGAGTAATGAGATTTGGTAGTACAGCAGCCATCTGTTGTGCTATAATAGTTGCCAGTTCGGCATCGGGTTGTTGTACGTTGCGTCGAGGAGGCATTCTAAAAGAGGAAAACATGAGAGAAAACGAGTGAGATTATATGATGAAAAATGAGATGTCATAAATATCGACAAAATGTAAGGATGGTGGTCATTTATTCGTTACCTCAAAACAAACAAACGACACACAGTGGACTAATCAAAGTAAATGGGTCATAATAATGTATCGTGAAGAGATGCTTTAGCTTATAAGTGGACACTCACCCCAAGAGTTCCCAGGTAAGAGTGACTGGTCCGATACTGCGGATTTGTACTAACACTCTAGCCTTAGATAGAAAACTCAGGGTACAGGCACCCACCCTTCCAGATTGCACGTGTTCACATTATTTAGACCCAAACTTTGATGAGATTTTGAAAATTTGGACGACACAAGGACAAAAAGAATCATCCAAGAATGGATGTTTGATTTTCAAAATTGTTTTGGAAATTTGTGTTCTTGTTTTGGAAATCACCGAAGGATAGGTGATGTTTATTGTTTTAAGATCTAAACACAAGATAACTTGTGTTTGGGTCCTAGAAAGGTTATAGTCTAGGTTAAAGCATTACTAATAACCTAATTCCCTATAACCATGAGCTTTGATACCAACTCTTCTGTCACACCCCGACCGCGTAAAACAACAAACCACGACGGAAACGTCGGGGAGTGTCGTAACAGAATTATTGTTTAACAACACATGTTACTTAAAGTTTTGTTTTATTAAAATTAAAGTGTCTACATTATCTTTGAAATAACGGAAACATAACACGAATTAAACTGTCTTTCATAGTTTTAAGTCACTAAGGCCCGAGTCTGCCTAAGTGTAGCACAATCATCATCAAACATTAGCTCCAGAAACACATGTGAAAATAGGTACGTCAGCATAAAAATGCCTGTGAGATACATAGGTTTTAGTCATGAAAAATTCATGACTTGTAAGTTAAAAGAAGTGTTTAACAAAAAACTAGTCATGAATCTTTAAAAAGTGTTTTCTTTTATAAAATCATATGAAAGTCGGAATAAAAATAAGATGATAATAAAAGAATAATGCATGGTTAACTAAATAACCAAGCAAAAATGAATTTGTATAAAATATGTCATTTGTAAAACAATGTTTTTTTGTGAAAATATGTCATATGTTTAAAATGTGTCATGTCTATGTCTTTGTCGAAGTGGTTTAGATAACGCTACGATAAGTAATATCATAAAAGCACTTATATATAGGAAGTACCAGCGGTGTATCCACCATGCTTTTATCATATTACGTACGCCTCGTTATTTAAATCACCTATCAATAACCACCAAAAATGCCTTGTTTAAACCAATGCCAAAATGTTATGTGTAAACAATGTCCAATGTTAAGTGTAAACCATGTCTTGTATAATCAAATGTCTTGTATGGCAAGTAAAAAGTATTTACTCAAACCATATGTATAATGTCAATGCGTAACCAAATGTTATGTATGGTGAATAAAGAGTATTTACTCAAACCATATGTAATATGTACAAAACAATCTCTTTGAATAAACCTAAGTTTAAATCAAAAGTTATGTTTTGCAAAACCAATGCTTTATTGTTACAAACATTTATGTGGATATGTTCATCGCATACATTCAAGCCTTGAGACTGTCGGATAAACCCTTAACAAGTTAAAGGTTCATCAAAAATGTTTTCGGATTCTGTCATTCCCTACTTCCAAACAAACCTAGGAAGCCGGGAACGGGATTTGTCAAGTCCTATGGTACCATTACATACTAATGAGTGGCGTGATCAGTGTTAATGAATGTATTATTGTCCCCTTAAACATACCAAATGTTATAACCAATGTAAGCATGTTATGTGAAAACCATGTACTAAGTATGCTAAGTAAACAAATGTAGTAGAAATGTTCATGAAATTAGTGTGCTAGCATGCTTAGTAAACATACATAGCAGAAATGTTATGTAAATCAATGTGTCCATATGCTGAGTAAACATATGCAACAAGAGTGTTTATGAAATCAATGTGCTCGCATGCTCAGTCAACATACATAGCAAAACATAATCGAAATCATGTACTATACGTGTATTTGTTGAACATAGCAAGTATATGTCATGAAAAGCAATGAAAAGCATGAAAGTAACAAGTAGGCACATGTGTATCACCCCAAAATATTTGAAAGCGATAAAAGAGGGGACTATGTACTCACTTGGGATTGCTTAATAGTCTTGGATTTAAGACCAAATAAAGCTCGAAGGATCACGGAATCAAACAGCACCAAGTATAGGTAACTATGTTAATAATCGGATCCTAAACCGGAGGATAGGATAGAATGAAGTTCTATACTTTAAATGAGTATTGGAACTCATATGGAATGATTTAATAGACCTAACATTCTGATTAGAAAATTATCCTAGGTGCTTTTGACCCGTATCGACCTGTTAAGGTAGTTTAAGCTACTTTAACGTGTCGTTTGCGTAAATATAAGGTCAGATGGTTATTTATGAAATATGTTAAGTCTTACATGCCCAATTATATTTAAAAATGTTATTAAATCAGTTTAGATGTCAATAACTTGACTACATATGTTAAAAATGAATTTATGCTCAAAAACGGCATTTTGGTCATTTTTAACGGGCATATAAATGACTTATCGAATAACTAACCAAACTAAGTGACCATAAGGTATAACCTCAGTTGGTTATTCCCTATAAAACTATGGTCACAAATATGTTTGGTTGGATCCTAATGATCGACCAAACGGGTCGGGTTCGAAAGTCTAAGCGGTTGTCGAGACCGCTTGACTTACGGCACTAAACAAGCACTAAACTAGTAGTGATGAGTTACACATGATAAAACATGTTTAACTAAGTTAGAAAACTGAGTTGGTATCAAAACAAAGTGTTTTGATACCCAAAAATAGTTCCGTCGCAAAATGCACATAAATGCATTTTGACCAAAACTTTGACTCGTCATTATGACAAGTCAACGATGTAACCAGTAGGTATAATCGTTAGGGATTCTAACCATCGTGATTACGATCACGTTGCAAAGTTCAATTGAACTTTGTCTTAACCATTTAATGGTCAAATCTGAAAGTCAAACACTGTTTGACTTTCTGCTTGAAATAAATGAACCAGCATGAAGGAACACTTACAAGAGTCCAATGCTTGGAAGAATGAACTAGAATGCTCAAGTATGAAACCTCCAACAAAGAGTGGTAGCCTCAAATCAGAGCAAAGGTGAAAGAGAATGAAGATGAGCAAGTTGGAAGTGAAATGGAACTTGCTATTTATAGTGTTCTTGGATTTATGAGATCATGACAAGTGTTTAAGTGTTGCCCAAGGAATGACCATAGCCCTACAAGGGTTAGGACCAAAATTAAAGCCTTGGAGGATACACAAAACACCCACAAGATCTCTAAAACCAACTTGGAAAACAGCAGGAAACAACTGTGTTGCTGTTAAGAAGCTTCTGCCCAGCACCATCTATCGCGTCCCACGACAGCGACAGCTAAATCTTTCGCGCCCCGCGAGGGTCTGCTGTCCATAACTTTCATTTTTGGCAGAACAGGTCCCTGAAGCTCCAAACGTGATTTTCGACGCGTTTAACCCCCGTTAACCCAATTTCAAGGCTCTAAAAGGATGTTAAAGCATAGGGGACTTGAAATATGCTTGGAAATATCATGGATGTCGGTTTGTTTGGTCGTACGATCGCGTTATTCGGTTAGTTACGACGAAACTTGAACGGACGCGAAAACGATCCAAATTAAGCAACGAATTATATTTTTGCATTCCTATCACTAAAATAAAATATTTTAGTGATTACAAAAATTTTTGGATGTCCGGATGTGGTCAGAACGTAAGATATGCGCGTATATGCAAACTAACCCAGTTTTTGACGCTGTTAGTCCCTGTTGATCAAATAAGCATATTTTCTTACACCGAACCCCTCAAAGCTTATTTCTAAGCCATGTTAAGGGTATTTAGGGTATGTTTAGCTTATGATCTTATTCCGGAGTGTACGTTGCCATACGAAATGACAGACTTTTGCAGTTTGACACAAATAGTCCCTGTGATCGAATAAACTTGTTTTTGCCATACCAAATCCTTCAAAACTTATTTCTAAGTTATGTAAAGGTTATTTAAGGTATGTTAAGATTATGTCACTATTCCGGAGTGTTTTTCGTGCTAAACTGATTACGTTTACGCATCAGCTTGTGTATAACTTTCCAGAAAGCGATTTAGAGTTTAAAATCGAACAAAATCAAAATGTGCAAAATGTCAAACATAAATAAACAAATATTGGGATCAAAACACATTGTTTTATTGATATTTGAATTTTTCAGAGTTTATACAATGATTACACAAGCACATATGTCACATTTTAAGGTCGAGAAATTGGCTAGAATCTACACCGATGAGATCATTTATCGTCATGCTATTCCCATTGACATCATTTCCGATCATGATGGTCGCTTTACCTCCTGTATTTGGCAAACCTTTCAATTCGCTATGGGTGTTGTTTTGAACCTTAGCACCGCATTCCATCCTCTGTCAGATGGTCAAACCGAGCGTACTATCCAAACCTTAGAGGATATGTTACGTTCATGCGTAATCGATTTTGGTGGCAACTGGGATTCAAACTTGCCTTTGATCGAATTCTCATACAACAATAGTTATCACGCGAGTATTCAAATGGCACCCTTTGAAGCATTGTATGGTCGCAAGTGTCGTTCTCCTATTTGTTGGCACGAGGTTGGTGAAGTTCAAATCACTGGTCCCGAGCTCATACAAGAGACAACAGACAAGATTTTACAGGTTCGGGAAAACTTACTGAAAGCTAGGAGCCGACAAAAGAGTTACGCCGACGAGCATCGCAAGCCTTTGGAATTCGATATAGGTGACTTCTTACTCCTCAAGGTATCCCCTTGGAAGGGAGTGGTTCGATTTGGTAAGAAAGGAAAACTCGCACCTCGCTACGTTGGTCCCTTCAAGATTATCGAAAGGATTGGCAAGGTTGCGTATAAACTGGACCTACCTAAAGAACTCAACAACGTTCATCCTGTCTTCCATGTTTCAAATTTAAGGACGTGTTTAGCTGACGAAGGACTTCAAGTTCCACTCGAAGATCTTCAGATCAACGAAACTCTACACTTCATGGAGAAACCTGTCGAGATCATGGACGGAGGGGTCAAACAATTGAGGCGCAGTCGAATTCCTATCGTCATGGTTCGATGGGAAGGAAAACATGGCGCCGAGTTTACTTGGGAACTCGTAAGTTATATGAAGACTAAGTATCCGCAACTTTTCGTTACTTCTTCCTAAATTTCGGGACAAAATTTCCTAAAGAAGGGGAGACTATAACGCCCTGCTTTTCGTACTTTCCTTAATTAGAAAGATCATCTTGTATTTCTATTCTTGGAATCTTGTAATTCTTGTATTTCATCTTTTCGTTGTATCGTTGTAAAATCTGAGACTTGGATCATAAATAAAATTCGTATTTCTTACAATTCATGCTTTACATATTCGTACATCACTATACGTTTGAATTCATAAAACAATTGATACTTTGTTCGTAATTCTTGAAAACATGCGTTAAACTTGCAAATACGTGATATACGTGAATCATACATCATTTGAATACGTACGATACTTATTTACGACATACATACTTAATCGTACTTGTCCATACTTGTCTTTATGTTAAGAGTACCTAAAAACACCTTATAATATGCCTTATTTACATAAAATACCCTTGAAATACATTAAAACCATCAAAATGAACTTCAGGGACATAACTTGCCAAAACTCAAACTTGTTTTCGGAGAACTAACCCGTCGCGTAGCGCGACGGGGATGGCAGGGTATTGTCGCGCAACGCGACACCCCTGATCCACCATAATGTTGTTTTAGCTTTGATTATTGGCTAATTTTGTGTTTGTTAAGTGTGTTTCTTGCACTTAATGTCCACCTAACTAACCCTAATCACTTCCTATAAAACCCAACTCACTTCCACACTTCTCCTACTTTACAAACTCACTAATCTCACTCTCTAAACACTCCAAAGCTGGTGTAAAAACAGTAGCAAAGTCAGATTCATATCAAGTTATAAAAGTGAGTTAAAACTCACTTATCTTCCATCTTTTTCACTTCTTCTTGCTTCTTAGCACTTGGAACAACCCTAGGGATGTTTCCATAGGTTTTCCATGGAAAACCAAGGATGGAACATCACCACATTGAGGTTAAAAGTGCAAGAACTTTCTGTTTTGAATCAAACTTTGTTAAATCTTATTTAAACTTGAGTTATCCCATCTCAAACCTATGTCCTTATGCTTATAACCACAACTATGGTTAGTTAGGCTTAAAATCAAGGTTGAGACACGTAAAATCAGAGGTGTAAACCTCACAAACTTTCTGTTTTGTTCAAGGGTTTAACCCACAAGTGATGTTCAAACCTAAAGCTTGATGATTGTGTGATTTAGGATTAGCTTGGGCTATCCTACTTGAAAATCCACACATTGCTTGATGTTTTCTCATAGATTAGTTGTCTTATTTCCTTTCTTATTGCAAGTTCATGACCCTCCCTGAATAACCAAAGCCTCAAATGATTTGTCCCTCAGCTCGTCTTTCTTTTTCATTTCTATCACCGTGTCCACGATTGCATCGAGCTTAGAGTGTAATGAATCTTGAGGTTCCTCGTATGTCGGCTGAGGGGAGTCATGATAATAGTCATCATACTCCTCCTGGTAACTTAGGAAATGTGGCAAGTCGGGTTCATAGTTGTTGTAACCCCCGCTCTTGCTCATAATGGTAATCAATCTCCGAATAGTAGTAGTCTTGATAAGTTGGTGGTGGTGGTGGTCTAGCGTATGGATAATGTGAGGATGGACCATTGAAATCTTCATAATCCGCCCTCCTATATTCATACAATCCGCTGAGGTAGTCTTCCCGATCCTTGTAGGCTTGAACTTTTTCGTAGAAAATAGAGCAATCCTGTAATAGATGTTCTCCGCTTCCGCAACACTCACATGGATCATCATCTACCCAATTCATATTAAAAGATGGTGCCTGCAAAACATGCACCTGCACAAACAAGCTCGACCACCCAAAGTAAAATCACAAAAATACAAGAAAGAAAACTAACACTAAAATTGAACAAGCAATGAAATACTAAGTGCACTAGCTCCCCGGCAACGGCGCCATTTTGACGTGACCGTGTCATCTCGGTCAGTCAAAAACCCAATTAACCTAGGTAGCTAGGGTAAGTCGGCTATCGTATCCACGAAGAGCATGTGGTCAGTATCGCACGACCTGTTCGATTAGTTAGACTATTTACAAAAAAATGTACAATGTGATTATGAAGTTTGCTAATTTTATTCGTTTGTTTGGTTTTGAAAATAAATTGGAGTGAACCGACAAATCGATGTTATTCTTAAAGCAACGTGTGATTAACTAAGTTTGTAAACTAAACTAAATGGTTGAAATAAGAAATTAGAATACGGGTCACACCCGGTTCGATAAATGTAAGACCTAGGGTTCCTACATGTTTTAACTTGATTCAATTGGTCTCACCCGGTTCGATAAATGTAAGACCTAGGGTTCCTACATGTTTTAACTTGATTCATTTGCATATAGTGATTAACAGATTTCTATCACGAACCTTAGGTGCCAATTGCTATCTACGTCATAGACAACGGACCACAATGCAATTCATTACCCCGGACATGTAAATCCTAACCTAAGATAAGGCATAATTGCACATAACCATTTCGCAAAGTCCTAACTTTATCATCGTTCGACAATTTACGAATTCGAAACAAATGCAAGACAACTATCAAAGGTTTCAAATACTAAACAATTTTTCACAAAATCAAATCAAAATACAAATTCATAAACCCTAGAAATCTTAGAAAAATCTACACCGGGGTGAAACCGAATAGATTAGCCGCTCATGGTTGAATGGACACGATCACCGGATCTTGAGGATGAAGAACTAGCAATAGAAATCTTGGTTCTTGGATGATCATCATGATTGGGAATCATTAGAGAGTGGTTTCCTTTTTTTTTTAAATGAATGGAAGTTGAAGGAATAATAAAGTGTAACTCCCCCTTTTCCAAAATTGACTTTTTCTCTCAAAAAATCCCGTTTTTACTAAATAGCCGGTGTGCAGCATATAATGCGTCAATTTCTGGCCTTTCAAAACTTTATATTTTGATTCGTCTCGTCGAGCTACCCCAAATGCATATATTATACGCCCTGAAACTCATTTTCTAGCTCAGGATAAGCCAAAATGAAGTTTGGACTATTTCTGGCGCAGAGTTCAGCTCAGTTTTGCCTCTTTTTGCATTTTCTTCAATTATGTTATCTCTAGCATCCGCCCAAAGCTTCAGTAAATCTCCAAAATGCACCTTAAACCCGTCAATGCCTGCAAAACACAAACCATATCAAAGTAGTGTATTCTAGAAAGTAACTTCGTGTAATTAACCGAAATTAAAACCATTAAGCTATGGAATTTTACCAACCCATCACATCCCCACACTTGTCTTTTGCTTGCCCTCAAGCAAATCTATTTTTCACTTTCACGTTGGTCGAACGAAAAACACTCTCCCCATTCCTAAGACTAAGGTTAAGGTCTATTGTCATGCCCGGTTCAGACTTATTACAATTTTCGACATATTTAGCAATAAATGATTAATCATGTAAAAATGGTTATCCAAGATTAACCCGCCCTCGCAATTCATACATATCCCTCAAAATGTTCACTCCACTCGGTTTACAGGTTGACTAATTTTAATGATATATTAGCACTTTTAAAGTAAACACTCAAAGCCGAATAGAACACGTACCCACATAGGCTTGCAACTCAATCATTCTCCACCATCGAACACGAATACTAAGCACAAGTCAAAAGGTCTTTAAAGGGTTGTAACGGGGCTAGGCTAAGGGTGTGGAATAGGATGTTTGAAAGTGGCTAAGGTGATGAAAATTCGATTTTTATTACAACAACTAATCTAAACTGACTAAATAAAAATCAACAACTACTAGGCAAAAGCGTACGCCTTTTATTCAACAATTACCATGCTTCTTTTTGTGCTTTTCTCAATGATTTTTCTCTTGTTTTTCATGGTATTTTCTGTTTTTTTTTTACAAAACCACAACTTTACAAACAACTAAACCTAACATCGAATTTCCATCACACTGGTTAAAACAAAGAGGTTTAATGGTCAAGGGCTAAATGGGGTGATCAAACGAAAGGTTTAGGCTCAAAGGGGGCGACTAGGGGATTTATTTGGGTAAGGATGGATAAATGGTTTTAAAGGAAAATGGTCACCTAATGCCTTAATCATTCTCGTGCTTGTATTCGGTCTATGGTCTCAAACGTATCATGAGATGCAAGTTCTACAATACATGACTAATGGTCCACTCAAACAAGAAACATAAATATGTAATTCTATGATGTAAAAGTGGCTCAAAACCTCACATATATAAATGGTATGATATGTGACATGCATGACGTGCTAGTTTCTTAGGCGAATTACTCCCAAATAACCACCCGCTAAATACCCGTCATGCTATTAACTTGAACTTGACCATGACAAAAGACCAAATGGGTTATGTCATCCCTCGTTAACTTAGTTACTTGTGCTTTTTAGATCGCTTCAAACAAAGACATTTTTGAAATTTTTTTGAAATTTTCCTCCATCCCCACACTTGAGGTAAACATTCTCCTCAATGTGTCTTGTTTAAATGAACGGGTCAAAAATCTAAAAACTTTTACTCCCCCATCCCCACACTTGAGGTAAACATTGTCCTCAATGTGTAAGAACTAGAGTTTTTAAAACGTACAAGGGATGTGACACGGCTAACTTCCCCAAAATTTCACCCCAGAAATAAAATACAAATTACATTCCACTTATTTGCTAACTAAGAAAAATCAAAGATAAAAAGAAACGTATGCACCTGGTTTTTCGCTCGTTCCTCGTGTGCTCTTCATCTTTCAACAAAGTGGTCGTCTCACGAACATGGTGTACCTACAAATCTCAACCCTTGTGTAGAAGCATGCTTCTCACAACCATCAAGATTTGTTAGTTACCTACTTTTACAACTTTTATGAAAATATTACCAAACCATGCGTTAATTTACTTTGATTTATATGGAAAAATAATGTAAAATAACAATAAACCTAACTCACTTTCATAGGAATCACGGTTGCATTTAGCATATGCAACAAGCCCTTTAAACCTCCCAATAGCTCGGGAGGACGAGTAGGTCTTGTGAGGGTTATATAGGGAACACAGCCACAACGTTCATTTAACTAGGAAAATAAAATAAAAATAATAATAATAATACAAACTCTACAACAATCATACCTGATTTGCCTCTCATGGTGGTCGAAGTGAACATTTGCCTACCGAGTTTCCAACATAAGCTCGGTAGTTGGCATGCCGAATCCACTCTCTTTTTCTTTTACGCGGCATGCGCATAGTACAACTTCAGGATCGTTTCTTAACAAATTGGCCAATGTCTTGCAAAGCCACCCTTCGAATCCTTATACCCTCACCCTCACCCCCAACTTTGTTGGTTGGAGTGATAAGTATGGGAGAAGGATGGATATGAACATGGGCTTCTTTCGGATCCGACTCGTCTCGCGGTGTCATGTCTTCCGCTCGGTTCAAACATTCATCTTCTTGCTCCAGAAGATCTGTAACCTCTTCCACCACATCACCATCTACCATTGTAGCATTAGCCAAAACCTCCCGCTTGCGTTTAATTTGGGCTATTTCCTCAGTTAGTTGACCAACCTGAATAACCAAAGCCTCAAATGATTTGTCCCTCAACTCGTCTTTCTTTTTCATTTCTATCATCATGTCCATGATTGCATCGAGCTTAGAGTGTAATGAATCTTGAGGTTCCTCGTATGTCAGCTGAGGGGAGTCATGATAATAGTCATCATACTCCTCCTGGTAACTTGGGAAATGTGGCAAGTCATGTGCATAGTTGTTGTAACCCCACTCTTGCTCATAAGGTAATCAATCTCCGAATAGTAGTAGTCTTGATAAGTTGGTGGTGTTGGTCTAGCGTATGGATAATATGAGGATGGACCATTGAAATCTTCATAATCCGCCCTCCTATATTCATATAATCCGCTGAGGTAGTCTTCCCGATCCTTGTAGGCTTGAACTTTTTCGTAGAAAATAGAGCAATCCTCTAATAAATGCTCTCCGCTTCCTTAACACTCACATGGATCATCATCTGCCCAATTCATATTGAAATATCGTGCCTGCAAAACATGTACCTGCACAAACAAGCTCGACCACCCAAAGTAAAATCACAAAAATACAAGAAAGAAAACTAACACTAAAATTGAACAAGAAATGAAATACTAAGCGCACTAGCTCCCCGGCAACGGCGCCATTTTGACGTGACCGTGTCGTCCCGGTCAGTCAAAAACCCAATTAACCTAGGTAGGTAGGGTAAGTCGGGTATCGTATCCACGAAGAGCATGTGGTCAGTATCGCACGACCTGTTCGATTAGTTAGACTATTTACAAAAAAAATGTACAATGTGATTATGAAGTTTGCTAATTTTATTCGTTTGTTTGGTTTTGAAAATAAATTGGAGTGAACCGACAAATCGATGTTATTCTTAAAGCAACGTGTGATTAACTAAGATTGTAAACTAAACTAAATGGTTGAAATAAGAAATTAGAATACGGGTCACACCTGGTTCGATAAATGTAAGACCTAGGGTTCCTACATGTTTTAACTTGATTCAATTCCATATAGTGATTAACGGATTTCTATCACGAAACTTAGGTGCCAATTGCTATCTACGTCATAGACAACGGACCACAATGCACTTCATTACCTCGGACATGTAAATCCTAGCCTAAGATAAGGCATAATTGCACATAACCATTTCACAAAGTCCTAACTTTATCATTGTTGGACAATTTATGAATTCGAAACAAATGCAAGACAATTATCAAAGGTTTCAAATACTAAACAATTTGTCACAAAATCAAATCAAAATACAAATGCATAAACCCTATAAATCTTAGAAAAATCTACACCGGGGTGAAACCGAAGAGACTAGCCGCTCATGGTTGAATGGACGCGATCACCGGATCTTGAGAATTAAATAGATATCTTGGTTCTTGGATGATCATCATGATTGGGAATCATTAGAGAGTGTTTTCCTTTTTTTTAAATGAATGGAAGTTGAAGGAATAATAAAGTGTAACCCCCCCTTTTCCAAAATTGACTTTTTCTCTAAAAAAAATTGCGTTTTTACTAATCAGCCGGTGTGCAGCAGATAATGCGTCAATTTATAGCCTTTCAAAACCTTATATTTTGATTCGTCTCGTCGAGCTACCCCAAATGCATATATTATAAGCCCCGAAACTTATTTTCTAGCTCAGGATAAGCCAAAACGAAGTTTGGACTGTTTCTGGCGCAGAGTTCAGCTCAGTTTTGACTCTTTTTGCATTTTCTTCAATTATGTTCTCTCTAACATCCGCTTAAAGCTTTAGTAAATCTCCAAAATGCACCTTAAACCCGTCAATGCCTACAAAACACAAACCATATCAAAGTAGTGTATTCTAGAAAGTAACTTCGTGTAATTAACCGAAATTAAAACCATTAAGCTATGGAATTTTACCAACCCATCAAGTATTCATACTCCTACCTGATGCTTGAACTACTGGACTTATTAACATATTACATAACCTATCTAATACTTATATATATACTATATTCGAACCTTTCATGATGAATTTGTGTTCATTCGCCAAAGTAATAGATTACATCATCTAAGACCTAATAACTTCTTATGATTCTAATGGGTATTCTACCCATGAAAACTGTTTGGATCGTCGTGTGACCCTAATGAGTCAATCTGAGTAGTTCATCATCAAGAACAAAGGCAGAATCAATGTAAATGATGTCAACACAGCTTGTTCCTTTCTAATCTTTATCTATTACTGATTTCCTGAGCTTTTACAAGTTCAAATGACAAACGGACAGCACCTCGGTTTAGAGAACATGACCTAATTCCATTTGAAATGAGACCACACAACCCATATATATAGCTGAACTAATTTCGTTTGAAAGTGGCAAGGCCCATTTCAAACGAAATTACCTTTGTTAATTTCGTTTGAACTGTACCTTGTCACCTTCAAACAAAATCACCCATTTAAACATGAACAAACCCTAAATTCTATCCTGTTGTGTGCTTGTTTATCCTATCTAGAAATAAGACTCGATTAAGACGAAGTTAACAGACAGTAGATGCACCAACAGACTCCCCCTTGGATGTTGACGAAGTCTTCAGCGTCGAGTCTTTAGTCTTTGTCTCTTTCCAAATTGTTTTGACATTGTAAAAGCTTCCTTCAAATCTTCTCTTCTATCAACAGCTAGCATGAATCACAGAATCTGAATCTTTAACACCTTCAAGCTCCCCCTTGAATATAGATCCAAGAATTGCATCTGACTTTTAAGTCTTCAGACTCCCCCTATCAGTAGGCTGGGGTTTTGCTATGCTGTTTTCTCAATATAAACCAGTCACCTGCACAATCTCTACCTAAATATAAGATATATGACAATAACAGTTTCAATTCAAAACTTACCATTCAATCTCTTTTGATAATCTTGTCAGAATTAGAAATCCACTTAAGTATTCAAGTCCAAATTAATGACCCTGATTACTCAATTTGTCTACCAAGTCCAACTTAATGACCTTGGTTGACCTGAGATAAAACACACTGACTATTGTTCAATATATTCAAACAATTTTCTGAAAATTTACAAGTTTCAAATTAATGAACTTGTTTTGACTTTTCAATTTCTCAAGTAACATGATTAACTCCAAACTCATCCTCCAGCTCAGAAACTTCCTGCATCTTCTTCAATTCGAATCTGAAGATCAGCTTTCCACTTTGGTTTGTCGGATACTAAAGCAGAAATGAAAAATCTTTTTGAATTTTTAATAAAGCTTCTAAACTAGAAATGAAATACAAAACTAAAATGCAGTAAACGGAATACAATGAAAGCAAATTGTATACAAACATATTTTTGTGAGCGTGTTAGGGAATCATATCAGTTGTTCGACAAGTCACAAGTACCGTTAAGCTTTGATTACATAATCAGAATTAAACAATTCTCTTAGATTGTCGATATACTGATCCACTTAAATTTTCACACACATTTCAATATGTCCAGGATACGAATTAAGTGTTTTAGAGACTTAAACTTATTCATGTGTCCCACCTCTTGAATATACTCCCGTATCCAAATCCCAATATTCAGTCTTACAGGTGAGTATACCACAGATGATATCTGTAAAGGGTTAAATGCGAAACTGTGAGAGCTCAGGTCAGAACTTCCGTTCAGCAGAGAGATGACGGTTCGACTTTAGTGGGTCCCCTTTAGAGGATCTTTTTTACAACAACATTGATTAGCAATTTTATTGTCTCATCATTTTATGCTGAGGGTGGCGCTATATTTCAAGCAAGCGGTAAAGTATTCTCCGGGGACTAGGCCATTGCTTCCGCAAAATCAGAAGTCCCGGGATAATACCTCGGATATCACTGAGTATAAAGACCTAATATCTCAGAAAGAGGGATCTTTCAAACGAAATTTCAGGGGTTACCTATATATCCAAGTAGTGTTCCTCACGAAATAAGTAAGTAAAGATTTAGGTTTATATCCCGAACAAACCTACTAAATGTGTAAAAACCTATCGGCACATCATCAGCGAGACTGTTTAACGCATTTAAACTTTCCATATCTTTAGCATACTGTAACTGTCAAGCCAATGTACTATCATTTTCCCTTTTTACACAAGCTCTTTTCTGGTTTTATATTGTTTTTGGATTTTGAAATATCTCATGTTTTTGTATTTTTTAAATTTTTACTGTTTTTGTATTTTCTGAAAATATTACCCCTATACTCTCCCCCTAAATACCAAAACAAGTAAAAAATCGACAAACCATTGCAGATTGCTTCTCAACATCATCTACAATGTCTCCTTCATCAACGCCAATAATCTCCTCCAACACCGATAAAAGCTTCATACCGTTCAGTTTTAGCAAATATTGAAAACGAGTTTTATCAAATGCTTTGGTATGTAAATCAGCTTTTTGCTCGTCAGTGTAAATTTTCTCAATTCGTATCAACTTCTTCTCGAAACAATCTCGGATGAAGTGATGACAAATTTTAATGTGTTTCGTTTTAGCGTGATGAACTGGATTTTTAGTAATGTTAATTACTGCCTCATTATCAACAAAGATAGGAGTGTTAAGAAATTGCAAACCGTAGTCGCGCATCTGTTGTTGGATCCCCAAGATCTGAGAGCAGCAACTGCTAGCAGTTACATACTCAGCTTCACATGTGGATAGAGCCATAAAGGTCTGCTTCTTACACTGCCAGGTGACCAAACGTGGTCCAAAGAACTGACATCCCGCTGTTGTTGATTTAGCGTTAACTTTGCAGCTTTCGAAGTCAGAATCAGAATACTCTTCGAGCGTGAAATCTCCTTCTCTTGGATACCACAACCCCAATGATGGAGTTCCTTTCAGGTAGCGTAATATCCTTTTCACAATCACCATATGCGAAGCTCTAGGATTAGACTGAAACCGCGCTACGAGGCAGGTTGGATACATAATATCGGGTCTTGAAGCTGTCAAATACATCAGCGATCCGATCATGGAACGATACATTGTTTCATCTACCTTCTCTTCGGTGAGATCAGGATTTATCCCATGGTTCGTCGCTAATGGGGTAGAAGCTGGAGTAGAACCTGACATCCCGAATTTCTCCAAGATATCATGAACGTACTTCGTTTGATGTATGAAAATTCCCTTAGGCAGTTGATCGACTTGAAGTCCCAAGAAGAATTTCATCTCACCCATCGATGACATTTTGATTTTCTGCTTCATAACTTGTTCAAAATCTTTGCACAGATTCTCATTTGTTGACCCAAATATGATGTTGTCCACGTATATTTGAACTATTAGAAGATGTTCGTCGACCTCTTTGGTGAAGAGAGTGGCATCCACTTTTCCACGAATAAAGCTGTTGGCTAGCAGGTGTTGAGACAATGTCTCGTACCAAGCTCTCGGGGCCTGGTGTAAACCATACAACGCTTTATCTAGCAAATAGACCTTGTCTTTGTGGATTGGATCGGTGAAGCCCCGTGGCTGACCGACAAATACCTCCTCTTTTACCTTTCCATAGAGAAACGCCGATTTAACATCTAGCTGATAAACTTTGAAATTTTTCCAAGATGCAAATGCTAGGAAGATTCTGATCGCTTCTAGTCTAGCAACCGGAGCATACACTTCAGTGAAATCTATACCTTCCTGCTGACTAAAACCCTGGACTACGAGTCGAGCTTTGTTACGAACAACAACCCCACGATCATCCCTCTTGCACTTGAACACCCACTTGGTGTTTATCTTCCTCTGACCATCAGGCAAGTCTACTAACTTCCACACACCTAACTTCTCAAACTGACTCAACTCTTCTTGCATAGCATTGACCCAAGAATCTTCAGTTAGCGCCTCTTTGTAAGTTCGCGGTTCGATCTGCGAAATAAAACAACTTAGTGAAAAATCAGTTTGTAAAGGAGCTAATGTAGAATAAAAACAAGTAAGGCCTTGGTCAATTTGACGTCTAGTGCGAACGCCTGATTGTAATTCTCCAATGATCAGGTCCTCTGGATGATATGAAAGAGTTCTTGGCATCACCTCGCCTGGAACATCTACCTCTGTCACACCCCCAAAATCCACACGCGGAGTACCACCGCTTGGAGGCGTGACATGACCAGGATCGAGCCACCAATCATATCGAACAACGTAATTAAGTAAATAAAACCAACCACAATACAATTGGTGACCAAAAGCTAGTTAACCAAGTTCAAATTAAATAGCGGAAGCATAAGACGTGAAACCAAAACATAAGTTTAATAATTTCATAAGTTTAAACGTTTAACATGGGACTCGACAGTCCATATCCAACAACGACCATGCCTCCCTGTGCAAGCTCCATAGATACCTAACGACCTGCAAGGCATGTAACAACAAGTCAACAACAAAGTTGAGTGAGTTCACAGTAGGTGTTCGTTACAAAGTAGTTTTTCAAGAACTATGAGTTTGTTTGCAACTGCAGGTTAAATAAACTTTCCTTATTTACCACGACATGAACGGTGGGGGCTACCCCATGTTGTAAAACCACTAGACTAGATGTATATATAAGTGTCCTTCCCAATCCGAGGACAGAGGTACATATTAAATATGTAGGTTTAGCGTAGGTGCCCTTCCCAATCCGAGGACAAAGGTACGTATGAGAATACGTAGGTTTAGCGCTGGTGCCCTTCCCAATCCGAGGACATTGGTACGTAGTGAATACGTAGGTTTAGCGTTGGTGCCCTTCCCAATCCGAGGACAGTGGTACATAGTGAATATGTAGGTTTAGCGCTGGCGTCCTTCCCAATCCGAGGACAGAGGTAAGTAGTCTAGTAGTGGTGAAAGTACAAGTTTGTCTTAGCTATTCAATCCCATTCCCAACCCACCGGGAATCCCATGCCTTAAGAGTGTGAACTCACCTTTGGTTGCTCTGTTTGACTCTCAAAAATAGCTAACAGTCAAGGTCGGTAAATCACGTCCTAGTATGATTACCACTTAGTTTATTAGTGACTTCAAATAAGCACGAAGTTCCTACACGCATCTATCACATAACATGCATCAATTTAACGGTTCATGCCCATATAAACTTCCCATCTATTCCCGTTCATAAGCAAACATATGACATTGCACATAACACTTTCATTGACATATAACATGTTAGATCATTCTCAGATAACCTTTCCGACATTTAGATACGCAAATTACTACTTATGTCGTTTCAGCTTTTATATTCAAAACTGGGCTGTTTTCGGGCATTTTAATAAAATAGTTAACTTATTCCAAAAATTCCCATTTTTTTACAGAATGTCTTAAACGATCAAATATTATTGTGTAAAAATATTGGGATCCAATTCATTACCAATATTTTATAAAAATTCATTTACCAGACTGCAATCAGATTCGTCACTTTCTGACTGTAGTCCACGGAATAATTCATTTAAAATTCATCGTAAGTCCGATTGTTGAAATTCTAGTGGGAGAATTACAATGAAATCTGTGTTCATCTACAGTACAAATTTCATGAGCTAATTCTACACATATCATCCATTTACTGCAGTAAAAACTCAGCTTTAGCTGCTGTTACAAAACGGGTCTTTAAAAATAGTAAACGACCTCAAAAAAATATGATTCCAGTGCCATTTGCTTCGTTCTGCGAAAATACATA
Organism: Helianthus tuberosus; assembly: GCA_030545235.1. NCBI lineage: Eukaryota > Viridiplantae > Streptophyta > Magnoliopsida > Asterales > Asteraceae > Helianthus > Helianthus tuberosus. The sequence continues at coordinate 119,304,603 of CM060410.1, read as the reverse complement.
ATTTAGACTTCAGAAAATCAATTTTTCGATTAATAATGGTCCAGTTACAGCCAGTTGAAGTTGGCTGGAAACTTTACTCAGCATGCTTTTTATAGTCTAAATGCCACTAAAATGTACACATACGATTACCATTCATTCTAATAACGATTTATATCATAACGTAAGTCATTTACAGCAGATTATCGTTTATATAACTCAGATTTATCATGTATTGCCATCTCTCATCTCATGATTTTTATGCAAAGCTTTATGTTCATACTTTATGTTTTGTGTTCTTGTAGTGTTCATACGATTTCATCCTAACAATCTTTCAACTAATCAACATAAAGGTAAACAAGGGTTTAGTCAAGGACTTACAACTAGCTCAAGGGCTAGGGATGAACTTAAGAACACAAGATGATGAAGATGGTGTGTATATGCTATGGATGGAGCTCCTTCAAGACCTTCAAGCTCCAAGCTCCACAAGACTCCTTCTAATGCTTGAAACAAGTATGGAAATGAGGTAATGGTGGTGACAAGGTGGTGGTGGTGGTGGTGGATGTAGGAGGAGCCGAGAGGGAGGAGGAGAGAGTGATGAAGGGTATGGTGTTGTGAAATGTATTGAACTCTAGGATCTTTAGGCCATACTTATTATCTTTACTCCTAATATTTTGCCCACAAAATCAAGCAAGATCCAAACAAATCTAGGCAATCTTTACAAGATCAAGCAAAAAATCAAATAAGATCTCCATATAGGCCATGTGGGCCGTGGGATAGGTTGGGGGGGGGGGGGGTACTAGCATAGGTTTAACTAAGTTGGTTACATCCTTGTTTAAATTCAAGTATTAGTTATTAGTTAGTAGATATTTTTAGTGGGTGTTATGATGTTCGGGGATCATAACTAGCTCAAAAATAATTAAACAATGTTTCTAGTAAATTTTTGGCGTTCCGGGTAATGTCTGGTTGTTCGGTTAGATACCGGTTCGTTAAAGTGCTAAGTTGTTCCGTTTAGTGTCTTTTATGTATCTTTTTGTAACACTTTTAATTCTCAACACTTAGGAAAGCATACTGGACTATTTAGTCAATTTTCTGCACAAGACTAGTGTGTTAACAAGCACATGTAAGTATGGCGCAGTAATCAGAAAGCAGTTAAGTAATTCAGCACAGTCATCAAGCACTTAAATTAACAATAATTAATCGTACGGATACATGTAATTATGAGGGTTGTTGTGACAACTCGAGTTTCCAAGATTTCCATTTTCGCATTAATTGCGCGTTTATTGTTAAGTTGTTTATTGGCACGACTTGTTTGTTTCTCAACCGTACACGTTTGTAATAGGTTATATCGTATTGTGATTGATATGATTATGTACAGTGTGTATTGTAAGTGTGTTAATTGATATGATGTTTGTGTAATTAAAGCATGGAACCTTGGCCGAATACCCTACCCCATGAAATCCCACTTAGCCGAAAACACAAGAGTGTTTTCGTCCAAACAATGGCCAGTGAAATCAAATGGGCCTTAGGCCCAGTACGATCTGTTATAGTTATATTTGGATTCCAACCTTTACGTGAACTATTATTTGGCAAACCCTAATCGCATCTCCTCCCCTCTCTCTCTCGGTTTGCTTTAAACCCGACGGCTGCTCCTCATATTCGAAGCCGAATCTCTTTTGTTTTGATCATTATTGGTTAGTGTCTTTTGTCTTGTGCTATTCATATTTACGTATTGATTTTATGTGATATGTGATCATGTATTGATGTGTATTGATGTGGATATATTTTGTATGAAGATAGTTATAGTCGATTTAATTTGTGATGATGTGTGATGTTAATAATCAGAGTTATACAAGAATTCCTGGTTCCAAGTATATGCACATGAATGTTTCCTACCCATGTTAAATCAATTAAAGTGAATCAAGATCATCACGTGGATTGTCAGGATTTTGTCTGTAAACATTGAGACTTGAAATCAAAATTGAGGTCCAATTAAAGTTTCACAACAAATAACTCATCAGTTTGCTATTTGATTTATATGTGTGCTATTAGATAAGTATCACTCCATGTTGTCGGCTACTGTACTCATGATTTCATGTGAATAATTAAGGAATATGTCATTGTTTATATGGGTGGATGAATTGATGGTTAGTTATTCGATGATGATATGGTTAGGGGTTACCAGATGAGTGTATTTAACTGTTGCGTCTCCCAACGAAAATATATGATTCAGACGAAAACACTTTTGTGTTTTCGTCGCACTCAAGACCCGACAAAAACCCTTGGATTTCGTCGCCTGGGGTTTTCGTCCAAAAGTGATTTCATCCATTGGATTTCGTCGTCTGTTAGGGGTTTTCACCGTACTCGTGATTTCGATAAATGCTTGACACATTAAACCTGTAAAGTTGTTAACTCTGTTAAGTACGTATATAACTTTGTTAAGCATGTAACTGTGTTTAGCCTATTAACTGAGTTAAGTTTGTTAACTCAGTTAACTTTATTAATTCGGTTAGAATCATGTATGACACACTGTTAAGTGGGTAACTTTTCTTAACCCTGTTAGTTAATTCTGTTAGTTAATTAACAGTGGTAGTGTATTATTCCTGTTATGTAAATCCTGTTCAATTGCTAACTTCGTTAAGACTGTTAACCCTCTCGGGTATGTTAATGAATAACCATGTTAGTACAAACTGTGATGGACATTTATGTGAAACATAAATTGCATGAGAACTTACTAACTGCTTACGTGGTGCATGATGTTAATTGCCAAACACACTTTGTGACATAGATTATATGTGAAACATTATGAACTCGAAATTGATTCTATATATACGTGTGTACTATAGGTCGTGACCGATTATTTGTGAGCGTGTATTACTTTAGCATACCGAGCAAACCAAGGTGAGTTCACACTCTATCCAAGGCATGGGATTCCCAGGGTTGGGAATGGGATTGAATGATTACTTGTACTTACATCACTACTGAAATACGTACCACTGACCTCATTAGGTGTAGGACACCTATAGATACAGCTAGACTAGTAAAACACGGGAAGCCCCCACTAATCTTCGCAAACATGTCTGGGAGACCGCGATACGAATACTAATCTTCGCAAACATGTCTAGGAGACCGCGATACGAATACTAATCTTCACAAACATGTCTGGGAGACCGTGATACAAATACAAATACAAATACAACTAGTCTAGGATACATGGGAAACCCCCACTAACCTTCGCACACATGTCTGGGAGACCGCGATACGAATTAATACGATACCTGGTACAAGCGAACAAATGACTTACGAATGAATACTATAACTAAACAACCAACTGTGAACTCGCTCAACTTTGTTGTTGACTCGTTGTTACATGCCTTGCAGGTCGTTAGGTACTTATGGAGCTTGCACGGGGAGGCACAATCGTTGTGGGACATGGATCGTGGATGCCATGTTAAACGTTTATGACATTTCAAACTTAATACTTATGTTGGGTTTTTTATTTATGCTTCTGCTAAACATTGATACTATACTTTTGTTTTGAACACCTTTCATATTGTTTGGTTGAATTACATTGTTCAATATGATTGGTGGCTTGATCCTGGTCATGTCACGCCTCCATGCGGTGATACTTCGCGTGTGGATTTTGGGGGTGTGACAGTTGTCACATTCTCTCCCTATTAAGAAAATTTCGTCCCGAAATTTAGTGCGTGGTTACTGAGGAAGCTAGTTAAGTTGCGTGGTTTACTGGTTTTTCCTGGGGTGTCACATCATCCCCCCGTTGGTTTGGAATTTCGTCCCAAAATTCCGCAGTAGCTTCAGCCTCAGTAGTGGTTGCACTTTTCTGAAATAACTGGGGATACTTGTGTTTCATTTGGTCTTCTCGTTCCCAGGTATACTCTGGGCCACGACGGGAGTTCCAACGAACTCGAACAAGAGGTATCCTGGTACGCTTGAGAACTTTAATATCTCGATCAGTGATTTCAACTGGTTCCTCGACGAACGCAACTGGTCGTCGATTGTGAGCTCCTTAAGAGGAACTATGAGGGTCTCATCTGACAGACACTTCTTCAGATTCAACACATGGAATACGTTGTAAACTCCGCTGAGTTCTTCAGGTAGATTCAACTTGTAAGCGACCTTGCCAATTTTCTCAATGATTTCAAAGGGTTCAACATATCGCGGGTTAAGTTTGCCTCGTTTTCCAAAACGAACTACACCTTTCCAAGGTGAGACTTTAAGTAGCACTCGATCCCCAACCTGGAACTCGAGTGGTTTCCTGCGCTTATCAGCGTAGCTTTTCTGACGGTCAATAGCTGCCGCCATTTGTTATCGTATTTGAGCAATCTTCTTGTGTTAGTGCATACATCTGTCGACTTCGTCTTGTATCGAGTCTTGTGCTAGATATGTTAGATCAGGGCACGTTGTTCGAGAAAATAGATGAAAATAGGATGTGTTTATGGGAATTTCATTTGAAAGAAGCCATTTCGCTTGAAATGACTTTTGTCAGTTTCAAGCGAAATCAACATTCTTGATTTCGCTTGAACTGATTCTGGACACTTTCAAGCGAGACCTCATCTCCTATATATAGGTTTCAAGCGAATTCATTTGTAATGTTTCCTGAAAATCATACCAAGGTGCTGCCGGTTTGATTCTTGAGTGTAATCTGTGTAATATCAATCTATACAGTGTTTAAAGTGAATTGCAAGCCGTGTTTACCTTTGTTTCTTGTTTTCCACACCTGAAACAAAGTAAAACTCCGCTGAACGACTCGTTCGGGTCATCACACGATCCTACAATTGGTATCAGAGCTCAGGAGGAGGAGTTCTGCAGATTATAGCCTGTTTTCATCAAGATTTCTTGCTTCTACACCTTCTTTCTTCAACAGAACAAGATTTAACGGTCAAAATCTGATCAATTTTTCACAAATTGTGTAAAACAGCATATTAACAAACCCTTGAAAGTTTCATAGCAAAATTCAGCATAAATATGACAAAAAAGGACCTTAGACCTTATTCCGCTTGAACGAACATTAGGGATTTCGCTTCAGATTGCGTATTCCGCTTGAGATTTTCAAGCGAAACCTGGTATTTCGCTTCACTTTCAAGCGAAATACCCAAGCAAACTATTTCAAGCGAAACCTGGTATTTCGCTTCAGTTGGTTTCTGCTTGAAAGTTGTTGGGGTTTTCGCTTGAAATAGTTCGCTTGGGTATTTCGCTTGAAAGCTGAAAATCAGGGACTTCGCTTGAAGACTCTATTTCTCTTGAAAAGTGTTGTGTTTAAGAAAAAGTTTACGGAATCATGAGTGAAGAATTTTACAATGCGTTTGCAACATCTCCGACTGCTCCAGCTTTAATTGCTCAAAACATGAATCTGGAAAATGATACCGGAACTACTCAAAAACCCCCGAAGCTAATGAGTATTGAAGAATATTACGGATGGAAAGATCGTTTCGAAAACTGGGTTCAAGCCAATCATCTTAGATCATGGGAGTGTATTCTGAAGAGATATGTACTACCTCGTACTGAATTGCAAACTGATCTCAGAATTTAATGACCAAGAACGGGAAATGTACCGAGCTGAAAAGATGATGATAAATTTGCTTCAGCAAGCCATTAAAGAAGACATCTTTATCTTGCTTCAACATGATAAGACCTCAAAGTCAATCTGGGATGCTCTTAAAGTCAAGTTTGAGGGTAGTGAGAATATGATTAAGAGTAAAAAGGCATTTCTTAAGAAAGAATTTGATTTATTCACTAGTTTACCCTGGGAAGATACAAAGAAGCTAATTGAACGATATTGCCACTTAGTGCGATCCATGTCAATGCTGAGCATAACAAAAGATCGTGAAGAATGGGTCGACAAGTTAGCTGATGATTTACCGCAAAACGAGTGGGGAACTTACTTGATGATTCTGAAGAACACTGGTGTTTATGATGGGTTGACAATTTCTCAGTTCATAGAGAAGATAGAAAGTCAAGATCTGGAACAGCAGAAGATTGCTAGGATGAACAATCCAAGTAGTCAACAAGACGTGAAAATGTATTACAAAGGAAGTATTCCAGAAATTGAAAGAAGCCCGAAGATTCAAACTGCTTTTAGTGCTGGAGACTCATCTGAAAAGGTTGATCAAAATTCAAACAAAAATAGTGGATTCTCTTCATATCCAAGTGTTAATCCAAAAGAAACAACATCAAGTTTTCAGCATCAAAGTTCAAAAACTGGAAATGGTTGTCTGATACAATGCAATATTGCTTTAAATCTTCCTGATGGTCAAAGTTTTTCTGAAGAAGTAGCGAAAGATCATAGGGCATTACTTGGTTCTGTGCTACTATCCTATGAAGGTTTGGTTGCAGGACGGATCGGGAATCCTATGCTAACAAAAGAGGATTACGATCAGATAGACGCTGAAGAAATGGAGCTCATGGACATTAAATGGTGTCTAGCTAGTGTCTTAAGAAGAGCAGAAAAGTTCAAACTGATTATCGGAAGAAATGACTTTCTTGAAGCACATATTTCAACTTTGGGTTTTGATAAATCTAAAGTTACTTGTTTTCGATGCAGGGAGAAAGGTCATTTCAAGAGGGAATGCAAGAATAGAGAGGCAAATGATCCAAAGAATCCATTCGAAAAAGATGACTACTACCGGAAAGTTATATATCAACAAGTTGGTCAACAACAACAAGAACCACAAGTGACTCATGGTAGAAAAGTGATAGAGGATTCTTCAAAGAGAGCCTGTTTGGGAAATCAAGAAAGTTTCAATTGGGAAAAATTCATTTCATTTGACAACAAAGCATGCTTGATTAATCAAGATGATGAAAGGCTACTTGAAGGTTTTAGCTGGGATATGTTTGCGGATGAGAATGGAAATTTCAAAGCTTTCATTGCTAAGATTGTGAAAGAACCAGACATGTTCACCGAGTGGATGAAATCCATTGGTGTTAGTGTGAAGAATGAAGATGAAAAATCTGTTTCATCAGAAGAAAGCTCACAGAGTTCAGATGAAAGTTTACAAAGTGATGAATGTTCAGAAAGAGAAATTGTTTTTGATCAAACACCATCTGATTCTGGTTCTTCGGATGATAGTTCTGACAAATCAGTAGAGTTTGATAAATCACCAACTGATGAAAGTAGTGATGATGAAGAAGAAAAACATATTAATATTGCAAAATCTCATCTTTCTCCTGAAAGTTTTCATTTTTATTTTGCAGATCGTTTGGAGAAGCTGAAGGAGAAACGTGCAGCAAAAGAAGTTCAAAAGGAGTTCAAAAGGAAGAAGTTAAAATTGTTACTGAGGAGGTTGTTGAAACAGAAAAGATAACTGAAGCAGAAAAATTGGTTGAGGTGGTGAAAACAATTGAAGTAGAAAAGATTGTGGAAATTATCAAGCCTTGCTCAAAGTGTTTGGAATCATGCAAGGAATGTGCAGCAAAAGAAGAGAAGCTAGCTGAGTTTGAGAAGATGAAAGAACAATTACTGTTCAATCTCAACTATGTAAAGGAGTCTTATGATGTTTTGAATAGAACAGTAACTGGTCTTCAAAAGACAAACTTTGAAAGAGAAAATGCTTTGACAATGATGAATGCAACGATGATGACAAAACAGAAAGCTATTAACTTCTACATCGACGAAAGTGCAAAGTGGAAGCAAGAGTTGGAGACCGAGAAAATTGAAAATGAGAGGATCAGATGATTATTACAGAGTTATTCTAGTTCTGATTATCTTATTGATCGAATTTATCCAACTGTTGCAGGTTTTGAAGTTTTTAAAGAAGATGAAAAGCCAAAGAAGAAGGATACTGGTAAGAAACCGAGTGTTAGATATAACAAGTGTCCGCCTCCGATCTGGGAAGGTTATTCTCCTAGAAAACCAAATGAGGAGCAAGTCGAAAAAGCAGTCAATATAAAGTTAAAAACCAAATCAACTGATGAATTACCAGAAAACATTGACGTCACGTTCACCTCGTCTGACACTGATCATGAGTCTGGGTTAATCAAAAAGGTGGTCGATCAAGTGTTGGATACTGATGAGGAGTCTGAGTCAAAGTCTGAGTCTGGAGGGTCAAGTTCGTCAGTCAACAGTTCAAAATTGTCGGTTAAAAGGGCTTACAGTAAAGAGTTTTTGTTATCAAAATCAAATTTGAATGATGAAACATTTGAAGTAGCATATACTTTGAATGATTCTGACAAATTATATTCTGACAAAGAGTTTCCAATAAGAAGTGTTAGAATTGAAATGATTAAAAAGGTTTTCAAAATGACAGAAATTAATATTTCTAAAATAAAGGATTTAAATCTTACTGAAAAACCTAAAAAATACACTTCAAGGGTTCAACAGCGATTAAACAAGAAAAAGAATTACAATTATGGTTCTGGTTTTCAAAAGAAACCAAACCATAATGGTAGCTACAAAAAGAAAGGCTTAGATTTTATTCCACCTAAAAATTATAAAAATGATAAAATTTCTAAAACAAGTACAAAATTTGTTTCAGGTGGAAATGCAGAAGAATAACAGAAGAAACCGTTCTGGAGACAATCAAACCAGGAGTTTCTTGCTGAACAAAACAGAAAAGGAACTGGAGTTTTCACAGAAATGATACTCGAACCTGTTTCAAATGCAATGAAGCTGGTCATATTGCATCAGTTTGTTCTCAAACGGCAAAATCAAAACAGGGAGTATCTGAAAAACTGAAAGAAAAAGTTGTTGATGTTGAACCACCAACTGAAAAATTCAAAATTTTTGAAAATTCGATTTATGAAATTGGTGAGAGTTCAAAGAAAAATTTATACAAAAAGAAAGCAAAAGATAACCAAATATGGGTTGTCAAGAAGGGTGATGTAATAGTCGGCAATGAACCCGATTCCACAAAATCAGTAGAGCCACAAGTTGAAGATGATGGTAAAATTCCATCTTTGACATTTGAAAAAATTAAGCAAAAGGTTGGTAAGGTTGAAATCTCAAATCAATTCTTTTCTGATTAGAAGGAATTTGATGTTGAAAAAGTTTTCAATGGAAATGTTAAGAAAATTTTTGGGAAAATGGTCGAGGGAAAGGCCAAAGGGGTTAAAGATTTCTATGCAACAAAGAAAGCAACATCTAACCCTACTGAACAAGAGTTAAAAACACCCAAGGTTGGTAAGACTTGGGTGTAAATTCTTTTCCCTTGAAAAATCTGGACTTGCCGGAGATCCCAAGTTTGTAATCGCGGATCATGAATCGGCATCATTCTTGATAAAATAGTTTTTGTGATTGAATTTTAATGTTGATAAATTTTACAGGTCATGACATGCTGGAGCTTCCAGGTTGGTAAGTGCGAAGCAGAAATAGGCATGGTTATTGGTAAAATGAATTAGTGTAGATGTTTTATTCCTACATTTGATTCAGGAGAATGTATTACAATTGGTACAGAAGTTTGATTGTGTTTACTTGCAAGTGGTAAATCAGGGACATTAAGTTGTACTTGATTTCCTACAAAGGGTTAAAATTGAACAAGATGATGAACCCCAAATCTACAAATGGTAATATTAACAAAACTTATTTTCCGGAAAAATCATTTTGATTAAAACAAACTTAAGTGTTTTGAAATCATAATGAGAAAATAGTTTTGTGTAAGGGGGAGTTCTGATTGTTTTTGCCTAGTGGATGGCGAATTGAAGCAATTCGATATCGGTTGTCAAGTTGTGTACAGTTTATTTTCAAATTTCTGTTAATGTGTTTGAATTTTAGGGGGAGTAAGAAATTTATGAAAATCCAAAAACATTAGAAAATTTGAAAAAGTCAAAAACATGATAAAAATAAAAAATGAGTTTTAGTGTCAAAGAAGAGGAAATGATAGTACATCAGTAGACAGTCACAGTATGCTAAAGAAATGTAATGTTTAAATAGCGTTAAACAGTCTCACTAATGATATGCCGATAGGTTTTTACACATTTAGTAAGTTTTTTCGGGATATAAACTTAAATTCAAACTTGCTTATTTCGTCGGGAACACTACTTGGATATATAGGTAACCCCTGAAATCTTATTTGAAAGGTCTCTCTTTCTGAGATACTAGGTCTTTATGCTCAGTGATATCTGGGATATTATTCCGGGACTTCTGCTGAATGGAAGTTCTGACCTAGTCCTCGAATAATATTTTCCGCATGCTTGAAATATAGCGCCGCCCTCAGCAAATTGATGAAACAATAAAATTGATAGTCATTGCTGTTGTAACAAAAGATCCTCTAAAGGGGACCCACCAAAAGTCGAGCCGTCATCTCTCTGCTGAACGGAAGTTCTGACCTGAGCTCTCACGGTTTCGTATTATAATTTATTCCCTTACAGATATCATCTGTGGTATACTCACCTGTAAGACTGAATATTGGGATCTGGATACGGGAGTATATTCAAAAGGTGGGACACATGAATGAGTTTAAGTCCTTAAAACATCTAACTCATATCCTGAATCAGTTGAAATTTGTGTGAGAATTTAAGTGGATCAGTATATCGGCAATCTAAGTGAATTGTTTAATTCTTAATGTGTAACTAAGCTCAACGGTACTTGTGATTTGTCAAGAACTGATATGATCCTCTTACACAAAACTCACAAAAATATTGTATGTGAATATTTCTTTAATGCATTTCATTTTTGTTATATAAAAAATTCAAAAAGATTTTCGGCGTGTTTTAGCATAAATTTTGAAAAATCCAAAAAGATTTTAGACAACTGATGTTGAAAAGCTGATTTTCAAAATTTCAAGTGCTAAACATGACGATCAGGTTTGGGAAAAAGTGTTTGTAAAGGTTAAGCATTTTGAGAGGGGGAGTAAATGTTTGAATGAAGAAAATTTTGAAATGAAAAAATATTAATGCAAGTGGTTCATCGGAATCTAAATGTTAAATCATTCTAAAATTTGCTCTACAAGTGGACATCAGAAAATTTACTTTTGGGTAGAGAATGTGCAGGTGTAGCCAGGTTTCGATACTTAAGGACTCTGAATGTTAAGAGAGCCAGGTTTCGATCCTGAACTTGTGAAAAATGAGAGTCAGATCATAATCTTGGAACTGCTGATGCTGATGAACTTAAGGAATCAAGAGATCTGATCAAGAGAATTAGAACGCTCAAGAGCCAGGTGGAGATCCTGGAAGAAAGCCCAAAGACTGATAAAGACTGAAGATGCGAAGACTCGACACTTTAAGACTCGTCAACATCTGAGGGGGAGTCTGTTAGTGCATACATCTGTCGATTTCGTCTTGTATCGAGTCTTGTGCTAGATATGTTAGATTAGGGCACGTTGTTCGAGAAAATAGATGAAAATAGGATGTGTTTATGGGAATTTCTCTTGAAAGAAGCCATTTCGCTTGAAATGACTTTTGTCAGTTTCAAGCGAAATCAACATTCTTGATTTCGCTTGAACTGATTCTGGACACTTTCAAGCGAGACCTCATCTCCTATATATAGGTTTCAAGCGAATTCATTTGTAATGTTTCCTGAAAATCATACCGAGGTGCTGCCGGTTTGATTCTTGAGTGTAATCTGTGTAATATCAATCTATACAGTGTTTAAAGTGAATTGCAAGCTGTGTTTACCTTTGTTTCTTGTTTTCCGCACCTGAAACAAAATAAAACTCCTCTGAACGACTCGTTCGGGTCATCACACGATCCTACATCTTGGTTGTATCTACTACAAGTTCGGGGCCTGTGATTTGACTGTCGCCAACCTCTGCCCAACAAAGAGGTGATCGACACTTCCGTCCGTACAATGCCTCGAACGGAGCGGCCTGGATGCTAGTGTGGTAACTGTTGTTATACGAAAACTCCACTAACGAGAGGTGTTTTTCCCAGCCATTATCAAAGTCGATTACACATGCCCTAAGCATGTTTTCAAGGGTTTGGATGGTGCGTTTAGATTGCCCATCCGTCTGTGGATGATATGCCGTGCTCATGTCTAATCGAGAGCCAAAGGACTTGTGCATAGCTTGCCACGATTCAGATGTAAAACGTGAGTCACGATCAGAAATGATGGAGGTTGGCACTCTGTGCCTTGATACTACTTCCTTTAGGTAGACGTCTGCTAGAGTAGAAAACTTATCCGTTTCCTTGATAGCCAGAAAATGTGCAGACTTGGTCATTCGATCCACTATCACCCAAATAGTGTTATTTCCGCGTTGAGATCTAGGCAGGCCAGTAACGAAATCCGTGGAAATTTGCTCCCATTTCCATGTCGGGATCTCTGGTTGTTGGAGTAGGCCAAATTGTTTCTGATATTCAATCTTGACTCTCGCACAAGTCAAACATTTACTGACGTAGGTTGCTATGTTGACTTTCATACTAGGCCACCAATACGTAGTCTTGAGATCGTGGTACATCTTATCCGAACTAGGATGTACGGAATAACGAGATTTGTGTGCCTCATCCATCACAAGCTCACGTAGATTACCATAGAGTGGAACCCAGATGCGCCCGTTTACATAGTAGGTGCCGTCTTCCTTTTGTTCTAACCGTTTCCTTGATCCTAGTAGGGATTCCGCCCTGATGTTCTCTGCTTTCAATGCTTCAACCTGAGCATCTCGTATCTGAGTAGGAAGACTAGATTGGATGGTAAGTTGTAACACTCGCACACGTTTAGGTATAGTATCCTTTCGACTAAGGGCGTCGGCCACAACATTGGCTTTGCCCGGATGGTATTTGATAGCGCATTCATAATCATTCAAGAGCTCGACCCATCGACGTTGTCGTATGTTTAACTCCTTTTGCTTGAAGATATGCTCGAGACTCCTGTGATCGGTGTAAATGGTACACTTGGTACCGTACAGGTAATGTCTCCATATCTTAAGTGCGAAAACAACTGCTCCCAATTCTAAGTGGTGTGTAGTGTAGTTCCTTTCATGAACTATAAGTTAGCGCGATGCATAGGCAATGACCTTGTCACGTTGCATCAACACGCAACCAAGTCCTTGGATGGAAGCGTCGCAATAAACCACAAAATCATCTGTGCCTTCAGGCAATGAGAGGATAGGCGCGCTACAAAGTCTATCTTTTAAGTGCTGAAATGCAGATTCCTGTGCATCACCCCAACGATAGGTGACACCCTTCTGAGTTAGCGAGGTGAGAGGTTGCGCAATCTTTGAGAAATCCTTGATAAACCGTCTGTAATATCCTGCCAAACTCAAGAATTGGTGGATTTCTGTTGCTGTACGGGGTGCAGGTTAGTTTTTGATCGAATCAACCTTGGATGGATCTACATGAATCCCATCCTTGTTTACCACATGGCCTAGAAAGTGGACTTCGCGAAGCCAGAAGTCACATTTCGAAAATTTGGCATACAACTGCTTTGTTCGAAGAAGTTCCAAAATAAGCCTCAGGTGTCGCTCATGTTCTTCCTGACTCTTCGAATAGATCAGGATGTCATCGATGAAAACTATGACAAACTTATCCAAGTAAGGTTTGCACACTCGGTTCATGAGATCCATGAAGATCGCAGGTGCATTCGTCAACCCGAAAGGCATAACCAGAAACTCCTAATGCCCATAACGAGTCCTGAATGTTGTTTTAGAGATATCCTCATCTCGGAATCTCAGTTGGTGGTAACCTGATCTCAAATCAATCTTAGAGTAAAAGCTCGACCCTTGCAGCTGGTCGAACAGGTCATCAATACGTGGGAGAGGATAACGATTCTTCACGGTCACCTTGTTGAGTTCGTGATAGTCAATACACATTCTGAAGGTACCATCTTTCTTCTTTACAAATAACACTGGAGCTCCCCAAGGCGAAGAGCTAGGGCCAATAAAACCCTTGTCCAAGAGTTCTTGTAGTTGCAAGGACAGTTCTTCAAGTGGGTTCGGATGTCGTCAAAGAAAACAAGGGACATATCTATCGTGTCTGAAGATCCATATCGGCCGTATCAAGATCAAGGAAAAGTACCTGGGGTATTAACATGTTCATGGCCCAATGCTCACTGAGTAACGTTCATGGAGCGTAACTTGTCCAAGCGAGTGTCCATGGGGAATACTTTTAAGATCGTAAGGTTCAAAAGTATAATGTGTATGGGTGGGGAAACATGAGAAAGGGTAGCCACAATCGATGAATAAGCGTTTAATAATCTCTAGCAGGGGTTTACCTGATGTCGAAGGTACAGCTGGTTGTACGCAAGTTGGGTATAGTTAGGATAAAGTATGCCGTTGATCGAATATAACTGTCACGGGGTTAAATCAATCAGAACAAGAATTCAACATAGCAGCATGATTGTCGTACAAGTGTGTAGTGTTAAGATTCACTAAGACTTCCATCAAAAGTCGTCGGACTCGCCCACATGCGAAAGAGGAATAATTCACCTGAATCCATGAACTTAGGTGGGTTTGTGATTCATCAAGTAAGCAACCAAGTTAGGAGGAGTTCCTTGGGTGCGAATGAATCCAAAATATGTCTGTGTAGTCGTGAGGTTCCAAAGGAAAGACGCGAAAACGTGTTCAAGAGAGTATGATCGTATCAAGAATACATCACCACCCTCAAGGTTTCAAGGAGTGATCACTAATGATCAAAGGTCGAGCCTTCCAAATTCTCTAAGCGAGTGCATGTTCGTTTCAATATCTCAACATGGAGTAGCGAGAACGTAATGTCACTGTGGTAAGAGAGTGATGGTTTGATCTAAGCCAATAATAGAAATTGGGCGTATCGTTAATCAATAATCATGTGTTGGTGCAAGAGCTAGTGCAAAGATCCCGCATATTTAAGAAAAACTATCATGAAATTAAAGTACGTCTCTTGTAGTGCAAGGTGGGTCAGGTAAACGTATAAATTATCGTGTTCGCCAATGGGTTGAGTGATCCATATCTTCGTCCCCAAATGTCCTGAAGACTATTTCACCAATAATGGTATTCATTCGCTGAGTTGGGTATACGAGAGGGCTAATAAACCATCCAACAGGGTGATAGGGTAGTCTTGTGATCGGTTAAAATCGTGGTATGGTTGTTGGCGTTTTGTTAAATCAGTTGCCAATCGAAGAAACAGGGAATTACTGAGGTTCATGCGAAGAATCGAGCGAAAACAGGGGTCCACCAATAACAGAAGAATTTAACCAAGTAATCTGTTGCTTAGAAGCAATTCTAGTAGTGAGGTGTGGCGGCACGACACGAAAAGGGAGGTTCACTGCATCACGATCACGGAAGTATATCACTTGTCCAAAACAGAGTTTGGTTGGTAGGGTTGTGAGTTGCAAAGCGACGAACGCGCGTAACTGTGGCTGCTTCGTTTCTGGTAGCGACGACCAGTGGAGATGATGTGGTTCGTTAACAGGGATGCGTGGGTATAGTTCTCTAAAACCCGAGTTCGTTTGAGCCAGGTATGGTCTTCGTGAATGTTGACGTACAAGCCGAATGTACGGAGGGTCAAGTGGTGACGTCATGTCGAGATGATCGTACGAATTGATAGAACGCATAAACAGTCGTTGTAGCGGGATGACGAAAAAAAAATTTGACCATCACACGTCAAGTTTCAAGTAAACAGTTGGGTGTCGTAAAGAGCACATTCGAGCTAGTAGATAACATGCTACTACTCTAACTTGGCATACCATGTGCAACACACAATGTAAATGTAAACTAGCAAGCAGGCAATACATAAATCATACCACCTAGAGTGTTGAGTCTTGCACGTCGAGTGAAGCGTCGTTGTGGATCGTTGAGCACTGAACAGGTTATAGTCTGGTTTTTATCAAAAAGATCTTTCCCTTTTTAAAACCAAGTTCACTATAACCAATGGCTCTGATACCAATCTGTCACACCCCCAAAATCCACACGCGGAGTACCACCGCTTAGAGGCATGACATGACCAGGATCAAGCCACCAATCATATCGAACAACGTAATTAAGTAAATAAAACCAACCACAATACAACTGGTGACCAAAAGCTAGTTAACCAAGTTCAAATTAAATAGGGGAAGCATAAGACGTGAAACCAAAACATAAGTTTAATAAGTTCATAAGTTTAAATGTTTAACATGGGACTCGACAGTCCATATCCCACAACGACCACGCCTCCCTGTGCAAGCTCCATAGATACCTAATGACCTGCAAGGCATGTAACAACAAGTCAACAACAAAGTTGAGGGAGTTCACAGTAGGTGTTCGTTACAAAGTAGTTTTTCAAGAACTATGAGTTTGTTTGCAACTGCAGGTTAAATCATCTTTCCTTATTTACCACGACATGAACGGTGGGGGCTACCCCATGTTGTAAAACCACTAGACTAGATGTATATATAAGTGTCCTTCCCAATCCGAGGACAGAGGTACATATTAAATATGTAGGTTTAGCGTAGGTGCCCTTCCCAATCCAAGGAGAAAGGTACGTATGAGAATACGTAGGTTTAGCGCTGACGCCCTTCCCAATTTGAGGACATTGGTACATAGTGAATACGTAGGTTTAGCACTGGTGCCCTTCCCAATCCGAGGACAGTGGTACGTAGTGAATACGTAGGTTTAGCGATGGCGTCCTTCCCAATCCGAGGACAGAGGTAAGTAGTCTAGTAGTGGTGAAAGTACAAGTTTGTCTTAGCTATTCAATCCCATTCCCAACCCACAGGGAATCCCATGCCTTAAGAGTGTGAACTCACCTTTGGTTGCTCGGTTTGACTCTCAAAAACAGCTAACAGTCAAGGTCGGTCAATCACGTCCTAGTATGATTACCACTTAGTTTATTAGTGACTTCAAATAAGCACGAAGTTCCTACACGCATCTATCACATAACATGCATCACTTTAACGGTTCATGCCCATATAAACTTCCCATCTATTCCCGTTCATAAGCAAACATATGACATTGCACATAACACTTTCATTGACATATAACATGTTAGATCATTCTCAGATAACCTTCCCGACATTTAGACACGCAAATTACTACTTATGTCTTTTCAGCTTTTATATTCAAAACTAGGCTGTTTCGGGCATTTTAATAAAATAGTTAACTTATTCCAAAAATTCCCAAATTTTTACAGAGTGTCTTAAACGATTCAAATATTATTGTGTAAAAATATCGGGATCCAATTCATTACCAATATTTTATAAAAATTCATTTACCAGACTGCAATCAGATTCATCACTTTCTGACTGCAGTCCACGGAATAATTCATTTAAAATTCACCGTAAGTCCGATTGATAAAATTCCAGTGATAGAATTACAACGAAATCAGTGGTCATCTACAGTACAAATTTCATGAGCTAATTCTTCACAGATTTCAAGTTATGACTAAAAACATATCATCCATTTACTGCAGTAAAAACTCAGCTTTAGCTGCTGTTACAAAATGGGTCTTTAAAAATAGTAAACGACCTCAAAAAAATATGATTCTAGTGCCATTTGCTTCGTTCTTTGAAAATACATAATTTAGACTTCATAAAATCAATTTTTCGATTTATAATGGTCCGGTTACAGCCAGTTGAAGTTGGCTGGAAACTTTACTCAGCATGCTTTTTATAGTCTAAATGCCACTAAAATGTACACATACGATTACCATTCATTCTAATAACGATTTATATCATAACGTAAGTCATTTACAGCAAATTATCGTTTATATAACTCAGATTTATCATGTATTACCATCTCTCATCTCATGATTTTTATGCAAAGCTTTATGTTCATACTTTATGTTTTGTGTTCTTGTAGTGTTCATACGATTTCATCCTAACAATCTTTCAACTAATCAACATAAAGGTAAACAAGGGTTTAGTCAAGGACTTACAACTAGCTCAAGGGCTAGGGATGAACTTAAGAACACAAGATGATGAAGATGGTGTGTATATGCTATGGATGGAGCTCCTTCAAGACCTTCAAGCTCCAAGCTCCACAAGACTCCTTCTAATGCTTGAAACAAGTATGGAAATGAGGTAATGGTGGTGACAAGGTGGTGGTGGTGGCGGATGTAGGAGGAGCCGAGAGGGAGGAGGAGAGAGTGATGAAGGGTGTGGTGTTGTGAAATGTATTGAACTCTACGATCTTTAGGCCATACTTATTATCTTTACTCCTAATATTTTGACCACAAAATCAAGCAAGATCCAAACAAATCTAGGCAATCTTTACAAGATCAAGCAAAAAATCAAATAAGATCTCCATATAGGCCATGTGGGCCGTGGGATAGGTTGGGGGGGGGGGGGTACTTGCTTAGGTTTAACTAAGTTGGTTACATCCTTGTTTAACTTCAAGTATTAGTTACTTATATTAGTTAGTAGATATTTTTAGTGGGTGTTATGATGTTCGGGGATCATAACTAACTCAAAAATAATTAAACAATGTTTCTAGTAAATTTTTGGTGTTCCGGGTAATGTCTGGTTGTTCGGTTAGATAACAGTTCGTTAAAGTGCTAAGTTGTTCCTTTTAGTGTCTTTTATGTATCTTTTTGTAACAATTTTAATTCTCAACACTTAGGAAAGCATACAGGACTATTTAGTCAATTTTCTGCACAAGACTAGTGTGTTAACAAGCACATGTAAGTAAGACGTAGTAATCAGAAAGCAGTTAAGTAATTCAGCACAGTCATCAAGCACTTGAATTAACAATAATTAATCGTACGGATACATGTAATTATGAGGGTTGTCACATTCTCCCCCTATTAAGAAAATTTCGTCCCGAAATTTAGTGCGTGGTTACTGAGGAAGCTAGTTAAGTTGCGTGGTTTACTGGTTTTTCCTGGGGTGTCACAACCTCGCCCTTCAGATTTGTAATATTTTGATTTGTACCTTGTTCACTGACTGGGTTTGTTTGACTTGAAATTTGAATTTGCTCCCCCTCAGAATCTGAATCACCATGATTGAATATCGGTCTATCATCAGATTCTTGATTATCATTAACTGCCGTCTGATTATCATGAGCAACTTCATCTTGTTGAATATCATCATGTTCTCCAGCATTGCTTGGACCTGCTTCATCATTATTTGAAGTTTGTTGTGGTCGTCTTGAATACTCAGCTGGGAACCTTTCCTGCGATGACTCATACTCTCTTAGAATATCCAACTCGTCAAAGAAGTCTTCTTCTTCTTTCATGTCAAACGAATCCCACAAAGTATCATAATGAAAAAGCCATGAATCGTCGGGATTTTGCGGTGGCATTGTGTAGCCTTGACATTCAACATTATATGCCTCAATAATCTGCTTTAGGCTAGGAATGAATACACGCTTTTGTGGACTTGAGTAACCCACGAATATTCCCTCAATGCTCTTTGCACCAAATTTACCAAAAGGTTCTAGAACTGTGCAGGGAGACCCAAACGGTTCTAAATACTTCAGGTTTGGCTTGCGGTTATTCATTAACTCAAAACATGTCTTGTTGAATTTCTTTACAGTGAGAACCCGGTTGAGCGTATAGTACGCAGCTGAGACTGCTTCTGCCCAAAAATTTACAGGTAGTTTGGAATCAGCAAGCATCGTCCTGGCCGTTTCAATTAGCGTCATGTTCTTTCTTTCAGCTACTCCATTCTGCTGTGGAGTGTAAGGAACACTAAATTCATGCAATATACCTCTCTCATCACAATATTCATCCATCTTGTTGTTCTTAAATTCAGTACCATTATCACTTCGGATTCTTTTGATACGCCTTTGGTACAAGTTTTCAATTTTTCTGAACAACGCCATCAAACTATCAAACGTCTCATCTTTAGACTTCAGAAATGAAACCCATGAAAACCTTGAAAAATCATCCGTGACAACCAAACAATAGTAATCACCAGTGATGCTTTTGACGTTCACTGGACCAAAAAGATCCATATGGAGCCTCTCTAACGGTCTTGAGACTGAGTTGATTTTCTTTTTAGGATGTGATTTCTTCTTTTGCTTTCCTTTGACGCAACTTATACACTCTCCTTCCAGATGAAAACCTTTCACATGAACACCAGTTACTAAGTCGTTATGTACCAGGTGATTCATTTTTATCAAGTGAATATGGCCCATCTTTCGATGCCACAATTGCGATTCCTTTTCCGTTGCTCTGGACACAAAACAGTGAGCCTGACCCGTGGTTGTAGTTGCTACGCTCATGTCCAACACGTACAGATCATTCACTCTAGGTGCCCTCATGATAATCCATTCTTCGGGAACAACAAATCCTGGTTTCAAGATCAAACATTATTTGTCTGTAAAGTGCGTCGTATACATGCGATCACAAATCTGAGAAATACTCAGAAGATTATTCTCAAGCTCGGCGATGTAATTCACTCTTTCAAACGTAACAATCCCATTGGATAACGTTCCTTCTCCAACTATTCGACCACCCTGATTACCTGCGAATCCCACGTAACCTCCATTAAACCCTCTAACATCATACAGTAGGGTCTTCTTCCCCGTCATGTGCCGAGAAGCTCCACTATCCATAATCCAACGTGAAACGGATCTTGGAAGCTCCTGCACATATCAAAAACACTTAGTGAGATTTTGATGCTACCCAAGCCTCTTTGGACTCAGGTAACTTGACATTTAAGTGAGTTTTAGCAATGTAAAGTGGCGGAAAATTCTTATCGTTCATCTTTAAGCTCTCTGTAGACCCAGTCTCAACCTTTTTGTATAAAAAGAAATCATTTTGAGAAGGTTGACCAGATGATTGATCTTTCTTTGGTACATTCTTCTTTTCAAAAGTAGTAGCCTCTTGTATTTCAATTTTCTCATAGTAATCCAAAGGAACATCCATCTTTACCGGAGTGGTAAAAGACGATTGTTTTTCTGACTCTGAAACCTTTGGTTTTGGAGAACTTTTTGGCTTCCATGTTTGTTGAGACGATGCAACCCTTTTGTAAAACTTGTCATTTTTAGTTAACATATTCTTAATAGGTTCAGATTTGATCTTGGTGTTGTCATTTTTCAAAACCTTTTTTCTCAACAACCAATGGAGCTTTTCCCTTCACATTATTTTTCTTTCTTGAATTCATCACAACTTCAGTCTTAGGCTTCAAGTTGGTACACTTTCGTGCAATATGTCCAACTTGATTGCATTTAAAGCATGTTCGGGTGTCAATTACCCGGCTTGTGCCTTCAGACTGAGGCTGTGAGGCCTTCTTCTCAAAGAATTCTTCATTTGTTTTCGAAAAAATCTTAGATTCTTCATCAGAAAGTGAACTTGAACTCGAAACAAACACCTTTTTCTCAGCAAACTTCTTGTTTTGAACATTCTTTTTCTGATAATTCTTACCACCCTGATAACCACCCGACCATCTGTTTCGATTGTTGTTATAAAAATGTTGTGGAACAACAGGTTTCTTGTAGTAAGCTTTATCTTTTTCAAAATTCATTTGCCTCTTCATCTGTTTTAGACCTTCAATCTCAGACAGATCAGTTTCAACCAATTTGAACACATTTGTCAATTTAGCAACATTAACATTCTCCAGTGGAAACTCAGAATCCGAATACAACTTATCCGATCCCGACATCTTGTACATGACAAGAGTAGATTCTTCATTTAAGTTGTTTTTGGATTTTGGTTTCGGAATGTAATTGTTCAGAAAACACTCTTCATCCTCAACTGAATCACTATCAGACTTCAAAACACTTTCAGCCATGCCTTGCACAATCTCAGTTTAAACACTATCATCAGATAAAGAAAATGTAACATCAATTGACTCTGGAAGTTTTATTTCATTTGTTTCATCTTCATTATTAACCAACCCGGATGTTTTCTTTGAAAAATTGTTTAACACTGGTGGTGGAACCTGATGATACCCAACCCCAGTTCCATCCGAGTAAACATCTTCGCCTGCTTTGTTTTTCCCAATGGGTTTAGGAACAATGTGTTGTAAAACAAAGCTTGCGGAGTTGTAACTGGTTAATTTCAGATTGATACGCTCATTCTCAATCTTAGCTTCTTCAAACTGAAGCTTCAATTTAGCAATCTCATCCAGTTGTTGGTTGATTTGCTCTTCTTTGTATCTAAGAACTACAGTTAAATGTTCATTTTCTTTATTGGTTTTACCGATTCTTTCATCAGAATCTTTTACCGTTCGTTTTAGTTTGTCAAAATTTTCTGATAGTTGACGATTTTCGTGAATTAGCTTTTCATTCTCTTTCCTAATTCTTTCTACTTCAATTTTATCATTTTCAATTTTCTCAGTCAAATTTTTAGCACGATCATTTGAAGCTTTTAACATTTTATCACGGTCTAGAATCTGATCTTCAACCTTTCCGACTCTTGTTGTCAGTTCTTCAACCTTTGTATCACTAAGGTAAGTGATTGTACTACAAAACTTGCAATTTTTCATGCAACTTTTGCAGTCACTATCACCTTTGACTTTCTTACCTGACTCTCTTGTTGAAATGTTTGGACTGACCTTGCTTTTAGACTCAGTTTCAGACTTAGAGTCTACCACAAGTTCCTTTGCAGCAAGCACTTTGTCAGCCATCTTTGCCAAGTTTTCAGCGGTGAATTCTTGTGAAGTATCAATAATCCCACCATCAATCTTCTTAGACTGCGACTCATTCTCTTTCTCTTTCTCTTTTTCTTTTTCTTTCTCTTCTCCACCTCCCCACCATTCTCTCTGTAAGGTTTCTTCTTCTTCAGCAAATTCCTCAATGAAAGCTTCAATACTAAGAGTTTTCGCATCAATAGCAATGTTTCCTTGAGGATCAAGGTAACATTCTCTATCAGCATCCCATCTCTTTGCTCTCCTGGCTTCACTGAACACCCTAGATAATCTCATCATCTTGAATTCTGCTCTACCCTTTCTACTGAGGTATTTTTCTTCTTCAGTTCTGGTGTCTTTGTAAGGAACAATTTTTTCTGCTACAAAAGCGTATCCTACTGCATCTTCCTCTGGTAGCAGTTCACTCAAATCAAAACCTTCGTCATCATGAATAACAGCAAGAGCTCTTGATTTTTCTTTGGGGGTATCTTCAAGCTGCTTCATTCTGGGCGGTTCTGATTTATTCTGATGATAGATCGCTCTTTTGTAGTAATCCTCGCGGAATGGATTTGCAGTATCATCAGCAGGAGCGTTACGACATTCACGTTTGAAATGTCCTTTTTGTTTACACCTGAAGCACGTGACTTTTGATTTGTCAAAGCCATGTTTTATGGACAGCCCACCGATAGAATGTCTCCCAGTAATCTCCATGAATCGTTGCGCTCTCCGGACTGCACTGGCCATACACCACCTGATATCAATCAGTTCCATCTCTTCAGGATTTATTTGATCATAGTCCTCCTTAGTCAGGTTGGTGTTTCCAATCTTGCCCACCACGATGCTCTCGTACGATTCTAACACCGACGCTAAGAACACCATCTGTTGTTTTGCTGACTTTTCACTGAAATTTTGAGCGTTCTTCAGATCCACAGCAATATTACATTGGAACAGATTCTTTGATGTCGATTGGCTTGGAGTTGTTGAAGAAGATCCACTATGAAAACCACTGTGAGGAG
Organism: Helianthus tuberosus; assembly: GCA_030545235.1. Taxonomy (NCBI): domain Eukaryota; kingdom Viridiplantae; phylum Streptophyta; class Magnoliopsida; order Asterales; family Asteraceae; genus Helianthus; species Helianthus tuberosus. The sequence continues at coordinate 119,281,263 of CM060410.1, read as the reverse complement.
TTTCTTGATTCACATTATTTGAACTCTCTGCAGAAAATGCTGTTCTTGGAGAACCAGTCTTTTGTAGATTTCCTCTGTAGTACAATTCCACATTCTGCTGATAAGATGAGTTGTTGACTTTGCTAGATTTCTTGACCTCCAACTCATGACTTTCCAGTCTTTCGATAAGCAGATCCACTGTCAACTCTTCATACTTGATTGTATTTGTTAGTGCATGCATCTGTCGACTTCGTCTTGTATCGAGTCTAGTTCTAGATATGTTAGATTAGGGCATATTGTACGGGAAAATAGTTTTTATGGTGATTTCCCACAAAATGGTGATTTCCCACGAAATGACAAAATGTTGATTTCCCACGAAATGAACATTGCACTTTCGTGGGGAATCAGAAACTTACACTTTCGTGGGGAATCAGAAACACTATAAATAGGCTAGTGAGCTTGTCATTTGGTGGGGAATCAGAATTTGGATACCGAGGTGCTGCCGGTGTTCCTTTTGCGTGTAATCTGTTACATATTAATCAGAAGTGTGTTTAAAGTGAAGAACTAGTTGTTTCTACCTTTGTTTCTTGTTTTCCGCACCTGAAACGAAGTAAAACTCCTCTGAACGACTCGTTTGGGTCAGTCACACGATCCTACAAGTGGTATCAAAGCTCAGGAGGAGGAGTTCTGCAGAATATAGCTGAATTTTATTGCATTTTCTTACTTCTACACCTTCTTTCATCAGTTCAGGAAGATTTTACGGTTAAAATTGGATCAATTTTTCACAGCTTATGTAAAATTACATGTTAACAAACCCTTGAAAGTTACAAGTTACAAGTTAAAATTTGGACTAAAAGTGGGTGAAATGGACTCGAGAAGTGATTCCGCTCGAAAGAACTTTTCTGATTCAGCTTGAAATTGTTGATTCCGCTCCAAAATATTATTGATTCCGCTCCAAAATAGTTCCTGATTCCGCTCCAGGCTACCAAACTCTGATTTCGCTCTAAAATCTTTGCTGATTTCGCTCCAAAGTTATCAAAAGGGTTGATTCCGCTCGAGGTTTGTGTCTGATTCCGCTCCAGTGTACAATATCAGAGATTCCGCTCGGAAACAGCTTTACAAATTGTTGCTAATTCCGCTCCAAGTTACAAAATCAACTGATTCTGCTCCACAGTGGTTGTTTCATTCAAAAAGTGTATACGTCAGCCCATGTGATTATACTTGAAGTTGTCAGTTGTGTGTGTTTCTTGGTCCAATCATAAACATACAAGTTAATTTGACGGCCCAATCAAGTTGTCGACCCAAGATACAAAGCAACAAATTAGAGGGTCCAATTAAAATCGAGTCTTGATATAAGTGTTTGCATGTGAAAGATATTAAAGGAATAGTCAGAAATCACGTGTATATAAGGATCTCGGCCCAAGAAACTGATCAGTATATCATGTAAATGTTTGTGAGGCTCATGTGATTTAAACATATAAACAAACGGCTTAATCAGACTCATTTAAATGGATGGGCCAATCAGATTTGTTTGAAATAATTAGTTTGTCAGCCTATAATACATGTTTTCTGTCCAATAGAATTTGATATACAATTAAAGGCTGAATGTGATCATTAATATCAATATGTGCGGTCCAATCAGATGTTATTGAATGTCAGTGCATGAGATATGTCAGTTTGAATAGATTGAAAGTCAAGGTTCATTGGATCAAGGTCATACGGTTCAAAGCAGTTCAATCATATCGCTTGAAACAGTTCAGATCGTATCTTTGTGAACCAGGTCAATTGAGAGTGAACTCAGTTTGCACCTAGTGGGTCAGGTTGTTTGAATTTGATCCGGGTCATAGCAGTCCGCACAGTTTGTCAATCTTCAGTCCGCACAGAATATTCATCAGTTCGAGTGATTCAGTTCGCACAGAGTATCAGTTTGGATTCAATTGTTTAATAAGTGTTTGAACTGATTGTGTTTTTGTCTGTTTGTTTGTCTACAGGTGATACAGGTGTTTTACGAGGTGAACCAGTTAGTTTGAAAGCTTGTTTGAAAAATTTTTCGATATCGAAAATATGGAAAACGAATTCTATAACACTGTCAGTAAAAATTCATTATTAAAGAAAGAATTTGAGTTGTTTACAAGTATGCCAGGTGAATCTACAAAAACTCTCATTGAGAGATATTGTCATCTTGTGCGTACCATGTCTCAGTTGAAAATTACTAAAACTCCAGCAGAATGGGTTGAAAAGTTAGCTAATACTTTACCTCAGAAAGAATGGGGTACATATCTCATGATGTTAAAGAATACAGGAGAGTTTAGCAGATTGTCAATTGCTCAATTCATTGAAAAACTTGAAGAACAAATTGATAACAGTAATGATGATGAGAAACGTCAAGATGAAGAATCTGTTTCATCAAAAAACAGTTCATCAGAGACAAGTGATGATGATGAGGAGTTTGAACAGATAAATATTGGAAAAACTCATTTATCTTCTGACAGTTTTGAATTTTACTTTGCAGATAAACTGAAGAAACTCAAAGAGAGAAAAGCTGCAAAAGAGATAAAAGAAACCAAGATTGTTGAGAAGATAGTTGAAGTTGAAAAGATAGTGGAAGTAGAGAAGATTGTGGAGGTCGAGAAGATTATTGAAGTTACAAAACCATGTCTTACATGTGACAACCCTCACTAAACCAGATATCCGTACGACTTAATTAATAATTAATTACTGCTTAATTACTGTGCTTGTTTGAAATTACTGATGAACTGCTATTTGATTTTCGATACATGCATGTACCTGCATCATACTTTACTTACCGTCACTACATTATTTACATGCTGAACCTTAGTGACAAACATGATGCACAAAAAGCACAGTAGCACTATAAACGGATAACCTATTGAACATGCTGATAAAGCCAGCATCAGGCAGACACTGCCTCTAAGGCCTGTATGAGCCAGAAATATTTTACTACACTAGTGGTGAGTGTAGGGATACAAGGGTTGTAGAACTGCGTCTCTAGGAATAAGTTACAATGACTGGATGTGCCTAAAACGTGCTCTAAGCACAAGAATTCAGCACTTTACATAATAATTCAGCATTAAGCTAACTATTAAAGTGCCAAAACATGAGAAAAATATTACTAGACACCTTCCAAAGTGTCAGGAATAAGTTGTGTCACTAAAAATAATAATAACGACACTTTAAAGCTTCGTTAAGCACTTTAACGGATTACTATCCAACCGAACAACCGGACTATACCCGGAACATGAAAATATTGTTAATAACATTATTTGTCTTTTTCTGAGCCAGTTTGGGTCCCTGAATACCCTAACCCACGCCATAACGCATGACACATTAGTAACCGAGTTAATCACTTAACTAACTAGATTAACCTAACTTTACACTAACTATTTTGGTTGGATTTGAACTAGCTACCCCCCCCCCCCTTAACCAAACCGTCCCCAAGATGGGGGACACCCTTTGTACCCTTATGATTATTTTAATCTTCTTGTTTAATATCTAAGTAGCATAAAATCCAATGGACCATGACCTTAACTTTACCTATAAGTTCTAACTCTTGCACACATGATCATTCACTACACAACTCACAACAACACTCCCTCCCTCTCTCTAGAAAGCTCACGGCCGAACCCCCCCTTCAACACCCATCATATTTTCGATTTTGATCTTCACATTCCAAGTTCACACAAGCGTTAAGGATCACGTATAAGGAGTCTTGGTGCATTCGGAAGGCGAATGACCTCTACTCGTTGCTTTTATCCTCCCATTTTGCGTCTAGATTCTTCCCTAGCCTCGAGCTAGTAGTAAGTTGCTATAATCACCCTCTCGAACTATTTTAAAGTGGTTAAAATGTTATGTAACGGCTAAAACTCGTAAACATACAAGTTGATACACAAAAGTTTACTAAAAATGCTTGTAATGATGGTTAAAAGCTCATATGTTGTGTAAATCTTGTAGTAATTGATTTGTGTGATTATTTGGACCCGATCTATGTTGTGGTAGCTCGGATCATCATTTAACCCGGGTTGGTCATGATCATGGATCATGACATAAGGTTGTTTTGGAAGTAACGAGGGTTAAAGGATGAAACTCTACCACACACGAATCATGAACTTGTGTAAAAGCGATTTAGCTTGTGAAATAGTGTTTAAAACTAGTAGATCTACGTATCTACAAGCGGTATTTTCAAAGAACCAGGTATCAAAGAAATCATGTTTTCTAAAGACGGATCTTACACTAACACGAATGATTTTTAGAACACACAAGTGTGTGAACACTTGAGTAGCACAAAGTTTCGACAAAATAACCATTTTTGTAAAAGATGAGGAGAAGTTGTAAAAACGGAATTTCTCTAAAAACGAGGTTTTTACGAAATCGGATTGCTTTATATAAGGATCCGCTAAAAATATTGGGATTTACATCATAGTGTTGGAAAAACTACAAGTTCGTGAGATTCTTGCAAATTACATGTTTATTAACTAGTCTGTTGTCTTGAACATTGTTTTGGTTAAATAAGAAAATGGTTGATTTGATTATAAAAGAAAATGATACGCTTGAGAGCGTGGCCACCTCCAGTTATAGAGGAAACTCTGGCGAAATTTTTCCAAAAACCTAACACTTAGAAATATTTTCACTATAAGTGTTAGAAATACTTTTCGACTTGTTTTCAAATTATAGATTTCGCCACGACTTTATTTACAAAACATCGGAGGTGGGATTTAACAAAATAAAACTTGGTAAATATATATTTAGTATATATTTTTCATAATGTCACTTGATATGTGTTTATGATTATTTTGTGAAAATACTAGTATTATTTTTAGGGTAAAAAATAATACTATCGAATGTTAACGAATCCAAAATAATACGAACGTCTCTACGATAAATATATAAGTTACACCGGTAATTATTATTACCACTCGATCATTAAAACGTAACTTACGCATTTTAAGAAAATATGACTTAACGCGTATTTTTGTCAAGGTATTATTTTGGGAAAATTTATGTAATAGAAAATATAATATTTTTGAGTAGAATATTTATATTTTTGGAGTTAGAAATAAAATATATTTTAAGTGAGACTTAATAATATATTTCAAAGAATCACGAACACACATGTATTAAATCCCCCATCCTTGGGAAGGAAAATGATTACCAAGTATACAGAATGTAAACACGAAATAGTTGTCTAACTATTTCCCAAAAACTTAAACCTTAAAGCTAAGGCACGGCCGTCCGTCTAATAGAGTTAGTACGTGTAGGTCGTCACACAGCTGCTTGATTTGGAGGTATACTTGGTAGAGACGCACCACTGTGAGTTTATGTCCCCCTTTTCTCTTAACTGTTTTCAGTTTTTAACTGCGGGGGTGAAATACATGTTACTATGATTACAAGTACTTTATACATGGTATGGTTAGCGTAAGGAGGGTTACTACTTAGATCATGTGAGTGGGTAGGCGGGAACTGGAGCCCATTAATCCTCATTGTAGGACCGAGGGACGTAAGCGGTAGATCTATCTGGGTGTAGCGAGCCCAACTCCAGGTCCAACAATACGGACCTCGGGGTGACTTTGTACCCAACGCAAAATCTGCTAGGTTTGAGTCTTCCTACTTGCACTTCACACATATCAATGGCCTTGCAAACCATTGGTGATCTCTTTTTCCTTATTTGCTACATACCAGGATTTTTATATATACAAAGGTTTATTTACTCACTTACACATGAACTCGCTCAACATTATTGTTGATTTTTCAACTTACATGTATTTCAGGGAATTAAAGGATCTGGCGCGGTATGACACGTTTTCCCGCTGCACTAGTTACGAGGTCATCCGGGTTTGGGGAATGTGACTCTTTCCTGGACAAGTCACAGTCCTTAAACTGTGTTTATGTCATGTTGATGTTTGTGTTTGTTGAACAATGTCGTTAGGATGTGTTTCTGTTGAGACAATGTGTTGTATTTGGTTTTTAAAACTTAACTAAATGGATGATCTTGCATGGTTTTATTTCATATAGCTTTGTTATGGTTAAGCTATGGTATTAAGAAGTCACACCAAATTAACCACGCTTCCGCAAAGCCAGGGTGTGACATTACATGTTCAGAATCTTGCAAACAATGTGAAGAAAAAGACATGAGGTTTAGTGAATCAGAAAAGTTGAAAGAAAAGTTGTTGTTTGATGTGAAGAATTTGAAAGAATCATACGATGTTTTGAATAGAACAGTGAATAGTTTGCAAACGACAAACACTGAAAGAGAAAAAGCGTTGAAAATGTTGAATGCAACGATGATGTCGAAGCAGAAAGAGATAAATTTTTACATTGAAGAATGTGCGAAATGGAAGAAAGAGTTGGATAGTGAAGCAGCTGAGAATGAAAGAATCAGACGATTGCTGCGAAGTTATACAAGTTGTGATTACATAATTGATAGAATTTATCCAACAGTTGAAGATTTTGAAGCGTTTAACGAAGATCAAAAGAAGCCGAAGAAGAAGGATACTGGTAAGAAATAGGGTATCTGTTATAATAAGTGTCCGCCTCCAATTTGGGAAGGGTATTCGCCTAGAAAACCGAATGAGGAACAAGTCCAAAAGGCAGTTAATCTAAAGTTAGAGTCCGAGTTAACCGATGTATTACCAGATAACATTGACTTCACGTTTACAGCGTCCGACACAGATCATGAGTCCAAATTAATAAAAAGAATGGTCGATCAGGTGTTGGATAGGGATGAGGAGTCAGAGTCAAAATCCGAGTCCGAAAGTTCATGTCAGTCAATCGGGAGTTCGAGTTCGTCCGAAAAGAGTTCAAAATCGTCAGGAAAACGGGTTTATAGTAAAGTATTTTTGTTGTCAAAATCTAATTTGAATGACGAAACATTTGAAGTTGTATACACTTTGAATGATTCTGACAAATTATATTTTGATAAAGAATTTCCAATAAGAAGTGTTCGTTTTGACATGATCAAAAAGGTTTTCAAAATGACAGAAATTAATATTTCTGAAATAAAAGTTTTAAATCTTACTGGAAAACCTAAGAAATACACTTCAAGAGTTCAACAACGTTTAAACAAGAAAAAGAGTTACAATTCTGGTTCTGGTATTCAAAAGAAACCAAACCAAAATTGTAACTACAAAACGACAGGTCTTGGTTTTATTCCACCAGAAAATTATAAAAATAAATTTTTTTCTAAAACATATACAAAATTTGTTTCAGGCCCGTCTGCTGAAGAGGAGAAGAAGAGCTCATTTTGGAGACAATCAAATCAAGAATTTTTTGATGAAAAGAAGATTGAAGCTCAGCAGAGGAGAGAGACTAGAACCTGTTTTAGATGCAATGAAGTTGGTCACATTGCATGGAACTGTCCCAGAGCAACTAAGACAAAACAGGGAGTCTCAAAAAAACTAAAAGAAGTAGTTGTTGATAAAACCGAACCACCAACTGAGAAATTTAAGGTTTTTAAAAATTCAACATATGAAGTTGGAGAATGTTCTAAGAGATTTTACAGGCGAAGTGTGAAACTTGACAACCAAAAGTGGGTTGTTAAGAAATCTGATGTAAAATTTGGCGATGAATCTGATTCCATAAAATCAGAGGAGCCACAATTTGATGAGAGTGATGAAAACTCAGTGCCTCATATGGATGATGAGAACTTTCCACCATTGAGGACTGAGAATTTTAAGCAAAAAATTGGGAAAATTGAAATCTCAAATCAGTTTTATTCTGAAAAGAATAATTTTGATGTTGAGAAAGCGTTTAATGGAAGTGTGAAGAAAATTTTCGGAAAGATGGTCGATGGGAAGGTTAAAGGGGTTAAAGACTTTTACGCTACAAAGAAAGCAACTTATATCCCAACTAAATCTGAATTGAAAACACCCAAGGCTGGTCAGGCTTGGGTGGATATTTTCTTTGCTTGAAAAACCTGACTTGCCGGAGATCCCAAGTTTGTAATCGTGGATCAGGAATCGGCATCATTCTTGTTAAACGTGTTTTTGTGAAAGATTTTAAAATTGTCTAAATTTTTACAGATTAAGGAATTGCCGGAGCTTCCAGGTTGGTAAGTGTGAAGCAGGAATCAGCATCTTGATCGGTAAAATGGTTTGTGTAGATGTTTATTCCTACATGTGGATAAATGTTTGGAATATACTTACAAGTGGTAAGAGGTTGATTCTGACAAAGTGATTAATCAAGGTCATTAGTTTGAACTTGATGTAATCCTTATACAAGAGATTGAATGAACAATATGATGAACCAATCCCTACAAGTGGTTTTTTTTTCAAACCTACAAGTGGTAAAAATAAACTTATTTTCTAGAAAAATCATTTTGATTAAAACAAACTTAAGTGTTTTGAAATCTTAATGAGAAAAGAGTTTGTTGAAAGGGGGAGTTCTGATTGTTTATGCCAAGTGGATGGCGAATTGAAGTAATTCGATATCAGTTGTCACTTTATTGTATAGTTTGTTTTCAAATTTCCTAAAATGTGTTAGCATTTTAGGAGGAGTAAAAATTTCGGAAAATCCAAAAACATTAGAAAATTTGAAAAAGCCAAAAACATGATATAATCAAAAATGAGTTTTGTTGTATAAAAGAGGAAATGATAGTACATCAGTGGGCTATCACAGCATGCTAAAGAAATGTAATGTCAAATGTGATAAACGGTCTCACTAAAGATGTGACGGTAGGCTCAGCTAGACTAGTAGATATGCGATAACGATACAAATCTAAAATGAAAAAGCCTAGTTCTAGTGGGAAACATGGTCGAAAGCATAGTACTTAGTTTTGTCCTTCTTGATTGTGTACCTACTCAGTAATCGCTGATTGTCGAAAGACATAAAAACTGGTTAAGTTTGTGAATTTTCACAACTTTGCTGAAAAGTCGCTGTGATTGTGCATTTTATTTTGCAAAGATTTAAACTTGTTTTATTTCTTTATTTTGTTTAAGCATTGGACATCCTCTGCGTATACGTGAGTATCGACCTAGATGTTATTGCCTAAACGTTCTGCTTTATTTTCTTTGGTGTTTCGCTTAAGCTTTGGATCACCTCTGCGTATACGTGAGTATCGACCTGGTGGTTAAAGCCTAAACAACTTCAACTAGTTTTTATTTTTTTTATTTTGTTTAAACATTGGACTTTCTCTGCGTATCGAAAGATCGACCTGATTGTTAATGTTTAAACATTCCGCGTTGTGTTCGCACAAATCACAATTGATAAAAGTTTAAAGGCAGTACTTGGGTCAGTGTATTGCATGATGAGGGGATATGCTGAGATCGTGGGATCCATAAGAATTTAGTGCAAAATTAATCTACCTTAACGTATCGGTAAGCATTTCGAAAGTTTTCAGATTGAGTTTAAGTGGACAACAATATAGTCAATCAATGTGAATTGTTTAAAACTTAAAATGAAATGAAGCTTAACGGTGTTGGTGATATGTCTCAGAAACTGATATGATCCTCTTTCACAAGCTCACAAAAATAGTGTCTGTAAATATTTCTTTAATGAATTTCTTTACTTTCAAAAATCCAAAAAGATTTTCAGTGTGTTTTAGCATAAATTTTTGAAAAAGTCAAAACGATTTTCGACAACTGATATTGGAGAGCTGATTTTCAAAATTCTAAGTGCTAAACATGATGACATTTTTGTGAAAAGAAGTATGTGTTTGAATTCAAATGCATTGTGATCAAATTTACAAGTGGTTCATCATGCGTGTAGTGAGAGGGAGTCTGAGTTAGTGCATGTGTATATTATTTGAAATGTGTAAATGTGTGAAATTTACTTTGAGGTAGAGATTGTGCAGATAATCTGAGCTAGACGAGAGCCATGTTACTATCTTGGAACAACGATAAAGCTGTGTGATGGAAAGCCAGGTTGATTGATCCTGACAAGCTTGTGTTTTAAAGAGCTAGGTTTTCGATACCTGAGGATTACGAGAAGAAAGTGAAAGCCAGACTACGATCCTGAAGCAGATGTTGCTGATGAACTAAAGGAATGCCAGCACATTGTTAGGGGGAGTCTGTTGATGATGTTAGAGAAAGAATGAAGCCCAGAGACTGATAAAGACTGAAGTTGCAAAGACTCGACACGTGAGACTCGTCAACATCTGAGGGGGAGTCTGTTAGTGCATGCATCTGTTGACTTCGTCTTGTATCGAGTCTAGTTCTAGATATGTTAGATTAGGGCATATTGTACGGGAAAATAGTTTTTATGGTGATTTCCCACGAAATGGTGATTTCCCACAAAATGACAAAATGTTGATTTCCCACGAAATGAACATTGCACTTTCGTGGGGAATCAGAAACTTACACTTTCGTGGGGAATCAGAAACACTATAAATAGGCTAGTGAGCTTGTCATTTGGTGGCAAATCAGAATTTGGATACCGAGGTGCTGCCGGTGTTCCTTTTGCGTGTAATATGTTACATGTTAATCAGAAGTGTGTTTAAAGTGAAGAACTAGTTGTTTCTACCTTTGTTTCTTGTTTTCCGCACCTGAAACGTAGTAAAACTCCTCTGAACGACTCGTTTGGGTCAGTCACACGATCCTACAGTATTCTTCAGCATTAATGCAAAATACTGCCAATCTTGTTCATTCGGCAGCGAGTCGAACAGTTTGTCAACCAACTCTTCTTGAGTATATACAATTTTGTGTCTTGCCAGCTCCAATTTCAGATGCCCGAATCTCTCAATCATCTTGGAAACAGATGACCGCTATCCTTGCTTTCATCAGATTTGTTTCATCTCATTCTTTTCGTCTAATTCTCTCACTCGTTTCATTTCATATTTCCTCTTTTAGAATGCCTCCTCGACGCGAAAACCAGATAGCGACTGCCGAACTGGCAGAAATCATTGCGCAGCAAATGGCTGCTCAATTCCCAAACCTCTTTGCTCAATGGAATCAAGCCAACAACAACAACAATGGTCCATGCAATTTCAAGAGTTTTAACTCGGCAAAACCACTCAAGTTTAGTGGTTCTGAGGGAGCGACTGGGCTTCTTCAATGGTTCGAGAGCATTGAGAATACTTTCCGCCACGTGCAGTGTCCTGACAATCGCAAGGTCGAGTTTGCTTCGAGTGTGTTCCAGAAGAGAGCCCTTACGTGGTGGAACGGGGTTATGAGAGATCGTGGTGCAGAAGTTGCTCTAGCACAGACATGGGCTGAACTTAGGGCCCTTATGATGAAGGAATTCTGTCCTCGTCACGAGATCAGGGCCTTGGAAAGGGAATTCGACAATCTTGAGCAAGACAGCGGTGAGCATCGAGCCTACACGGACCGTTATGAGGAGTTGAGTCTGTTATGCCCAAACATGGTCACGCCTTTGGATAAGGCAATAGAAAAGTACATTGATGGCCTCCCTGACTCAATACAAGACATTGTGACTGGCAGCAACCCTACTACAGTTAGACAGGCCATTGAGCTATCTGCAACCTTGACTGAATCAAAGATCAGGAAAGGTAAACTTTTCAAAAAAGGTGACAAGAAACCGGTCGAGGAATCGAACCCAATCGAGGAATCAAAGACCATGGATGAACAGACTGGATCCCCTAAAAAGTCAAAGAAGCGAAAGGCTTCTCAGAACTTCACCATGGTTACTCAAAATGATCAAGCCGTCCCCAACCAACCAGCTCAACCCCCTGCCAGGAAACCCTACAACGGAACTGCACCCTTGTGCAACCAATGTGGCCTACATCATCATGCTGCTGTGAAGTGCCGCAAATGCCAAACTTGCGGACTTATAGGCCATACAGCAAGAGTCTGCCCAGCTGCAGCTGCACCAAACCAAGCTGGCCACAACCCCGCTCACGGTCGTTTTCTACCAGGTTCTTGTTTCAACTGTGGCGAGATGGGTCATTTCCAAAGAAATTGCCCAAAGCTTGCTAATGCAAATCCGGCACAAGGATGAGCATCTGACCAACCATAAGACAACATCGTTTAGAAATAATCACGTCTTATGTATTATTTACTTTTGTTGTAATGGTCCATGAAACAGTTGTTATCATTGTTTATAAATAAATCTTTTATTTACATTGCAATGTATTTATGAGGTTGTATGCATAAACAACATATCCCCTGCAATACCGATAATCAAGGAACCGCATTCCTTGAAGAACAGACTACCCCCAAATTTCTTCCATTGTATGATCTCTTGCGTTTCCACGAAATTCCTAAGTACCCGTTTATTCTAAGGAAAACGAAGTACAAGGCGCAAATTACAACACTGGACGAATACCCAAAGTACCACTGTAAATCCTTAATAGGGTACCTATGGGTATTTCCGTAAATCCTAACATTGTTGTGTTCCTTAATTCGACTATTACGTTTCTTTTAAAAACAAAATCGAATTTTGGGAGATTTTCATATCTTTTCAGATAAATCCCAGAGGACATTGAAGTTCATCGACTGGTTTCCATATCCGTTCTCAATCGATAACAAATTAATAACAAATTAATAACCAAGTTAAACAACTATGTGATTATGTGCTTATGAACATTACAAGACAAACTGTGCGGACTATGCAAGGAATTACGTAATTATGGATGCATACATAATTATGGAATTTAGTGCACAGAAACCACAGTGAGCTTTGTCATGTGCCTAGAAGTTAACTCCATTCATTTCCGTTTCTGAGGAAACACCCGTAGAAAATGACTCCGTTTGTTCATTTTCGTTTCTGAAGATTTTCCGTTAAGGAAATGAATATCCGTTTGTATATCCTTTTCATTTCCGTTTATGAGGAAGCAACCGTAGAAAATGACTCCGTTTGTTCATTTTCGTTTCTGAAGATTTTCCGCTAAGGAAATGAATATCCGTTTGTCTATCCTTTGCATTTCCGTTTCTGAGGAAGCAACCGTAGAAAATGACTCCGTTTGTTCATTTTCGTTTCTGAAGATTTTCCGCTAAGGAAATGAATATCCGTTTGTCTATCCTTTTCATTTCCGTTTCTGAGGAAGCAACCGTAGAAAATGACTCCGTTTGTTCATTTTCGTTTCTGAAGATTTTCCGTTAAGGAAATGAATATCCGTTTGTCTATCCTTTTCATTTCCATTCCTGAGGAAGCAACCGTAGAAAATGACTTCGTAAGTTCATTTTACGTTTCTGAAGATTTCCTGTTGAGGAAATGAATCCCCGTTTGTTTATTCCTTCATTTCCGCTTCTGAAGAATACTCGTTGAGGAAAATGACTCCGTCTGTTCATTTTCGTTCTGAAGAATGTCCGTTAAGGAAATGACAGGATTATGCCTTACATATCTCTGGTGGTTGTTTGACACAAAGTCACAAATGGACTCCTATGAATAAATTTCGGGACGAAATTTCCTAAAGTAGGGGAGACTGTGACAACCTGGGTCACTGTGACCATCAAACAAATACCGAGCCAATGAAATATTGTATTTCATACTTGGGATTTGTAAAAATATGTGTATCGTTTGCACATATCAATTCTTGTTCAATTTCAAACTCTAAATCGCTTTCTGGAAGGTTATACGCGCACCGATGCGTAAAATATAACCAGTTTAATGCAACAAACACTCCGGAATAGTGACATAGGCTTAACATACATTAAATAACCTTTACATAACTTAGAGATAAGTTTTGAAGGCTTTGGTATGGCTAAAACAAGTTAATTCGCTTACAGGGACTAAACTTGACAAACTGCGAAAGTATGCCAATTTGAACTGTAACAGACATTCCGGAACATGACCATAAGTTAAACATACCATATATATCCTTTACATAGCTTAGAAATAGGCTTTGAGGGGTTCGGTGTGCTAAAATAAACTTTTGGGTCATTCAGGGACTAAAAGTGTCAAAAAGTGCACAAGTTTGCATTTTCACGCATAACTTACGTTCTGAATACATCCGGACATCCAAAAATTTATGTAAGCATGACTATATTATATTTTAGTGTTCGTCATAAGAAAAATCCATTCGTCGCGTCATTTGGATCGTTTTTCGCGCTTATGCGCATTCCGTCGTAATTAAGCGAACATCACGATCGTACGGCCAAACGAACCGACATCGGAGATATTTTTGAGCATGTTTTGAGTTCCCTATACTTTAACTTCATTTTAGAGCCTTGAAATGAGGTTAACGGGGTTCAAACGCATCGAAAATCGCTTAAACGGGCTGCAGGGACTAAACCTGTCACTTTTAAAACAATTCTGGAACTGGGAGGCAGTAGCGTAGCGCGAGCCCTAAGGGCCTACCCGTCGCGCTACGCGAGTGCATGATCTGACCAGATTCAATGTTTTAAACATCAGATTTCAGCTGATTAATCCTCCACCACACATTCTCACATGTCTAGTCAGCGGATAAGAACCATTTTTAGCTACCATGAGTTTCCGACAAGTGTACGGGTTGGATCATGGCACGTTTTCCATGAAACGATCTTAACGGTGGACCGAATACTATAAATACCCCACCCCACAACTTCAAAAACCACTAGAATTTTGATCTTAGAAACTCTAAGTTGAAACCATTGTTTCATACCTGAGATTCTCGGATCGAAATTAGCATTCGGGGACCCTTCGTAAGTATTCTTTCGTTCTTTTCCTTATTTTATTGCTTTTCGAGTCAGAAAGTCAAACTTTGTTTGACTTTCAGCGTTGACCAGTAATGCTCAATGCGAAGTTCGTTTGAACTTCGCAACGTGAGTGTAATCACGTTGGTTATAGTCCTTTGGGACTATGCCTACTGATTACCACGTTGTCTAGGGTCGTAGGGTAAGCGATCTAATAAATCGCTTATACCTCGAACCCGACCCATTTGGTCGATCATTAGGATCCGACCAAACACATTAGGTGACCATAGTAGGTAGGGAATAACCTTTCGAGGTTATACCCTATGGTCACATCGTTTGAGTAGTTGTATGATAGGTAGTTTATATGCCTTAGGTAAATTACCAGAATACCCTTTTCATGTATAATTGGTAATTAAGCATATGTAACCTAAACCTTTGTCACATAACTGATTATGTAACATGTTTAGGCATATAACACTTGTCATAGGACTAGTTAGGCGGTCCGAACGCGTTTCACGCGAACGACGCGTTAAAGTAGCATAAGCTACCTAAACGGTTCGTAATGGGTCGAAAGCACTTAGATTAAGGTTTCATTTAGTATGTAGGCTTTGTTAAACCATATGACACGAGTCTCTATACTCGTTTGGTTTACGAATCCTCATTCTATCAGATCTTCCGATTTAGGTCCGGTTTATTAACATAGTTACCTATATTAGGTGCCGTTTGATATCCGCGATCTCTAGCATTGTTTGGTTGTTACTCAAGGACTACTGAGCAATCTCAAGTGAGTACATAGACCCCTCTTTTACTGTTTTCCAAACTGTTTTGGGGTGGAACACATGTGCCTACTTATTACTTTCATGCTTTCCCGTTTTCACATCATATACCTGCTATGTTCGTTAGTACATTATAGTACATGATTTCATTACATTTTATGCTAGGTGTGCCCATTGTGTGCATTACTTAGTACATCGTTTTACATTGCATTTTTGTTGCATATGCTCATCCAGCATGTGAACACATTATACTACATTTTGAACCGTTGTAACCTTTTGACTATGTGAACCGTCGTAACCGTTTGATTATAGGAACCGTTTGTATCTGTGAACCGTTTGGATCTGTGAACCGTTTGTATCTGTGAACCGTTTGGATCTGTGAACCGTTTGTATCTGTGAACCGTTTGTATCTGTGAACCGTTTGTATCTGTGAACCGTTTGTATCTGTGAACCGTTTGTATCTGTGAACCGTGTGAACCGTATTTGACCATACATAAACATTTCTACAATTGTTAAACATTACATTGTTTGGTTTGGTTAAGTGATTAAGTAACGATGCGTGTGTAATATGATACAAACATGGTGGATACGCCGCTGGTACTTCCTATATATAAGTGTTTGTATGGTATCACATAACGTAGCGTTATTTGAATCATTTCAGTTTGAGATATATAACATTTATTACAAATATCATACTTTTCACAAGACATTGTTTTACAAACAACTTATCTTATACAAATTCAGTTTACATGGTTATTCATTTAACCATACATTATTCTTTTATCTATACATATCATCTGAATTTATTGATTTTCAAACGATTTACATGACAAAGCAAATTACAAGGTTCATGACTAAACATTTTCTCAAACATAAGTTATGAATCCTATTTTCACAAAACCTATGTATCTCACAGGCATTTTTATGCTGACGTACCTATTTTCACATGTGTTTTTCAGGAGCTGTTGCATAAGATGATCAAGATACACATAGGCAAACTTGGGCTTTAGTGACAATAAAAGATGCAAGACTAGTTAATTATGTTGTATTTCCTTGTTTGATAAGACATTGTAACACTTTTAATCAATAAAACAAAACTTCAATTGCCATGGATTTGAGACAATTAATTCTGTTACAACACTCCCCGATGTTTCCGCCACGTTTAGTATGTTCTACGTGGTCGGGGTGTGACAGGAAGTGCCTTAAACATACTTTAATCACAAAATTCTGCACTACATACAAAAATTCAGCTTTTGACAAAGCTAGTAAAGTGCAAAAACTTGGTAAAATAATTCTAGACACTTTCCAAAGTGTTTTTAATTTATTGTGTCACTAAAGATAATATAAAGGACACTCTAAATACTTATTTAACACTTTAATGGATCAACATCCAACCGAACAACCGGACTTTACCCGGAACATAAAAATATTGCCAAATACATTGTTTATACTTTTCTGAGCTAGTTAGGGTCCCCGAACACCCTAACACCCGTTATATTACTACACACACACTAATACACTAACTACATACTTAAATCTTAACCAAACTAGTAACTATATCATCACAATCCAACCCTTACCCCTACTCACGGTCACCACAAGGGTGACCCACCCTTGCATTTTCTTGAATATTTTATTAAGTGGTGTTGGTTATCTAGAAGACATAATGCATGGTGGGTAATAAGGAAAAATGGTTTATAAGTAAACACTTAGGATTATCATTCTCATTCACAAATCACAAAACTCAAAATTGCTCTCATCTTTCCCTCTTTGCTTGGTCACGGCCGAACACCATCACCACTATACACCCACCATTCAAGTCTTGTCTAGCCATTCTTCATACATACAAACGTGCAAGGGATCATACAAGAAGGCTCGGTGCTTTCGGAAGTTCAAGAGCCGCTCTAGATTTCTTTTATCCACCACATTTACACCTTGTTTCTTCCCTAGCCTAGTGCTAGTAGTAAGTGCTTCTAATCATCATCTTGAATCTTGTTTATGGTGGTTAATAATTGATTGAATGGTTAAAAATTAAGAAACACTAAAGAACTTACATTAAAGTCTTGAACATAAGATGAATAAGGTGGATAAAGAGAAGATATGTGTATAAATCATGTAAATCTTGTATAGTTGTGATTAATTGATGTTGTTTGTCATTAAAAGTAGGATGGATCAACATCAAGACATACTTGATCATGTTCAAGAACATGAACTAGTAGGATGTTAGTGTTAGAAATAAGAAAGATGATGAAACCATCCACCATGAACTTGAAACTTGAATAAACATAATTTTTCTTGTAAAATGAAGTTGTAAACTTGTGGATCTACAAATCTACAAGTGGTTCTTCGGAAGAACCAAGCGGAAAATACTAGTTTTGTTAAAACCCGGATATTTTATGAACTAGAAGCATATTTGGTAAATAAACAAGTGTGTAAACACTTGTGTAACAAGAAATTTAACAAGAAAGCATTTTTGTAAATTATGACAAGAAGTTGTGAAACTTCAAGTTCTTTAAAAATAAAGTTTACAAGAAACTAATCATGTTTTTAAAGTTAACAAGACCTACTAAATGTGTTGGTGATTTACTACAAATTTTTGCAAAACCTTCAAGTTCATGAGTTTATGATTTATTCATATTTTGTCAAGTTAGACGAATAAATATTGTATGTTGATGATTGGTAAATTGTTTGGTTGATTTAAACAAAAAGAAGATATGCTAAAAGCATGGACACCTCCATTTACAGAGGAAACTCTGGCGAAATTTTTCTAAAAATATAACACTTAGAAATATTTTTATAACAAATGGTTACAAATGTATTTTTAACTTGTTTTTCAAAAATAAACTTCGCCATGATTTTTAGTACAAAATACCAAGTACCGGAGCTGGATTTTCGTAAATAAAACTTGTTAGAAATATATTTAGAATATATATTTTGTTAATAAGACGCTTGTGTGATTACGTGATTAACTTGTGTACTAGATATATTATTTTTAGGGTAAAAATAATATAACTAGAAAAAGTTATGAAATTACGACTCCAAAATAATACCAACGCTCTCACAAATAAATAGTTAAGTTACACCGGAATTGTTATTACAACGCAAATTTTTAAATGTAACTTATGTATTTTTCGGAAAATACTCTTATGCGTATATTTTGATAAGTATTATTTTGGAAATTGTATGAGATAAAATATAATATTTTTGGGAAAAAATATATATATTTTGGAGATTAGAATATTTTAGACAAGTGATTAAAATATATTTTTCAAGTGAGACTTTAAAAATATATTTTCAGGAATTATAAAGCATACATGTATTACAAACCCCCATCCTTGGGAAGGAAATATACTTATAAAATAAATACGAAGTGTGAATACGAAATAGTTGTCTAACTATTTCCCCTAAAACGTTAAACCTTAAGCCAAGGCACGGCCATCCGTCTAATAGGAATTAGTACGTGTAGGTCGTCACGCAGCAGATTGATTTAGAGATTGACGTTTCTGGATACGCACTTCAGTGAGTTCATGTCCCCCTTTTCTCTTAACTGTTTTCAGTTTTTGTACTTCGGGGTGGAATACATGTTACAGTAATTACAGACACTTTTATACATGGTATGGTTAGCTTAAGGAGGGTATACTACTTAGATCATGTGAGTGGGTAGGCGGAAACTTGAGGCCATTAATCCTCGTTGTAGGACCGAGGGTCATGAGCGGTAGATCTATTTGGGTGTAGCGAGCCCAGCTCCTGAGTCCACTGTATGGACCATGGAGTGACTATGAGCCCGACGCAAAAATCTGCTAGGTTTGAGTCTTCCTGCATCACTTCACACATATCATTGGCTTTGCAACCCAATGGTGATCTCTTTTTCCTTAATTGCTACATACCAGGGATTTTCGTACAGACATATTACAAAGGTTTATACATACTCACTTTTACATGAACTCGCTCAACTTTTGTTGATTTTTCAAACTACGTGTATTTCAGGAAAATAAGGGATCTGGCAAGGTATGCACTGTCGTCAAGCTGCGTAGGAATAATGATGCCATCCGAGTTTAGGAAATGTGATCTTTGCCTGGACGAGTCACAAGTATTAAACTGTGTTCTTATTTCATGTCTTTTGGTTGTGTTTTATGAACAAGTTCTAACTATGTCATGGTTGTATTTCGTTTCATGTGTCAACTTTTAAAACAATGTGGTTATGGTAACCTTTAAAACATGTTGAATGGATGAACATCATGGTTTTATTTTCATATAGCATTGTTGTGATTGTGCTACGGTATTAAGAAGTCACACCAAAATAAACCCACGCTTCCACAAAGCCAGGGTGTGACAACTTGGTATCAGAGCATCGATCATAGTGAACTATGATTCCTTCTCGAGTCTAGACTATGATCACTAGGGCTCTCACGAAAACATTTTTACATTGCATACACTAAACGTCCAGATCCAGGGCGCAAAACATTTTTACAAACAAAAAGGGCACAATACACTTTTCAAGAATATTATTTCAGTCTTAGAGACTGAGGGAGGATCAGTCTTAGAGACTGAGGGAGGATCACTCTTAGAGACTGAGGGAGGATCAGTCTTAGAGACTGAGGGAGGATCAGCCTTAGAGGCTGGGGATAATTTAGTCTTAGAGACTGGGAGGTTGGTCTTAGAGACCAGGGATTTAGTCTTAGAGACTGGGAGATTGGTCTTAGAGACCAGGGAGTTAGTCTGAGAGGCTAGGAAGTCAGTCTGAGAGGCTGGGAAGGAAGTCTGGGAGGACTAGGATGATTACTTACTTGCTTTATTGTGGCTAACATGTTTAATTGACTTTATGATTGATATATGTGCATATATGTGATTGTGTTACAGACGTCATTGTTTCATCGTCAGACACCGGAGTATCGGACACACTAGACCCCATGGCGATCGTGTCAGATGACGAGATTTCGTCAGAGCAGGAGGTCTACACATCAGACACCACCAGCACGGACGATGATGATTTTCATCCGTTCGCGCTGCCTGACGTTGGAGTTGAGCTTGCTGGTGGCCTTCCTGTCAGGGACTTACCACTTGCGGTGATCCCTACTCCTATACCGCTTGCTGTTTTTCCAGTAGTTGATATGCCCCTCGATGCCGTTTCTGACGACGACATAGATCTATTCGAGGCGGATCCCCCTGAGGCTGACTATGAGGGCGGGGCCCCTATTGATGCTGACGTTATTCTTCCCATTGATGAGGCACCTTTTGAGGAGCTTCCTGTTGGTTCACCTATCCCGGACTCATTGGAGTCTGTGGCATCTGCATCTTCACATGACCATGGTGTGCAGCCTCACTTTTCTGACCCTGACATGGCGATGTCAGCTGCACATGGTCCATCACACGAGTTCGAGTTTGATCACGAGGCTGATGACGCTTTTGAGCCGATATTTCCCCCTGGTTTCGACCCTGACCACGATATTGAGTTTATTCACATGGATCAGCCCCTAGAGGCGCCCGTAGATCCTATTGACCCACTGCTTTACATCCCAGCTGATTTTGATATGGATTTTGTTGACCCAGAGCCTGCTGTGGTCCCAGAGCCTGTAGTTGCTCCTGACTTTGCATTAGAGCATGACCCTGTCCATGATGATGCACCAGCCGTTGCACCTCTGGTTGGTGATATACCCGCTGCTGGTCTTCTCGCTGTTGCTCCACCCTTGATAGAGGATCCTGTTGTTGATGCACCATTTCCTGATCCCGTGCCGGTACTGTTTGACCGTGCGCCTTTTGCTACTCATATAGATCCACGTTACGCCGACACCCGTAATGGGTGGATCGACGATGACGACTATCCACCACACGTGGTACCCGTCACACCGATTTCTGTACCCACTGATATTCCACTATCTCACCCACACACGATCGATGTCCATCGTACCGATCTTCCGATTACCTTTCTCCAGGACATCCCTCCACCGCGTCCTGGGGAGGGTTCATCGCGACAGCCGTTTGGTCACACACCTTTCATGCCAGGAGGCTGCCAGTTTTTACCACCGATTACCCATCCTACATCTGTTCCACCTGTGTTGCCATCATCCTTACCGTTCACACCTCAGTTTCTTTCTGTTGCACCACCCACTGCACCATCTTCCATTCCATCTAGCGAGCCATTCTTATGTACTACGCCCCCTATCATGCCACTGTCTGATCCATACCACCCGTACCATATTGGGTACTCAACGGAGGACATCCTCACTTCTTTGATGATACAGCAGGACGCGTTGACGCGTCGTATTCAGGACTTGGCGAGAGCGCCACGTCCATCTTGCCATTGTCAGACTCCGTTTGTAGCACCACACACTCCTCGTCCACTTTCCCCCGATTCTGACGCTCGTTTCATGACTTCTGAGCAGCAGATAGAATATGTGTTGCGCACTTATCGTGCCTTAGAGGAGGACTGGTTACACATGCGCCGCTTACTTTTCGCTCATTTTCCTCCTCCTCCTCCTCCGCCGCCATCAGCATAGGCATATTTTTTTGGTTTTATGCAGGTCGATCTTTTGGTGAGAAGGTCGCTATTGAGCCAGCTTACGAGACCTTTTGAGAGATCACACTTTTGTATATGATAGGTGTAGACATATTTGTACTTTTGGGGGTGATGTAGCCCCACGATCTTACTTTGACATGTGATGTACTATTAAACTTGTAAAACACTGTTGTGGTCGTGATTAACGAAAAGCTCAATGGCAACATTCTCACTACATGCTTTGTTGGGTTATACGTTTTAATTTATAACATGAGATGTTATGGGTTGATGGATATTACTATGTATGTATATTTACTTACTATGACCTGACCTATATAATCATCTTTTAGAAGATGCCTCCAAGACACGATGTACGCATGCCCACTACAGAGGTGGAACTCCAAGGGATCATTGCTGCAGCCATAGCTCAATATGCAGCCTCCCAAGGAGGAACAAGCGGGAGCCATTCAAGCAACAACGGCAACAACAATCCACCCCATGGTAATGTTAAGTGGCTTGAGACATATTACCATACATTTGGATATTTATAACACGTCCGCTAATACCATTGGTAAATTTTAACGTATGTGCAGGGTGCACCTACAACCAGTTTCTCGACTGTAAGCCCGTGAATTTCGACGGCACAGGAGGTGCTGTTGCGTTTGTTAGGTGGGCTGAGAAAACAGATTATGTCCTATGTATGAGCAAATGTGCTCCCGAGAAACATGTGACCTACATCTCGGGGCTGTTTCTGGATGGAGCCCTATCATGGTGGAATCTACAAGTGCAGACTTTAGGAGAAGCTGCTGCTTATGCGTTAACATTGGCCGAGTTAAAAGAGTTGATGAGAAAGAAGTATTGCTCGCGTGCTGAAATACAAAGGCTAGAAACTGAATTCTGGAATTTAAGGATGGATGGTCCCAAGATTGCAGAATACGTTCAAAGATTTCATGATTTATCTCACGTAGTACCGTACATGGTCACACCAGAGTTTAAACGTGTTGAGAGATTTATCTGGGGATTGGCACCCCAGATAATGAGTATGGTTACCACATCCAAGCCTGCAACAATCACGGAAGCAATCGATCTTAGTGTGGCGCTAACTAAGGAGGCCATTCGGTTGAACAAATTTTCCATCTCGGAACCAAAGAAGAAAGAGACTCACGTGGGGTCGTCTGGGGAAAACAAGCGAAAATTTTCGAATTTCAAGCAAGGAACCAGCCATGTAAGCAAGAAGGGCGAGTCAAGCACACCGGCTAGAGCTGCAACCGGTGTTGAGAACAAAGGAAAGGGTTATATGGGCACTCTGCCCAAGTGTAACACATGCCAGCGTCATCATTCTGGCCCATGCGGACCAAAAACATGTGAAGCTTGTGGGAAAATTGGTCACTTGAAGGATACTTGCTGGGTTAGTGTTGGCCGGGGTGGCCAAGGAGGTTTTGGTAATAGGAACAACAACCGTGGTGGAAATGGAAATCGTCCGCAGGGGAATAATGGCGGAAATGGAAACCGTGGGAACGTTGCGAATTAAGCTGGAAATGGAAATCGCAACCAAAACAACACTCAAGCTGGGAATGGAAATGGCCAAGGGCCAGGATGCTTTAATTGTGGAGATATTCGGCACTTTAAGAGGGAATGCCCGAAGCTGAACCAATCACGGGGAAGAGTTTTTAACATCGGCGCCAGGGAAGCACACCAGGATCCAAACGTAGTCACTGGTACGTTCCCTATAAACCAACGCTTTGCATCTATTCTGTTTGATACTGGTGCCGATTATAGTTTCGTATCATTAGAATTTAAGAATATACTTGGGTTGACACCTAGTAAATTAGACGTTCCGTACTCGATCGAATTAGCGAATGGGAAACTAGTCGAAACCAGTGAAGTTCTCCGAGGATGCGTGATTGAGCTAGGAGAACATGAGTTCACTTTGGATCTACTACCAGTTGAATTGAGAAGTTTCAACATGGTGGTCGGGATGGATTGGCTATCGAGTAACAAAGCCGAGATCGTTTGCCATGAGAAGACCATCCGCATCCCTATGACGGATGAAGAAACGATCGTAGTGCACGGAGAGAAGCGTGATACGCCGCTGAGAATCATTAGCTATCTGAAAGCCAGAAAGTGTTTACAGAAGGGATGTGTTGCATTCTTAGCACACATCGTGAATAAAGAAGCTACTGAGCCAAAGATTGAAGACATTCCTGTAGTAAAAGAATATCCTGAAGTCTTTCTAGAAGACTTGCCAGGATTACCGCCGCAGAGACAAGTCGAGTTTCATATTGATTTGGTTCCAGGCGCCGCGCCTGTAGCCAAGGCACCCTATAGACTTGCGCCATCGGAGATGCAGGAGTTGTCGACACAACTCCAGGAGCTATTGGACAAAGGATTCATCAGGCCAAGCTTCTCACCCTGGGGAGCTCCAGTACTGTTCGTTAAGAAGAAGGATGGTAGTTTCCGTATGTGCATAGACTACCGCGAGCTTAATAAGTTGACTATCAAGAACATATATCCTTTGCCAAGAATTGATGATCTGTTCGATCAGCTGCAAGGTTCGAGCTTTTATTCAAAGATCGATCTTCGATTAGGATATCATCAACTAAGGATACAAGAGGAAAGTATCCCGAAAACGGCCTTTAGGACTCGTTACGGACATTACGAGTTCCTATTCATGCTGTTTGGATTGACAAACGCACCAGCAGTTTTCATGGATCTAATGAATAGAGTCTACAAGCCGTACTTAGACAAGTTCGTGATTGTGTTTATTGATGACATCCTAATCTACTCGAAGACGAAGGACGAGCACGAACAGCATTTAAGAGCTATTCTGGAATTACTCAAGAAGGAGAAATTATACGCCAAGTTCTCGAAGTACGAGTTCTGGCTGCGTGAAGTCCAATTTCTTGGACACGTGGTTAATGGAAATGGAATCCATGTTGATCCCACAAAGATCGAGGCGATAAAGAACTGGGAGACTCCAAAGACGCCAACCGAAATTCGACAGTTCTTAGGTTTGGCTGGCTACTATCGAAGATTCATTGAGGATTTCTCCAAAATCGCTCAACCTCTGACCGCACTCACACAGAAAGACAAAAAGTTTGATTGGAGTGACAAGCAAGAAGAAGCGTTTCAGTTGTTGAAAAACAAACTTTATGACGCACCGATCTTATCGCTACCCGAAGGAACGGACGACTTCGTGGTATATTGTGACGCCTCGCGTCAAGGTTTGGGTTGCGTGTTGATGCAGAGACAAAAGGTTATAGCATATGCGTCACGCCAGTTGAAGATTCACGAGAGGAATTATACCACGCATGACTTAGAGTTAGGCGCAGTGGTATTTGCATTAAAAATCTGGCGGCATTATTTGTATGGTACGAGATGTACAATCTTCACTGACCACAAGAGCTTACAGCACATATTTAACCAAAAAGAGCTTAACATGAGGCAAAGACGTTGGGTAGAGCTGTTGAATGATTATGATTGAGAGATCAAGTATCACCCAGGGAAATCAAACGTGGTCGCTGATGCCCTGAGTCGAAAAGAGAGGATCAAGCCCATAAGGGTTAGGGCTATGGAAATGATTGTCCAGACAGACCTCTCTCTGCTCATTTGTGCTGCCCAGAGAGAAGCTTTGAAAGAAAGGAAGATTGAGGACGAGTATCTCCGTGGGATGGAAAAGCAGGTGATACCAAACGAGGAAGGGACTTTATGCTTTATGAAACGGATTTGGGTTCCTCTGTTTGGTGGTTTAAGGAAGGTTATTTTTTATGAAGCACACAAATCTCGGTACTCGATTCATCCCGGTGCGGATAAGATGTACCAAGATCTCAAAGATTTCTACTGGTGGCCGAGGATGAAAAGCGATGTTGCAATATATGTAGGTAAGCGTTTAACGTGCGCAAAGGTAAAGGCCGAATACCAGAAGCCCTAAGGTCTTCTACAACAACCTGAAATCCCCAAATGGAAATGGGAACAAATTTCGATGGATTTCATAACAAAGCTGCCAAAGACGCCCAGAGGCCATGATACAATTTGGGTAATAGTAGACCGTCTAACCAAGTCTGCGCACTTCCTGCCAATCAAAGAGAAGGATAACACTAGTAAACTTGCGGAAATATACATGCGAGAGATTGTTGAACGTCATGGAGTGCCTCTCTCGATCATCTCTGATAGAGATGGACGCTTCATATCAAGGATTTGGCAATCCTTCCAAGAAGCTTTTGGCTCGCAGTTGAACCTGAGCACTGCATTTCATCCGTAAACTGATGGCTAAGGCGAACGAACTATCCAGACTTTGGAGGATATGCTGAGAGCATGTGTAATGGACTTGGGTGGTAGCTGGGATAATCATTTACCATTGGTCGAATTTTCGTACAACAACAGCTACCACACCAGTATTGGAGCCGCGCCATTTGAAGCTCTTTACGGACGCAAATGTCGATCACCCTTATGCTGGGCTGACGCGGGTGATAGACAGCTTGTTGGTCCCGAAATAGTTCAAGAGACGATAGACAAGATTGCACAGATTCGAAAGCGCATCGAGACGGCTCGCGACATACAGAAAGCCTATGCAAATCCAAGGAGGAAACCTTTGGAGTTTCAAGTTGGGGTTATGGTTTTATTGAAGGTTTCACCCTAGAAGGGTGTGGCACGCTTCAAAAAGCGTGGGAAGTTGAATCCGCGTTACATTGGCCCTTTCAGAATCCTGCAAAGGATTGGGCTTGTAGCCTACAAATTGGACCTACCTGCTGAACTTAACGGTGTTCATGATACATTTCATGTATCAAATTTGAAAAAGAGTCCAACACAAGAAACAGTGATCATTCCTGCTGACGAAGTTCATATCGACGACACGCTCCACTTCACTGAAGAACCCGTTGAGGTTACGGATTGGAAAGTTAACAAAACACGCAGGAGTAGTGTCAAACTCGTCAAAGTTCGATGGAATGCAAAACATGGGCCGGAATTCACGTGGGAACGTGAGGATCGAATGAAAGAAAAATACCCCCATTTATTTCCCAAGACCCCTGCAACTAGAAGCAGAGCCTAAAATTTCGGGACGAAATTTCTCTAACGGGGGGAGAATGTGACAACCCTCACAAATCCAGGTATCCGTACAATTAATTAGTAATTAATTGGTGCTTAATTACTGTGCTTGATTACAATTGTGATTAAACTACTTACTGATTTCTGTACATACATACTCATGCATCACATTTCATACTGTCACTCCATTTATTATACACAAACATTAGTGACAACCATGATGCACAGAGCACAGTTAGCACAGTGAGCAGATAACCATAAAAACATGCTGACAATGCCAACACCTAGACAGACAACAATTTTGAGGCCAGTATGAGCCGGGAATAAAGTACTACACTGGTAGGGAGTGTAGGGAGGTGAGGATCATAAAACTGCATCACTAGGTGATAATTATAGTGACCGGAAGTGCCTAAAACATACTTTAATCACAAAATTCTGCACTACATACAAAAATTCAGCTTTTGACAAAGCTAGTAAAGTGCAAAAACTTGGTAAAATAATTCTAGACACTTTCCAAAGTGTTGGTAATTTATTGTGTCACTAAAGACAATATAAAGGACACTCTAAATACTTATTTAACACTTTAACGGATCAACATCCAACCGAACAACCGGACTTTACCCGGAACATAAAAATATTGCCAAATACATTGTTTATACTTTTTTGAGCTAGTTAGGGTCCCCGAACCCCCTAACACCCGTTATATTACGACACACACACTAATACACTAACTACATACTTAAATCTTAACCAAACTAGTAACTATATCATCACAATCCAACCCTTACCCCCTACTCACGGTCACCACAAGGGTGACCCACCCTTGCATTTTCTTGAATATTTTATTAAGTGGTGTTGGTTATCTAGAAGACATAATGCATGGTGGGTAATAAGGAAAAATGGTTTTTAAGTAAACACTTAGGATTATCATTCTCGTTCACAAATCACAAAACTCAAAATTGCTCTCTTCTTTCCCTCTTTGCTTGGTCACGGCCGAACACCATCACCACCATACACCCACCATTCAAGTCTTGTCTAGCCATTCTTCATACATACAAAGGTGCAAGGGATCATACAAGAAGGCTCGGTGCTTTCGGAAGTTCAAGAACCGCTCTAGATTTCTTTTATCCACCACATTTACACCTTGTTTCTTCCCTAGCCTTGTGCTAGTAGTAAGTGCTTCTAATCATCATCTTGAATCTTGTTTATGGTGGTTAATAATTGATTAAATGGTTAAAAATTAAGAAACACTAAAGAACTTACATTAAAGTCTTGAACATAAGATGAATAAGGTGGATAAAGAGAAGATATGTGTATAAGTCATGTAAATCTTGTATAGTTGTGATTAATTGATGTTGTTTGTCATTAAAAGTAGGATGGATCATCATCAAGACATACTAGATCATGTTCAAGAACATGAACTAGTAGGATGTTAGTGTTAGAAATAAGAAAGATGATGAAACCATTTCACCATGAACTTGAAACTTGAATAAACATAATTTTTCTTGTAAAATGAAGTTGTAAACTTGTGGATCTACAAATCTACAAGTGGTTCTTCGGAAGAACCAAGCGGAAAATACTAGTTTTGTTAAAACCCGGATATTTTATGAACTAGAAGCATATTTGGTAAATAAACAAGTGTGTAAACACTTGTGTAACAAGAAATTTAACAAGAAATCATTTTTGTAAATTATGACAAGAAGTTGTGAAACTTCAAGTTCTTTAAAAATAAAGTTTACAAGAAACTAATCATGTTTTTAAAGTTAACAAGACCTACTAAATGTGTTGGTGATTTACTACATATTTTTGCAAAACCTTCAAGTTAATGAGTTTATGCTTTATTCATATTTTGTCAAGTTAGACGAATAAATATTGTATGTTGATGATTGGTAAATTGTTTGGTTGATTTTAACAAAAAGAAACTGATATGCTAAAAGCATGGACACCTCCATTTACAGATGAAACTCTGGCGAAATTTTTGTAAAAATATAACACTTAGAAATATTTTTATAACAAATGGTTACAAATGTATTTTTAACTTGTTTTTCCAAAATAAACTTCGCCATGATTTTTAGTACAAAATACCAATTACCGGATGTGGATTTTCGTAAATAAAACTTGTGTGATTACGTGATTAACTTGTGTACTAGATATATTATCTTTAGGGCAAAAATAATATAACTGGAAAATGTTATGAAATTACGACTCCAAAATAATACCAACGCTCTCACAAATAAATAGTTAAGTTACACCGGAATTGTTATTACAACACAAATTTTAAAATGTAACTTATGTATTTTTTTGGAAAATACTCTTATGCGTATATTTTGATAAGTATTATTTTGGAAATTGTATGAGATAAAATATAATATTTTTGGGAAAAATATATATATTTTGGAGATTAGAATATTTTAGACAAGTGATTAAAATATATTTTTCCAGTGAGACTTTAAAAATATATTTTCAGGAATTATAAAGCATACATGTATTACAAACCCCCATCCTTGGGAAGGAAATATACTTATAAAATAAATACGAAGTGTGAATACGAAATAGTTGTCTAACTATTTCCCCTAAAACGTTAAACCTTAAGCCAAGGCATGACCATCCGTCTAATAGGAATTAGTACGTGTAGGTCGTCACGCAACAGATTGATTTGGAGATTGACGTTTCTGGATACGCACTTCAGTGAGTTCATGTCCCCCTTTTCTCTTAACTGTTTTCAGTTTTTGTACTTCGGGGGTGGAATACATGTTACAGTAATTACAGACACTTTTATACATGGTATGGTTAGCTTAAGGAGGGTATACTACTTAGATCATGTGAGTGGGTAGGCGGAAACTTGAGGCCATTAATCCTCGTTGTAGGACCGAGGGTCATGAGCGGTAGATCTATTTGGGTGTAGCGAGCCCAGCTCCTGAGTCCACTGTACGGACCATGGAGTGACTATGAGCCCGGCGCAAAAATCTGCTAGGTTTGAGTCTTCCTGCATCACTTCACACATATCATTGGCTTTGCAACCCAATGGTGATCTCTTTTTCCTTAATTGCTACATACCAGGGATTTTCATACAAACATATTACAAAGGTTTATACATACTCACTTTTACATGAACTGGCTCAACTTTTGTTGATTTTTCAAACTACATGTATTTCAGGAAACTAAGGGATCTGGCAAGGTATGCACTGTCGTCAAGCTGCGTAGGAATAATGATGTCATCCGAGTTTAGGAAATGTGATCTTTGCCTGGACGGGTCACAAGTCTTAAACTGTGTTCTTATTTCATGTCTTTTGGTTGTGTTTTATGAACAAGTTCTAACTATGTCATCGTTGTATTTCGTTTCATGTGTCAACTTTTAAAACAATGTGGTTATGGTAACCTTTAAAACATGTTGAATGGATGAACATCATGGTTTTATTTTCATATAGCATTGTTGTGATTGTGCTACGGTATTAAGAAGTCACACCAAAATAAACCCACGCTTCCGCAAAGCCAGGGTGTGACAGGCTCGTTCTTTAAACAACCAAATAAATCAAACTCTTTTCTTAACAGTTTCTTTTTGTTTTTTACTATCTCAGCACTACCTACACATTTTACCCTCAATTTCTCCCAAAGATCTTTTGAATTTTCATATTCTATCAGCGAAATTATATCATCTCTCACAGACTGATGAATCAACGCGATGCATTTTTGTTCAGCAACATATCTTTCAATCTCATTGGTATCTGTCAAACTTTCACCAAAACTTCCTCTAACGTAACCATTCTTTAAACTTTTCCAGCTTGGATATGCAAAAGCTTGAAGCCACTCGTCAAATCTTGTAGCCCACCTATTGTAATCTCCAATTACCATCAACTTTGGAGGTTTGTTATATGTACCGTAAGCACTTTCCACACTTAAAGCATCATTGAGAGTTTTCTTTGTACTTGATATCGGTGTAGTTTCATTCGTGTTGCTTGATGTACCGTCTCCCGAACCACCGGTAAATGTAAATACATCACAGAAAGGATTCATGAAATCATCCATCTTTTAAGTACCTAAAATGATCAACAAACAATTAGAAAATTCTTAATTTTGAAAACTACAGATTCAAACGAAATTAGTTTGAATGAAATTGCTCAAACGGTATAAGTCCTTCAAACGGAATTATGCTATCTCAAACGAAATCTCTAATTTCCTTTGAGATTTCAAACGGAATCACCTATCAAGAATGAACTTCAAACGAAATTACAATCAAGTACACTCTCAAGCGAAATTACCCAAACACTTCAAACGCGATACCCGTTTCAAATGGAATGAACCAGACTCTTCAAACGAAATCAGATATAATGTGCACTTTCAAACGAGATTACCAGAATATTTCAAACGAAATTATCTATGATGTCATCATTTTTCGATCTGTTTCAAATGAAATTGTGTATTTGATCAAGTTTTAAGCTAATTTTAGGTCCAAATCTTTCACGGGTTAGTTAAAATATGTTTCGCTTGATATATGTGAGTTTTAAGCCATTTCAACCGTTAAAATTGTTCAAATCAGAAAAGAAAGAGTAGAAGTGTGAGAATCCGATGAAATCAAGCTGAATTGGTATGAACTCCTCGTCCTGAGCTCTGATACCACTTGTTGGATCATCGTGAATCTGAGTAGTTCATCATCAAAAACAAAGGCGGAATCAATGTAAATGATGTCAACACAGCTAGTTCCTTTCTAATATTTATCTATTACTGATTTCCTGAGCTTTTACAAGTTCAAATGACAGACGGACAACACCTCGGCTCAGAGAACATGACCTAATTCCGTTTGAAATGAGACCACACAACCCATATATATAGCTGAACTAATTTCGTTTGAAAGTGGCAAGGCCAATTTCAAACGAAATTACCTTTGTTAATTTCGTTTGAACTGTACCTTGTCACCTTCAAACGAAATCACCCATTTAAACATGAACAAACCCTAAATTCTATCCTGTTGTGTACTTGTTTATCCTATCTAGACATAAGACTCGATTAAGACGAAGTTAACAGATAGTAGATGCACCAACAAAAACATTCTAACCCTTGAGGTTTCATAGAGTCAAACAAGTAATATGTGTTAAAAGATGATTACTTTGTTATGTTTATGTTCACATGTTTTTAATTCCGAATCTTTACTCCACCGTTATACTCCAATACTCATACACCTTGGTTTTTCGTGTGGAAGGACTTGGTGTTCCAACCTCCCACAACAACAACTCTCTCGCGGATTTATCAAGTGGAAGCTTGCAAAACCGTGAGTACACTTCACTCATTTACCTTTAAAAACACTTTGGGTTGTAACATGTTATTATACAAACTTCACATTCACACACTTAAAACATTCTTTATGCTCTCAATCTGTTATACATGCTACTTGTTTACTTAGGTTCATGCTAGATTATACATGCTTTATGTCATTAACTTTGCTAATCCCCAACTTAACATATATAGCGCTATAGGAGTAGCACACCACCCGTCGGGGTCTTGTTAAGTCTTTATTCTAAAACGGTCTCGTTACTTTTGTGGCGAGTGATGCTAAATACTAGTGGACACTTGGGTTTGACATATTTTGATGCATGCTAGTTACCTTGTTTACAATTTGCCATGTGGATTCGAGAAAATGCTTTTATACTTATGCTATACTTATTTAAACCTTGTGTACTTGCCTTTGCTATTGAATTGAACTTTATTTTAAACATGTTACAGGTTGAGGATGATGATTGCTATGAAATGAAGTAGCGACGATGCTTAGATACACATTTAGACATGATAGGTTTAATATGTTGTATCAAATTTTGTTATTGTTATGTTTTGAACATGTTGTTATTTGAAATTTATGTAATGTTTGACAATTTGAAATTATGAAATGAAACGGGTTTATTAAATATTGTCATAAACAGTGTTATGAAGTCTCTTGCAATCTATTTCGTCCCACTCCGATGATTCCGCCATTGGTTGGGGTGTGACAACTTAATCATTTCTTCATGTTTTGTTGATTCACTCATTCGTGTCTTTACGGTCTATATAAAGCGCGTTAACTGCCTGGAAGGGGGTTAGAAGGGTGTTTGGGTAAAGTTCTTGCCTCGTTCAGTGTATAGATCCCGCGAGGACCCGATTCAAGCTTATTAGGACTTCCCTTGAGGTAGATAACATCAAATCGGGGGAAGTAAGAATGGCTTATAATCCCTTATAATTTAACTACTATTAAAACAATAACCCGGCCTTGCGGGACTGTATCCCTGCCGACTTAGACCAATAGGCTGAGGGTAACGTTGCCTTCACAAGTGGGGCCTACCACTTTTCGCATTAATAACTTATTTAATTATCTTTTAATAATCCGACCTTGCGGGACTGTATCCTTACTGACTCAGACAAATAGGTTAAGGGTAATGTCGCCTTCACAAGAGGAGCCTACTTCTATAACTAAGATAATCTCTTAAAAAACCCAAAGTGCAGAAATCATCAGAGGATACATAAAAGAGAAGTTGGAACCAAGTGATTCCTTCTTGTCTATTTGTTTTTCCTTACATTTACATTTTTATTTTTAGTTTATCTTTTAAAGCTTTCAAAAAAAACTTTTATCAGAATTTGGTTAGATTAGACGTTAACGATAAGCCGATATTAAAAGCTTTTGTGTCCTTGGACGACCTCAGTATCTTACCATCATTATATTACGTCCATGATGGGTGCAATTACCCTAACATGTTAGAGTGATATTATTGTATCGTGTTTTATAGTATTGTATTTATGTATGTATGTATGTATGTGTGTGTGTGTGTGTATGTATGTATTCATGTAATCTATAATGACATTTCTCAATGAATTCATCTTCTGCATTTATCTTCTTATCTGATTTTGTGATTGTTTGCCTCTAGCATTCTCGCCTCTACACGTTTGATGAATCGAGTATGATGTTATTGTGTTTACCGATCCATTCGAAACCTACATATTGATACTCGGTACCATACGCTCATCCCTAGTTTCACCTATTATATGGGGCTTATCCTGTCGCTAAAAAGTTGAATTGATTCGAGCTTAAACGAGCTCGAACCCGAGCTCGACCTTTTATTAAGGA
The DNA here is from genome assembly GCA_030545235.1 of Helianthus tuberosus. Taxonomy (NCBI): domain Eukaryota; kingdom Viridiplantae; phylum Streptophyta; class Magnoliopsida; order Asterales; family Asteraceae; genus Helianthus; species Helianthus tuberosus. The sequence goes on along the minus strand of CM060410.1, from coordinate 119,247,357 downwards.
TCATTTAGTGTAAAAGACTGAGCCCGAGCTCGAGATTTTATTGATGATCATTAGGTAAATAAGCTCGGGTCGAGCTTTTATTGAGCATCATTTAGAAAACAAGCCCAAGCTAGAGCTCAACGTTTATTGAGGCTCGTTTAGTAAACAATCCAAATCTAAGTTCTAGCTTTTGTTGAGGATCATATAGAAACGATCCCATGCCGAACGAGCTTTTATTGATGCTCATTTAGTAAATGAGTACGAGTTTGAGCTCGAGTTTTTATTAAGGTTCATTTAGAAAACGGGTCTGAGTCCGACTTTCACATATCGAGCTTGAGCTGCTTGCGATCTTAAACAAAATTTTTCTTTATATAACATCATTAAATACATTTTTACATAGTAATTTTTATTATATATAAAAAATTATGATTTGATAAATAATTATAATTATCTATACTAAATCTTAGATTGTATCATACGTTTTAAAATGCTCATGAAATTATGTTAGAGCATTCACAATAGCTCCACCGTATCTCTTTCTTTATTTAAAATTTAAGATAAATGTCTAAAAATCATCTTTTTTCACTCAACATCAAAACCACTAAATCTAAACTTTATTTTTATAATTTGAAAATTTGTTAAGGTAACTTTTTATATATAAAAAGATACTATTCATCTTCTATCAAATTATTGTGAGTGTATAAATACGAGTAATATAATAAAATAAGTATTTGAGAGTAAGATAAAAATTATGGATGAGATGTGAGACACTTTTTTTTTTTTTTAAATGAGAGATAAATTTTGAAAAATATGATTTTTAGTTAAATTATAAGGTATAATATGGTGTAGCTTTTATGAATGCCCTTACAACTTTTAAAACATATTGTCGACTTATAAACTAACTTTTCCCCATGATTTTTAAATGACTACAAGTTTTTCGTATGTTAATATTTAAAAAATAAATAAATCATGCAAACGAACAATTTATCCTCTTTGATTGAGTACTATAATTGTGTTTTTAATAAAGAAAATTAACATATTATGTGATTAATAGTGTTTGTGTTTCACATTCATTTCACATTATATTAGTTATTCTGCCCTAGTGTAATACACAAGATCAAAGAAGATAATTTTCTTTCGCTAATTGTTTTTGCGATGATAATACATAAAATTCAAGGACAATCACTATCCTGAGTTGATTTTTTTTTTTATAAAAAAACCATTGTTATTTCACATGGTATGTATGTGACTTTTTCCAAAGTCAGGCATGGACTTTAACTATTAATTGTTGATAAAAATGATAATCTTTTGGGTATGACATCCAATGTTGTCTATAAAAAGATTTTAAAGATTTGTAATTTGTATTTGTATCAATAGCTTTATGAATTGTAAATGTAACATAAATTGGTATTGTAATATGTAATTATTTAGTATTATAAATGTTTTTTTATTGCATCATTTTTAAACCAACCCAATGTAGTTCACAAGTCTATAACCTATTAAAAAATTAAAGTATAAACTTTAAATACTTGATAAATAATAAACACGTCAAGTTTAAGCTTAGAACATGTGTAGTGGAAGACACAAATAATGCCCCTATTCTTGGGCGTTTTACGGCATGTGACAGTCCAGTCAGCATAGGGACATTATGAGACTTTTTTCTAAATTGTGTGTAGTGGAGATGTGAACATTGTGAGCCACTATGTTAGAAGAGTTGTAATACAATTAAATAAAAAAAAACCATCAAAAATCTTATTGTACAAACAAAAAGAAGATCAGGGGTGATTGACCAAAACCAATGAAGCAAGGCATGGAAAAAAGCAGGCCAAAAGCAAATTTTTTGAAAAAAAAAAAAAAAAAAACGCCCCGGGGCAGAAGATGGGCATTGTGGGGCGTTTTTTTAGGGGAAAAACGCCCAAAAACACTCCTCTACGGATTGTATTAAGCTTGAAAACTTTCACGAGGTAAGCTAAAAAATAAAACATTAAACAAACCGAGCGAAAACTTTTTTTTTGCCGACCGTGAGCGTTAGCAAACTCAGGTTCGCCATATATAAATTTATTATTATTATTATTATTATTATTATTATTATTATTATTATTATTTGTTAGCGTTGAAAATTAGCAACAAAGTTTTCAATATCTATTAGATATTGCAAATCTAGCTGGGCTTTATTGTTTAATAAAGGTGTTGCCGTTGAAAAAAAAATAGATATTACAAATGGATTGATAATGATGTCACAAGACGTTTCATTGGTTCACATCTATTATTGATTACATAATTGGCCCTCTTCTTAGTGTTTAAACCCTCTTCTACTTGTTTCTTCTGCTGCATCTCCCCAAACTCCCGTTCCTTTTTCCGATCAACTCTCCGGCGACGAAGCTGCAATGGTGTTGGAAAGTTTTCTTAGTGAGGATTTCAATGTTCCGCACAAGCATCCGTCGGATGAAGCGCTTAGAAACTGGCGCAAAGCCGTAACGGTCGTCAAAAACTACCGGAGAAGATTCCGGCATGTCGCTAATCTCGATGGGAGATCTATAAAGGTTCGGTGACTATCCTTGACCTTCAAATGCACACTACTGACAGTTGTGTATTGTGTGTAGCTATATCTCGTTTTGATAATAAATCTGTGATTTTATTTTATATATATGATAAAAATCAGTAGCGTTTGACCACCCATGAATACAGCTGGTTTTATTTCTGGTTGAAATTAATGTGATGATTATTTAAGGAATGGTGCTAGTCCTTTTCTGTGTGTGTTAATAGATATCGACTTTTACAAGGTACCTAATTGTAATTGTAAGAAGGGTATAGAGGTTCCTCAAAAAACCCACTACACATGAAAAAAAACCTAAACACCTACCACCACCTGAAAAACCTAAGCTGGCTAAAGCCTTAGTCCTTACTTTTACATGTGTTGCCCGTTTAGTGGTTTGCTTATAGTCCTCAATATACTTTACAAAATTTTCTCTGCCCGGCTAGATTCGAGGAATAATGGATATATGATTAGTTTATGTTTTATACATGTAATTTTTTTTTGAACGGCAAATTTAATTTAAGTTTTATATATGTAAGTGGTAGAGCAAATTTAGTTTATGTTTTATACATGCAAGTGGTAGACATTATTGAGGAAGCACAATAATTCAACATATTATAATTACTGCTACAGAAAAGACACTTTGTTTATGATCCACTAAATCATTTTTTTAATCAATAAGATTTAAGATTTAAAAGGGCAAAAGTTTGCATCTTGTTTTTTATTGATGTTTTTTTAAAACCTCCCAAAAATCATTTGTCTAAACACATGCTGCGATTTATCTGATCTCGTTATCACGGCATTAGCCAAGTCTTCTAAGCTTTTTGAGAAAAAGTATCACTCTTACTATCTTCTTTGTTTTTATTTAGAGCCTAATTGGCAACCTTATGCTTACCCAATAAGAGGCTTGACCGATCAGTCAACATGTTTCTAAAATTTACCAATAAAAAGACTTCATCAACTATTAAGATGTGTATTTTAAGTGATTTTTCTCGACAAATAATAACCAATATTATTAGTCTATTTTTCTTTTAGTCCAACCATGTACCTTTATCTCATAAGGATACAAAAAACAATGATTTTATAAACGTTTTGTATACTTATTTTTTATTTTTGAATTTGCTTTTATGTTTTTATTAAGCATTTTTTGAAAGTACTAAAAGACAATAACAAATATAAACCTGAAGAAACAAAGACAAAAAAAACCGTAAAAGCTAAATAACAAAACATTTTATAAGAATATTAAAGAGTATAATACTATGATATATATAGAAAACGATTTATTAAAAGACAAAAGCAAAAAAAAAAAAAAAATGTCTACTGACAAAGTAAACAAAGACTACAAACGTTTTTTTAGCTTTTATAGCGTCTTATTATAAGAAGAAAAAAAAGGTAGGGACATGGTTTTCTTATCGTGAGCACTCTGCTCATGTTAGCGAATACGCGTTGACAGAGCGTTAGTCCTTTTACCATTATATGTATATGTCATCGTCGTGTTATCGGATTGTTAATAAGCGGAATATGATTCCTTGCCCACTAACTTAGCACCGAGTCTTGGTGGGATTATACTTTTGTTTCACAATGCATCTAGGATAAAGCCTAAAGGTCTTTTTTCATATTAAAAAAAAAAATACTAAGCAAATTTATCGTCTATGTTTTCTTGAATCCGATTTTAAAGCATATTATTATTGAATGATACAAATCTTTTAATGTATTATTAGTATACGATAGGCAAATCTCACATCGGTTGTGGACAATAGAGATCTTGCGTTCATAAGAAACACTAGATCTTAAATATCACAAATGCGTTTATGGCACAATAGTTGTTGATGTGTAAAGAACTCTACAACTAAACATTCTTGGGTGGGGTAATCCGAAGATGGGTGACCTAGTGACCGGATGTTACGTACAACCTCTGTCTAATAAACATGAAGTAGAATTTTTAGTAGACAAAAAGATAAGGATTTAGATAATTTATATTATATGGCTCGGCCCGATTGGTGGTTAAGTTTATGAGTTAGATCATTACTTCATTTCTATCGTTTTTTTTTTTTTTTCATTTGGCTTTATAATGTAATATTCAAACATGTAGATACATCAACATTGCTCATTGCCGTAGTTATTATGGAGTCCACAGAAAACGAAACGGTCTGGTCAAATTTTGTGGACAGTTTTTAATTTATTTATTTATTTATTTTGTGTGTGATGGGATAGGTTTTTGTTTTATTACAAAGCGAATCTTTGAGTTAAGGTCAAATTATAGAAGTATATTATATTAAGTTAATTAATCACATTATTACTTTTTAATCTAATTGTAGCAGATAGCAGAAATGGGTGTTTCTGCTCTAGTACCTTGCTATTAAGCTTTCGTTTTTTAATAATATCTGCGGTTAAAAAAGAATATGGGGGCAAAAGTTAGAATGAGAAGTAAATGACTGGTTGGTCATGTGGATTGCAAATATAGTACTTTTGGTCCCAATGCTTTAATAATTTCAGAGTTGGTCTCAGTGGTTGCAATTTTCGCACTCGGGTGATCCTTATCACTAACTTTTTTTTTGAACGGCCAACAAAAGCGTTTTATTAGTTACCATGACGGACTAACAATTGTGAAACCCCCATATAACCTTTCTCCACAATCCGTTGCGGTCCTCTTTGAAACGCCACCACCACTTAGCGAGCATAGCTATGTTGGTGCCTCTAAGCGCATTAATACCCACACCACCTATATCCTTCGGCGCCACAACATCATCCCACGCCACCCAGCACATTTTTGACACCTCGTCGGTACCACCCCATAAAAAATCTCGCCATAACCGTTCTAGCTCCTTAATGACCTGTGTAGGGGCTTTGTAAATAGAGAAATAGTATGTTGGTAATGCGTTTAGTACCGATTTTATTAAAGTTAACCTTCCAGCATATGATAGTGTACTTGCCTTCCAAACCGAGAGTCTTTTTTTTAAATGTCGATCACGGGTTTCCAGTGTTTGACTAAATTCATGTTAGCTCCAACTTGAAGCCCTAAGTACTTGAAAGGAAAGGAACCGACCCGACATCTCAATATTGTCGCCAAATCTTGTACTTGAGCTTCATCAACCCCAACTCCGAAAACGCTACTTTTTGCGAGATTAACCCTTAACCCGGATGAAACACCTCATGATCCTGTTTAAGTTGCGGGCATTTTCCACCGACCACTCCCCAAGAACAGAACGTCGTCCGCATATAAAAAATGTGACAAAGCCGGCCCGTTAGTACCGCATTTAATGCCATTGAAGATACCGATAGAACACGCCTTTTTTATGACACCGGACAAAGCCTCCTAGGTAATGATAAAAAGAAATGGAGAGATTGGGTCGAGCCGAATCCTTATCACTAACTAATGTTAAATATCTCAGTTAAGAGTGTGCTAAATTACTTATTTACCCCTGAACAATTTAAAAAAATAAAAAAGATGGCCTACACTCATCTTCCCCCTCTATCTCTCTCTCCTACCATAACAACCACCATCCATCACCACCTCCACCACCGTCAATCTATCACCTCCACCTTCAACCCACCACCACCACCTCCGCCATCTATCACCTGCAGCTTCCCGGCCACCTACATCTTCACCACCACTTTCAAAAACCACCACCAACACCACTTTCACAAACCACCACCATAATATGTTTTTTCAGTAGACCAAGACCCGAACCCAACCATAACATACCTTGACAAACCGTCATTGTATCTCGTTTCGCCGGTGGACCAGTGGAGATTTAACGGCGACGATTGATCCGATCGGCGTTACCTGTTTGGTGACGGTAGGGATGATGTTGTCGCGGACTATACTCCATGTTTCGCTAGTTCGGTGTTACGTGTTTGGAATCGTAAAATCATTGTCAAAATTGAGGGAAACAAGGGTGCTCTGCTTAGACAAATCACTATCAAATATTGGGGGGAAAACAAGGGCAATGGAGCATGAACGATGGAGAGGTTGTTCAATTGCAGATGGTGTCACGCGATGGCGGTTTAAGATGACGATGGGTGGTGAACCGGAGAACAGGGGCATTTGGATTTACACGGAAGCGTGGGTTTTAGTAGATGAAGACTGATTTAGTTTGAAGAAGATGGTTAGGCATTATCTGTGAGACCCATTTCTTTTATTGTTTTATCTTTTAACATGCAATATAGTCGTTTCATACACATTTAACTGAGAAATTCAACAAATGTTAGTGATTAGGATCACAGTGCAAAAATTACAACTACTGAGACCAACTTTGTAATTATTAAAGACTTGAGACCAAGTCTGCAAAAATAACAAACCACAAGGACCAACCAGGCATTTAAGTCTTACAATTATTTTCTTTAAATTTTAAAAAGATTTTACCCTATTGACTTTGGATTATTGGTAGAAGTGGTCCATGAGTAAATTATTAGGAATTTTTATAGAAGTTTCCAAGAACTTTCATTCTACCTCATTCACAGACTTTGAGCACCACTTTGCACACCAACATGGTGTTGTCACTTTCAAGTTTTAACCATAAATTTAATGGATTACTTTACAGATAATCCAGAGAGTGAGTTGGATAAATAAGTGGACAGGTGCACGCCGAAGCTTTAATCTTTATGATTTGTTTTTTTTTTGTTAAGATTAATAATGTTTAGAAAAAATGGTCATCCAACCAAGCATCAATCAAGTTTTAGAATTTTTGTCAATGTAATTAAAAATACATGCCAAAAGTCAGAAGATTTTCGTTGACTTTCTGTTTTTAAAATAGAGAAAGTAGCCGACGAGTATCTTTGTATTTTTTTTATACCCATCTTCAACTGTTCTACATCACATACATATTTAAGTGGAAATTAAAATGGCTTGAATGGTTGATATGTTTGGGTTGAAGTTATATATAAACTGTAGCGACACGTTCGTTACACAACCAATTTTAAGTAGAGAACCGGAATAAGCATTTGTATGTAGTGCTGATACAGTAAAGAGAGATATTTGGTTATTCAGTTACTATTTAAGTATGGACTTAATTCTGTTAAAGAATTCTTCAGCTCTTGAACCATCTGCACAAAATAAACCAGCAATTCGTCATTTCACATAGAATATTGTTATGTGCCAGCCATACCCTTAAGCCCATGCAAGTGTTGAGAATGAGATGGGTCCATGCAACATGCACATGGTCAATGGTCAAACTTTTAATTAATTAATTACTAGCTTGTTCTCTAATTTTTAGTATTAGTAGTGAAAGAATAAATGAGATCCTGAGATGACCAATTTTTAGGGTAGTAGTGGTTTGCTTGTTAGGTTGTTTTTTTTTTTTACCTCTTTATAAGGCCACCAATGCAAGATGGTAAATGCTGTCACAAACGTGCCTAGTCAGCTGTCACATCAGATTTCCTATTTTCTTTTGACCAATCAGTTTTCGGTTGGAACCACATCAAATATCGAAAATTATGTTGTATTGCATTTCCTTTTGTAGTCTAACTTACTATTTACTAATCCTAAGCTGACTAGTCGCATTGTATGATCAAACTAATTATGTTTTCTCTCATTTCTTTGGTGTCTCACCTTCATCAGGAAAAACTTCGGGTTGGCATCAAGACTTTAATAGCTGCTTTCCGTTTTATTGATGGTATGCTACATCTATGCATCCCTTATTAGTTTATCTGTTTGATATCAATAAGAAGCTGTATTGCATTCTTATCAGCATTTTGATACAATATACAGTTATACTATTTATCACATATCACATTCATATATGATCCTAATACCTGAAAACTACATCCACAGGTGTTGCTCATAATGGAAACCAACTTCCAGAACCGAAAGTTTCCGATTTTCACAATAATCCAGATAAACTTGCAACCATGACTCAACGCTATGATGTGGCAACCTTAAGATCCCTTGGTGGAGTTAACGGAGTTGCAGAAGCAGTAAAAGTCAACATAGATGAAGGAGTCAAGTCAACAGATTTGACCACTAGACAAGAAACTTATGGTGTAAACAAATACACAGAAAAACCATCCAAAAGCTTCTTCATGTTTGTATGGGAAGCTCTTCATGATCTAACCCTGATCATCCTTATAGTATGTGCTATCGTATCAATAGGTGTCGGGCTCGCCACCGAAGGTTTTCCAGACGGAATATACGATGGGTTAGGAATCTTATTAAGTATTTTGTTAGTTGTTACTGTTACCGCTGTGAGTGACTACAAACAATCTTTACAGTTTAAGGATTTAGACAAAGAGAAGAAAAAGATTTCATGTCAAGTAACAAGAGACGGGTTACGAAAAAAGGTTTCCATTTATGATTTAGTTGTTGGAGATATCGTTCATTTATCAATCGGAGACCAAGTTCCTGCTGACGGGATATTCATATCCGGATACAGTTTGTTAATCGATGAATCTAGTTTAACCGGTGAAAGTGAAGCCGTGCATATAGATGAAAAAAAACCCTTTCTTCTTGGCGGAACCAAAGTGCAAGACGGCTCAGCTAAAATGCTCGTTGCAGCAGTCGGTATGAGAACCGAATGGGGAAAACTGATGGAAACGTTAGGTGACGAAGGAGAAAACGAGACCCCATTGCAAGTGAAGTTAAACGGTGTGGCTACGATTATTGGTAAGATCGGGTTAGTATTCGCAGTGTTGACTTTTCTCGTGTTGATCGTGAGGTTTCTTGTGGAAAAAGCCATCCGAAATGAGTTTTCAAGCTGGACTTCGAGTGATGCGTTGAGTATGCTAGATTATTTCGCCATTGCGGTTACGATTATTGTCGTTGCGGTACCAGAAGGACTACCATTAGCTGTCACGTTAAGCCTTGCGTTTGCAATGAAGAAACTAATGGATAATAAAGCACTTGTGAGACATTTATCTGCTTGTGAAACAATGGGGTCGTCTACTTGCATATGCACGGATAAAACCGGTACTTTAACGACGAACCATATGGTGGTTGATAAAATTTGGGTAGCGGGTAAACCAAAAGACGTTAAAGAACCTTCGGAGTTACCGGAAAACGTGTCAACCGTTCTCCTGCAGTGTATATTTGAATGTACAGGCTCCGAAGTGGTCAAAGATGCAAACGGTCAAACTTCTGTTTTGGGCACTCCAACAGAATCTGCAATATTGGAATACGGTTTGCATTTGGGTGGCGATTTTGGTATTGTACGCAGCGAGATTAAAGTACTAAAAATGGAACCGTTTAATTCCAAGAAAAAGAACATGTCAGTTATTACGCGTCTACCTAACGGTCAAATACGCGCGTTTTGCAAAGGTGCATCGGAATTAGTGTTAGGAATATGCGACAATATCATCGATGACAGTGGAGAACCCGTTCAACTTTCGAAAGAGAAAGCGGAAGCGATTACAAATGTGATTAATGAGTTTGCTGATAAGGCTTTAAGAACTCTTTGTTTGGCGTATATTGATGTGGAAGGAGAGTTTGATATGCAAAAAGACATACCTGCCCATGGGTATACTTTGATTGCGGTTGTGGGTATTAAGGATCCTCTTAGACCGGAGGTAAAAGAGGCGGTTGAAATATGTTTGGCAGCTGGCATTACTGTGCGTATGGTTACGGGTGATAATATCAACACGGCTAAAGCAATTGCGAAAGAATGCGGTATACTCACTAACGGTGTTGCCATTGAAGGGCCTGATTTCAGAAACAAAACCGATGAAGAAAAGAGTAGAATTGCACAAGATATTCAGGTACAACATGATTATTATTACTTAGAAATTATAGAAACTGGATTTCTGGAGGATGCAAACTTATAAATAGGTCGGTTTGGTCGGTGTTTTATCTTTAACGGGTAAAATAAAAGAAAATTAGCTAAAAGGGGAAGAGTTCAAATGCGCTAAAACTAGCCTATATTCTCTATTAAAGCATACGACACCTGAAATCATTAGACTTAAAGTGCAATTCGGTTTTTTTACTTAACGTACAAGCATTTAGCATAACGTACAAGTATTCAAAAGACCAAATTGCCTTTTAAGTTAACAAAAAAAGACGAAAATAGCCTGACTTAATGGAGAAAAATGGATGGAGTTGACAGGCCGGATGAAAATGGCAAGATTTCAAATCTTTTGGATCCAGATGCGAAAAAACAAACATTTGGACGAAAGTTGCAAAACTGGCCAAACCTCAGGGACGAAAAGGGCATTTTACTTGATAATAAAACATGAACATGCAATTGAGTATTTTCCATGTATACAGGTCATGGCTAGATCATCACCAACAGACAAATTGGAGCTAGTTAAGAATTTGAGGGCTTTATCAGAGGTAGTTGCAGTCACCGGTGATGGAACAAACGATGCTCCAGCACTGCATGAATCGGATATTGGATTCGCGATGGGAATAGCAGGAACCGAGGTTGGTGTATCTTATTTTTTCTGCTTCAAATAATTCAGTTATTTCATTTGGAATCTGGTAACACCACCTGCATATATTCATAGGTTGCTAAAGAACAAGCTGATGTCATTGTCATGGATGATGATTTTGCAACAATTGTTAAAGTAGCCAAATGGGGACGTGCAGTTTACATAAACATTCAAAAGTTTGTCCAGTTTCAGTTGACAGTTAATATAGTTGCTCTGATGATCAACTTTGTTTCTGCATGCATCACAGGTGCGTTGTTCGATTCTATTTCAAATTTTCAATTAACGGGCCAGAAATTTTGCATAAATGGTCAAAAACAAGCCGGGCTATGTTAAGTTGACCCGAAACACTTTGTGTACAATCTCTAAAATGTCAAATATGATACAAAAACTATATAATGTTGATAATAATAATTAGGTGTGTTCAAAAAGCTCGCGGCCTGCTCAAAGCTCAGTTGTAAACGAGCCGGCTTGGCTCAATTTGTAAACGAGCTGAGCTCGAGCTTGGACTTGGTGAGCTAGCTCAAATTATTTTATTTTATATAGATTAATTTTAATTTTAAATGTATTGAAATAAAAACAATATGTGGGAGGGGGTTAAAGTGTTAACATTTTAAGTTTAATTAGTTTATAACATATAAAAATATAAGAAAATAAACAAAAATTATACATATAATACTGCCTTTAGGTCTATAAAATATTAGAAAAAAAATGAATAATATATATAAATATATGTGTAATTTTTTATTTTGTTTTTTATGTTATCAATATTTGTAAAAAAAAAATAAAAAATTAACGAGCTGGCTCGATTTGGCTCGAGCTGGCTCGAACCTTAAATGAGCCGAGCTTGAGCTTGACTTTTCGGCTCGATTAAATAAGCGAGCCGAGCTCGAACATGAAGAGCTCAACTTTTCAAGTTCGAGCTCAAGCTCAACTTTTCAAGTTCGAGATAAACCTGGCTCGCCTCGACTCGGCTCGATTACAACCCTAATAATAAGTATTTTTTTAATGAACTTATTTATGATGTTTTAATGTCAATCTCTTTTTTATTGTGTTCTTCAGGATCTGCTCCCCTTACTGCTGTGCAGTTGCTATGGGTGAACCTGATCATGGACACGCTGGGCGCGTTAGCACTGGCCACGGAACCACCAAATGACGGCTTGATGAATAGACCACCGGTTAAGAGAACCGAAAATTTCATAACAAAGACCATGTGGAGGAATATCATCGGCCAAAGTGTTTACCAAATGGTTGTTCTATTTGTCTTGAATTTTGCTGGGAAATCCATTCTGAATTTGCAAGGAGACGATGCAACTGCCATCCTCAATACTTTCATATTCAACACCTTTGTCTTCTGTCAGGTATAATCATATAATCTAATCGGGTTTGGGTTATGTTTATATTGAATGAAACGGGTAAATTTAAAGAAAGTAAAATTTAACGCGTTTGATTAGATTAATGGGTCGTGTACACTTTGACTTCAATAAAATGATCGACCTACAACCCCAAAACCTGTTTAACACGTTTCCAACTCAATTACAATCCGTCAACCCGTGTTGCATGATTTTAAGTGTATTTAGGTTAGGGTTGTGCATGGGTTTAATGATTCAACCTGCCAACCCCACACCATTGACACCCCAAATTATATTTGTGTTTAAATCATTTTTCTCCTACACATTATATTAGTGTTTAAAACTGAAAATTTATAAATAATAAATAGATAAAAAAATGTTGATATATATGAAGTATATTCAAATGCATAAAAGCCTCATAATTTGCTCTATTAGTTTATTTATGTAACAGTAAGATAGTTTATAATTGTATTGTAAATTAATCATTTAAAAAAATCCAAAAATGATCAAATATATTTATAAAAAACCCCTTTTAACACAAACTTCCTTTTGTAGGTATTTAACGAAGTAAACAGCCGTGATATCGAAAAAATAAACATTTTCCGAGGGATGTTGAGCAGTTGGATATTCATCGGTGTCATGTTGGCAACTATTGTTTTCCAAATCATCATTGTGGAGTTTCTTGGTACTTTTGCAAGCACTGTGCCCCTAGATCGGGATCTGTGGTTACTCAGCATCGGAATAGGATTTGTAGGCATGCCAATTGCAGTTGTTTTGAAGTGCATTCCTGTTGAAAAGCCTAGGCAACAACATGATGGTTATGAGAGCATCCCTGATGGCCCAGAAAATGCTTGCTGAAATCCGCGCCAAAGAGAACACGACCTCACTTTGATTTTGTGAAGCCTTGAAAATGTAGCACCTGAATTATTATTATTGTCTTAATTTGTAGATGGTAGCAATGCTTTTGTGAGTACTACATTGCACTTAACACAGTGGACGCTGGATAGATGCGAGAGCTAGACAGAATATCTACTAATATTCTAACACAGGCTGGACGGTCAATGCCATGGATCATTCATGCATTGAACGTTCCTTGTTCGCGTCTATACCCTCAGATTTTTTGCTACCTAGCTATTGCAATAAGTCAAAAACGGTCGACAGACTTTTCTCATATGAGGAAAGAAGAAACGTGGTAGGAAAATGTCCCATTTGAATAATAAACGACAGAGGTGACCATTGCTTTGCAATACATTTCCTTACAACCAGGAAAAAAACTTTGTTTTCTTCTCATTTCTCAAACAGTTCATCACGTCCTCGCTGAATTAAGCTTTGCTTACGTTACATTCCTTTTTTGTTTTTCTTTGTTTTATTTTTACAAACAGTGTGTTCGTTTACAAAAATGTTTATTCCTCGTAGTTAAATTATATTTACCTTACATTATTCTTTGAAACATAAATGCCCACAAACACTACAAGGAATCTGGGTTTTAGCAGAGACATGTCGCCGCTAAAACTTCGTCACTACTGTCAAAAACGCTGCTAAAAATGTACGGCAACATGTCGCTGCTAAAGCTTAAAATGTCGCCGCTAAAAGCCTTTGACCCGTAAACCGGTTTTTCCGGTGTTTCTAGTTTCCCCCAAATAACCTGCGGATTTCCAGTTTTGATATAAACATATAGCAAACCAATTTATAAACATAAACATCATGTTTAAAACATAAAAAAAAAACTCCATAACATAGTCTAAATGAGTTTAAACATAAAGATACTTAGAACATAAGACTAGCTAGTTCATATCATATCATCATCCTTGTCCCCTTGTCCATATCATCTTCGTCATCTTTATTTGATGCCTTATTCGGCCATAGTTGATCTCTAAGACTCGGATCTTGAAACAAACTTGCAATTTAAGCCTACAAACATGGTTGCAAAAGTCGCTAGGCGCTCCCTAGTCGGTCGACCGGGGAGTTGAGAGTACTCGGCCTAGGCGGATAGTACACGGGGAGTACTCGGACATGCCAAATTATAAAGAAATTAGTTTTTGGAAATTAAATATATGTCAAAATAACATAAATTTACTAATATTTATAACAAAATACGTGAAATTGATATTCATTCTTTAATATTATAGGCATAAAAGTTATGGTTTATTTTATTTTAAGTCAAACTCGGCACGAGTTGACCTACTAGATCCGATTTTGGCCGATGTTGACCGCATTTGATCGATTCCGAGTAATTAGTCGGAGTTGAAGAAAGTCGCCTCGACAGCCTATCTTGTAGCGACTACTCGGGGAGTACTCGGCCTTGGAGATCTTATTTTACCACCATGCCTACAAAAAAAGGTATACATTATAAGTTAAAACAAAACTACTTATTAGGTTATTGGGTGTACTCTAACACCCATGGTGTCAATACACTTAACACATCCAACTTTTAGTGTATTAAAATTTATCTAGACCATTTTGACTCGTTCAAACTAAAAGTTGGATGTTGTAAGTATATTAAGTGCATTTAGGTCATTTTGACCCTTTTAAACTAAAAGTGAAATCATTTGACACTTTTAAAATTGTCTAAAACGTTTACCAACCTACAACATTTACTAAATGTGTTGCAACCCCCGTCCCCTATTCTATCCGGGAACGGGCGGCCGCGGCCAGTTTTAGTGGTATCGATGTTTATTAGTTTGGCAGCGGAAATTACACCAGGACTGTAGTTAAGAAATATTTTATCAGAGTAAAATACCACACTTTTATAATATTAACACGTGGTAAATTCCCAAGTTTTCAGTACACACATTTTCATAGGGATAAACCCTATTTTATTTAAGTAAAAACGTCTCTTTATTTAGGTAACTTTATAGCCACTTTTCAAAGCCTTCAGTGCTGTCCAGCTGGCTTCTATTTGGCTTTCACATTTTGTTACCTGAAACGCGTTTAAAACATTTTGTCAGTGGGAAATACTTGTGAGTGAATCCCAGTTTAATCAGGATAATTAAAAACATTGTACAGTATTGAAGGCGGTCGCGCAATTACATTTGTTTCCATCCACTTTAATTACCACCCACGGTACTGTCAACCCGACTTGTGGTCATGTTACTACTCACAGTGTAGTAACAAATTTTGTATACAAAACCCCAATATTCCGACGATAATTGTAGAATACAAATACTCAATAACTGTTTAATATAATGTAAAACATTTGAGATATTGTAAAAACAGTTTGCAAAAAGGAGGATTACTCACATTGTTGTCTTAGGGTTTCCCTTTAGGATTTCTGGTGATTATCTATTAATTACACAAATGCACACGTGTTAGTATAATAACCCAATATTTACATTAGTAATACCCTCCCCGAGACGGCATTCCAACGACTACGTCGGGCAGAATCTCGACAGCCGTTACGGAACCCTGGATCAATCGGGCAGCGTATCTAATACGTAACCGGGGTTATGATACTTACAACGAGGCAGAACTTCGTTATTTAGGGGGTATTATGCCCGAAAATTACTTTAACTATGCAGAAATTCGAGAGAGAAAGTTGTGTAGTGCGAGTTGGGACTGAAGGTCGATGGCCTCTATTTATAGGGCCTGATTTCGTGTTTGTCGCGCCCCGCGAAGAAAGAAAGCAGGGCCTTCGCGGCCCGCGACCTAGGGTTGTAGGGCCTAGCTATGACCAGTCAGCACTTAGAAACCCCAAAATCTTGATTTTTATTTTATTTTTAATTATATATGGTACTTTGGGCTCGGTTTTCACATTCGGGGTGTATTTTAAGACTTATTGGGACATTCTAATTATATTAGAGGTGTCAGAATTATTTTGGAGGGTTGTTATATCCTCCCCACCTTGTTTTAGAACTCGTCCTCGAGGTCTACTGGAATAAGTGTGGATATTTCTGTCACAACCCCCGCCCCTTTATTTGTCCCGGGAACGGGCGGCCGCGAACATTCGTTGTGGTGGTACTAGTTTATTAATTTGGCAGTGGAAATTTCATCAGGACCATAGTTAGGAAATATTTTATCAGAGTAAAACCACCTTATTTGATATTAATAATCACATGGGTAAAACCCAAGTTTCTTATTACAACATAGGGTTAAACCCTCTTTTATTGAGTTTAAAACATCGTATTTTAGATAACTTTTATAGCCACATTTTTTTCCAAGCCGTCAGTGCTCTCGAGCTGAATTTTTACTAATTGGCTTTCACATTGTGTTACTTGAAACACGTGTTTAAAAACATTTGTCAGTGGGAAATACTGGTGAGTGAATCCCAGTTTAATCAAGAAACATTTTATCAATTAAAACAGTATTGAGAGCGATCACATTGTTTATTTCTACACAATTACTCATTCAGTACTGTCAATCCTGACTTGCGGGTCATATTACACATTGGCTAACTCGTTGTCCAATGGTAACGTACTGTCATCCCGACTTACTACTCGCAATAGTAAATTTTGTATACAAAACCCCAACATACCGGCATTAATTGAAGAACTACAAAGACTCAATCACCGCTTAATCATCTTGTAAAGCATTAAGTATTACAAAAAGTTTAACAAAAATTGGATAAACTCACATTGCTATCTTAGACTTCGCGTAAGGGTTTCCTGGGATTAATCTATAATTTACACAAATGTACATAGGTTAGTATAATAACCCTTTTGATAATATTAATGATACCCTCCCCGAGACGGTATTCCAACAACTAAGTCGGGCAGAACCACGACAGTTGTTACGAAACCCTAAATCAATCGGGCAGCGTATCTAATACGAAACTGGGGTTATAATACTTACAACGGAGCAGAACCTCGCTAATTAGGGGGGTATAATACCCGAGTATTATGCCTTCTATTCAGAAATTTGCTTAAGAAAGAAAGAAATGAACGCATTCAACTGAGATCCGATGCGTTCTATTTATAGGTGCTGAGTTTGGATTTGTCGCGGCCCGCGTAACATAGAGGCAGGGCTTACGCGGCCCGCGTTGACCTCCAGTCAACGTATAGCTGGGCTGGGTCAGCTTATAGACTTGCCGGGTGTTGGGCCACATGGCCGCACCGGGCTGCGTAAGGGTTATGGGGTACCTGACGCGGCCCGCCTCAACTTAACTTTTCTTGTTTTTCATTTATTTTTAATGCTATATTGTATTTCGGGCTCGGTTTTCACATACGAGGTGTATTTAAAAACATATAGGGGTATCTTAAATATATTAGGGTTGTCAGAAATATTTTGGAGGGTTGATATATCTTGGTACAACTCCTGGATTATTTAATAAAATATATAGTGTACTTACTTTAAGTATAGTAACCCAATTTCATTTTATCCCTACGTCACGAGACAGAACCCCAACGAATTTAGGCAGAGCCTTGACATACGTTACGGGGCCCTAGATTAATCAGACATGGCATCAGTGATTAGGGGTTACAATACTTAAAATGGGGCAGGGCTTTGGATTTTTATAAGTTTAATAATAATAAAAATAGAAATGAGAGAGGGAAAAAGCTGATGAGGGATGAAACAAATTTCGAATGTTTCCTTTCTATTTATACTTGTTGTAGGAATCTTGGAATGGCACTACAGATGGACACGTATCAACTTCATACATTCATGCACACACGCCCTTAGTTGCATTAAATGTTAGTTTGAATTTTGATTTCTTTGGGACACGTCCACTTATTTCCATTTCAATTGAGAATGAAATTTGAAGTTTATTATATTATTATTATATGTAAGTTTTAGTTATTATTATTATTATTATTTTATATATTATAATTAATTTAACTACTTTACCCATTTGGCGTTTATAACTTCTAAAACATGACGTTTTATAAAACAATGAATATGTCATTAAAATGAGAATAATGTTATCTACATTTTGAACCAAGTTTCATTAAAATGGAGTAGGTCCAACTATAATGTATTTTTATAATTTAATTATTAAATGGTTCCTATGCTTGCCCAAAATACCTCATATTTCCATCGGTCAACTTACCCATGATGCATCCTTTTAATAACATAAGTTTTTATATATTTTATATAAATAAATTTTTTGGGAATGTTACAATTTCCTTTGCATTTCTGATTCAAGCTCCCAAGTGTACTCTAGTCCTCTTTTAGAATCCCTTTTTATTTTGACCAGAACTAATCTCTTGTGTTTCAGATTTTTGACCTTTCTGTCTTCAATCTGTAGAGGCCTTTCCACAAACTTAAGTTTTTCATTTACCTCTATATCCTTAAGAGGTACTATCAGTAATTTATCAGCTAAGCATTTCTTGAGATTAGATACATGAAATACATCATGTATTCTTACCATTTCCTCTGGCAGTTGTAGCTGATAAGCTACAGGTCCTATTCTTATAATAATCTCAAAAGGTCCAACATACCTGGGGCTCAGCTTTCCCCTTTTGATGAATCGTACCACTCCTTTCCAAGGAGAGACCTTTAATAATACATTGTCTCCTACTTGAAACTCCAACGGCTTTCGCCTGTTGTCAGCATAACTTTTCTGTCGATCACGTGCTACTTTCAATCGTTCCTTAACTTGGATAATTTTGTCGGTTGTTTCTTGTACTATCTCAGGTCCAGATAATTGCTTTTCTCCAATTTCTGCCCAACAAACCGGCGTTCGGCACTTTCGTCCATAAAGTGCTTCGAATGGTGCAACATTGATACTGGTATGATAACTGTTGTTGTATGAAAATTCTATTAATGGTAAGTGATCGTCCCAATTACCTCCGAAATCAATTACACAAGCTCTAAGCATATCTTCCATCGTTTGAATTGTCCTTTCTCTTTGTCCATCCGTTTGAGGATGATAAGCGGTGCTTAGATTCAACTTGGTTCCCATTGCCTTTTGGAAACTTGCCCAAAAATGAGAGGTAAAACGACTATCTCTATCAGAAACAATTGATAAAGGAATTCCATGCAATGAAACTATTTCATTTACTGAATGTTTCTTTCATCGGTAGGAAATGAGCTGACTTAGTTAACCTGTCTATAATCACCCAGATTGTATCATTATCTTTTCTTGTCTTGGGTATTTTAGTAACAAAATCCATTGTTATCAATTCCATTTCCAAACTGGCATTTCTAATTATTGCAACAAACCTGAGGGTTTCTGGTGTTCAGCTTTAACTTGTGAACAGGTTAAACACTTGGCAACATATACGGCTACGTCCTTTTTCATTCCTATCCACCAGAAGTTCTTTCTTAAATCCTGATACATCTTATCACTTCCAGGATGCATCGTATACTTAGACTTATGGGCTTCTTCTAATATACGGTGGCGTAGGTTTTCCTAATTTGGGTATCCCCATTCTTTTCTTATGGAATCTCCAAATTCCATATGTTCCTCGTTCTAATTCCTTAATCATTCCTTTCAACTTTTCAGTATCATCCTTGATTACTGATTCTTGTGCTTTTCTAATATGTTCATTTAAATCTACTTGTAGATTTAATTTAAGAGAACACACTCTTTTTGTTTTTTCATGATGTTTTCGACTTTAAGCATCAGCTACTACATTAGCCTTTCCTGCATGGTACTGGATATTGCAATCATAATCACTAAGAATTTCCATCCAGCGTCTTTGTCTCATGTTTAACTCCTTTTGCCCGAAAACATACCTTAAACTCTTATGATCTGTGAAAATGATAAACTTACTTCCATAAAGGTAATGTATCCAGATTTACATGGGTTGAATAATTTTCTCCATGATTCTTAAGTTGTCTAGAGGCATAAGCTATAACCTTTTGGCGTTGCATCAACACACCTCCATATCCTAACTTAGAAGCGTCATAATAGACTACAAAATCTTCAGTTCCTTCTGGTAACGCTAATATGGGTGCGTTGGTTAATCTTTGCTTAAGAGTTCTAAAGGCTTCTTCTTGTTTTGGTCCCCATTCAAACTTAACAGATTTACATGTTAGCTTAGTTAAGGGAATGGCTATTCTAGAAAAATCTCGAATAAACCTTCTATAATAACCGGCCAATCCTAAGAAACTTCTAACCTCGGTTGGTGATTCAGGGGTTTTCCATTTGGTAATTGCCTTGATCTTGGTGGGATCCACATGAATTCCTTCATGGTTGACTAAATGCCCAAGAAATTGTACCTGTTCTAACCAAAATTCACACTTTGAAAACTTTGCATAAAACTTTTCTTTTCTCAATAAACTTAGAAGTGCGTGCAGATATGCTGCATGTTCCTCCTTACTTTTAGAATAAATGAGAATATCATCTATAAAGACAATTATGAATTTATCCAAATATGGCTTACATATTCGGTTCATCATGTCCATAAATGCAGCTGGGGCATTGGTTAAACCAAATGGCATGACAGTAAATTCATAATGGCCATACCTTGTTCTGAAAACGGTCTTAGGAATGTCCTCTTCCTGTACCTTTAATTGATGATATCCTGACCATAAATTGATTTTAGAGAAAAATCGAGCTCCTTGCAACTGATCAAACAGATCATCGATTCTCGGTAATGGGTACCGATTCTTAATCGTGACTTTGTTCAATTCACGGTAATCAATGCACATTCGCATTGACCCGTCTTTATTTTTAACGAATAAAATCGGTGCTCCCCATGGCGATGAACTCGGCTAAATGAATCCTTTCTCCAACAATTCGGCCAATTGTTTCTTTAACTCTTGCATTTCTGCTGGAGCCAAATGGTAAGGTGCCTTGGCAATTGGTGTTGTACCTGGTAGTAGATGGATTCTGAACTCAACTTCCTTGTTCGGCGGTAGTCCTGGTAGTTCCTATGGAAACACATCTGGAAACTAAGATACTACTGGGATATCCTTAAGTTCTTTTCTTTTAGTGTTAGTGATTATAGAAATCAAATACACTAATGACCCGTTTCTTATATAGCTAGCTGTTTTCATTACAGAGATGAATTTCGTGGATCTAGATGGCTTATCTCCTTTAATTGTGATATTTTCACCCTTTGGTGAACTTACTTGGATTGACTTTTGATCACATAAAATACTGGCTTTATTGGTTATTAACCAATCCATTCCTAATACAACATCAAATCCTGCCAGATTCATTGGGTAAAGGTTTGCAATAAACTTTTGATTTAAAAACTCTATTCTTGCTCCCTGCAAGATTTCGGAAATCTTAATGGTTTCCCCATTTGCTGTTTCTACTAAACATTCTTGTGGGAGTTTAGTTAATGGTTGATTGAGAAGTTTGCAAAATGAAGTATTAATAAAACTTTGGTTTGCACCAGAGTCAAATAATACTTTAGCAAAAACATCATTAACTAAAAACGTACCGGCAATCACGTCCGGAATCATCTTGGCTTCTTCTGCAGTTAGAACAAATGCTCTAGCATTTTTAGTATTCTTGTTGTTCATGGCTGGGGCTAGTTTCGAACAGTTCGGCTTGATGTGACCTTTTTCTCCACAGTTGAAGCACACTCCATTACTAGGTTTCTTCCTACAATCTTCTTCCTTGTGTCCTGGCATCTTGCAGAAATTGCAGTAAGTGGAGCATCTTCCTGAATGCTTTTTCTTGCAGGCCTTACAGTAAGGTGCAGAGGTAGAACCTACATTTCTTCTATGGTTGGAATTTCCATAGCGAAATTCTTGGGTAAGCCTTTGAGCTAGGTTTCTCCTCTGGTCCTCTTCTCGTGTATGGACTAATTCATCAGTCAAGGTGTTTGCTAGTTCTACAGCTTCTTCTATGGTTTGGGGTCTAGCTGCCTTGACTACATGCCTAATCTCCCAGATTAATCCCCAGATGTAACGGGAGACTAATACTGGTTCTGGTGATGCAAGGGTTGGCACTATTCTAGCATATTCAAAGAATGTAGTAGTATAACCCTTACTATCTACTCTAGTCATTCTAAGGTTTAAGAACTTATTTGCTATCTGTTCTTTTTCATTGTGAGGACAAAATTTCCTTTCTACCATGTTCTTAAATTCTTCTCATTCCATATTGTAATAACAACCATAAAATATGGTTCTTCTTCTTTTAGGAATGGGCACTTGAAGTATTGGTCCATTATTTACGATGTTTTCTGGTTCAGTAGGTCGCTTACTACCATTATTATTTTTATTATCTGCTTCCTTAACCGTTTTGATAATATATGGCATTGCGTCTATAAACCCTTGTGCCACTATGTGGTGGATGGCACTGTTATCCACTTGGTTTCCATTATTATTGTTGTTCGAGTTATCATTGTTATTCTGGTTATTGTTATTCTAGTTTTCCTGGTCCACTTCGTTGTCCATCTGAATTTTAAACATTTATCACGTATTAATATCATAAAATAATATTTAATGCAAACAATCACACAACACGCGTATTGATCAAAATCGTCGAACATTGCGACTTACTCTATTTTATACTATGCATCCATATATTTTACAATACAACTGAAATTGAAATTTCAATACTATTAGGCATCAATAGCTATTGTCTAGTTTTTTTTTTTTCAAACATACACACATATTATATATATATATACTAGTCACTTACCCGCGCGATGCGGCGGGAGTGGCGATTTACAATAGGATATTCGTTTACCGTTAGTTTATATGTCGTCTCGTGATATATTGTATAGTACTTAAGTTAGTTTTCTTATTCGTGATATGATGACACTGGTATTTTTCTGTTAGTTTATCGATTCTTTGGTGATATACTCGGATAAATTTTTGTAGCTGTAGATTCAGCGTGATCTTCTACAAGAAGAGTACAAAACAAGGAAGTAGATGTAATTAAAAACAAGAGGAGTTCAAAACTGTCAAGTAGCTGGACAAAACAATAAAAAGAAAATGCGGGGAGTCTCTTGTATCTCTTCCTGTTTTACCAATACATCCGTCCGCTTATGACTTTCTTGTATCTTCTCCTCTACTGTACCAGATTTCCACACATAAAAAAATGTTAGACGCCTACAGGTGCTTTAAAATAGTAATTAAAAGGTAATTTCTGGAAGCAAATAAGGCACAAAATCTACTAACTTACCTTCTTTTTGATACGGATGCGATTAATTAATCACGCAACACTTCCTGGTAGACAACATTTGATGTGTAAACTCCGCGTTGTTTGAATTCTTTGGCGAGATGTACCAACACCTTCGTACTTTGTCTTGAAATCCCTTTTGATAACGCGACATAAAGTTGTCCATGTGAAAATACAGAATCCGGTAGATAAATACCAACGTTCGGAATTGTTTGATCTTGAGCTTTATTAATCCTCATGGAAAAGCTAAGTCGAATTGGAAATTGTTTTCTTTTCAGCTTGAATGGGAACATGTCATCTTCAGAAAGGGTTAGAGGGATTCTTGGCAAAAAAACTTTTTTTCCGACATGTTGACCGACTACAATTTCCGCATCAATAACATTTCTCATGAAACCCTTACATATCAACCGTGTGCCATTACACAGGCCATGTGATGGATCGATATTACGTAACAATATTATTGGGCATCCAATTTTTAAACGAAGCTTATGAGGCGGCAAACCACTATCATTTAGCGAGTTTAAGAACTCGACCGGATAGAAGTTGCGCTGATCGTCTTCAGCTTCATCAAAACTGTAATAAACTTTTTCCTCCCCTTGAAAAATTTCAATCATTTGATTATTAATCTCGTCAATACTATCATTTTTAGTGGACAATATTGCTCTAGAGATTATATAATATGAAGAATATACATTATCTTCAATTGATGGAAAGATGGCATGGATCAATTCTTTTATAGCGTTTTCTCTGTTGTTGCACTGAATTGTCATGTCATCGGGTATGCTGATATAGTTTCCTTCGATTGGTTCTTCAGTTCCATCGCCGACTCTTAAAAGAAATTTAGAAAACCATGGATCTTTCAGCGCTCTCATATTTATGGTCAACCGCATCTTCTTAGTCAAAGACCAAAGAGGTGACATTCGTACGCTGGAGTCTACAATCTGTGCTCGAGTGCCACGTTTAATAACCGGCAACACCTGTCTGAAGTCACCTCCCATAACCATTATCTTTCCACCAAATGGGAGACTAACACCTATAATGTCTTGGAATGTACGATCGACTGCCTCTATCGCCTGTCGTTTAGCCATCGACGCTTCATCCCATATGATTATTTTGGCAGACCGAATCAGTTTAGCGGCCCCACTCTATTTTTTGATATTGCACATTGAATTATTTTCAAGATTAAGAGGAATCTTGAATCTCGAGTGAGCCGTTCTACCTCCTGGCATATTATTAGCCGCTGCACCTGATGAAGCTGTTGCGAGAGCAATAAGACCACGTGACCGAATTTCAGCAAGCAAGGCAATGTACAAAAATGTTTTTCCAGTTCCACCTGGACCATCAATAAAGAACACGCCTGGAAGATCATTATCAACATGTATCATGATCTCATCAAACACGTTTTTTTGGTCCGGATTAAGTGAATCTTTGGCACTCAAGTGTTCAGGTTCCAAAACAATCCCATACTCTTCTTGTAACTCACAATAACCTGCATCTTGTAAGTTAACATCGTCTGTTATCTTAGGAAGGTCGAACTCATTGAAATTTTTACCCATGGATTGTACCAAGACACTAATTTTGGTAAGAACCATATTTTGAACTCGTTCTATACTTTGACAGTGTAACCGATGATCTTCAGACAGTGAATCAAAGTGGTCATTCCATAACTTTCGAATATCTCCAGGTTGGCAAAAAATCATTATGGTCGCAAATAACCTTCTAAGAGCATTGGGAAACTGAAACGTAGAGGCTTCTTCGAGACATTGTGATAGATATTCATCGTATTCTATTAAGCCTAACTCAACACAATGCTTCTTCGAGACATTGTGATAGATATTCATCGCATCTAGAAACCGACGTCGCATGTCGCGAGGCCCCCCGATGAAAGATGCAGGCAACACAATTCTTTTCCCGACTCTGTTTGCATGAACCTCACCAGTATTGACACAATCCACAATACCTTGGTACAATTCGGCCCGAATCTTAGCCTGGTTTCTCTCACAAAATTCTAAGCGTGACGTCTCAATTTTGATGTAAACATCAACCACAAACTGCTGTAGCAGCCTACCACCGAACAGAAGCACATTTTCGGTAGATCGAATCTAGAACTTGTAACAGTAGTACTCTCGCATAGCCACGGTTGTTCTACCACTTCGTGTGTTAGCCTCTGAACGATGAAGATGTATTAAAAACAAATAGTTAATAAAAATAAAACGCATTACGCTATTTTTATGATCTCCACTTAAAAAGGATAACAAATTGTTGGTACCTTCCATTTCTCCTTCGATGTTGTCATTTTTGTGAACCTCATTGATTGATACTCCGTGACGTGGTATGTTAGCATGCCAACCTGACTCACCATTAGGAAAAAATAGAGGATACGACAATGGATCGTAACAACTGAAGTACGGCTGAATAGTTTGACTATATTCAGACCTACCGTACACAACAATACTTCGTTTATACGAAGTGATATTGTCATTACCTTCAACCCAAATACCAGCAACCTATATAATTGTGAACTATAAGCAAAATAAGCAATACTATTAAATAATTGCAATTAATATAATATTATATATACCTCCGATGTCGTTGGTCGGTTGTACACCCTTTGGTCAAGTTCAACCGAAGTATTCAAAGTGACTCTATAGTTGTCCAGAGGTCCTAGTTCCGCAAGTCTTCTAAATGTATCGACATATGGGTTTGTAGAAAGAACGCGTGTTAAAATCTGAGTAATACGCCGATCAAGATTTGGCCATCGGAGTCTGTGATCTAACTCAGTATCAGGATTGTAAAAATACAACTGCAAGTACCTAGGGGTCCCATCCCTCGGAACTAATTGGTCGATTCTGTGATATATTCCTTTATGTGCACGAAAAGTATATACGCCGTCTCTCATATTGTTCAATGTATCATCCAATGTCACACCCATTGAGGCAAAAGAAAAATTGGTGTTATAAGCACGGATGTTTTGCCTAAACATATCTCCAATTTCATCTTGAGACGTGAAAAGTCGGTACAATTCCTCTGGAATTTCTAAGTTTGCTAGCACTGTTTTCCCACTCATACAACAAAAGGTATCAAATTCAAATTGAAATCATTTTGCTCCACAATTAGGACATGCACCCCATTCCTTTAAAACACGATGCTCTCCAGGTACTCCATTGTAAACAAAATTATAAGGATCATCTTCTACGCTCCCATCTTGGAAGGAAGGTTGATCAACTACTTCAGCAAATTGGGGTAATAAAGTACGCAGATGAATTCAAATACCTAAAAAAATTGTTGTATTAAGTAATGAAGGTTGTAAAAGATGTCAAGTTCGAAAAAGAAATCATTGTTAAATAAATAGAAACCTCGTGATGTTCTATGCCTGACTACGTCAATTACAGAGGGGAATGTGGTTGTCGGCGTAACATCATCTATCGGAGTTTGGTTGACTTGACTGCCATTTGAAATACGCATTCCATTATCGTTTTGTGTATTAGAACATCCTTTATTGTACTCCTTGCATTTTATAGTAGAAACACTTGAGACGTTCTCATTTGTTGTTTGTGTACTTTGAGTAATATTAGTTTGTAAACTTCTTAACGGTGTCCTTTCTGTTGACCTATTACTCATTAAAGATATTGATGAAGCACTTTGGGAGGCATCACCACTCCCAAATTTAGATACTTTGTTATTTTCTTTGCGTGCAGCATAGTATCTTTTTTGATACTCTTTTCGTTTTTCAGCTTTAGTAGATGCACTCGAGCTAGAAGCATGATTACGAGGGTTTGGTTGTCCATTAGTCATTGTAAATTGATAAAGTGACAAATACCTTGCAAATTAAATAAAAGAGAGTTATCATAGATGATGAAATTCTCAAATCATTACAACATTCCAACACATAACTTAGAGAAAAACAAACCGAATGATAACATTGAAATACATAATGATAACATTAAAATACATGACTTAAACCGTATATCATGACTTAGAGAAAAAAATACACAAATCCTTAAAACATTGACATACATAATGATAACATTAAGTGAAAGCCATTCTAAATACTTGGTGAAACAATGGTCTCCACAAACACCGCACCCTTAAAACCTCGAAACCAAGAAACATGATAAAAACATTCGAAGGGCTTCATATCCATTTCAATTGTAAACAACTTCCCTAATTTAGTCATCACAAACCAATTACCATTTGTCACATAATGTGTTATATCACACCACAATGACAATGATATCGGGGGGATCGGAGGACATGATAAGACCTTAATCCAGTAATCCCCTTGTAGCGTCCATAGGTCAATTGTCATCTCAAACATGCCAGTGCTAGCAAACATGTGAAGCTCATTTTTTACATTCACTAAAACACCTTGAACTGCTCCGAATTAACATCAAAACAAATCACCACATTCGTACCTCCAAGCCAACATTCGCAAACAGTGAAATATAGAGTACCACCACAAAATGTGCCAGCTGGCCAATTGAAATGGGGGCTTAGGTACTCTTGTCTTGTTATGAAAGGAATATTTCTCCAAGAGTCTACTTCCCTAGAATAAACATAGACACCAAGTACACCACTCCTACGCTTTATATGCAGGACCTTGTAATCATCGTCAGCGTCAACGTACAAACCAACGATATCAAGGTTATTTATATAGAATCCATGAGAATCAGGAGTTGACAAACGCTTGAAAGCAGTAGTTGTTGGATTCCAAAGAAGCAGCTCGTATGTATGATTCAAGCAAACACACAACAATCCATTCAAATGTGAAAGTATTGAGACATCATTATTTTGGTGATGGAATGGAAATGTAACTATGGAGCTTGGCCCATAGTCATTGGATTTAGAGATGATCGGATGAACAGAGCATGTTAGGTCGTCAATTAGTAGAACTCTCTGGTTAGATGAAACTAATGAGCGAGAACAATGTATCCTTACGAAATCTTGTGTTGACAGTAACGCATGCCATTGCTTACATACACTCTTATAACGACCTACATCCTTCGCTGGCACCCTCGTTAATATTTCAAACACGATTGTATGAACAGGAAGGTCAACCATGGTTATACCTTCGTTTAACACAGATAATGACTATTTAGTTGTCCAATCTAAGAAGATTATAGTTTGGTGAAAAATAGGTGTAAGCATTACATGTAAATCAAGTAATATAACATACTTGTAATAACAAAGTAAAGTATACTTCTACAATTACTTCAATATGAGGGAAACAAAAAGCAAAACATGAAACACCAAGAGAGACTTTAATAATCAACAACTAAACATATAACAACACCAAATGTTTCTAACTTAAACACAAACTTGGATAACGATCCATAATTTAAATATCCCGTGCCTCGACCATATCTGGTTCGTACGTAATCGTACTCAACTCCGTAGACTTCAAAATATTAACTGAAATAACAAATAAAATATAACTTTTATTAAATTACATGAGCCATTAAATCTAACTAATTTTTAGAATGTTCATGTGTAAAACATAACATACTATCTGGTAGATGAACCAACTTGACACGTGATACATATATGATAGACCTTTGTTGCACGGCTCGAATGGAACGTATAACATCGGAAGGCTTCAGGGCAGACAAAAACAATTGTATTGTGTGACCACTGTATATTACGATTTTGGGTTAAAGTTCTTCTAATAATAATATTTTCTTACATATAATGTAAATATTATGTTTGTAATATGTTAATAATAAATAATAACTTACGTCTTATCTTGAAGAGAAAGTTCAAAACAACATCGATCACGTTTGCCTTCTATTATTCTCCCAACCACATCTATAACAAAATCAGTCAAATCATATACACCATATTATACATACATATATAAAGTTTTATATATTTAATAAAAAATATAGATAGAGAATTTATATGTACCAACAATATCCATTTGAGGTCTCCCGTCGTGCTTCAATTCTATAATGGAATGGACCAATGGATATAAAGAAGCACCCCTTGGAATCGTAAGCATAAGTGAAGAAAGCTTTGTATATTCGTTGATGACAATTTTTTTCTCGTACCAAACTAACACGTAATTCTGGTACTTTGGGTACTCATGATAGTTGAGATTCTCAATTTGGAAATGATTCAAGGAAAAAAAACCACCCATCAATGCCGCGTCATTATAAATGTGTATCAAATGTTGTGGGACGAACGCAACAATTTTTTGTCTCTAAAAAGAAAAGAAATTTAGTGGTGGAAAAACGCTTACTCGTATAACACAAAGTAAATTAAAATAATGTTCTTACGTGTTGATCAAGAAAAATAACCACTAATCTCTTTTCATCGACGTGATGCC
Organism: Helianthus tuberosus; assembly: GCA_030545235.1. Taxonomy (NCBI): domain Eukaryota; kingdom Viridiplantae; phylum Streptophyta; class Magnoliopsida; order Asterales; family Asteraceae; genus Helianthus; species Helianthus tuberosus. Next base: position 119,217,847 of record CM060410.1, on the reverse strand, counting down.
AAATAAACTCCACCTTAACAAAGATTATATTATACCATGCTCTATCATTTCTCAATGATGAAAATTCTTCAAAGGAAAAATGATCAGACATATCCTATTAAGTGTTCAATGTTAGTTAACTAAATAAATAAAAACTCTTGAAACTTAAATTTAAACTAAAACATGATTAAAATTAAACAACAACAAATTTAAACTTAAACTAATACATAATTAAAAGTTACATAATTAAGATTCAAACTAATTCGAGAAAAAAAAAACTACAGTCATCATCAAAGTTGTTCTAAGGTTCCCAAACCATTTCTTCATCCAATGGTGGTTCGTAAACCGCCCCAGGGTCTGTTTCGTACCCTACAGCCCAGGTCGGTAGTTCTTGTGTTTGACTGTGGTTTTCCACATAAGGGGGGTTTGAAGGTGGAGAATGCATAGGCAGTATAGGAGTGTTTGCCACCGGACGATAGCACCCCTCCTCAATTTGTATTGCACCAAATTGTAGTTGAGCGAAGGTATAGTCATACGCCCAATTCAACTCTTCATCCGTCCAACCAAATGGATCATCATGTTTAGGGTTTGTCAACGAATGAGGGTTTGCCACTGAAGGTGGGGTTGAAACCGGAGGTGGGGTTAACACCGGAGGTGGGTTTGCCACCGGAAGAAAAGGGTTTCTAACTTCAGGGTTTGAAGTTAGAGGGTTTGAATCAGGAAGGTTTAAATGGCGACGGGATGATCGTCCATGGTTTGTTGATCCTTGTGGTTCAACGGGAATTGGATAACCACCACCCATACCTCTCAATTAATATGTGTTTGGAGTGATTTGTAAACTGAAAAATACAATTTTGATGGATATAAAGATCAATTTTAAAAGAAATAAAAATAGTTTGGTTAAATATAAAAAAAGGATTGTGTAAACTGAAACATACAATTTTTATTGGATATAAAGATCAATTTTCTTACCATGTTAAAAATTAACATCAAAGTAAACTCAAACATAAGGATTATGTAAACTGAAAAACGCAATTTTTATTGTAACAATTTTAACATCAAAGTTAACTAAAATGTTTACTGGATTTATATTATTTTTTTTACCAAAAGAAATGGCAGTTCGGATCATCAGTTAATTATCGTTTTTTAAACTCATTATTCGATTGGAAACCGAAAACAAAAAAATATGAACGGGACGGGACCAATTTGTAATGCGATACTCGTTATTTGTTAGTTTTTATCAACAAAATATGAACGGGACAGGTATAGTAAATTTGATATTTTAACTCGTGTAACAAAGTCTCGTCAAACAATAGTATTCAAAAACATACTAAAAAAACAAATAGATAATACTTGAATTTAGAGTATCCAATTTACTTGACTACTTACTTTTTATACTTCTTAAAAATAAATCTTACGATTGATTACTGATGCTTAATGTATCACATCGAAAATAGCCTTGAAGTTCATGCAAGTACGTTTTTGTAGGATAACTTTACACAACGAAAATAGTAACTATATTTCATAAATGCACTACATAACTTATTATGGTTTGTGTACTAAAATCATATTGCAAAGTTACAAAATCATTTATTAATCCTGAAATTATAAAAAAACTGTTCTTAAATGAAGAAATCACAAAGTATTATGGCACATTTGTTATAATACAAGACCAACTACATACCTAGTCAAGAATCATTCACATCTAGAATTTATACCAAATGCAAAATAAGAGAAATATCATAGGAAGTAAAACACCAAACTATGAAAAAAAATATAAAAAAAAAAGAAAAACAAAGAAGCTTAAACTCTTCTATTTTACAGCAAAATATATTCAATATTCAACATTAAGTGTATAAGGCCACGGTTAAACAATACAGAAGCAAAATGCATAGAAATAATACATGTAAACTAAAATAATACATGTTACAAAACAAATATAGAAGCAATAAAGTCTATACTTAACATTTATTTTACAACACATGTAAACTAAAATAATACATGTTACAAAACAATACAGAAGCAAAATGCATAGAAATAATACATGTAAACTAAAATAATGCGACAGTTAAAAGTGAAAAAAGTAACCAAGAAATGTGAGTAAACTTACAACAATGCAAGAGCCTGATGTAAAAAGCCGAAAAAAATGTAAGACCTTGATGTGAAGAGCCGAGAAACAACGCAAGACTCAGACGTTTAGAGTATTGATTGATATTCTGAAATCGAAGTAAAATAGAAGATGTTAGGTTGATGTTTCGAATGTTTGATGTAAGATTCAAAAGTAGGATGAAGTTCAACGCAAGACTTACAATTTGAAGGTTTTAGTATCTAAGTTGAGTGCTTGCAGAGTTGTGATGAATTGTGATGAATGTAGTTGAATTTATAGACTTCCAAGCATGCTTCCTTTCTGACAAATCCGAACAGTGTTTGCTTTTACAGCTGTATTTGAACAGTCATCGTCAGTAAAAAAATTCAAAAAGGGTAGCAGTAAAATATATTTTGGATTCTGAAAGCTTGTCAACTGTTCAAAGACTTTTTGTGAAAAGTCTTTGAAAGGTTGTCAACTGTTCAATTGTAAAATCAGGAGTTAGGTTTCTGAAAAAGGTTTCGAAAGTCTTTCTGACAGGTTACTGTTCAATTTTTTTGTCATAAAAAAAAACTAAATCAATTTTGACTTTAAATTCAAAAAATTTATTAAAAAGAGTTATAATTTGATGCAAGTGCAAAGCTGTTTAGGGTTTTAACCTAATTCATTAGTTTAAATCAATTTTTACTTTAAATTCAAAAAGTTTATTAAAAAGAGTTATAATTTGATGCAAGTGCAAAGCTGTTTAGAGTTTTAACCTGATTCATTAGTTAAAATCAATTGTTACTTTAAATTCAAAAAGTTTTTTAAAAAGAGTTATAATTTGATGCAAGTGCAAACCTGTTTAGGGTTTTAACCTGATTCATTACTTTAAATCAATTTTTACTTTAAATTCAAAAAGTTTATTAAAAAGAGTTATAATTTGATGCAAGTGCAAAGCTGTTTAGAGTTTTAACCTGATTCATTACTTTAAATCAATTTTTACTTTAAATTCAAAAAGTTTATTAAAAAGAGTTATAATTTGATGCAAGTGCAAACCTGTTTAGAGTTTTAACCTGATTCATTACTTTAAATCAATTTTTACTTTAAATTCAAAAAGTTTATTAAAAAGAGTTATAATTTGATGCAAGTGCAAACCTGTTTAGAGTTTTAACCTGATTCGTTGTCGGTTTCGACTTGCGGCGGGTTCAACAGCCTAAGGTTTTCTTTGCATTTTAGGGGGAAGATGGGTGCATCTCTCCACAGGGCATACAAAACACAGGTTATTGGCGGCAGCCCGCCACATTTAACATATAAAGTTTTTTTATATGTTAAATCTGGCGAGCGGCCGCCAATAACCTGAGTTTTGTGTGCCCTGGGAGAGAAGCACCCATGTTCCCCTTAAAATGCAAAGAAAACATCAGGGTTTGCTGGAGTTGCTCGTAGTTTTCCCTAAAATGCAAAGAAAATAGCAATGTAAAAGGACAAATGTTAGATGTGTCAAAATGAGTTATTTGAGTTACTGGTCAAAAGGGTAATTTTTTTTTGTATGGATGGGGTTGACCTGAAACACCTTTGTCAAAGAACATAAAAATTTTATAAAAATAATTGGTGTCAAATATGAAAATATGATTGCAAAAATATATTATTTCAATAACTATCTGATCCCTTTTAAAAGACGATTTAGGACCTTATGCATCGAAAAATGAAAATACTATTTTAGCGACTCTTGAGCCATTTGACTGACTTCCGTTTTAGATACACTTTTTTTATGTTACCCAATTGACCCGTTGAAGATAAAACATAACCGGAATCTACCCGTTCGAAAACGAACTGGTTAAAATTGCCATTTCAATAAACGGAAACAAAAAAGGAGTTCCATACCAAGGAGCACCAATGCCGATCTCATAAAATAGATCATTCCTTCCACATGCAACCCCACAGAGACCCAATGCATAGGAGCTGCCCATCCTGATTGATCCGGGCTGCCAATATTCCTCTAAGAACTCAGATCTGCAAGTCGTGTAACCTCAGATATGTCAATATTCATAAAAAATCCTCAAAAAATGACGGTAGATCTGAGAAATTTCAGCAGAAAAAAGTACTGGCTCGACGGTGGTAAGGTAGATCTAAGTCGATGGTATCTCCACCGCTCCATCTTCATCTATAACAGAACAAACAAAACAAACTCAAAATCAGCTACAAAAAAATCAGCTACAAACAAAATCAGCTACAAACAAAATCAGCTACAAACATACCAGATGATACCTGCAAGATAAACAGCTACAAACAAAATCAGCTACAAAAATCACCCTAACACGAACAACTCAATGACAGATCTGAAATATTACACAGATCTGATTCAAATTCCAGATGATACTTGCAAGATAAACACAATAATCAACTTCAAATTAAAAATACAAACTTCTTTAAAGAAAAAAAAAACTAAACTACAGAACACATACCACATCTGTTTATTCCGGTGCACCCTAACACGAACAACTCAACGGCAGATCTGAAATATTACACATATCCGATTCAAATAACAAAAAAAAAAGATACTGTAAAAAGAAAGATACCGAGCGGTCAAACCAGTCGATCTGGTGTTGGATCTAGAGAGATTCATCGCTGAGGAAGCGTATATCTTGAAGCGACTGGTAAAGAAACCCTAAAAATGGTGGTGATGATAATGAGGAAGTCGATCTGGTATCGGATGTAAAGAGATTCATCACAGAGAAACCCTAGATCTTGATCTTGGAGCGCCTGGTTTTGAAACCCTAGAACCGCGTCTGGTGAGGGAGAGAGAGAAGAAGAAGAAGGATGGGGGCGGATGTGAATGGAATGAATATTAGGGTTTAGATTTAGTGAAAGAAGGTATATATTGGATCCATTTGGGTAAAACGGGTCAAAGAGATCCGGTTAGTTTGTATGAGCTGCTCCGCGTGTGTTTAAGGATTTTTCAACACCTTTGTGCTTAAAAGGTTGTACAATGGGCTTCAAATGGTTGTAAAGTGGCAAATAACCATTTCTGTCCTTCCTATATGCTTATTAAAGTAGTATATATATATATATATATATATATTATTTTTATCACCGTCACTGATATGGGTTCATCCAGAACTCCATATTACGCTCGTCATACTTCCAGACGAGTCGTTCTCCTATCTGCCTCATCCTGTCGCTTCCTTCTAAAATCTCCTCACCAAAGGTTCGGAGTTCTTGCACATTTTCTGCACTCATTGGGGGTGCAGGGGCTGGTACTGGGTTTGGGAACTGGGGCATGGGTTCTTGGTAAGGGTAAGGGTTCTCTAGAATTTCCCTGATGAATTGATCATTATCATAATAAGGGTCTAGAGGGTCTAAGTCTGGATAGGCTGCTAGGTTTGGCATGGGTTCATCTGGTATTGGGTAGCGTTGCTGGTAATCCCTATGGTCGTCAAACCACGAGTCGTAGTTTGGGTCTAAGGGATTGGGTGCTGGCACTCTAGGTATCTCTGCTGGGTCAAAATCATGCATTTGGATTTGGTTTTCTGGGTTGGCTTCAATCTCCATTGGTTGTGTGGGAAACAAGGGTGATGGTTGGGGTGCCATGAGTTGCTCTAGATTAGGGTCTGCATCTATAGTTGCTAAGATATGAAAGTTTGCTAGATTCCTATTGAGCATATCCTGGGCGTGAGCATCTGTTTCTCTCTTAACGGCTGCTAAAGCTCATTGCTTTTGTAACTTTTTCATTCTTTTCCTACGTTCATGTGCTCCTGATGTATTGTAAAATACATCTTTATTCGCGTCCGGTTTTAGTTGTTAGATATTTGTTTTTGTCCGTTTTTAGATTAGAATGTACATACTTTTGATGGTTTGTGTTTTCCAGATCTTTGCAGCCAAAAGGAGCAGATATGAGTCATAAACTGGAAAGGCGAAAGTCTGGAACGGAAATCGAGGAGCTCGGAAGTGTAACGAAGCGAAAATGCAGTTCTGAAGGTCTGAGGCGGCCCGCTTCAGCTTATAAGACATTTCCACGCGGGCCGCATTAACTTAAAGAATCGATCCGGACATTTGATACGCGGGCGGCCCGCATAAACTTAACACAATTCTAAAGCGGGCCGCGAGGGATTTGTTTACGTGAACCGACCTGATCAGCAGCGAGATTAGGGTTTTTTCTTGGATATTTAAGATCATAATCATCATCAGCCGAAGAGATCATCACCAATTACGAATCTTGGAGTCCATAGGCGAATTCAGAAGCTGATTCACGGCTGTTAGAGTGTTCGGGTCTTGCAGAATCATCATACGAAGTTCAGGAGCTCTCGGATAGGAAGATACTCGGGTTATTTCGACTTGTTTATCATTCGTTTTAGTGTTCTTGATTTCTTTATGATGAATTCAGATTTAAACCAGATTATGAACTTGTTTTTGAACATGATTAGTGGCTAAATTTATATTACTACCTAGACATGGATGAATGATTGCATAAGGTTTTGATTATTTTTGGATTTATAAATGCTATGGATTGTTTATAAATTGTAAACGGTTTGTTCTATCGGTTAGATGTGTGTGCATGCTTGATGGTATTTTATTATTAATTATTGCTTCGCTTGAATCTTGGTGACGGTCTTTATCACGGAATAGAGTCAGGCTAGGGTTTTAGGTTTTGGTGAGTGTCTATATCACATAATAAACCTTTGATCCTTTAGGGTGAAATTACGTAACTAACCTTAGAAGTAATATTTGGTATTTTTATAAAATCAAGTGTTCTACTAATCGTCAATAGCTGTAAGGTGCGAGATTATTGCTAGGTCTAAGTGATTAAACCGCAAGGTGGGTCCTTCTTAGAAAGTTAACCTATTTGCTGCTGTCTAGCAAGTCTAACTGAGAAAACAAACCTATCCTAGGTTTAGGTCTCGTAAGGGAGTGAACCTTGTAGGATACTTTTATAAACCCCATTAGGTGTCTTGTAAAGGAGTCTAATAACCGGTAGTTTAACAACCTTTAGGGGATCGTAGCGTGCTCTTGATAGGGGTCCTTAGATTTCCCGATAGGTGAGAATTCCAAGATCCCGGTTCCATAGCAGACAACTTCCAATTATAATCATAACTAAAAGCAATCAGGATTCCTGTCTAGGTAGTTCCCTCATCATCCTTGAGTTCAGTCTTCGTGTGAGTTCGTGTCTAGTTCGTCTAGTCTAGTTAGTATTCATTATTTGCATTCTTAGGATTTTTTTAGAACCCCCCCCCCTCAATAAACAAATGGTTAAGTTGTGTCAGTCTTAGTCTTTATAGAGTCTTAGCGTGATCCTTAGAGTCTCGTGGGTTCGATACTCGGACTTACTTTAGCTTTACTACATTGATCGGTACACTTGCCGGTTGTGTGGTTTAGGGTTTTAGGTCGAGTCTTAGTTTATAAATTTAAAGCTTAGAGTCTAGAATTAGGGTAAATTTAGGTAATTTAGTTAACCCATTTTCAGCACATCAAGTTTTTGGCGCCGTTGCCGGGGACTCTTTGGCGATTGCGTTAATTACTTTGTTTGGACTTGTTTGACATCATACGTGCTATTTGTGTTAGTTGAGTCGTAGGAGTCTAAAAATTTTTAAAAATCCCAAAAATATTTGCTTTTGTGTCTTTTCTAGGTTAGTGAGTCTTTGTCAGAGTCTTCTTACTTGTTCGTATTCGGTTTTTCAGTTGATGCCCCATACGCGTTCGCAGGGACCTCCGCCGCTTCCGTTTACGATCAAGTCTTCCTTCTCGTCTTCTGTGTCCGAGGTCAGTTCTTCTAGTTCCTCTTCGTTTTCACAGCCCACCCCCGCTTTCGATTTCACACCCAAGTCATCACCTCAAGTGTCACCACACGTTTCCCCACCACCCTCCCGTTCTCGTACACCTAGTCCTCCACCCGTAGTTCGAATGGAGAACCGCACCGTTTACCAGCAGGCGACCACCGGTTTCACCGGTGCCACTTCACCCATCACCCTTCCGAACATCGCGAATGATAGGTCCTGGCAGATTCCTTCCTACATCATGACGGCCATTACCAATTCTTGCCAATTCCATGGTCGTGACGACGAGGATGCACCCGCTCATATCAATCGCATCACTCGTCTTTGTGGCACCTACTCCATAGAGGGTGTCAATCTTGACGCTAGGTACCTTCAGGTTTTCCCATTCTCTCTCGCTGGATGCGCAGCCATCTGGTTCGATTCTCAGCCCGCAGGCACTTTCACTACTTGGGCAGGTCTTCGCGATGCATTCTTAGCCAAGTATTTTCCGCCAGCCAAGGCGTCTCGCCTTCGTGATCAGATTCACTCCTTCCGTATGGAGCCTGATGAGCCATATCATTTAGCTTGGGAGCGTTTCCAGACGCTTCTCTCTCGTTGCTCACAGCATGGTTTGTCCGACTAGGCGTTAGTTGAAAAGTTCTATAACGGACTTACTCCTGAGATTAGAGCGCGATTCGATACTTTAGCAGGAGGGCAGCTTATGGGAAAGAAGACGGTGGTTGAGTGCAATGATTTGTTTGAGAGTTTTGCACATTCTGATATGGACTACAACACTACCAGCAGGACTTCCATTCCTGTTCGTACCTCCTCGGCCGGTCGAGGGGTAAACCAAGTTAGCTTGGATCCATCGGTAGCTGCTGCAGTCGAGAGAGTGAGGCAAGAGATTAGGGAGGAGGTGAAGCAAGAGATTGATGAGTTAAAGAAGAAAGTCGATAGGTGTGAGCTTTGTAGGGGAGGTCACGACACGCTCGAGTGTTCCACACTTACGTTAGAGCAGGTAGAGTACATAGCCGGTCAGTCTAGGGGTCCCACGAATCCTTTCAATTCCAATTACAATTCCAACTGGCGCGGTAGTGGCAACAATAGTAGTTATCGTTCTTCTGGCAATCCCCCTGGATTCCCATCTGGTCAGTATCAAAATAGGGGGCCAGGTCTTTACACGAGTGGTGGTTCGGGTCAGAGTTGTCAGTATAGTGGTGCCGGAGGTCAGTTTGCGAGTGGAGGGTTGAATCAGGAGAGTCAGGGCAGTGGTAAGGCTCCAGAGAGTGGTATGAGTAGGATGGAGGAGATGTTAGCTCAGATGATGACACAAAATCAGGCGATGATGACACAAAATCAGGCGACGCAGAAATCCCTCAATGATTTCACTAGGACCCAAGAGCAGATCAATAAAAGTCACGAACTTCAGCTGAAGAGTCAGCAATCCACACTGTTAGATCTTCAAAGAACAGTTGGTGGAATTGCTAAGCAGTTGTAGGAGCATCCCCCGTGTCAGTTCTCGGGAAATACCTTCACGAATCCCGCGAATCATTCAGCGAAGGCTATTACGACCCGTAGTGGGAAGAGTTTGGGAGAGGTTGTGAGAGAGAGAGTAGTGGAGGAGAGTGACGATGAGGTAGATGAGGTGATAGAGATGGAGGCTCCAGGCAAGGTGCACACGAGGCTAGCCCCAGCAAGTACCGCACACGCTGAGGAGTCTCCAGTGGAGAAGAAAGTGGAGAAGCAGCCGACGAAGGTTCGGCCATCACCAGTGATTGATTATTCCCGTCTTCCATTTCCCACTCGAGCTAGGCAGCAGAAATATGCTCAGGAATACGGGAAATTCCTCGAGATGTTTACACAGTTGAAAATCAATCTTCCGTTTGTTGAGGCACTTCAGTCGATGCCTAAGTATGCCAAATTTCTCAAGGATCTTTTGAAGCGCAAGGAGAGGATTGGAGAGTTGTCGAATATTCCATTGACAGGAGGTTGTTCTGCGGTAGTCTTGATAAGCTGCCAAAAAAGTTGACTGATCCTGGTACATTCACCATTCCTTGTTTCTTTGGGGGAGCCGTTTCCCCCGCTCACGCTCTAGCCGATTTAGGGGCCAGCATCAATCTGATGCCGTTTTCGTTGTATGAGAGGCTTGGTTTAGGAGAGTTGACGCCCACGCGTATGTCGTTGTCCTTGGCTGACCGTTCAGTCAAGTATCCTCGTGGGATAGTGGAGAATTTGTTGGTGAAGGTGGATAAGTTTGTGTTTCCTGTGGATTTCGTTGTTCTTGATATGGAGGCCGATGAGAGAGTTCCTATTATTCTAGGCCGTCCATTCCTTCGAACCGCAAAGGCGATCATTGACGTCTTTGACGGTAAGATTTCTCTTCGTGCTGGTGACGAGGTTGTCACATTCGAGATCGATAGGGCGATGCAGCACCCTGGGGGTGGAGACGACGTTAGTGGACCGTGTCATTCCGTTTACTTCCTAAATTCTTTCATATCTTGTGTTGACACGTGTTTCGAGTACATTAGTGGAGCTGATTTGGTGGGCGAGAGAGTTGTTGAGGAGTCTGCTGAGGAGAAAGTAGAGGAAGTTGCTGAGGAGGAGCAGGTTGAGGAGAGTGATGAGTTGTGTGCTACTGAGCCGCTGGAGCTCGACGCGATTAGTGATGAGAGTACTCTTGTAGAGATTCCACCGCCTTTAGAGCTTAAGGTTCTTCCATCACATCTTGAGTACGCTTTTCTAGGTGAGGAGCCGAGTTTGCCTGTCATTATTTCTTCGAAGTTGACAGAGGAGGAGAAGTTGAGGTTGATTGAGGTGTTGAGGGAGCACAGTGATGCGATTGCCTGGAGGCTATCTGATATCAAGGGCATCAGCCCTACTTTTTGCACGCATCGCATTCTGATGGAGGATGTTTATAAGCCTGTAGTGCAGCCGCAGCGTCGTTTGAATCCGAATATGCAGGAGGTAGTGAAGAAGGAGGTGAAGAAGTTGTTAGAGTCTGGTTTGATCTATCCTATTTCTGATTCAGCTTGGGTGAGTCCTACGCGGGTCGTCCCGAAGAAAGGGGGGATGACAGTTGTTCTAAATGCGAAGAATGAGCTTATTCCGTCTCGTACTGTTACGGGTTGGCGTGTGTGCATTGACTATCGAAACTTAAATGACGCCACTCGTAAGGATCATTTTCCGCTCCCATTTATTGATCAGATGCTTGAGCGTCTCGCGGGTCAGCAGTTCTATTGCTTTCTCGACGGGTTTTCGGGTTATTTCCAGATTCCTATTGCACCAGAGGATCAGGAGAAAACCACTTTTACATGTCCATATGGCACGTACGCGTACCGACGCATGCCGTTTGGTCTATGTAACGCTCCTGCTACATTCCAGCGTTGTATGATCGCGATTTTTCAGGATATGGTAGAGAGTTCGATGGAGGTATTTATGGACGATTTTTCGGTCTACGGTAGTTCGTTCGATCAGTGTTTAGTGAATTTGGAGAAGATGCTGAAGAGATGCGTGGAGACGAAGTTGATGTTGAATTGGGAGAAGTGTCACTTCATGGTGACTGAGGGTATTGTGCCAGGGCACAAGATTTCGAGAGCTGGTATTGAGGTTGATAGAGCAAAGATTGATACGATCAGCCAGCTTCCTCCGCCGACTAGTGTTAAGTCGGTTCGTAGTTTTCTAGGTCATGCGGGATTCTATAGGCGCTTTATTAGGGATTTTTCCAAAATCACACGCCCCATGACGCGATTGTTGGAGAAGGACGTTCCTTTCGTCTTTGACGAGGAGTGCCTTCGAGCGTTTGAGTTTTTGAAGGAAAAGTTAGTGAGTGCACCGATTCTCGTGTCACCTGATTGGAGCTTACCATTCGAGCTGATGTGCGACGCGAGCGATTACGCAGTTGGTGCGGTGTTAGGGCAGAGACGGGAGAAGCATTTTCACCCGATTTACTACGCGAGTAAAACTTTGAATGATGCCCAGGAGAATTACACCACCACGGAGAAGGAGTTGTTAGCAGTGGTGTTTATGTTCGATAAATTCCGTTCGTACCTTGTCTTGTCGAAAACCGTTGTGTTTACGGACCATTCTGCTCTGCGTTACCTGTTTCAGAAGAAGGACGCGAAGCCGCGCCTTATACGATGGATTCTGCTTCTTTCCGAGTTCGACATTGAAATTAGGGATAAGAAGGGGGCAGAGAATGTGGCGGCGGACCACTTATCACGTTTAGAGGATCCGAAGAGAGAGGAGATTCGCGAGGAGGCGATAGGGGACAGATTCCCTCTCGAGTCTATAGATGCTGTCATGGCAGGAGCCGTGGATTTCCCGTGGTATGGCGATATAGCAAATTATTTGGCTAACGGGTTTGTGATGGAGACGATGAGTGCGCAGCAAAAGAAGAAGTTGGTGAGGGATGCTAGGAAGTATATATGGGATGACCCTTATCTCTTTAGGATAGGAGCCGACCGGGTACTTAGGAGGTGTGTTAGTAGGAGAGAAGGTGCGGATATCCTGAGGCATGTGCATGAGGGTTTGACAGGAGGTCATCATGGAGCACACACGACCGCGTAAAAAGTCTTCGACTGCGGTTTCTTTTGGCCTACGGTGTTTGAGGATGCTCAGGATTTTGTTAAGGCTTGTGATGCATGCCAGCGTACTGGTAATATCTCATTCAGGAATGAGATGCCCCAGAATCCTATTCAGGTGTTGGAAATCTTTGACGTTTGGGGTATTGATTTCATGGGACCTTTCCCTCATTCGAGTGGGAATAGGTACATCCTCGTTGATATAGACTATGTTTCGAAGTGGGTGGAAGCTCAAGCTTTGCCTACGAATGATGCACGAGTGGTGGTGAGGTTTTTGAAGAAGTTGTTTACGCGATTTGGTACTCCTAGAGCAATTACTAGTGATCGCGGTACGCATTTTTGTAATACGGTTATGGAGAAGGCGTTGGAGAGATATGGAGTTACGCACCGCTTGGCTACCGCGTACCATCCGCAAACGAGCGGTCAAGTGGAGAACGCGAATCGAGGTGTGAAGAGGATTTTTGAGAAGACGGTAGGGAAGAGTAGGAAGGATTGGTCCGATAAGTTGGACGATGCGTTATGGGCATTCCGCACCGCCTATAAGACGCCATTAGGTACGACGCCGTTTATGATTGTGTATGGGAAGGCGTGCCATTTACCGGTCGAGTTAGAGCATCGGGCTCTTTGGGCACTCAAAACGGAGAATTTAGATTTGACCGAGGCCGCTAGGAGAAGATACTTCCAAATTCACGAATTGGAAGCCCTTAGGGATGCGGCGTATGAGCGTTCGTGGAGTATTAAAGAGAAAACGAAGGCGTTGCATGATCGAAAGCTTAAGGGGTTGAAGGAGTTCCGGGTTGGTGATAAGGTGCTTCTTTACAATTCGAGGTTTAAGTTGTTTCCCGGGAAGTTGAAGTCGAAGTGGACGGGACCGTATGTAGTGAGGGAAGTGTTTCCACATGGTGCGATCGAGCTATACAATAAGGAGAATGACGAGTCGTGAAAAGTGAATGGCCACCGTTTGAAGCATTATTTAGGAGGGCCTATTGACGACGTCGAGAGGGAGGAAACTCCTCTCGAAGATCATCCGGATATCACCGCGTCGCTTCTCGAGTGAAAACTCGAGTGTATAGTTTGTACAGTGAGTCGTTGTCCGCGTCGTGTCGTTAGTTAGAGTTTGTGTGTCATTGCGTCGTGTTTCGTGATTCGTTGTAGTTTTGCGTATTTTTGCGTCGTGTGTGTGTCGTCTAAGAATTTTGCAGGTACACGTGCCTTAACGAAGCCGAAATCAGCAGACAAGTGATTCCCAGGTATGTTTAAAATTAAAAACGACAATTAAACGGGCCAGGGGTAGTTTGGGAATAAATAAAATTCATAAAATTTCACTTCTGCAGTTGCTGTCAACCAAACAGCAGATTTTTGCTGTCCATGCGGGCCGCCTCAACATTATGTTCTTTTAAAGCGGGCCGCTTGGGCTTAATAAAGTTTTTGAATTCATGGACACTCGCGGCCCGATTACACTTAATCAACATTTAAAGCGGGCCGCATGACTTTTATGTGTCGATAACACCACAGATATCCCTAAATTGAGTTCAAACTTGAAACCCTAACATCACCCACCACTTCATTTCACCATTACCACTCACCTCACCAATCTCCGCCCTAAACCACCGTCTGACCCACCACCACATTCCTCCGCCTTACACCACCTTGAACCACCACCATTTTACATCCCTGATCCACCACAAACCACCATTTCAGTCACCACCTGCAACCCACTCTGAAACCAATCGTCCTTCACCAGTGTTAAACCCCCCCACCACCATCGACATCACCACCGATCCTTCTTACCATTTCTGCCAATACGGACCACCACATTGACCACCGCCCCCACAGCTGAGTGTGCCCTGTTTCGCTTGATTTTGAGTCATCGACTACGAGGTATGTATCCTGCACCTTTCTTCTTGCGTGTAAGGTTTTAGTTTATGTGTTCTGGTCTGTGAATCGAGTCCAGTAGTAAAGTTTGTGTCTTTGGTGTCGGTTCACTTGCATGATAGTTTGGCCCCAGTTCAAGTCAGGTTTTGTGAAGATAAGTCGGGTCTTGGTCGTTGTGTCGAGTCAGTAAGTCTTTCGTTTAGGACAGTCTGTTTGTGTTGCTGTGCAGGTAAGTTGAGTCGGCTTTGTGTCTGGTGTGAGTCGTCTGTGTTTGTGTTCAGTCATTATGTATGCAGTCTGTGCTGATGTCGAGTCCAGTTAGGTTCGAGTTCTGTCGGGTCAGTTTGGTTGTGTTTGAGTCTGCTGTTTGTGTTTCGAGTCAGTTTGGTATGATGTCGAGTCCGGGTCCCTTGTAATGTGCAAGATCGTTCAAATATTTGCGAGGGTGCGGGCGGGCTCGGATTGGTTTGTTTGGTTTGATTGCTTGTTGACTGATTGCGTTGAGCGATGTGAGATGGGATTATACTCGGTTTAGGGGGGGGGGGGAGTTTTTGAACGTGAATTAAATTTTTTGGGCGTTTGTGTGGGTTAGTTGAAATATTTGGATGTTGCGGAAAACAAGTGTGGGGATACGGTTGCGCATTTTTCGACACAAGTCTACATTTTTCACTAAAATTTTGCGCGTCGTTTCCGTTGCTTCCACGCTTGGTTTTTGGTGATTTCTCGGCACTAAGGATTGCTCGAGGGCGAGCAAGGTGCCGGGAGGGAGAAAAATTGTAATTTTTTGTGTGTTTTGCGTCATAGTGTCGTATTTAGCGTCACTTAGGGTCGGTTTGAGTCTTTCGAGTCGTTTTAGAGTTGTGTGAGTGTCATTTCGCGCGTACTATTGCATCGCTTGATTTTAAGCCGCTTCGCTCGTACTCAATCTCCATTCGGGCGAGGTTTGGCTTATTTTCGAGTTGATTATACAATATGCAATTGTATCGAACAACGGCCGCGAATGAAATGCTATACGGCCGTCGTCCGACTGTACATTATTATTATATTATTATTAAAAAAAAATCAGAAAAAAAAAATTCTTAAAAATTCCAAAAAAATTAAAAATTTAAAAATACCAAAAATAGTTTGTGTTTGCTAACGGTTCACCTGTTTTGCACGTGTTATTTGAATTGATTGTACAGGATGTCAGGTGAAGGGTCGTCTTCAGCAGGGAAGCGCAAGAGGCGCGGTATGAGAGCTCAGGGAGCTGCTGAGGAGCAGCCAGCTGTTGCACCCCTTAGGGAGGTTCGATATGGTGATGATGGTACCCCACACGGTCAGCATACGACACTACTGGCAAGCCCGTTGCTTCGATTTCTCTATGATTCAGATGAGTATTGGAGGTTGGATAAAATTAAGACGGTGCAGTTGTTGGGATTTAGGAGGATTGATTGGGGTTTGGTTGGCAGATTAGGGCAGGTGGATAAGTTGCAGGAGATTTTGGGGCCGAAGTTTAGACTGGCGTTAGATTGTGATGAGCCTCAGTACCACCAGCTTACATTGGAGTTTCACTCCACTTTTCAGTACAGGCATCACGGGGGTTTTGATGAGTCTGATGTGGTTTCTTTTGTGTTAGGGAAAAGGATATTCAATATGACGATTCCTCAGTTTGCAGTGGCGACAGGGTTTTATACACAGGAGGAGGTCGAGACGGAGGCGTTTAGGAGTTCGTTGAGGGGGGAGGTTAAGAAGGCGAAGGAATATTGTGTTGTGAAGGATGATTTGGCGAGGTTCTGGCGCACGATTACTATTACGCCATTTTCGACTAACATGGTGGCGTCTGATATTCGGGATCCTTTGCATAGGTTTATACATAAGATTTTGGCGGCTACACTGATTGGCAGACATGAGGGGGATAATAAAGTAAACCGCCATAGTCTGTTTTGTTTGATGTGTATGATAGAGAATAGGCCAGCGAACTTGGCGAGCGTGTTAGCATGGTCGTTTGTGAGACCAAAGAAAGGAGGGAAAGATTCTAGATTGTTTGGGGGACCGTATGTCACGAGATTAGCTGAGAGGCTGAGGGTGTTTGAGGATTTCCCTGCGGAGAGTATGCGATTAGGGCCGGCTCCATCAGTCATGGAGGTGGGTAGTTTACAGCAGGCGGGTATTGTTACATATGATGACCCGCCGGTGTGGTCTGAGGCTCTGCCAGCACCACCTTCACCAGATCCAGATGCCGAGGAGGCAACACATACTGCGATTCCTCCGCGATACCAGGTGCCACTGCAGAGGCGTCAGTTGCCGGCACGACAGTATCCTATTATTGAGTCGCGGCCGGATCCGTTGACTTTGGAGAGTGTGTATGACAGAGTTGAGCAGGTCAGACAGGAGATGGGAGAGGTCAGACAGGAGATGGGGGAGGTTAGACAGGATGTTGAGCGGGTTAGGCAGGAGATGCGAGCTGGCATTCAGGCTATTCTTGATCACTTACAGTTACCACAGCCGTCATTGTGGCAGCCAGTTGAGGAGGAGCCTGCAGTTGAGGAGCAGGATATGGATGAGGAGTAGATGCGATGTTTGAGGATGATGCAGCAGTGATCGAGCATATCTTTTTGTTATATTTTTCTTTTATGCTGTTTTCATCATATTTTGGTCTGTATTAATATGATATACTGGTTGGTAGGGTTGGGGTTGGTTGATGATTGTTGACCTAATACTACGATGTATATATTATTTTGCTTGGTATAATGATTGTTAGGTCGTTGTTTGTGCCGCTTCCGTTCGCGTGTCCGAGTTAGTACAGTTTGCTGAGCGCGTTTTGGATTGGAGGGCATATGTGGTATCGACTGGCATACTGACAGTCTCACATATTTATTCAGCTAAGTCGTTCCACTTGTACACTTTGTATTTTATTATTTAATTTTTGTTTTTAGGTTTTAGGAGTCGTGTTTTCATCCTTGCATTAGGGACAATGCAACATTTAAGTGTGGGGATGAGACATTTGAGTCTTGAGTCGTTAGTTTAGTTAGTCGAGTCATAAAAAGTCGAAAAAAAAGTAAAAAAATTAAAAAATTGAAAAATTCAAAAAAAAAAAAAAAATTGAAAAAATTAGAAAATGTCTTTTGAAATAAGAAGTTTGCAAAATAAAAACGGAAAATGATAGAAAAGTCGGGTTTTTGTTCGGGTTCAAATAATAATAATATGAGATAAAATAATCGTGCTTGTGTCTAGTTTGGGATATGCGGGTAGGCTTGGCTTGGTTCTGGGTTTCTTTGATCTTAATATACCTAATTGTCGGTCTACTAGTGGGTTCTCATCTAGGGAGAGTGAGGAAATTGAAACCGCCAAAAATAGTATAAGGGATGCCGTTATAAGCTAAGATAGTTAGAGTTTTTAGTCATTATCTCGCTGAAAAAGAAAAAAAAATAGAATAAAAAGTGAGCTAGAAACTAAATGAAAGTAACACAGGCCTATGTAATCCGAGTTGGGGATAGCGACTCTACAGCCGGAATGCCTCTGGGATGTGTGAAATCGACTTGCCGAATAAAAGTACCGAAACCTATGTAATCTGTGATTGGGGATAGCGACTCTACAGTCGGAATACCGCTGGGTTAGGGAAAGCATCGTCTAGTCTCACGAATGAAAAAAAAAAAAGCAAGAAAAAGAAAAAAAAATGGAAAAATAGATTTGATTTTAAACTCTCTTTATCTTGGTATAAAACGGTTAGGAAATAACCCAGTGGTTGTTCCTTTTGTCCTATAAGCTTGAGGGGGGATTAGGTGGACTTGCGATTCTTAGTGTGAGACCCTAGGTAGATTGACCGCACTTGAACTAAATTGCATGATAAGGGCTCAGAACCGGGTTGGGTTTAAGTGGATCGATATACTTGCAATCGCGGCTAACACGATTTTCGATTTTAATAAAATAACTTATACCTTTGGCCCGTTCAATTATTCCGACTATGATTCCGTTTGCATAATTCTTTTTCGAGGACGAAAAAAGAGTAAGTGTGGGGATATTTGATGTATTGTAAAATACATCTTTATTCGCGTCCGGTTTTAGTTGTTAGATATTTGTTTTTGTCCGTTTTTAGATTAGAATGTACATACTTTTGATGGTTTGTGTTTTCCAGATCTTTGCAGCCAAAAGGAGCAGATATGAGTCATAAACTGGAAAGGCGAAAGTCTGGAACGGAAATCGAGGAGCTCGGAAGTGTAACGAAGCGAAAATGCAGTTCTGAAGGTCTGAGGCGGCTCGCTTCAGCTTATAAGACATTTCCATGCGGGCCGCATTAACTTAAAGAATCGATCCGGACATTTGATAGGCGGGCGGCCCGCATAAACTTAACACAATTCTAAAGCGGGCCGCGAGGGATTTGTTTACGTGAACCGACCTGATCAGCAGCGAGATTAGGGTTTTTTCTTGGATATTTAAGATCATAATCATCATCAGCCGAAGAGATCATCACCAATTACGAATCTTGGAGTCCATAGGCGAATTCATAAGCTGATTCACGGCTGTTAGAGTGTTCGGGTCTTGCAGAATCATCATACGAAGTTCAGGAGCTCTCAGATAGGAAGATACTCGGGTTATTTCGACTTGTTTATCATTCGTTTTAGTGTTCTTGATTTCTTTATGATGAATTCAGATTTAAACCAGATTATGAACTTGTTTTTGAACATGATTAGTGGCTAAATTTATATTACTACCTAGACATGGATGAATGATTGCATAAGGTTTTGATTATTTTTGGATTTATAAATGCTATGGATTGTTTATAAATTGTAAACGGTTTGTTCTATCGGTTAGATGTGTGTGCATGCTTGATGGTATTTTATTATTAATTATTGCTTCGCTTGAATCTTGGTGACGGTCTTTATCACGGAATAGAGTCAGGCTAGGGTTTTAGGTTTTGGTGAGTGTCTATATAACATAATAAACTTTTGATCCTTTAGGGTGAAATTACGTAACTAACCTTAGAAGTAATATTTGGTATTTTTATAAAATCAAGTGTTCTACTAATCGTCAATAGCTGTAAGGTGCGAGATTATTGCTAGGTCTAAGTGATTAAACCGCAAGGTGGGTCCTTCTTAGAAAGTTAACCTATTTGCTGCTGTCTAGCAAGTCTAACTGAGAAAACAAACCTATCCTAGGTTTAGGTCTCGTAAGGGAGTGAACCTTGTAGGATACTTTTATAAACCCCATTAGGTGTCTTGTAAAGGAGTCTAATAACCGGTAGTTTAACAACCTTTAGGGGATCGTAGCGTGCTTTTGATAGGGGTCCTTAGATTTCCCGATAGGTGAGAATTCCAAGATCCCGGTTCCATAGCAGACAACTTCCAATTATAATCATAACTAAAAGCAATCAGGATTCCTGTCTAGGTAGTTCCCTCATCATCCTTGAGTTCAGTCTTTGTGTGAGTTCGTGTCTAGTTCGTCTAGTCTAGTTAGTATTCATTATTTGCATTCTTAGGATTTTTTTAGAACCCCCCCCCCTCAATAAACAAATGGTTAAGTTGTGTCAGTCTTAGTCTTTATAGAGTCTTAGCGTGATCCTTAGAGTCTCGTGGGTTCGATACTCGGACTTACTTTAGCTTTACTACATTGATCGGTACACTTGCCGGTTGTGTGGTTTAGGGTTTTAGGTCGAGTCTTAGTTTATAAATTTAAAGCTTAGAGTCTAGAATTAGGGTAAATTTAGGTAATTTAGTTAACCCATTTTCAACACATCAGCTCCTCTGCTGAACCATCCTCTCTTTTTAGGAGGGAATGGCTCTTCAGATTGGGCCTTAAACACGAATATCCCATCTTCATTGTCAGCTGAATACCTTGAGAGGGTAGGATGTGAAGAGGTGCCTTCGTCCCTAGGTGAGCTGGACAGCTGACGGTAAGCGTCTGATGGTCCTTGGTCGCCTATACTGTAAACTAACAAAAAGTCAAATAACAGAAAATAATATACAGGTATGCACGTAGTTCCATAGATAATTTCCTAACATTTTAAATAATATCTTGGTGTCAGCAGAACACTCATGTGGCTAAATCAGTGGCTTAGCTCTGATACCACCTTCTGTCGCAACCCCCGTCCCCTATTCTACCTGGGAATGGGCGGCCGCGGCCAGTTTTAGTGGTATCGATGTTTATCTAGCCGCTTACCCGCGTAATGCGGCGTGAAACATATCACTTAGGTTAGTGAGTTTACTTCAATATTACAAGAATTGTCATTTTGACTACACGTTTTTACTTCAATACCTATTTAACCAAATCTCTAAAAGCATAATCATTTGATTGACCGTTACAACTGTTTCAATTGCATCTAGAAGAAGTCTTTCATATGCATCAAGAATCTCCTTAGCGTGTACCTGTTTCAATAATAAAACTCAAAATTTAGCTTCACTCTCATTTCTCCAAGTTATTAAGAAACTGAATACCACTGAGTATTTTCGTAAAATATGAATTGTAGGTAGCGTTTTTAAAATTTTGATTATACCATATGAACCATTTTTGTAATCTACATTATGAAAAGAAAGAAAATAAAAGGATGACTTTGCTGCATGGAGAAGATTAAGGTTACTTCTGTCCAATCTCATCCCCAAACCAGGGACTTTGTTATTGATTTTGAGATATATAGCTTCATCAGGCTGCACTCGAATAACAAGCTCATTTGTTGCTTCATCAAGATCCGTCCCGATATTCTTGTTATACAAATTACCAGGCTAATTACCCTATCAAGTATCAAGTGCCTGTGTTTTGAAAAGATCAACACCACAAAACCGAATAACCCCTCTCCCTTGCCTATAACCAACCATTAAGAGTCCCATTAGCTTGAAAATCTAATAACTCAATCTTTTTTTTTTCAAATAAGATGGCAAGGTAGAATTGAACTCACTATTAGATAGTAACTATTCCAAATTTGAAAGCAAAAAATATTCTTGCGTAGTTGCTATCTTTGATAGCGACTACGTGTCGCTAATAGCAACTTCGGTGTACATTCTCTACTTTTGATCGATATCTTAGACGACGATTTCTATGTACTAATAAATGTCAGGTTGACCCGAACATTATAGTCAAAGTTTTAGTTCTCTCTTTAACACAAATGCATATACGGGTCAGAAACACTTACTTATGAGTAAGAAGATCGGCTGTAACAGTTAATGTTGTTGACATAATGATTCGCCCGGCCACTTCAACCACATCACACACCTTGTCTGTACACGAAAACTATCTTTGTTATCTCAATTCATAAATGGGTATATAAACAATAATTGTGACATAATTGACAACAACCTTCAAGACTCCTGAAATCAGCCCGCTCAACTTCTTAATAAAAACTCTTCTTAGGGGCCATACTCACTGGCTAAAAACTTAGAGTTAAGGATGAGGTCAAGGCCTTGGAATTCTCGAAATAATTAAATGTTGTGTGCAATTTAACTCAAAAGAAGCCATAGAATGGTCACCTCGCTCGAAAGTCGGTGTATTCGCTTAACGTAAGTCAAAACTTAGATAACAAACTTGTGCATATCCATCACTAATGTCTCTGAGGAACCTGCAACATATGGAAGTTGTATAAGCAAGTAATAACACAGCTTATTTTCATATTATCACCACTACCAACTATAAACAACTTTTCATTAATCCTAGCTTGACGTGTCTGATTTCGTTAAACGCAATATTTACATCAGGATATGGCACTCACCGGCATCCCAATTCCTACCTCACAGATTTAACTCTTAACACTCAGAAACAAAGTAAGAGTAATGATCCCAACCCCTGCCCTCACGGACACCCCACACCATCCACAATAAAAAACACTTAGCCCACACCCTATAATAGAAAGTCCATGAAACAACCCATTGGGAATCTCCCACCACTTCAAAATATTGTCAACTATCCCAAGCCAACAGGTTTATGTTTAAACCTTTCACCCACATGAATGAGAGCTCATGTATTTCTTCGAGGCATTTATGGACTAATGTACCTTTATTATTGTATATTTTTTTCATTTCACTAACCAAACTTTACATAAAGAAGCAAAGAAAAGAGCATGTACGAATTTCGTTCTCAGACTCGAAACTTGCCGCCCCTCTAATGCCTCCAACTGATGTTTCATTTGCCATAAACAAATAACTGCAAATGCTTTCACAGCCAGCCTAGAACAATAATAGCTATGAGTTCGAAGAGTGAAAACATTCAATCAACAACCAACATGGATAACACAGACCTAGATTAAAAAAATATTTATAAATGACCAATGATACGACAACTTCAGGTGCACCAAAGGCTCTTAAGAGAAAAACAAAATTGCTTAGCTGGATAGTGCATGGAAGAACCCAGAAAAAAAAATTTATAAATGACCAATGATACGACAACTTCAGTTTGACCTCAAGTCAAAATTGAACTCATAAACAAAGGTTATACTTGAATTAAACCCCGCCGATGATGATATACCCATCAAACTGTGACAATCCGTAATTTACGGCACCTAATTACGTGATTAGCAGATGATTAACACAATAATAATTAGTGTTTACAGAGAAAATTAACCTAATTAGGCCTTTGGAGTACCCATGAACGTTTATCCGACTTTACAGTGCGCGAAAGGTGGTTTACAGAGAAGCTTGTGAAACGTTAAACGGCAACGGATTGAAACCGTACAAGATACTGACAACGCCGACAAGTATGAATGTTACACGAATATTTTATGTCTATGAAATAAATTTTGTGAATTTATTGGGCTTCCATGCGACACAAAAGCAAAGTGAACTAAAAAAGCGATAGCAGGAAACGCATTGGCAACAAAACGGAAGCGACGGAGACGCCTGTCACCTTCGAAACTTACATTTTACGCTATATTTAGCTCCGTAATAAAATTATAGTAACTACAGTCGAAACCGGATCGAAAAATGGATTAAAGACGGCAGCGATATAATTTTTCACGATTTTTACCGTAGTTGACGAACGGACACGACAACCGGCTACTGGCATACATTTTACGGGATTTCGACTAAATAAATATACGTCATTAAATTTTACGGAGCGCGAGTGTGTTAACGGGTCTCGTAGGAATTACGGGCCGCTTAAACACGGGGATTGAGCTTGTGGGCCCTGGGCCCAAGCCCAAAACCCATAAGCCTAAACCTACACAAAATATATTAGATCTTAAAAAAGATCGTGTCAGGATCTCTTAAAATCTTATCAAATCTGTATAAATCTCTCCAAGAGATTTTGTCCCTAAGATTGGAACACATTGTTCATTGTGTAAATAAGTTTGAGGAAAAACCTGAATATAACTTTATTACATGAGGAACAATGACCCCTACACTTTAATATAAATAGAATACTACCCTCATTTCCTTCATCAAACACAGAGAATTCATCTTCTCAAAAACAACACATTCAAACCTGCTTCACCCTCTCCCTCTCTCTCGATTTCTACTGCTCACCCACATTAATTGGAATAGCTCCTTCCCCCTCTCAAACAACACACACAGACCCACAACACCACCCCTCTCTTTGTGCAGCAAAACGGACCACCACCACTCTTGGGTGGTGGTGAGCAGCGGCGGTGGGGCCAGACGACGAAGAAAGACAGAGCTGAGAGATAGAGAGAGACTCGGGAAGAGAGAGAGAGATCGAGATGAGAGAGAGAGAGCGTCGGAGATGAAGCAGCACCGCCGTGAGCGGCGGTGGCAGTGACGGCGACGGCGGCGCATGGTGGCGTGGTTCTGTCATCGGACCGAGTAGATAGAGAGATCGAGAAGATAAAAGGAGATCGGAGACGCGGACCGGCAGTCGGAGACTCGGTCCGGCGGTTTCTGCTTCCTTCCGACAAATTTTCCGGTAAACACCCACCACCCTGTTTCTTTTTATTTCCTGAAGATTGGAGGTGATGATGATTTTGTTGTTGCTAATGATGTTTCGGTTCAGATCTGAGTTATGTTCAGGCCAGATTTAAGACGATTCGAGTTATGTTTTGGTGCAGTTTATTTGGTTCAAATCATCAGGTCATGGTTCGTTTCGGGCAGATTTGGTTTCGGGTCAACCCGAGTCAACTCAGTTAACTCGGTCAACAGCGGCTTCGGTTTGTGGTTCGGGGTGACTCGGTCAAACCCGAGTCAACTCAGGTCAGCAACAGTCAACGCCCGGTCAACGCAGCCAGACCCGGTAACAAGATTTAACATACGCAAAACTTTCGGTTACATAGTTATAGATTTTAGAAATACGCGAACCGAGCGCGAACCATCGTTTATTTAGTGATTATATACGTTTAATTTTTGGTGCATTTTGACGAAAAGTTTATATATATTATGATATTGTTGAGTAATTGATTGAATTTTGAAAATGAATCGACACTTTAGTTGTCGGGATCGTCCAAAAACAGAGGAAACTCTGCCCATTTTTCGAGAAACACCATAAACAAAATGTATTTTACAATAAAGCGAACCTTACGGATCCGAATTTAATTACGAAACGAATATGTCTAGCACGAATGTTTTTAAACAAAACGACGATACGGATATTGTTCACAACAATAAATATAGATATTATATTTATTCTAAACTTCGAAATGTCGACGATTTCTTTATAAAATAAATATAGCTTTTATATTGCAAACATCAAACGACTTGTATTCGTTTATAAAATAAATATAGTTTATATATTTATTTCAAACATCCAACAACGATTCTTTTATAAAATAAATATAACTTTTCATATTTATTTTATACGCCTAAACGGCATATACGTATATTTTTGGCAAATATACACAAGACGTGATATATATAATACAAGTTATTTATTATTTTCATACGAATATTCTTTTATACACGTACGACTTCTCGGGACGACAAGATATCTTAACGATATTTATATATTTTTATATAAATATTTATTTATTTTAAATCTCTCGAAAATCAAGTCTTTTCAAGACTTATTGGCTATTATCGACAATAAAATGATACTTATCAAATATGACCTAATCATTTCCGATAAGTTAACTACTTACCGTTGAATAGTTCGACTAACGATTCGGTAGAGCTCGGTGGCACGAAGTTTAGTTACCGCTTTTGCTTAGAAACTTATAAGATATTCCGTGTTAGGAATATTGTAGAATGCACGCTAGCGAGTCTCGTCTTCGAAACGACATCGTGAAGTCGTATATAGCTAGCTTTGCACAGGAATATTCAGGTGAGTTCACAACCCCCACTTTTTACGGTTTTACATTTTTATAAATGCCTTCGGGGTGGAAAGACATGCACATTTTCAGAAACATACAAAGTTTTCGAATGAATGAAAACTCATATTTCTAAATCATATTACGAATGGATTTCGAGGAACTCAAATGATTTACGAATGGATTATACTAAATATACCGGTTTTTACAAAACAAATATGTATTATCGAAATGTGAATGATTTTCATGACTAGGGAAGGTTCAGCCTTAGTGGCTGGGGAGGTTCAGCCTTAGAGGCTGGGGAAAATTACAGGTTACAATTATTACAGACTTTTATATATATGGTATGGTTAGCTTAAGGAGGGTTTACTACTTAGATCATGTGAGTGGGTAGGCGGAAACTAGAGGCCATTAATCCTCATTGTAGGACCGAGGGTCATGATGCGGTAGATCTATCTGGGTGTAGCGAGCCCAACTCCAGGCCCACTGTACGGACCTTGGGGTGACTATGAGCCCGACGCAAAAATCTGCTAGGTTTGAGTCTTCCTACAGCACTTCACACATATCATTGGCTTTGCAACCCAATGGTGATCTCTTTTTTTTTTCCTTATTGCTACATACCAGGGACATTTATACATACAAATCATATTTCAAAGGTTTATACATACATACTTACAGAAATACTTGATTTATACAAATTAAATACCATGTTTTTATACGATTTAAAGCATAGGATTATGCGGGCATGGAGTCAAAGTCAGGGTGGGCATTGACGGTTATACGAACATACAAACACAAGAGTTTACAATTACATGGTTTTACGAACATAATGCGTTGCAAATACAAAGTTACCATATAACTTGGCAAGAAAATGATTTCTAAATTCGTTTTCTCAATATTATTTCACAAACCGGTTATTCAAAAGATTTACTTCAAATCTTTTACAAACAAACTATGAACTCGCTCAACTTTATGTTGATTTTTTCGCATGTTTCTTTCTTAGGTTACTTTTCAAAGTTAAGGCACGGTTAGAATGGGAGAACCATGAAGAGTCGAGTACTTAGCGGGCGTTCAATTTCTAGAAAGTCTTTGCTTATTTGCTTCCGCTGTGCAATGAAGATACCAGTCCAGTCTCGCCAGCTCTGATAATTTCGGGGTGTGACAGATTTGTATCAGAGCCATAGGTTACAGCGAATAAGGTTTTCTGTAGGAATACCTAGGCTCTAACCTCACCTTTTCTCTCGGACTTAGACTATTAAGACGTTAAATACATACAGAACGCCTAGTACTCGAATATGGTCTCCATGCGTTGCCGAAAGACAAACAGTGAAAATTTTGTTTTCAAACATACGCTAAAGTTGTGTTTTACACACGGTACACGAAACGATTACATACAGTACACAAAACTCTGAGAGTTTAGGAAACATGCATTTAAAGACCTTCGGAAACTTATGTTGAAGTTCATTAAAGGTCATCACGTAGGAACCGCGAATATTAAATCGGGTACACACTATTATCCATATTGTCTATGATATTTTAACTTCCCGAGCAGGCAGCCTACGCATAACGAAATGCTAGTGCACGAGAATACGTGGAACTCAAATTTTACGTCAACGGATGTCGGGGTACATCACATTCTACGCGGAACGAAACGCTAGCGCACAGGTATATGCGAAGCTCAATCTATACATCAACGGAGCTTGAAGTACGACACATACGACTATCGAGGCGAGGCCTTTGAAAATACACGATGGCGCAATTCAACGATGACTCTAGATTCCTGTCAGCAAGAGAACTATCGATCAGGAAGCGGCGGTTTGGCACGCGGTCCTGCAAACGACACGAGTCATGCTAAGGAGAAGACGCATGCCTTCGTATTCCCCCTATCTTATTAACGACGAATATGATATGTTTGACATTCCATGGTAATGTCACCTAACAACCGGACAACACATACAACCCCAGGTAAAGTCCTCAAATTTCTTTTATTGAAATTTCGACTTTCACATTTACTGAGTAGATTTTCGTATCTCTACTCCTCTTAATGGTCATTGTGTCACGATCATTTCTTTCAGTATAGCAAATAGTCATTTGATTCATTTCTTGAAAATTCATATGTTACGCATGCATCGTTGTTGCGCATGTGGTTTCGTTTCAAGTAAGCATTTCATCAAGGTTCAAATATTACTTCGCTAAATCTAACTATCGATTTGTGATTCGAATGACCCGCATTATTGAAATTGTTGGCTTCTTTGTTATCAAGTTAACACATTTTCTTGAAATTTCTTTTCTTCTCAAGCTACATACATGGTTTTCGTTATGACCATGCCGAAAGTTTTCTTGTCGATACATATATTTATTGTCGGATTGCGCTAAAACCAAGTTCAATTATTTGAACTTGTCCATTACACGTATTCACTTCAGAGCATCATATGATGTATTGGGAGCATCATATTCTAAATTCGTTTTAACAAGTGTTTCATTTGTTCCGAGTCGAAGTAAACTTGTTTGGCATTCGACTCCATTAAATTGTTTGTTGATTTCGACACCATGTGGTGGTGTTTTCATTAATTTGAAGCTTGCACTAAACTCGTTACGCATCTCATGCACGGATTTAATTATTTATTTATTGACTTGCTTTAAACCCGCTTCGATTTATCATGTTTAAGCGGTCTTAACACAATCGTGTGTTAAGACAATGGTACACAAATTCCTTTTTTACGGTGTACCTCTTAACGGTTCTTTCAGCATCGATCAAACATTTTGTGATATTTATTGCTCTTTCATTCTCGATCTAAAAACATTATTTATTTGTTTCATTTTCAATTGAAAATCCTATGATGTTGTTAGAAACAAATTTTCATGTTTACTTCATTGCGCTTTCAATTGACTTCAAACACGGTGAATTTGTTTGATCACCGCTATTATTGAATCATTTGAATCACTACGACACCTTGTGGTGTCAGCACAAACTTGTAGCTCGGGCTAATCATGATTGAGCGTTTCATGCAAAACACAGGTGATACTTGTCCGATCACCCCTATTATTGAATTGTTTCATTCATTGCGACACCTTGTGGCGTCGGTATAACTTGCAGCTTGCGCTGATCACGATCGAGCGTTCCATGCAAACTAGTACATTTGAGATTGTTAATTCTAAGTTCATCCAGTGGATGTTATTGCTTCTAGAACTCATTTACATGTTATAAACGTTCATATGGAATTCGATTGGTCGAAGTTCCTATTCATTATTGAATCCTTGTTAACTTAGTCACATCAGTGACTGTACCTATACGTCTTGTTTCCTTTGACACCGATTTGCTGAAACACATTTATTGTAAACCATTGGGTTCTTATCATTAAGGAATGTCATTTAATTTACATGATTCAAATAAGTCTTGTTTCGATTACGCGGTCATTCATGTTGTTATTATTCGGACTTACCTGTGAACAACACAATTCCGAGGAGATAACATAGTCTAAATTTCAAGGACGAAATTTCTGTAACAGGGGGAGAATGTGACAACCCGTGATTTACGGCACCTAATTACGTGATTAGCAGATGATTAACGCAATAATAATTAGTGTTTACAGAGAAAATTAACTTAATTAGGCCTTTGGAGTACCCCAGGAACGTTTACCCGACTTTACAGTGCGCGAACGGTGGTTTACAGAGAAGCCTGTGAAACGTTAAACGACAACAGATTGAAACCGTACAAGATACTGACAACACCGACAAGTATGAATGTTACACGAATATTTTATGTCTATGAAATAAATTTTGTGAATTTATTGGGCTTCCATGCGACACAAAAGCAACGTGAACTAAAAACGCGATAGCAGGAAACGCATCGGCAACAAAACGGAAGCGACGGAGACGCCTCTCACCTTCGAAACTTACATTTTACGCTATATTTAGCTCCGTAATAAAATTTTAGTAACTACAGTCGAAACCGGATCGAAAAACGGATTAAAGATGGCAGCGATATAATTTTTCGCGATTTTTACCGTAGTTGACAAACAGACACGACAACCGGCTACTGGCATACATTTTACAGGATTTCGACTAAATAAATATATGTCATTAAATTTTATGGAGCGCGAGTGTGTTAACGGGTCTCGTAGGAATTACGGGCCGCTTAAACACGGGGATTGAGCTTGTGGGCCCTGGGCCCAAGCCCAAAACCCACAAGCCTAAACCTACACAAAATATATTAGATCTTAAAAAAAAATCGTGTCAGGATCTCTTAAAATCTTATCAAATCTGTAACAATCTCTCCAAGAGATTTTGTACCTAAGATTGGAACATATTGTTCATTGTGTAAATAAGTTTGAGGAAAAACCTGAATATAACTTTATTACATGAGGAACAATGACCCATACACTTTAATATAAATAGAATACTACCCTCATTTCCTTCATCAAACACAGAGAATTCATCTTCTCAAAAACAACACATTCAAACCTGCTTCACCCTCTCCCTCTCTCTCGATTTCTACTGCTCACCCACATTAATTGGAACATCTCCTTCCCCCTCTCAAACAACACACACAGACCCACAACACCCCCTCTCTTTGTGCAGCAAAACGGACCACCATCACTATTGGGTGGTGGTGAGCAGCGGCGGTGGGGCCAAACGACCAAGAAAGATAGAGCGGAGAGAGACTCGGGAAGAGAGAGAGAGAGAGATCGAGATGAGAGAGAGAGAGCGCCGGAGATGAAGCAGCACCGCCGTGAGCGGCGGTGGCAGTGACGGCGGCGGCGGCGCGTGGTGGCGTGGTGCTGTCATCGGACATAGTAGATAGAGAGATCGAGAAGATAAAAGGAGATCGGAGACGCGGACCGGCAGTCGGAGACTCGGTCCGGCGGTCCATGTCTCGGATCGGCGGTCCTTGTCTCGGTCCGGCGGTTTCTGCTTCCTTCTGACAAATTTTACGGTAAACACCCACCACCTTGTTTCTTTTTATTTCCTGAAGATTGGAGGTGATGATGATTTTGTTGTTGCTAATGATGTTTCGGTTCAGATCTGAGTTATGTTCGGGCCAGATTTAAGACGATTCGGGTTATGTTTTGGTGCAGTTTATTTGGTTCAAATCATCAGGTCATGGTTCATTTCGGGCAGATTTGGTTTCGGGTCAACCCGGTCAACAGCGGCTTCGGTTCGTGGTTCGGGGTGACTCGGTCAAACCCGAGTCAACTCAGGTCAGCAACAGTCAACGTCCGGTCAACGCAGCCAGACCCGGTAACAAGATTTAACATACGCAAAACTTTCGGTTACATAGTTATAGATTTTAGAAATACGCGAACCGAGCTCGAACCATCGTTTATTTAGTGATTATATACGTTTAATTTTTGGTGCATTTTGACGAAAAGTTTATATATATTATGATATTGTTGAGTAATTGATTGAATTTTGAAAATGAATCGACACTTTAGTTGTCGGGATCGTCCAAAAACAGGGGAAACTCTGCCCGTTTTTCGAGAAAAACCATAAACAAAATGTATTTTACAATAAAGCGAACCTTACGGATCCGAATTTAATTACGAAACGAATATGTCTAGCACGAATGTTTTTAAACAAAACGACGATACGGATATTGTTCACAACAATAAATATAGATATTATATTTATTCTAAACTTCGAAATGTCGACGATTTCTTTATAAAATAAATATAGCTTTAATATTGCAAACATCAAACGACTTGTATTCGTTTATAAAATAAATATAGTTTATATATTTATTTCAAACATCCAACGACGATTATTTTATAAAATAAATATAACTTTTCATATTTATTTTATACGCCTAAACGGCATATACGTATATTTTTGGCAAATATACACAAGACGTGATATATATAATACAAGTTATTTATTATTTTCATACGAATATTCTTTTATACACGTACGACTTCTCGGGACGACAAGAGATCTTAACGATATTTATATATTTTTATATAAATATTTATTTATTTTAAATCTCTCGAAAATCAAGTCTTTTCAAGACTTATTGGCTATTATCGACAATAAAATGATACTTATCAAATATGACCTAATCATTTCCGATAAGTTAACTACTTACCGTTGAGTAGTTCGACTAACGATTCGGTAGAGCTCGGTGGCACGAAGTTTAGTTACCGCTTTTGCTTAGAAACTTATAAGATATTCCGTGATAGGAATATTGTAGAATGCACGCTAGCGAGTCTCGTCTTGTAAACGACATCGCGAAGTCGTATATAGCTAGCTTTGCACAGGAATATTCAGGTGAGTTCATAACCCCCACTTTTTACGGTTTTACATTTTTATAAATGCCTTCGGGGTGGAAAGACATGCACATTTTTAGAAACATACAAAGTTTTCGAATGAATGAAAACTCATATTTCTAAATCATATTACGAATGGATTTCGAGGAACTCAAATGATTTACGAATGGATTATACTAAATATACCGGTTTTTACAAAACAAATACGTATTATCGATATGTGAATGATTTTCATGACTAGGGAAGGTTCAGCCTTAGTGGCTAGGGAGGTTCAGCCTTAGTGGCTGGGGAGGTTCAACCTTAGTGGCTAGGGAGGTTCAGCCTTAGAGGTTGGGGAAAATTACAGGTTACAATTATTACAGACTTTTATATATATGGTATGGTTACCTTAAGGAGGGTTTACTACTTAGATCATGTGAGTAGGTAGGAGGAAACTAGAGGCCATTAATCCTCATTGTAGGACCGAGGGTTATGATGCGGTAGATCTATCTGGGTGTAGCGAGCCCAACTCCAGGCCCACTGTACGGACCTTGGGGTGACTATGAGCCCGACGCAAAAATCTGCTAGGTTTGAGTCTTCCTACAGCACTTCACACATATCATTGGCTTTGCAACCCAATGGTGATCTCTTTTTTTCCTTATTGCTACATACCAGGGACATTTATACATACAAATCATATTTCAAAGGTTTATACATACATACTTACATAAATACTTGATTTATACAAATTAAATACCATGTTTTTATACGATTTAAAGCATAGGATTATGCGGGCATGGAGTCAAAGTCAGGGTGGGCATTGACGGTTATACGAACATACAAACACAAGAGTTTACAATTACATGGTTTTACGAACATAATGCGTTGCAAATACAAAGTTACCATATAACTTTGCAAGAAAATGATTTCTAAATTCGTTTTCTCAATATTATTTCACAAACCGGTTATTCAAAAGATTTACTTCAAATCTTTTACAAACAAACTATGAACTCGCTCAACTTTATGTTGAATTTTTCGCATGTTTCTTTCTCAGGTTACTTTTCAAAGTTAAGGCACGGTTGGAATAGGAGAACCATGAAGAGTCGAGTACTTAGCGGGCGTTCAATTTCTAGAAAGTCTTTGCTTATTTGCTTCCGCTGTGCAATGAAGATACCAGTCCAGTCACGCCAGCTCTGATAATTTCGGGGTGTGACACAAACTAAGAAAACACTCTCGACCCAAAGTGTAAAGCCAACCCCTCGAATAAACCAATTCCACAACGCAAAGTAAAGCCGTTGAAACATAAGCCAACTGTTTTCTTTCTATTTTGACCCAAAGTGTAAAGCTAACCCCTAATAGACACATTAATCCATATATTTATACCTTTATACTCAACCATCGAAAGAAAGGGAAAATCACTAAACCTCAAAATCTAATTCAGACATCCATATTAACGATTCAATTTGCATGATCCAGTAATGGATACGGCTCTGCCGCTACCTTTGGCGCTCCTCTGGTTCTTCCATCTCTTAATCCCTTAGGTTGTATAGCTTCATGTAAATAGAAAAAATAAATAGAAATTTGATGTGTATAGGAGGGTGAAATTTTAATTGAAAATTATGTGTTTCCTTACATTAACAATGTGTCGATCTAGTGCCACGACTGCACTTTCAAGCCGTTTCTGTAGATAAAGCACCCAAACACCATCTCTTGCGATGACAAACCTTCCGCCCACAAAGAACAACTGCACGTTACAAATATAAACGGGTCAGTCAGGCTGGTGCAGAGCATTTTCTGCACCTGAGTGTGTTTGAGGCACTTAAGTTGTGCCTCGCCTCGCCCCGAGAGCATACGCTTGCATCTAGACTCTGGTGCATTTTTTACTACTATATAGTTAACTAACAGTAAATGATCTAATTTATGCCTTTATCTTTTTTAAATAATAAAAGATGAATTTTCTTATATTAAAAGATGACTTTTAAAAGTCTAAGAATTATCACTAAATGAACAAACAGTACCAAGAAATGTAAGACATGGCATGAGGATTTACTTCAATTGTAGCCCAATGTTCATAAGCAGAATTTTGATCCCATAATTTGGACAGGTGCAGAAAATTTGCACAAACGTGTCAAAGTTAAATTGCTACTTAAAGTGATGACTTTGACTTTCCATATGTATGCTTTAAGTTATTAATAAACTTGTGATAATAAAAATCTTTGATACATATTAAAATTGTTAGCTTTTTATCTTTCAGACACTTATCAAACAAATTGTTTTCATTAAAAACCAAGTACATGTTAGTCCTGTTTCAGCCTACTCAAACCGATTATTTGATAAAGCACATGTATTTGGTAAAAGGGTCCACTAAAGCAAGCGGGTTACCATTTAAAAAAATATACGTTTAAATGATGTTAGACATTTGGCAACTCCCAAAAATGCACACGACTCTAAACTCCCAATATATACCAGACCAGCATTATAAAAACGTAGCCGAAGAAATAAAAAAAAATCCCAACCTCGAGTTGAGTTGGATTCACTTCTACATTTTCTCTCAAAACTACACCAGTTGACACTGCAAATAGTAGAAAATCAAATTATAGGCCCAAAACCATCATCAGAATTTCGCATTCTAATGAATTACATCCTACTCTTACTCACTAAAAAACGAAACATATTCATATCCAAACAACGAAACATATTCATATCCAATGAATTACATCCTACTCTTACTCATTAAAAAATGAAACATATTCACCTCTGTTAATTTGCGAACAGTAGAGAGAGCGTTTCAGAGGTGAGTTGCAGCGACTGAGCTCAGTCGAAGGCGATTCAAACCACTTCGTCTCCCTTGCCTTCATCTTAATATAATAGATATATTACAAGACATATTCTGCATCACAAAACATGAAAATTGGAAAATAATTGTCCTTCGATAAAAAGGAATCCGTATTAATATGGATCCAATCCGATTAATCTAAACCCCGTTTAACTAACCTGAAGAACACCCCGACACCAAAGCTTCAATCTTTATCTCTGAAAAGCAAGTAAAACCCCCAATTTTGTCAAAAACCCTAAAAAGGTATAAAGACCCGAAACCATATAATATAAAAAAATGTAAATAAAGTATACCCACAGGAAGAGCTTTGCTAAAACCAGCATCAAATGCTTAAAATCAACCTGCAGGTCGTAATCATTCAAGAATACCCGCGAATAATTGACAACCACAACTTTCTCCTCACTTTGTCCTACAAACAACTGATCCAAATTCACTTTTATTCCACAATTTCAAGTAAATCTACACAGAACCTATGTTTTGTGTGGATTTTCCATCCGTAAAAATGATTCGAGATTTACTTTACTAGATCCTGAAAGATTTTATGATGGAAGATGCATACCTTCATACTACAAAACAATAGCTCGATCTTGAACTCTTCTAAAACTGTTACCAAGTCTTTAAACCATGACCTAAAAAAAACGAAAATTCATCTTAAAACATACACAAACGTAAGTGGAATCCAGTGAATACATCCGGGTTCAGGACTTCTGTGATGATTAATCCTAGTCATCGTCGTCAAATCGAACCCTAGAAAGAGAGAGGAAGCGCAGAGATATAGAAAGAAGGGAAGGAAGGAACTGGAGTTATTACCGTCATTGTTCAACCTCGTTGCATCATGTTGTCGCCGGAACTCTTCTCAAGACTCCCCTTCCCGTCTCCCTCTCTCTCTGGTTCTTCCTGGCCTACGCAAATGAAGGGAATAAGCGGGATAATAGTATTTGGGGATGAGTGTTGGAATTCGAAATTTGAACTCAAAAGATATGGGCCGCCTAAAATTGTTGCCGCTTCACTTCATGTTTCTAGAAGCTTTGGGTTGGTGTGCTTTCAACACATTCATGCTTAAATGCTTGTACAATGGGCTTTAAATGGTTGTACAATGGCAAATGACCATTCTTGCCCTTCCTATATGCTTATTAAAGTAGTATATATATATATATATATATATATACTATTTTTATCACCGTCACTAATATGGGTTCATCCAGAACTCCATATTACGCTCGTCATACTTCCAGACGAGTCGTTCTCCTATCTGCCTCATCCTGTCGCTTCCTTCTAAAATCTCCTCACCAAAGGTTCGGAGTTCTTGCACATTTTCTGCACTCATTGGGGGTGCAGGGGCTGGTACTGGGTTTGGGAACTGGGGCATGGGTTCTTGGTAAGGGTAAGGGTTCTCTAGAATTTCCCTGATGAATTGATCATTATCATAATAAGGGTCTAGACGGTCCAAGTCTGGGTAGGCTGCTAGGTTTGGCATGGGTTCATCTGGTATTGGGTAGCGTTGCTGGTAATCCCTATGGTCGTCAAACCACGGGTCGTAGTTTGGGTCTAAGGGATTGGGTGCTGGCAATCTAGGTATCTCTGCTGGGTCAAAATCATGCATTTGGATTTGGTTTTCTGGGTTGGCTTCAATCTCCATTGGTTGTGTGGGAAACAAGGGTAATGGTTGGGGTGCCATGAGTTGCTCTAGATTAGGGTCTGCAGCTATAGTTGCTAAGATATGAAAGTTTGCTAGATTCCTATTGAGCATATCCTAGGCGTGAGCATCTGTTTCTCTCTTAACGGCTGCTAAAGCTCATTGGTTTTGTAACTTTTTCATCCTTTTCCTACGTTCATGTGCTCCTCTGGTGAACCATCCTCTCTTTTTAGGAGGGAATGGCTCTTCAGATTGGGCCTTAAACACGAATATCCCATCCTCATTGTCAGCTGAATACCTTGAGAGGGTAGGCTGTGAAGAGGTGCCTTCGTCCCTAGGTGAGCTGGACAACTGACGGTAAGCGTCTGATCGTCCTTGGTCGCTCATACTGTAAACTAACAAATAGTCAAATAACATAAAATAATATACAGGTATGCACGTAGTTCCATAGACAATTTCCTAACATTTTGAATAATATCTTGGTGTCAGCAGAACACTCATGTGGCTGAATCAGTGGCTTAGCTCTGATACCACCTTCTGTCGCAACCCCCGTCCCCTATTCTACCAGGGAACGGGCGGCCGCGGCCAGTTTTCGTGGTATTGATGTTTATTAGTTTGGCAGCGGAAATTACACCAGGACCGTAGTTAGGAAATATTTTATTAGAGTAAAATACCACACTTTTATAATATTAACACGCGGGAAATTCCCAAGTTTTCAGTACACACATTTTCATAGGGATAAACCCTATTTTATTTAAGTAAAAACGTCTCTTTATTTAGGTAACTTTATAGCCACTTTTCCAAGCCTTCAGTGCTGTCCAGCTGGCTTCTATTTGGCTTTCTGTTAGGATCTGAGTTTCTTATGATTGTGTTTGTTCTAATTATAATGAAGATGAATGACAAACAATTTGCAGCGGAATGTAATGGAATAAACTTTCAACACAATCAAATGGAAGAAATGCTTTCAACACACATGTTTAACATGAAATCGAATGATTATATTTATTATAACAATTTAATTACAATGCATGCATGTAATACAATCTCCCCCTCAGCCTGAGCTCACACTGGTTTGTTCGTATAGAATGACTTGGGATGAAAGAGCTAATAGAACAGTACATGGTACTGTTCTATTTATAGTACGAAGCAAACCACTGAAGCATCTTTGCTGACGTCACCATGAAAGTGACATCTAACCTCCTAACAACCTACTACCACTGATCTATACAAGCACTGTTATCTAACCACTCATTACAATATAATACAAAGACATAAACTAACTACCGCTTCTCATTCCACTGTTATACTCCTAGCAGTGCTTTGTCTTCATCAGCAATACTTGAACCATGACAATAGATTGAGCATCAGTGCTTTAGTCTTCAACAGTCTTTATCAGTCTTTAGCAGTTGTTGAAGACCAGCAGTTGTTTTAGACGAACAGTGGATGGAGGTCATCAGATGTTAAGGCCACTTCCAAGGGGAAAGATTGAATACAAACATCTGCTTATTCTGGATCCACTGATCTGATCCAGTTTTGGCTTTAATCAATTGTTCCTTTGTAGGGTTCAATCCCAACAATCTTCCCCTGGAACAGATAATGCCAAAACCCTTCATTATTCTGGATCTTTATTGCCCCATCAATAATTCCTTGACTTGCCCTTTGAATTGTAATTCAAAGTCCAAGGAATATGTATCATCCTCATCCCTGCACAGTGTAAGATCAAGGAGATCTTGCAGATCTTCAACACCCTGGCCCAGTCCTTGTTCCCTTGATATGTTCTTCACTTCACCACTGGATTTGAGCAAAGTCAATATGTGGGTCTGTTTGTCAGATTTCCACTTTAGTATTTTTGAATCCAGTGGGTTTCTTGGGAGAGGTTATATTGATGATGAGTTTGGAGAGGGAGGCCTGGTAATGACTGGTTGAGCAGTGTTTGAAGTTGTAGCCAATTCAAGATTTTCTGCTATCATCTGCTGAAGGACCATTTTATATTGAAATCCCCTTGTGCTATGTCTTCTTCTGTTTTTGCATCCATCTGCTTTTGTTTCCTTCTTTGATAAAGGACCGTAGCAGGTGGAGCAGTGGATCTTTTGATTGGCAGTTTTTGTCTAACTGGAACCACTGCTTCAGGATAAGTAGGCTTTTGAGGAGCAGGGAGATCTCTTTTTCTCAACTCTTCCAAACTTTTATAAGTGGCCAACACTTTAACTTCTTTCCACCTGCTAACCTGATTCCTTTAACGCATAGTCAGTAGCAATAAGCTCTTCTTTCATTCTCTTCAGTTGTAAAGCCTTTTCTGGTACATTTTTCTTGTACTTTGACCAAACAGGAGGAGTGTGTTTTACTTTATCTTCATTCGTCTTTTGCACTCTTTCTAACTCCTCTTTAAGCTCACCAATGGTCCATTCTTTATATTGAGCCTTTTCTGCCTTGTATTTCTTGAATGCCATTATGTGTTCAATGTAATATTTTCTTAGGCTTTCATCAGCTCTTTCTGAAAGTTTCTGACAAAGATCTTTTGAAAACTGCTCCAAAGTTCTGACTTGAGTGAGTAGATATTGAAAATATCTTTGAATTTCTTTGTCAGATTTTCCCTCTGTATTTCTTTTGGAGATATCCTCTGCTTGTTGAGCCTTTAACTTCAAATATTCTTCTATGTTATTAGGCATTGGATATACTTGAAGAGATGGCAGGTTCCTTTTTGCAGGATCATCTTCAGAGAAGAAGGATTTTATCTCCTCTCTAACTGCTGGAAGATCTAATGGGTACTCGACACTTGTAGGAACAATGGCAGTGTTTGGATTTTGAGCTTGTACTGAAGAGAGTGGAACAGGGTTTGGAGTGGTAGCAAGGGTCAGTGTTTGTGAAGATGTTGGAGGTGGTGAAGAATCATCTTCCAGTATTATCCTTCTCCTTTTGGGTTTAGGAGAGGTTGGTGGTGTTTTGGTGGGTTGAGAAGTGGTGATTTGAGTGGTGGTGATTGAAGTGGTAGGTGGCTGACTAACAGCTGTTGAAACAACTGGTGTTTCAACCACTGTTATCATTACAACTGATGATGTGTCATCAGCTGTCTTTTGCTTTTTGGCAGGTGGCTTTTGTGGTGGTGATGATGTTTTTGGTTTCTCAGTGGATTGTATGGTGAGAGCAGTGGTTGAAGTGTGTGTTGATGTAGTATTGGTGGCAGTTGTTGGGTTAACATCTGTTGGTTTGGAGGTTTGATGAGTGGAGTTTCTGGGAGTTTGGGGAGTATGTTTTGTGAGTCTGGAAGGTGTTGATTTGGGTTGCCTCACTTTTATAGTGGGCTGTCTTCTTTTAGGCTTAGGATTTTCCTGCTCATCCTTGGGCTCAGAAGTACCTTGTTCTTCCATCTCCATTAAAACTTTCTTCTCCTGCTCAAACCTTGATTTACCCTTTGCCTCCATATCCTTTTTCAGCCTTGCTTTTTCATCAGCAAAAGCATTTAAGATTACATCAACCTTTTTGGAACCATCTGGCCTAGGGAGATCTACAGCCAAGTTAGATTTTGCATCTGGTTCAATGTACAGCCCATCTTCCCATCCCTTTTTCTTTAACTGCTTAATTTTCTCCCCCTTTTTGGCATCATTAGGTGGTGGGTTGTCCACAAAAATGATTGAAGAACGAGCAGTGCCAGTGGTTTTCATCAAATGGGCCTTAATTGCCTTGATGTCTGCTTGTGTATCCTTGATCCTAGCTTCCATCAAATTTATGATCTTTTGAGTTTGAACCTCATGTTGTTGATCAGCATATTCTCTTTGTTTGTGAAGCAAAGGTTGAAATAGACTCCATAGCTCAGTGGGAGTAGGAGCAGATGATGGACCAGATGTTGCAGCTGTTGCATCAGTGGGTGGTGCCTTTTGTGCTTGTAACAACTGTTGCAACATTGTTTTGATCTCTGCAACAGTTGTGTCAATCTTGTCAACCCTCTCCGTCAATTCTCTGTACATTAAACCATCACCCAACTTAATGGGATCATCTAATTTCCCACTGGCAGTGGTTGTATCAGTGGTTGACTTAGGGAAAGTTTCCGAGAAATCATCCACTGATGCCCCTTGTTCTTGGTACTGGGGACTTCTTTATTCAAAAGAGGTTACCATTTTAAGTGAACCAGTGAATACTGGAAACACTCTGGTTCCCAAAGAAGAAATTGCCTTCAAGGAAGTCTTAGGGATGAAACTACTGTCCAAGTGTAAACCAGTGGGTTCAACACTTGTAGTAGTTGCTTCACTTGAACTACCACCAAGAGTTACATGTAACTCAAGGGGTGTAACCTCCTCAGTTGTTGGTGGGTTAGCAATGATAGGGAGCTCAGACTCAGTCACTTGTTGTGGCATATTCTCAGTGATAGGTGGTTGAGAAGAACTGATTTCTGTCTGAGCTATATCAAGTGCATCCAACAAGGGCAATATTTGTGGTGGAATTTGGGCAGTGAGTATGGGTGTAGAAAGAGAATTTGCCCCGGGAGCTGGGCTGTGGATGATGGAATCAAGTGATTCCAGAGCATCATAATGTGGTGTCCCTATTTTTACAACCTGATCTTTTTGAGAAGAAGAGGAGGAGTTTGAGTCTCAGGTTGAGATCTTTCATCCAATTACTGTGAGGAAGTAGCAGCAGTGGTTATTTGTGACTTTTGTGTTGTCACTGGTAGTTGCTCTGGAATATCATCTTCCAGAGTTACCTTTTTTGTAGGTTTGGGGGGCTTTTGGGATTTTTTCTGTTTTGGTCTTTTGGTGGTTTTAGGTGTGGGTTTCACAGCAGTTGTTTTGCTGCTGTGATTACCTTGAAGATCATCGAGTTCAAAGACCTCCGAAATGGTTTGAGGTGTTATTGTGACTGGAACTCCCTTTATCGAAGAATTAATGGCTAAGGGCTTTTTATCCTTAGATTCAAGTTTAGCATTTTTTCCAAAATTCTTGCTGGGTTTCCAGGTAAACTGTAGCATCACAAGTCAACAAAGTTTTGTACTTTGAGGACGAAAGAGCGTCAATTACGGAGTCAAAAGTGGTGGTATAACTTGGTTTTGCAAGTATACCCAAGTAATTGTGAGGAGCTTTGAATGGAAGAGCCATGGCGATTTGAGTGTGAAAGCGTGAGGAAGAAGATGATGAGTGATATGAGAGAAATGGATGGTAACTACTTTGAGAAAGGAATTTTGAATTCGATTCGACAGTTAAAACCCTGTTTGGGGTTTTGATCAGGGTTTTATAAAGGAAAAAGTGAATGCTGACGTGGCAGCGGTTACAAAAGATCTGACGGATAAGTACTATCCACGTGCCAAACACTGATGAGTAATGGAAGACAGTTGTTTAGGAAACCACTAATGGAACAAGTATCAGTGGTTTGCTGAAAGGTTAAATGAAAACAGTGGCTGGTTTTTAGCTATCAGTGGATAGCCATCAATGGGTTAAAACACTGACTTTGAACAACAGTGATTAACAAGGAATGAGGAAACAGTGGTTTACTTTCAGCAGTGGACAATATTATCAAAACAGATGTTTGAACCAAATCAGTGGTTATGGCAGACTTTTAAGGATTAATGGAATTTTGAACAAAGTGATGTCTGATATCAATGTGCTTGGTGGTTGAATGGGATACTAGATTTTTGATGATATTTTCTGCTGCCTGACTGTCCAACATGAGAGGTGTCTTTAAGGCAGTGATACCAAAATCCAGCAATTGATTTTGAAGCCATAACAGTTGGGTTATACAGCTTGCAGCAGCTATATACTCTGCCTCAGCAGTGGATGTTGAAACAACTGCTTGCTTTTTG
Organism: Helianthus tuberosus; assembly: GCA_030545235.1. Classification (NCBI taxonomy): domain Eukaryota; kingdom Viridiplantae; phylum Streptophyta; class Magnoliopsida; order Asterales; family Asteraceae; genus Helianthus; species Helianthus tuberosus. The sequence continues at coordinate 119,175,944 of CM060410.1, read as the reverse complement.
CTTTGCCAAGACACTAAGCAACTGCCTAGGAATTGGCACCCTCCTGATGTGGACTTCCTTGTTTTGTCACATCTAGCAAAGTCACTATCTAAGAAACCTGAAAGCTTGATATTTCCATCAGCTGGATACCAGATACCAAGTGTGGGAGCACCTTTTAGGTATCTGAATATCCTTTTTACAGCAATAAGGTTTGACTTTCTAGGGGCTGATTGGGATCTTGCACAAACACATGTTGCAAACATGATGTCTGGCCTAGATGCAGTCAGGTACAATAAAGACCTAATCATGCTTCTATAAAGAGTTTGATCAACTAAATCATCCTTTTCATCAGACATGACTATCTTTGTGGTTGCAATGGGTATACTACATGGCTTACAATCATCTATCTCAATTTTTTTAAAAAGTTCTTTGGCATATTTGCCTTGATGGATGAAAGTACTATTTTGCAGTTGCCTTACTTGGAGACCAAGAAAGCACTGGAGTTCACCCATTTCACTCATCTCAAACTCAGTTGTCATGAGTTGTCTGAACTCTTGACACATTTTAGAACATGTGCTTCCAAAAATGATGTCATCCACATAAATCTGGACAATCATCAAGTCTTTCCCTCTCCATTTTAAAAACAACGTTTTATCAATTTTACCTCTTGTGAACCCAATGGAAAGAAGAAAGGTGGAAAGTGTTTCATACCAGGCTCTAGGTGCTTGTTTCAAGCCATACAAAGCTTTATTTAGCTTGTAGACATGATTTGGATTAAATGGATCCTCAAAACCTGGAGGTTGACAAACATATACCTCTTCTTGAATTTTACCATAGAGGAACACACATTTAATGTCCATTTGATACACCTTTATGTTGTGGTTAACAGCAAAGGCCAGGAACAGTCTAATAGCTTCCAATCTTGCTACAGGGGAAAAAGTTTCATCATAATCATGTAACACCCCGAAAATGGGTTTGGTAATCAAACCCCGTTAATAATAAAAGACGGGTAAAGCACCGTTAGTGGTAAAATTTACCCGGTAAATATTAGGATTTAAATAATTAATCCTAGTAATAAATAAAAAGTGAATAAAAGCTTTTAAGAAATAAAAGCTTAGAAAGCCCGAGTTAACGGGACTTAGAAATACTACGGGTTATAACTCCCTGAACCCACCAAGTTAACTAGGAATAATTAACCTAGTTAGTTAATTATTTGAAAACAATAAAGAAAGGAAGGAAACTTGAAATAGTTAACCATTTTATAAACTTTGGAACTTGAGGGGCTAAAAAGAGGCAAACATGAAAATTTTTTAAGATAAATGAAATAAAAACCAAAACACACACTTTGTGTGTGTTTTAGGTCGATCAACATCAGGAGCAAAAAGGGGGTTCCCTTCCAAGAACCCTAATTCACGAAAATTGGCCAAAATCAAAGGGAAATCGAGCCGGAAATTTGGGGCTTTTAATAAAATCGTGATCACCAAGCTTAGGGGATCACAAGGTATGTTGAATTTTGATGTTTAGTAATATTTCGAAATTATGATGAACTTGCATGAACGAAATTCTTGCATGGATGTTCAATGTTATAGTGATATTAGTGTGGGTACAAGTCAAGAAACAAACCCTAGTAGAAATCTTGATGAATTGTTGTCAAACTAGGGATTTGATAATTACCCTATTATGAGCTAAGTGGGTTTTGGTTGAATTGATGAAATTGATGTTCTAATGGTGTTTATAAACATCATACTAATTCATATGAATGAACTACTTGAACAAATTAGAGATTTTGTTAAGAGTTCATAAGTAACTAGAAGTGGGTTTTGTTAGAAATGATGAAATCATGAAGAACTTGAAGTAATATCACTTGTATGTGATTAACAAGTAAACTAGGAAGTGGGTTTTTATGTAATAGTAAAGATGATGATAAGTTTATGTTTAAAATCATCATATTGGATAATAGAAACAAGGCACTCAAACAAATTAAGTGATTTGGGAACTTGTTCATACATGATTGAAATGGGTTTGAATGTTATGATGAAATTTGGTAGCCATGTTCATGTAACTAAGTGTATAAGATCATGTTAGCTACTAATTGATAGATAGAACTTGAATGTGCATTTATATGCTAAGGGGCGTTTGACTTTTAGTAGTCAAACCGACCATTAATAAAATCGAATGGTATTTGTGATAGAAAATATGTAAGATGGAATAGTCATAATTAATGATGACTAATATAACCGTCTTACGAATTATGATGATAGTTTGACGCTTGACAAGCTAGGTGGAGGCTTGGAAAGGAAGCGGGTCAAACGAAGCAAGAATGGTGGAAAAGCATAATTCGGATGCAAGGTAAGTATAGCTTACACTAGTCTTATATTTGTTAGAATGTTCTCTTATCGTATTAGTTACGAATAAGATAAATATAGAATTGAGGTTTGATGTTCCGACGTGTAAACATACGGAACAAGGTAGTCGAGCGTGACAAGAAATCATGTTGATGGTTTAAAAGGAATTAAACGGTAAGTTGGTCATGCGTTGACCATAACTATTTGTTTTGAAAGACACTGTAAGGCGTAAGCCATGATAGGCTAAAAAGCGTTAAGAAAACGATTAATAAGTGAAATGACCACACGGTGTAAACCAACGCGAGTCATATAGATGAGATGATAATAAATATCATCTCGCCAACATAATCGGTCACTTAGACCAAATGGGTCAAAAGGTGAAAATATCACCCTTTGACAATAACGACTAATGATTATTGTCGAGCTATATTATTTCAGGTATAAATGTCAAATGGGTATTAGCAATACTATGAACTAGTGGTTATAAAAGCAAGGTATTAAAAACGGGTCAATATATTGATCTGCGCCAGGTATGTGAAATAGGGTAACACTCATTTAGAACATGTGGTTCAAGAGTGTTAAAAGAGGTCAAAATGGACGTTTGGTTACTTGATAAGTAAACCAAATGTTTTAAGTAATGGACATTACGTTTGGAAAGCTTAATGACTTTCCAAACAAAATCATAGGTTAAAAGAGGGATTTTGGGTCAAATATGCTTTCTAAAGTCCTTCATTGTTAATAAGAGACTAAATGGACCAAAACGCCCTTGGAGGCTAAATTGAGCAAACAACCTTTAAAAGTTGTTTGGAAATAATCTTTACGATTTAATAAATACTTAGGACAAGTATAGAAGTTGAAAGATGTATTACGTTAGTCAAACGGCTCTATTTGGGTCTTTGCCGTAGAATAAAGAGTTAAGGGGTAAAACCGGGTTTGCATAGATTACCTTAGTAAAATCACCATAAATATAGTTGTGGTGGAAGTTCAGTGTGACAAATATTGCGAAAATAGGATGCTAGAAACAAATAATTATGAATTATGCGGAAAAGGGTTTAAATACCCTTAACGGGTCAAAATAAGCATTTTAGTACAAACGGGTTTAAGAATATACATAAACTCGTGAATTGAACCTAATATTATAGACAACATTGAAATTATAAGATTCATGTGTTATAGGAATCAAACAAATACGTTTGTTTGATAAAATCGCGAATGGGTCAAAATTTGGTAAAAAAGGGGAAATAAGCCGAAGACTTAAAAGTCTTAAATCTTGTTAAGCCGGACATCGGATTTTAACTCCATATGATGGAGAATCAAATTACAAACATGTAGGAAGAAACGGTAGGTCAAACGGATAAGCGGTTTGAAAGATACGAAAGATTTCGTATCAATAAACGGCAAAATAGAAGGGTTGAAATGCAGGTGCCACCGTAAATTACGGTGCCACCGTAATTTACGGTGGAGCTTAAAATGTTACGGTGGTGACATACTGATTTACGGTGGAAGGCTAAACTCCCAGGGGTTACCGTAAATTACGGTCCCACCGTAATTTACGGTGGACCCAGAAACAAAAATATATTTTTATTTAGTTTAAGTTCCCGGATTCGTTTGGATGCGTTTTAAATCCTATATGACTAAAGCATTTCATGTTTTTATAAAATGTAGGTACTTAATGGATGCCGGAAGAAGATCAAGCTCAACGAAGAACCGAACACGATAATGATACACGCTTCCGCACTTTGCCACGTTGTAGATTTTAAACAACAAATTCGATCACGTTATGTAAAATAACTTATGAATTGTAAAAGCTTTAATAAACCCGTATTTTTATAGCATGTGTAGTCTTAGCTACACATCTAAGTGTTGGTAAATTCATACAAAATTGTTAATCAGAACTAGGGTGTTACAAGTTGGTATCAGAGCTTTGGTTTAAGAGATCCGAGTATGGTGGGGAGGAACCATGCTTGGACTTAAACCTTATGCTCTTGACAAAGAATAGTGTTCGGTTCGAGGCTTGATCGCAAATCCGGTAAGTACAAGTACGTTAATAGTTAGTATGCTAAAGTGTTGTAAACAACACATAGAACTATCGTGTGGTATATGTTACCCCAATTTAAATGATTGATATGGTTGACGAAAATACGCGTGTTGACGCGTATAGTAGAAAAAAAAAGCCTTGTATTATAATACGGGCGATTATTGAAGTTGACATTACTAACTCTTGTGAATGTTTTAATTGAAGGACACTCGCGTCTGAAGATGACGGGAGTTGAACGAATTATGGATATGATGATGGAACGGTACGAGGTATGACAGGAAGAGCATACTCATCAAGGACCAAAATCGCGTAACGGTCGCGAACAAGGTTAATAGCAAGGAACGCCCGTAGGGGCAAACATTACAAGGTGCACATTTTAAATAATCGCACAATTAGCAATATGCAACAAACACGTAGAGAATGATCGTTGCATGGGTAAATTAGAAACTTGGAAAGCCTGGACAGAAATACATATCCAGGATATATTTTCCAAGAAAACTGAATAGAGGCGTTACTTACATAGGTCGTGATGTGAAAACTATAAAAAGGTCGTGTACGTCATGTGTTAAATCGCTTACTCTGGCCAAGTAAGTAGTGGCATATGATACCACGAGTTTCTTATAGCGGACATATTTACATCCGATGTAGTAAGGGCGGAGTAAATGGGACTAATTAAAAAGTACCCAAATGAATTAGATAAGCAAAATATTTGATAATTATGTAAACGCACAACCGAGTGACTGAAGCGTATTACATCAGGATAACGAGCCCGAGCGAAGGGACAAAGAAGCATGTAAAAGGATTTAGACAAGTATTGGGAGGGAGTGTACTTACACTCGAACCCATAAAACGCAAGCATGTAAAATGATTTAGACAAGTATTGGGAAGGAGTGTACTTACACTCGAACCCATAAAACGCAAGCATGTAAAATGATTTAGACAAGTATTGGGAGGGAGTGTACTTACACTCGAACCCATAAAACGCAAGCATGTAAAATGATTTAGACAAGTATTGGGAAGGAGTGTACTTACACTCGAACCCATAAAACGCAAGCATGTAAAATGATTTAGACAAGTATTGGGAGGGAGTGTACTTACACTCGAACCCATAAAACGCAAGCATGTAAAATGGTTTAGACAAGTATTGGGAGGGAGTGTACTTACACTCGAACCCATAAAACGCAAGCAAGTAAAATGATTTAGACAAGCAATGGGAGGGAGTGTGCTTACACTCGAACCCAGAAAACGCAAACATGAAAAATGATTTAGACAAGCAATGGGAGGGAGTGTACTTGCACTCGAACCCGGAAAATGCAAATATGTCCCTTAACGGGTCATTTTTGTAAAACGTCGAACTTAAAGACAAAGTCAGAATATAAAAAATGAAGCGAGGTCTTAATGCATACCAGGAGGATTGCAATAATAACGACTTTGGTAAAACACCCGGTTGATGGGTAAGAATTAAACACATGCGTAAACCGAGAAACGAGAACATGAATTTAAAGTCAAAAGACTCGGATTATGAGTTATGACTAAAAGACCATAAAAATTTCGTAAACAGAAATTCTGATAATTATATTCAACTATTTTGAGATTGAACAGGTTGAATAAAGTATAATGCTTGAAGGCGTAAGTAAGCGCAAGCCGGATAACGGTAAGCTTGAGACAAATGAATTTCAAACGTAAAAAGAGTGCTTTGACACCAAATATATATTTTAATAAGACACGAGTAAAAAGAGTGATCTACGGGATCAACATAACCTTTAGGGTTATAAACAAATGAGAGATATACGGACTAAAACGACCCACGGGTCATGATTAGAAAGAAGTTATAAGGACTTCGCTTTAAAGAGGTGAATGTCTAATCAAAAATAGCCCATAAGGCTAAGTGATAAAACCTACGGGTTAATAAGACAAAGCGAGGGAATAAATGGAGAATCCTCGCATAAAACAAAGACTGAAAAAGAATAAATTTTGGACTGTCAATATCCCGGTATGGATAATTGACAAAGGTTGAAGAGAAGACGCTAAACTAAAACTTCGGTTTTGGTAAGAAATAACGTTTCTACAAAAATGAATTATGATGGAATTATAAACGGTAAACATGAAAGATATAAGTCTTGACACGGATAGGTGCAAGACGATATATCCGAAAAGTGATAATTCTGAAAATAGAAAGTTGATGTAAAAGTTGGCATGACGTGACATGATCACGGTCAAGAAGTGTAATGTGAAATATAATCACATTAGAGCCGAGTGATGAATGTTAAAGCCGAGCGATGAATATTGCTAAGTTAATTAAACTAGTGGAAATAACGAGATTACGTTATTTCAAGTCACATTATGTCATGTAAGCTAAGTAGATGATCAATAACCAAAAGGATATGACCATACTTTTATGGTAATACTAACAATCGGTTAAAGTATGAGGAATGCCTAATTGATTATCGAGAGCAAATGCATGGAGTTAAACTCGATAAATTATGTAAGAAAAGGTTTCGAGGACGAAACCTCTTTAAGGGGGGTAGACTTGTAACACCCCGAAAATGGGTTTGGTAATCAAACCCCGTTAATAATAAAAGACGGGTAAAGCACCGTTAGTGGTAAAATTTACCCGGTAAATATTAGGATTTAAATAATTAATCCTAGTAATAAATAAAAAGTGAATAAAAGCTTTTAAGAAATAAAAGCTTAGAAAGCCCGAGTTAACGGGACTTAGAAATACTACGGGTTATAACTCCCTGAACCCACCAAGTTAACTAGGAATAATTAACCTAGTTAGTTAATTATTTGAAAACAATAAAGAAAGGAAGGAAACTTGAAATAGTTAACCATTTTATAAACTTTGGAACTTGAGGGGCTAAAAAGAGGCAAACATGAAAATGTTTTAAGATAAATGAAATAAAAACCAAAACACACACTTTGTGTGTGTTTTAGGTCGATCAACATCAGGAGCAAAAAGGGGGTTCCCTTCCAAGAACCCTAATTCACGAAAATTGGCCAAAATCAAAGGGAAATCGAGCCGGAAATTTGGGGCTTTTAATAAAATCGTGATCACCAAGCTTAGGGGATCACAAGGTATGTTGAATTTTGATGTTTAGTAATATTTCGAAATTATGATGAACTTGCATGAACGAAATTCTTGCATGGATGTTCAATGTTATAGTGATATTAGTGTGGGTACAAGTCAAGAAACAAACCCTAGTAGAAATCTTGATGAATTGTTGTCAAACTAGGGATTTGATAATTACCCTATTATGAGCTAAGTGGGTTTTGGTTGAATTGATGAAATTGATGTTCTAATGGTGTTTATAAACATCATACTAATTCATATGAATGAACTACTTGAACAAATTAGAGATTTTGTTAAGAGTTCATAAGTAACTAGAAGTGGGTTTTGTTAGAAATGATGAAATCATGAAGAACTTGAAGTAATATCACTTGTATGTGATTAACAAGTAAACTAGGAAGTGGGTTTTTATGTAATAGTAAAGATGATGATAAGTTTATGTTTAAAATCATCATATTGGATAATAGAAACAAGGCACTCAAACAAATTAAGTGATTTGGGAACTTGTTCATACATGATTGAAATGGGTTTGAATGTTATGATGAAATTTGGTAGCCATGTTCATGTAACTAAGTGTATAAGATCATGTTAGCTACTAATTGATAGATAGAACTTGAATGTGCATTTATATGCTAAGGGGCGTTTGACTTTTAGTAGTCAAACCGACCATTAATAAAATCGAATGGTATTTGTGATAGAAAATATGTAAGATGGAATAGTCATAATTAATGATGACTAATATAACCGTCTTACGAATTATGATGATAGTTTGACGCTTGACAAGCTAGGTGGAGGCTTGGAAAGGAAGCGGGTCAAACGAAGCAAGAATGGTGGAAAAGCATAATTCGGATGCAAGGTAAGTATAGCTTACACTAGTCTTATATTTGTTAGAATGTTCTCTTATCGTATTAGTTACGAATAAGATAAATATAGAATTGAGGTTTGATGTTCCGACGTGTAAACATACGGAACAAGGTAGTCGAGCGTGACAAGAAATCATGTTGATGGTTTAAAAGGAATTAAACGGTAAGTTGGTCATGCGTTGACCATAACTATTTGTTTTGAAAGACACTGTAAGGCGTAAGCCATGATAGGCTAAAAAGCGTTAAGAAAACGATTAATAAGTGAAATGACCACACGGTGTAAACCAACGCGAGTCATATAGATGAGATGATAATAAATATCATCTCGCCAACATAATCGGTCACTTAGACCAAATGGGTCAAAAGGTGAAAATATCACCCTTTGACAATAACGACTAATGATTATTGTCGAGCTATATTATTTCAGGTATAAATGTCAAATGGGTATTAGCAATACTATGAACTAGTGGTTATAAAAGCAAGGTATTAAAAACGGGTCAATATATTGATCTGCGCCAAGTATGTGAAATAGGGTAACACTCATTTAGAACATGTGGTTCAAGAGTGTTAAAAGAGGTCAAAATGGACGTTTGGTTACTTGATAAGTAAACCAAATGTTTTAAGTAATGGACATTACGTTTGGAAAGCTTAATGACTTTCCAAACAAAATCATAGGTTAAAAGAGGGATTTTGGGTCAAATATGCTTTCTAAAGTCCTTCATTGTTAATAAGAGACTAAATGGACCAAAACGCCCTTGGAGGCTAAATTGAGCAAACAACCTTTAAAAGTTGTTTGGAAATAATCTTTACGATTTAATAAATACTTAGGACAAGTATAGAAGTTGAAAGATGTATTACGTTAGTCAAACGGCTCTATTTGGGTCTTTGCCGTAGAATAAAGAGTTAAGGGGTAAAACCGGGTTTGCATAGATTACCTTAGTAAAATCACCATAAATATAGTTGTGGTGGAAGTTCATTTGACAAATATTGCGAAAATAGGATGCTAGAAACAAATAATTATGAATTATGCGGAAAAGGGTTTAAATACCCTTAACGGGTCAAAATAAGCATTTTAGTACAAACGGGTTTAATAATATACATAAACTCGTGAATTGAACCTAATATGATAGACAACATTGAAATTATAAGATTCATGTGTTATAGGAATCAAACAAATACGTTTGTTTGATAAAATCGCGAATGGGTCAAAATTTGGTAAAAAAGGGGAAATAAGCCGAAGACTTAAAAGTCTTAAATCTTGTTAAGCCGGACGTCGGATTTTAACTCCATATGATGGAGAATCAAATTACAAACATGTAGGAAGAAACGGTAGGTCAAACGGATAAGCGGTTTGAAAGATACGAAAGATTTCGTATCAATAAACGGCAAAATAGAAGGGTTGAAATGCAGGTGCCACCGTAAATTACGGTGCCACCGTAATTTACGGTGGAGCTTAAAATGTTACGGTGGTGACATACTGATTTACGGTGGAAGGCTAAACTCCCAGGGGTTACCGTAAATTACGGTCCCACCGTAATTTACGGTGGACCCATAAACAAAAATATATTTTTATTTAGTTTAAGTTCCCGGATTCGTTTGGATGCGTTTTAAATCCTATATGACTAAAGCATTTCATGTTTTTATGAAATGTAGGTACTTAATGGATGCCGGAAGAAGATCAAGCTCAACGAAGAACCGAACACGATAATGATACACGCTTCCGCACTTTGCCACGTTGTAGATTTTAAACAACAAATTCGATCACGTTATGTAAAATAACTTATGAATTGTAAAAGCTTTAATAAACCCGTATTTTTATAGCATGTGTAGTCTTAGCTACACATCTAAGTGTTGGTAAATTCATACAAAATTGTTAATCAGAACTAGGGTGTTACAAATCAATGCCCTCTTCCTGTCTGAACCCTTGAACCACAAGCCTTGCTTTATTCTTGACAACAATACCCCTTTCATCAGTTTTATTTTTGAAGACCCAATTTGTGCCAATAGGACTCACACCCTCTGGCAGTGGAACAAGCTCCCAAACTTGTTGTCTTCTAAACTGTTGGAGCTCCTCTTGCATGGCTTCTACCCAGCTGTTGTCTTTTAGTGCCTCTTGGTACTTGACTGGCTGATGGAGTGATAGGAAACCAGCAAAAAGACAGATGTATTGGGATTGGCTTCTTGTTAGCACCCATTCACTGATTTTGCCAATGATTTGGTCAGGTGGATGAGACTTTAAGAAGATTAGATCTCCTTTGTATGGAACAATGGCATTTAATGGTGAGGGCTGCAGATGCGAATCATCTGAGCTAACCACTGCTGGTGACTTTGATGATCCAGTAGTGGCTTGAAATGGAGGTGGAGGGATAGGAGGAAGTGGTGTGGAAACATGCTGAATTTTATCCACTGTTAGAGGACTTTTATCAACAGTGTTTGATGATGTGAAAGCAGGGGTTAATGGGCTACTTTGGTCAACAACTGTTGAGGTAGCAGTGGTTGAGCTTTGACAGCTGTTTTGAACATCTGCTGCTCTACCATTTTATGCAGACTTTTGTTGTGGAATGATGACTTCATATCCATAGTCTGATGGAGTGATGGACCTGCAATGTTAGTCTTGATAGAAACATTTTCAAAGGTAAATTTATCAAGATCAAACAATTCTGCAGGGTTTGCAGGGATTTTCATTGAAGAAAGTTCATTGAACTTCACATTCAAAGTCTCTTCCACTGTTTTGGTCCTTGTGTTAAACACTTTGTAGGCCTTAGCAGTGGTTGAGTATCCCAAATGATATCCACTATCTACTTTGGCTGCAAATTTTGAAATTGAGTCTTTTAAATTCAAGATAAAGCATGGGCAGCCAAATACTTTAAAGTATGAGATCAGTGGTTTGATTTTATACTGCAGTTCATAGGCAGTCTTTTGATGCCTGAGGTTGATTAAAACTCTGTTCTGGACATAGCAAGTAGTGTTTACTGCCTCTGCCCAGAAAGTTAATGGCAAACCTGAATCAGCAAGCATGGTTCTGGCAGCCTCAATCAATGTCCAGTTCTTTCTCTCAACAACCCCATTTTGCTCTGGTGTCCTTGGAATGCTGTACTGCCTTACAATTCCTTTGGAGAAAAAAAAATCATCTAACTCCCTATTTCTGAACTCTGTGCCATTGTCACTCCTGAAGACTTTTACTAGCAAGTCAAACTGCTTTTCAACCTGTTTGACAAAGTCTTACAGAATGCTTGCAGTCTCATCTTTGGAATGTAAGAAATAAGTCCATATAAACCTAGAAAAGTCATCTACAATTACCAAGCAATATCTTTTCTTTTTAAGACTCATGACTTTAACTGGGCCAAACAAATCTATGTGCAGCATTTGCAGGCACTTGGTTGTTTTGGACTCTTCGATGGACTTAAATGAGCTTTTATGTTGTTTTCCTTTTAAACAAGAAACACAATGCTCAGGACAGGTGAACAATATTTGAGGAAGACCTCTTACTAACCCCTGTTTTGACAAAGCAGTGATTGTCTTGAGATTTGTGTGCCCCAATCTTCTGTGCCAAAGTTCTGTCTCTTTGTTAGAGGCAGCTGAGAACAGATATGCATCAGTTCTTGGGTTCTCTTTTGACAAATCAAGTACATAAACATTTCCACTTCTTTTGAGCAACAAGTTGGGTTTTTCCATTTTTTATTATTTCTTCAATCTTTTTAACCATTTCTGGTCCAACAATCCTTAGTAAAGAATGAGCCATAGCCCTTATCACTCATTTGTGAGACACTGTGGAGGTTGAATTTTAGATTGTCTATTAGATTGACATTTTCAAACTTAACATTACAAGACTGAACTGTACCAGACCCCATCACCTTCCCTTTACTATTATTACCAAAGGATATATCACCCCCTCCATGCGTTTTGAAATCTTTGAGTAGGGCTCTACATCTAGTCATGTGCCTGGAGCCTCCACTATCTACATACCAAAGACTATCTAAGCATGCAGAAGCTCCCTGCACATCAAGTAAAAGGTTAGTTCAGTAGGGTCTCCAAAGCCAATAAGGCTTTGGATGGGGTCTCAACAGTGTCTGTGTTAAGTTCAGGTGGATGGACAGTGGTTAGCTCAGGGGTTTAGACAGTTTTGGAACTGTTTTTCTCTAACCACTGTTGGGGGTCTTGCCCTATCAGCTGTTGATACCCAAAGGGATGCCTGTTCACTCTTGGTTTAGAAGGCCTTTTGTAGGCTTCATAAACATGTGGGACCCTTGGGTATGGTGGTTGACCTTTACCTCTTCGGTATTGGTTAGCAGGGGGTGCATCAGTCAACTGAACATCTCTTTTAACTGTTGGTGCATACGTCTGTCGACTTCGTCTTGTTTCGAGTCTTGTATTAATGTAGATAGATCAGGGCACGTAGTACGAGAAAAATGTCAAATATGTGTTTTAGGGGTATTTCGCACGAAATAGGAAACAACTATTTCGTACGAAATCAGTTGGTCATTTCCCACGAAATCACTATTTCGTGTGAAATTGATTTCGCACAAACTGTTTCGTGCGAAATAGGCTTGCCTATAAATACTTGAGGTGCCTTGTCATTTGTAACTTTCCGGTTTCAGAGCTGAAGTGCTGCCGAAGTGTTTACTCGCTGTAAAAAGTTGTTATATCAATCAAAAGACAGTTTAAAGTGAATTGCAAGCTGAATTTACTTGATACGTTTGTTTCCGCCTCTCGTATTGAGGAAAAACTCTTCTGAACGACTCGTTTGGTCGTGAAAACGATCCTACAAGTGGTATCAGAGCTCAGGAGGAAGAGTTCTTACCTTTTCAGCTGCAAAATCTGATTTCTACACCTTCTTTTTCAAAATTAACAAGTTTTCACGGTTATAATGGCTTGATTTTCTCACATTATATGCGAAACTGTGTTTTAACAAAGCCTTGAAAGAATTGGACCTAAAATCGAACTAAAACCTGTTCAATTTTGACAAAAATAGTTCGAGATGATGACATCAGCAGTATTTCGTACGAAATAGGAGTTTCATTTCGCACGAAATAGCATATTCAGGGTCTTTTCGCACCAAGTTGGTATTTCGTTTGATCGTTTCGCACAAAATCACCTATTTCGTTTGAAAGTGTGTTATTTCGCACGAAACCAGTTATTTCGCTTCAAAAGTCATTTCGTTTGAACTGTTTCGCACGAAACCAGTTATTTCGTTTGAGAGTGCTATTTTGCACCAAAGTTCATTTCGCTTGAGTTGTTATTTCGTTTGAAAGATTAAGTTTGTGAAAGTTTTAAAACCGAATCATGGAAGAGGAATTTTACAACGCCTTTGCAACTCCGATTAGCATTGCACAAAACACAATGTTGGAAAACGAAACGGGCACCATGTAAAACCGCCAAAGCTCATGAATATCGAGGAGTATAAAGGATGGGAGGAACGATTTGAGCTCGAGCTCGAACTTGAAGAGCTCGACTTTTCAAGTTCGAGATAAACCTGGCTCGCCTCGACTCGGCTCGATTACAACCCTAATAATAAGTATTTTTTTAATGAACTTATTTATGATGTTTTAATGTCAATCTCTTTTTTATTGTGTTCTTCAGGATCTGCTCCCCTTACTGCTGTGCAGTTGCTATGGGTGAACCTGATCACGGACACGCTGGGCGCGTTAGCACTGGCCACTGAACCACCAAATGACGGCTTGATGAATAGACCACCGGTTAAGAGAACCGAAAATTTCATAACAAAGACCGTGTGGAGGAATATCATTGGCCAAAGTGTTTACCAAATGGTTGTTCTATTTGTCTTGAATTTTGCTGGGAAATCCATTCTGAATTTGCATGGAGACGATGCAACTGCCATCCTCAATACTTTCATATTCAACACCTTTGTCTTCTGTCAGGTATAATCGTATAATCTAATCAGGTTTGGGTTATGTTTATATTGAATGAAACGGGTAAATTTAAAGAAAGTAAAATTTAACGCGTTTGATTAGATTAATGGGTCGTGTACACTTTGACTTCAATAAAATGATCGACCTACAACCCCAAAACCTGTTTAACATGTTTCCAACTCAATTACAATCCGTCAACCCGTGTTGCATGATTTTAAGTGTATTTAGGTTAGGGTTGTGCATGGGTTTAATGATTCAACCTGCCAACCCCACACCATTGACACCCCAAATTATATTTGTGTTTAAATCATTTTTCTCCTACACATTATATTAGTGTTTAAAACTGAAAATTTATAAATAATAAATAGATAAAAAAAATGCATAAAAGCCTCATAATTTGCTCTATTAGTTTATTTATGTAACAGTAAGATAGTTTATAATTGTATTGTAAATTAATCATTTAAAAAAATCCAAAAATGATCAAATATATTTATAAAAAACCCCTTTTAACACAAACTTCCTTTTGTAGGAATTTAACGAAGTAAACAGCCGTGATATCGAAAAAATAAACATTTTCCGAGGGATGTTGAGCAGTTGGATATTCATCGGTGTCATGTTGGCAACTATTGTTTTCCAAATCATCATTGTGGAGTTTCTTGGTACTTTTGCAAGCACTGTGCCCCTAGATTAGGATCTGTGGTTACTCAGCATCGGAATAGGATTTGTAGGCATGCCAATTGCAGTTGTTTTGAAGTGCATTCCTGTTGAAAAGCCTAGGCAACAACATGATGGTTATGAGAGCATCCCTGATGGCCCAGAAAATGCTTGCTGAAATCCGCGCCAAAGAGAACACGACCTCACTTTGATTTTGTGAAGCCTTGAAAATGTAGCACCTGAATTATTATTATTGTCTTAATTTGTAGATGGTAGCAATGCTTTTGTGAGTACTACATTGCACTTAACACAGTGGACGCTGGATAGATGCGAGAGCTAGACAGAATATCTACTAATATTCTAACACAGGCTGGACGGTCAATGCCATGGATCATTCATGCATTGAACGTTCCTTGTTCGCGTCTATACCCTCAGATTTTTTGCTACCTAGCTATTGCAATAAGTCAAAAACGGTCGACAGACTTTTCTCATATGAGGAAAGAAGAAACGTGGTAGGAAAATGTCCCATTTGAATAATAAACGACAGAGGTGACCATTGCTTTGCAATACATTTCCTTACAACCAGGAAAAAAACTTTGTTTTCTTCTCATTTCTCAAACAGTTCATCACGTCCTCGCTGAATTAAGCTTTGCTTACGTTACATTCCTTTTTTGTTTTTCTTTGTTTTATTTTTACAAACAGTGTGTTCGTTTACAAAAATGTTTATTCCTCGTAGTTAAATTATATTTACCTTACATTATTCTTTGAAACATAAATGCCCACAAACACTACAAGGAATCTGGGTTTTAGCAGAGACATGTCGCCGCTAAAACTTCGTCACTACTGTCAAAAACGCTGCTAAAAATGTACGGCAACATGTCGCTGCTAAAGCTTAAAATGTCGCTAAAAGCCTTTGACCCGTAAACCGGTTTTTCCGGTGTTTCTAGTTTCCCCCAAATAACCTGCGGATTTCCAGTTTTGATATAAACATATAGCAAACCAATTTATAAACATAAACATCATGTTTAAAACATAAAAAAAAACTCCATAACATCGTCTAAATGAGTTTAAACATAAAGATACTTAGAACATAAGACTAGCTAGTTCATATCATATCATCATCCTTGTCCCCTTGTCCATATCATCTTCGTCATCTTTATTTGATGCCTTATTCGAAGCCATAGTTGATCTCTAAGACTCGGATCTTGAAACAAACTTGCAATTTAAGCCTATAAACATGGTTGCAAAAGTCGCTAGGCGCTCCCTAGTCGGTCGACCGGGGAGTTGAGAGTACTCGGCCTAGGCGGATAGTACACGCGGGAGTACTCGGACATGCCAAATTATAAAGAAATTAGTTTTTGGAAATTAAATATATGTCAAATAACATAAATTTACTAATATTTATAACAAAATACGTGAAATTGATATTCATTCTTTAATATTATAGGCATAAAAGTTATGGTTTATTTTATTTTAAGTCAAACTCGGCACGAGTTGACCTACTAGATCCGATTTTGGCCCATGTTGACCGCATTTGATCGATTCCGAGTAATTAGTCGGAGTTGAAGAAAGTCGCCTCGACAGCCTACCTTGTAGCGACTACTCGGGGAGTACTCGGCCTTGGAGACCTTATTTTACCACCATGCCTACAAAAAAAGGTATACATTATAAGTTAAAACAAAACTACTTATTAGGTTATTGGGTGTACTCTAACACCCATGGTGTCAATACACTTAACACATCCAACTTTTAGTCTATTAAAATTTATCTAGACCATTTTGACTCGTTCAAACTAAAAGTTGGATGTTGCAAGTATATTAAGTGCATTTAGGTCATTTTGACCCTTTTAAACTAAAACTGAAATCATTTGACACTTTTAAAATTGTCTAAAACGTTTACCAACCTACAACATTTACTAAATGTGTTGCAACCCCCGTCCCCTATTCTACCCGGGAACGGGCAGCCGCGGCCAGTTTTAGTGGTATCGATGTTTATTAGTTTGGCAGCGGAAATTACACCAGGACCGTAGTTAGGAAATATTTTATCAGAGTAAAATACCACACTTTTATAATATTAACATGTGAGAAATTCCCAAGTTTTCAGTACACACATTTTCATAGGGATAAACCCTATTTTATTTAAGTAAAAACGTCTCTTTATTTAGGTAACTTTATAGCCACTTTTCAAAGCCTTCAGTGCTGTCCAGCTGGCTTCTATTTGCCTTTCACATTTTGTTACCTGAAACGCGTTTAAAACATTTTGTCAGTGGGAAATACTTGTGAGTGAATCCCAGTTTAATCAGGATAATTAAAACCATTATACAGTATTGAAGGCGGTCACGCAATTACATTTGTTTCCATCCACTTTAATTACCACCCACGATACTGTAAACCCGACTTGTGGTCATGTTACTACTCACAGTGTAGTAACAAATTTTGTATGGAAAAATTACAAGTTTTGTCCTTTTTCTTTATAGTACTTTACAGGCGGTGTCCTTTTTTTCAAATGTTGACAGGCGGTGTCCTTTAAATGAAATATTGTTGCACGTCTTGTCCTTTATCCCTGACCCAGTTAGATTTTTTTGTTAAATCTGATCATGTGCAAAGCACATGAGGGCATTCTTGTAATTTCACCTGAAAGGACTAAATATGTAAAATAAAAATGTCATCTCTCTATCACTTAGACCACCCACCGGCCACCACCATCACCACCACCGCCATCTCCCACCACCACCACCACCACCGCCATCTCCCACCACCACCATATAAAAACAGATTTTTTTGGGGGAATCATGAGAGTGTTTTGAATTTTCCCCAAATTTAGATGGAGTATGGAGATGCAGAAACTATTTTTTTTAGAATTAGGAAAGTTTCTAACAGTTTATGGCTGCCATTTTTTTTCTGAAATGTACAGTGGATTAAACTGGTTACTGGTGCTCCACTGGTTTGTTCTAACGTATAGACAAATTTAAAATTTCTTCAAAAAATTATGAACAAAAGAAAACAGAGTCCTGTAGATTTACAATTTTTAAGGAAAAACAGGGTTTTCACACCAAAAAATGAGCAAACACTAACAGAATTGCATAATTTGTTTTATGGATAGAAAACCAAATTCTGCTCCATTTCACACTTTTTTATAAAAAATATTATAAACAACAGGGAGCAGAGTTCTACAAAGTTGCAATTTTTGAAGACAAACAAAGTTTTAACAGCAAAAATTGAGCAAAAACTAACCAAATTGGATAACTTTTGTGCATAGAAAGCCAATTACACTCCACTTCACATATTTAGTTCTACCAAATTACAATGTTTGACCCGTGACGCCCCAACTCCGGCTTCTTTTATAAGATCCTCGATTTGCGAATCGTCAATAAGCCCCAAAATCAACTGATCCACCGCGAATCGTCAAGAAGCCCCAAAATCCCTGTTAGCTTCTACATGAATATCGGTATACCACTGCGATTTCACTGCAACAGCAGCAGATCGATGATGAGCAGAGGAAATGGATCGGGTTTGGGTGGGGCGGAGGGTGCGGGTGGATCCGAGAAAGAGGGAAGAAGAACAAGGAGCGGGTAAGGGTTTAGTAGCATGTGAATCGGCGAGTAAGGGGAGAGGGTGAGGGTTGATAACTCTCGAAAACTCCATTGATTGATGGTTAGTATTGTGAGAATGTGTAGTATTGCAGGTGGAATAATACAGGGGTGAAGAAGAAATGGGGATGATTGTTCTAGGAGTGAAGGAAGATGAACATCTTGTTTGTTATACGTATATATATATTTTTTTTAAATATTTTTTAAAGAATAAGTTACAAGTTTTGTCCTTTAAATAAGTAAAAAGACTAAAATACCCTTGGGTAATCAGATTTAACAACAAAATCTAACTGGGTTAGGCTCAAAGGACAAAACTTGCAACAAAATTCCCTATAAAGGACACCGCCTGTCAACATTTGAAAAAAAGGACACCGCCTGTAAAGTACTATAAAGATAAAGGACAAAACTTGTAATTTTTCCAATTTTGTATACAAAACCCCAATATACCGACGATAATTGTAGAATACAAATACTCAATAACTGTTTAATATATTGTAAAACATTTGAGATTTTGTAAAAACAATTTGCAAAAAGGAGGATTACTCACATTGTTGTCTTAGGGTTTCCCTTTAGGATTTCTGGTGATTATCTATTAATTACACAAATGCACACGTGTTAGTATAATAACCCAATATTTACATTAGTAATACCCTCCCCGAGACGGCATTCCAACGACTACGTCGGGCAGAATCTCGACAGCCGTACGGAACCCTGGATCAATCGGGCAGCGTATCTAATACGTAACCGGGGTTATGATACTTACAACGAGGCAGAACTTCGTTATTTAGGGGGTATTATGCCCGAAAATTACTTTAACTATGCAGAAATTCGAGAGAGAAAGTTGTGTAGTGCGAGTTGGGACTGAAGGTCGATGGCCTCTATTTATAGGGCCTGATTTCGTGTTTGTCGCGCCCCGCGAAGAAAGAAGGCAGGGCCTTCGCGGCCCGCGACCTAGGGTTGTAGGGCCTAGCTATGACCAGTCAGCACTTAGAAACCCCAAAATCTTGATTTTTATTTTATTTTTAATTATATATGGTACTTTGGGCTCAGTTTTCGCATTCTGGGTGTATTTTAAGACTTATTGGGACATTCTAATTATATTAGAGGTGTCAGAATTATTTTGGAGGGTTGTTATATCATCCCCACCTTGTTTTAGAACTCGTCCTCAAGGTCTACTGGAATAAGTGTGGATATTTCTGTCACAACCCCCGCCCCTTTATCTGTCCCGGGAACGGGAGGCCGCGAACATTCGTTGTGGTGGTACTAGTTTATTAATTTGGAAGCGGAAATTTCACCAGGACCGTAGTTAGTAAATATTTTATCAGAGTAAAACCACCTTATTTGATATTAATAATCACATGGGTAAAACCCAAGTTTCTTATTACAACATAGGGTTAAACCCTCTTTTATTGAGTTTAAAACATCGTATTTTAGATAACTTTTATAGCCACATTTTTTTCCAAGCCGTCAGTGCTCTCGAGCTGGCTTTTTACTAATTGGCTTTCACATTGTGTTACCTGAAACACGTGTTTAAAAACATTTATCAGTGGGAAATACTGGTGAGTGAATCCCAGTTTAATCAAGAAACATATTATCAATTAAAACAGTATTGAGAGCGATCACATTGTTTATTTCTACACAATTACTCATTCAGTACTGTCAATCCTGACTTGCGGGTCATATTACACATTGGCTAACTCGTTGTCCAATGGTAACGTACTGTCATCCCGACTTACTACTCGCAATAGTAAATTTTGTATACAAAACCCCAACATACCGGCAGTAATTGAAGAACTACAAAGACTCAATCACCGCTTAATCATATTGTAAAGCATTAAGTATTACAAAAAGTTTAACAAAAATTGGATAAACTCACATTGCTATCTTAGACTTCGCGTAAGGGTTTCCTGGGATTAATCTATAATTTACACAAATGTACATATGTTAGTATAATAACCCTTTTGATAATATTAATGATACCCTCCCCGAGACGGTATTCCAACAACTACGTCAGGCAGAACCACGACAGTTGTTACGGAACCCTAAATTAATCGGGCAGCGTATCTAATACGAAACTAGGGTTATAATACTTACAACGGAGCAGAACCTCGCTAATTAGGGGGGTATAATACCCGAGTATTATGCCTTCTATTCAGAAATTTTCTTAAGAAAGAAAGAAATGAACGCATTCAACTGAGATCTGATTCGTTCTATTTATAGGTGTTGAGTTTGGATTTGTCGCGGCCCGCGTAACATAGAGGCAGGGCTTACGCGGCCCGCGGTGACCTCCAGTCAACGTATAGCTGGGCTGGGTCAGCTTATAGACTTGCCGGGTGTTGGGGCACATGGCCGCACCGGGCTGCGCCACCTTTTTAGCCTCTCGCGGCCCGCGTAAGGGTTACGGGGTACCTTACGCGGCCCGCCTCAACTTAACTTTTCTTGTTTTTCATTTATTTTTAATGCTATATTGTATTTCGGGCTCGGTTTTCACATACGAGGTGTATTTAAAAACATATAGGGGTATCTTAAATATATTAGGGGTGTCAGAAATATTTTGGAGGGTTGATATATCTTGGTACAACTCCTGGATTATTTAATAAAATATATAGTGTACTTACATTAAGTATAGTAACCCAATTTCATTTTATCCCTACGTCACGAGACAGAACCCCAACAAATTTAGGCAGAGCCTTGACATACGTTACGGGGCCCTAGATTAATCGGACAGGGCATCAGTGATTAGGGGTTACAATACTTAAAATGGGGTAGGGCTTTGGATTTTTATAAGTTTAATAATAATAATAAAAATAGAAATGAGAGAGGGAAAAAGCTGATGAGGGATGAAACAAATTTCGAATGTTTCCTTTCTATTTATACTTGTTGTAGGAATCTTGGAATGACACTACAGATGGACACGTATCAACTTCATACATTCATGCACACACGTCCTTAGTTACATTAAATGTTAGTTTGAATTTTGATTTCTTTGGGACACGTCCACTTATTTCCATTTCAATTGAGAATGAAATTTGAAATTTATTATATTATTGTTATATGTAAGTTTTAGTTATTATTATTATGAGGCCGGTTAACGTACAATACCTCTTATCCTACATTATGTACGCGATGCCCACAGCCGTACGATCTTCAATCCATCAAACGCGGGCAAACATTGATAACCACCGTAAATTCAAACAGCCATCACCATTATTCCTCGTCGCCTTTTTCCTTCACTACCGCCGGACTCGAAAAAGATCAGCAAGCAACAATACGGCGACGTTAACCTCCCTCCGGTCACCTGCAACCTTCGTTCTTCGTTTCCGGTTCAATCATCTTATTCGAACTCCGACCCTAAAACCTGCAACTCATCTTCATCAGTTCATCATCATCTTCAACCTTTCGTCGCCGGTCACTGTTTAATCATCTTCGCCGTTGAACACCTTCATTCTCTCCGATCGTCAACCACCTTCAACCACCGTACCTCCTACGACCACCATCCAGAAAACTCCATCACAAACAAGATCCACTGCTTCGAATAATCATCATCTTTCTGTTTCTCTCTCTTGTTCTCAAAGACAGTGCCATGTCCACACCACATGCGAATTTGATCAACACCACATGCGAAGTAGTGCCATGTCCACATGCTAGTGCCATGCACATGCGAATTAGTGCCATGTCCACATGCGAAATTTGTATGTCTCTAATTATATTTTTGTCCACATGCGAAATTTTATGTCTCTAATTAATCCACATGCGAATTAATGAAATAGCATGTGTTAATTTTGATGAAATAGCATGTTTTTTTTGTAACAATTTCGTATGTGGTACAAAAAACAACATGCGAATTCAATGTGGGAAGATGATCGGGCGGCTGAGATTGTAGCGTACGTAATGTACGATAAGGAGATTTGTACAGTACTCTTTACCTTATTATTATTTTATATATTATAATTAATTTAAGTACTTCACTCATTTGGCGTTTATAACTTCTAAAACATGACCTTTTATAAAACAATGAATATGTCATTAAAATGAGAATAATGTTATCTACATTTTGAACCAAGTTTCATTAAAATGGAGTAGGTCCAAATATAATGTATTTTTATAATTTAATTATTAAATGATTCCTATGCTTGCCCAAAATACCTCATATTTCCATCGGTCAACTTACCCATGATGCATCCTTTTAATAACATAAGTTTTTATATATTTTATATAAATAAAAATTTTGGGAATGTTACATCCTCCCCACCTTGTTTTAAATCTCGTCCTCGAGATTCCCTGAAATATGGATGAATATTTTTAGTTAGTTTAGTTTCTAGGTATATTTTGGTCCTTGTTTTTACTTTGACCAGAACTATTCTCTATGAGATTCTTATCCTTGACTAAAATATGTTTTGTATTTTAACACAGCTTTTAGTTACAGGTTTCCTAATGCGTTAATAATTGCAAAGGAAATTCTTATACTTTCGATGGCGTTCCAACTTATAAAGTTCATGTTGTTTATCTTTCATACGAGTTACGAGACGGATGATCAAACGAAATAATGTTTGATATCGAAATTATAGACGTATACGAGAGATTCCTAATAAATAAGTCTAAAATTATCATTGACACACTTGTTCGTGATTTATTCCTTAATGTCAATCAATATGGTCTTTGGATTTCCTCATACACATACATGTCTATATAATCATATATTTCACATACTGGTAGTATACATACCATTTATAAGGTCAATGTATTTAATAGATTCATATTTCCAAAAACATGTCAGACATCAGGTCATGGTAATATTTAGGGAATTCCATAACACATACCCCATCTTATCCGGTCTTGCCGGAGAGGTAACCCCATCTCACCCGAACAAGCTGGAGAGTCTACCGCACCATACCCAGTTTTGCCGGAGAGGTAACCACATCTTACCCGGACAAGCTGGAGAGTCTACCGCACCATGCCCAGTTTTACCGGAGAGGTAAGTATCATGGTATTTCCCATAAATAGACTTCTCTCAAATCAGGATTTTGAAAGTACATTGTTTATTATAGTTTGCATCAAGAAACAAGGAAATCAGTATTCTCATGATGGATTATATTCTAGAACCGAGTAGTACTAATAAACAAGAAATAACAGTGGCCAGGTGTTATTGCTTATTTATCATACTTGCACTTTTCTAGTCATCATCCTCACGGTATACCAATAACCATCACACTTTATCTATGCAAGTAATTAGCTTATCTTAAAATTTATACTAAGGCATTTTTCTTAAGTTCAAGTCTAAATACTATTCTAAGTGTTACCAGTAATTATCAATATCCTAATCTTTAAGCATAGATATTATTATGGTTGTGGTTTTTCTTTTGTTTGGAAGATGGAGTTTTGACAAAAATATCGTTGTCTCCATTGACACTATGGCTTGGTTCAATGTGAAGAGTATGCTTACAGGTAACTTTATTAGATTTTGTCACAAGGAATATTTTATTGAGACAGATGACATTTTAAAACATAGTAGGGTTAATGGTTTATTCTTATAATGACTTCATGTTTTCATATGAATTACCAATAATATTTTCTCTTATGTTTACAGAAGATATTATATTGGGTATACCATCAAGAAATTCTATTGGGTATATGCATATATGTGTATAAAATTTCCAATCTCTAGTTAATATTAAACTTACGTAATATATATACACACATATATATAATACTAAATTATTATATAAAAATAATACTATACATCCGATGGTACCCATCATCAAGCTTATTTTCATGACTTTATTTTATCCTTTTATAAAAGTAGTATATTGAAATAAACTTCTGTTTAAATTTATTGAACATAATATTTTGGAATTTAAGGATGGATAAATAAAAGATTTAAAGAAATGAATTACTCAAAATATGAACTTTCTGGACTCATGGGAATAAATTTATTTTTAACTAGTGGGTTGAACCATAAAGTATCAAAACTTAACTATCAATTTATTGTATATTATATTATTTATTCAAAGAAGTACTTATGGTAAGTAATACAGAGTTTGACGTTTCTAAAATTGATTCAAAATATATTTGAGTAATATACATGTATTAGAATATGTAGGTATATCCCATACAATAGTAATAGAAATTTTATTTAAAAATATTAAAATTGTAATCTGATTTTTAAATAAAGTTATATAAAAGACAACTGTATTAAATACACATTTGGGTCAATTATATTTATGTGGGGTATCTATTTTAAATTTTAGTTTTGAAAATGAAACAAAACTAGAATTTTCAAGGAAATTTTAATGTGCCAGGTAAAATAAATAAATAAGTAAATATATAGAATACTTAAATTATTAATTTAAGACGAGTAGTAAAAAGGGGTTTTCATTTTGTAACATCTTTTACTTTTAAAATTATTTATTCTCTTTTATATATACCGATTGTATAAACCATTAGATCCATCTTTTCTTTTCTTTTATAATATATTGTAAAATTTATTACTTCTTTTAAATATAATATTCTAAATGGTAGAGAATAAAAACATGATGATAAAAAAAATCTTTTGAACATATACTTTCTTTGAATTATGCTATACGTATAAAATTCTACATGTACCCTATGTAGAATAACTTTTTAGTTTATATTATATACACGTATAAATATATAAATGTTATTTAAACGTTATGATAATGTATATATATATTTCCAATTATTAATACTAAACAAGGCAATAGAACAATATAACACGTATTTGGATGAGTTATAGGATATTATTAATATTTACTATTATAAGTTATGTTATAATCATCAATATTGTACTTTGGTTTATATTTCAACTATAGTTAATAAATATAATAATAACTATACCAAATATCTTGTTGTAATATATGAACTTAGTCAATAGGTTAAAACATTTACTTCATAATGATCCTTTATTTACGTTAATCAATTTATATAATATCTATATCTAAACAATGCTGATGACACAGAATCATAAATTAGTTTTAAATAATGTAGATAAAACATTAAACTTATAGTTAAAACTGAAGTTTTTATTGAACAAATAGTCTATTATATATAAATATAAAAGCTATTCTATGATGTTTTGTGACTAAAGTAGTAACTTAACTTTGCTGTTTACTAGAGTATTCTTAGCTTGACAAAAATCTTCTCTATTTTTATTATATATATATATATATATTTATCATAAAGTTACTACTACAACTAAACCATTTATTCTTTGTATGTGAAGGAATATATCATGTAAGATATATATAGTATGTATTAATATATAATAAAAAAAATTCAATCATATTTAGGTGAATGAATGCCAGCTCCCTTGGACACGTGTAGTTTCAAAGAAAATTGATGATGACTCACCTTAATTGTGATATACATGAATTGCAATTTCAATTATATATACATATACATAAATTCATAATTGTAAACTCATATGTATTAATAAAATAATTAGTAGATATCTGTATATATATTAGTGAAATGATAAGAGGCTGTTTATTCATTTGTATAATAATTTGAAATGTTCCTTGAAACAATTACTTTTTGAATGGTTGTTTCACAATTTAAATACGTCTTAAGATTATTGGAATGCATATTTTATGAAACAGCTAACATTTGGGTACAATCATAAAATAGATTGATTAAGAACGGCGAACCTTACGACTTATATATATGTATTTATTACAGACTACAACGGGAATTCAAAATATACTAGTGATTATGCATCTATAACTTATTTTAGTCTATCTAGGTTATAGGAGTATTATGCTCAACATGCTTTCATGTAAGGTTTATTCTATCTCTTTTCTCTACTAGGTTGTTTATTTAATGGGCAAAGTTTCTTTAAAGTTTCTGGCTCATAGGTGGCATGGGTGCTGGTACTGGTTTGGTGGTTCAACTATTTAATATAAGTTAGCATTTACTGCTGTAGTGGCTAACATATGGAGATTTACCCATTGTTGATCTAATTCATCTTTTCATGGTGGGTTATTGTCTGTTTCCTGAGTTTGTGCATTTATTTCCTCATTGATTATCATTTTCTTTGGTTGTGACCTATTTATTTTCTTTATTTTCTCTTGACCTTTTCTAATAATCCAAGTCTCTTCTTAGTGGTAAGTGATTTCTCAGACTGTGCCTTATGAATAAATATTCCTTCTTCAGTATCTGCTGAGTATCCTGAGGGTTTTGGTTGAAATGAGGTTTCCTTATCTTTTGGTGAACTATCTAATTGACGATAGATGTCCGAAATCTTTTGCTTACCCATACTGTAGACTCAAATAATATATAACACATAATCACATAAATTATTTCCTAACACATAATTTAAAACTTAAGTGTCAGCAGAACACTTCTTTGGCTTGAACCAGTGGCAAGGCTCTGATACCACCTTCTGTCACAACCCCCGCCCCCTTATCTGTCCTGGGAACGGGCGGCCGCGAACATTCGTTGTGGTGGTATCAGTTTATTAATTTGGCAGCGGAAATTTCATCGGGACCGTAGTTAGGAAATATTTTATCAGAGTAAAACCACCTTATTTGATATTAATAATCACATGGGTAAAACCCAAGTTTCTTATTACAACATAGGGTTAAACCCTCTTTTATTGAGTTTAAAACATCGTATTTTAGATAACTTTTATAGCCACATTTTTTCCAAGCCGCCAGTGCTCTCGAGCTGGCTTTTTACTAATTGGCTTTTACATTGTGTTACCTGAAACACGTGTTTAAAAACATTTGTCAGTGGGAAATACTGGTGAGTGAATCCCAGTTTAATCAAGAAACATTTTATCAATTAAAACAGTATTGAGAGCGATCACATTGTTTATTTCTACACAATTACTCATTCAGTACTGTCAATCCTGATTTGCGGGTCATATTACACATTGGCTAACTCGTTGTCCAATGGTAACGTACTGTCATCCCGACTTACTACTCGCAACAGTAAATTTTGTATACAAAACCCCAACATACCGGCAGTAATTGAAGAACTACAAAGACTCAATCACCGCTTAATCATATTGTAAAGCATTAAGTATTACAAAAAGTTTAACAAAAATTGGATAAACTCACATTGCTATCTTAGACTTCGCGTAAGGGTTTCCTGGGATTAATCTATAATTTACACAAATGTACATAGGTTAGTATAATAACCCTTTTGATAATATTAATGATACCCTCCCCGAGACGGTATTCCAACAACCACGTCGGGCAGAACCACGACAGTTGTTACGGAACCCTAATTCAATCGGGCAGCGTATCTAATATGAAACTGGGGTTATAATACTTACAACGAAGCAGAACCTCACTAATTAGTAGGCTATAATACTCGAGTATTATGCCTTCTATTCAGAAATTTGCTTAAGAAAGAAAGAAATGAACGAATTCAACTGAGATCCGATGCGTTCTATTTATAGGTGCTGAGTTTGGATTTGTCGTGACCCGCGTAACACAGAGGCAGGGCTTACGCGGCCCGCATTGACCTCCAGTCAACGTATAGCTGGGCTGGGTCAGCTTATAGACTTGCCGGGTGTTGGGCCACATGGCCGCACTGGGCTGCGCCACCTTTTTAGCCTCTCGCGGCCCGCGTAAGGGTTATGGGGTACCTTACGCGGCCCGCCTCATCTTAACTTTTCTTGTTTTTCATTTATTTTTAATGCTATATTGTATTTCGGGCTCGGTTTTCACATACGAGGTGTATTTAAAAACATATAGGGGTATCTTAAATACATTAGGGTGTTAGAAATATTTTGGAGGGTTGATATATCTTGGTACAACTCCTGGATTATTTAATAAAATATATCGTGTACTTACATTAAGTATAGTAACCCAATTTCATTTTATCCCTACGTCACGAGACAGAACCCCAACGAATTTAGGCAGAGCCTTGACATATGTTACGGGGCCCTAGATTAATCAGACATGGCATCAGTGATTAGGGGTTACAATACTTAAAATGGGGCAGGGCTTTGGATTTTTATAAGTTTAATAATAATAATAAAAATAGAAATGAGAGAGGGAAAAAGCTGATGAGGGATGAAACAAATTTCGAATGTTTCCTTTCTATTTATACTTGTTGTAGGAATCTTGGAATGACACTACAGATGGACACGTATCAACTTCATACATTCATGCACACACGCCCTTAGTTGCATTAAATGTTAGTTTGAATTTTGATTTCTTTGGGACACGTCCACTTATTTCCATTTCAATTAAGAATGAAATTTGAAATTTATTATATTATTAATATATGTAAGTTTTAGTTATTATTATTATTATTATTTTATATATTATAATTAATTTAACTACTTCACCCATTTGGCGTTTATAACTTCTAAAACATGACGTTTTATAAAACAATGAATATGTCATTAAAATGAGAATAATGTTATCTACATTTTGAACCAAGTTTCATTAAAATGGAGTAGGTCCAAATATAATGTATTTTTATAATTTAATTATTAAATGGTTCCTATGCTTGCCCAAAATACCTCATATTTCCATCGGTCAACTTACCCATGATGCACCTTTTTAATAACATAAGTTTTTAAATATTTTATATAAATAAAAATTTTGGGAATGTTACAATTTCCTTTGCATTTCTGATTCAAGCTCCCAAGTGTACTCTAGTCCTCTTTTAGAATCCCATTTTATTTTGACCAGAAGTAATCTCTTGTGTTTCAGATTTTTGACCTTTCTGTCTTCATTCTATAGAGGCCTTTCCACAAACTTGAGTTTTTCATTTACCTCTATATCCTTAAGAGGTACTATCAGTAATTTATCATCTAAGCATTTCTTGAGATTAGATACATGAAATACATCATGTATTCCTACCATTTCCTCTGGCAGTTGTAGCTGATAAGCTACAGGTCCTATTCTTATAATAATCTCAAAAGGTCCAACATACCTGGGCTCAGCTTTCCCCTTTTGATGAATCTTACCACTCCTTTCCTAGGAGAGACCTTTAATAATACATTGTCTCCTACTTGAAACTCCAACGGCTTTCGCCTGTTGTCAGCGTAACTTTTCTGTCGATCATGTGCTGCTTTCAATCGTTCCTTGACTTGGATAATTTTGTCGGTTGTTTCTTGTACTATCTCAGGTCCAGATAGTTGCTTTTCTCCAATTTCTGCCCAACAAACCGGCGTTCGGCACTTTCGTCCATAAAGTGCTTCGAATGGTGCAGCATTGATACTGGTATGATAACTGTTGTTGTATGAAAATTCTATTAATGGTAAGTGATCGTCCCAATTACCTCCGAAATCAATTACACAAGCTCTAAGCATATCTTCCATCGTTTGAATTATCCTTTCGCTTTGTCCGTCCGTTTGAGGACGATAAGCGGTGCTTAGATTCAGCTTGGTTCCTATTGCCTTTTGGAAACTTGCCCAAAAATGAGAGGTAAAACGGCTATCTCTATCAGAAACAATTGATAAAGGAATTCCATGCAATGAAACTATTTCATTTACTGAATGTTTCTTTCATCGGTAGGAAATGAGCTGACTTAGTTAACCTGTCTATAATCACCCAGATTGTATCATTATCTTTTCTTGTCTTGGGTAATTTAGTAACAAAATCCATTGTTATCAATTCCCATTTCCAAACTGACATTTCTAATTGTTGCAACAAACCTGAGGGTTTCTGGTGTTCAGCTTTAACTTGTGAACAGGTTAAACACTTGGCAACATATACGGCTATGTCCTTTTTCATTCCTATCCACCAGAAGTTCTTTCTTAAATCCTGATACATCTTATCACTTCCAGGATGCATCGTATACTTAGACTTATGGGCTTCTTCTAATATACGGTGGCGTAGGTCTCCTAATTTGGGTATCTACATTCTTTTCTTATGGAATCTCCAAATTCCATATGTTCCTCGTTCTAATTCCTTAATCATTCCTTTCAACTTTTCAGTATCATCCTTGATTACTGATTCTTGTGCTTTTCTAATCTGTTCATTTAAATCTACTTGTAGATTTAATTTAAGAGAACACACACTTTTTGTTTTTTCATGATGTTTTCGACTTAAAGCATCAGCTACTACATTAGCCTTTCCTGCATGGTACTGGATATTGCAATCATAATCACTAAGAATTTCCATCCAGCGTCTTTGTCTCATGTTTAACTCCTTTTGCCCAAAAACATACCTTAAACTCTTATGATCTGTGAAAATGGTAAACTTACTTCCATAAAGGTAATGTATCCAGATTTTCATAGGTTGAACAATTTTCTCCATGATTCTTAAGTTGTCTAGAGGCGTAAGCTATAACCTTTTAGCGTTGCATCAACACACCTCCATATCCTAACTTAGAAGCGTCATAATAGACTACAAAATCTTCAGTTCCTTCTGGTAACGCTAATATGGGTGCGTTGGTTAATCTTTGCTTAAGAGTTCTAAAGGCTTCTTCTTGTTTTGGTTCCCATTCAAACTTAACAGATTTACAGGTTAGCTTAGTTAAGGGAATGGCTATTCTAGAAAAATCTCGAATAAACCTTCTATAATAACCGGCCAATCCTAAGAAACTTCTAACCTCGGTTGGTGATTCAGGGGTTTTCCATTTGGTAATTGCCTTGATCTTGGTGGGATCCACATGAATTCCTTCATGGTTGACTAAATGCCCAAGAAATTGTACCTGTTCTAACCAAAATTCACACTTTGAAAACTTTGCATAAAACTTTTCTTTTCTCAATAAACTTAGAAGTGCGTGTAGATGCGCTGCATGTTCCTCCTTACTTTTAGAATAAATGAGAATATCATCTATAAAGACAATTATGAATTTATCCAAATATGGCTTACATATTCGATTCATCATGTCCATAAATGCAGCTGGGGCATTGGTTAAACTAAATGGCATGACAGTAAATTCATAATGGCCGTACCTTGTTCTGAAAACGGTCTTAGAAATGTCCTCTTCCTGTACCTTTAATTGATGATATCCTGACCATAAATCGATTTTAGAGAAAAATCGAGCTCCTTGCAACTGATCAAACAGATCATCGATTCTCGGTAATGGGTACCGATTCTTAATCGTGACTTTGTTCAATTCACGGTAATCAATGCACATTCGCATTGACCCGTCTTTATTTTTAACGAATAAAATCGGTGCTCCCCATGGCGATGAACTCGGCTAAATGAATCCTATCTCCAACAATTCGTCCAATTGTTTCTTTAACTCTTGCATTTCTGCTGGAGCCAAATGGTAAGGTGCCTTGGCAATTGGTGTTGTACCTGGTAGTAGATGGATTCTGAACTCAACTTCCTTGTCCGGCGGTAGTCCTGGTAGTTCCTATGGAAACAGATCTGGAAACTAAGATACTACTGGGATATCCTTCGGTTCTTTTCTTTTAGTATTAGTGATTATAGAAATCAAATACACTAATGACCCTTTTCTCAAATAGCTAGCTGTTTTCATTACAGAGATGAATTTCGTGGATCTAGACGGCTTATCTCCTTTAATTGTGATCTTTTCACCCTTTGGTGAACTTACTTGGATTGACTTTTGATCACATAAAATACTGGCTTTATTGGTTATTAACCAATCCATTCCTAATATAACATCAAATCCTGCCAGATTCATTAGGTAAAGGTTTGCAATAAACTTTTGATTTAAAAACTCTATTCTTGCTCCCTGCAAGATTTCGGAAATCTTAATGGTTTCCCCATTTGCTGTTTCTACTAAACATTCTTGTGGGAGTTTAGTTAATGGTTGATTGAGAAGTTTGCAAAATGAAGTATTAATAAAACTTTGGTTTGCACCAGAGTCAAATAATACTTTAGCAAAAACATCATTAACTAAAAACGTACCGGCAATCACGTCCGGAATCATCTTGGCTTCTTCTGCAGTTAGAACAAATGCTCTAGCATTTTTAGTATTCTTGTTGTTCATGGCTGGGGCTAGTTTCGAACAGTTCGGCTTGATGTGACCTTTTTCTCCACAGTTGAAGCACACTCCATTACTAGGTTTCTTCCTACAATCTTCTTCCTTGTGTCCTGGCATCTTGCAGAAATTGCAGTAAGTGGAGCATCTTCCTGAATGCTTTTTCTTGCAGGCCTTACAGTAAGGTGCAAAGGTAGAACCTACATTTCTTCCATGGTTGGAATTTCCATAGCGAAATTCTTGGGTAAGCCTTTGAGCTAGGTTTCTCCTCTGGTCCTCTTCTCGTGTATGGACTAATTCATCAGTCAAGGTGTTTGCTAGTTCTACAGCTTCTTCTATGGTTTGGGGTCTAGCTGCCTTGACTACATGCCTAATCTCCTCGATTAATCCCCAGATGTAACGGGAGACTAATACTGGTACTGGTGATGCAAGGGTTGGCACTATTCTAGCATATTCAAAGAATGTAGTAGTATAACCCTTACTATCTACTCTAGTCATTCTAAGGTTTAAGAACTTATTTGCTATCTGTTTTTTTTCATTGTGAGGACAAAATTTCCTTTCTACCATGTTCTTAAATTCTTCTCATTCCATATTGTAAACCCTGTCACTTCCCCTAGACTGGAGGATAGTGTTCCACCATTCTAAGGCTGAGTTTTTAAACATATTGGAAGCAAACATTATTTTATCCTCTTCTGTGCACTTGCTTATTTTTAAGACTGCCTCAGTGTTTTCTATCCAGTGTAGAGTTGCAATGGGTCCTTCATTGCCCGAGAATTCTATTGGTTTACAGGACCAGAATTCTTTATAAGAACAACCATAAAATATGGTTCTTCTTCTTTTAGGAATGGGCACTTGAAGTATTGGTCCATTATTTACGCTATTTTCTGGTTCAGTAGGTCGCTTACTGCCATTATTACTTTTATTATCTGCTTCCTTAACCGTTTTGATAATATATGGCATTGCGTCTATAAACCCTTGTGCCACTATGTATTGGATGGCACTGTTATCCACTTGGTTTCTATTATTATTGTTGTTCGAGTTATCGTTGTTATTCTGGTTATTGTTATTCTAGTTTTCCTGGTCCACTTCGTTGTCCATCTGAATTTTAAACATTTATCACGTATTAATATCATAAAATAATATTTAATGCAAACAATCACACAACACGCGTATTGATCAAAATCGTCGAACTTTGCGACTTACTCTATTTTATACTATGCATCCATATATTTTACCATACAACTGAAATTGAAATTTCAATACTATTAGGCGTCAATAGCTATTGTCTAGTTTTTTTTCAAACATACACACATATTATATATATATATATATATTATTCTTATCACCGTCACTGATATGGGTTCATCCAGAACTCCATATTACGCTCGTCATACTTCCAGATGAGTCGTTCTCCTATCTGCCTCATCCTGTCACTTCCTTCTAA
This sequence comes from Helianthus tuberosus, assembly GCA_030545235.1. Lineage (NCBI taxonomy): Eukaryota > Viridiplantae > Streptophyta > Magnoliopsida > Asterales > Asteraceae > Helianthus > Helianthus tuberosus. Next base: position 119,142,211 of record CM060410.1, on the reverse strand, counting down.
AATCTCCTCACCAAAGGTTTAGAGTTCTTGCACATTTTCTGCACTCATTGGGGGTGCAGGGGCTGGTACTGGGTTTGGGAACTGGGGCATGGGTTCTTGGTAAGGGTAAGGATTCTCTAGAATTTCCCTGATGAATTGATCATTATCATAATAAGGGTCTAGAGGGTCCAAGTCTGGGTAGGCTGCTAGGTTTGGCATGGGTTCATCTGGTATTGGGTAGTGTTGCTGGTAATCCCTATGGTCGTCAAACCACGGGTCGTAGTTTGGGTCTAAGGGATTGGGTGCTGGCACTCTAGGTATCTCTGTTGGGTCAAAATCATGCATTTGGATTTGGTTTTCTGGGTTGGCTTCAATCTCCATTGGTTGTGTAGGAAACAAGGGTAATGGTTGGGGTGCCATGAGTTGCTCTAGATTAGGGTCTGCAACTATAGTTGCTAAGATATGAAAGTTTGCTAGATTCCTATTGAGCATATCCTGGGCGTGAGCATCTGTTTCTCTCTTAACGGCTGCTAAAGCTCGTTGCTTTTGTAACTTTTTCATCCTTTTCCTACGTTCATGTGCTCCTCTGCTGAACCATCCTCTCTTTTTAGGAGGGAATGGCTCTTCAGATTGGGCCTTAAACACGAATATCCCATCTTCATTGTCAGCTGAATACCTTGAGAGGGTAGGCTGTGAAGAGGTGCCTTCGTCCCTAGGTGAGCTGGACAACTGACGGTAAGCGTCTGATGGTCCTTAGTCGCGTGTCGTATAATTCCGTTCGTGAATTTTAAGTTGGCGCGAAGCATAAGCAATAACTTTATCCCTCTGCATCAATACACATCCAAGACCTTGGATAGATGCGTCGCAGTAAACTACGAAATCGTCCGTGCCTTCAGGCAGTGAGAGGATAGGTGCGCTACAGAGTCTATCCTTTAAGTGTTGGAACGCTGTATCTTGTGCATTACCCCAACGGTAGACAACACCCTTCTGCGTCAGTAGTGTAAGTGGCTGAGCAATCTTTGAGAAGTCTTTGATGAACCTTCTGTAATAACCCGCCAAACCCAAGAATTGGCGTATTTCTGTTGGTGTGCGAGGTGCAGGCCAGTTCTTGATCGAATCCACCTTGGATGGATCTACATGAATCCCATCCTTGTTTACCACGTGGCCTAAGAAGTGGACTTCACGAAGCCAGAAGTCACATTTGGAAAACTTAGCGTATAGCTGTTCCGTTCGTAGAAGTTCCAGTATAAGTCGTAAGTGCTGCTCGTGTTCCTCCTGACTTTTCGAATAAATCAGGATGTCGTCGATGAAAACAATGACAAACTTGTCGAGATAGGGTTTGCACACCCTGTTCATAAGATCCATAAATACGGCAGGCGCGTTCGTTAGCCCGAATGGCATGACCATAAACTCGTAGTGGCCGTAGCGTGTTCTGAACGCTGTTTTGGAGACGTCCTCATCCCGGACTCTCAGCTGGTGGTATCCTGACCTTAAGTCTATCTTAGAATAGTAGCTCGACCCTTGCAGCTGGTCGAATAAATCATCTATGCGCGGAAGAGGATAACGATTCTTGATCGTCACCTTGTTGAGTTCACGGTAGTCTATACACATCCTGAACGTACCGTCTTTCTTTTTCACGAATAACACTGGAGCTCCCCAAGGCGAAGAGCTAGGACGTATAAAACCCTTTTCCAAGAGTTCTTGTAGCTGCTTTGACAATTCTTCCAATTCAGTTGGAGCCAAACGATAAAGCGCTCGAGCTATGGGTGCTGCTCCTGGAGCGAGCTCGATCTGAAATTCAACCTGACGATGAGGCGGTAACCCGGGTAACTCTTCTGGAAATACTTGAGGAAAATCGCGTACCACCGGGATATCCTCAATCTTTTTATCTTTCTTCGAGGTATCTGTAACGAGTGCCAAAATAGCAGTGTGCCCCTTGCGCAAACACTTCTGAGCCTTCAAAAAGGAGATAATACCACTCACGACACCACTCTTGTCGCCTTGAACTTCGAGAGGTTCTTTACCAGAACGGGGAATACGAATGATCTTCTCCCTGCATAGTATCTCTGCTTGTTGTTGGGATAACCAATCCATACCGATGACAATGTCGAAACTACTCAGAGTTATAGGGATGAGATCGATGAAGAAAGTCTGACCAGCGAGGATAAGATTACAACCCTGAACTATGTGTGTGGCCTCTAAACTTTTACCGTTAGCTAACTCTACGACATGTTTAGTGTTCAAACGTGTTGGTGCGCGTTTAAGCATTTGGCTAACCTTTAGAGACATATAACTGGTATCCGCACCCGAATCAAATAGTACAGTAACATAAAAGTCGTCAAGAAGAAACTTACCCATAACTACGTTGGGATCATTCCTAGTATCACCCTGACCGATCACGAACACTCGACCCCTGGCACCATTGCCGTCGTTATTACCCCCATTGTTGTCTCCACTAGTTCTCGTTTCCTTGGTTGTGGTTCTAGTTCTGGTTCAACCGTGGGTAGTGTCTTTTGATGTGACCTTCAGCATCATCTGATAACATCCCTTGTTACCCTGCTGTTGCCGCCGATTCTATAGATCTTGTGATCGTTGTTGTTGGTTCTGGTTTGCAGGACGTGAGTTTCTACCATCTTTGGTTCCATGACCAAGCTTGTTTCATTATTGACAATGATTGCGTTTGCACTGCTCGCTGTGGTGCAAGTTACATCGTTTGCGCTTAGGGTGGTTTCCCCTGTATCCACCCTGCCCTTGAATACTAAGTGTTGCTGATCAGGACTTTAGTTGTCATCGACCTTTCACTGCTGTGCCTGGGACGGAATCGTAGTCGAACCCTTGCTAGAGGTTCCATCCCACTTTCATCCGTTGTCACTGAGAATAGCAGAGGTAGTAGTAGTAGCACCAATACGTCTAGGCAGCTTGTTCTGTTCCACTGCCTGGTCTGTGAGACGATGAGCAAGATGAGTAACATCTTGAATAGTAGCAAGATTAGCAGTCTTCACATGGTTTTGAATTCCTGGTACTAAGCCTTTGAGGTACAGCCCAAAGCTCTTTATGGGAGGATCCACCATAGTTGGACACAAAATTGCCAGTTTGTTGGATCGTTTCGTGTACGCTTCTATCTCTGACCCCGTCATCTTCATGTTAAAGGACTCCACTTCCAGCTTGTGGATGTCGTCACGGCTACAGTATTCACGTTTGATCAGTTCCTTGAAATCCTTCCATGGGGTGGCATTAGCAGCCGTCAGCCCCAGCATCGTAACTTGCGCGTTCCACCATGTTTGTGCAGTACCTTCGAGAACATCAGTGGCATATTTCATCTAACGAGCCTCAGGTAATTCGCACCTTCGAAGGCCAATTCGAGTTCCTCGAACTAATGGAGGAGTCCAACAGCTCCTTCAGTGTCGCTGAAAGTAGTAGGACGACAGTCCATAAAAGTCTTGTATGTGCATACAGGTGGCTGAGCGTGTTGACTTGTCGTGTGCGTAAGAGTAATCAAAATTAAGCACAAGTGTTGAGTTACGAGAGTAGGATCTAAAGATCCTAGAGTAAGTGGTGATGGCAGGTTACACCTCCTGCCTGGGCAGCTGCGAGTGCTGCAGTAACTTGTTCAGTGATCGAAGCCGCCAACTGGGCTTGATTTAGGTTAACGCGTCCACTCATGATCTTGACATCAAGGAGAACATGTGGGTGAGAGGTTCGCGAATAGTGCGAAGAGAGTGAGCACACAAGTATTCTCAAGCAATAACATATAGTAGGTTCTGAAATCTGAGCATACCACGAGCAAAGTTCTATGTAATTCTAGCAAGTAGGTAAAGTAACATGAATAGTAGTACCTATGATGTTGAGCCTTGCACGTGGAGCGAAGCGTCGTTGTGGATCGTTGAGAGCACTGTTCTGGTTATAGTCTGGTTTTAACAAAATCGTTTTCCCCTTATTAAAACCGAGTTCTCTATAACCAATGGCTCTGATACCAATCTGTCACACCCCCAAAATCCACCTGCGGAGTATCACCGCTTGGGAGCGTGACTGACCAGGACCAAGCCACCAATCATATAGAACAATGTGTAAAGTAAAAGTAATTGCAATTTAATCAAACCCATCCATATGAGAGGTGTTCCAAAACATAAACATATTATCACTGTTTAGCGGAAGCGTATAAATAAACCCAACACAATAAAGTGTAAATTGTCAAAATGTCTAATCAAGTATTCACGATCCTTGTCCACAACGACTGCGCCTCCCGTGCAAGCTCCATAAGTACCTAAGGTCCTGCAAGGCATGTAACAGAGGATCAACAACTAGTTGAGCGAGTTCACAGAAAGTACATGCGTAATAGTAAGTTCGTATGTAACATGTGGCTCTACTGGGCCGGTAGTACGTTCTATTGGTGGGGGCTTCCCATGTTATATATCCCCTAGACTATTCGTAATCATAAGTATCCTTCCCAATCCAAGGATAGTAGTAAGTTTAGGTTTACGCAGGTTTTATGTAAGTGCCCTTCCCAACCGAGGACAGTACGTAGCGAGTACGTAGGTTTAGCGCTGGCGTCCTTCCCAATCCGAGGACGGTAGTACGTAGGTTTAGCACTGGCGTCCTTCCCAATCCGAGGACGGTAGTACATAGGTTTTACGTAGGTTTAGTGCTGGTGTCCTTCCCAATCCGAGGACAGTACGTAGGCTTTGCGTAGAATTTGGCACAGGCATCCTTCCCAATCCGAGGACCGTGGTAAGTAGTCTAGTGGTAATGTAAGTACAGGTAATCCTTCAATCCCATTCCCAACCCAACTGGGGAATCCCATGCCTTGGTAAGAGTGTGAACTCACCTTGGTTTGCTCGGTATGCTAAGTATGTGCTCAAGGTAAATCAATCACGTCCTAAAGTATGCACGTATGTGAAATCAGTTTGTGTTTCAGTTGTTCATGTATAAGCATGTAACACGTAATCACAATCATACAAGTCATGTTTAACATATAACAGCAGTTAATTATTCCAGTTAACACTTATCAGAATTAACTCAAGTTACAGCACAGCTCGGCGAAACACATAGATGGCGAAACACATAAGTTGGCGAAACAAGTGAGTTGGCGAAACACACATAGTGGCGAAACACAAATTGACGAAACATATTCTGTTTCGTCGTGGCTTTGCTTGGCGAAACAAAATTCTATTTCGTCGGAAGTCCTTGGCAAAACACTTTCTGTTTCGCCAAGAGGTCTGTTTCGTCAAACCTGTTTCGTGTGAATATTAGTTACGTCAATCAGTTACATGCAGCAAACCCTAATCATGCTAACAGCCGTCATCAACATCATCGATCAACAACAACACAGAAATCATTCATATTCATGTATCTTAGTCTCATGTATTACCTCCAACACATCGTATCATATCAAGCTTACGTAATACATTCATGCGAAATCCTTTCCTATGTATATGTGTATTATCAGTTTAACGACAAGCAAAACATATAATATCTACAGAATAGTAAACCCTGATAATGAACATATTAATCAGTTTCACAATCAATGTCGATACGTGACCTCCAATTCTACAAACCCTAGCTATGATTATCATGCGGATTGATCGATAGAACAGAATACCCATTTAACACATAACAATCAGAACATAAACAATCGATCAACATCCGATATAACTCAAACAATCAAACAAGAATTAACACTAACCGCAATGACAAAGTATAACCGATCTAGCGGGTTTCGGAGTAACACAAGGTTGCCGTCACAGTGAGAGCTCTAGGGTTTCGGTTGTTATGATGAAAGTGTGAAACTGATGTTGTTTTACGTATTAAGACTCGAAATAACATGTTGGGCCCGAACTGGGCTTCGGCGGATCTGGGCTCGGCGAAACACACTGTTTCGTCGAGATGTAGATGGCGAAACAAGTTCTGTTTCGTCGGAACTGGTTATGGCGAAACAGCCTTGTGTTTCGTCGGGTTCTCACAGTTTAAGTTTTACAACAGTACACATGTTATACAATCACACATAACCATGCAAACATACTAGGTTTTATCATAACACAACTATATAGTCAAAGTCAACGTGCATTTAATGCGAATAAAGAATGTCGGAAATTCGAGTTGTCACATTATCCCCAACTTGAAAGAAATTTCGTCCCGAAATTTAGCATGCAGTTACTGAGGAAGCTAGTAGTGTGACGTTGTTTACCTGTATTGTATCGCGGCTCCCCTGAGCATGTTTGCGAAGGTTACTGGTTTTCTTGGGGTGTCACAACGCAGTTCTACAACCCTTATATCCCTACACTCACCACTAGTGTAGCAAAATATTTCAGGCTCTTACAGGCCTTAGAGGCAGTGTTTGCCTGATGCTGGCTTTATCAGCATGTTCGATAGGTTATCCGTTATAGTGCTACTGTGCTTTTTGTGCATCATGTTTGTCACTAAGGTTCAGTCATGTAAATAATGTAGTGACAGCAAGTAAAGTATGATGCAAGTAAGTACATGTATCAGTGTTCAAGTAGCAGTTTATTCACAAGTTCAAGCAAGCACAGTAATTAAGCAATAATTAATTATTAATCAAGTTATACGGATACCTGGTTTAGTGAGGGTTGTCACATTCTCCCCCCGTTAAATAAATTTCGTCCCGAAATTTAAGTTCTGCTTGTAGATGCAGTGTTCTTAGGAAAAAGGTGGGGGTATTTCTCTTTTATCCGGTCCTCACGCTCCCAGGTGTACTCAGGACCGTGTCTGGCATTCCAACGAACTTTGACGAGCTTGACACTGCTCCGGCGGGTCTTGTTTATTTTCCAATCCGTAACCTCAACCGGTTCTTCAACGAAATGGAGCGTGTCGTCAACATGAATCTCGTCGATGGGAATGGCAATGTTATCTTGAGTTGGACTTTTCTTCAGGTTGGATACATGAAATGTATCGTGAACTGAATGGAGTTCAGCAGGTAGGTCCAACTTGTATGCTACTAGTCCTATTCTTTCCAAAACTCTGAAAGGACCAATGTAGCGCGGATTTAACTTCCCACGCTTTCCGAAGCGTGCCACACCCTTCCAGGGTGAAACTTTCAATAACACCATTTCTCCAACTTGGAATTCCACATGTTTCCGGTTTGGATCCGCATAGGCCTTCTGTCTGGGGCGAGCTGCTTCGATGCGTTTAATAATCTGCGGAATCTTGTCTGTCAACTCTTGGACGATTTCGGGACCAGCAAGCTGCCTATCACCTGCGTCAGCCCAGCATAAGGGTGATCGGCACTTGCGTCCGTAAAGGGCTTCAAATGGCGCGACACCAATACTGGTGTGGTAGCTGTTGTTGTATGAAAATTCGACCAAAGGCAAATGCTTATCCCAGCTACCGCCCAAATCCATAACACATGCTCTCAGCATGTCTTCCAAAGTTTGTATCGTTCGCTCGCTTTGACCGTCAGTTTGCGGATGAAACGCAGTGCTCAGATTTAATTGTGAGCCAAAGGCTTCTTGGAAGGATTGCCATATCCTTGACACAAACCTTCCGTCTCTATCAGAGATGATTGAGAGAGGTACTCCATGGCGCGCGACGATCTCTCTCATGTAAATTTCAGCCAATTTGCTCGTATTATCCTTCTCTCTGATAGGTAAGAAGTGTGCTGACTTTGTTAATCGATCCACTATTACCCAAATAGTGTCATGGCCTCTTGGCGTTCTTGGCAATTTCGTAATAAAATCCATGGAGATTTGTTCCCATTTCCACTTGGGAATCTCGGGTTGTTGCAGAAGTCCTGAAGGCTTCTGGTATTCCGCTTTCACCTTAGCGCATGTTAAACATTTGCTCACATAAACAGCAACATCGCCTTTCATCCTAGGCCACCAATAATAATCTTTGAGATCTTGGTACATCTTATCCGCTCCAGGGTGGATAGAGTACCGCGACTTGTGAGCTTCATCGAAAATAACCTTCCTTAAACCTCCAAACAAAGGAACCCAAATCCTTTTCTCAAAACATAACGTTCCTTCCTCGTTTGGTACCAGTAGTTTCTCCATCCCACGGAGATATTCTTCTTCAAGGTTTCCTTCCTTGAGAGCTTCTTTCTGCGCGGCACGAATGCGCAAGGAAAGATCGGTTCGGATAATCATTTCTAAAGCCCTAACCCTTATGGGCTTGATCCTCTCCTTTCGACTTAGGGCATCGGCGACTACATTCGCCTTCCCTGGATGATACTTTATCTCGCAGTCGTAATCGTTCAGCAACTCAACCCATCGTCTCTGCCTCATATTCAGCTCCTTCTGGTTGAATATGTGCTGTAGGCTCTTGTGATCTGTAAAGATTGTACACTTTGTACCATATAGGTAGTGTCTCCAGATCTTTAATGCAAATACCACTGCGCCTAGCTCCAAATCATGTGTGGTATAGTTCTTCTCGTGCACTTTCAGTTGACGCGATGCGTAAGCAATAACCTTTTGGCGTTGCATCAACACACAACCCAATCCTTGACGCGAAGCGTCACAGTATACCACAAAATCATCTGTACCTTCTGGTAGTGCTAAGATTGGCGCATTGCAGAGCTTATCCTTCAATATCTGGAACGCTTCTTCCTGTTTGATTCCCCAATCAAACTTCTTATCTTTCTGCGTGAGGAGTGTTAAAGGTTGAGTGATTTTTGAAAAATCCTCAATGAACCTTCGATAGTAGCCAGCCAAACCCAAGAATTGTCGAATCTCGGTTGGCGTCTTTGGCGTTTCCCAATTCTTGATCGCTTCGATCTTGGTTGGATCCACATGGATTCCATCTCCATTTACCACGTGTCTAAGGAATTGGACTTCACGTAGCCAAAATTCGCACTTGGAGAATTTGGCATACAACTGTTCCTTCTTTAGCAGCTCCAAAATAGCTCTTAGATGCTGTTCGTGCTCGGCCTTTGTTCTTGAATAAATCAAGATGTCGTCGATAAACACAATCACGAACTTGTCCAAGTACGGCTTGCAAACTCTATTCATCAAGTCCATAAAGACTGCAGGTGCGTTTGTCAAACCAAACGGCATAACAAGGAACTCGTAGTGTCTATAACGAGTTCTGAAGGTTGTCTTCGGGATACTCTCATCTTGTATCCTTAACTGATGGTATCCAGATCGAAGGTCGATCTTTGAATAAACGCTTGAGCCTTGCAGTTGATCGAATAGATCATCGATTCTTGGCAGAGGATATCTATTCTTGATCGTCAGCTTGTTCAGCTCCCGGTAGTCGATGCACATACGAAAACTACCGTCCTTCTTCATGACAAACAGGACCGGAGCTCCCTAAGGCGAGAAGCTTGGTCGGATAAATCCCTTGTCTAACAACTCTTGAAGTTGTGTCGACAGTTCCTGCATCTCAGACGGAGCAAGTCTATAAGGTGCCTTAGCCACAGGCGCGGCGCCTGGAACTAAGTCAATGCGGAACTCTACTTGTCTTTGAGGTGGCAGTCCAGGTAAGTCTTCTGGGAAGACTTCTGGGTATTCCCTCACGACAGGGATGTCTTCGATTCTTGGCTCAGCAGCCTTCTTATCCACAATGTGTGCCAGGAAGGCAACACATCCCTTTTGCAAACACTTTCGCGCTTTCAGGCAGCTGATAATTCTCAACGGCGTATCACGCTTCTCCCCGTGAACCACAATTGTTTCGCCATCTTCGGTGGGGATACGAACAACCTTTTCGTGACAAACTATCTCAGCCTTGTTGCCTGATAACCAATCCATTCCTACCACTACGTCAAAGCTTCCCAACTGAACTGGTAGTAGGTCCAAAGCAAACTCACGCTCTCCTAATTCGATCACACAACCTCTGATAACTTCGTTGGCTTTTACTAACTTCCCATTGGCCAATTCGATTGAGTAGGGAATATCTAACTTATTAGCGACTAAACCGAGCATATCCTTAAATTCTAACGACACGAAGCTATAATCGGCACCAGTATCAAATAAAACGGATGCATAGCGTTGATTTACAGGGAACGTACCAGTAACGACATTGGGGTCCTGGCGCGCTTCCCTTGCTTCGATTTGGAACACTCTTCCACGGGCTTGGTTTAACTCTGGGCAGTTCTTCTTAAAATGCCCGATATCACCGCAGTTAAAGCATCCAAGTCTTTGCACGTTTCCACCAGCTTGATCATTCCTCTGATTACGATTCACGGCGCCCGCTTGGTTAGCATTGTTGCCTCGATTCTCGTTACCTCCATAGTTTCCTTGTGGGCGATTTCCATTCCCGCCCCTGTTGTAATTTCTGTTTCCGAATCCTCCCTGGCCTCCCTGACCAGCAGTGGCCCAACAAGTGTCCTTCGAGTGGCCACGTTTCCCACATGCTTCGCATACTTTTGGCCCGCAACGACCAAAATGGTGGCGTTGACAGTCGTTGCACTTGGGTTGGGTGCCCATGTATCCCTTTCCTTTCTTCCCTCTACCAGCTGTAACCTGAGCTGGCGTGTCTGATCCTCCTTTCTTAACCACCACACTGGCGCCCTGCTTGAAGTTCGAGAACTTCCGTTTGTTACCTCCTGATGACTCGACATGAGTCTCAGCCTTCTTCGTCTTGATCTCATCAAACTTGTTCAGGCGAATAGCTTCCTCAGTGAGAGCTACGCTCAAATCAATCGCCTCAGTAATGGTCGCAGGCTTTGATGAGGTTACCATGCTTATGATTTGAGGAGCTAATCCCCAAATGAAACGTTCAATCCTCTTGAACTCCGGAGTGACCATGTAGGGTACCACATGCGATAAGTCATGGAACCTTTGAACGTATTCTGCGATCTTTGGACCGTCCATTTTCAAGTGCCAAAACTCGGTTTCCAATCTCTGGATTTCCGCGCGAGAGCAGTACTTTTTGCGCATAAGTTCCTTCAGTTCGGTCCAGGTTAGCGCGTAGGCAGCAGCTTCGCCAAGTGTCTGTACTTGCAGATTCCACCAAGAGAGGGCTCCATCCAAGAATAGCCCTGAGATATAGGTGACTTGCTGATCCAGAGCGCATTTGCTCATGCGAAGAATAGATTCAGTTTTCTCGGCCCAACGAACAAAGGCGACAGCACCTCCTGTGCCATCAAAGTTGACCGGTTTGCAGTCTAGAAACTGCTTGTAGGTGCATCCTGCACATACGTTATAACATATGATTGGCATTAGCACCATTGCTAAAGATATCCATTTAGGTCATGGTAGGTCTAAATGACTTAGTATTACCATGAGGTGGATTATTGTTGTTGCCAGTGTTGCCAGAGTTGCTTCCACTAGTCCCTCCTTGAGAGGCGGCGTATTGTGCAATGGCAGCAGCGATAATTTGCTGGAGTTCTGCCTCATTATTAGGCATGTGTGTCTCACGTCTCGGCGGCATCTTCTAAAATATGGTTTACGTTGGTCAGGCCATAGTGTAGCGTACGTATATAATGATAGTAATAGTACATAACATCTCATGTTATAATCATATCAATCACAAAACATCAATCACACAACATCCCATGTCCTAAAATACAAATAACCAAATCAAGCATCAAACATGATGAGAATACTGCGATTGCCATATATCGAGACCACATAGTAAGCGTACAAGTACATCACAGTGTCATACAACATCAGTCGACTAAGGGCTACATCACCCTAGTCCAAAAAGCATATCGAATCAGTGTCAATACATCAAATATATGTCAACAAAAGTCAGAATCAAAATGTAGTCTCCAAAAATGCTGTGCAGTCAAAAGCATTCGCCGTCCTCTCACCAATGTCTACCTATACGGTACCGAAGAGCTCTACACGGATGGCGGTGGAGGAGGGGGAAAGTGAGTGTAAAACAAGCGGCGCAAATGGAGCCAGTCCTCCTCCATGGCTCTCTGGGTGCGTAAGAGTGAAGCAACCTGCTGCTCCAGGGCAAAAAGGTGTGCAGCATAGTCTGGTGGAACAGGTCGAGAGGGCTGCAACGGAGAGTGGGTCTGACCCTGGCACGGACACGGCGGCGGCTGAGCTCTCTCAAGCTCCTGAATGCGCTGTGTGTGTGCCTCGTGCTGGGCGACAAAGGACATCAAAACGTCCTCAATGGTATACCCCATGTGGAAAGAATGGTAGGGGTCAGTAGGTGGCATAGCAGAGTGTGGTGCCCAAAGGAACGGCTCACTGGTGGGATCAAAAGGTGCCACATGAAATGGAGAAACAGTGGGAAAAGTAGCAGATGGTGGTATAGTAGGGATAGATACTGGTACATGCCCAAAAGGGTGTGCCGAAGAACCTTCTCCAGCTCGTGCTGGAGGTGTAAACTGAGGAAATGAAAAAGAAGTATCAATGTGATGGGTATCAGGGATCTGAGGGGGAAAAGGTGGGACCTCGTCATCAGCCGGAATCCACCCACACTGGGCGTGCTCGTCTCAGGGGTTGATCCGTGCCTCAAAAAGCGCACGATCAAACTGGGCTGGCATAGGTTCATGGTGAGGTACAACAAGGGGGTCAACTGGTGCATCAGCAAAAAGTGGGGGATCAACGTGATCAGCAACAATGACATGATCGTCCTCCAACAATAGAGCATCTATAGGATGATCATCAATAGGTGGGTCAGCAACGACAGGCTCAATAATAGGTGCGTCAGCATGAACTGGGTCGTGCTCAAGTACTGGGTCAGGAGCAGGGTCTAGTGGCTGCTCGGGCTCATCAAAGGCCATCTCAAAATCAAACTCAGGGTCGATGGGATCAACTGGGTCGACTGGATCCTCCATAGGCTGATCCATGGGTATAAACTCTATATCCTCATCTGGGTCGAATCCTGGGGGAAAGACAGGATCGGAATCCTCCAAATCATCGTGGTCGAAAGCAAAGCTAGGAATAGGGGCAACAGAGGATGCCTGGTCGGGATCTGATCCATGTGAGAAGTGCAGCGCACTCTGAGTGTGTGAAGGTGCGGAGGCCACAAACTCGAAAGAGTCTGGGACCGGAGAGTGAGCAGGAGACTCCTCGGCGGGAGCATCTGCGATCATCAAAAGATCACCAGCAGCAAGAAGGGCCTCGCCCTGAACCTCATCCTCCAAAGGCTCGTCATCAAAAAGATCGACGTCGTCATCATCGTCGGCGTCGAGAAGCAAGTCATAGGCAGGATAAACAGCTAAGGGTATGGGAGCAGGGATCCCCACTAACGGTAGGTCCCCGGCCAAAGGGCCATCAGCGAGCTCATCAGCACCATCAGGTAAAGCGAAGGGCTGGAAATCATCCTCGTCCGTGCTCGTAACGTCGGATGTGTGAACCTCACGCTCAGAAGACTCTAGGTCGTCCGATACTATAGGTCTAGGTCCTGTGGTGTCTGAATCACCAGTGCCAGAGGTGTCCATAATGTCTGTAACATAAACACAACATGCACAAACAGTCAATCATACAATCAAATAATCACATAAGTCACCAAGTAAGCATTCAAATCATTCTCCTAGTCCCACTAGCCAATTTCTCCCAGTCTCTAAGACTGCTCTATCATCTACCTCGACCTCTCAGATCGAGCCTCGGTCTCCAATACCGAGCCTCAGCTTCCAAGACTGAGCCTACTCTTCCTAGTCCAACTAGCCAACTACCTCGATCTCTCAGACCGAGCCTCGGTCTCCAATACCGAGCCTCAGCCTCCAAGACTGAGCCTACTCTTCCTAGTCCAACTAGCCAACTACCTTGATCTCTCAGACCGAGCCTCGGCCTCTCAGACCGAGCCTCAGCCCTTCTAGACTGAGCCTATAAATAATAAAATGTGCTCAACATTTGTTTGTAAAAAGTTTTGGATCTGGACTTAAGTGGTATGCAGTAAAAATGTTTTCGTGAGAGCCCTAGTGATCATAGTCTAGACTCAAGAAAGAATCCTAGTTCGCTATGATCAGAGCTCTGATACCAATCTGTCACACCCTGGCTTTGCGGAAGCGTGGTTAATTTTGGTGTGACTTCTTAATACCATAGCTTAACCATAACAAAGCTATATGAAATAAAATCATGCAAGATCATCCATTCGATTAAGTTTTAAAACCAGAGTAACACAACATTGTCTTAGAGACTTACAACCTCATAACATAAAACATTGTCTTGAATAACATAAACACCGACATGAAATAAACGCAGTTTAAGATTTGTGACTTGTCCAGGAAAGAGTCACATTTCCTAAACTGGGATGACCTTGGAACCCTTATGCAGCGGGAAAACATAACATACCGCGCCAGATCTTTAATTTCCTGAAATACATGTAAGTTGAAAAATCAACAATAATGTTGAGCGAGTTCATGTGTAAGTGAGTAAGTAAACCTTTGTGAGTATAAAAATAGTCTTGGTATGTAGCAAATAAGGAAAAGAGATCACCATTGGGTTGCAAAGCCAATGATATGTGTGAAGTGCAAGTAGGAAGACTCAAACCTAGCAGATTTAGCGTTCGGTACAAAGTCACTCCAAGGTCCGTTCTGTTGGGCCTCTCAGAGGTCCGTTCTGTTGGGCCTAGAGTTGGGCTCGCTACACCCAGATAGATCTACCACTTATGTCCCTCGGTCCTACAATGAGGATTAATGGCCTCCAGTTTCTGCCTACCCACTCACATGATCTAAGTAATAAACCTCCTTACGCTAACCATACCATGTATAATGTACTTATAATCAAAGTAACATGTATTTCACCCCCGCAGTTTAGAAAACTGAAAACAGTTAAGAGAAAAGGGGGACATGAACTCACAGTGGTGCGTCTCTACCAAGTATGCCTCCAAATCGATCAGCTGTATGACGACCTACACGTGCTAACTCTATTAGACGGATGGCCGTGCCTTAGCTTTATGGTTTAAGTTTTTGGGAAATAGTTAGGCAACTATTTCGTGTTTACATTCTGTATATACTTGGTAGTTATTTTCCTTCCCAAGGATGGGGGATTTAATACATGTGTGTTCGTAACATTCAGATTACACTATTAAGTCTCACTTAATATATTTTATTTCCACTTCAAAATATGAATATTCTTCTCAAAAATATTATATTTTCATACATGTGATTTTCCCCAAAATAATACTTAGTAATACTATTTTTACTCTAAAAATAATATTTACGTAGTTCACAAAATAATCATAAACACTTATACAAGTGATGTTGTGAAAAATATATACTAAATATATTTATGTATCACGTTCTATTTTGTGAAATCCCACCTCCGATATTTTATAAATAAAGCCGTGGCGAAATTCATAGTTTGAAAACAAGTCGACAAGTATCTCTAACACTTACAGTGAAAATGATTCCAAGTGTTAGGTTTTTAGAAAAATTTCGCCAGAGTTTCCTCTGTAACTGGAGGTGGCCACGCTTTCAAGAGTATCATTTTCTTTTATAAATCAAACCAACAATCTTCTTATTCAATCAAAACCATGTTCAAATCACAAACTAGTCAAAATATGTCTATAATCGCATAAATTTCATGAACTTGTGATTTATCCAAACTGTGAAGTAAATCTCATTACTTTTAGTGGATCTATATAAAATAATCTGATTCTATGAAATCCTCATTTTTATGGAAGTTCCGTCTTTACAACTTCTCGTCAACTTTTACGAAAATAGTTATTTTGTCGAAACTTGTGTTACACATGTGTTTACACACTTGTGTGTTCTTAAAAACCATTCTTGTTAGTGTAAGATCCGTCTTTTAAAGTATGATTTCTTTAACGCTTGGTCCTTTGAAAATACCACTTGCAGATACGTATATCTGCTAGTTTTAAACACTATTGTACAAGCTAAAACACTTTTACACAAGTTCATGATTCGTGTGTGGTAGAGTTTCACCCTTTAACCCTTGTTCTATTCAAAACAACCTTATGTCATGATTCGTGATCATGACCAAACCGGGTTAAATGATGATCCGAGCTACCACAACATAGATCGGGTCTAAATAATCACAAATTTCAATTACTACAACATTTACACAACATGTGAGCTTTTATCCAACACTTATAGCATTTTTAGTAGACTTTAAAGTATCATCTTGTAAGATTACTAGTTTTAACCGTTACAAATCGTATTAACCACTTTAGAAAAGTTTGAGAAGGTGTTCTAAGCAACATACCACTAGCTCGAGGCTAGGGAAGAATCTTGACGAAAATGGCGTGGATAAAAGCAAGATAAAGAGGTCCTTCGCGTTCCGTTTGCTCCAAGACTCCTTGTATACGACCCTTAACACTTGTAGGTGATTGGAATGGCTAGAACAAAATCGAAAATGGATGGGTGGATGGTGGTGGGTTGTTCTCGGCCGTAAGCTCCAAGAGAGGGAGAGAGTAGTGTTGTGTAGTGTTGAGTGATGGATGATTATGTTGTGTTTAGTGTTAAACTTATAGATAAATCAAGTGAGTATTATCCAATGGTTAGTGTGTCATTTAGATATTAGACAATCAAGGATTATAATAATCAAAATGGTACAAGTGTGTCCCCTCTTAGTTGGGGACGGTTAGAGAGAGGGGGGGGGGGGGTCCTAGTCCGAAACCAACTAGTAGTTAGGTTAAATAGTTAGGTTAAGTATAGTTAATTAAGTGCTTAACCCGGTTAGTGGTGTGTCACACGTTACAATGGGTGTTAGGGTATTCAGGGACCCTAACTGGCTCAGAAAAAGATAAATAATGAAAATAACAATATTTTCATGTTCCGGGTATAGTCCGGTTGTTCGGTTGGATAGTAATCCGTTACAGTGCTTAACAAAGCTTAAAGTGTCGTTAATACCCTTTTTAGTGACACACTCATTTCTGACACTTTGGAAAGTGTCTAGTAATATTTTTCTCATGTTTTGGCACTTTATTAGGTAGCTAAAAGCTGAATTATTATGTAAAGTGCTGAGTTTTGTACTTAGAGTACGTTTTAGGCACATCCAGTCATTGTGACTTATTCCTAGAGACGCAGTTCTACAACCCTTATATCCTTACACTCACCACTAGTGTAGCAAAATATTTCAGGCTCTTACAGGCCTTAGAGGTAGTGTTTGCCTGATGCTGGCTTTATCAGCATGTTCGATAGGTTATCCGTTATAGTGCTACTGTGCTTTTTGTGCATCATGTTTGTCACTAAGGTTCAGTCATGTAAATAATGTAGTGACAGCAAGTAAAGTATGATGCAAGTAAGTACATGTATCAATGTTCAAGTAGCAGTTTATTCACAAGTTCAAGCAAGCACAGTAATTAAGCAATAATTAATTATTAATCAAGTTGTACGGATACCTGGTTTAGTGAGGGTTGTCACATTCCGACCCATTACGACCCATTAAGGTAGCTTACGCCACTTTAACGCGTCATTCGCGCGAAAGCGCGTTTGAGACGCCTAACTGGTCCTATGACAAGTATTATATGCCTTAACATATCTAATTATGTTATATAATCAGTTTAGATGTTAAAACATGTGTTACATATGCTTAAAATGAAATTATGCGAAAAAGGGCATTTTGGTCATTTTCCTAAGGCATATAAACTACCTATCTTACAACAAACTAAATGAAGTGACCATAAGGTATAACCTTGGAAGTTTATTCCCTATACAACTATGGTCACATTATATGTTTGGTCGGATCCTAATGATCGACCAAACGGGTCGGGTTCGAAAGTCTAAGCGGTTGTTTAGACCGCTTATCTTACGACCCTAGAGAAGCACTAATCTAAAAGTGACGAGTTAAACATGTTAAAACATGTTTAACGAGGTTTGAAAACAAGTTTGATATCAAAACAAACGGTTTTGATACCCCAGAATAGTTTGGTTGCAAAATAAGCATAGACGCGTATTCTGACCGAAACTATGATTCGTCACTACACCTAATCAACGTGGTAATTAGTAGGTATAGTCACAAGGGACATAACCATCCTGATTACGCTTACGTTGTCACACCCCTTTCTGCGGCGAAAACACGAGGTGTGATCATGAAAGGTTCTCATTGCATACGAAGAGTAAACATACTACATGCTCAAAAATATCTTCAAATATTACATTACTGAAAACATAGGTCAAGTGTTTACAACACGAGATAACATATTGTCTTAAAAGTCACAACTTTATTTAAAGATAAACAAAGCGACATCCACGAGCATGAGTAAGACCACGCGCACATCCATCCTAGTTACCTGAAATACATGTGAGTTTTGGAAAAACGTCAACATAAAGTTGGTGTGAATTCATGCAATTTTGTATTTCATGTTTGTATACTTTGTATGAAAACATAGTTTGTGAGTAAATCAAGTTTTCATATATAAATTCAGTTTCATGTGTACACCACGTACACATGTATAATTCAATCTTCTTCTTGAGTACCCCACGTACTCAAGTATAATTCTCATTCTCTTGAGTACCCCACGTACTTCAAGTATAATTCAATCTTCTTGAGTACCCCACGTACTTCAAGTTATATATCGATTTTAGTATGGTATGAATTTTATGTAAATACAGTATTTCTGTAAATATCAGATTGTTAATGGGTTGCAAAGCCATTAACATGTGGCACGACATAGGAAGTCACCAAACCTAAGGCATTTAATTGGTATATTCTGAGACACAAAAGCACTCCTCGGTTCTCGCCCCGACCGGGAGTGTGGCTGCCAGGCACCCGTTAGATCTAACCTTTTGTTCTGCGGTCTAAGTATGTACACGATTAATGGTGCTTCTGTACCCTATTCGTGACACTATTTCTCATAACGCATCCTACTTGGTTCTCGTTCTCACCAAGCGCGTTTCTTGTTATCATTTCTCATAGCGCCTCATACTTGGTTCTCGTTCTCACCAAGTGCGCTTCTCATATTCTTATATTTCATCACACTTGGTTCTCGTTCTCACCAAGTGTACTTCTTGTATTCTTATATTTCGTCACACTTGGTTCTCGTTCTCACCAAGTGTACTTCTTGTATTTATATCATACCAATTATAAATTTTGTACATTTGTACATGTATTTCACCCCCGAAGTTATAAAAACTGAAAACAGTTAAGAGAAAAGGGGGAGCATGAACTCACAACTTTGCGTTCCTAGCGTCGTAAACTCCACCGGATTTGTTTAATTAACGTCGTAACCTATACGCGTTTTCTTAACGTTAGTCGCTAGACTTGTGTCGCACAAGTACAGTCACTCTCTTTTGTATATATTCTTGTGTTAAAAATATTCTATATTTTTAACTACGTATCTTACTTATATTATTTTCTCCAAAAATAAATATAAGTCTTTTGTGTTTTGCACTTTGCACCCGAATTATGTATCTTGTATTTTGTATGTGTATTTCTTTATGTTTATACTTCTCACGAGTATTTAGTGTATTTTTAAGTCTTAATACGCTAGCACGTATAACACATACTATATACACTTAGCACATAAGTTGGTGATAAAATAATATATATTTTTCTCTCAAAAATATACATACTTATATCCATTTTTATTCTTGAAGAAATCCTCATTTCTTATCACCAAAAATTAGGGAAACCTTGGTAATACTCTTAAATACATTTTTAGGGAATAAGTTTCTCAAAAACTTATATTTTTCTAAGTGTCAAAATTTATAAAAATTTTGACAGAGTTTCCCCTAAAAATGGAGGTTTCCCATGTTTTCAAAACATGTGTTTATTTTCTTTTAAATCATCAACAACCATTTTCAACAATAACCATCAACAATAATCACTAATTCCTCTATTTCATGAACTTGAATCTTTACAAAAATGTGTAGTAACTTACTAGCACATTTAGTAAGTCTTTCCATCTCTAAAAATTAAATCATTATCTCGAAAACTTTATTTTTAAAGAATATGAAGTTTTACAACTTCTAGTCGGTATTTACGAAAATATTTCTTTGGTAAATCCTTTCGTTACACAAGTGTCTACACACTTTTTGGTTCTAAAAAAATGTCTTTATTTTGAGAAAGATCCGGCTTTTTAAACATGATTTCATCATACACTTGGTTATTCAAAAATACCACTTGTAGATCCGTAGATCTACTAGTTTAGAACTCCATTTCATAAGAAAAATCGTTTTTACACAAGTTCATGTTTGTGAGTGAAAGGGTTCGTCATCAAGTTATTTTTACACTAAACATAGTGCTAGTTCATGTTCCATGAACATGACCTAGCGTGGTTAGATGACGATCCGTTCCCCTACTAGCATTCAACAATAATAAATAACCATAACAAAACAAGTTCCATAAGTTTTTCACTAATATTTACTCATTAACCACTTTGTTCATCATTTTTAGTAGACTTTAAACTTTGATCTCTAGTGTTCATAATTTTTACCCGTTAAATCTCTTATTAACCACTTTAAACATGAACAAGAAGATGTTTAGAGTCACTTACTACTAGCTCGTGGCTAGGGAAGAAACTAGACGAAAAATGGGTGGTTAAAAGCGTTGTGGTGAGGTCCTTGGCAAACCGTATGCACCGGGTCTCCTCGTATGTGATCCTTCACCTTTGGTTGTATGTAAAATGCCTTGATCAATATTGAAAGATGGTGGAATGAGGGTTGTGGTGTTCGGCCGTAGGCAAGACAAGGGGGAAGGGAAACAATTTTGGTTAAGTGTTTGAATAAATGAAAGTGGTGATCCCTCATGCATACATATAATTCATGTCTTTTAATTGTCCATTGTATAAAATGTAGGGAAGATATTAGGCAACTATTAATTAAATAACCAAAATTGTATGGGTGGTGTCCCCTAAGGGAACCAAACGGTGGTGGGGATGGGATTTACAAATGGGATTTCAACCATTTAGTTAGTGGTATTAGTTAGGAATTAAATTAAGTTAATAGAGTGTAGTGTAATAGTAACGGGTGTTAGGGTATTCGGGGACCCTAACTGGCTCAGAAAAATATAAACAATGTTATTTACAATATATATTTTTTTTTTGTACTCCGGGTAAAGTCCGGTTGTTCGGTTAGACACTGGTTCGTTAAAGTGCTAAATTACACTTTTTAGTGTCTTTTAAGTACCTTTCTTGTACTCTTTCAATTCCCAACACTTAGGGAAATATTCTGGATGATAAAACGAAATTTCTGCATAATATTCATATGTTTAAATGCTGATTTATTGCTGAATTATATAAAATTCTGCACTTAAAGTGCGTTTCGGGTGCTTTTTAGTGCTTATTTTTGCTTTCGCAATGTCTATAAATTAAACCCTTATATGTACTCTTGGGTTTTAATGTACTTTTGTCGTCGGACCTACACCTAGGCCTCAACTCTAATGTCTGACTGCTTTCTGCAGTTCAGTCGACACAGTGTGTCTTACCGGTGAGTTTACTATTATTTCTGACGCAACGCTCTCGTTTATGCATAAAGCAATATTTTGTAGTATACAACGTGCATGAATTCACATGTTTAATCATGTGTTCAGACATGCTGACAATTAAACTCATAATTGCAGTCATTAACAAATGATTAAAGTGTACGAAAATTACCGGTTTGGTGCCAGTTGTCACAGTCTCCCCCCGTTAAAAGAATTTCGTCCCGAAATTCAGGCTGAACTAACTCTCGCAGGAGTCTTCTTGAATAGGTGGGGATACTTTTCTTTGAACTGGTCTTCACGTTCCCATGTGTACTCGGGTCCGTGCTTAGAGCTCCAACGTACTTTGACAAGCTTCACACTGCTCCTCCTGGTCTTGTTGACTTTCCAGTCGGTAACCTCAACGGGTTGCTCTGTAAATCGGAGGGCTTCATCAATATGCACTTCATCCATCGGGATGGTCACGTTTTCTTGTGTTGGACTCTTCTTCAGGTTGGATACATGAAACGTATCATGTACTCCATTAAGTTCTTCCGGTAACTCCAACTTGTATGCCACGGTACCAATTCTCCTCAATATTCTGAATGGTCCGATATATCGCGGATTCAGCTTTCCACGCTTTCCAAATCTGACTACGCCCTTCCAAGGTGAGACTTTTAACAACACTTTGTCTCTCACCTTGAATTCTACCGATTTTCTATTCGGATTCGGATCAGCGTAGCTCTTTTGTCGCTCTCGAGCCGCCTTAATGCGCTCTCGGATCTGCGCAATCTTGTCGGTTGTCTCTTGTACAAGTTCAGGACCAACCATACGCTTATCTCCAGCGTCTGCCCAACATAAGGGCGATCGGCATTTGCGGCCATACAGAGCTTCGAACGGCGCGGCTTTTATGCTCGTATGATAACTGTTATTGTAGGAAAACTCAACTAAAGGTAGATGAGTATCCCAGCTGCCGCCTAGATCCATGACACATGCGCGAAGCATATCTTCTAACGTTTGTATAGTCCGTTCGCTCTGGCCGTCTGTTTGCGGATGGAATGTCGTGCTCAGATCTAACTGAGATCCAAAGGCTTCCTGAAATGATTGCCAGATTCTTGAGACAAAGCGTCCATCTCTGTCTGAAATGATTGAGATTGGCACTCCATGACGTGCCACAATTTCTCTTAAGTATATCTCTGCAAGCTTTCCAGTGCTATCCTTTTCTCGGATTGGTAGGAAATGCGCAGACTTCGTCAATCGATCAACTATTACCCATATCATATCGTGCCCTCTCGGGGTCCTGGGTAATTTCGTTATGAAGTCCATCGAGATTTGTTCCCACTTCCACACGGGAATCTCTGGTTGTTGTAGTAGGCCGGACGGTTTCTGATATTCTGCCTTAACCTTAGCACAGGTTAGGCATTTTCCAACATAGACAGCAACGTCGCTCTTGAGTCTCGGCCACCAATAATATCCTTTCAAATCTTGATACATTTTATCTGATCCTGGATGGATCGAGTATCTCGATTTATGCGCTTCATTAAGGATGACTTCTCGTATGCCACCATAGAGCGGAACCCAAATGCGCTTTTTAAAGTATAAGGCTCCCTCTTCATTTGGCGCCATGTACTTCAATGCACCTCGGAGGTATTCAGCTTTACTGTTCTCCTCTTTAAGAGCTTCTTGTTGTGCATCCCGAATGCGTGAAGTGAGGTTCGTTCGAATCGTCATTTCCAATGCTCGAACCCTTAGGGTCTCAACCCTTTCTTTTCGGCTCAACGCGTCCGCTACAACATTCGCCTTTCCAGGATGGTACTTAATCTCACAATCATAATCATTCAGCAGCTCGACCCAACGTCGCTGGCGCATATTCAATTCCTTCTGATCAAATATGTGTTGTAAGCTTTTGTGATCTGTGAAGATTGTACATCGAGTACCATATAAATAATGTCGCCAAATCTTCATGGCGAATACCACTGCGCCCAGCTCCAGGTCGTGAGTGGTATAATTTCTCTCGTGAACCTTCAGTTGTCTTGAAGCATAAGCGATGACTTTTTGGCGTTGCATGAGCACGCAACCCAAGCCTTGTCGTGAGGCGTCGCAGTATACCACGAAGTCTTCAGTGCCTTCGGGTAACGATAGTATCGGTGCATCGCAGAGCTTGTTCTTAAGTAGCTGAAAGGCTTCTTCTTGTTTAACACCCCAATCGTACTTCTTGTCTTTCTGGGTAAGGGTCGTTAGCGGTTGAGCTATCTTTGAGAAATTCTCGATGAATCGCCGATAGTAGCCCGCTAAGCCCAAAAATTGACGAACTTCAGTTGGGGTCTTGGGAGCTTCCCAATTCTTTATTGCTTCTATCTTGGACAGGTCTACTTGAATGCCCTTCTCATTCACCACGTGACCAAGAAATTGTACTTCGCGAATCCAGAATTCGCATTTCGAGAACTTTGCATAAAGTTTCTCTTTCTTCAGTAGTTCCAAGATGGTTCTGAGATGTTGCTCGTGCTCTTCTTTCGTTTGCGAGTAAATCAGGATATCATCGATAAATACAATCACGAATTTATCGAGATATGGTTTGCATACGCGGTTCATCAGATCCATAAAGACCGCTGGCGCGTTCGTCAATCCAAACGGCATCACAAGGAATTCGTAGTGCCCATAGCGCGTTCTGAATGCAGTCTTTGGCACGCTCTCTTCTTGAATCCTTAACTGATGATATCCAGATCGAAGGTCGATCTTGGAATAGTAGCTTGATCCTTGCAGTTGATCAAACAAGTCATCAATCCTCGGTAGCGGATACCGATTCTTGATCGTGAGCTTGTTCAGTTCCCTGTAATCGATACACATCCGCAGTGATCCATCCTTCTTCTTCACGAACAATACTGGAGCTCCCCAGGGTGAGAAGCTTGGCCTTATAAATCCCTTATCCAACAACTCCTGGAGTTGTGTAGATAATTCTTGCATCTCGGATGGCGCAAGTCGATAGGGTGC
Source organism: Helianthus tuberosus (assembly GCA_030545235.1). NCBI lineage: Eukaryota > Viridiplantae > Streptophyta > Magnoliopsida > Asterales > Asteraceae > Helianthus > Helianthus tuberosus. The sequence goes on along the minus strand of CM060410.1, from coordinate 119,118,083 downwards.
CTTGGCTACAGGAGCGGTGCCTGGAACCAAGTCTATACGGAATTCGACTTGTCGTTGCGGAGGTAGTCCTGGCAGATCTTCAGGGAATACATCAGGAAATTCCTTCACTACGGGAATGTCTTCAAGTTTTGGCTCCACAGCCTTCTTATCTACAACGTGTGCTAGGAAAGCAACACATCCTTTCCTTAAGCACTTCTGTGCCTTCATACAACTGATGATTCGTAGAGGCGCGTTTCGTCTTTCTCCATGCACGATGAGGGTTTCATCATTCGCTAGGGGGATGCGAATGATTTTCTCATGACAAATAACTTCAGCTTTGTTCTTGGACAACCAGTCCATCCCGACTACTACATCGAAGCTACCCAATTGAATAGGTAGGAGGTCGATGCTAAATCTTCGTTCACCAAGTTCTATCATGCAGCCTCTAACAACTTCGCTCGATTCAACAAGTTTACCATTGGCTAGTTCTACGGAATAAGGAATTTCTAATCTACTAGATTCTATTCCAAGTATGCGTTTAAATTCCACAGACATGAAGCTATAATCGGCGCCAGTGTCGAATAATATGGATGCAAAGTGATTGTTAATGGGGAACGTACCGTTGACCACGTTAGGGTCCTCGCGTGCGTCCCTTGCTCCGATCACAAATGCTCGGGCCTGAGCATTGTTTCTCTCTGGGCAGTCCTTCATGAAATGATCTTTGCTTCCACATTTGAAGCATCCTTGGTTCCGCCCATTCTCGTTGCCAGCACCGTTTCCATTTCCACCATTGTTCCTATCATCAGCCCCATTACGATTTCCATTCACGTTCCTCTTACTCCAGCAGTCTTCAGTGCGGTGACCCAACTTTCCACACTTGTCACACTTTGGGATGCGACAAGCTCCCTCGTGATGGTGTTTACACCGATGGCATTTGGGCAAGTTGCCCCGGTATCCCCTTGCTGGTGCGTCGTTCATAGCTGCAAGAGATTTCGCCCCTTGAGGCGGGTTAGGGTCACGCTTCTTGTTGGAACCTTTGTTGTTACGAGTTGCTTGATTCAAGTTTGCATATTTCCTTTTCTTGTCGCCAGACGACTCAGCATGCGTCTCAGCATTTTCTGTTGGGTTCAGTGATAGCTTCTTCATCCGAACACAGTCTTCAGTAAGGTTGACAGCCAGAGTTACAGCCTCGGTGATTGTTTGTGGTTTGGCCGACGTCACCATGCCACGAAACTCTGAGGCCAGTCCCCAAATGTAGCGTTCAACGCGCTTGAATTCGGGAGTCACCATGTAGGGAAGTACTCTAGACAGATCATGGAACCTTCGAGTGTAACCATTAATGTCGGCACCTTCCATGGTCAAGTGCCAGAACTCCGTCTCCAGCCTTTGGAGTTCAGCACGAGAGCAGTACTTCTCTCTCATTCTCTCCTTCAGTTCCTCCCATGTTAAGCCATAAGCAGCATCATCACCCAAAGTTTGGACTTGCAGGTTCCACCAAGTCAGAGCTTCATCGACAAACAACCCAGTAGCAAAGGTGACTTATTGATCTGCGGTACACTTGCTCATGCGGAAGGTAGCTTTAGTCTTCTCCGTCCAGCGCACAAATGCTACTGCACCTCCTGTGCCATCATAGTTCATCGGCTTGCAGTCGAGGAACTGCTTGAAAGTGCAGCCTTGAGCTGCATTGCCTCCAGACGAATCTCCATTCCCATTACGTCTAGCGTTGCTTGGGCCACCACTGTCTTGAGTGCGGTTCGCCTCGTAGTGGGCGATAGCAGCGGAGATCCTTTCCTCCAGTAGAGCGTTCACCTCATCAGCAGTTCTTGGCAGTGGGGGAGGAGGAGGTTGATCGTCATTGCGAGCATTCACAGCTTTCCTGGGTGCCATGTTCTGACAGAACATAACACAGCAGGTTTAGGCATTTGTTTGATATCGTCATACTAGGCAGTAGTAGTATATATATATATTCACAGGTATATATACCACATAAGTGACATCAAACATTTATTACTCTAGCAGAGTACTTAGTAGGCTTGCACTGAGGGAATCTATACGTGACAAGACTTGCTGTGGTTTCTGTGCACTGAATTCCATAATTATGTATGCATCCATAATTACGTAACTCCTTGCACAGTCTGCACAGTTCGTTTCATCCTCGTATTTCTTCCTTCAGATGGGCCATTGCTTTTAGGTAGAGTCACGTATACTTGTGACGTTCTACTTCTAGTACATGCTAATTATCACACATAATTGCAAGTAATTTCTAGTCAACGACAAGTGCTACTCAAGTGCACTCTAAGTCTCGTAGTGTCTTTTCTAGACTCATGTAAACAGTTTCAGGTAGTGGATGTCGCGGGACGTTTTATGCAATGAAAACTCTTTGAAAATTGTTTTCGTGAAAGGATCCTAGAGATTGTAGACTAGACTCGAGAAGGAATCCTGGTTCACTACAATCGCAGCTCTGATACCAATCTGTCACACCCCTTTCTGCGGCGGAAACACGAGGTGTGATCATGAAAGGTTCTCATTGCATACGAAGAGTAAACATACTACATGCTCAAAAATATCTTCAAATATTACATTACTGAAAACATAGGTCAAGTGTTTACAACACGAGATAACATATTGTCTTAAAAGTCACAACTTTATTTAAAGATAAACAAAGCGACATCCACGAGCATGAGTAAGACCACGCGCACATCCATCCTAGTTACCTGAAATACATGTGAGTTTTGGAAAAACGTCAACATAAAGTTGGTGTGAATTCATGCAATTTTGTATTTCATGTTTGTATACTTTGTATGAAAACATAGTTTGTGAGTAAATCAAGTTTTCATATATAAATTCAGTTTCATGTGTACACCACGTACACATGTATAATTCAATCTTCTTCTTGAGTACCCCACGTACTCAAGTATAATTCTCATTCTCTTGAGTACCCCACGTACTTCAAGTATAATTCAATCTTCTTGAGTACCCCACGTACTTCAAGTTATATATCGATTTTAGTATGGTATGAATTTTATGTAAATACAGTATTTCTGTAAATATCAGATTGTTAATGGGTTGCAAAGCCATTAACATGTGGCACGACATAGGAAGTCACCAAACCTAAGGCATTTAATTGGTATATTCTGAGACACAAAAGCACTCCTCGGTTCTCGCCCCGACCGGGAGTGTGGCTGCCAGGCACCCGTTAGATCTAACCTTTTGTTCTGCGGTCTAAGTATGTACACGATTAATGGTGCTTCTGTACCCTATTCGTGACACTATTTCTCATAACGCATCCTACTTGGTTCTCGTTCTCACCAAGCGCGTTTCTTGTTATCATTTCTCATAGCGCCTCATACTTGGTTCTCGTTCTCACCAAGTGCGCTTCTCATATTCTTATATTTCATCACACTTGGTTCTCGTTCTCACCAAGTGTACTTCTTGTATTCTTATATTTCGTCACACTTGGTTCTCGTTCTCACCAAGTGTACTTCTTGTATTTATATCATACCAATTATAAATTTTGTACATTTGTACATGTATTTCACCCCCGAAGTTATAAAAACTGAAAACAGTTAAGAGAAAAGGGGGAGCATGAACTCACAACTTTGCGTTCCTAGCGTCGTAAACTCCACCGGATTTGTTTAATTAACGTCGTAACCTATACGCGTTTTCTTAACGTTAGTCGCTAGACTTGTGTCGCACAAGTACAGTCACTCTCTTTTGTATATATTCTTGTGTTAAAAATATTCTATATTTTTAACTACGTATCTTACTTATATTATTTTCTCCAAAAATAAATATAAGTCTTTTGTGTTTTGCACTTTGCACCCGAATTATGTATCTTGTATTTTGTATGTGTATTTCTTTATGTTTATACTTCTCACGAGTATTTAGTGTATTTTTAAGTCTTAATACGCTAGCACGTATAACACATACTATATACACTTAGCACATAAGTTGGTGATAAAATAATATATATTTTTCTCTCAAAAATATACATACTTATATCCATTTTTATTCTTGAAGAAATCCTCATTTCTTATCACCAAAAATTAGGGAAACCTTGGTAATACTCTTAAATACATTTTTAGGGAATAAGTTTCTCAAAAACTTATATTTTTCTAAGTGTCAAAATTTATAAAAATTTTGACAGAGTTTCCCCTAAAAATGGAGGTTTCCCATGTTTTCAAAACATGTGTTTATTTTCTTTTAAATCATCAACAACCATTTTCAACAATAACCATCAACAATAATCACTAATTCCTCTATTTCATGAACTTGAATCTTTACAAAAATGTGTAGTAACTTACTAGCACATTTAGTAAGTCTTTCCATCTCTAAAAATTAAATCATTATCTCGAAAACTTTATTTTTAAAGAATATGAAGTTTTACAACTTCTAGTCGGTATTTACGAAAATATTTCTTTGGTAAATCCTTTCGTTACACAAGTGTCTACACACTTTTTGGTTCTAAAAAAATGTCTTTATTTTGAGAAAGATCCGGCTTTTTAAACATGATTTCATCATACACTTGGTTATTCAAAAATACCACTTGTAGATCCGTAGATCTACTAGTTTAGAACTCCATTTCATAAGAAAAATCGTTTTTACACAAGTTCATGTTTGTGAGTGAAAGGGTTCGTCATCAAGTTATTTTTACACTAAACATAGTGCTAGTTCATGTTCCATGAACATGACCTAGCGTGGTTAGATGACGATCCGTTCCCCTACTAGCATTCAACAATAATAAATAACCATAACAAAACAAGTTCCATAAGTTTTTCACTAATATTTACTCATTAACCACTTTGTTCATCATTTTTAGTAGACTTTAAACTTTGATCTCTAGTGTTCATAATTTTTACCCGTTAAATCTCTTATTAACCACTTTAAACATGAACAAGAAGATGTTTAGAGTCACTTACTACTAGCTCGTGGCTAGGGAAGAAACTAGACGAAAAATGGGTGGTTAAAAGCGTTGTGGTGAGGTCCTTGGCAAACCGTATGCACCGGGTCTCCTCGTATGTGATCCTTCACCTTTGGTTGTATGTAAAATGCCTTGATCAATATTGAAAGATGGTGGAATGAGGGTTGTGGTGTTCGGCCGTAGGCAAGACAAGGGGGAAGGGAAACAATTTTGGTTAAGTGTTTGAATAAATGAAAGTGGTGATCCCTCATGCATACATATAATTCATGTCTTTTAATTGTCCATTGTATAAAATGTAGGGAAGATATTAGGCAACTATTAATTAAATAACCAAAATTGTATGGGTGGTGTCCCCTAAGGGAACCAAACGGTGGTGGGGATGGGATTTACAAATGGGATTTCAACCATTTAGTTAGTGGTATTAGTTAGGAATTAAATTAAGTTAATAGAGTGTAGTGTAATAGTAACGGGTGTTAGGGTATTCGGGGACCCTAACTGGCTCAGAAAAATATAAACAATGTTATTTACAATATATATTTTTTTTTTGTACTCCGGGTAAAGTCCGGTTGTTCGGTTAGACACTGGTTCGTTAAAGTGCTAAATTACACTTTTTAGTGTCTTTTAAGTACCTTTCTTGTACTCTTTCAATTCCCAACACTTAGGGAAATATTCTGGATGATAAAACGAAATTTCTGCATAATATTCATATGTTTAAATGCTGATTTATTGCTGAATTATATAAAATTCTGCACTTAAAGTGCGTTTCGGGTGCTTTTTAGTGCTTATTTTTGCTTTCGCAATGTCTATAAATTAAACCCTTATATGTACTCTTGGGTTTTAATGTACTTTTGTCGTCGGACCTACACCTAGGCCTCAACTCTAATGTCTGACTGCTTTCTGCAGTTCAGTCGACACAGTGTGTCTTACCGGTGAGTTTACTATTATTTCTGACGCAACGCTCTCGTTTATGCATAAAGCAATATTTTGTAGTATACAACGTGCATGAATTCACTTGTTTAATCATGTGTTCAGACATGCTGACAATTAAACTCATAATTGCAGTCATTAACAAATTATTAAAGTGTACGAAAATTACCGGTTTGGTGCCAGTTGTCACAACGTTGCGAAGTTCAAACGAACTTCGTGTTGACCATTGACTGGTCAAAGCAGAAAGTGAAACACTGTTTGACTTTCGTGCTAAAAACGCAATAAAAGCACGAAAGAAACTTACAAAGGGTCCAAGAAATGGAGGTTTGATCTAGATATTCTCAGGTATGAAGGATTTTATCCCTCAACTTAGAGAATTCAGATCAAGGTGTGAAATGAAAATGGGTGGGGTATTTATAGGATTTCCAAGACCTTTAAGATCGTTCCTCGATAAACGAGCTTAAATATGGACCGTACAAGTGGGCACAAGGTTTTGTGATACTAGGGGTACTCAAAACCATCAAATTTTAGCCCATCGAATGTAGAAACCATGTGCAAAAAGGCCTGAAACCAGCTGCTGAATGAAAAAAATGGGTTTCTGATCTATGCTTCTGTCATGCCCCGCATAAGCAGAGGGCCTGGCTTACGCGGCCCGCGTGGGCTGTCTTTCCAGAAATGTCAGAAATGGTCCCTGCACTTGATAAACTCAGTTTTTGGCACGTTTAAGCCCTGTTAACCCCATTTCAAGGCTCTAAAATGAAGTTAAAGTATAGGAAACTTAGAATATGCTCAAAAACATCTCGGATGTTGGTTCATTTGGTCGTACGGTTGCGTTGTTCGATTAATTACGACGAAACACGAACGGACGCGAAAAATGATCCAAATTACGCGACGAATGGAATTTTATTATGACAATCACTAAAATAAAATATTTTAATGATTACATAAATTTTTGGATATCCGGATATATTCAGAACGTAAGATGTGCGTGAAAATGCAAACTTATGCACTTTTTGACGCTTTTAGTCCCTATTGATCAAATAAGTTTATTTTTGCGCACCAAACACCTCAAAGCCAATTTCTAAGCTATGTGAAGGATATTTAGGGCATGTTTAACTTATGATCAAGTTCCAGAATGTTCGATACTATGTGAATCTGCAGACTTTCGCAGTTTGACGCAAATAGTCCCTGAGTGTGAATAAACATGTTTTTGACACACCAAAGTTTTTAAAACCTATTTCTAAGTTATATAAAAGTTATTTAAGGTATGTTAAGCCTATGTTACTGTTCCGGAGTGTTTGCCGCGTTAAACTGATTACGTTTACGCCTCAGTTCGCATATAACTTTCCAGAAAGCGATTTAAGCTTGAAAATGAACTAAAATCAAAATGTGAAATTGTAAAACCAAAATAAACAATTTTTTGAGACCAAAACACGTTGTTTCTTTGATAAAAGATAGTTTCCCACATCGTGTGTGTTTATGGAGCACAAGTGTCACAGTCTCCCCTACTTCAGGAAATTTCGTCCCGAAATTTATTCGAAGGAGACCGTAGAGTGGAATTGAAACAACTGATGGATAAGCAGATTGCTAGATCCCAAAGATGCAGAGCATCATTTTGTGTTGGAGAATTCAAAATGTGATTTGGGATATTCAAAGTATCTCAAGGTATTCAACCCTTTGAAACTTGTGATAGTCGACTAGTGTTCAAAAATCATTTAAGTATGGCACTATGTTATACTAAGCTCCTAGTGTAATTTCTAGCAAACAAAGGGGGTGTACATTTAAGCCCTTCATGTACTCGGTTTCTAACATCCCACGAGGTACATCCAATGCACCATGAGCATCTCATGCATAGGAGACGGGTCAACATACCTATGGCATCAAGATCGTCACCTTTAACACCATATCATACTTCCGGTCGGCTCGATTTGAGTTAATGAATGTACTTTTTCTTGTCCATCGGAAATAACCACTCAAATAACAAACAAACACATAATCACATAATGGTCCAAGATAACATAAAATCACCAAATGATCTCAGCAACGTTCTTAAGAACAACACAATAAGAACACTTATATATAGGAAGTACCATCGGCGTATCCACCGTGTTCTTATCACATCATACTTCTCCTGTTACCTTAATCACTCTAGATTTTATGCCACCATACTTAACAAGGCTTACTATGATTCTCATGCGTCGAATCTCATAATTAAGTGTGCACCCATAATTACTCGTTTCGTTGCATGGTCCACATAGCTCCTCTTGTTAAGCGAGGGTAAACAAATAATAAGGTCGAACTATCGTCTAATTCAAATAAACATCGTCACAACGTAATATCTGTCAAATCGAATCGTATTTCATACTAGCAATGATAACACTACTTATTTTGCCTATGACAAATTTATTAGTAGGTATTTTATTCTAGTACAAATATTTATATATGTTTCATATTAACCAAACAGGTAGAATGCAACATATATTAATCATACATTATCACCATAATGTAAGCATATTAAGAAAATGTTCTCAAATAATGTGCTAGGTATGCTAAGTTAACATACTAAGCAAACATGTATCAAGTATGTTATATCAACATACGAAGCAAATTGTATCTCCAACCATGTACTATACATATTAGATAAATAAATCATATATGTAATGTTATGATCATGAAGTAGCATTAACTTGTTCATAGTATTCGTATTGATCATGTCACCACGCTCGTACGAAAACACCGGAGTGCAAATTTATATTGTACTAATATTATAAGATTTAGTTCCTAAAGAACGGAATCCTCAAAATTAGCATGAGATTTGAAATCACACATAGTGCAATCACATTAGAGTTTGAAATTGAAAATTGAATAACAAAGATAAAGATAAACTTCTTGGAATTTATATCGTCATTACAAATATAGTTAAAATATGTACATTGTTCTTGAAAATAAATAGGAAATTTAGAGGTTCAAATGATCATAAGCGCTTGATCATTAGCTTGAGCCTCGTTGACGTTGAATACTCGTCCATTAGCATTGGCAAGCTTGGGGCAGTTTCGCTTGAAATGATTTAAGTCACCATAATTGAAACATGCTATTGGAGGAGTCTGAGTAGGGGCTGCTCGGTTCTGGATACGACAGGTCACAGCTAGATGTCCAAATAAACCACAAATTGTACACTGGCGACAAGGGGAATTTGATGCATGATGATAATTGCAATGATTGCACCGAGGTTGCTTCCCACGAAAAAATCCTTTAAAGGGTACTGAGTTTAGTGGAGCAGGTGCAGGAATTGCAAAATTCTTGAAAGCCTTGCGCTTCCTAGAACTTTTAGAAGATTCGGCCTTTGTTCCCTTCGAATTCTCGTTAACAGATCCAGTGTCTTGTTTCTTGTCTCCTTGTCGAAATAATTTACCTTTTCTAACCTGGGAGTCAGTCAAGATAGCAGCTAATTCCTTAGCCTCCCTAAGCGTTGTAGGTTGGCTGCCAGTGACAATGTCTTGGACAGGGTCAGGTAAACCATCGATGTATTTCTGAATGGCTCGACCCAAAGGTGTGACTATCATGTTCAAATCGGTCAGTGTAGGCATGATTTTCCCCACTATCCTGTTTCAGATAATAGAACTCGTTTTCAAGTGCCCTTATTTCGCTTCATGGGCAGAATTCTTTCTTCATGAGATCCTTAAATTCTTCCCACGTCAGTTCCATTGCTACATCGGCATCTCGGTCTCTCATAATACCATTCCACCAAGTGAGTGCTCTCTTTTGAAACACACTCGAGGAAAAATCCACCTTGCGCCCATTGGGACACTGAACATGGCGGAATGTGCTTTCTATACTTTCAAACCATTGTAGGAGCGCAGTTACTCCTTCAGATCCAGAAAATTTTAGCAGTTTGGCTGAATTGAAGGTCTTGAAATTACATTGGGCGTTGTTGTTGTATATCTGATGAACCTGGGTTACTATGTTCGGAAGCACCGTAGCCATCTGCTGAGTGACAAGGGCTGCGATTTCTTCGTTGGTTTGAGGTTGTGCATCTCGTCGAGGAGGCATTTTGAAAGTACAGCTATAGAGAAAACCAAAAAGTTAGATTTATCCAATTGTTACAAGTTTGTAACATTATTGTATTGTGAAAACTTTGATCTAGTAGAATCTTGTTCATTAGTCTTGTTCTTATACTTAGAATATAGGGTGTTGTGGATTTTGTTTTAAAACAAGAGTTGTTTGAAAATAAAATTTTGTAATATTTTTTAAAATAAAATAGGATCTTTTAGTGAAATGAAATGAGATTCATCTTAACTGTAACGAATCAAACATATCACTGAAGGTGATACGATGAAATGGTATTGGGAAAGGAAGGATGCTTCGATTGTCGTCAAGAGCAAACACATTACCGAGGGTAACATGAATGAGTAGGGTTACAAAGGTCGTTTAAAAATCATTCGGTAGGGTCAAGATGGATAGGTTTTCATAATGCTTCACGAAGACATGCTTTAGCCTATAAGTGGACACTCACCCTAAGAGTTCCCAGGTAAGAGTGACTGGTCCGAAGATGCGGATTTGTACGAACACTCTAGCCTTAGACAGAAAACTCGGGGTACAGGCATCCACCCTTCCAGATTGCATGTGTTCACATTACTAAAAACCCAAGATTTCGATGAAAAACGTTTGAGAAAAACATTTGAGAAAAACATTTACGAAATCTTTTGATACAAATCGTTTGAGATAAAACATGTTGCGAAATATTTTGACAAAAACGTTTGAGAAAACATTTTGAAAAATATTTTGATGAAAACGTTTTGAGAAAAACATTTTTAGGAATACCTTAAGGCATAAAGCCTAAGGGTTTTAGGATAAATCATCTAAGGTTAGATGATTCGTAAATCATGGAGTAGTTGTGGCACGAATAAGGATGAGGATTAGGAAACAAGTCCTAAGTCTACTCATGTTTGGGTCCTAGGAAGGTTATAGACTAGGTTTAAGGCATGCTAATAACCTAATTCCCTATAACCAGTGCTCTGATATTGTCACACCCTGCTAGTTGCGGAAGCGTGTTGCGTGTGACGTAAGAAAGGTAATCATTGCATCCAATCATGTATCACCGGCTTAAGACTTGTTTCCTGAAATACATGTAGTTTTAAAAAGTCAACAAAAGTTGAGCGAGTTCATGCAGTTATTGTTATCATATGAAATCTTAGAAATCTTGTAATGTAATCATGGTATGTATTAGGATTCTTGGAGTTTAAGGATCTATCAGTGGGTAGAGAGCCCCCTGACATTATGTACCATAAGTACGCAACCAAACCGAGACAACTTTGACATTTTCTGGGATCACAAAAGCACTCCAGGGTATACCAACCAGGAGTGGAGCGTGTCTCAAGCTCAATAGATCTACACCTTTTGCACTTTGGTCACTAAGTGATTAATGGTTACTATGTTATCATCCTACTTATGTACATTGATCTTGTTATCATCTAAACCCATTGCTAACATACCAATAGTTTTAGCTTGTATTTGCCCTCGATTGTTTTAAAAACAAAACATTGAAATAATTGAAAGGAGGGACATGAACTCACAAGTTTGCGTTCCTTGTAATGTAATACCGTAGCGAGCATCCGTACGTACATGAGATTAACCTACATGTGTACTAACTTTATTAGACACTAGGTCTTATCGGACCTCGTATAAGTTGTTCATCTTGAATTCTTATTGTGTTTTCACTTGTCATTTTGGAACTACTTTGTGTTTTAGAGCGTTGGTAGTTTGCTCGCTCGATTGTTATATATTGAATTAATAAGTGTATATATGTATTCTATGTGTATTGAATTATGTGTGAATGGGCTTCGCCCTTCACATGTCCTCGTGCCGCGCACGCATGTCATTGAGCCTTTGCTCATGTCATTGGGCCGAGCCCATGTCATTGGGCCTAGCCCATGTCATCTATGTTATTGGGCCTAACCCATGTTTTAATGTTATTGGGCCGAGCCCATGTCTTTTATGTCATTGGGCCGAGCCCATGTTTTCTTGTCATTGGGCCTTGGCCCATGTACTTTAGTAATTTGGGCCCTAGCCCATGTATTTTTGTAATTGGGCCTACCCTAAATGATTTATCTTTGGGCTATAACCCATATGTCTTCATGAGTCCATTTTTAATAGTCATGCATTTTTGTATTTTTCAACTTTCCGGATTTTGTTATCGGTAGTATTATATATTAATTCGGTGTCTAAAAATATTTATATATATATATTTTAGACGTGACGTCGTAGTCGTTTAATATATATTTCTTGTGTCAATGAAACGCCCAAGTGTCGCTGTATTCTCCTCGTGATGACGCCAGGCCCCTTTGTCATCGATGACGATATATATTCTTTTATTTACCAAAATAAATTATGTATCTTACTTGTCGGCTTGAATTATACATTATTTCGTAAGAATATATTTTTGTGGACTCATTCGTTGTCCGATTTGTTTGCTCGTCCGTGTATCCGTTCAAGGATATGTTATAGATACGATCTATGTATATCCATTTTTAGCATTTCTTTGGTATCTAGTGGACTTTGGTATATATGTATACATGTGTTATTTTCTACTTGTTTTCTTTCAAGTGTTTTCATGATATGTATTTGTGTATTTTCACTTGTATATTGTATTTAGTGTTTTGACATGTATTACTCTAATATTAATACATACAAATAATATACAAGTATCATACACCAAAGAGTACTTTTAAATATATAATTTTTACCAAAAATTATATTTACACATGTTTATATTTTTCATCCATTTTTACTTGTAAAAATATATATATGAGTTTATAAAATCTCTTGGATGATTAGAGCTTTACCCTTTGTATCAAGACTTCATTAATGAAGATTAAGACCACTAATCGCGTTTAACATTGTTAATCACCCTTTAACCCCATTTTTAATCGCAATTAGATTTTTAGAAAAATTCGCCACAGTTTCCCCTAAACTATGACGTTTCCCACGTTTTCAAAACGCGTTTAAAACACCAAATCAATTTCCAAATCACCATTAATTCATCAAGCTTTTCAAAAATCATTTTTCAAGCATTAATCACAAAATTTTACCTTCAAATTCTTATGAGCATATTACTTACACAAATCAATCCAAGACTTTAAAATAACCATCTTTCAAGTTCATGTTTATATAAACTTGATTCTAATTATTTTTCATTCTTAAAAATTCCCATATTTTTGTAAAAATTCTTAAGACTCTTTTATGCTTCACTTTGTAAAGTAAAAATTTCCATAAGCTTGCTTTATGTGAAAATCAAGTTCATTAGAGTTTTTAAGACTTTGTCACATGGTTATTTTTGGTTTAAAATTTACTTAATCATGTTTGCATACACATGCTCATAATATTTGAAGTTGATGATCTTGTGTGATTTAAACATTTATATGTTTAAATCACATTTTTAAGTTTAACATGACTAGATTAACACTAATCTAAAATACTACATGAACTAATCACAAGATCATTATAAATATAAAATTTAAACCACTAATCTCAACAAAAGTAACATAATCATCAATATTACATCAACTAACTACACTAATCTACACAAATAATCATATAAGCAATCATGATTAGTAGATTATTAAGTTTAGGATTAGGGTTTGTGGTTATGTTTTTCTTGATTTTTAAGATGATCAACTTGTACATCTAGTAAATACTAGAAATAAGAAGCTTAAATATGATGGTTATAGAGCTTACAACTTTCCACAAGCCTAATGACAAGATTAAGAAGAGATTTAAGCTCCAACCAAACTCCTAATAATCCTCCATGCTTAACCCATGCTTTAATGACATTAAAGTTCCTTGAAAGTGAGTAATTTATGGGATTTAATGGTGATTTATGGTGGGTTTAATGTGGGTTCTTCTTGGCCGAGAATAAGAAGGCTTCAAGAGGTGCTTTGTGTTTTGAAAATTGTTGTGATATTGATAAGAATTAATGGTGTTAGAATTATTATAACTTTAAATGTCTTTCAAGACCATGCTTTCCATACTTTACACCATACATATAATCTTTACATTTTCAACACAATTATTTAGTGGGTGGGACCCACTTTGACCAAAATGCATGGAGGGGGGGGGGGTAATATGTAACTTTTTTTTATAAAAAGTCTTAAAATCTAGATATTTTGGTGACTAATCAAAGTATGGTGATTAGGGGTTAATTGCACCGTTAAGGGGTAATTAGGGATTCGGAATATTAATCGACATTAACTAGCACACTAAACTATTAGAAATCGTATTTTGATGCCTTAGATGCCTTCCGTTTGGTCGTCGGCTAGTTTACGGCACTTTTGCGTTGTACCGACGAAACTGTCGCAAGTTGTTATTCCACCATCAAGCGATGTATGAAGTGATTCCGAGTCCCAAAATAGTCTTAACTAGTTCACCATGTCTTTCGTTTAGTTGTTTTGACGTCAAAAATATTATTTTCTAGCTTGTCGGTTCAAAAACGGACAAGTTGTGGGGGTTGCAACGCAGCGCCGAAAGCTTATGTTTCGGGCACCCCATTAATATCCTCATATTGTTTTCATGTATTTGTTATCATTTGTCATAGTTTCAGAGTCTCGAAAATGCTAAATTATAGATTCAGATGAGTTAAAATTGTCATATTTTTAGCGAAACGGACGTTTTAGTGATCAGGGTGTTGTACCGGAAAGTCTTATATTTTTGCAAGATATGTTTTCATATTAGTGTTTTCTTATGTATATGGACTCAGTCATGTTGTTCGTGTGTCTTTTTTCATTGTTTCATTTTGTTTTCACGGTTTGCTGGCATGAATAGTGTAACCGTGAATAGTACGCGCATCACTTTCTACCAACACTTTTAGGACATTGTTTGATTGGTTTCGAAGTACGACGAAAACCAACATATGTTTTAGCATTGTTTTCTTGTCCTAACACTTTAATCTAATAAACGACACAGTTACGTAATTAAATTACGCTAAATGCATGAGATTATGTAAATAAAATAGTGATTAGTTTGTACGAAATTGCCGGTTATTTGCCAGTTGTCACATTCTCCCCCTGTTAAAAAGAATTTCGTCCCGAAATTCAAGTTGAGTTATCCTTTGCAGGATTCTTCACGAACAGGTGGGGATATTTGGCCTTGATTTGATCTTCACGTTCCCATGTATACTCGGGTCCATGACGTAGTTCCAGCGGATCTTTACTAGTTTAATACGACTTCTCCTTGTTTTATGGACTTTCCAGTCCATAACCACAACAGGTTCTTTAGTAAACTGGAGTTTGTCATCTACGTGAATTTCATTCGCTGGGATGATAACTGTTTTCATTGGTTGGACTTTTCTTCAAGATTCGACACGTGAAATGTGTCGTGTATGTTATTGAGTTCTTCTAGCATCTTTAGCATGTAAGCAACAGTACCAACCTTTGCCAGGATTTCAAAACGCACAATGTATTTCGGGTTTAGTTTTTTTCGCGTTTCCCAAATCTAGCTACGCCTTTCCAAGGCGAGATTTTCAGTAAGACTTTGTCTCCGACCTCGAAGGTTAATGGTTTGCGTCTTCTATCCGCGTAGCTCTTTTGTCTGTCACGAGCCATTTTGATATGGTCTCGTATCTTTGATATCTTATCAGTAGTCTCTTAGACTAGTTCAGGGCCAATGAGTTGTTTGTGTCACACCCCCAAAATCCACAAGCGGAGTATCACCGCAGGAGGCGTGACTGACAAGGATCTTAGCCACCAATCACATTGAACTCATAAATATAATTAAATAAAACTTTCATTTATTATTGATAGACGTGTTACAAAACATTATCTAACGTTCAGCGGAAGCATAATACATTAGTTAAGAAATTCATAAACCAAGTGTGTTAAAGCCATTAAATTCGTCTCGCTTTTCCATGTATCTCGACCCATGAGGACGAATGATAGAGTTTTGTCTAGTAAGTTAAGGTTGTTGTCCTACCCAAGGAGGACGAATATACGTATTCTACCCAAGGAGAATACGCAGGATAATATTGGCATCCTACCCATGGAGGATGGCAGTACATATCCTACCCAAGGAGGATATGCAGGTTCCGTTTTAGTTCTTTAACCCATTCCCAACCACCGGGAACCCCATGCCTTAGAAAGTGTGTGAACTCACCTTGGTTTGCTCGGTATGATTAACTACTTGTTCAAGTTGATCAATCAAATCCTAACATGGTTATCAGTAACAATTAGTTCACGTGCACTTAAGTCATATAATCAATATCTTGCATAAAATGCATCTAATCTCATAACACGCCCTAGTCATTCAGTGCGTGTAACGATTCATAACACATATTCAGGTTCACATTTATCAACTTAGTATGTCATATCGTTCATCGCACATCATATTTACAATAACTGTTTGGAGTCATACATAACACCTCAGTCACATATCAAGCAACTTGGGTCATGTATAAGTTAACAACCAAGTCCACATATGCATAACAGATCAACAGCCCAAAACACCAAACATTCAAGTGTGCATGCTAGTAACCGAGGCCCTATGAGGGTGTGCGATTCATTTAAGAGTGTGTGGCCTGGTAAGTGTGCGACCCATTTATGTACTCGGTCCAACCAAACATAAAACCCAATGGACTGTGTGATTAGACGTATGTGTGCGATTGTGTCAAATGTTTGCGACTGAGCGTTCGATGTGCAACCAGGCCCTGATTGTGCGGCCCATCAGTGGTCGGCCCAAAAATGACATATATGCGACTGGGCTTAACTGTGCGACTCATACAAAGCCCATTTGGACTGGTGCGACTCGAACCAAGTGTGCGATTACACATCAGTGTGTGAGCCGTGGTTTTTGCGGTTGACTAAGTCAATCCTCACCATAATTCCCATATTTATTCCCCCACTAACTTCGGTCAGTTATGAAATTGAATAGTTGGGCATTTTCCAAATTCTCACATAATTTCCTAATCATTAGTTTATTTATTTTATTTCTTATTAATAATAGTTAACAACAATTGTCAACAAGCACCCATCCAAAACTGATCGAACAGTTACAAGATTGAAGTTCATGACTCCTACTCATTACCCAGTAACCATTATCATACTTAACCCCACTTTCATATCAATTCAAAGGTTTCTAAAATCACCACTAATTTTATTGGTTAATATCCATGTTCATGAAAACTCTAAATCATCTGTTCATCAAACTAGCACAAAATCAACAACATGCTTTCTTGATTCAAACAACATAAACCATAGATAACAACAACAGTAACCGTTAATCAAATTGGTGAGTATCATAATGCGCATATCATCAAACTGTATCATATGGTTAACACACACAAATGTCCAATCGAATCCATAATAAACACACTTATATATGATTATAAGATCGCACATTACTGACCTGAGAAAACGTGAAACGGGTGGATGTGTGATGTTGCGTTTTCTGCCTTCATCCTGCTCCGAGATCTGAACCGAGCCGAGGCAGAGCTGAACCAAGACCACCACCTTGTCTATAGTCGTGATTTCGGCTGCCGTCGGCCACCAACGTCTTCAACATCATCAGTGGAGGATAACCGTCACCGGAGTTCTGCGTTGCCGTTGATGTTGCTCGGCGAAGCGGTAGAGAAAGAACGAGGGTGTGGTGGTGTGATGTGAGTGTGGTTCACCTGAAAGAGAGGGGTGTCGGAAGTCGCCGGAAGTGTGGCTCCGGTCACCGGAAAGACAGCGAAAGGAGGAGGGGTGTGAGGGAATGTGCGGCTGCCAAACTATATTTCTTATCTTTTTTTTTTATAAAAGATTTAGGGTTTTAGTGTTTTGAAAGTGGGAGATGTGAGGATGTTTATGTATGGTAGGGTTTAGGTTTAGGTAGGTTGGGTTGGGCCTAGCCCAAGTGCGTAAACCCGTTAAATTGTGTGTCGCGCTTAAACCAACTGGCCCGATTAAAATTATCTAGTTGCGTAAATATTTAAAAATCTCGTCGCGGTTTATTATTTCGCAAATATAATAATATTAATAATACCAATATCTACATTTTCAAATATTACTAAAATACCCTTCTCTCGACAACGAGAGTACGGGTTGTGACAGTTTGTCTCCGACTTCCGCCCAACACAGCGATGATCGGCACTTTCGTCCGTATGGTGCTTTGAATGGGTTGGCTTTAATGCTTGTGTGATAACTGTTATTGTAGGAAAACTCTACCAGAGGTAAATGAGTACCCCCAGTTTCCGCCTAGATCCATAACACAGGCACGAAACATGTCTTCTAAAGTTTGGATGGTTCGTTCGCTTTGGCCATCAGTTTGCGGATGAAATGTTGTGCTTAGATCCAAACGAGATCTAAACGATGCTTGAATTGATTGTCAATTCCTAGACACAAAGTGACCATCTCGGTCAAAGATTATTGAAACATGCACTCCATGATGTGCCACAATCTCTCTAAGGTAGAGTTCAGTTAACTCCTCGGTATTGTCTTTCTCGCGAATCGGTAAGAAGTGAGCTGACTTGGTTAATCGACCAATGATAACCCAAATCATGTCATGACCTCGAGAGGTCCGTCGGAGTCCTGTAATGAAGTCCATTGATATATGTTCCCATTTCCAAACAGGAATCTCGGGTTGCTGTAATAAGCCAGACGGATTTTGGTATTCGGCCTTGACCTTTGCACAAGTTAGGCATTTCCCAGCATAGGTCGCAATATCTCCCTTGAGATTAGGCCACCAATAGTATTCTTTTAAGTCTGGATACATTTTATTTGGATCCTGGATGTATTGAATATTTTTGGCTTGGGTGATTTATCCAGCACCAAGTCTCATAGACCGCCTAAATATGGAATCTAGATCCTTCACATGAAATATAAAGTGTCATCTTTGCTCGTTTCCCTTTGTTTTTCTAATCCTTGCAAGGATTCTGCTTGAATGTTTTCCGCCTCTACAGTTTCTTGTTGTGCATCGTGCACTCAAGTGGTAAAGCTCGTTTGAATTGTCAACTCCAAAGCTCGTACCCGAAGTGTTTTGACTCGTTCCTTCCGGCTCAAAGCATCCGCTACAACGTTTGCTTTGCCCGGATGGTACTTGATTTCACGATCATAGTCGTTCAACAATTCTACCCATTGCTGTTGGCGCATGTTTAATTCCTTTTGATTGAAAATATGTTGAAGACTCTTGTGATCGGTGAATATGGTACTCTTGGTACCATAAAGATAATGATGCCAAATCTTTAAAGCGAATACCACCACGCCTAATTCTAGGTCGTGTGTGCTATAGTTTTTCTTATGAACTTTTAATTGTCGTGACGCGTACGCGATGACTTTTTCAAGTTGCATTAACACACAACCCAAGCCTCGATGTGATGCATCACAGTACACCACAAAGTCATCGGTACCTTCTGGGAGTGACATGATTGGCGCATGGAATAGTTTATCTTTAAGTAGTTGAAAAGCCATTTCTTGTTTTTCACCCCAATCGAACTTTTATCCTTTTGAGGGAGAGACCTTAGCGGTTGAGCAATTTTAGAAAAATTATCAATGAATTTCCGATAGCGTCCCGCTAAACCCAGGAATTGCTTACTTCCGTTGGGGTCTTTGGAGCATTCTATTTCTTTATGACTTCTATCTTTGCTGGATCAACATGTATTCCGTTCTCGTTCACCACATGACCGAGAAATTTCACTTTGCGAATCCAAAATTCGCATTTCGTGAACTTGGCATACAATTGTTCTTTCTTAAGCAGCTCCAGAATAGTTCTCAGGTGTTGTTCATGTTCTTCCTCAGTCCGTGAATATATTAATATGTCATCAATAAATACGTTCATGAACTTGTCGAGGTATGGTTTGCATACTCGGTTCATTAAATCCATGAACACGGCGGGAGCGTTTGTTAAGCCGAAAGGCATAACAAGGAACTCGTGATGCCCATAGCGAGTCCTAAACGCCGTTTTAGGAATGATTTCCTCTTGAATTCTCAGTTGATGATATCCGGATCTTAGACCAATCCTGGAATAAAAACTGGAACCTTGTAATTGCTCAAACAAGTCATCAATCTTTGGTAATGGATACCGATTCTTTATGGTTAACTCATTTATTTCTCTATAGTCGATGCACATCCGAAAGGTCCCATCTTTCTTCTTGACGAATACCACCGGAGCTCCCCAAGGTGAGAAACTCGGTCTAATGAATCCTATGTCAAGTAGTTCCCGAAGCTGAGTAGATAATTTCCTACATCTCCGGGGCGCCAGTCGATATGTGGCTTTCGCCATCGGTGCAGCTCCTAGCACTAGGTCAATATGGGATTCAACTTGTCGTTGTGGAGGCAGTCTCGGGAAGTCTTCTGGAAAGACTTCGGGATTTTCCCTCACCAGGGGTATGTCCTCCACCTTGCGCTCCTTGGCCTTCTTGTCAACCACGTGGGTAAGAAAGGCAACGCATCCAATTCCCAGACTCTTCCGAGCTTTCATGCAATTAATAATTCGTAGTAGCATGTCTTGATTCTCCTCGTGCACTAAAAGATCTTCTCTCATCAGACAGGGGGATACGAATGATCTTCTCGTGACATATGATTTCGGCTTGATTATCAGATAACTAGTCTATGTCAAAAACTACGTCGTAACAACCCAATTGAATGAGTGAAAGGTCGATATTAAATTTTTGCGCTCGAAGTTCGAGTGTGCATCAGTTAATGTCTTCTCCAGACTCAACTAATTTATCGTCGGCCAATCCATGGAATGAGGGGACGTCTAGTTTACTTGACTCTAGGCCAAGTATATTTCGAATTCGATGGGGATGCAACTAATACCAACACTGGTATCGTACTAAAGGAATGCAACGGGTCGGTTAATAGGAAATGTATCGGTGACCCTTAATGACTTCGCATGACTCCACTAATTCCCCGTTAGCTAACTTGATAGAGTAAGACATGTCTAACCTACATGACTCTATTTCGTGTATATGCTTAGTAGCTAAAGACACTAAGTTAAGCCGACGTTGGTATCCAAAGAATTGATACATACTGGTTGTAGAATAGAACGTACCCATGGCAACAATGGGATTTTTGGGGAGTATTCATAGTTCTACCCATACACTTACTTATTCACTTGCTTGATTCGTCATTAAACATCCATGCTTGTAGAGATCTCTTTGCCACAGTTAAAATCTCATGGTTCTTTCTTGGGTATATCTAACTCATTAGTTTCCATTTTGTGCCCAGTCTCACCACACTGTTACTCTTGGCACTTTTGCAAGTGCCCTCATGGTGAGAGTTTCACTTATCTCACTCGGAATTTTTGGCAAGTTATTAGCGTACTCCTTGATGCCAGCTTCATATCTCAGGGCTAAACCCCAAATGTAGCACTCAGCGCGTTTGGACTCGGGTGTTATCTAGTATGCAACAATCTTTTAGATATCATAGAGGCGTCGGGGGTAACCATCTACGTTCGCTCTAATCATAATCGAGTTCTAGAGTTCAATACCCAACCTTGGAATTTACCACTAGCGAGCAATACTATTCTCGCGTAAGATCCTTGAGTTCTTCCCACAATAACCTCTTTGTTGTATTACTCCCAATAGTTTGCACTTGGAGATTCCGCCAAGTTATCGTCTCCCTCAACAGATGACTATTCGTTTGCCAAATCGTTTACTTAGGAGTACATTTACTAGCTCGGTTAACTGACTTCCTTGTCTTTACTTAGTGGACAGAACTTAATGCACCTCTCATATCGATGAGGTCTCGCTGCTTGTAATCCGGAGATGCCTTAGAATTAAAATCTGGTGTGATTGCATCTCCAAGTGTGGCATTGCTACTCGTTCTCGTCCCATCGGAATTTGAACCACTTGAACTACCGGTACCATCAGTACCATCACTAGTGTCGACTCAGCAACCTCATGTTGTGCAATTTCCGCGACCTCATGTCATTCCATAAAAACATGAGTTCAACTTTAATAGTAGGGTGCTGATTAACTAGCCCTTCTGGGCGTAGATTTTCTTTTCGGCGCCAAGTTATTTTTGATACATAGTATCAAAGGGTCTAGACTTGTATTTGGACAGATATAGCCTACCATGCGCCTAAGAAGTAAGAATGTAATTGGTCATGGAAACCTCAAGACCGCATTGTTCATGCATGTTTGACCAATGATAACATGAATAAACGTAACCTAAAATGCGCAGTACTCCTTGCGTGTATTGGTTATATGCCTAAGTGGGAAAAGAGGTAATTCGTTGAGGAGGAGAAACGAAATGGTCGACTCTGTCCTTACAGTATGTATTCTCTACCTCATGGACCTCAATCGTCCCAAGTAGGAAAGTCCTTCGCCGTGCTAACCCGTGTGACGAATACATTGATATCCCTTGAGCTCCATGAGCTCCAAACAAATTGTTATAACTTCCATAGATGTCGGATAAAATTCAAGGAATGGGTTGTAGCATGGCTCATGCCACATCATCCCTTGGAATAAGACAAATGTCAAAAGACAGAGTTAAATGTATTCATTTCCAATAACTAAGATAAGGTGTCATAGACACCAAGGAACCAACCCATGTTCAAGAATTCCGAGAATGTTGAGGAAAATCCTCCATGAGTGGCTAACAAGCTTTGTTTGCTCTCAATGACTAGTATCAAACGACTCGTGTTATAGATCAAATGTTAAGTGTGAAAAATATGTGTGGTCTTCCTGCATCGTCGAGTGTTATAGTAACCATTCCGGTTAGCGTTCTACTAGATAGAAACTTGAACAACTTAAAAATTTCGATTGGATAGTGATCGCTAGCTTGACCCACAGAGCCCACCAGAATTCCCCATGCACTATAAGTTGTTATTACGTGGGCCCCCATAATAATAAATTATCTTGCATGGTCACCCTTGCATTCTCTCGTTCAAGCAGACGATCAGTCAGAGAGAGGACACAATTGTCTTTATATCTTCAACATAGAAGGGACCTTCATGATGGTCCACATGCTAACGCCTGTTGTCATTATTCGTGAAAGGGCACAACGTTAGACAAAATAGAAATATAGAGAATCCGCAACAATAGCAACTGGAGGGGCACCTTTAAGATGAGTACTCCATCTTCCTTGTCTGGACGAGAGTGTCATCAATCACGATTAGTATGAGCCTCAGGGGCCTCGTCCCACTAGTAGAGTTGTTGTCCAAGGCCGCCACCTCCGCCTCGTCGCCACTACTGAAGCCAGACTTGTAACCATCCGAGGGAAAACAACCATCTTCCACGGGATCAATGCTTTAGGGTCTCGCTTAGGGACCACGTCCGCCATAAGCTTCGTAATAGACGCGAGGTCATCATTCTCATCACGTGAGTCAAGTGTAATAATAGAATTCATAGTCGAAGGTATTTTCGTTCATGGCAAAATATTATGTACAATACATATATATATATATATAGATATATATAATCACTTAATCTCATGCCATTTTTGTTCTCATGTTTCACATGTAATTTCTAATGTTTCGAGTCTAATCCTTATAGACTAACCATGTATTGATCCTCGTTCGTTACTTATGACTGAGCTCGCGTGATAGATCCTTGTGTTATCGTGACACAATGAAAACCTTTTGTCATTCGTCATATTTTGAAATCATTTCTGTAATGTTATCAACTTTGTTTTCATGTGAGAGCCCATAGTGATTGTAGACCAAACTTTGTAAAAGTTTTTCCCCGGTTCACTACAATCGGAGCTCTGATACCAATCTGTCACACCCTGCTAGTTGCGGAAGCGTGTTGCGTGTGACGTAAAAAAAGGTAATCATTGCATCCAATCATGTATCACCGGCTCAAGACTTGTTTCCTGAAATACATGTAGTTTTAAAAAGTCAACAAAAGGTGAGCGAGTTCATGCAGTTATTGTTATCATATGAAATCTTAGAAATCTTGTAATGTAATCATGGTATGTATTAGGATTCTTGGAGTTTAAGGATCTATCAGTGGGTAGCGAGCCCCCTGACATTATGTAGCATAAGTACGCAACCAAACCGAGACAACTCTGACATTTTCTGGGATCACAAAAGCACTCCAGGGTATACCAACTAGAAGTGGAGCGTGTCTCAAGCTCAATAGATCTACACCTTTTGCACTTTGGTCACTAAGTGATTAATGGTTACTATGTTATCATCCTACTTATGTATATTGATCTTGTTATCATCTAAACCCATAGCTAGCATACCAACAGTTTTAGCATGTATTTCCCCTCGATTGTTTTTTAAAACAAAACATTGAAATAATTGAAAGGAAGGACATGAACTCACAAGTTTGCGTTCCTTGTAATGTAATACCGTAGCGAGTGTCCGTACGTACATAAGATTAACCTACATGTGTACTAACTTTATAAGACACTAGGTCTTATCGGACCTCGTACAAGTTGTTCATCTTGAATTCTTATTATGTTTTCACTTGTCATTTTGGAACAACTTTGTGTTTTAGAGCGTTGGTAGTTTACTCGCTCGATTGTTATATATTGAATTCATTAGTGTATACATGTATTCTATGTGTATTGAATTATGTGTGAACGGGCTTTGCCCTTCACATGTCCTCGTGCCGCGCACGCATGTCATTGAGCCTTTGCTCATGTCATTGGGCTGAGCCCATGTCATCTATGTTATTGGGCCGAGCCCATGTATTTTATGTCATTGGGCCGAGCCCATGTTTTCTTGTCATTGGGCCTTGGCCCATGTACTTTAGTAATTTGGGCCCTAGCCCATGTATTTTAGCAATTTGGGCTACCCCAAATGTTTTGTCATTGGGCCTTGGCCCATGTATTTTTGTAATTGGGCCTACCCCAAATGATTTATCTTTAGGCTATAACTCATATGTCTTTATGAGTCCATTTTTAATAGTCTTGCATTTTTGTATTTTTCAACTTTCCGGATTTTGTTATCGGTAGTATATATATTAATTCGGTGTCTAAAAATATTTATATATATATTTTAGACGTGACGTCGTAGTCATTTAATATATATTTCTTGTGTCAATGAAACGCCCAAGTGTCGCAGTAATCTCCTCGTGATTACGCTATGCCCCTTTGTCATCTTACTTGTCGGCTTGAATTATACATTATTTCGTAAGAATATATTTTTGTGGACTCGTCCGTTGTCCGATTTGTTCGCTCGTCCGTGTATCCGTTCAAGGATATGTTATAGATACGATCTATGTATATCCATTTTTAGCATTTCTTTGGTATCTAGTGGATTTTGGTGTATATGTATACATGTGTTATTTTCTACTTGTTTTCTTTCAAGTGTTTTCATGATATGTATTTGTGTATTTTCACTTGTATATTGTATTTAGTGTTTTGACATGTATTACTCTAATATTAATTCATACAAATAATATACAAGTATCATACACCAAAGAGTACTTTTAAATATATAATTTTTACCAAAAATTATATTTGCACATGTTTATATTTTTCATCCATTTTTACTTGTAAAAATATATATATGAGTTTATAAAATCTCTTGGATGATTAGAGCTTTACCCTTTGTATCAAGACTTCATTAATGAAGATTAAGACCACTAATCGCGTTTAACATTGTTAATCACCCTTTAACGCCATTTTTAATCGCAATTAGATTTTTAGAAAAATTCGTCATAGTTTCCCCTAAACTATGACGTTTCCCACGTTTTCAAAACGCGTTTAAAACACCAAATCAATTTCCAAATCACCATTAATTCATCAAGCTTTTCAAAAATCATTTTTCAAGCATTAATCACAAAATTTTACCTGCAAATTCTTATGAGCATATTACCTACACAAATCAATCCAAGACTTTAAAATAACCATCTTTCAAGTTCATGTTTATATAAACTTGATTCTAATTATTTTTCATTCTTAAAAAATCCCATATTTTTATAAAAATTCTTAAGACTCTTTTATGCTTCACTTTGTAAAGTAAAAATTTCCATAAGCTTGCTTTATGTGAAAATCAAGTTCATTAGAGTTTTTAAGAATTTGTCACATGGTTATTTTTGGTTTAAAATTTACTTAATCATGTTTGCATACACATGCTCATAATATTTGAAGTTGATGATCTTGTGTGATTTAAACATTTATATGTTTAAATCACATTTTTAAGTTTAACATGACTAGATTAACACTAATCTAAAATACTACATGAACTAATCACATGATCATCATAAATATAAACTTTAAACCACTAATCTCAACAAAAGTAACATAATCATCAATATTACATCAACTAACTACACTAATCTACACAAATAATCATATAAACAATCATGATTAGTAGATTATTAAGTTTACGATTAGGGTTTGTGGTTATGTTTTTTCTTGATTTTTAAGATGATCAACTTGTACATCTAGTAAATACTAGAAATAAGAAGCTTAAATATGATGGTTTTAGAGCTTACAACTTTCCACAAGCCAAATGACAAGATTAAGAAGAGATTTAAGCTCCAACCAAGCTCCTAATGATCCTCCATGCTTAACCCATGCTTTAATGACATTAAAGTTCCTTGAAAGTGACTAATTTATGGGATTTAATGGTGATTTATGGTTGGTTTAATGTGGGTTCTTCTTGGCCGAGAATAAGAAGGCTTCAAGAGGTGCTATGTGTTTTGAAAATTGTTGTGATATTGATAAGAATTAATGGTGTTAGAATTATTATAACTTTAAATGTCTTTCAAGACCATGCTTTCCATACTTTACACCATACATATAATCTTTACATTTTCAACACAATTATTTAGTAGGTGGGACCCACTTTGACCAAAATACATGGAGGGGGGTAATATGTAACTTTTTTTATAAAAAGTCTTAAAGTCTAGATATTTTGGTGACTAATCAAAGTATGGTTATTAGGGGTTAATTGCACCGTTAAGGGGTCATTAGGGATTCAGAATATTAATCGACATTAACTAGCACACTAAACTATTAGAAATCGTATTTTGATGCCTTAGATGCCTTCCGTTTGGTCGTCGGCTAGTTTACGGCACTTTTGCGTCGTACCGATGAAACTTTGTCGCAAGTTGTTATTCCACCATCAAGCGATGAATGAAGTGATTCCGAGTCCCAAAATAGGCTTAACTAGTTCACCATCTCTTTCGTTTAGTTGTTTTGACGTCGAAAATATTATTTTCTAGCTTGTCGGTTCAAAAACGGACAAGTTGTAGGGGTTGCAACGCAGCGCCGAAAGCTTATGTTTCGGGCACCCCATTAATATCCTCATATTGTTTTCATGTATTTGTTATCATTTGTCATAGTTCCAGAGTCTCGAAAATGCTAAATTATAGATTCGGACGAGTTAAAATTGTCATATTTTTAGCGAAACAGATGTTTTAGTGATCAGGGTGTTGTACCGGAAAGTCTTATATTTTTGCAAGATATGTTTTCATATTAGTGTTTTCTTATGTATATGGACTCAGTCATGTTGTTCGTGTATCGTTTTTCATTGTTTCATTTTGTTTTCACGGTTTGCTGGCATGAATAGTGTAACCATGAATAGTGCGCGCAACACTTTCTACCAACACTTTTAGGACATTGTTTGATTGGTTTCGAAGTACGACGAAAACCAACATATGTTTTAGCATTGTTTTCTTGTCCTAACACTTTTATCTAATAAACGACACAGTTACGTAATTAAATTACGCTAAATGCATGAGATTATGTAATTAAAATAGTGATTAGTTTGTACGGAATTGCCGGTTATTTGCCAGTTATCACAGATACCATTCTGTAACACCCCAATCGCGTAATACAACAACACGTGGCGGAAATATCGGGGAGTCACGTTACAAATTGCTGACAACTACTGGTACTAAATTGTTTCAATATCATTAACATCGTTTTACAATCATAGAATACATGAAATTTGTTCTTTTGTTTTAGAAGTCTAAGGCCCGAATGCAGTCCTATGCGTTGCATGCTTGAAACAGTCGAAAACCTGAAACATATGCGAAAAACAGTCAGCATAAAATTGTCGGCAAATACATAGGTTTTATTAGCCAAGTAAATGGCAAAACATTTGGTATTGCAATACTTTAACAGCTACGAGAACTGTTGAAAATAAATCTTGAAGCCAAGGAATGGCAAAAATTTAGTATTGCATTACAAAATCTTAATTGTGAAAATTTGTGACAAAATAGGTTTGTATATGGCAATATGATTATTACTAAGTCATTTTATGCCTTATATTGAAATCTCTATTAAACCATTGTAAAAACTTGTTAATGTGTTATTAGGAATCCAATCAAGGATTAATAATAACTGTTTTGAAATAAATCAAAAACTTCTAAAAGTATTATATAAATCAAATCAATGAGAGATGATAATACCTCATATATCTTTCTAAGAATCCAACACATAGAGATATGGAAGATTCTACAAAGATTTGGATAATTGAACATTGAAACAATCATACCCAAAATCCTAAAGTGATCCAGATAACGCTACAAGAATAATAAAATAAGAACACTTATATATAGGAAGTACCAGCGGCGTATCCACCATGTTCTTATTTTATTATACCTGTTTCGTTATCTAAATTACAACTACCACATAAACACATAATCGTCAACTTGTTCCACCTCGTAACCATGCATTAAAGTACATAATGAATCCAAACAGAGGCTCCAATATTAGTACTCTAAACATCCCATATACGTCTAACTATGAAGATAGATAGATACTACAGGGATCCTGGGTTCTGTCATATTGTTTAATCTAACATGCATTAAAGTACACAATGAATCCAAACATGGACTCCAATATTCTAAACATCCCATATAAGTCTCACTATGAAGATAGAAAGATACTACAGGGATCCTGGGTCTTGCATATTAAATTATTGAATCAAAAGAATCCTAAATCCTAATGGTGATTCGGGATAATGCCACGAAAGGTAATATAATAAGCACACTTATATATAGGAAGTACCAGTGGCGTATCCACCATGTGCTTATTGTATTATCTAGTTTCGTTATCTAAATCGCCAACAACTACACAAAAACCAACCATCGAGTTGTAAAGTACTTCTTAAAAATCTTACTATGAAGATAGGAAGATCTAAGACTGTACTTCAAATATCCTGCATGAATCTAACTATGAAGATAGGCAGATCACTTAAGGATAAAACATTGTGTTTGCATAATTGGAAATAAACACATAAAAGCACTTAGTGAACACATATATGCCATACATTTTGAAAACAGATCGATTACACATATGAATCACCCCAAAACATTTGAAAACAGTAAAAGAGGGGAACTATGTACTCGCCTAGGGTTGCGTATAGTTCCGGTTCAAAGGGTATAGCAAAGCTCAAAAGACCAAGAGTTCAAGTGTTGAAGTGGTTCCTAGGGTAACGGATATTATATTAGCGAATCGACACCTAAATCGGAAGGTCGGGTAGAACGAGGTCTTGTAAACTAAATGAGTATTGGAACTCATGTGATATGGTTTAACAAATCCTACATTCTAAATCGGAACCTATCCTAAGTGCTTCCGACGCATTACGACCCATTAAGGTAGCTTACGCCACTTTAACGCGTCGTTCGCGCGAAAGCACGTTTGAGATGCCTAACTAGTCCTATGACAAGTATTATATGCCTTAACATATCTAATTATGTTATATAATTAGTTTAGATGTTAAAACATGTGTTACAGATGCTTAAAATGAAATTATGCGAAAAAGGGCATTTTGGTCATTTTCCTAAGGCATATAAACTACCTATCATATAACAAACTAAACGAAGTGACCATAAGGTATAACATTGGAAGGTTATTCCCTATACAACTATGGTCACATTATATGTTTGGTCGGATCCTAATGATCGACCAAACGGGTCGGGTTCGAAAGTCTAAGCGGTTGTTTAGACCGCTTATCTTACGACCCTAGACAAGCACTAATCTAAAAGTGACGAGTTAAACATGTTAAAACATGTTTAACGAGGTTTGAAAACAAGTTTGATATCAAAACAAACGGTTTTGATACCCAAGAATAGTTTGGTTGCAAAATACGCATAGACGCGTATTTTGACCGAAACTATGACTCGTCACTACACCTAATCAACGTGGTAATCAGTAGGTATAGTTACAAGGGACTATAACCATCGTGATTACGCTCACGTTACGAAGTTCAAACGAACTTCGTGTTGATCATTGACTGGTCAAAGCAGAAAGTCAAACACTGTTTTACTTTCGTGCTAAAAACGCAATAAAAGCACGAAAGAAACTTACAAAGGGTCCAAGAAATGGAGGTTTGATCTAGATATTCCCAGGTATGAAGGATTTTATCCCTCAACTTAGAGAAATCAGATCAAGGTGTGAAATGAAATGAAAATGGGTGGGGTATTTATAGGATTTCCAAGACCGTTAAGATCGTTCCTCGATAAACGAGCTTAAATCTGGACCGTACAAGTGGGCATAAGGTTTTGTGATACTAGGGGTACTCAAAACCATCAAATTTTAGGCCATAGAATGTAGAAACCATGTGCAAAAAGGCCTGAAACCAGCTGCTAAATGAAAAACTGGGTTTCTGATTTGTGCTTCTGTCGCGCCCCGCATAAGCAGAGGGCCTGGCTTACGCGGCCCGCGTGGGCTGTCTTTCCAGAAATGTCAGAAATGGTCCCTGCACTTGATAAACTCAGTTTTTGGCACGTTTAAGATCTTGGATGTCGATTCGTTTGGTCGTACGGTTGCGTTGTTCGGTTAATTAAGTCGAAACACGTACGGACGCGAAAAACGACCCAAATTACGCGATGAATGGAATTTTATTATGCCAATCACTAAAATAAAATATTTTAATGATTACATAAATTTTTGGATGTCCGGATATATTCAGAACGTAAGATATGCGTGAAAATGCAAACTTATGCACTTTTTGACGCTTTTAGTCCCTATTGATCAAATAAGTTTATTTTTGCGCACCAAACACCTCAAAGCCTATTTCTAAGCTATGTGAAGGATATTTAGGGCATGTTTAACTTATGATCAAGTTTCGGAATGTTCGATACTATGTGAATCAGCAGACTTTCGCAATTTGACGCAGATAGTCCCTGGGTGTGAATAAACTTGTTTTTGACACACTAAAGTTTTTAAAACCTATTTCTAAGTTATATAAAAGTTATTTAAGGTATGTTAAGCCTATGTTACTATTCCGGAGTGTTTGCCGCATTAAACTGATTACGTTTACGCCTCAGTTCGCGTATAATTTTCCAGAAAGCGATTTAAGCTTTAAAATGAACTAAAATCAAAATGTGAAATTGTAAAACCAAAATAAACAAATTTTTGAGACCAAAACACGTTGTTTCTTTGATAAAAGATAGTGTCCTACATCGTGTGTGTTTACGGAGCACAAGTGTCACAATATACATCAAAACAGATGATAAATGGTATACTCACCAGTAAGATGAACTCTCGTACATACCTTGATACGGGAATGTGTCGTTAGTGGATGAAAACCGGTTGGTAAGTATAAATCATACATTAATCGTATCCACTAACCACGAGTACATCTGATAAGTTGAGCTTATGTGGACAACAATATTGATAATTGTTATAGGATACTTATCTAAATGCTAACTAATTGAATAACAAGTGTGTTTTGGCATGACCGTATACTGATATGATTCTCTTACCCTCGAAATTCACAAAAAGAATGTCTGTAAATATTTATTTATTGCTTTCCGTCTTTACATTTGAAAAATGATAAATATCAAAAAGATTTTAGGTGAGTTTTAATATAAATATTATGTAGGATCATTGTCACGACCAAATGAGTCGTTCAGAAGAGTTCTCGATCAATACGAAAGGCAGAATCAGACGTATTGATGTAGAATCAGCTTGATATGCACTAAGTATCACTTAAACTATCTCTTGTATTGATTTCACAACGTTTTACAGGCTGGAGATACTTCGGCAGAGCTTCGCTACCAGAATCAGAATTTTAACAAATGAGAACACAAGACACCTATTTATAGGGTTGCCACTTCGCATGGACTGGAACATGTCCAGTTCACACGACCTGGGCCACTTCGCACGAACTGGTCAGTTCGTGTGAAGTTGTCACACCCCGACCACGTAAAACAACAAGACGTGGCGGAAACGTCGGGGAGTGTTGTAACAGAATCATTTGTTTCACAACCATGGAAATTAAAGTTTCGTTTTATTAATCAAATAAGAGAGTTACATTGTTTTAGGCAAGAAACAAAGAGTACATAACAAAAATTAACTAGTTCTTGTCTCATTTTAGGTCACTAAGGCACATGTCAGCCTAAGTATGTCTCGATAAGTCCTATGCATCAACTCCTGAAAACACATGTGAAAATAGGTACGTCAGCATAAAAATGCCTGTGAGATACATAGGTTTTGTGAAAATAGGATTCATGACTTGTAAGTTTAAGAAAATGTTTAATAAAGTTTAGTCATGAACCTTGTAAATTGATTTGTTTTGTAAATCGTTTGAAAACAATAAGTTCAGATGATATGCATAAAAAAGAGAATAATGTATGGTTAAATGAATAACCATGTAAAATGAGTTTGCATAAGATAAGTTGTTTGTAAATCAATGTCTTGTGAAAAGTATGTTATTTGTATAAAATGTTATATGTCTCAAATTGAAATGATTCAAATAACGCTACGATATGTAATCTCATACAAACACTTATATATAGGAAGTACCAGCGGCGTATCCACCGTGTTTGTATCATATTACACACTCCTCGTTACTTAAATCACTTACTCAAACCAAACCATCAAGATGTAACATTTAACAATTGTAGAAATGTTTAGGTACAGTCAAATGTCTATCGTCAAATGGTTCACATGGTTCAATAGATACAAATGGTTCACATAATGTAATATAATGTGTTCATATGCTGGATGAGCATATGCAACAAAATGTAATGTAAAACAATGTACTAAGTATGCACACAATGGACATACATAGCATGAGATGTAATGT
The DNA here is from genome assembly GCA_030545235.1 of Helianthus tuberosus. Lineage (NCBI taxonomy): Eukaryota > Viridiplantae > Streptophyta > Magnoliopsida > Asterales > Asteraceae > Helianthus > Helianthus tuberosus. Next base: position 119,085,346 of record CM060410.1, on the reverse strand, counting down.
AAACCAATGTACTAAGTATGCACACAATGGACATACATAGCATGAAATGTAATGTAGAACAATGTACTAAGTATGCACACAATGGACATACATAGTATGAAATGTAATGTAAAACAATGTACTAATAGTGTACTAATGAACATAGCAAGTATATGATGTGAAAACATGGAAAAACATGAAAGTAACAAGTAGGCATATGTGTTTCACCCCAAAGTGTTTGGAAAACAGTAAAAGAGGTGTCTATGTACTCACTTGCGATTTCTTAGTAGTCCTTGAGTAACAACTAAACAATGCTAGATATCACGGATATCAAACGGCACCTAGTATAGGTAACTATGTTAATATACCGGACCTAAATTATAGGATCGGATAGAATGAGGGCTCGTAAACCAAATGAGTATGGGAACTCATGTAATATGGTTTAACAAAGCCTACATACTAATATGAAACCTAACCTAAGTGCTTACGACCCATTACGACCCGTTTAGGTAGCTTGTGCTACTTTAACGCGTCGTTCACGTAAAACGCGTTCGGAACGCCTAACTAGTCCTATGATAAGTAAAATATGCCTTAACATGTCTAATATTGTTACCAAATCAGTTTAGATACCAAAAGTTATCTTACATATGCTTAAAATGAATTTTGGCGTTCAAAGGGCATTTTGGTAATTTACCTAAGGCATATATACTACCTATCATACAACTAACTAAACGTCGTGACCATAAGGTATAACCTCGGAAGGTTATTCCCTATATACTATGGTCACCTAATGTGTTTGGTCGGATCCTAATGATCGACCAAACGGGTCGGGTTCGAAAGTATAAGCGATTGTTTAGATCGCTTACCTTACGACCCTATATAAGCACTAAACTAAAAGTGACGAGCTAAGCATGTTAAAACATGCTTAACTAAGTTTAGAAAACAGGTTTGGTATCAAAACAAACGGTTTTGATACCCAAGAGTAGTTTGGTTACAAAATACGCAAGAATACGCATTTTGGCGGAAACTACGACTCCTCACTGAGCCTAGATAACGTGGTAATCAGTAGGTATTGTCACTAGGGACTATAACCATCGTGATCACGCTCACGTTATGAAGTTCAAACAAAATTCGCATTGACCATAAACTGGTCAATGCATAAAGTCAAACAAAGTTTGACTTTAACGCTAAAACGAATGAAAAGAACGAAAGAACACTTACAAAGGGTCCCCGCAAGATTGATAATCAAAGTATTCTCAGGTATGAGGTGATGAAACACCCCAACTTAGAGAATTCTCAGATTTCAAGTGGGTTTTGCAAATGAATCAAATGGGTATTTATAGGATTCTTGGAACTATTAGGATCGTTTATCGAATAACGAGCTTTGATCTTGCCCCTACACTTGTTGCAACCTTGTGGTAACTCAAAATGGCCCCCCTACATCAGGGATTAACATGTGGCATTGGCCTTTGGAGTGCATAAGAGCTGTTATCAGCTGTTAAAACAGCTTTTGCTATTCTGAAGGGGCCTCGCGTGACGCCTAGGGGGCTAGGTGTCACGCCTAGGTCTTTCTGATCAGCAACCAGTTTCCATTTCAGTCCCCGTTGTGTATTAAGACCATTTCCGACATGTTTAAGGCTCGTTAAGTCAACTTTAAGGCCCTAAAATGATGCCTAAACATTATGGACATGAAACATGCTCAAAAATATCCCGGATGTTGGTTCGTTTGGTCGTACGATCGCGATGTTCGCTTAATTACGACGACATGCGCATAAGCGCGAAAAACGATCCAAATTGCGTGACGAAAGGATTTTTCTTATGCCAAACACTAAAATAAAATATTTTAGTGCTTACATAAATTTTTGGATGTCCGGATGTATTCAGAGCGTAAGTTATGCGCGAAAGTGCAAACTTATGCACTTTTTGACGCTTTTAGTCCCTAAATGACCCAAAAGTTTATTTTAGCACACCGAACCCCTCAAAGCCTATTTCTAAGCTATGTAAAGGATATTTATGGTATTTTTAACTTATGGCCATGTTCCGGAATGTCTGTTACAGTTCAAATTGGCATACTTTCGCAGTTTGGCAACTTTAGTCCCTGTAAGCGATTTAACTTGATTTTGCCATACCAAATCCTTCAAGACTTATTTCTAAGTTATGTAAAGGTTATTTAGGGTATGTTAAGCCTATTTCACTATTCCGGAGTGTTCGTTGCATTAAACTGGTTATATTTACGCATCAGTGCGCGTATAACCTTCCAGAAAGCGATTTAGAGCTCGAAATCGAACAAGAATTGATATGTGCAAATGATACACATATTTGTACAAATCCCAAGTAAGAAATAAAATTTTTCATTGGTTTGGTATTTGTTTGATGGTCGCAGAGGCACAGTTGTCACAGTCTCCCCTACTTTAGGAAATTTCGTCCCGAAATTTATTTGTAGGAGTCTGTCTGTGACTTTGTGTTAAATAACCATCAAGGATAAGGCATAATCCTGATATTCCTCTTTAACGGACATTTTTCAGAAATGGAAATGAAGGAAGAATCAGGGATATTCATTTCCCTTCGATGGATAATTTTTCAGAAACGAAAAATGCACGGAATGAGTCATTTTTCCTTAATGGGTATTCTTCAGAAACGAAAATGAACGGAACGAGTCATTTTCCACAATTTCTACAGAAACGAAAATGAATGAAATGAGTCATTTTCCACAATTTCTTTAGAAACGAAAATGAACGGAATGAGTCATTTTCCACAATTTCTTCAGAAACGAAAATGAACGGAATGAGTCATTTTCCACAATTTCTTCAGAAACGAAAATGAACGGAATGAGTCATTTTCCACAATTTCTTCAGGAACGAAAATGAACGGAATGAGTCATTTTCCACAATTTCTTCAGAAACGAAAATGAACAGAATGAGACATTTTCCACAATTTCTTCAGGAACGAAAATGAACGGAATGAGTCATTTTCCACAATTTATTCAGAAACGAAAATGAACGGAATGAGTCATTTTCCACAATTTCTTCAGAAATGCGAATGAACCGAGTCAACTCTAGACACATGACAAAACTCGCTGTAGTTTCTGTGCACTGAATTCCATAATTATGTATGCATCCATAATTACGTAATTCCTTGCATAGTCCGCACAGTTTGTCTTGTAATGTTTAGGGGGGGAAAATCAAACCTGTGATGAGTGTGACTAGACTACCATAGGGTCCTTTTAATTAGATCGACAAATGATCCTTTTAATTAGGCCACCAAGGAGTCCTTTCAGCTATATCATCACATGATATTCCTAACCAGATTTTTGGATCGATCTGTTTAACCAGACCACTCACGGGGTCTAAGTATGGAGTAGTACTTTATAATCCAAGGGACTTAAGTACAACGTAGAAGTCCATTAAGGATTTTAGGTAGTACCTTTGGGTATCCTATTATGAATCCCTTATACGAAGATATGGAAGATTCTACGAGGATTTGGATAACAAAATTTGGATCACACAAAAACATAAAAGGGAACACATAAGCACTTAATCACATAATTGTTTAACTTGATTATTAATTTGTTATTAACTTGCTATTGATTGAATATGGATATGGAAACCAGTTGATGGACTTCAATGTCCTCGGGGATCTATCTGAAAAGATAGGAAGATCTCCCAAAAATTCGATTTTGTTTTCAAAGGACCGTAATATTCGAATTAAGGAACACAAAACTTTTAGGATTTACGAAAATACCCTTAGGTACCCTATTAAGGATTTATAGTGGTACTTTGGGTATTCGTCCAGTGTTGTAACTTGCGCCTTGTACTTCGTTTTCCTTGGAAGAAACGGGTACTTAGGAATTTCGTGGAAAACGCAAGAGATCATAAAATAGAAAAATTATTTGGGGGTAGTTTGCTTTTCAAGGAATACGATTCCTTAATTGTCGGTATTGTAAGGGATATGTTGTTTATACATACAACCTCATAAATACATTGCAATGTAAATAAAAGATTTATTTATAAACAATGATAACAACTGTTTCATGGACCTTGACAACAAAAGAAAATAATACATAAAACGTGATTATTTCTAAAGGGTGTTGTCTTCTAGTCGGTCAGATGCTCATCCCTGTGCTGGATTTGTATTAGCAAGCTTTGGGCAATTTCTTCGGAAATGACCCATCTCGCCACAATTGTAGCAAGAACCTGGTGGAAAGCGAGCTTGAGCAGGATTGTTGTCAGCTTGATTTGGTGCAACTGCAACTCGACAAAATTTTGTTGTATGACCTTTAAGTCCACAAATTTGGCATTCGCGGCACTTCACACTAGCATGATGATGAAGGTTACATTGGTTGCACAAGGGTGAAGTTCCATTGTATGGCTTCCTAGCAGGGGGTTGAGATGGTTGGTTGGGGACGGCTTGACCATTGTGAGCGACCACGGCGAAGATCTGAGAAGCCTTTCGCTTCTTTGACCTCTTAGGGGATCCAGTCTGTTCATCCATGGTCTTTGATTCCTCGATTGGTTTCTTATCATCTTTTCGGAAAAGTTTACCTTTCCTGATTTGAGATTCAGTCAAGGTAGCAGATAGCTCAATGGCCTGCCTAACCGTAGTGGGGTTGCTACCAGTAACAATGTCCTGAACTGAGTCAGGGAGACCATTAATGTATATTTCAATCGCCTTATCCAAAGGCGTAACCATGGTAGGACACAACAGGCTCAGCTCCTCATATCGATCAGTGTATGCTCGATGTTCACCGCTGTCTTGCTTAAGATCTTCGAATTCCCTTTCCAAGGCCCTGATCTCGTGACGAGGACAGAATTCCTTCATCATCAGTGCTCTAAGTTCTTCCCACTTTTGAGCCAGTGCCACTTCGGCGCCCCTATCTCTTATCACACCGTTCCACCATGTCAAAGCTCGTTTCTCAAAGACACTAGATGCGAAATCTATCTTTCGCTTGTTTGGACATTGAACATGTCTGAAGGTGCTCTCTAAACTCTCGAACCATTGTAGAAGTGCAGTCGCTCCTTGAGACCCAGAAAACTTTGATGGCTTAGCCGAGTTGAACGTCTTGAAGTTGCAGGGGGCATTATTGTTGTTGAGGGCTTGGTTACATTGAGAAACGATGTTCAGGATTGCAGCAGTCATTTGTTGTGTAATGACAGCTGCCAGCTCTTCAATAGATACCTGATTTTCGCGTCGTGTAGGCATTCTAAAAGGGGAAACAAGAGAGAAAACAAATGAAATGGCATTGGGTAAGAATAGGATGTTTACAATTTCCGACCAAAATCATGGGTGATGGTCATTTGTTTGAACCACGAAGCAAACAAACGACACACAAAGGCTGAATCAAAGCAATTAGATCCTCATAATGTAAAGCGAAGACATGCTCGCCTATAAGTGGACACTCACCCCAAGAGTTCCCAAGTAAGAGTGACTGGTCGGATTATGTGGATTTGTACAAACATTCTAGCCTTAGACAGAAAACTAAGGGTACAGGCATTCACTCTTCCAGTTTGCACGTGTTCACACTATTTAGGACCCAAAACTTTGACGAGATTTTGAAAACTCAAAGGGGTTCAACACCTTATAACAGAGGGTTCAAAACCTTACAATAGAGGGTTCAAAACCAAGTAATCAATCATCCAAAAACAGATGATTAATTTTCAAAGCGGTTTTGAAATTTATGTTCTTGTTGTGGTCGTCACCTAAGGATAGGTGACGGTATTGTTTTATGACTAAACGCAAGTAAACTCGCGTTAGGGTCCTAGGAAGGTTATAGACTAGGTCAAAGCATTACTAATAACCTAATTCCCTATAACCATGGGCTCTTATACCAACTTTTCTGTCACACCCCGACCACGTAAAACAACAAGACGTGGCGGAAACGTCGGGGAGTGTTGTAACAGGATCATTTGTTTCACAACCATGGAAATTAAAGTTTCGTTTTATTAATCAAATAAGAGAGTTACATTGTTTTAGGCAAGAAACAAAGAGTACATAACAAAAATTAACTAGTTCTTGTCTCGTTTTAGGTCACTAAGGCACAGGTCCGCCTAAGTATGTCTCGATAAGTCCTATGCATCAACTCCTGAAAACACATGTGAAAATAGGTACGTCAGCATAAAAATGCCTGTGAGATACATAGGTTTTGTGAAAATAGGATTCATGACTGGTAAGTTTAAGAAAATGTTTAATAAAGTTTAGTCATGAACCTTGTAAATTGATTTGTTTTGTAAATCGTTTGAAAACAATAAGTTCAGATGATATGTATAAATAAGAGAATAATGTATGGTTAAATGAATAACCATGTAAAATGAGTTTGCATAAGATAAGTTGTTTGTAAATCAATGTCTTGTGAAAAGTATGTTATTTGTATAAAATGTTATATGTCTCAAATTGAAATGATTCAAATAATGCTACGATATGTAATACCATACAAACACTTATATATAGGAAGTACCAGCGGCGTATCCACCGTGTTTGTATCATATTACACACGCCTCGTTACTTAAATCACTTACTCAAACCAAACCATCAAGATTTAATGTTTAACAATTGTAGAAATGTTTAGGTAGAGTCAAATGTCTATCGTCAAATGGTTCACATGGTTCAATAGATACAAATGGTTCACATAATGTAATATAATGTGTTCAAATGCTGGATGAGCATATGCAATAAAATGTAATGTAAAACAATGTACTAAGTATGCACACAATGGACATACATAGCATGAGATGTAATGTAAAACAATGTACTAAGTATGCACACAATGGACATACATAGCATGAAATGTAATGTAGAACAATGTACTAAGTATGCACACAATGGACATACATAGTATGAAATGTATTGTAAAACAATGTACTAATAGTGTACTAATGAACATAGCAAGTATATGATGTGAAAACATGGAAAACATGAAAGTAACAAGTAGGCACATGTGTTTCACCCCAAAGTGTTTGGAAAACAGTAAAAGAGGGGTCTATGTACTCACTTGAGATTGCTTAGTAGTCCTTGAGTAACAACCAAACAATGATAGAGATCACGGATATCAAACGGCACCTAGTATAGGTAACTATGTTAATATACCGGACCTAAATCGTAGGATCGGATAGAATGAGGGCTCGTAAACCAAATGAGTATGGGAACTCATGTAATATGGTTTAACAAAGCCTACATACTAATATGAAACCTAACCTAAGTGCTTACGACCCATTACGACCCGTTTAGGTAGCTTATGCTACTTTAACGCGTCGTTCACGTAAAACGCGTTCGAAACGCCTAACTAGTCCTATGATAAGTAAAATATGCCTTAACATGTCTAATATTGTTACCAAATCAGTTTAGATACCAAAAGTTATGTTACATATGCTTAAAATGAATTTTGGCGTTCAAAGGGCATTTTGGTAATTTACCTAAGGCATATATACTACCTATCATACAACTAACTAAACGTCGTGACCATAAGGTATAACCTCAGAAGGTTATTCCCTATATACTATGGTCACCTAATGTGTTTGGTCGGATCCTAATGATCGACCAAACGGGTCGGTTTCGAAAGTATAAGTGATTGTTTAGATCGCTTACCTTACGACCCTATATAAGCACTAAACTAAAAGTGACGAGCTAAGCATGTTAAAACATGCTTAACTAAGTTTAGAAAACAGGTTTGGTATCAAAACAAACGGTTTTGATACCCAAGAGTAGTTTGGTTACAAAATACGCAAGAATACGCATTTTGGCCGAAACTACGACTCGTCACTGAGCCTAGATAACGTGGTAATCAGTAGGTATAGTCACTAGGGACTAAAACCATCGTGATCACGCTCACATTTTGAAGTTCAAACGAACTTCGCATTGACCATAAACTGGTCAATGCATAAAGTCAAACAAAGTTTGACTTTAACGCTAAAACGAATGAAAAGAACGAAAGAACACTTACAAAGGGTCCCCGCAAGATTGATAATCCAAGTATTCTCAGGTATGAGGTGATGAAACGCCCCAACTTAGAGAATTCTCAGATTTCAAGTGGGTTTTGCAAATGAATCAAAGGGGTATTTATAGGATTCTTGGAACCGTTAGGATCGTTTATCGAATAACGTGCTTTGATCTTGCCCCTACACTTGTTGCAACCTTGTGGTAACTCAAAATGGCCCCCCAACATCAGGGATTAACATGTGGCATTGGCCTTTGGAGTGCATAAGAGCTGTTATCAGCTGTTAAAACAACTTTTGCTATTCTGAAGGGGCCTCGCGTGACGCCTAGGGGGCTAGGTGTCACGCCTAGGTCCTTCTGATCAGCAACCAGTTTCCAAAGTTTCCATTTCAGTCCCCGTTGTGTATTAAGGCCATTTCCGACATGTTTATGGCTCGTTAAGTCAACTTTAAGGCCCTAAAATGATGCCTAAACATTGTGGACATGAAACATGCTCAAAACTATCCCGGATGTCGGTTCGTTTGGTCGTACGATCGCGATGTTCGCTTAATTACGACGACATGCGCATAAGCGCGAAAAACGATCCAAATTGCGTGACGAAAGGATTTTTCTTATGCCAAACACTAAAATAAAATATTTTAGTGCTTACATAAATTTTTGGATGTCCGGATGTATTCAGAACGTAAGTTATGCGCGAAAGTGCAAACTTATGCATTTTTTGACGCTTTTAGTCCCTAAATGACCCAAAAGTTTATTTTAGCACACCGAACCCCTCAAAGCCTATTTCTAAGATATGTAAAGGATATTTATGGTATGTATAACTTATGGCCATGTTCCGGAATGTCTGTTACCGTTTAAATTGGCATACTTTCGCAGTTTGTCAACTTTAGTCCTTGTAAGCGATTTAACTTGATTTTGCCATACCAAAGCCTTCGAGACTTATTTCTAAGTTATGTAAAGGTTATTTAAGGTATGTTAAGCCTATTTCACTATTCCGGAGTGTTCATTGCATTAAACTGGTTATATTTACGCATCAGTGCGCGTATAACCTTCTAGAAAGCGATTTAGAGCCCGAAATCGAACAAGAATTGATATGTGCAAATGATACACATATTTGTACAAATCCCAAGTATGAAATACAATATTTCATTGGTTTGGTATTTGTTTGATGGTCGCAGAGGCACAGTTGTCACAGAAGTGGTTGTTTCAGCCCCGTTTCCCGTATCTTTCGTATAACGTGTCCAAATCTATCATTCTAGTTACAAGACGAAGTCGACAGACATATGCAACAACAAACTCCCCCTTGGATGTTGACGAGTCTTCAGTATGTCAAGTCTTCAATCTTGATCAGTCTTCTCGCTCTTTCCAAAATATCTTTCGCTGTAAGCATCCTCAATTTTTCTCTTTCTCTCAGAATCTCAACCTGACTCTATTCTCTTGATCAGATCTCTTGATTTCTTAAGTTTATCAGCATCAGCAGCTTCTCCCCCTTGGATGTTGATTCAAAATCTGTATCTGGTTATGCGGAAAGTCCACAGGAATCAGAACCTGGCTTTACAGCTTTCACAAGTTCAGGACCGTTGCCTGGCTCTCAGAAACCTGGCTTGCCTGCACATCCTTTACCCAGAACATAAGATTTTGATTTATAACAATTTTAATCTCTGTTAATCACTTGTAAAATCAATCTCAAAACATCACTTGTTAGATTATGATATTTCTCAAATTATCTTAAACTTATTCTTCACTTTTCATTTCAAACAAACTCTCCCAATCCATTGTTCATCATGTTTAGCACTCGGAATTTTGAAAATCAGCTATCCAACATCAGTTGTCGAAAATAAGATGAAATAAAATCTTTTGAATTTTCAAAATTTTATGCTAAAACACACTGAAAATCTTTTTGGATTTTGTCTTTAATGAAAAGCAGTATGTAAATATATACAGACAATATTTTTGAGAGTTTGTGTAAGAGGATCATATCAGTTTTTGACAAAACACTAGCACCGTTGAGCTTTAAACACTTTAAGTTCTAAACGATTCACTTAGATTGTCAGTATACTGATCCAATTAAATTTTCACACAAAGTTCAATTGTTTCGAGATACGAGATTAGTGTTTTAATGGACTTAAACTTATTCGCGTGTCCCACCTCAGAATATACTCCCGTATCCAGACTCCTATATTCAGTCTTACAGGTGAATGTACACTAATGATATCTGTAAAGGGTGAATGCGAGACCATGAGAGCTCAGGCTATTGCTTCCGCAAAATCAGAGAGATGATGGTTTGACTTTAGGTGTGTTCCCTTTAGAGAATCTTTTCTTTCAACAGCACATGATTAGCATTTTTCAATGTTTCATCATTTTTTATGCTGAGGGTGAGGTCTAAGAATAAAGCAGTGCAGAGTATTATACGAGGACTAGGCTATTGCTCCCGCAAAATCAAAAGTCCAGGTATAATACCCCAGATATCATCACGCATAAAGACCTAGTATGTCAGAAATAGAAAGCCCTTCAAACAAGATTTCGGGGGTTACCCATATATCCGAGAGATGTTACCCATGAAATAAGTAAGTATTTGATATTTAGGTTTATATCTCGAAAACAATCTACTAAGCGTGTAAAAACCTACTGGCACATCATCAGTGAGACCGTTTATCACATTTTAACTTTCCAATTCTTTAGCGTACTGTGATTGTCTATTGATGTACTATCATTTCCTCTTTTTCACAACAAAACTCATTTTGATTTTTCGATGTTTTTGAACTTTTCAAATTTTATCATGTTTTTGGATTTTTCAAATTTTCAAAATATCTAAATTTTTTACTCCCCTTAAAATCAAAAATATGTTTCAAATTTTGATTTTACGGGAAAATTTGAAAGTAAACGCAATAAACTGTACAAAGTAAAGTGACAAACTGATGTGAATTACTTCAATTCGCCATCCACTTGGCATAAACAATCAGAACTCCCCCCTGTCAACAAACTATTTTCCCATTATGATTTCAAAACACTTAAGTTTGTTTTAATCAAAATGGTTTTTCCGGAAAATTAGTTTTGTTGATTTCACCACTTGTAAGATCGGGGTTTAATTCATCATTTTGTTCTTTCAAATACCACTTGTAAGAAAGTTAAATCAAGTTCAACTTAATGACCTTGATTAACCACTTGTAGGTTCTCATCAACAATACCACTTGTAAGAAAGTTAAATCAAGTTCAACTTAAAGACCTTGATTAACCACTTGTAGGTTCTCATCAACAATACCACTTGTAAATCGAAATATAACAATTTTGAATTATCACCTGAGAAAGATGTCGATTCATGCTCCATGATTACCAACTTGGGAGCTCTGGCAAGTCAGGATTTTTATTCATAGAGATTCTCCCAAGCCTGACGGTCCTTGGGAGATTCCGAGTCAACCTCACTTGGTTTCTTTCCTTTCTTTTTCTTTTCATAAAATTCCTTTACCCCTTTGACCTTCCCGTCAACCATTTTTCCAAAAATATTTAGAACTTTGGAGTTAAAGGCTTTTTCAACATCAAATTCTTTCTTTTCAGAAAAAAATTGATTTGAAATCTCAATTTTTCCAACTTTTGATTTTAAATTTTCAGCCCGCAATGGTGGAAAATTTTCTTCATCCAGTGGCGGAACTGAATTTTCTCTTTTTAGCTCAACTAGTGGCTCCTCTGACTTTGACGAATCAGATTCATCGCCAAAACTAACATCTGATTTCTTAACAATCCACCTTTGGTTGTTAAGATTCACCTTTCTTTTATAAAAACTTTTTGAACACTCACCAACCTCAAATTTTGAATTTTTGAATGCTTTAAATTGTTCGGTTGGTGGTTCATTATCAACCATCTTTTCTTTCAGTTTTTCAGAGACTCCATGTTTTGTGTTGGTTGCCATTGGACAGTTCAAGGCAATGTGACCAACTACTTTGCATTGATAACAGGTTCTTGTCTCCTTTTTCTGAGCAGCTTCATTCTTCATTCTTTCTTGCTTCTTAGCAAGGAATTCTTTGTTTGTCTGCTTCCAGAATGAGCTCTTTTCCTCTTCTTCCGAACTTGACCCTGAAACAAATAGAGTTTTTGATTTGTAAATTTTCTCATTTTTATGATTTTCTGGTGGAATAAAACCTAAACCTTTCTTTTTGAAATTACCGTTATGGTTTGGTTTCTTTTGAAAACTCGAACCAGAACTGTATCCTTTTTTCTTGTTTAACCTTTGTTGAACTCTTGAGGTGTATTTTTTAGGTTTTTCAGTAAGATTTACATATTTTATTTCAGAAATATTAATTTCTGTTAATTTGAAAACCTTGTTAATCATTTCAGTTTTAACACCTCTTATTGGAAATTCCTCATCAGAAAATAATTTGTCAGAATCATTCAAAGTATATGCTACTCTGAATGTTTCGTCATTCAAATTCTTTTGTGATAACAGAAAATCTTTATTGTAAATTCTTTTAACCGGTGATTTCGGACTGTCAACTGATGAACCTGAAGTTTCAGACTCAGACTTTGACTCTGACTCCTCATCCTTATCCAACACCTAATCGACCACTTTCTTTATTAACTCAGACTCATGATCAATGTCAGACGATGTGAATGTGACGTCAATATTATTTGGCAATCCATCTGAAGGTTCAGATTCCCACTTTAAATTGGTTGCCTTTTTGACTCTTTCTGAATTAGGATTTCGTGGAGAATATCCATTTTCAAGCGGCGGTGGACATTTGGTATAATCAGTACTATATTTCTTACCAGTATCCTTTACTTCAGTATCCTCTTCTTCAAACGCTTTCATGCCTTCTACTGTAGGATAAATCCTGTCAATCACATAAGAAGCACATGAGTAACTTCTCAATAACCTGTTTACCCTTTCAGTTTCTATCCTCTGGGTTTCCAATTTTTGTTCAAGTACAACACATTTCTCTATGTAATTATTGATGATTTTCTGTTTTGTCATGAACGCTCCATTGAATGTCTTCATAGCTGTTGCTTGTTCACTACTTGACTGGTTATATTGATTCATAGCTTTGTTTAAAACATCATAAGATTCTTTCAGTCTGTTCATGTTATGAATCAATTTGTAGTTGTGCCTTTTCACAATATCACAATTTTCACATTTCTCAGGTATCTTTTCTGCATCAGCTTCCTTTTCAACCTTGAAAGCTGGAATTTCTTTAACCTGCTTCTTAATCACTCGAACATCATCATCACTGTCATCTTGTTTTCTAATTTTCTTCTTTATCACTCGAACATTTTCATCATTACTATCATCTTTCTCAGCTTGTCTTTCTTTGAGCTCTTTCATTTTACCTGCATAATACGAATTATCATTATCACTATCATCTTGTTTTTTAACCTTTGCTGCCTTATGATTCTTCTTTTTCATAGCTTGTTTTTCTTTTGTTTTACCTGTAAAAAACAAATCATCATCATCATCGCGATCAATTAAAAATTTTCTTTGATAATTTTTATGTTTTCAAATTTTTCGGCATCATCATCACTATCTTCAACGATTGGTGCTTTTCTTGAAACCTTTTTTGTTGAAACTGAATCTTCTTCTTTCTTTTTCGGACTGAATTGCTGAGATTCATAATAAGCATACGCCATTTCTTCTTCAGCAGTTGTATCTTCAAAAATTTGAGCAACAAATGCTTTAGTTTTTGAAGTTTTGTTAGGATCGTAATTATCCCAACTAAAATTCTCCCAACTAAAACCTTCTGGCAATCTTTCATCATCTTGATCTATCAAACCATAACACGCTCTTCTCTTTGATGGTTCTTTGATCATTTCCTTCTTAGCATGTGAAGTTTGTGGCGATTGTTGTTGATTCGGAGAAACTTGATGATAAATCCCTTTTCGATAATAATCGTTGTTGCCGAATGGATTTTGTGCTCCGCTTGCTTCGTGATTTGTACATTCTCGTTTAAAGTGCCCTTTCTCCCTGCAATGAAAACAAGTAACTTTAGATTTATCAAAACCTAAAGTAGAAACATTAGCATCACGAAAATCATCTCTTCCAGTAATTTGTTTAAATTTCTCAGCTCTTCTCAATACGCTCGCTAAACACCACTTAATATCCATAAGTTCCATCTCCTCAGCATCAATCTGATCGTAATCCTCTTTTGTCAACATTGGATTTCTGATCCTTCCTGCAACTAAACTCTCATAAGATTCTAACACTGTCACCAATAAAGACATATGACCTTTAGCTACTTCTTCAGAGAAATTCTGACCGTTCTGAAGATGTAATGCAATGTTACAGTTTAGCACTTGATCTTTACCATCGTAAGATGTTGCCGAAAAATTTGGATCAAATGATGGATATGACGAAAATTCATTATTGTTGTTCGATCCTCGAGAAGATCTTCCAGAAGAACTTTTTGCATTAAAAGCAGTTTCGATCTTTGGTGCAATGTTGGTCTTATCACTAGTACCTCCTTTGTAATACAGACCAATGTCTTGTTCACCATTAAAGTCATTCATTCTCACCATCTTTCGTTGTTCCATCTCTTGAACTTCGAGTTTTTCAATAAACTTGCTCAATGTTAGATTGTCAAACTCATCATTATTCTTCAACATCATAAGATACGTGCCCCAAACATCTTGTGGCAACGCATCGGCCAATTTTTCAATCCATTCTTCATTATCTTTCTTGATGTTCAATCTCTTCATGTTAACCACCAAATTGCAATATCTTTCTATAATCTTCTTGGTGTTTTCAGTTTTTAATCCACGAAATAGATCAAATTCTTTCTTCAAAAGCGATTTTTTGTTCTTGATCATGTCTTGACTTCCAACAAACTTTGTTTTTAGTGCTTTCCATATTGAATGTGCACTTCCGTTGTGTTGTAATAAAATCAATATTTCTTCCTTAATAGCTTGCTGCAATATACTGATCATCATCTTTTCACTTTTGTATTTCTTTTTCTCATCAACACTTAGATCTTTAATAGCAACATCCTCTCCGTCATCATTAAGCGGTCTAATATATCGTTGTTCAACACATTCCCATGCATCTAAGTAATTTTCTTGAACCCAATTTTCGAAACGCTCCTCCCATCCACTATACTCCTCGATATTCATGAGCTTAGGCGGTTTTTGCATAGTGCCCATTTCATTTTCTAGCATCGCATTCTGAGTCATAGTGATCGGAGTTGCAAATGCGTTGTAAAATTCGTTTTCCATGATTTAATTTTGAAAATTTCACAAACTCAGAATTTCAAACGAACTGGATGGTCTTGACCCTCTTCGTGCGAACTGAGTTCAACTTCCAAACGACCTAACAGCTCTTCGTGCGAACTGGTGAATCAAATCGTGCGAACTGGTGTTTCCAAGTTAAACCGTGCGAACTGATGTAACACAAACTCAACTTGTGCGACCTGTTATCAAACAATGCGAACTGGAATACAAGTCGTACGAACTGAAATGTAATAAGTTGACTTTGCGCGACCTGGTTCTTCACCCCGTGCGAAGTGGATATCACTTCGTGCAAACTGAGGTCTCGTGCAACCACTTCGTGCGAACTGAAAGTTTATGGTGTGAACTGGGTTCAAATCAACTTTCTTAATGCGAACTGATATCCTACTTCGTGCGAACTGACCTCAAATTTACACGATCTGGATGAAATTCGAACGATCGGACATGTTTTTGCCAAAATTGATCAAGTTTTAGGTCGATTTTAGGTCTGATTCTTTCAAGGATTGATTAAAACAGTGTTTCACGTGATATTTCACAAAATCAGTCCATTTTATCCGTAAAATCTTGGTTAATTTTGAGAAAACGTGAAGAAAGTGAGTAGAAATGAGTAGAAATCAGATTTTGATAACGAAATCAAGCTGAAATGGTAAGAACTCTTCCTCCTGAGCTCTGATACCACTTGTAGGAACGAGATTCGACCTAAACGAGTCGTTTAGAAGAGTTCTCGATCAATACGAAAGGCGGAATCAGACGTATTGATGTAGAATTAGCTTGATATGCACTAAGTATCACTTAAACTATCTCTTGTATTGATTTCACAATGTTTTACAGACTTGAGATACTTCGGCAGAGCTTCGCTACCGGAATCAGAATTTTAACAAATGAGAACACAAGACACCTATTTATAGGGTTGCCACTTCGCATGGACTGGAACATGTCCAGTTCGCACGACCTGGGCCATTTCGCACGAACTGGTCAGTTCGTGTGAAATGGTTGTTTCAGCCCCGTTTCCCGTATCTTTCGTATAACGTGTCGTAATCTATCATTCTAGTTACAATACTTGATACAAGACGAAGTCGATAGACATATGCACCAACAAACTCCCCCTTGGATGTTGACGAGTCTTCGGTACGAGTCTTCAGTATGTCAAGTCTTCAGTCTTGATCAGTCTTCAGTATGTCAAGTCTTCAGTCTTGGTTCGAGACCGAAGTTGACGACGTTCCTCTGTCGTACGACCCGGCAATTCTCGATGCGAGATCGAAGCAGAGATAAGATAACATCGTCATGACATCATGATGATGTAACTTAGAATTACTTTCTATGGACATCACGAAGAACTATTTTATTTATGTTTTTTATTTGGTCTTTCATTTAGAACCAAAGTTGGTGGCCACGAAGAAGGTTATGTTACTTAGTCTTGCATGGTTCTTCATGGGACCTTGCTGGTTCTTTGTGAACTTCAAGGTTTTTCGTGGCCCTTGCTGGTTCTTCGTGGCCCTATAAGTTCTTCGTGGTGTTAGCTGGGTCTTGGCCTATAAATACCCACACATGTTAACTCGGTTCTGTAAGAGCGCATAAAGAGATAAGCAGTTTGTTCAAGAGTGTATGTGCTGGGTCTCTCTACAAATCAATATAGTGAATATTTGAAGTTATATATTTAGTTATATTGGTTGTGCTCTTGCTTTGGTTTGCATATACACTTGGATTCCGCACTTGTGTGTGTGTTAAACAACAAGAAAGTAGGTTATCTTGATCCTCCGAGAGGGACCTACATATTACGCAGTACGCGATTAAAATCACCGAGTAGTGTTTTTAAACGTTTCATTTAAATTTTCCACTTGGATATGATTAAAATAGCATTTTTATCATAGCGGAATATTTGTTAACATTAATCGGGCGGTCACCGACGTAGTTTCGCATTTTGTTCATTACGTAATAAACTTGTATCTTGTTTTTGCCAACATAATTTTAAATAAAGTTTGGACTTGCCAACACATCAAATATCATTAATTTACACCAAATCACTTCAAATAATATCTTTATTCATGATTAACACGTGTTATATTAGTACGATATGGACCCTAAATAGCCGTGTGTCACATTTAATGCAGGTAGATCCCAATTTTTTTGATGATTAACATTCTTAATGACCCACCGATGTTTATTGTTTTAGTTTCCTCGAGAAGGTTCTCAGATGTATAATACTTGTTTGGCTTGCAAAGAAAATATGAGTTAATCTTCTTTGTCTTGTTCGTGTTTTGTGTCCCATACGTTTAGACCAGTTTAACTCGAACTCCTACCGCTTTCTTGTAACACCTCCAAAATCAGAATGCTTGCCCCGTAGAAGATGAAGTAGACAACTAAGTTGAGCTTCTGCGTCAACATTACTAAATTGTTTCGGATGGGGATCTTGTCGTGGGTTCCCTGCTAAAGTCCAAACTTGTTCTCCATGCATGCACACATACATATACACACATGCATGGAAACATACCCATACATACATACATATGCAAACATACATGTGACAACTCGAATTTCCGACATTCACTTTCGTATTTATTGCACGTTGACTTTGACTGTTAGTTGTTTGACTTGTTTGACTTGTAACTGTACATGTTATGATATGATAAAATGCATTGTGTTTGCATGATTTTGTGTTTGGTTGTATAACATGAAACACCTGTTGAAAACTTAAACTGTTTAACACAGGAAAGGACCCGACGAAACAGACTATCTCGCCATATACTTCTCGACGAAACAGTGTGTTTCGCCATAGAACTTCACGACGAAACAGGAGTGTTTCGCCGGCCCATTGATTCGCCGAGGCCCAGTAAGTAAATCTGTGTTTTAAACGTGAACCGACTTCCTGTTTCACACTTTTAACAAAAACAGAAACCCTAGAACTCTCCACTTTGTGAAGGCGATAACCATCTTCCACCATCATCTTTCTCTCTCGAATCCTCCCTTGTTCATCCCGGATATCTCGGTTAGTGTGCGCTCGTCTTATCGGTTTCTTTGTCCTTAGATTTCTTTATACATGTTGTGTATATGCTTGATTTCTGGATCAAAAGGAGTGTATGCGTAAGTTACATGATGGCTAGATGATGATTTCTGTGCTAAGGAATTATGTATGATTATCAATTTTACATATGTATTGATTTAGGGTATGGATTACAAGAGTGTTGTTTTGAGATTCATGTAATTAGGGTTCATGCTAGATATTATGTGCCTTGACGATTTTGATCTGATATCGTGATTAGATGATTGGCTGTAGGATTGAATGCCTTTCCGTATGTTGATGTCGGCAAATTTGGATTTCTGTGTATTTCGTAACTGCTGTAACTGTGTTTACGAATCAGACATTCGACGAAACAGGAATCTCGGCGAAACAGAATGTGTTTCCCCAAGAGTCGTCGACGAATCAGAATCCTGTTTCGCCGAACAAGGCCACGACGAGACTGAAGGTGTTTCGTCAATATCTGTGTTTCGCCAACATGTGTGTTTCGCCGAATAGCTGATCTGTGCAGGAACTTGAGTTAATTCTGTTAAGTGTTAACTGGAATATGTAACTGCTGTTAAATGTTAAACATGACTGGTATGATTGTGATTACGTGTTACCTGCTTACACATGAACAACTTAAACACAAACTGATTATGTATACGTGCATACCTTAGGACGTGACTGATTAACCGTGAGCACATACTTAGCATACCGAGCAAACTAAGGTGAGTTCACACTCTTTCTAAGGCATGGGATTCCCGGTGGTTTGGGAATGGGTTAAGAAACTAAAATGGAACCTACATATTCTCCTTGGGTAGGATATGTACCGCCATCCTCCATGGGTAGGATGCCAATATAAATCCTGTGTATTCTCCTTGGGTAGAATACATACGTTCGTCCTCCTTGGGTAGGACAACAACCTTAACGTACGTTCGTCCTCCTTGGGTAGGACAACAACCTTAACGTACGTTCGTCCTCCTTGGGTAGGACAACAACCTTAACGTACGTTCGTCCTCCTTGGGTAGGACAATCACACTCGCTACGGTCCTTGGATCAAGAAGGGCACGTACAAATACGACTAGTCAACACTATTCATCGCACGCATGCCTGGACTGGCAGCAAGGACTAACGCGATACAATTTCTAAACTTCGCAAACATGCCTGGAATGGCCGCGAACTATACTTTAATCTTCGCAAACATGCCTAGAGGGCCGCGATGTTATTACATACGATTTACGATACGAACGTTATAACTAAATAACCAACTGTGAACTCGCTCAACTAGTTGTTGACTCTCTGTTACATGCCTTGCAGGACCATAGGTACTTACGGAGCTTGCACGGGAGGCACGGTCGTTGTGGACATGGATCGTGAATGTGTTGTTAAACATTATATCATTTTGTACTTAAACTTATGTTGGGTTTTACATTAATGCTTCCGCTACACACTTGTATATATTTGGTTTTGTAAACACCTATCGTATTGATGAATGACTTTTATATATATATTTAATTATGTTCAATATGATTGGTGGCTTGATCCTGGTCATGTCACGCCTCCAAGCGGTGGTACTCCGCGTGTGGATTTTGGGGGTGTGACAGATTGGTATCAGAGCCATTGGTTATAGAGAACTTGGTTTTAATAAAGGGAAAACGATTTTTGTTAAAACCAGACTATAACCCGAACAGTGCTCTCAACGATCCACAACGACGCTTCGCTCCACGTGCAAGGCTCAACATCCTAGGTACTACTATTCATGTTACTTTACCTACTTGCTAGAATTACATAGAACTTTGCTCGTGGTATGCTCAGATTACAGAACCTACTATAAGTTATTGCTTGAGAATACTGTGTGCTCACTCTCTTCGCACTATTCGCGAACCTCTCACCCACATGTTCTCCTTGATGTCAAGATCATGGGTGGACGCGCTAACCTAACTCAAGCCCAGTTGGCGGCTTCGATCACTGAACAAGTTACTGCAGCACTCGCAGCTGCCCAGGCAGGAGGTGTAACCTGCCATCACCACTTACTCCAGGATTTTTAGATCCTACTCTTGTAACTCAACACTTGTGCTTAATTTTGATTACTCTTACGCACACGACAAGTTAACACGCTCAGCCACCTGTATGCACATACAAGACTTTTATGGACTGTCGTCCTACTACTTTCAGCAACACTGAAGGAGCTGTTGTACTCCTCCATTAGTTCGAGGAACTCGAATCGGCCTTCGAATGTGCGAATGACCTGAGGCTCGTAAGGTGAAATATGCCACTGATATTCTCGAAGGCACTGCGCAAACTTGGTGGAGCGCGCAAGTTACGATACTGGGGCTGGCGGCTGCTAATGCCACCCCATGGAATGATTCTAAGGAACTGATCAAACGTGAATACAGTAGTTATGATGCCATCCACAAGTTGGAAGTGGAGTCCTTTAACATGAAGATGACGGGATCAGAGATAGAAGCGTGCAAGATTACGATCCAACAAACTGGCAATTTTGTGTCCAACTATGGTGGATCCTCCCATAAAGAGCTTTGAGCTGTACCTCAAGGGTTTAGTACCAGGAATTCAAAACCATGTGATGACGGCTAAACTTGCTACTATTCAAGATGTTACTCATCTTGCTCATCGTCTCACAGACCAGGCAGTGGAACAGAACAAGCTGCCTCAACGTATCAGCACTACTACTTCAACTACTTCTGCTACCCTCAGTGACAACGAATGAAAGTGGGATGGAACCTCTAGCAAGGATTCGACTACGATTCCGTCCCAGGCACTAGCAGTGAAAGGTCGATGACAACTAAAGTCCTGATCAGCAACATTTAGTATCCAAGGGCAGGGTGGATACAGGGGGAAACCACCCTAAGCGCAAATGATGTAACCTGCACCACCGCGGGCAGGGCAAACGCAATCATTATCAATAATGCAACAAGCTTGGTCATGGAACCAAAGATGGTAGAAACTCACGTCCTGCAAACCAGAACCGACAACAACAGCCACAAGATCTATAGAATCGGCGGCAACAGCAGGGTAATAAGGGATGTTATCAGACGATGCTGAAGGTCACTTCAAAATACACTGCCCACGGTTGAATCAGAACCAGAATCAGAACCACAACCAAGGAAACGGGGACTAGGGAAGACAACGGGGGTAATAACGACGGCAATGGTGCCAGGGGTCGAGTGTTCGTGATTGGCCAGGGTGATACTAGGAATGACCCCAGCGTTGCGATAGTTTCGACATCGACATTGGTATGGATTAGTTATCCCAACAACAAGCAGAGATCCTATACATAGAGAAGATCATTCGCATTCCCCGTACTGGCAAAGAACCTCTTGAAGTTCAAGGCGACAAGAGTGGCGTCGTGAGTGGCATCATCTCCTTCTTGAAGGCACAGAAGTGTTTGCGAAAGGGCCACTCAGTTATATTAGCACTCGTTTCTGATATATCGATGAAAGAAAAAGATTGAGGATATTCCTGTAGTACGCGATTTTCCTCAAGTGTTTCCTGAAGAGTTACCTGGGTTACCGCCTCATCGCCAGGTCGAATTCTAGATCGACCTAGTTCCAGGAGCAGCACCCATAGCTCGAGCACCCTATCGCTTAGCTCCAACTGAACTGGAAGAACTGTCTAAGTAACTGCAAGAACTTTTGGAAAAAGGGTTTCATACGTCCTAGCTCTTCGCCCTGGGGAGCTCCAGTATTATTTGTGAAGAAGAAAGACGGCACTTTCCGCATGTGCATAGATTACCGCTAACTGAACAAGGTAACCGTGAAGAATCGCTATCCTCTTCCACACATCGACGACTTATTCGACCAGTTGCAAGGGTCGAGCTATTACTCGAAGATTGATCTGAGGTCAGGCTATCATCAACTGAGAGTCCGGGATGAGGACGTCTCCAAAACAGCTTTCAGAACACGCTACGGCCACTACGAGTTTTTGGTCATGCCATTCGGGCTAACGAACGCGCCTGCAGTTTTTCATGGATCTTATGAACAGGGTGTGCAAATCCTATCTTGACAAGTTCGTCATTGTTTTCATCGACGACATCCTGATTTATTCGAAAAGTCAGGAGGAACACGAGCAGCACTTACGACTTATACTGGAACTTCTACGAACGGAACAGCTATACGCTAAGTTTTCTAAATGTGACTTCTGGCTTCGTGAAGTCCACTTCTTAGGCCACGTGGTAAACAAAGATGGGATCCATGTCGATCCATCCAAGGTAGATTCGATCAAGAACTGGCCTGCACCTCGTACACCAGCTGAAACACGCCAATTCTTGGGTTTGGCGGGATATTACAGACGATTCATTAAAGACTTCTCAAAGATTGTACAGCCGCTCACACTACTGACGTAGAAAGGTGTTGTTTATCGTTGGGGTAACGCACAGGAAGCAGCGTTTCAGCACTTAAAGGATAGACTTTGTAGCGCACCTATCCTCTCACTGCCTGAAGGCACGGACGATTTTGTAGTTTACTGCGACGCATCCATCCAAGGTCTTGGATGTGTGCTGATGCAACGGAATAAGATTCACGAACGGAATTACACTACGCACGATTTAGAGCTTGGAGCTGTTGTTTTTGCACTTAAGATATGGCGACACTATTTGTATGGTACCAAGTGCGCAATCTACACTGATCACAGGAGTCTCGAACATATTTTCAAGCAGAAAGTGTTGAACATGCGACAACGTCGAGGGGTCGAATTACTGAACGATCACGAATGCTCAATCAGGTACCACCCAGGCAAAGCCAATGTTGTGGCTGACGCCCTCAGTCGAAAGGACACCGCGCCTAAGCGCGTGCGAGCTTTACAACTCACTATACAGTCTAGTCTTCCTTCTCGGATACGAAATGCTCAGGTAGACGCATTGAAACCAGACAACATCAGGGCTGAAGCCCTACGCGGCTCAAGGCAACGCTTAGAACAGAAGGAAGATGGTGCTTATTACGTAACAGGACGCATTTGGGTCCCACTTTATGGCAACCTACGCGAGCTTGTAATGGATGAAGCTAATAAGTCTCGCTACTCGGTACATCCAAGTTCAGATAAAATGTACCGCGATATCAAAACTACATACTGGTGGCCTAGCATGAAGGCCCACATAGCAACGTACGTTAGCAAATGCTTGACTTGTGCGAGAGTCAAGGCGGAATATCAGAAACCATCAGGCCCGCTCCAACAACCAGAGATACCGCAATGGAAATGGGAACAAATTTCCATGGATTTTGTTACTGGCCTGCCTAGATCACAACGTGGTAATGATACTATTTGGGTGATCGTGGATCGACTCACAAAGTCTGCTCACTTCTCGGCTATCAAAGAAACAGACAAGTTCTCTACCTTAGCAGACATCTACTTAAAAGAAGTGGTCTCGAGGCACGGGGTGCCCACCTCTATTATCTCTGACCGTGACGCACGATTTACTTCAGAACTATGGCAAGCAATGCACAAATCTTTTGGCTCTCGTTTAGACATGAGCACAGCTTACCACCCTCAGACGGATGGGCAGTCTGAGCGCACCATTCCAACTCAAGAAGACATGCTTCGAGCGTGCGTAATTGACTTTGGCAAGGGCTGGGAAAAGCATCTGCCACTTGTGGAATTCTAGTACAACAACAGTTATCACACCAGCATTAAAGCCGCTCCATTCGAGGCATTGTACGGATGTAAATGCCGGTCACCTCTCTGTTGGGCAGAGGTGGGAGATAGTCAAATCACAGGTCCAGAAATGGTAGTTGATACTACTGAAAAGATTGCTCAAATACGACAACGCATGGCGGCAACTCGTGACCGTCAGAAGGCATACACAGATAAAGACAGGAAACTACTCGAATTCCAGGTTGGGGATCGAGTGCTACTCAAAGTTTCACCCTGGAAGGGTGTTGTTCGTTTTGGCAAACGCGGCAAACTTAATCCACGATACGTCGGACCTTTCAAAGTCATAGAGAAAATAGGCAAAGTGGCCTACAGACTGAACTTACCAGCTGAACTCAGTGCAGTTCACAACGTCTTTCACGTGTCGAATCTGAAGAAGTGTACATCAGATGAGACCCACATAGTTCCCTTGAAGGAACTCACTATCGACGAACGGTTGCACTTCGTCGAGGAACCTGTTGAAATCACGGACCGGGATGTTAAGGTCCTCAAGAACACGAGAATCCCTCTTGTACGAGTTCGTTGGAACTCCCGTCGCGGCCCAGAGTTCACCTGGGAGCGTGAAGATCAAATGAAACTCAAGTATCCCCAGTTATTCGGAACCAATGCAACTACTACTGAGGCTGAAGCTACCAATACAGAATTTCGGGACGAAATTCCAAATCAACGGGGGGGATAATGTGACACCCCAAGAAAACCAGTAATCTTCGCAAACCTGCTCGGGGAGCCGCGATACAATACAGGTAAACAACGTCACACCACTAGCTTCCTCAGTAACTGCATGCTAAATTTCGGGACGAAATTTCTTTTAAGTTGGGGATAATGTGACAACTCGAATTTCCGACATTCACTTTCGTATTTATTGCACGTTGACTTTGACTGTTAGTTGTTTGACTTGTTTGACTTGTAACTGTACATGTTATGATATGATAAAATGCATTGTGTTTGCATGATTTTGTGTTTGGTTGTATAACATGAAACACCTGTTGAAAACTTAAACTGTTTAACACAGGAAAGGACCCGACGAAACAGACTATCTCGCCATATACTTCTCGACGAAACAGTGTGTTTCGCCATAGAACTTCACGACGAAACAGGAGTGTTTCGCCGGCCCATTGATTCGCCGAGGCCCACTACGGGCCCAGTAAGTAAATCTGTGTTTTAAACGTGAACCGACTTCCTGTTTCACACTTTTAACAAAAACAGAAACCCTAGAACTCTCCACTTTGTGAAGGCGATAACCATCTTCCACCATCATCTTTCTCTCTCGAATCCTCCCTTGTTCATCCCGGATATCTCGGTTAGTGTGCGCTCGTCTTATCGGTTTCTTTGTCCTTAGATTTCTTTATACATGTTGTGTATATGCTTGATTTCTGGATCAAAAGGAGTGTATGCGTAAGTTACATGATGGCTAGATGATGATTTCTGTGCTAAGGAATTATGTATGATTATCAATTTTACATATGTATTGATTTAGGGTATGGATTACAAGAGTGTTGTTTTGAGATTCATGTAATTAGGGTTCATGCTAGATATTATGTGCCTTGACGATTTTGATCTGATATCGTGATTAGATGATTGGCTGTAGGATTGAATGCCTTTCCGTATGTTGATGTCGGCAAATTTGGATTTCTGTGTATTTCGTAACTGCTGTAACTGTGTTTACGAATCAGACATTCGACGAAACAGGAATCTCGGCGAAACAGAATGTGTTTCGCCAAGAGTCGTCGACGAATCAGAATCCTGTTTCACCGAACAAGGCCACGACGAGACTGAAGGTGTTTCGTCAATATCTGTGTTTCGCCAACATGTGTGTTTCGCCGAATAGCTGATCTGTGCAGGAACTTGAGTTAATTCTGTTAAGTGTTAACTGGAATATGTAACTGCTGTTAAATGTTAAACATGACTGGTATGATTGTGATTACGTGTTACCTGCTTACACATGAACAACTTAAACACAAACTGATTATGTATACGTGCATACCTTAGGACGTGACTGATTAACCGTGAGCACATACTTAGCATACCGAGCAAACTAAGGTGAGTTCACACTCTTTCTAAGGCATGGGATTCCCGGTGGTTTGGGAATGGGTTAAGAAACTAAAATGGAACCTACATATTCTCCTTGGGTAGGATATGTACCGCCATCCTCCATGGGTAGGATGCCAATATAAATCCTGTGTATTCTCCTTGGGTAGAATACATACGTTCGTCCTCCTTGGGTAGGACAACAACCTTAACGTACGTTCGTCCTCCTTGGGTAGGACAACAACCTTAACGTACGTTCGTCCTCCTTGGGTAGGACAACAACCTTAACGTACGTTCGTCCTCCTTGGGTAGGACAATCACACTCGCTACGGTCCTTGGATCAAGAAGGGCACGTACAAATACGACTAGTCAACACTATTCATCGCACGCATGCCTGGACTGGCAGCAAGGACTAACGCGATACAATTTCTAAACTTCGCAAACATGCCTGGAATGGCCGCGAACTATACTTTAATCTTCGCAAACATGCCTAGAGGGCCGCGATGTTATTACATACGATTTACGATACGAACGTTATAACTAAATAACCAACTGTGAACTCGCTCAACTAGTTGTTGACTCTCTGTTACATGCCTTGCAGGACCATAGGTACTTACGGAGCTTGCACGGGAGGCACGGTCGTTGTGGACATGGATCGTGAATGTGTTGTTAAACATTATATCATTTTGTACTTAAACTTATGTTGGGTTTTACATTAATGCTTCCGCTACACACTTGTATATATTTGGTTTTGTAAACACCTATCGTATTGATGAATGACTTTTATATATATATTTAATTATGTTCAATATGATTGGTGGCTTGATCCTGGTCATGTCACGCCTCCAAGCGGTGGTACTCCGCGTGTGGATTTTGGGGGTGTGACAATACACACACACACACCCCCATAAACACACATACATACATGCATACACACACCCATACATATACATACATACACAAACACATACAAACACACCCATACACATATAAATATAGACACACACCCCCACACACATACATATATATACATACATGCATACATGCATACATACATACATACATACATACATACATATAAACACACCCATAAACACATGTATATAGATACATACATACTCAAAACACACTTATACACAAATAGATATGACATATGTACACGCATACATATACATTCATAAATGTATACAAACTCAAGAAAAAAATACATGGGGTTTGCCTAAAGTACTAAACTAATCAGACATTAAATGAAAAAAAGAAGACTAACCGAAAATTGGGGGTTTGAGAAGTAGGTTGAATTTTGGCGGTGATTGTGGTAGTTCCCTTGCGGTGGTGGTGGCGGCGTAGTGCTCTGATGGTGGTGGTCATCGAGGATTAAACGCATGTCGTCGATTCGTGATTTGGGTGGTGGAAGAAGCAAATAGTGAGGTCTCGAGGGAACGAATTTTTACTTTTAGGTCATTAGCGGCGACATGTCACCGCTGATGCTCTTAGTACGATAAAATCATGGCCCCAGGATCCATCACCTTATCAACAATTGGATTTAATAATTGCTAATGATATTCGTGGTCGCTAATAACTTTGCCACTAATGCTGACATTTCTTGTAGTGTAATAATAATAATAATAATAATAATAATAATAGAAACGGGATCAGGAGAAAACGCTCAAAAGTGTGAGAACGGTGAGAACGCTTCCTGGCCCAACACGTGTCCCGCGGCATAGAGAAGGGCAGAGGGGCTTTTTTGTCCTTTCATCCTCTGCTTTTCCAGTTCCGCTTTTCCCAATATTGTTTTAATTTTTGGGGTTTAATATTTTTGGCGTTAACCAAATTCAATAATTAATGGCGTTTAATGGTTTCATTGTATTAACATTTTGGCGTTTATGGTGTTTATTCAAATCGTATGCCATTGGAACCCAGGGGGGGTCAGGAAATCTATCTGAATGGCGTTTTTTCAAGGCGTTTTAAACAAGATGGCCCATTGTTCTATTATTTTTTATATACATTTTGGCGTTTGTGGTATCTTGGCGTTTTATAATTGTTTGATTATATTTCAGCCACAGGAAAAAAAAATACAAGAGAAGAAAATAAATTAAAAATCCTAATCGGATCTCTCTTCACAATCTTCACTGTCATCGGTCTCTCTCTTCTTTAATAGTACAAGAACTGTCACAAAAAATATGGCGTTTTATGTAAAACTTAACAAACCCATCGGTTTGATTATTTTGCCTGCTCGTCTGTTGAAGTGGCTTTTTTGTGGATGTTTGGGGACATAGATCTATGACGTGTGGGTGGGTTTTTCGCTTTTTATTCATCTTGATCTTCATCTTTATAATCATCCCACTCTTCAGTGTCATTGATCTCTTCTCCTCATCCAATCCTTCTTCAAGAACAAAAAATACAAAATGCCATATGACTGGCATCAGTATCTTTTTATTGAATTTTTGTTTATCTCATGCAGGAAAATCTTATGGAGTAACTCGCCTCTGCTAACAATTCATTCAGTGAAACTTCACGAATAACAATACTGAATATCCAAGAAAGCATATTAGCCATCTTTGATTTTTTTATTTTTTGGCGTTTTACAGTGAGTTGTATTTAGTAGTATTGGCATTTGTTTTTTTGGTTTGATCAAATGGAAGTTGCTGAGACGTATCTTTTTATAGGATGTCTTTTTGGCGCCTAAGTTAGGCGGTGCATTATTATAATAAAGTATTCGTCTTTGCATTTACTGTTTGTAATTATTGTTTTTGATAAGCTTTATTTCTGAAGTCTGTAACACGTCCCATCTTTCAAGTTTGTCGTTTTAGATTCTAATATAATAAATTTTTCCTATATTCAGTATTACTGATTTGTAGTTACTGTTTCTAGTTACATTTTCAAGTTTGTTTTTTATTTTTTTTTTATTTTTTTGATTTTTTATAATACTTGTCTAAAGTAATTTTATTATGGTTTGGTAATTTTTGTGGCGTTTTATGGCATCTTGGCGTTTTGACAAGCATTTGGCTTTTTGGTGTTTTTATTAGATATAGCGTTTTTATTACATAACAATCAACTAAAAAAGAAAATTAAACAAAATAAATATTGATCTTCCAAATCTTCACTGTCACCAGTCTTTTTCTTCTTTTGAAGCATCTTCACTGGCTGTTTCGACTTTCGTATGATTTTTTTTTTATTTTTTTTTTGAAGTAGTTTTTTTGTCGCCGTTTGGAAGCACAAAGTCTGAAATCAGCCTCTTTTTCTATAATATTTGTCCATCTCATGCAGCAAAATGTTATTGAGTTTACACCCTTTCAGCCAAAATGTTATCTTTTTTGGCGTTTTACCGAGTAAAAGAACGCCACTAAATAAACCATCTTAAAACTGTAAATTTGATCATGCTAAAATCAATAAAGTGTTGATGTATGGTGATGGACAACATTGTTAAACCTCAGTTAAGAAAGATAACTGACAATGTTGTCCACCTCATACAGCTAAACTTTATTGACAACAAACCTCAGTAATGTTTTTGTATGTTTTGGCGTTATAAATTTGATGGAAGTTGAGGATAAGTCAATAAGATTTTACTCAATGAAATGGACAACATCTTTACTTAATGATTTTTTCCATTACATTGAGCGAAAGCTTACAGACAACCAAACTGAATTTCTAATACACGTTTTGGGTTTGAAGATATTTGATGTTTGGGTTTTCTGGCGTTTATCAGGCTAATGGTATATATTAAATATGGCGTTTGGGGTTTTGTGTGTGTTTTTAATTGAAGGTCTGAGATGTTGTATATATAGGATTTTTTTGGCGGTTTTTTTAGGCGGGATTTTATTATAATTAAGTTTAGCGTTTTATATCTAATGGCGTTTTTAGTTAGAATGGTGTGTGATTTTTGTTTGGCGTTTTATTTTCATGAGATGGCGTTTTGTTTGGAGTAGTCAAAGGACGCTTTTACCCTTAATGAAGCGCGTCCATGTAATAAAATTGATGTTATTTACGAAAACGCCACCGCGCCAATCTAGTCCATAGATTATTTTGATCGGACGATCAATAAGCGTTCTCACCATTCTCATACTTTCCACCGTTTTCTCTAAATCCCGACCCAATAATAATAATAATAATAATAATAAGTAATTACAAAATGAAATAGCGTGTATTTTATGTCATTAAAATCTACTCAATAAAGTCATTAATTATACTAGGCTATCACCCGGGAACATCCCGGGTTAGGAAAATTTAGTTTTCAATAATAAAAGGTACATAAACAATATTTTGAAACTCGTTAGTATCTTCCTTCCCTTCCCACAATAATTTATTTGTTCCGTTTCATCAGTATCCTAACTTTGTATCCATGTATATTCATAGTTTTCGTGTAAAGCTTATTACCTTTTAATTCTTAATGAGATCTCAGTTAAAAAATGTTCCGTTTCATCAGTATCCTAACTTTGTATCCATGTGTATTCATAGTTTTCGTGTAAAGCTTATTACCTTTTAATTCTTAATGAGATCTCAGTTAAAAAATGTTTCGTAAACCGATACAAAATGTTATATTATTTGTTTTTAAATTATATTATATTATGCTTTTACTTGAATTTTCAACTAATAAAATTCATAAACATATTATAAACAACGTGATGAAATCCTTACACGACAAATGATAAGTTGATTAACTTAAAAAGAAAAAAATATTGATTAAAAAAGGATAGATTTATTCATATGTATAAAAAAAACATATAAAGATCAAACAACCACGTCAAACAAACTGAAATATTCAAAAAATAATAATAATAAATAATATTTTGTGTAAAGCTTACCTTTCAAGAACTTTGGTTCATTTGCACAAATAATTCAAGAATCCCATGTGAGCATGAGGTTTAAATTAGAAGCTTATGTATTACACGAGTTGAATAAAGAAAATATAAAGTAGTTACTAACGAAGATCTAGAAAATATAAAACAATATTTTGAGATAATATTCGACATAAATAGAATACAAATTAATGAAATTGAAATAAGAGAAGCAAACAAATCTCAAACTTACTAAATTCAGACGTGACACAACAAACTACTTATTTATTAATAAACTACATTTAACCTGATCGGGTATTGTAATGTTATAAAATGAAAACTGGTCACACACGAACAATAAATAAGTTCACAAAGTCTTAAGCACAAACAAATTAGAAAGAAGTTGGCATATAGCTTTTAAATACCTTATCAACATATCCAATTAAACATCCTACATGTTCAAAACAATATACTTCCTCACCAAACTTGCTAAAGTATAATTATAAGCTTATCAACAAATGAGATGATATAAATTTAAAATTTAACCTGATGATAACCAGGTTGGAATCTTCGTGTAGTCCGAAACATATGGCATCATTCAACCTGGGTCGGCGGCCAAGTGCACATAGAATCAATTGAAGTCTACTCATTCAGACAATATCTCGAACACTCGGCGTGCAACCTTAGAGCCATTCTTTGTTCTTGTTGTTGGTCTCATTCACAACCCTAATCAAAGGCAAATGTGTATTAACAAAAAAACGTGAGAAATTGAGGAAGTAAAAGTAGATGGAAAACTGGAACATATTGCCTATGCCCCTCCCAATTTATAGAATTTTTGGTAAATAAAATATAGTAGAGTTTATATAACTCAACAATGTATTCAAACTAAAATACACATAAGCGTCTATTGAGGTTGCGTACTTACATTTTCTCCCATAAATGGAAGGTTTTATATCGTAAATAACATGATGTCTTCATTAGGATAGATTTTTATAGAATAAAAGTAGAATGAAAACTTGAACATATTACCTACGAAATCAAGAGTAGTGCCTTATAGCTCCATATCAAGTACCATGCATCACAAAAAAAACTAAATCAAACGAAATCACAAATACCAACCTATTTACTAAATCAAACGAAAATGTGGAATAATTGGTTATTCTAAGTAACTTGCTCCATATCAAGTACCCTCGCCGGCCCTAGGCCGCTCCCCACACCGAGTAGTCTTAGGAGAAGAACCGAATTAGGTTAGGATATTCTTTTATTTTAATGAACCCCAAAATAATAACCCAATTGGAAAAGGCCCAGTACCAACCCTAGTTCTTCTTCTTGCCCCTCTTATCGATCACTTGCAGAATCCTAAAGTCAAACTCAACTAAATGCTAAAGTTTTTTGGCTGACGAAAAACCCGTATATGTTTAAAGGTCAGCTTAGCTCGAGAAATGTGTGATAAAAAACTGTGGATCATTCGGGCCAATATGGATTCAGATTGAAAACGGGTCAAAAAGCCTTTTGTAAAAAAATATATTATTATATGACATGAAGGTGATGTTCCGTTTAAAGACTTTAAACTTTTCATTTGGGTCAAACACTTTTTGTCCAAAGACTTTAAACTTTTCATTTTTTTAAATAAATAGTTTATTAAGTGTAATTACAAAAGTTAAATTGTTCACAATACACCCCATGGAACCCACTTGACCCTTGATAAAACATTATTCGAGTCCAGCTTAATAAGTATCTAATTACAAGTTGAACTAACCTGGGTTGAAATGAAAATACATCTGGGGATAATAGAATCTAGGCAATATTAAACTCACACTCCTTGTGAAGGTCTCAACACATCCTAAAGTGTAGTAAAAAGAGTTCATAATTTACCTAAACAAAATATCTATTTTCTAAGATCAATGCCATCACCTAGGGGTCAAAACTTAAAAAAAGATGTTCATATATAAGTTCATGCACTTGATTCCGTTTATGTTGGGGCAATGGCCTTGCTTATTTCCATAGGATATTATAATAAGGAAAAGGTCAAACATTTGTGAATGGATGGGAAGATAATATCTAGTTCAAAAGACTCACGCGAAGACTGTTTACTCGGTGCCAGCAGATAAGAATGTTGACCCAACACTTGATACAAGGACCTGTCCACTGGGATGCCTTCTGTCCTCGTCGACCTGATATATAAAATATGCATACGAATCAACTTTATTATAGGTAATACTTAGTTAGTTTGCAAGAAGCAGAAGTGATACCTTTTCCCACTTAGATTTCATATTCGGTCTACCCTCTCCAATCACCACCAGCAATCGGTGCACAACTGTTGGTTCAGGCCCAAGAACACTCACTCAAAACGAACACACTCAAAACTCACGTAAGAATGTATATGAAATATAACTTGCAGAAAAATAAAGATGAAGACTGCTTGAAATATATCATCGAATTAATACGCGGTACACAAACAAACCTACTCACTACTCAATTTATAATAAATAAACAAAGAAATAAGCACATGCAAATTAATTAACCATGTATCCTTTTTTTCCAGCAACAAACTTCAACATTCGCAGCTTCTTAACGTCCATATTCCAGCAAATTCGGTCATCCAATACCAGGTCAATGTAGACCAAAACTGGGCCATCTGACCCGTTATAACTTAACACTTATCTGGCCCATTCAAGCAACCAAAGAACATAACTTGCAATCAACGAATATGATGTAACTTGCAATCAACGAACATGAGATAACTTGCAAAATCATCAATCCATAAAAGTAAAAAAGAAAAAAAACTAAAAAGCTATTAATACGATATCAAAGAACATAACAAACCTGGCCTATGGCAGCAGCACAAACCTCCTCTTCAACCCTGTCACTTCTTCTCGTAACTTCCTGTTGTCCACAGAGCAGAAGATACCTCTTCAAGGCATCTATTCTACATAAGATAAAAACATATCGGTCAATATTATGCAAATAGTTAGAAGAAAATTTCGGCAGAAAACATCAATTTACAAAAAATAATTGTATACAACCAATCACATTAGGCATTTGACACCCAACCAGGTCAACATAACTAATTGTTAGACCACAAAAAGTTAGAAAAAATCAAAATCGTTTACTAATTTAGCTGGCATATGAAATAGAAAGGAAAAAAGATAAATCACATTGTAAAGCAGGGGTGTCATATTTCATAAACAATTGAAACCAACTGAACCGATGGCTAAAGGCTCGAACGCCATACACTCACGAATTTCATCAACATCTGCATTTTAAATCCTAACTTTAATTGGAAATAGACTCTAATATCATCGTGGGTTATGTTGGGCATCAAAAAAGTATGAATGGGTTGTCATGGATCAAATTTCGTAGGATAGAAGACTCCCACGGGTTAGGATGGGTTGTGCGAAAACAACTTATGGGTCGTACTGCCAATTGCTTATGACTGCCCACACTCGTCACCACCAGAGCCAACGTACCTAGCACCAACCATCGCCTCTGCAACAACCACCATCAACTGAAGCCACCACCTTAGCTACCGTCAACCAACGCCACCATCACAACCACCGTCAACCAACGCCACCACCTTCAACCATCACCACCACCCACCACCACAGCCATCGTCAGTTAAATGATCCAACCCGTGTCAGGACCACACATGGAAGATATGAGAAATCATGAAAAAATAGTCAGAGAGTCAAAAAAAAAAAAAAAAAAAAAACAAACCTGGGATTAGACCATTGAAAGTGAGAAGGAAACAAAGAATCATGTTGAATCCATATACCTGCTCTTAGATCCGAATTTCTAATCACACAAGACACGAAAATGAATAAACACAAGGTGTCAAGCCATTCGAAGCATGAGAAACAAATTATATACAATACTAAAGACGAGAAAGAACAATTGCGAGCAGAGTAAAGAAACACAGTTATATACTTTCTTTCTGTTAGTAACCGCTTGAGCTCGTATCCACCACAGACTTGAGCAAATCCGTTTGAAAAAACATCTAATGTCTCAAAGTTTCAAGCGATCAAACTAAACGATAACTGACCTTTAATATTACTGTAACAACATCAGTTGTTCATCGTTTGCCTGCAACTCACTGAGCCCTTTCTTTGCATAAACCGTGACTATGATTGTACTAATGATCGTTATAACAAACCCACAAACCGTGAACACGATCTGAAGCGGTGCAAGCGATCTTTGTTCTTTCGAAGCATTTGCGAACGTTCGTATCATTATGCCCCTGCAAAAAAATGAGCAAATAATAAGATTTTTTTAGCACAACGCCTCGCAAATAGGGGTGTGAATTTATGACACGGCCCGAAAACACGACATGAACCTTACGTGAAATTCGCGGGTTTGGGTTTTGTCTAAATGGGTTCGGGTCAGTTTCAGGTTGAACCCGCGAACCCGTTTAGATAAACAGATCAGGTTCGGGTCAACCCGGTCTGATTGGCAGGTTGACTCGTTTAACCCATTTATATTATATTATATTATTTTTTTTACAATATGTATTATGTCATAAATTAAAATTGGGTGTGTATTCTATGACATATTATATTATATTTTTTTACAATATGTATTATGTCATAAATTAAAATTGGGTGTGTATTTTATGACATAATTATAACTTGAAAAGAAAAAACTGACATAAAATTTATAATTTAAATGTAATTGTATAATATACATTTGTGTTTTTATGTAGTGAGTTTTAACTTTAATATATTAATTTGCAGAAAAAAAACTAAAAATAAAAAAATTTCGGGTTGAACGGGTTGTGTTCAGGTCAACCCGCAAATATTTGGGCCGTGTTCGGGTTCATATGTATGACATGATTTTTGGGGTTGGGTCGGGTTGAACCCGCCAACCCGCGAACACGACCTGTTTAGCACCCCTACTCGCAAACGTGATGCTGCTTTTAACCAAGGTAAAAAAGCACAAAAAACTTACGTGTAAATTGCGACAAAAACCTCCGGCGCCATCCCGATAAGTGTGCCAAATAAGTAAGGAACATACTTAATCGACGGGGTAGCCTTTGGCACCAAACAATTTTTCGATAGATTATGTGAGTTAAATACTTATTAATCGACGTGGGTAGCCTTTGGCACCAAACAATTTTTCTGTTTTATTGATGTTTTACTATGCATCATGACCATTTATTTATTGTTATTTGAAGCCACATGGATTCGAGTATATCATATTATTCAGGACATTCGTTTTGGTGAATCTAAAGTCAAAAGTAATTTATCAGTTCTTAAAGGCAACACTTGTAACGGGTCAACGAACACCAGACATTTACGATTAAGAAAACTAAGAATGAGATACACTCACTGTTACCAGCTGTAAACACTAAATGCACAGGATAAACACAACTGTAATTAAAATATCGTTACTTACATAGTCGCTAACCAAGCTGTGCTGTAACATGTTGACCTCTGATTGCGATCGCCATCAATTTCCCACTCACACCAGCCCTTAATCAGCCATCGATGAGGTCACACACATCAACAATTTCACCAAAACAAATGTCCTGAATCACTCACTTATTGTGCCCTAACTCAACCCAATACGAACACCACCTATTCTTTCACATAACAAATATCCGTTACTAGCCCCTTACGGTGTCGCAAATCGTTACTGCAGCTGTTAGAATCATCATTAAAGCCTCCAGAACTACAAAATTTCAACATCAGTTGCTAAATCTAATAGAAACTGAAGCACGTGACCTAAACAAATCAAAAGGCCGCCAGACGTACCTTGGTTCTCGAAAAATATACACGCGGCCGCTAAATCGGAATCGGGTTGTCGGAACCAACCTTGACCACCATGTACTGCTAGGATCTCGTCTCAGTTGCAACCGATCTGCTCAAGAATCCTACCACCAAAACCATTTTTGATAAAATGAAGTAAATAATAGCAATCATATAAATTACTAATTAAAAACAATAACTCCTATTTTTAATTTCTTTATT
This sequence comes from Helianthus tuberosus, assembly GCA_030545235.1. Lineage (NCBI taxonomy): Eukaryota > Viridiplantae > Streptophyta > Magnoliopsida > Asterales > Asteraceae > Helianthus > Helianthus tuberosus. The sequence goes on along the minus strand of CM060410.1, from coordinate 119,048,804 downwards.
ATTAACAACTTCATGTATAATCCGCCAATCCAAAATCTACAACAATAGCAAGTAATAACAATACCAGAAGCTGCTATCAAATCTACTATAAAAAAAAAACAAATTCTTTATACACACAGTCCAACAAAATATGTCAACAAACAAATGGAGCTTCGAAGAAACAACGAACAACAAAACACCTTCACGTAAACAAATTCAACATTCTGAAAGTATTACACAGACCCGGCATGGATTCGTCCAAAAAAGTAGCGAATCTTTGATTCCGGTCGGGTAGGGTGGTGGGTCGGAACGGGTTCGGGTCGGAATGGGTTTAGGTCATAATGGGTTCGGGCCGGAGCGGGTTTCAAGTCGGGTTGGTTTAAAAAGGTTTCTTTGTTAAAAAACCTGCAAAGTTTACAAATTCCCATCAGGATTCCAAGATTCAGCCTTTCAATTAAATCAAACTTTACCCAACTTTCCAATATTTTCAAACAATTCTTGGATTCAGGTATTTTCTTTCCTGTATGAAAACAAAACACATTTATTTTCAAGCTCTCTAAAATAAATTAACCAAAGAAGCTTTGCTTACCAGATGGTTGGTTGAATCGAAATGATTGCACCACCACCACCGCCGCTGCCGCCACCACTTGAGTTACCACACCATTGCTTTAGAGATCTACCATTGCTTTAGAGATCTAGGGTTTCATATTAGATGTGAAAAAAAGGAAAAAGTGATTAACAGCGATGATATCTATGAGTTAAACGACGATGAAGACCTTAGATTTAGGGTTTTACAAGTTTACCTCTACTTCAATCATCGCTAGTTGGAAATCCAGAACTGAATCAATCAACTCAGCACCATAGATTGTTTGTCACAAAAGATGAGATAAAACCCAAAACAATGCTTCAAGCACAAAAAAACTCGATTAACACTCAGATTAGATATAACCGAACGAATCATGGATGAATTATAGAAGAATCATAAGAAATTGAACGAAATCATCGATGAAAGATACAAGAAATCATAGGAAAATAAGAATATATTCATTGACTTACCAGGTGTTAATGAAATCGAAAGAGATGGTGGTAGATTTGCTTGTCGGCGATGAACAAAATTAGGGTTTTGTAAGCTTGAATGAAAGCGTGAATGAGAAGAATGATGCGTTTGAAAGATCTAGGCTAATTAGATAGTTTTTATACCCGGGTCCAAAAAACGGGTATGGATATACCACACGCGGATCACGTGTAAAAATTAGACATTTCTCTTATTTTCCCGCCAAAAATCTAGTGTGGTTGCACCACAACACGACACGTGTCCCACACTTTGTTCATATATTATATATATAGATATAGATTTTCATTTTTAATAACCATATATCTTCTATTTAGGTTAGATGTTGCTTAAAGTGGTGAATTTTTTTTTGTAATTAATATAACATATGAGTACCGAACTTGTTACACTCATAACATAATACATATTAAGTTCAATACATTTTAATACGATTAAGTTTTTTTTTTTTAAAGTATGAGTGGTTTGCATAAATTTGTGTCTAACTTTGAAATTAATTTATACTAGGGGAACACCCGTGCGATGCACGACATGCATAATAGTTATTGTTTTTTCCTGGAACGACGACTGATATAGATAGTGCGTGACACGGTACGAAAGTGCGAATATAGTATAGATTTTTAAAACAAAAACCGGTTTTTTTTAAAGTTAGCCGTTTGACCATAGTTATTTTGACAAAAGTCCACTCCTCATTCGGCGCTTTGTGGTAGCACCACCAGTCAAAAAAGGCCCAAAACGCCCGAGGGTACAGTGTTCCCCCGCGTTTTTAAGAAGCTTTGAGAGAGGTTTGCGCCCCACCACACGTGGTCTCACAAAACTTCAAATCTATGGACGTGTGGTTTCTCAACGCTCTTCAAAAGACGTCACAGTTTTCAAATTTTTATTTTTACTTTTTCTTTTTCATTGTTTTAGATGGTGTAAAATAGATGTTAAATATATATATATATATGTATATATATAATACTACATACACATATACATATAAATTCAGTTTTGACATCTAAAAGTCAAATTACAGGTTTTGTTCTCTTTTATAGATCAGAAAGCAGTTTATAAACCAACAAAATTAACAAATCCTAACAGTTCTTCAAGTGTGTAGTTATATAATCTATATATTTATTTACTAAAATTTATTACAATTAACCCAATACTTAATAAATAGGGTATGCAGGACTTAAAAAGTGTTACCTGAACACGTATGTCACTCCAGCTTGCCAATCTTGTGTACCGACTCCAGGGTAACATTTTCAGATGCCTGCAACACATCTGGTTATAAAAGTAAAAAATAAACAAAAATGATGTTTTAGATTTTTACCCTGGTTTCAAACTTAATGCAGTTGTTTAGTCCATTTAATTAAATTTTATTTTTAGTTGAAGCATAGGTACAATGTAGTCCTCTATTTGTGACAATTGTCATTGTGCTTATAGTCCTGTGATGTTGTTTTAATACCCGTTAACCAACTCGTTTCGCCTCTATTTCTCAGTTATTTAAAGAACCAACATATACATCAGAAGTAAATTTCTAAAGATAATGGTGAACCGTCAATGGTACAATAAACTTACCTCAAGACTACCATTTGCTAAACTTATAGTGTTTCTCAGAGTCCAGAAATCCCGTGCTAGAGCTATTTCAATTAAATTGCAGTAAATATTAAATATATAAGCTAAAAAGGAGAGTATTTTGACTGTCTAAAGTCTAACCAAAGGTTCCACATTAAAGTTGAAAACTTGAATATAACAGGTTAAACAATACAGGGGAAAGGTTGTAACTAACAGGTTAAACGGGTCGTAACAAATTAGCTGGTCTCATGTTAAGTTAAACAACTTAATTATATCAAACAAAGTAAAACCACATAATAATTGTTGAGATATAATAACCCAAAAGGCAAAGCGAGTAATCTGTAGTAGCAGTGTACGTAAGACAAAGACGCATATAAAGAGGCATGCTAAAACTTTATTAAACCATGGATCGTAATTTGTTTTGTTGGCATAACTCGTGTGCCAAAAAAGAGGGAAAATATGTCTTCCAAAATCAAAAACATGAAACATAAATGGAAAAACGCAGTAGCTCTCGCACGCCTCCCTGTCTTATTGGATAACACATGGACCGAACTTTAGTTAACGCATGGCACTATCATCCCCAATCCCATCACAAGTCGACTGCCTGCACTGAATTAACGAAAGGAAGACTGTTAAAAAGTGGTAGGTTATGCATTTTTTTTATCTAATGTATGCAGCCTAACTAAGAATAAAGTCAAATGAAACTGTTAAATGGACTTTGGTAGTTTCTTTGGAATAAAGGCGAATTAAATGTTAAATGGTATCTAAAATTTAATGAGTTACTACTAACACTATAAAAGTGAAATCTGAAGGTGTATGTTTGTGTCCAAACGGTGTACCTTTCACGTGGATCATCGCCAACCTTCTTTTCTGAATCTGAATCTGCATAAGTAGTCCTGCGAAGGAAAAAACGGGAACTTTTCTAGACGACTTAAAAAAGCTATAAGCTTGCTTAAAAAAGCTAGGCGAAACACCTCCTATGAAGCAAAATACCAAAACTATTTTGAAGTCAAAATCAATGATAAACCGAGATATACCTTACGGTCATTTCAACATGCTTAACTGGTGTCGGTATCGGCACTACCCCATTGTCTTTATTAGGGAGCGAAGGAGGTGTGGAAGAACCAACGCACCCATAGCCATCTCCGTCTAGAAGAACATTCTTGCAGTTAAAGCTTTCAAAAGAACCATGATCATAGTACGTACATGAATCAAGATGGAGGGTCTGAGTCGTGCCCACAAGAGACTGCAAACAATTCGGCAGTGCTGAAATGTTGCCGTCGGGGTTTCTTACTATCACCGGAGTGAACTTATCCTGGATGTCGGTGGAATAAAGGTTGTAGACGCCTGATAGGCCAGACTATGTTGTGAGTATACCATGAGCAGTGGCCTTTGTCAAGCGTTGGGCGGTGTCATCAAAGCAGACAACGACAGCTTCGACTGTTGAATCAAACACCAAGAGTTCTAGCCTGAAATTGTGCAAGGTTTGTAATAAAAGGGTCAATTTATTTTTCTGCATGAAGATTGCCACAAATTAACATAACTACACACTTTCAGAAACTAACCTTGCTCTTGGGAAGAGAACGAGGTTTTCGCACCCATCACACCACATATTGTTGTCTTCACGGACCACACCTTTCATGCAGCCTCCACCGCCACATGTCAGCATGAACCACTCCTGGTTATTGCGTATGCGCTTAAGTTGAACATGACAGGTGAATTCAGCACTCTGCATAAATTATCAGCACTCTGTAAATATGCTATTTGGATGCGCTATATTAAAAGAAAGCATATAGTTTCGTTGGGGGCATACCGTGTGTTGCCTGTTTCTTCTTCCGTGGTTCAAGATGGCTTCTAGGGAGGTCCATTTTTCTGAATAGCCGGGGACAGTCTTGTTCCCTGACATGGCGTCACGTGTAGATCCAGCAACTACAGGTTGTTGAAGAGAAGGCGAGTATGACCTGCAATGTGGAGACTGATTTATATAGTCATTTAAATAGTCTTTTGGAATGGATAATGTTGTTTAATTCAAAATTTAATATAGAACTGTTATGGGCAGATGATTAGCCGATGTTATTAATGTGTAGTCTGTTATTAATGTGATTATTAATCACATTAACATAACCTTCAAGTCAATGTAAAGGCACATTAGTAAATAGGCACATTAGTAATCGGAGATATAATTGTAATTTAGTGTTAGCTCTTCACCTGCATAGAAATGTTACATTAATTAATATTATCTGCTGCAAATCTGCTGTTTTTGACAACTTCACCAATCATCAAACATTGTGCCAATTGTTACATCACATTTCATTAAAAATAAAGAGTGGAAGTAACATGTTACCATATACATCCCAAAATGGAAATCTATGGAGCTTTTAGGCTCTATGTAGTATTTAGTAATTTAGATCATATATGTAAGTAGCCAAGGGTTCTAAATAAGCACAAAGTTTTGTTCTTTAGGTGATTCCCAATTTTATTTTATTTTTTTTGTAATGTAAGTCTTAAAAGTTAATGAGGGGCAAATGAAACATATATGAATATTGGTTACTATTTGGTGATTTTTTTTCCAATTTTAGTTAAATTTAACAGATATGATACTTAGTAATTATTCAGTGAAATTTTTATTTTTTCTTAACTATTACCTCCTATTTCAAGCTGACTGGAACAAATATCACTTATATGTAACCAGGATGTATATATGTTCCATTTGACTCCTAATTTGAAAAAAAAAACATGAACAATTATAAAATATTACATAGGCCTGGGACATTTTAGTTGGTTAATCTGCCACAATCACACCTAAGAATTTTTTTTTTAAAAGTATTTCTAGTGGAACCATGAAAACAAATTGTATTTGAAGCATCGAAGAAGAAGAATGACCATTTACCCGATGTGTGGTGGTGGCGGCCGCCGATAGGTACGGATTGATGAGGCTGGGTAAAAAAATGATTGAAGTGCTGCTAGTGTTTGTGAAACGGAGGAGGGTTGTGCCTTTGTAACAGCTCTGCTATAAATATACTGCATCAGCCTTCACAGTTTATTGGTTAGAGAACACGTCACCAACATATTTCAGGGAGACTTCTTTGTTTTAAAGAAGTTGCAGCCAACACAAACCAATAGTAACCTATGAATATTAATTGTAGCAAATAATTTTTCTTCTGATCTACCTACGTCACACACAGAGGTTTTACTCTGAGCATTATAGGTATGCGCACGAAACGTATATTTGAGAGAAATAGCGTATTAGTATACATAGCCTACACGGAAGCGAAAGTACCTCTCTGTCAAGAAATATATATCAAAGTTCGTCATGGTTCAGAAAAAGGCAACCACTTACTGACTTGCACCTATTTCTCCATTCGTCAATGTTGCTTCGTTGTGCGTTTTTTAGAAGAAGCTTTTATAAGGCATTTGCATTTTTCTATTACAAAAGACTGTTTATGTAAAATATCGCTTGAATGTTTGATATACATTGGCAAAGTTGTTAGTAAAATGTAACTATTTAGTCACAAGTACATAAAATATATATATGCAGGCATGGTATGGTATTTCTTTTTTAAAGCCGTGTATATGAAGAGATCCATATATTGTTTAAGGTTGGCAAAACATAATATACCTGGAATATACGCCTTCTTGTTTTAATGTCAGGAAGTGGGAATTCAATCTTCCTATGTATACTACGAGGTCGAAGAAGAGCCGGGTCAAGACTTTCAATTTTGTTAGTTGCAAGTATCACTTTAACATCACCTCTTGGATCAAAACCATCCAACTGATTCAACAACTCAAGCATAGTCCTTTGAATTTCACGTTCACCACCAGAGTGAGCATCATACCTGCACCAAGGCCCTAGTTAAACTCTCTTTTATAACATAGCTTCCAGAACTTAAAAAAAAAAGAATAAAAAATATACCTCTTTGTACCAACAGCATCAATTTCATCAATAAAAACAATAGATGGTGACAGGTCATCAGCAACTCTAAAAAGTTCTCTAACCAACTTAGGACCATCCCCTAGGTACTTTTGAATCAACTCACTTCCAACAACACGTAAGAACGTTGCTAACGTGGAGTTTGCCACTGCCTGAATAACAAACAAAATGTTCACATATAAAAAAAGAAAGTAATGTTACTTACACAGTTATACATGTCTGATTATCTTTTAACATGAAATTGAATAAAGAGAAAAATAAAATGCACACCTTTGCAAGCAGTGTGTTGCCTGTTCCCGGTTCACCATAAAGTATAACACCCTTTGGAGGTTTGATACCTATGTCTTCATATAGCTCAGGCTGACTTAGAGGGAGGTAAACTGCCTCCTTGAGTTCCTGTAACTTCTGCCATTCTAGATAAAAAGCACCCCAAAAAATTATTAGTTCTAAAGAAAATTTTGTTTTAAAACTGTTGACACACACACACACACACACACACACACATATATATATATATGTATATATATATATATATATATTGATCCAATGGACACTTTTTGAATATGTTTGAACCCTAGACCTTTCCTTTGCAACCCCCACACGTTTGCCACCCCACTAATGGTAAAGGGTAGCAACTTTCCCATTTAGTAATTCACAACAAACTCTATATTTTCTGATCTTAGAGTATAGGCATATGGGTAATTGGTCAATAATCAAGAATATATAAAAATGGAAGACAGGTGTACGCTAAAGGTATAATATCAGTAAAAATGTTGTCAGTTCAGATAGTTGTATTATCCATTTTTTCAATCAATATTAACTCATTGAATGGTTACCTGTGAACAATTGTTTGTTTATTCTGGCCGCTCTGATGTGGCCAAATTATTAAACGTTTCTTTGTAAACGATGTTTCTGGTATGGTTTTTCATGCCACCGTCGCCGACCTCTACGATGACAATCTTTAAACCTTCAGGTGACGTAACCCTTGAAAGTGCGACGTAAAGCTGGCCATGGCTAAACACCGGTCAGGGCAAATAGAGACCAACAACTTTTAATGATTGGCCTTGGCTTTTATTAATGGTCATTGCATAGCATGGCTTCACTGGGAATTGCCGTCTTTTCATAATAAATGGCCATTTTGATTTCATGGATGAAAGGGTGATCCTTGGTATCAAAGCAGTGTCTCCATGATTTGACCCAGTAAGTATCCTAGCTTTGATAACCAATTTCCCCAGGTCTGTGATAATAAGGCGTGTGCCATTACATAAGCCTTGCGAGGGGTTCACGTTTCGTAGAAGCGTTATAGGGAGGCCTTCTTTTAAATGCAAAGCATGCGGCGGCATACCTGACAATGCCAAATAATTAAAGATTTTAGTTGGCAGTAGAAACTTTTTTAACTAATATTTTAGCGTGGTCGGGTGGGGGGGGCAGGGGGGTTACTTGGGAATGTCAAAGAATTCAGGAATTCAGTCGGATAGAGTTGCTCCTGTTCTAATATGTCCGTGGATGCGCGACATATCTCATTAGAGCTCTTGTAGGTCCTTGCGGTCCGTTTCAATTGTTGAAACATGTAATCATTGATTTCATCCGCGTCTATATTGCATGGGGTTAGTATTGCTCTTTCACACAAAAAATCGTAATCATCCTGCCTTTTTGTAAATGACGGGAAGACAGCGTTAACAATTGATTCTACAGGGACACCACAACTATCAATGATGAACCTGGTGGGTATCTCAATCCAGGTCGGCTCATCTTCACCTTCTTTGGCTTTCGACGGAACGATTCCATCGCCGATGTCTAACAACCATTTGTTGAAACGTTGTCTATCCATGTCTATCACACTTGTGGAGGTGTATTCGTTGACGCGCATACTCCGGTGGAGAGTGAAGAGTTGACAACTTTTCCACAGGTTCAATTTATTTATGCATGCCTGAACGACAGCTTCTCTTTTTCCCTTTGAGATGACGGGAAGGATTTGTCTGAAATCGCCACCAAGCAAGACAGGCATGCCACCAAACACACGTTCCCTGTTTGGGTAGGTACAGAACCCCAAGATATCTCTAAGTGTTTTATCAAGTGCTTCAAAGGTGTATTTTTGCATCATTGGTGCCTCGTCCCAGATGATTAACCTAACCTCTTGTAAAAGGTGTACCAATTGGGTATTTTGTTTAATGGCACACGTGCTACTGTGAAGTAATTCTAAAGGGATATCGAAGCGGCTATGAGCTGTCCGGCCACCGGGTAACAGAAGGGATGCGATACCTGATGCAAGGGGATAGGTAAAGTTAGTAAAAATGGAGTTGATTACGCAACCACATACATTAAGTAGCGTGAGAATAATTATACACCATAACAGGTTTATTTCTTTTACCTGAAGACGCAACCGCAAGGGCAATCAGGCCCATAGATCTTAAGCGTGACAAGATGGTCCTGTACAGGAAAGTCTTCCCGGTCCCACCCGGACCATATATGAAATAAAACCCTCCTTTTTTGCCGGTAACAGAATCAATGACCCTGTCGTATATGGTTGTCTGTTCCGTATTGAGTGATGCGTATAGTTGCTTGTTTTCATCTGTCAATTGTTTTCTATTGTAACTCATCTCTTCCCTGATTAGACGATTATGCATCTTATCGAGGAGTGACGTATCCGGTTGTGGCATATCCGTGAAATCCGCCAATGATTTGCCATTTTTCTCCAATAGTTCATTCAGCTCAATTAGGCAATAGTTCTTAAGCTGGTCATCCGATAATGTAATCCCGGAAACATGAAGTGCCTACGTTTCATGTACAAAATATCATCAGATAGTATCTCCCGATTTTGTGCCCACAGTTGTGCCGGGCGGTTCACTTCGCAAAACAACAACATGGTAACAAACAATTCCCGTAGCTGGGAACCAGACGCCCATAATTTAGCCTCTGAAAGAGCGTCACTCCACTCCTTGTCATCATTAAGCAAGCCATACGCATAGCAGGCTTCTTTGTACGTTTCATACACGACCCCATCAACTGTTTTTATTTCTTCGAAACTTCGGGGCCCTCTCACAATTCCCAACAACATCCTTAAATAATACTTTGGCCCAGCTGCTGGATTGCAATACACAATCCGCCCAACGGCTGTCCGTTCCAACCGCGTTTTCCATACCTTGTTATCCTCTTGCCACACATAGTGTGTTGGTATCTCGGCGTATGTCAACTTTCTTGCCACTGCATCTCTGTTGTTCAGCGCAAACCATTGGGTGAACATTGTTTCTCATATCCCGTCCTGGTTTAACAGGGCTGGCAAGCTGTCCGAATCACGCAACGTAAGCAGTTTTTGGTTAGGTAGATGGAAGGTTAGCTTCATGACAGATGGGAATGAGTAATGTATAGGAAATGCAAGCATTCGCCACACAGCCTCACACGGCGATAAGTACCGGCAATCCAAATAGTTTTTAATCTCATCGACCTTAACAATCTGTTGTGCACGCTTTTCGCTGTCACTGCCAATGTTTTCTTGAACAACCATTGTAGCCCTATCTGGCCCCTTGTTTAAGTATTTAAATAGGTATTTTATTGCTCGAGACTGGTTGCACCATTCAACGTTGATGTGTGATTCATACTTCAAGAGGAGATAACGGTTGTATGGGATGACAAACCTGTTGTCAAGCCTAGTTTTGCCCTTCATGAAGAAAAGCTTGGAATCCCTTCGTCGATAAACCGGGTAACCGTCTTCGTCAATTGTCGTTTCTCGATAAAATGGTTTTGGAAAGTGTTTCATGCATTTCCCGTCTGTTGTACACGAAGCACTGCGTGCGTCATTCCCACATGGGCCATGCAACATGTAATTTGTGACAGCCTTATAGCCGGATGGGTCGTCAATCTTCGATGGGATCTCGGCCGAAATCAAATCATCTATACCAGCAGGTGTGCGACACGCGGCGGAATGTTCAAGCCAAAACAGAAGGTGCGCATGCGGTAGTCCTCGTTTTTGAAACTCAATTTTGTAAATGGCTGTATATCACCACGAGACATATATTCAAGACAGAGAGGGAAAAAAGGGGGAAATTAGCAAGCAAAAAAAGGTGAGAATTGGTGAGAGAATTGATAGCAAAAGAAAGAGTTGAGTGCATTACAAACTTTACCTGCTCTGCATTTGCCAAAGATTTGTTTCTTCATAATATCTTCAATCAAAAAGGTCAGCTTTAGCTTAAAAACGCGTGATACAACATCTGCAAGGTCATGGGATTTCTGGCCTGGTATGATAGATACCATGTATTCGATCTCAGGCCATTTTGGGTTGGCTGTAAATGTGACAAACAGGCCAGGGTTCCTAAAAGCACGACACAAAGCCATGGCGTCTTGGCAATTTTGGATCATATATCTTGGACTGCCCGTAAAGGTTGCAGGTAAAACTATCCGCTGTCCGATAGCCTCAGCATTTGTATCTCCACGTGTCACAGCGTCGCAAAAATTATGGTAGAGTTCAACGCGCAGCTCATTCTGGTTATTTCTCATCCAGCGCAACCTTTGTTCTTCTATGGCCGTGTATGCGTCAACCAGATGTTTCTTGTATAAGCGACCGCCTCTGAACAGGGAGGTGCCTTCATTGTTGCAATAATGGATTCTGTAGCAGTAGTATTCCCGCATCGTAACACACTGTCGTTTAGTCGCACGACGCCCGGTGTTGTCATGGTAGCGTATTCGCTCATGGTACCCGGTTTCTCCGTACGAAAACAACAACGGATACTGCAAAGGCATGTATAGCTGATGTAATTTTGATATCCGTTGCAGCGCTCCGTGCTTTGTGTTGACGACAACATCGCGTGGCTCGGTGTCTTCCCCAAAGTCGTTTGTGATAAGAACGGCAACTTTAGACACATTAGGGCGATTGTACTGTGGGTTATTTATTACATGGCCGAGTAAGCGCAACTGACAGTCGTTTCTTTCATTCTAAGTGCACCAGTTGTGCGCCATTCGGAAGGCGTTAGCCACAGAACTGTGTTCGTCTAACATTCTTATGAGGGACGCAACAATTGCTTCGTCTACTGTGTCATCACAATGGTCCTGGCCGAACAAAGCAGCTATACGGTTTTTGATTTCGTTTTGCGTGTCGTAGAAATACAGCTGAGCATATCTGGGCTGTTCACCTTCAACTGGTAACATTGATCCTATTCGGTGGTAGTTCTGACTGCTTATTCGGAAGGTATATAGGCTTCTACTACTGTTTATAGCATGATCAATCTTTGCCCCAAATGATGTGAAACAGAACATGTTGTTGTACACTCTAATCTGTTCTCTGAATCTAACCGTCTCTGGGTCGTTACAATCAAGTAACGATCTTAATGGCTCAGGGGTGTCAAGAAGGCGAGGAAGCAAAACCTTGCCATCCTGGCAGCACGAAGAGAAAGTTGTCCCATCAGACGCCTTTGTATTTTTGTTCCTCTCCTCATACCACATGATCCCTGCACAATTATGACATGTGAAGGTTGGACGGCCAAGGCTCTGGTACTCAACACACGCACCTGTAATATTTATAACAGGTAAATTTAGTACAACACACGGATTAAGAGTAGCGTACACAAACATTGGAGTAACATTAGACGCAAAAGGGAACAAAAGGTGTGTAGTAAGAAAATAGGGTTGGACAGTACCTACTGATGCAAACCCTGCCCTGCGCGGGGTTCGAATACGAATGTGTTGGTGCAGTCATCTGTCGTCTTCGTCTTATGTCGAGTCTCGGGTTCGTTGCGGATCTGAACAAGCGTGACATCACAAGTGACATCATATATGTGACATCACAAGTGACATCACATATATGATATCACAAGTGACATCATCACAAGAGACAAAAATTGTTTCAGATTGTAGATTGAAGATATCGCTTGAAGACAAAATGTCATGAAGATTTCGCTTGAATTGTAATTGAAGATTTCGCTTGAACATATGTATCAAGCTTCAAGCGAAATCTAACATACTATATATAGGGGTGATGTTTATTCAGTTGTAACGGTTCTAGAAAATTACACCGAGGTGCTGCCGGTGTGAGAATTGATTGTAAACTACGTCAGATTAATACAATCAGTGTTTAAAGTGATACGCAAGTTGTTTCGCACTCGGTTTCTTAGTTTCCGCCTCTGAAACCGAGATAATCTCTTCTGAACGACTCGTTCGGGTCGCAAACCGATCCTACAATTGGTATCAGAGCTCAGGAGGAAGAGATCTCGCCAAAACAGCTCATTTTTGTCACTTTTTCTGATTTTCTACACCTTCTTTCAAAATCGAACAAACTTTTATGGTTAAAATCGGCTAAAAAATTACATATCTTATGCGTAAACATGTTCTAACCAATCCTTGAAAGTTTCAGAACGTAATTCGATCATTTACTTGTTCAATTGGTCCAAAATCAGACCGTCTATGCTGACATCATCCAATTTCGCTTGAGAGATTGAAGCGAAATTGAGGATTTCGCTTGAAAACAGCAGTTTGGTTGTAATTCGTGTTGATACCGCTTGAAAAGTACATTGATTAATGTGAAAATACATTGGATTCGAGGTGGTGTCAGTTGATCAGATTACATGTGACTATTGTTATTTCAAGACTTATCAGAAATCACGTGATTACATAAATCGATTTGATAGAATCCATGTGATTTTGTTTTTATCGATTCAATCAGAATTAATTTTGTGAGGTAATTCATGTGATAGATATTGAGTTGTGTGATACATATATCGAGATTGTCAGTTTGCATGTGAGTGATTACTTCAAGAATTGCATGAGAGTTGTGATAAAAATTAAAAAATTCATGTGATTCTCGTTAGTCTTCATCTTTTGTCAGATTGTGCTAGTTTGCATGTGAAAGCTAGTCATAGTGTGTCATGTGATCACATGATTTGTTTTGTCGACATAAGAAGAAATTGTTTGTTTTGAATTGTTTAAAATTACATGTGATTGCATATGACTATGACTGTTGATTGTTCTTGAAAAGTGTTCGGCCCAATGATTGTTTGATAAAAAGAGTGCGGCCCAATCACAAAAGTTTAACATCAGTTGTTGTTTTTTTGTGGTTGTCAGTTTGTTTGAACAAGTTATCACAAGTTAGTGTGTCAGAATTATTCATCACCGCAGACGTGTGCATGTGATATTATTGTTCCATGTGAATATTGCATTGGGTTACGAGATATCATTTGGGCAAATATCAAAAAATTTGGGTTCGTTCAAACAACTTGAATTGGTAGTTTATTTGAGAAAGATATTTTGTTTGAAAGGTGATCTTACTTGGACTTGATATTCTGCTTAACGAGACTATCTTGATTTTTGTGTTTTCCAAAACATGGATATCAATTTCTTTAATATGACAAGAGAAACACTTGATAGAATAAATGTATTAAAAAAGGAATTTGATTCATTTTCAGGTTATCCAGGAGAAAGTACAAAGAGTATCATTGAGAGGTTTAGCCATCTTGTTCGCTCAATGTCTGAGAAGGGTATTAAAAAGGAATCAAATGAATGGGTTGAGAAATTAGCCAATGCCTTACCTCAACAAGAATGGAGTACATTTTTTTTGAATTTAAAAAGAACTGGAGAATACTCTGATTTGGCAATTGGTCAATTCATCAAGAAACTTGAGGAACAGATGGAGAGGAATGATGAGAAGAAGAAAAGTCAAACTGGAAAATCAATATTAAAGAAGAGCAAGAGTAAAGGTGTCCAAGTAGGAGAGGAACAGACTGAAGAGATTTCAGTTTTGAAGGAAATTTGTGAGAGGTTGAAATCAGAAAATGACAAACTGTTAAGTAATTTGAACAGTTTGACATTGGAAAACAAATTTTTGAAAGAGAAAGAAAAGGATTTTGAAAGCAAAAAGAAATCTTCAGAAGATGAAGATTTCTGGATAAAGTTGGATAACAAAAATCTGAAAGTAAAAGAAACAAAATTTCAAGAACAGTTAAAAGTTTTGGAAAATGAAAAATCTGTTCTTGAAAACATGAAAAATGAAAATGAAAAATCAATCAAGTTTCATCTTGAAAGAATATCTCAGCTTGAAAATGAAGCTAAGAATTCAAGGAACAAAATTGATGAGCTTGAAAAGAAATTGAAAGGTTTTGTGACTTCATCTGAGTCTTTGAATTATCCCTGTCCAAAACCGATCAATTCCGTTCCTATAAGTGATTGTGGTGAGAAAACTGATGATGAAAATGAGGAGTTTTATTCAGCAGACGAGTCTGATTCAGAATCTGATGCTGAAAATGAGAAAAAGAAAACATTTTTGAAATTGAAAGAAATGTTTCAAGAAACTGTTCTACATTCTACTGAAAAAGGTGAATGCTCAACGCAAAAACCTGTAAAGAAGAATGTGGAACAAAAACAAAAAGATAAAAAGTCATCAGTTCAATCATCCAATCGTTATAAAAAATTACAAAAATATGAAAAACAAAACTCAAAAAATGTTGGTGAAAAGTGGTGCAGGTCGGACCACAGTGCTCAAAAGCCACATCCAGCACACAAGAGGAGAGATGGATATCACCAAGCCAAACAGTGCTATGATTTGAATGTTTGGACTAAAAATGGTGATTGGTACGATAACAGAGTGTGTTACAGATGCGGCTATCAAGGACACATTGCTGTTAACTGCCAGAGTTGGAGTTATGAGACGAGAAGATGCTATAACTGCCAAATCAGAGGCCACATTGCTAGAGATTGCTCAATGAGATCAATGAGAAGATCGAGGGTTGAATCTCAGAAGCAGGTAAAGATTCCAGTCTCTGTCAAGCCCAAAGAACAGAAAGTTAAAGAACGTAAAGTTCAAGAGCCGAAAGTTCAAGAACCGAAAGTAAAGCTTTCTCAGGGGCAAAAAGACAGACTGAGGAAGAAGAGGAAGAAGGCGAGAGAGTATCTGGAAAGGATTTTGTCCTCGGATACAACTGGTAAAACAGATAAAAGTTCTGATAAATCGTCTTGCTCACCAAAGAACAACAAATCAAGCAAAACGCATTCATCAGATACAAATCTGAGGACGAAAGAGGAAAAGAAGAAGAAAGTTGTTGGCAATGAATCTGTTTCTTTGGAAACAAAGGAGCCACATGTCGGCGATGAATCTGGCTCATCAAAGTCAGACAAGCCACATTCAGGCAATGAATCTGGTGTGGTAAAACCAGAGGAGCCAGTTGTTGAGGTAAAGACTGAGAGTTCTAGTTTAACAATGGATGATGCAAATTTTCCACCATTGTTGAACAAGAATTCGAAATCACCCAAGAACAGTCAGGCTTGGGTGAATTTGTTTAAATGAAAAACCTGACTTGCCGGAGTTCCCAGGTTGGTAAGCGTGGAACAGGAATCGGCACATTTCTTGAGAAATTCACGAAAGTGATTTCGACTTACAAGTGGTAAATCAGGGACATTAAGTTGTACTTGATTTTCTACAAGTGGTTTTTAATATGAAAAACAATGTGATGAACCCCCTAACCTACAAGTGGTTTGAAAATCAACAAAACTTATTTTCCGGAAAAACCATTTTGATTAAAACAAACTTAAGTGTTTTGAGATCACTATGGGAAAATAGTTTGTTGTGAGGGGGAGTTCTGATTGTTTATGCCAAGTGAATGGCGAATTGAAGTGATTCTCATCATGTTGTCAAGTTTGTACAGCTGGTTTTCAAATTTTCCCAGAAAATCAAAATTGAGACATATTTTGATTTTAGGGGGAGTAAAAATTTAAAAAAAAAATAGAAAATTTGAAAAATGCCAAAAACATTGAAAAATTAAAAATGAGTTTTGTTGTCAAAAAGAGGAAATGATAGTACATCAGTGGACTATCACAACACGCTAAAGAAATGGAGAGTTAAAATGTGATAAACGGTCTCACTAAAGATGTGACGGTAGGCTCAGCTAGACTAGTAGATTTGCGATAACGATACAAACCTAAAATGAAAAAGCCTAGTTCTAGTGGGAAACATGGTTGAAAGCATAGTACTTAGTTTTGTCCTTCGTGATTGTGTACCTACTCAGTAATCGCTGATTGTCGAAAGACATAAAACTGGTTAAGTTTGTGAACTTTCACAACTTTGCTAAAAAGTCGCTGTGATTGTGCATTTTATTTTGCAAAGATTTAAATTTGTTTTATTTCTTTATTTTGTTTAAGCATCGGACATCCTCTGCGTATACGTGAGTATCGACCTGGATGTTGTTGCCTAAACGTTCTGCTTTATTTTCTTTGGTGTTTCGTTTAAGCTTTGGATCACCTCTGCGTATACGGGAGTATCGACCTGGTGGTTAAAGCCTAAACAATTTCAACTTGTTTTATTTTTCTTATTTTGTTTAAACATTGGACTTTCTCTGCGTATACGGAAGTATCGACCTGATTGTTAATGTTTAAACATTCTGCTTTGTTTTCGCACAAATCACAGTTGATAAAGTTTAAAAGCACTACTTGAGCTAGTGTATTGCATGATGAGGGAATATGCTGAGATCGTGGGGTCCATAAGAATTTAGTGCTATCTAAATATACCTTAACGTATCGGTAAGCAATTCGAAAGTTTTTAGATTGAGTTTAAGTGGACAACAATATCGTCAATCAATGTGAATCGTTTAGAACTTAAAATGAAATGAAGCTTAACGGTGTTGGTGATTTGTCTCAAAAACTGATATGATCCTCTTGCACGAACTCACAAAAATATTGTCTGTACATATTTTATTTCTGCATTTAATTTTTGTTTTTGCATTTATGTTTCATATTTTGTAAAATCCAAAAAGATTTTCGACAACTGATGTTGAAGAGCTGATTTTCAAAATTTCAAGTGCTAAACAAGATGAACAGGTTTGGGAGTGAGTGAATGTTTAACAGAAGAAATTGTTTTTGAGAAAGAAAAATTTGATTAGTTATTCAAGGTCATTAATTTGAACTTGATATAACTGTTTCTAGTAAGTTTTTCTTATTGGTTTAAGTGAAAACTTATGTTGTGTTGAGAAGTGTGTAGGTGATGTGCTGAATAAGAGATGAAATCAGGGATTGATCTCAAGGTGATAGCTAATTCCAGACGGTGATCCCATCATGATGAGAGGGGGAGTCTGACGAGGTTAGAGCCAAAGAGAAGATCCTGATATATGTGAAGAAAGTGAACAGACCGATAAAGACTGAAGATTGAAGAATACTCGACATTTAAGACTCGTCAACATCTGAGGGGGAGTCTGTTGGTGCAGTCATCTGTCGTCTTCGTCTTATGTCGAGTCTCGGGTTCGTTGCGGATCTGAACAAGCGTGACATCACAAGTGACATCATATATGTGACATCACAAGTGACATCACATATATGATATCACAAGTGACATCATCACAAGAGACAAAAATTGTTTCAGATTGTAGATTGAAGATATCGCTTGAAGACAAAATGTCATGAAGATTTCGCTTGAATTGTAATTGAAGAATTCGCTTGAACATATGTATCAAGCTTCAAGCGAAATCTAACATACTATATATAGGGGTGATGTTTATTCAGTTGTAACGGTTCTAGAAAATTACACCGAGGTGCTGCCGGTGTGAGAATTGATTGTAAACTACGTCAGATTAATACAATCAGTGTTTAAAGTGATACGCAAGTTGTTTCGCACTCGGTTTCTTAGTTTCCGCCTCTGAAACCGAGATAATCTCTTCTGAACGACTCGTTCGGGTCGCAAACCGATCCTACAGAATGCCTGTTAGAAAAATTAAATATGGCAATGTTATTCCTGTGGTGGTGATAGATGGTTAAAAGCCTAGTAGGGTACCGGGAAGTGATGGAAGTTTACCTTCTGTTTTTTTAGGGCGAGGAGGACGCAGACGTGATGGACCCGCCACGTTTTGATGAGAATTTTGTGGCGTGCAGGAAATACTGTCTGCAAAAAAACATAATAGTTATGGAAATGGTAGAAGGATAGTAGTAAACAACGTAGCTAACAGTGTAGACCTTGGGCAGATACGGAGGGAGAACATGTTGTTAGTGGACATACCACAGGCAGCGTGTGCACTGTATCGCTCCGCATGATGTTTTTACCTGCAACATATATTAAGGGAAACAACTATGATGCAGGCGTCGTATTGGGATGAGGGATGATGTAAGTGTGCAAACAAAAAAATATGAACATGCGTACATCGTCCCAGCGGGACGTTGATGAGGAAACATGGGAACGACCTTTTATTGATCCTTCTTTGCCCACTCTAGTGGCAGTACCAGTGGTCACCAAAGCACTTGGTGGCTGTATTTGAGTGTTACCTGAAACAGAAAAAAAAGATGCAGATAGAACAAAGACAGCATAGTACGCAGAAAATTAAATCACTAAGTATGAAAGTAAATTCCAATCCCTTGTGTGCGGCCTGATGGCAGTGCCGTCAAAATTGGAGGGCCTAAACTGTTTGTAGCCTAACTGAATCTTAAATTTGTACGTGCACGCATGTCGGCACGCGAACATTATGGCTATATGGTTCCGTTTTCACAAAGAGTGCAGCTAACCTGTGTTGGGGTCGGCTGAGGATGCAAATGTACTTATGGAAGAAAGTGTAGGTCCACAATATCACGTTCTTCCCACCAAGGCCCACATAGTTACGACTTTGTATATGGATGGAGTTTTTGCCACCGACGAAGCTGGTATCGCTGCAGCTGTTCATTAATGTAAGACCAAAATATGTTTGCACCTTGCCGTCAGACAGTGTATGGGAGCGAAGGCGGACTTGTATCGAATGACTAACCATACCAGGAGCAGCAGACCATAACCTGGAAACCTCATCTTTTTATGAGGGAATGGGAAGGGGTAGAACTCAGCATTTTAAATTCCATATGTGGGGTCGGGGATAACACTGCAATTCAAAGTTCCATACCTTTGTCAGGTCCAGCCTGGGCGAGCAGTTTTAGCCCACAAACGTATTGGATCAACCCGTTGGCCATAACACGTGAATGTGTATGAAAGGAGAAAGAGGCTTCGAGCATCACGAATGGGTGCGGAGCCAGCTGCATGTTGCATACAATGTCACATAATACATCGTAAAAAAATTCATGCATGTCGGGGGGGGGGTGGTGGCGGGCCAGTGGATGTTTTTTCTGTTTTGTGGCTTCTGTTTGTTTTTGGGGATTGTCAAGGTTTCTGTCAGTGGATGGTTTGGATCTGCCATTGGCGCCTTTAATCAGGTTAGTAACTTATTTTCATATTTATATGCCTGCTTGATTTTTATTCAATAAAGTCTATATTTTTTAACAACAATCTTTCAATCCTAGGATGATGATTTGATGTGTTGCTTTTTTCTTTTATTTACATAAAGGTTGTTTGGTTAACTGCTAAAGATAGCCATGTGTCCATGTTTGTTTCTTTAATTTAATGAACAAAATTTTTTGTTCATGTATATTCGTTTATTGATAAACGGACATAAATGAAGTAATGAACTCCCCGCCAAAAGGTTCATGCACAGTTCACTGAATGTTTGGTTCATTTACAGGTCTGTTATTAAATTTTTATTGATTTTGGACAAAAAGCCTTTCGGGTCAACTCGACCAAGTTAACATGTGCAATAAAAGTACTTGTTTTGACCCGTTACTGGATCCACTTAACCTCTCACACTTTGTTTTATTTTTTGTATGTTTTTTTAGTTTTATTTTTTGCATTCCAGATAGGGGACATTCCGGACACTGAGATTAAACCTCCTGATAACGTGATCTTTGTATGCAAACTAAATCCAGTAACTGAAGTAAGCTGTTAACGTTTTAATCTAGTATATATGCTGATTCTACTTTATTAAATTTCTCTCTTTTTTAACATAGGATGAGGATCTAAATACTATCTTTTCACATTTTGGAACCGTGACCTCGTAAGTTATCAAATCTTGAAGTGTTCTATTTGACCAAATCCATTTTCTTGTTGAAATAGTTTTTATAATTCATAAACTTTTGCAGAACTGATATAATCCGTGACTATAAAACCGGTGACAGCTTGTGCTATGCTTTTATTGGTGAGTCGTTATGATTCTTTGATATTTTAGTTTAAGGCAGTTTAATTTTAATCTGAAAATGTCATTTATATTTCAGAGTTTAAGCCAGTTATATTTCAGAGTTTGAAATGTCATTTATATATCGTGCAATAGAGAAGCATTACACTTTTGGTGTGGGCACAACTCCTAAGCGTCGCCACATTATTTGAATACATAAAAGAGAAAGTCACAACTGTGAAAACACTTAAATAAACTTAAGAATGAGCGTTGCCATATTAGCAAAAACCCTCCTCATCATCCCTACCATCGTCTAGTACATCAGTAATATCCTTACGATCAACCAGCACCCCATCATCATCTTCATCTGATTCTTCAACGCAGCTGAAAAGAAACATTGAAACACATGTG
Organism: Helianthus tuberosus; assembly: GCA_030545235.1. Taxonomy (NCBI): domain Eukaryota; kingdom Viridiplantae; phylum Streptophyta; class Magnoliopsida; order Asterales; family Asteraceae; genus Helianthus; species Helianthus tuberosus. Next base: position 119,027,932 of record CM060410.1, on the reverse strand, counting down.
TTGGTACAAAATTCGAACGGGTAAACATTCGAAACAGGGGAGAATTGGTAAGGGTATCTTACAACTTTCTATGTTTGCATCCAGTTCCAGGGGTCAGCGGCGGGAGGTTCGAACCACGCTTTAGGGAGCCGGATGGTGTTGCACCCAAATCAAACGCAACAGTATCAACGCTCCTATCTGCATCATCCATACCAGGGGCAACAATCTTCGCGCAAGTGAAGCTCTCATAGTCCCCAAAATGGTAGTATGTATGGCTTTTAATCTCAAAAGTGTGTTTTGTTCCAATAAGGGCTGCGAGGGCGGAGGGTAGTATGGGAGCATCAATAGAAGTATCCTGCACATAGGAAAGCCATTGTAGCAAATTCACATATGCTTGAAAAACCACCTTACAATTCGTAGCATACATACCTTCAACTGTTCCTCTACCAAGGATCTCGCCGTCCGCTTAACCAATTGTTCAGCAACTTCATCAAAGAGGACGACTACAGTGCTCATCGTTCCGTCAGTTACATCCACCTGAAAGCGAAACCTAGCACGGTATAGTAGATCAATAACAATTGTAGGGCAGCGGCCAAATTCTTTGGCGGTGAATGTAGAAGCGCGACAAATAATCCCGGGCAACAAAGAACCATGCCATCATATGGGAAGGGGATCAACAGTATATAGGGACGATAACAGAAGTAATGAATTTGCGTATGAGATATTCAAGTGTATACCTTGTCCTTGGATAGTCAACCTTTGATTCACACGCCTTGCAAATGAAGTAACCGTCCTCTCTTGTCAGTCCCTTACGACACTTGCTACCGGAACACGCGAAAAGATACCAGTTGTTCTTGGTTCTAATAGACGTAATCTCCACAACGTTCCGAAAAAGGATGACCTATAACGAACAAAATAACAGGGGTAGTTTAGCGAGGCAAACGGGGTGGGTGGGGGGAATGTATGGACAGTGTCTTCACACATGGTAGGTCCATAGGTAGGTTACGTCAGGGAGGCTAATCCCTATTGTTGCACACTTGGCAGGCCAGACAGCTCTGTCGACCAGATCTTTATCCTAGTTTGACCTAAAATCCAAAACACTTACATAAAAGTCAAACCCCGTAAATCCAACGTTTCTAGGTATCAAACTAAACCCTCTCAATCTAAAATGATTCCATCTTTGCTGGAGGTGACGTCGATTCCAGGTAATAAAAGGCCTCATTTTTGGTTCAATTCAGTATCAATTTTCTCTGGTCAGGTTTTTGAGTTGAAATATATATAAACAGTATGTACATTTCTGAATTCTGAGTTGAGAAACTGGAAATTAGGATTGATTTCAGTTATGTTAAGGGTTTTGATTACTAAATATTTGAATATTTTAGCTTTTGTTATCGAGTTTGTGGAATTAGGTTGAATTTACCTAAAAGGTTGTCATAAATAAGTGTTTGAAGAAGATGAGGATAGATTGGTATGGGTCATGCATAAAAGTAAGTTAATAAAAAAATAAAGCTATAGGGGGTGTTGGAATGGTTGCCAGCTGTACATGCCCGGATTAGATGGGTTCGACCCAGGTACAGCATGTCCACACCCACACCATGTTCAAACTCTTACATGTAGGTCTAAGGGTGGAGACGAATGGTAACAGCCAGTTGGCATACATACCTTCTTTTTGGATTTGTTGGCATGGACCCTGTCCACAAGCTCTTGTAGCGTACCAACACAGACCACATCCTCGGTGATTGGATCGCTAGTATCTCCAACGGCAACACAGCTGGGAATCATAGTTGGATATTCATCCAGAGCGATAAACGTATAAAAACAGATAATTAAAGTGTGCGTGACCAAGGTTGTACCAGTACCTAATGGATGTCTTGAAAGTTTGTAGGGCGGGTACCTCGGGCGAATCAATGATCATTGTTGACGATGAGCTGGACAAACCAAGGGCGTCTGCATTGCGCCAAGTAAGGTAAAGGGTTTTGAAGTAACACGCATAATCATAGACGCAGTAGGAAAGCAACCGCACCTAAGTAAAACTTTGCGCTCATAGAAGTCAAGATTAGAGAATAGACAGCGGGGTTTTGTTCCTTCTTCTTGAGCATAGCATCACCCAGCTGACCCAACAACGTCACTCTAACTCCGCGCTTGCTGTGAAATTTATAAAAAGGCTAAAAAGTGAGATTTAACTAAGCAAAAGTAAAAGACCAAACAGACAATAGGGATGGGGTACTTACCGTTCATTTGTTAGGTTGAACTCGACCATGCAAGTACCCGATGCTTTCACAGACTACGGCCCCCCTCAGTAACATATCCTATAACATCTACAACACAATGTTTAAAAAGGACACAACAATCAGGGGCCATTCAAAAAGGGGACCACAAAGGGGGGGGAATCTGGCTAAGTTGCGGGACTTTGTGGCGAAGCTATCGAGTTCACGATAGTAAAACCCTAATTTAATTATATTCTCAATGATATTCCAGCATCTCATCAGCCACACCACGTAATTTAACAGTAAGATTCAACACAAAACTACATGTTATTAATCTGATAGCAATTACTTTAATACATAAATTCTTCTATGTCATCTTTAGTAATCAGTTTACATGATTAATGTAGTAGCAACATTAATATATGTTAATCAATTAATCATCAATTTAAAAATACAAATCATTAATCTAATAGCAATTACTTTAGATTCAGCCAGTGATACATAAGTTTTCCTATATCATCATTAGTAATCAACCGATCGTCTCTGGTAGCAATAGTAATTTTACAATGTTTTTAAGCGTTATGAATGCCGGTTTTGTGTTAGTGATGGAAGGACTTGATGGGGCGGCCTTAAGGTTTACATCGACAGTCAGTGGCAATGGTGAAAGGAGGGTCATTCCAATTCATATGGTTTAGTTTGTATAAAACAAAGCAAAGCAGTAGAGAGTGACATATGTGATAACAACGACCAGTGGAAAACCAAACAATAAATCAGAAGAGAGAGAGAGATAAAGGTGGGCCACTTAACAAACATTCATGTTAGCATATATATCCCAAACAATTGATAACATATTACACAACTTCATTAACATCCAAAAGAACATTAATCTCTAAGTGAATTATAAACTCCTATAAATTATGTTTTGTGTTAAAGGGCAGTGATAAAAAAACCTGAACCCAGGGGTTTCACAAACCCGGACTAATTTGGTGATAATCCCAATCCAACTATTCCCATTCAGAATCAAACCTGGTACATGTACCCGGTCGTTTAAACTTCAAACTTTTACAAATCCCTAATAATGGGAAATGTATTTTTATATCAGTTGTCAACCAAGTTGCCCATCCCACTCATTTAATAGAGAAGCCCAATTCAACTGACACAGTTATATGATGGGCCAGATTTGTGAAGCCATGTTTAAAAACAATCATAAAAATTAGAAACCAAATGACAAGTGTTGCCCATCTGAACCCGTAATTTATACATTGAAAAGTATGTTCTTAGTGTATTTATACATTCAAACTTATGGAACATCATAGCCTCTATCCATATGACCTATATGCAAATCTTTTAAACCAAATGACAAAATATGTTCTTAGCAGATGCAGTATTATTCCAATCTCAAATTTAGTATCTTCATAGTCATGAATGATTTTAAAACCCATATGCAAATTTATACATTGCGTATGCAAATTTAGTATCTAAGATTTTATCATTTACATATTGTTTTTAAATTTGCATATGACCTAAATGCAAATTTAAACATCATAGCCTCTACCCATATGACATATATGTAAATTTAAACCCATATACAAATCTTTAAAACCAAATGACAAAACATGTTCTTAGCGGATGCGGTATTATTCCGGTCTCCAAATTTAGTATCTTCATAGTCATGAATGATTTTAAAGCCCATGTGCAAATTTATACACTGCGTATGCAAATTTAGTATTCAAGCTTTTATCCTTTGCATATTGACAAATTGACATACTTTAAATCTACTTGCTTAATCAAAATAAAACATCTTGTAATAAGAATTTATAAAGTATTTTTTAAGAAATATTATTATTCACCATACCTACCAAAAACTTGCTCTCAGTTTGGAACACCCCCAAAATCCACCATGCGGGGTATCACCGCTTGGAGGCGTGACATGACCAGGATCGAGCCACCAATCATATTGAACATCGTAATTAAGTAAATAAGACCAACCACAATACGATTGGTGACCAAAGCTAGTTAACCATGTTTAGTTTAAACAGCGGAAGCATGAAAGTAAATCCAAAAGCATAAGTCCATAGTTTATAAGTTAAAGCTACAATATTCCTCTTTGATCAGTTCCTTGAAACCATTCCAGGGGGTGGCATTAGCAACTGCCAGTCCTAGTAGTTGAACCTGTGCTTTCCACCAGGTTAACGCAGCACCTTCAAGCGTTCCAGTAGCATATTTCACCCTACGGTCTTCAGGGCATTCCCACATCTCGAAAACAGACTCAAGCTTTTCAAACCAGTGAAGAAGGCCTACTGCTCCTTCTGTGCCACTGAAAGTAGTAGGTCGGCAGTCCATGAACGTTTTGAATGTGCACACAGGAGGTTGAGCATGTTGACCTGTTGCGCGAGAATAAAAGACAAGGTTAAGCACGAGGGTTGGTTTGCGAAGGTAGGATCTAAACGTCCTAAGATGGGTTGATATGGCAGGTTATACCTCCTGCTGGATTTGCTGCGAGTGCCTCAGCAACTCGTTCGTTGATCAAAGCCATCAACTGGGCTTGAGTGAGGTTGATACGTCCTCCGCGTCCGCTCATGATCTTCACAGTGAAGCAACGTAAGTGAGAAAAGTGTCGCGAAAGTGCGTAAGTGTGGGACGATAGTAGAGAGTAAGCACCCAAGGTTCAAATAGCAATTTATCATGTTAATTAATGCACAGTGTGAACTATCTAACCGATAATATAACATAAATCATACCACTTTTTGTATCGAGTCTTGCACGTGGAGCGAAGCGTCGTTGTGGATCGTTGAGCACTGTACAGGTTATAGTCAGGTTTTATAAAAAACTTTTCCCTTTTAAAACCAAGTTCACTATAACCAATGGCTCTGATACCAATCTGTGACACCCCCAAAATCCACCATGCGGGGTATCACCGCTTGGAGGCGTGACATGACCAGGATCGAGCCACCAATCATATTGAACATCGTAATTAAGTAAATAAGACCAACCACAATACGATTGGTGACCAAAGCTAGTTAACCATGTTTAGTTTAAACATAGGAAGCATAAAAGTAAATCCAAAAGCATAAGTCCATAGTTTATAAGTTAAAGCTCAAAACGCAAGTTTAATAAGTTCATAAGGATTTAAATGATAAGCACGGAACATAACAGTTTGTACACCACAACAACTCCTTCCTCGTGCAAGCTCCTAGCGTTTAGGGACCTGTGAGGCATGTAACAATGAGTCAACAACAAAGTTGAGTGAGTTCACGTTTGGTTGTTTAGTTTTTAAGTTGTTTTTGAAAAACGTGGTTTGACTTTCGTTGGCTTAATTGCCGTGGGGGTTGCCCCGTAGTTGAAAGTATGTTTAACCAGTTCCTTTTTCATTTCCCAAACCATAACCATAATCAGTGGGGGCTTTCCCCGTGTGAACTACTAGACGGTATGATATCGACTACTACGCAAATAAGTTGTGCCCTATATCAGCGTCTATCATCACTGATAGTCTGCCATAGTCCATTAGTACACGCGCGTCCGACCGGCACGGTGTGAGGTTTGTTAAACCTAATAGCACTATTAACTAATGACCCGCTCGCCATTGGCCTCGGCGATTAAGTCGATATAATGAAGAGGGACTTATTGATAGATTTTTGTCTAGCTAGTTTTTAAGGTTGTTGTCCTACACCAGGAGGACGAACGTACGTATTCTGCACCAGGAGAATTCGTAGGATTAATAATGGCATCCTATCTATGGAGGATGGCCGGCCGTACATACCTTCCCAAGGGGATATGTAGATTTAGTTTTAAATTCTTTAACCCATTCCCAAACCACCGGGAATCCCATGCCTTGTAGAAAGTGTGAACTCACCTCGGTTTGCTCGGTTAGATTCTCAAATATAGCTAACAGTCAAGGTCGGTCAATCACGTCCTAATATGATTACCAGTTAGTTATTTAGTGATTTTTAAATAGAGCACAAAGTTCCTACACGTATCTATCACATAACATGCATCACTTTAACGGTTCATGCCCATATAAACTTCCCATCCATTCCCCACTCATAAACAAACATACGATAATGCACCTAACCCTTTTATTGACACACAATCATGTTAGATCATTCACAGATAGCATATTCGACATTTAGACACGCAAATTACAGCTTATGTCATTTCAGCATAAATATTCAAAACCGGGCTGTTTTCGGACATTGTAAATAAATAGTTAACTTATTCCAAAATTTTCCAAATTTTTAAGAAGGTCTTAAACAATCCAAATATTATTGTGTAAAAATATCGAGGTCCAGTTCATTCCCAATATTTTATAAAAATTCATTTTCCGGACTGAACTCAGATTTATCTTTTTCTGACCACAGTCCACGGAATAATTTATTTAAAAATTGTCGTAAGTCCGATTTACGAAATTCTAGTGAGATAATTACAAATACATCGGTGGTCATCTACAGTACAAGTTTCATGATCTAACTCTACACAGAACTCAAGTTATGACAGAAAACAAAACGCATATTTTCAGCAGAAAAATGCAGCTCTAGCTGCTGTTACAAAATGATGCTTTAAAAATAGTAAACGAAGTCCAAAAATTATGGTTCCGGTGCCATTAGAACCGTATTTCATAATAACACGTTATAGACTCAAAATATCAGGTTTTCATTGAGTTATGACCTGTTTACAGCCAACTGAAGTTGGCTGTAAAAGCTTGGACAGATTCTGTTTTCAACCTTTAGCTTTCTAGTTCGTGTTCGATTGATTCCGTTAACATGTTTAGTGACCACAACAACATCAATACTAACCAGCAAAACATCAGATAATCAACCAAGAATCATAACCACACAAGATCTACATGATTTACACACATAACTTCTCTTTATCCATCTTTCATTTTTTATGTTCAAGATTAATGTAAGTTCTATAGTGTTTCTTAACTTTTACCCATTAATCATCTATTAACCACTAAAATCAAGAACAAAATGATGTTTAGAGGCACTTACTACTAGCTCGAGGCTAGGGAAGAATCAAGGCGTAAATAAGGTGGATAAAAGAAATGTAGAGAGGTTCTTGAGTTTCCGAAAGCACCGAGTCTCCTCGTATGTCACCTTGCACCTTGGGATGTATGGGGAATAGCTAGATCAACACTTGATGATGGTGGTGGGTGTGTGTGTGCTCTCGTCCGAACACAAGGCAAGAGGGAGAGAGAGCAATTTTTTTGTTAAGTGTGGAAATGAATGAAAGTCTTATCCTCTAAGCATTCTTATAGACCATCTTATGTGTTTAACCAATATGTAAAGTGCCTCCAAGATATTAGACAACATCAAATAAAATAATCAAAAATGTGAGGGGTGTGTCCCCCTTGGGGAACCGATCGGATAAGGGTGGGGGGGGTATATGGTTAGATTTCAATTGGATGGTTAGTAACTAGTTAAGTTCCAATGGTGTTAATTAGAGTATTATGTGTGTAGTGTACTACAAGGGGTGTTAGGGTGTTCGGGGACCCTAACTATCTCAGAAAGGTGTAAACAATGTTATTGTCAATATTTTTATGTTCCGGGTAAAGTCCGGTTGTTCGGTTTGACACTGTTCCGTTAAAGTGCTTAATTAATCCGTAAAGTGTCCTATATATGTATTTTTGCAACGTTTTTAATTTTTAACACTCAGGAAGGCATACCGGACTATTTAGTAACTTTTCTGTATACTATTAGTATGTTAACAAATACATGTAAGCATAACACAGTAATCAGAGAGCAGTTAAATGATTCAGCAAAGTCATCAAGTACTTTAATTAACATTAATAGATTGTACGGTTACATGTAAATTTGAGGGTTGTCGCACAGTTGGTTGGAGGTCCTCAAACGCCGTAAGTAAGAACGGGTAGCGCGTAAAGGAACCACTGGCATCGTCAACCTTCTTCACAATCGTGGAACCATTTAACCCGATAACAAAGGGGCTGTCTTTCAGAATCCGGTATTGATCGGTGCTCTGTACCGTAAAACCCTTGAGTAAATATATCCCGCCCTCTTTGAGTTTGTCAAAGAAGTAGTGTGCAATGTTATTTCTTGTGGTACAATGCATCACACCTCCCTGTGCAAACCAAACAGCATAATTTCAATAACAACGAAACCGGTAAAAGGAAAACAGAAGGGGGGTTAAAAGGGTGAGACTTACCTTTTTATCACTGACGACATAGTCGGTGCTCATGTAGCGTCCATTGACACTTGTGACATCCCACTTTCGGCAAACCATAACCGTGATGGGGCCGGTACTCCCTTCACGGAGGTCAGCAAGGGCCATTTGGCAGCCAACCCCACTTCCCGATGTATTCATATTAAGAGAGCTGGGCATGTTAGTAGAGTAGCAAGGCTGAATATGTACCTATAACAATAGAGAAGGAGGAAGTTATATAATAGACATTCAGACCATTCACCTCCCTAGAAAAAAACCGTGGAATAATCAATGAATTTTAAAGTGACCATAAATGGTGGTGGTACATTAAATAAGCTTAACATCACTTGATGAAGAAAACAAGAGGTTCATTGCATAAACATAAATAAAAAAGTAAACAATATTAAATATTAGTTATCTAATCACCAATCAATCCTTTAAGGTGAATTGTTATGAAAAGTCTATAAACTTTAAGTTAAACATTAATATATGGAGAAAAGGAAGAGCCTCATTGATTAAACATGGTCATAAAGGCTCGTACTATTTCATTAAAGTTAATTGTAATATTAAATATTAGTTATCTAATCACCAATCAATCCTTTAAGGTGAATTGTTATGAAAAGTCTATAAACCCTAACTTAAAACAACCATAAATTTTGGTTTTAAAATAGAACATATAACTAAACTTTAGAATATATATAGATAGATAATATCAGTTAGTAACATGTTATTACATTTGTTGTTTGTACTATGTGCTTAGTTGTTGATTTACGTTTAGGTTAGTTGTACTTTATGTTTATTGTGTTGTATTTGTTGTGGGTGTTTAAGTGGGGTTTTTATGTTGTTTGACTTCATTTTGAAGCAATCCTTTGTCTCACCTACTGCCTACCTCTGCATCTAACCTCCCGCTGTCGCATCACCGCCTGTCCGCTACCATCGCCTCTCCTTTAACCCACCTGCTACTCTGATCGTCTTATACTTGTAGCGACGATGTATTTTTGTTGTATTCTCCATTTAATCCTTAGATTTCTAAGGTTCGTACGGTTTATGTGGGTTTGTTTCTCCAGCCAGCTTTATACGGTTGGTCAAACTTTGTTTATCTTACCTACTTTTTGATTCAGTTGTTTGATGTTGATGCATGTGGTTTTTTTATAGTAAGGGGTTATGCTTGACCTCTTCGTGATGTTGTTGTTATGTTTCATTATTGTTACTTTGTGATGAAGTTGTTGTTTATAGTCGATTTAAGATTGTTTGTTTCATTCTGGTGGCTTTGCTTTAGAAGAGAAAAATGCCCGGATAGTCCCTGTGGTTTCACCTTTTTTCAACTATAGTCCCTATCTTTCTAAAACTACTTGAATAGTCCCCAAGGTTTTCCGTTTTGTTCTCGGATAGTCCCTGGGTCTAACTTCAGTTTGTTTTCTCTGTTAACATGATGTGAAATGACAAAAATACCCTTTCCTTAAAAGGCCAAACCATAGGGACTATCCGGTCATCTTCTTCATTTATAAAACCCCACCACCCATCTCCCTCACTTCTACATATGAAAAACCTAGTTCCATAAGACAACAGACCACAACACCCCTTCTTCTCCTTCTCGTTCAAGATCGGGCGACAACAAACACCCCCCCCCACGGCAACCGACAACTCTCCACCCTCTCTCTTCTCGGGTTCGATCGGCGAGCCGATGGGAGCTCCGCCGTGAGCAGCGGCGGACCTGAATTATGTTCCGGCGACAAGACACGTGAGACAAAGAGATATCGGAGCTGCAGGGAGAAAGAACAGAGTTGGAGAAAGGGCGTCGACGGCGTAGGGACGGTGTCGGGTGGCGGCTCAATCAGAGAGGAAGGAGGTGCCGGCCACCATACGCGGCGGCGATCGGCGGTGACAAGCGATGATCGCTGGATCAGAAGAAGAGGGGGAGAGGAGAAAAAGAGAAAAATGCTCGGATAGTCCCTGTGGTTTGGCCTTTTAAGAAAAGGGTATTTTTGTCATTTCACACCCTCTTAACACCCACTTAACAGAGAAAACAAACTGAAGTTAGACCCAGGGACTATCCGAGAACAAAACGGAAAACCTTGGGGACTATTCAAGTAGTTTTAGAAAGATAGGGACTATAGGTGAAAAAATGTGAAACCACAGGGACTATCCGGGCATTTTTCTCGCTTTAGAATTGGTGTCAATGAAGATGACACCGAGTCTAATTTATTTGTATTTGTTTAAAATACATTTTTTGGTAATGCATGGCCCTTTTGTCTCGATGAAGTTGGTTTGATGCTTATCTGAGAGTGTGGCAATGATGGTTCTACAATTTTGGCATGACACTTTTTATTGCAGCCTTCTGAAGCTTTCGAGCTTGATTTGTTTGATGTTATATGTTTGGTTATGACTGTGATGAATTATTTCGTTGTTATCAGTTAGCAACATTTGGTTATTATAGACTATTGTGCATGTATGTGAGCAGATGTAACACCCCAAAACCCGAATGTTTATATTTGTCGTATGTTCCTATATGACTTAGCATGAAATAAATAACTAGGCTATTTAACCTAGTTAAGTGTGTGGTTAAAAGTATTAAATGACGAAAGTAGTGCAAATTATGTTAAGTGACAAACACGAGGGGCTAAATGGAACAAGATGGAAGTTGGGTTATTAAAATGAAATATAACCACACACAAACACACACTTCGTGTGTGTTCTTGAACGTTCAGGAGCTCCAAAGAGCCAAAACCCTAACTCAACTATAACCATCAAACTGAAGGGTGAATCAAGGCTTAAATTCACAATCGAACATGGATTAATGATCACATTTACAAGGGGATCATAAGGTATGTCTTAAAATTTAGATTGGTGATTATGCACGAAGTGGGTTATGTTAGAAATCACAAAATTGTATGAAATTGAGTATGAGTATGTGTTAGAATCATCATATAGGACATGGATTATGCGTGGTTTGGGGTAATTTGATGTTTGGAGGTGAAACCCACTTTTAGTGGTGAAGATGGCGACATGGGTGTGTCACCCATGTCCAATCCTTGTTCAAATCTTGTTGTGCTATGTTGTATGTAATGCGTTCTTGTTAGGTAGATTGAATGTGATATGAATTTGTTGATGTTTTTGTGTTAATTGATGAATGAAAGCATGAAGTGGGAAGTAAAGCATGAAACACTTGTACATTATGCATAAATTGTGACATGCACACCAAGTGTTTGATGAAATATCTAGGTGAGATTAATAGATGAAATGGTATGCAAGTTGTAACATCTGTGTTTGTAATCATTGTGAACAGTAAAATTATCAATAAAACAATGTTATTTGATCCCAATGTTTGTTTTGTTATGTTTTACATTTTTCATGTTTTGACTTTTGTTTGATTTCAAACTCTATATCACTTTCTGGAGATTTATACGCAAACTGGTGCGTAAACGTAATCAGTTTAATGCGACAAATACTCTGGAACATCAACATATACTTAACATACCTTAAATAACCTTTACATAACTTAGAAATAAGTTTTGAAGGTTTGGTATGGCAAAAACAAGTTAATTCGCTTACAGGGACTAAACCAGACAAACTGCGAAAGTATGCCAATTTGAACTGTAACGAACATTCTGGAACATGACCATAAGTTAAACATACCATAAATATTCCTTTATATAGCTTAGGAATAGGCTTTGAGGGGTTCGGTGTGCTAAAATAAACTTTTGGGTCATTCAGGGACTAAAAGTGTCAAAAAGTGCACAAGTTTGCATTTTCGCGCATAACTTACGTTCTGAATACCTCCGGACATCCAAAAATTTATGTAAGCACTAAAATATTTTATTTTAGTGTTTGGCATAAGAAAAATCCATTCGTCGCGTCATTTGGATCGTTTTTCGCGCTTGTGCGCATTCCGTCGTAATTAAGCGAACATCGCGATCGTACGACCAAACGAACTGACATCCGACATATTTTTGAGCATGTTTCATGTCCACAATGTTTAGGCATCATTTTAGGGCCTTAAAGTTGGCTTGACGGGCCTTAGAAGTGCCGGAAATAAGCTTAAACACCAACAGGGACCAAAGCTGTCAAAATGCAAACATGTTTCTGATCTGTGCAGGCCAGGCGGCCCGCGTAAGATCAGTGTGTCCTTTACGCAGCCCGCGTCAGGGTCCCAGATCAGATAAGATCGATTTGTCAGCAGATTACAGCTGTTTAACTCACAACCACAAACCCACACTTGCCCTTTCAGCTCATTAGGGGCCATTTTTAGTCACCACAACATTCCAACAAGTGTACGCACGAGATTCGATCACGTTATTCAAGAAACGATCTTAACGGTTCGGGAAATACTATAAATACCCCACCCCCATTTGCTTCAAACTCACAAGAATCTGATCTAATGTTCTCTAAGTTGAAACCTTTGTTTCATACCTGAGCTATTTTGATCTAGATTAGCATTCGGGGACCCTTTGTAAGTGTTCCTTCGTTCTTTTATTGCTTTTCGAGTCCGAAAGTCAAACTTTGTTTGACTTTCTGCATTGACCAGTTTATGGTCAATGCGAAGTTCGTTTGAACTTCGCAGCGTGAGCGTAATCACGACGGTTATAGTCCCTTGTGACTATGCCTACTAATTACCACGTTGTCTAGGGTCGCAAGGGTAAGCGATCTAATAAATCGCCTATACCTTCGAACCCGACCCATTTGGTCGATCATTAGGATCCAACCAAACACATTAGGTGACCATAGTATATAGGAAATAACCTTCCGAGGTTATACCTTATGGTCGCTTCGTTTAAGTAGTTGTATGATAGGTAGTTTATATGCCTTAGGTAAATTACCAAAATACCCCTTTGATGCCAAAATTCATTTTAAACATATGTAACATAACTTTTGACATCTAAACTGATTTGACAACAATATTAGACATGTTAAGGCATATGTTACTTGTCATAGGACTAGTTAGGCGGTCCGAACGCATTTCACGCGAACGACGCGTTAAAGTAGCATAAGCTACCTAAACGGGTCGTAATGGGTCGTAAGCACTTAGACTAGGTTTCATTTAGTATGTAGGCTTTGTTAAACCATACTACATGAGTTCACATACTCATTTGGTTTACGAGCCCTCATTCTATCCGATCTTCGGATCTAGGTCCGGTTTATTAACATAGTTACCTATATTAGGTGCCGTTTGATTCCGTGATCTCTAGCATTGCTTGGTGGTTATCTTAGGACTTCTGAGCAATCTCAAGTGAGTACATAGAACCCCTCTTTTACTGTTTTCAAACTGTTTTGGGGTGGAACACATGTGCCTACTTGTTACTTTCGTGCTTTCCTGTTTTCACATCATATACCTGCTATGTTTGTTAGTACATTATAGTACATGATTTCATTACATTTCATGCTATGTATGCCCATTGTGTGCGTATTTAGTACATCGTTTTACATTACATTTCATGCTATGTATGTCCATTGTGTGCATACTTAGTACATTGTTTTACTTTACATTTCTGCTATGTATGTTGACTGATAGCATGCTAGCACATTGATTTACATGACTTTCTGCTTTATATGTTAACTTAGCATACTTAGTACATTGTTTTTATATAACATGTTCACTTTTGCTATGACATTTGGTTTGCACAAACGAGACTATTATACGTTCATTAACATTAGCTACGCCGCTCGGTAGTAAGTGCTGGTACCATAGGACTTGACAAATCCCATTCCTGACATCCCGGGTTTGTTTGGATGTAAGGAATGACTGAATCGGAAAACATTTCTTTTGATAACCTTGACTAAGAGGGTTATCCGACTGTCTCAAGGCTTGAATGTATGCGTTAACTTACCACATAAATGTTTGTATCAATGTAACATGCATTACTTTGCAAAACATAACTTTTTGATATATTCAAAATACTTTGTTTTGTACATTTCTACATTTGGATTATGGGACAATACTTTACTTACAATACATAACATTTGATACACATTACTTGACTACTTTTGGACTTATAAACATTTGACATGGCTTATACAAGGACTTTTGACTATTGGTTTAAACATAGACTTTATACATTGGTGGTTTGTTTAAGTGACTTGAGTAACGAGATGTGAGTAATATGATACAAGCATGGTGGATACGTCGCTGGTACTTCCTATATATAAGTGTTTGTATTATATTACATATCATAGCGTTATTTAAATCATTTCAATTTATACATATAACATTTTATACAAATAACATATCTTTCACAAGATATTGTTTACAAACAACTTATCTTATACAAATTCATTTTACATGGTTACTCATTTAACCATACATTATTCTCTTATTTATACATATCATCTGAATTTATTGTTTTTCAAACGATTTACAAAACAAATCAAATTACAAGGTTCATGACTAAACTTTATTAAACAATTTCTTAAACTTAAGTCATGAATCCTATTTTCAAAACCTATGTATCTCACAATTGTAATATTATAGAAAGTCATATGATGCGTGTTATATCCATATGTGCTATATGTGATGACGTGATGAATTATATGAGTTTGAAAAGATTGACTTGTGGAAATATGCGTTATGCTTGTTGGAATTGACTAATGAAAGTCAAATGTGAAACATGAATTTGATATGATCGTTAATATATACAATCATGTATGCTAACAAGAATGTGAATGCGATGACATGAAAGTATAGGGATCATGTCAAGATGGATGGAAGCATGGAAGGCTAACGGGTCAAAAGGAGGCAAGGAAACGGATGCGAATACGGACACTTAAGGTAAGTGATTTCCGGAATCACTTCTTATTTATAAATAAAGTTTGGTATGTTGTATATAGGGAACTAAGTAAGAATTTACGGGTAAGGGTAAGTACCAAGGTAAGTTCATATGAACTTCGTCTATCCATAATGTAAATTAAGATGATAGTTTCATCGTGTTAATGGAATGTTCATTATGTTGCTGAATGTTCATTGTGTTAATGGAATGTGCATTATGTTGCTGAATGTTCATTGTGTTAATGGAATGTTCATTATGTTGCTGAATGTCCATCGTGTTAATGGAATGTTCATTATGTTGCTGAATGTTCATCGTGTTAATGGAATGTACATTATGTTGCTGAATGTTCATTGTGTTAATGTGTCACACCCCCAAAATCCACCCTGCGGAGTATCACCGCTTGGAGGCGTGACATGACCAGGATCGAGCCACCAATTATATTGAACAACGTAATTAAGTAAGTAAAACCAACCCCAATACAATTGGTGACCAAAGCTAGTTAACCAGGTTCAAATTAAACAGTGGAAGCATTAAAGGTAAAACCCAAAACATAAGTTCCATAGTTCATAAGTTCAAAGTCCAAAACGTAGGTTTAATAAGTTCATAAGGATTAAATGTTTAGCCAGGGACATAACAATCCCTATCCCACAACGACCTCCTCCTTCTGAAAGCTCCATAAGCGTCTAACGACCTGTAAGGCATGTAACAACGAGTCAACAACAAAGTTGAGTGAGTTCACAGTTGGTTGTTTAGTTTTAAGTGTGTTCTGAAAACATGGTTTGTCTTTTGTTGGCTTACTTGTCGTGGGGGTTACCCCTTAGTTGAAAGTATGATTAACCAGCTCCTTCTTTATTACCCAAACCATATCCATAATCAGTGGGGGCTTCCCCATGTGAACTACTAGACCGTTACCATATCGACAACTGATGAACAATAGTTGTACCCTACGTCAATGTTCTATCATCATTGACAGTTTGCCCAGATCCATTAGTACACGCCCGTCCGAACGGCACGGTGTGAGGCTTGTCAACCCTAATAGCGCTATTAACTAATGACCCGCTCGCCATTGGCCCGGCGATTAAGTCGATATAAAAATGAGGGACTTCATGATAGAGTTTTGTCTAGTAAGTTTTAAGGTTGTTGTCCTACCCAAGGAGGACGAACGTACGTATTCTACCCAAGGAGAATACGCAGGATTAATATTGGCATCCTACCCATGGAGGATGGCCGTACATATCCTACCCAAGGAGGATATGTAGGTTCCGTTTTTATTTCTTTAACCCATTCCCAACCACCGGGAATCCCATGCCTTAGAAAGTGTGTGAACTCAACTCGGTTGCTTGGTTTGAATCTCAAAAATAGCTAACAATCAAGGTCGGTCAATCACGTCCTAGTATGATTACCACTTAGTTTATTAGTGACTGACTTCAAATAAGCACGAAGTTCCTACACGCATCTATCACATAACATGCATCACTTTAACGGTTCATGCCCATATAAACTTCCCATCTATTCCCGTTCATAAGCAAACATACGACATTGCACATAACACTTTCATTGTCATATAACATGTTAGATCATTCTCAGATAACCTACCCGACATTTAGACACGCAAATTACTACTTATGTCGTTTCAGCTTTAATCTTCAAAACTGGGCTGTTTTCGGGGATTTTAATAAAATAGTTAACCTGTTCTAAAAATTCCCAACTTTTTACAGAAGGTCTTAAACAATCCAAATATTATTGTGTAAAAATCTTGGGGTCCAATTCATTACCAATATTTTATAAAAATTCATTTACCGGACTGCAATCAGATTCATCACTTTCAGACTGCAGTCCACGGAATAATTTATTAAAAATTCGTCGTAAGTCCGATTCATGAAATTCCAGTGGGAGAATTACTATGATATCAGTTTCCATCTACAGTAAAAATTTCGTGACTTAATTCTACTCAGGTTTCAAGTTATGACGAAGAATATAACACACGTTTTCTACAGTGAAAACACAGCTTGAGCTGCTGTCCAAAAACAGACCTTTAAAAATAGTAAACGACCTCGAAAAATTACGATTCCAGTGCCATTGGATCTGTTTTTCGAAAATACATACTTTAGGCTTCAGAAAATCAGTTTTTCGATTTATTGTGATCTGTTTACAGCCAGTTGAAGTTGGCTGAAAATGCCAATGAGCATGCTTTTTAGAGTTTAAATGTTACTAAAACGCATCAACATATGTTCTAACAACGGGTTTATCAAGAAATCAACATGAAATCAACTACATATTCATTAAAACATCCTACTAACAACATTTCATCTTCATGTTCCATTCTAATGTAAACTTTATGTAAAGCTTCATGTAACTTTTATGTTCAAGCTCCTTGTTTAAATTCTTTTAGTGTTCTTATAAATCTCAACATAATATAACTTTTAACTACTCAAAGTAGGAATAAACAAGAGTAAATCAAGACTTACTACTAGCTTATAGCTAGGGAAGAATCTCTAGTGAAAAGATGGAGAAGATGATGGTGAAAAGCAAGTGAAAGAAGCTCCTTGAAGTTCCACAAGATACAAGCTTCCTTGAATCACCTCAAAGTCTTGTACGAAGCTCAAAGGTGAAATGGTGGTGATGGTGGCGGTTGGGTGTGACCGAGAGGAGGGGGTGTTGGGAGTGAGAGTGGGGTGTGATGATGAGTAGTAATGGTGGTAATCTTGGGCCATGCTTATAAAGGATATGTTCACATATTTTGGTCACTTTCACAAGTAAACAATCTATTAAACAATTGAGATATAATCTAATCAAGATATGAGGCATGGTGGATGATTTGTGTGGGTCCATATGGACCAAATTCGGTTGGGGGGGGGGGTTAAGGGTAACATTTTGCAACTAAATGGTAAAGACTAGTTAGATTTCCAAGTATAAGCTTACATATGGTATTTATTTGATATTTAATGGGTGTTATGGTAAACGGGGACCATAACTAGCCAAGAAATAATAACACAATGTGTTTGACAAATATTTGGTGTCCCGGGTAATGTCCGGTTGTTCGGTCGGGTACTGTTCCGTTAAAGTGTTTAATTATTCCGTAAAGTGTCTTTTATATATATTTTTGTAACACTTTTAATTCCTAACACTTAGGAAAACATTCAGGACCATTTAGTCAATTTTCTGCACATGACTAGTATGTTAACAAGCACATGTAAGTATGACACAGTAATCAGGAAACAGTTAAGTAATTCAACATAGTCACTAAGCACTTTAATTATCATTAAATAATTGTACGGATACATGTAATTATGAGGGTTGTCACATTCTCCCCCTGTTAAGAAAATTTCATTCCGAAATTTAGTGTGTGGTTACTGAGGAAGCTAGTTAAGTTGCGGTGTTTACTGGCTTTTCCTGGGGTGTCACATCATCCCCCCGTTGATTTGGAATTTCGTCCTGAAATTCTGCAGTAGCTTCAGCCTCAGTAGTGTTTGCACTTTTCTTAAACAACTGGGGATACTTGAGTTTCATTTGGTCTTCTCGTTCCCAGGTATACACTGGGCCACGACGGGAATTCCAACGAACTCGAACAAGAGGTATTCTGGTACGCTTGAGAATCTTAACTTCTCGGTCTGTGATTTCAACTGGTTCCTCGACGAATCGCAACTGGTCGTCGATTGTGAGCTCCTTTAAGGGAACTATGAGGGTCTCATCTGACAGACACTTCTTCAGATTCGACACATGGAAAACATTGTGAACTCCGCTGAGTTCTTCAGGTAGATTCAACTTGTAAGCGACTTTTCCAATTTTCTCAATAATTTCGAACGGTCCGACATAACGCGGATTGAGTTTACCTCGTTTGCCAAAACGAACTACACCTTTCCAAGGTGAGACTTTGAGTAGCACCCGATCCCCAACTTGGAACTCGAGTGGTTTCATGCGCTTATCAGCATAGCTTTTATGACGGTCACGAGCTGCCGCCATTCGCTGTCGTATCTGAGCAACCCTCTCAGTCGTGTCTACCATAAGTTCTGGGCCTGTGATTTGGCTGTCACCAACTTCTGCCCAACAAAGAGGCGATCGGCACTTCCGTCCGTACAATGCCTCGAACGGAGCGGCCTGGATACTGGTGTGGTAACTGTTGTTATACGAAAACTCCACTAACGGGAGGTGTTTTTCCCAGCCATTACCAAAATCGATTACACATGCCCTAAGCATGTCTTCAAGGGTTTGGATTGTGCGTTCAGATTGCCCATCTGTCTGTAAATGATATGCCGTGCTCATGTCTAATCGAGAGCCAAAGGACTTGTGCATAGCTTGCCACAATTCAGATGTAAAACGTGAGTCATGATTAGAGATGATGGAAGTTGGCACTCCGTGCCTTGATACTACTTCCTTTAGGTAGACGTCTGCTAGAGTAGAAAACTTATCCGTTTCCTTGATAGCCAAGAAGTGTGCAGACTTAGTCAATCGATCCACTATCACCCAAATAGTGTCATTTCTGCGTTGGGATCTAGGCAGGCCAGTAACAAAATCCATGGAAATTTGCTCCCATTTCCATGTCGGGATCTCTGGTTGTTGAAGCAGGCCTGAGGGTTTCTGGTATTCAGTCTTGACTCTCGCACAAGTCAAACATTTACTGACGTAGGTTGCGATGTTGGCTTTCATACCAGGCCACCAATACGTAGTCTTGAGATCGTGGTACATCTTATCCGAACCAGGATGTACCGAATAACGAGACTTGTGTGCCTCATCCATCACAAGCTCACGTAGATTACCATAGAGTGGAACCCAGATGCGCCCTGTTACATAGTAGGAGCCATCTTCCTTTTGTTCTAATCATTTCCTCGATCCTCGCAAGGACTCAGCCCTGATGTTCTCTGCCTTCAACGCTTCAACCTGAGCATCTCGTATCTAGGCAGGAAGACTAGATTGGATGGTAAGTTGTAACACTCGTACACGTTTAGGTATAGTATCCTTTCGACTGAGGGCGTCGGCCACAACATTGGCCTTGCCCGGATGGTACCTGATTGCACATTCGTAATCATTCAAGAGCTCGACCCATCGACGTTGTCGCATGTTTAGCTCCTTTTGCTTGAAGATATGCTCGAGACTCCTGTGATCGGTGTAAATGGTGCACTTGGTACCGTACAGGTAATGTTTCCATATCTTAAGGGCGAAAACAACTGCTCCCAATTCCAGGTCATGCGTAGTGTAGTTCCTTTCGTGAACTTTAAGTTGGCGCGATGCGTAGGCAATGACCTTGTCACGTTGCATCAATACGCAACCAAGTCCTTGGATGGAAGCATCGCAATAAACCACAAAATCATCTGTGCCCTCAGGCAATGAGAGGATAGGTGCACTACAAAGTCTGTCTTTTAAGTGCTGAAAAGCAGATTCCTGTGCATCACCCCAACGATAGGTGACACCCTTCTGAGTTAGTGAAGTGAGAGGTTGCGCAATCTTTGAGAAATCCTTGATGAATCTTCTGTAGTATCCCGCCAAACCCAAGAATTGGCGGATTTCTGTTGGTGTACGAGGTGCAGGCCAGTTCTTGATCGAGTCTACCTTGGATGGATCAACATGAATCCCATCCTTGTTTACCACATGGCCTAGAAAGTGGACTTCGCGAAGCCAGAAGTCACATTTCGAAATTTTGGCATACAGTTGCTCTGCTCGAAGAAGTTCCAGGATAAGTCGTAGATGCTGCTCGTGTTCTTCCTGACTCTTAGAATAGATCAGGATGTCGTCGATGAAAACAATAACGGACTTATCCAGGTAAGGTTTGCATACTCGGTTCATGAGATCCATGAAGACCGCTGGTGCGTTCGTCAATCCGAAAGGCATAACCAGAAACTCGTAATGCCCATAACGAGTTCTAAATGCCGTTTTAGAGATATCCTCGTCTCGGACTCTCAGTTGATGATAACCTGACCTCAAATCAATCTTAGAGTAATAGCTCGACCCTTGCAACTGGTCGAACAAGTCGTCAATACGTGGAAGAGGATAACGATTCTTCACGGTCACCTTGTTAAGTTCGAGATAGTCAATACACATTCTGAAAGTACCGTCTTTCTTCTTCACAAACAAGACTGGAGCTCCCCATGGTGAAGAGCTAGGACGTATGAAACCCTTTTCCAAGAGTTCTTGTAATTGTGTGGACAGTTCTTCAAGTTCTGACGGAGCAAGTCGATAAGGTGCACGAGCTATTGGTGCTGCTCCAGGAGCTAGCTCGATTTGAAACTCGACTTGTCGATGAGGCGGAAGACCAGGTAATTCCTCAGGAAATACCTCAGGAAAATCGCGCACAATAGGAATGTCTTCAATTCTCTTCTCTTCCATTGATGTGTCAGTAACGAGTGCTAGAATGGCAGTGTGGCCCTTTCGCATACACTTCTGGGCCTTAAGGAAAGAGATAATGCCTACGACAGCACCACTCTTATCGCCATGAATCACGAGGGGTTCTTCACCAGAACGAGGGATGCGGACAATCTTCTCGTTGCAAAGAATTTCCGCTTTTTGATGAGATAACCAATCCATCCCAATAACAACGTCGAAACTACCCAGAACGATAGGAATAAGATCGATAGAGAAGGTCTGACCAGCTAAGACGAGGTTACAACCTTTAAATATGTGTGTGGCCTCGAGACTTTTACCGTTTGCTAGCTCTACCGTGTGTTTGTTCAAAAGTGTTGGAGTGCGCTTAAGCATTTGACTAACTTTTAAGGACACATAACTAGTATCGGCACCCGAATCAAATAAAACAGTAACAAAGAAATCATCCAGAAGAAACTTACCCATCACAACGTTGGGATGGTTCCTCGCATCACCCTGACCCAGCACGAAAACACGTCCCCTAGCTCCATTGCCATTATTGTTACCCCCGTTGTTGCCTCCATTGTTGCCTCCATTGTTGTTCCCGTTTCCTTGGTTGTTATTGTTCTGATTCTGGTTCAGCTGAGGACAGTTCCTCTTAAAGTGGCCTTCAGCACCACACTGAAAGCATCCCTTATTGCCCTGCTGTTGCTGCTGCTGGTGGTTCTGTGGAGCTTGTTGTTGTTGTTGGCGATTCTGATTTGCTGGTCGTGCGCTCCTGCAATCCTTTGCTTCATGACCAAACTTGTTACACCTCAGACAACGACCCTTGTGGCACTG
The DNA here is from genome assembly GCA_030545235.1 of Helianthus tuberosus. Taxonomy (NCBI): domain Eukaryota; kingdom Viridiplantae; phylum Streptophyta; class Magnoliopsida; order Asterales; family Asteraceae; genus Helianthus; species Helianthus tuberosus. The sequence continues at coordinate 119,005,692 of CM060410.1, read as the reverse complement.
CCCGCTGTGATGCTTGTTGCACCAGTTGCACTTGGGGTGGTTCCCTCGGTACCCACCCTGTCCTGGACTACCAGAAGATTGCTGACCAGGACTCTGGTAGCCATCAGTCTTTCGCTGTTGAGACTGAACTGAATTAGAACCCTTGCCCGAATTTCCATCCCACTTGCGCTTGTTATCACTGGGAGTATCAGTAGTAGTAGCGCTAATTCGCTTGGGTAGTTTGTTCTGCTCAACTGCCTGATCAGTGAGACGATGAGCCAACTTGATGATTTGCTGAATGGTGCCAAGATTAGCTGAGGTCACGTGGCTTTGAATTTCTGGCACCAAACCCTTAAGGTACAGCTCGATACGCTTGATAGGAGGATCCACCATAGTGGGACACAGGATAGCTAATTCGTTCGACCTCTTTGTGTATGCCTCGATTTCAGACCCCGTCATCTTCAGATTGAAAAATTATACCTCTAGCTTGTAGATGTCATCACGACTACAGTACTCTTCTTTGATCAGTTCTTTGAAACCGTTCCATGGGGTGGCATTAGCAACCACCAGCCCTAACAGTTGAACCTGTGCTTTCCACCAGGTTAACGCAGCACCTTCGAGTGTTCCAGTAGCATATTTCACCCTACGATCTTCAGGGCATTCACACATCTCGAAAACAGACTCAAGCTTCTTGAACCAGTGAAGAAGACCTACAGCTCCTTCTGTACCGCTGAAAGTACTAGGTCGGCAATCCATGAACGTTTTAAACGTACATACGGGAGGCTGAGCATGTTGACCTGTGGCGCGAGAATAATAGACAAGATTAACCACGAGAGTTGGTTCGCGAGAGTAGGATCTAAACATCCTAGGATAGATCGAAATAGTAGGTTATACCTCATGCAGGGACAGCTGCGAGTGCCTCAGCCACTCGTTCGTTGATTAGAGCCGTCAACTGGGCTTGAGTCAAGTTCAGGCGTCCACCCATGATCTTCACATCGAAGGAAACACAAGTAAGAAAAGTGTCGCGAAAGTGCGTAAGTGTGGAGTGACAGAAGGGAGCAAACACACAGAGTTTCAAGCAACAGTCGTTACACTAACTAAGCATACCATGATCAACTGCGCTGCTTAAACTAGCAGGCAGGCAATACAAACATAAACCATATTACCTATAGTGTTGAGTCTTGCACGTGGAGCGAAGCGTCGTTGTGGATCATTGAGCACTGTACAGGTTATAGTCTGGTTTTGTCAAAAAGCTTTTCCCTTTTTAAAACCAAGTTCACTATAACCAATGGCTCTGATACCAATCTGTCACACCCCCAAAATCCACCCTGTGGAGTATCACCGCTTGGAGGCGTGACATGACCAGGATCGAGCCACCAATTATATTGAACAACGTAATTAAGTAAGTAAAACCAACCACAATACAATTGGTGACCAAAGCTAGTTAACCAGATTCAAATTAAACAGCGGAAGCATTAAAGGTAAAACCCAAAACATAAGTTCCATAGTTCATAAGTTCAAATTCCAAAACGTAGGTTTAATAAGTTCATAAGGATTAAAAGTTTAGCCAGGGACATAACAATCCCTATCCCACAACGACCTCCTCCTTGTGCAAGCTCCATAAGCGTCTAACGACCTGTAAGGCATGTAACAACGAGTCAACAACAAAGTTGAGTGAGTTCACAGTTGGTTGTTTAGTTTTAAGTGTGTTCCGAAAACATGGTTTGTCTTTCGTTGGTTTACTTGCCGTGGGGGTTACCCCTTAGTTGAAAGTATGGTTAACCAGCTCCTTCTTTATTACCCAAACCATATCCATAATCAGTGGGGGCTTCCCCATGTGAACTACTAGACCGTTACCATATCGACAACTGACGAACAATAGTTGTGCCCTACGTCAATGTTCTATCATCATTGACAGTTTGCCCAGATCCATTAGTACACGCCCGTCCGAACGGCGCGGTGTGAGGCTTGTCAACCCTAATAGCGCTATTAACTAATGACCCGCTCGCTATTGGCCCGGCGATTAAGTCGATATAAAAATGAGGGACTTCATGATAGAGTTTTTTCTAGTAAGTTTTAAGGTTGTTGTCCTACCCAAGGAGGACGAACGTACGTATTCTACCCAAGGAGAATACGCAGGATTAATATTGGCATCCTACCCATGGAGGATGGCCGTACATATCCTACCCAAGGAGGATATGTAGGTTCCGTTTTTATTTCTTTAACCCATTCCCAACCACCGGGAATCCCATGCCTTAGAAAGTGTGTGAACTCACCTTGGTTGCTCGGTTTGACTCTCAAAAATAGCTAACAGTCAAGGTCGGTCAATCATGTCCTAGTATGATTACCACTTAGTTTATTAGTGACTTCAAATAAGCACGAAGTTCCTACATGCATCTATCACATAACATGCATCACTTTAACGGTTCATACCCATATAAACTTCCCATCTATTCCCGTTCATAAGCAAACATACGACATTGCACATAACACTTTCATTGTCATATAACATGTTAGATCATTCTTAGATAACCTACCCGACATTTAGACACGCAAATTACTACTTATGTCGTTTTAGCTTTAATCTTCAAAACTGGGCTGTTTTCGGGGATTTTAATAAAATAGTTAACCTCTTCCAAAAATTCCCAACTTTTTACAGAAGGTCTTAAACGATCCAAATATTATTGTGTAAAAATCTTGGGGTCCAATTCATTACCAATATTTTATAAAAATTCATTTACCACATTGCAATCAGATTTATCACTTTCTGACTGCAGTTCACAGAATAATTTATTAAAAATTCTTCGTAAGTCCGGTTCATGAAATTCCAGTGGGGGAATTACTACGACATCAGTTTCCATTGACAGTACAAATTTCGTGACTTAATTCTACCCAGGTTTCAAGTTATGATGAAGAATATAACACACGTTTTCTGCAGTGAAAACGCAGCTTGAGCTGCTGTCCAAAAACAGACCTTTAAAAATAGTAAACGATCTCGAAAAATTACGATTCCAGTGCCATTGGATCTGTTTTTCGAAAATACATACTTTAGGCTTTAGAAATCAGTTTTTCGATTTATTGTGATCTGTTTACAGCCAGTTGAATTTGGCTGAAAATGCCAATCAGCATGCTTTTTAGAGTTTAAATGTTACTAAAACGCATCAACATATGTTCTAACAAAGGGTTTATCAAGAAATCAACATGAAATCAACTACATATTCATTACAACATCCTACTAACAATATTTCATCTTCATGTTCCATTCTAATGTAAACTTTATGTAAAGCTTCATGTAACTTTTATGTTCAAGCTCCTTGTTTAAATTCTTTTAGTGTTCTTATAAATCTCAACATAATATAACTTTTAACTACTCAAAGTAGGAATAAACAAGAGTAAATCAAGACTTACTACTAGCTTATAGCTAGGGAAGAATCTCTAGTGAAAAGATGGAGAAGATGATGGTGAAAAGCAAGTGAAAGAAGCTCCTTGAAGTTCCACAAGATACAAGCTTCCTTGAATCACCTCAAAGTCTTGTATGAAGCTCAAAAAGGGATGAATGGGGTGGTGAAATGGTGGTGATGGTGGCGGTTGGGTGTGACCGAGAGGAGGGGGTGTTGGGAGTGAGAGTGGGGTGTGATGATGAGTAGTAATGGTAGTAATCTTGGGCCATGCTTATAAAGGATATGTTCACATATTTTGGTCACTTTCACAAGTAAACAATCTATTAAACAATTGAGATATAATCTAATCAAGATATGAGGCATGGTGGATGATTTGTGTGGGTCCATATGGACCAAATCCGGTTTGGGGGGGGGGGGGTTAAGGGTAACATTTTGCAACTAAATGGTAAAGACTAGTTAGATTTCCAAGTATAAGCTTACATATGGTATTTATTTTATATTTAGTGGGTGTTATGGTAAACGGGGACCATAACTAGCCAAGAAATAATAACACAACGTGTTTGACAAATATTTGGTGTCCCGGGTAATGTCCGGTTGTTCGGTCGGATACTGTTCTGTTAAAGTGTTTAATTATTCCGTAAAGTGTCTTTTATATATATTTTTGTAACACTTTTAATTCCTAACACTTAGGAAAACATTCAGGACCATTTAGTCAATTTTCTGCACATGACTAGTATGTTAACAAGCACATGTAAGTATGACACAGTAATCAGGAAACCGTTAAGTAATTCAACACAGTCACTAAGCACTTTAATTATCATTAAATAATCGTACGGATACATGTAATTACGAGGGTTGTCACATAATGGAATGTTCATTATGTTGCTGAATGTTCATTGTGTTAATGGAATGTTCATTATGTTGCTGAATTTCCATCGTGTTAATGGATTGTTCATTATGTTGCTGAATGTTCATCGTGTTAATGGAATGTTCATTATGTTGCTGAATGTTCATCGTGTTAATGGAATGTGCATTATGTTGCTGAATGTTCATTGTGTTAATGGAATGTTCATTATGTTGCAGAATGTTCATCGTGTTAATGGAATGTTCATTATGTTGCTAAATGTTCATCGTGTTTCATCGTGTTAATGGAATGTGCATTATGTTGCTGAATGTTCATTGTGTTAATGGAATGTTCATTATGTTGCTGAATGTTCATCGTGTTAATGGAATGTTCATTATGTTGCTGAATGTTCATCATGTTTGTTGGAAGTTACTCGGTTATGTTTGTTGTAATTGCATTGATTTGTGTTGATATGTTTGTAGATAAGGCTCAACTTACAAATAAGTGAATGTGACTTGTATGTATGTATGTATGTATGTATGTATGTATGTATGTATGTATGTATGTATGTAGATATGGAACTGTTGCATGTGTAAGTCGTGTGAACTTGTATGTACGTGCAAATGAATGAGATACGTATGAATGTACTTAGATATATGAAAGTGTATACACGTGTTGTAATCTAATGATTGTAGATCACTGGTATACGTATACGCAGTGTTGCAAAAATCGGCCTAGGCGGCCGATTAATCGGCGCCTAGGCGCTAGGCGGCTAGTTACTGACTAATTTTGAGCTAGTCGGCCAATTAATCGGAGTCGGTCAAAGTCGGTCAAAATCGGTCCTAGGCGGTCCTAGGCGGTCAAAAATCGGATTAATCGGCCTATATTAATCGGTTAAAATCGGTCAAAATCGGTCCCAGGCGGTCCCAGGCGGTCCTAGGCGGTCAAAATTGGTCAGAATCAGTCAAAATCGGTCAAAATCGAACCATACTATCTGAAACTTGAAGTATTTATGTGAATTTTGAAGTATTATTTTTATATTATTGGGTATATATATATAATTTTGAAAAAATACATATAAAAATCCCAATCCGATTAATCCCGATTAATCCCGATTAATCCCTAGGCGGTACCTCACCGCCCGACTAGCGCCTAGCGCCTTCTACAACACTGCGTATACGCGAAGATGTGAGTTTTCAATATGTTTAAGATTACGTACTCCTAACCATGTTACTATTGAGAATGAAATAAATGGAGTGCAGGTATGGGAACGCCGGACCCTCGAGGAATTGATGTCGGACTCGAGTAAATAAAATTGAGAGGATGTTTCAATGGAATACCTTACATAGTTAGAATGTGATATAGCCTTTTAAGTATATGTATTAAATTATATATGATGTTACCATGTACTAACGTGTTGGTTATATATGGTGACCACAGGTTAGTCAGATATTCATGATGGACAAGTGAACGAGGATCAAGTTGAAGATCATGGATTGTATGGGAAAACGGTCACATTGTTTGTAATCATTTGTTAACATAGTTACATTAAATAAACGATGAATGATGTATTTATGTTAGAAGGGTTGACTTAAACGGTATTTAAGTATGTTAGAATAGTTAAAAGAAATAATTTTTTACGGTTCATTTTTCGCTGCGTCGTTTTGGGTCAAATTGTGAATAGGGTCTTACAGCAGATCTGAATTATTTGTTTAGGTACTATTAATTAGCAACCGGTTGGTGCATTTGTTGTTTGTACCAAAGCTTAGTTGTTGGTTTATGTTTGTGTTGGTTGTACTTTATGCTTATTGGGTTGTATTTATTATGGGTATTTAACACTCGGTTTTTTTTGTTGTTTGGCTTCATTTTGAAGTCATATTGTTTGAAAATTTTGTTTCGTATAAGATGACTCTGTCGTCATTTGAGATTGATTGTAATGTATGGGTATGGTGGATATGATGGTGCACTTCATTTGGCATGACAATGTTCATTACAGCCATGTCGTGTCTATGAGCATTGATAACTTTTCATGCACTTTGTCTTTGAGCATGAAGCCTAAACAATCTGTTGCTAATTAATAGTATATAAATATGTTTAAAGTTGGTAATTAGGCTATTACTGTGTAACGTGTAAACATGGTGTGATGTTTAACATCTTGGTCTAGTAAATTGTGATGACATAGTAAAAGCAACCAGTTAAAACAATATTTCTAATCCTACAAAGTTGATATTACAAACATGTTTTACGTGTTAATGTTTTCGTCAAACTATTATTGCCTATTTTCTTTCTAATGTTTTTTTCCATTTATTTTTAATTTGTATCAGGTTGACATATTTGTTGACGATGGTGATTAGGTGATTAGGTTATTTTGGTTTGTTTGGTTTTCATGACCGACCTAACATCAATGAAACGTAAGACTAAAGTGATGCGTACGAGCCTTCTTTTTCCTTATAGAAAATTAGGTTATGTTATTTTGTGTCGTTTTTATTTGAAAATAGATTCTAATTTATACTTAAACTTATAGGTTCATAATGTCGCCTTCAAACAAAGAAATTAACGTTTTCGGACAGCTTATTGTGCATTTGAAGAGGTCGTTGAGTCAGACCGTAGGATTAATGAAAAACCAGACGAGCTAACCGAACGAATGTCGAAAATAGGTGAAAAACAAGCTGAGTTTGATCAACGTGTTTTACGCATAACGTGTTTTACGCATGTTATTCTCAGTCTAACAATGTTAATAAAAGTTAATATAGTTAGACATATTAGTATTTCTAATAATTGATTGTAAATTTTGTAATAGTATTTATTAACAATCAGTGCTATAATCCAATGTCTTCGATTGTACTTTATACACTTTGTTCTCAAGTTAAACGTACATACTAATAAACCCTACCACAACATGACGGGACTTGCATCTAGTTTTATACATTTAAAGAGTATATACATTGAAACAATTCATGGGATAAAAATCACAAACATTAATTTATATTTAACTCTTTATTACTATATATTACTTTACTATATATTAATAAACGAGTTGAAACGAATAGTGATTTTAATATTATATAGTTTTTTTAACACTTTTATTATTTTAATATTATAATAAAAGTTATTTTCTTTACTTTTTAACTTTAATCATTTTTTTAATATCAGGGGTTAGGATAAACTTGGTGTCAACCGGTATCGAACCAGTACTGGTATCGAAAATACCGATACGGTCCTGTTCGGTATTAGTAAATAAAGGTAAAAACCGACACTAATACAGAAAACGCCAAAAGTTGGTGCCGAATTGATATTGTTTTTTTTAATATCAGGGGTTGGGATAAGCTTGGTGTCAACCGGTATCGAACCAGTACTGGTATCGAAAATACTGGTACGGTCCTGTTCGGTATCAATACATGAAGGTAAAAACCAGCACTAATACAGAAAACGCCAAAAGTTGGTGCCGAATTGATATTGGAAATCTTTTGGTTCGAGAAATTCAGTGCTGCTACCCGATACCATATGCTCATCCCTGATCACGGTTACCGTACAAACAACAGTATCGTACAACTTTTTTTTGATGATTTTTTTAAACTTTTAATTTTTTCTTTTTTTAGTTTTAGGGGTAGGGATGAGCTCGGTGCCAACCGATACAGAATCGGTACTGATACCGAAAATACCGGTTACGGTACCGGTATATGAAGGTAAAAACGGTAGTGAACCGGTACCAGGAACGCCAAAAGTCGGTACCGAATTGGTACTTAAGGTCTTTCGGTTTGGCAAATTTGGTATCGGTATCCAGAACAATTTGCTCATCTCTGACCACGGGATTCATACGAACAACATCGTTACCATACAACTTTTTTGGTTGATTTTCTTTCGGTTATCTTTAGTGTTTTTTTTTCTACCTTTTCTTTTTATTCTTGTTAGCAGTTTCGTTCGTAATACGCTCTTAGAGTGAGGGGCACTCCCCTCTTAGGGGAGTCCCCTCTCTTACGCACACCCAATCAGGTTATGCCACGTCAACTCCCCTCTTAAACTCCCCTCGCACCCCAATTTGATGGCGGCACTCCCCTATTAGGTGACTTATTTTTTTATTCAAAAAAAAAGTAAAAGTTTTGATTGGTTGAAAATGAGGCTGGCCCCACCATGTCATCTCTCCCTCTTCGGTGAACAAGCCCCGAACAAACCCACCGATTTGGGTCCCCGCACCGACGGCGCCGGTGTTCTCGAGCGGTGAATTGGGTCACCGCACCCACTCCCCGCGAGTGCCCCGATCACCCTTAGTGATTTCAAAACATATGTAAACACATACTAAATAACAAAATAAATTCGCCGCAATGCGATGAAATTCTTTAAACCTAGTTTCTAATAACTACTTTGTTAATTCACACTTTAATTTTTATTTAGAGTTAAATGTCATTTTAGTCCCTGTGGTTTGGGCCATTTTGCTAGTTTAGTCCAAAGGTTTCATTTTTAACCTGTGTGTCCAAAAAGGTTTCACAGTTGCCATTTTAGTCCATTGGGTTAACTTCATCTATTTTTTCTGTTAACCAGAAGGCCATTTCGGTCATTTTATATGGTTGAATTGCCCTTTTAGTTAACAAAATTATATACAAAATGACCAAATTGGCCTTCTCGTTAACAGAAAAAATGGATGAAGTTAACCAAGTGGACTAAAATGGCAACTGTGAAACCTTTTTGGACCCACAGGTTAAAAATGAAACCTTTGGACTAAACTGGCAAAATAGCCCAAACCACAGGGACTAAAATGGCATTTAACTCTTTTATTTATTTTTAATAAACATTTGATAAATTCTAACTTCAAAGGAATCAATCAAAGGTTATTACATATTAAAAAAACCCAGGGGCAATATTGTACTTTTATTACAACGTAGGGTTTACCTCTCAGTCAGTAACCACCAGGGTACAATAATAACCCAACATCATAACAAACCCAAGGACAAAACCGTCCTTTTCCCACAATTAGGGTTTCTCTCTATAACCCCAACCACACACCTATATATATAAACCAAAAACCAACAATACAAAACCCCTCACGAAACTCACACCGCCGTTGCTTGTGATATCATCAATCAAATCAGCCACCGGCAATGGGAGTTTTCACCTTCGTATGCAAATCCTCCGGCGGCGCCTGGACCGCTAAGCAGCTTAATGGTGACCTTGAAGGCTCCGGTGATTCCACTTACGCTTTGCAGAGGAAGCTTGTTAACGCCGCTCTTTCGTCCGATTCTTCCGGTGGTGTTCAGTCGTCGTTCAGCTATGTTCTTCCTGATTCAGCTGTTTTTCAGGTATGTCATTTGATCGGATCGGTTCGGTTCAGATCTGTTTGTTTGTTATAGTTTTGTTTCGTTTCGTTCTCGTATCGTTGTTTTTGTTGATTAATAAGACGTGAATTGTTCAGTGAAAATACGATGTATGAGTTAACGTGTAGGTTGTTTGAGTCTGATTTTGACGGATTTAGTTAGAGTTTGTGCAGATTTAAATCCGTACATGACGTACTCTGTGTTTTGTTTCAGTTTAGTGTTTTTTTGTGAAACTGTCAGTAGATCTGAACTTTGAGACTTTTTGATGCTATTTGTTACTTTTTATTTTCATGAGATATGGTTTTAAGATGCAATAATGAGATGTAATAAGGGTGTGGTAGGGGTTTATCACCGCCACCTCACTCACACAAGTGATTTAAAGCCAAGCCCCCTCCTTTAATTTGAAGGGTGTGGGATAAAGCCCCTGATGCCTATAGCGCGTGCCCCTTATCTTGACCAATCCCTTCTTGTTCTTCGCCACAAAAGCTCGTCAACATGATGGAGCCCCTTGTAACTCTCGCGGTGTGGAAGCGCCTAGAGGCGCTATAGATGATGATGTGGTCTGAGTGGCGCACCCACACCCTCCGGCCTAAGGAGGTGGTGATGTAAGGTGACGTATGTGACTGAACGTCTGATTTTGCCAGATTTAGTTAGAATTTTCCAGAACTCTTTTCACTGTTCATGATTTACTCTGCTTTTATTGTTTTTGTTGAAATTATCCTTTGAGTTGAAGTCTGAATTATATTTGATGATGCAGTGACCAATACGGTGCTGGTCAAGTTAGTTAGACAAAGTTAATAAGCAGTTGGTTTGTTATTAGTTGTTGATAAGCAGTTAGTTTGTTATTAGTTGTTGATAAGCAGTTAGTTTGTTAATAGGCAGTTAGTTTGTTATTACTTTGTTAATAGGCAGTTAGTTTGTTTAACTGATGTATCTCAAAATTTCCTTGTTGCATGTAGCAGTGTTTGGTTATATGTATAAAAAGAGAACAAGTATATGTATAATGTTTTTGGTGTTTTTGTGCAGGTGATTATTGGCGGAGGTGGTGGTGGAGCTTCCTTTGGGGGTGGAGCTGCTGCAGCATCTGCACCGTCAGGCGGGGCAGCGGCCGCTGAGGCACCAGCAGCTGAGGAGAAGAAGGAAGAGAAGGAGGAGAGTGATGATGACATGGGTTTCTCCCTCTTTGATTAAGTCTTTTCTTTTTTTATGCAGTTTTTGGTTTTGCCTTTGTTAATTCTTCATATTATGAAGCTTTGATATTGCTGCTGCTTATATTCTGGACGATAAGCTAGGGTTTTTGTGTTTTATTGGTATGAAGGATATTTATATTTTGGGCCTTAAAGGTAGTGTTTTGGGCAGGGGATGCACGATAAGTAACGAAACAAGTATACAAACTAATTTGAAAATATTTAAGGAAATATGAGTCTAGAAATGTACTAGTTTGTTTGGTTGTTTTTGAAAGCAACACTTGCACACCATTGCCTAATATTGAACGTGTGACCCCTCTTTTAATAAGCATATGCCTCTATCAAGTGAGTTATAATCCCATGTTGGCATTCAATTGCAACAGAGCATGTTTATGTGCGTAGATCATGCCAAGAAATCACTTGCAACAGTAGCATGTTTATACGAAAACAAATGGTAAGAAGACTAGTAATGTAGAGAAAAAAAGAAGTCTTGTAGGTCATCTTATCAACACCCAAATAGTAACAAGAAAAATAAAACTGTTTGTAGTTCTTTAAATTTTAATGGGTCATCTTATATTAATACCCTCAAAATTTTATTAGAACGCTCTTTCGCCTCTTATCTCTCTTTATATGTGGACAGATTGAGTGGGAAATCATAGCCCCTTGAAATTCAAAAGACTGTTCATGTATGTTGAACGATGTGACATTAAAAATTCACAAATTCTTGATGCACTTTTGCTTAAGGCACATTCTATACACCCCCCCCCCCCCCCCCCTTATTACTAACCACACCCCCCTTGTGAGAGGAAACTGTCGGTCCCACACAGGCCCCACCTGTAAGTTATGTGAGAGGAGGGGGGGTGTAGTTAGTAATAGGGGGGGTGTGTATAGTAGTGCCCTTGCTTAATTATCATGATGCACGCTGTTACAAACTAATTTGGTTTTGATGTTTATGTGACGATCTATTCATCTTGGCTATTGATTATCCATCATTTTTTATGTATTGCACTGAATAGTAAATTGTACACGTTACCGATTTGTTAGTCGGGTCGGATTAGAAACCACAAATTCCTGATGCACTCTTGCTTAACTAGTTGAGAACCTGTCCGTAGGCCGGGTGCCTTAACGACATAATAACATAAATACCCATAGAACATAATAAAGAAAACGATTAAACGTATTTAATGTCACTAAACAAATAACGAAACATTAAAATGAACAAAACAAAAGAGCATACTTAATGGAACTAAATATTTGGTGAAGCAAGAGTCTCAATGTATATTGCTCCTTGTAACCCGTGAAACAAAAGTACAAGATAGTAACAATCATCCCGTCCGTAGGCCGGGTATTTAACGGTATAATGACATAACTGGGTACGTAGTGCATAATAATGCAAACAATAAAAATCCATAATGTGTACGGAGTAAATGATAATACAAAATAAAGTGTATCTATAACGTTAAGAAAGAAATTACCAAACATTAAAATGAACATAACAAAAGAATACACCTAATGGAGCTAAATATTTGGTGATGCAAGAGTCTCGGTGTATACCACTCCTTGTAACCCGCCAAACCAAAATGCATGATAATAGCAATCTTCTTCATTCATTGTCTATATGTCTATTTTATTAGCATCTCCATCATTAAGACGATAGAACATATAAAGGTTTCTTAAACTTAGAATTAGAAAATCAATCAATGCAATAAAATGTATATATCATACGAACTGAAACAGTCGCTAATTCGTATAACTTTAAGTTTGCAATAATTAGTAAAAACTCATTATTACTGTATTACTATATATAAATACATTTCAATATTAATGGCCGTAATATGTTTTGTGAATTTTAAAAAAACTTTTAGTTATGTGGGCCAAGTTAATGCACCATACCATACCTTGGTAGAAAATCCAAAAAAGGAAATGGGAGATGGGACGGGTTTATGTTTAGACATGTGGGTATTTGCACAAGTGGGCAGTAAAACAAAAACAATTTAAACCCACTAGACATGCCATTTACTCTTCCCTCAGAACAGAATCAAGCCCTAAGCTCTCTGGTTCAATTCAATTTAGATTCTTGTGATCAACAAAAACCCTAGATTCTCAATACCCTTCTTCATCTTCGCACATATCCAATTTCTACATCTATTCTCAATACGCATCCTCATCTTCACAGCCAACGTCAACAAAAACCCTAGATTAAACGTTAAACAATTTTTGTAAGTTCAGAGTTTAATAAACCAGTTTCTTTTGATCTAGAGAGAGAAGGTAATCTATGTCGGGTATCTTGGCCGTCTGCTCGTCCACGGCGACGGAAACTACTTTTCCATTGCATCTCTACGACCACCACAACTACCATTAGCCCCGAGTTGGTTAAGTGGCAGTGTCGTGGAGGCGATTCGAGGGTTGTTATATGAGGTCATCTAGCTAATTCATAGTGATGAGTCTATTCAGCATTTCTAACGCTCTAAGGCAGTGGAACCAAAGGACCTCCGCGGTTGACGAGTCGTTTTTTCTCTCTACCTCTCCCCCTCTCTCTCAACCAGCGGTGGTGGTGTGGTTGTTTTCCGGCAAGCAGATGTGGTGGTCGGCTTTGGATGATGATGAGTGGACGGTGGCGGATGTGGTGGTCAGATTTGAATGACGGTGGGTGGGGTGGTGAAGGGTGCGGCGGTGGTGATGAGATCTGGTGGATGATGGTGACGGTCTAAGGCAGTGATACGATCCGACCCGGGTGTGCAACCCGACCCATGAAGACTTCGTTAAAAAATGAAACACACTTTTATTTTGCATGCATTTAGAGTCAAAGTCCACGTTTCCATTTAATGTTCGTGTAGTCATATTTCTAGTTCCATGTTCTGCATTATAGTTCCACGTTCATGTTAACAGTTAGTTCATGCATTCCCCTATTTATATTGTACTTGCATTTGAGAAGAAATTTTAGAGAAAAAATTGCTAGCAAAATTTAGTCTTGTTCTTTATCTTTTTTTCTTGGAGCCTAACCCACTCTACGGGTATCTATCGGGAGATTGACCATCTCGAATCGGTCCCTATCATTTGGTGCTTTCATTCCCGAATTCACCTCCATCATGACCTCAAAAATCACATTGTTGCTCGACGAAATGTGGGCTAATATCGAGAAAAACCAACAACGCCTCGTCGAGTTCTGCGCTAGCCTCGGTCTACCTCCACCACCTCCACTCGTCGCTCGTTCGCCACTCAAGGCATTTGTTCCGCCACCCAAACCATTTGCTCCAAAACCCCTCCTACACCAAATAAAATCATTCGCGGCCAAAAATCGCAGCCATCGTCACCACAAAACTACCATAAAAACTGCGCCCAAACGAACCTATTCTACCGCACCAACCGCACCAAAACCAACCTCAAACGGCACCCATCGACACCCTAAACCAGCCCCCAAAACTGCACATTCACCTACCCAACATGACACCCACAAAACCTGAGTCTCGCCATTGAACAACATAGAACCGAATGCCACCGTACGACGAGATTGGCGACCTCCATGGCACCAATCGAGCCGTTACGTTACAACGAAGCCGAATGCAGCCGAAAGATATGAATGGCGGCCACCGTGGACACGTATTCCGTCCTTGAGGACAAGGACATTTTTCAGGGTGGGAGTATTGATATGATCCGACCCGGGTGTGCAACCCGACCCATGAAGACTTCGTTAAAAAATGAAACACACTTTTATTTTGCATGCATTTAGAGTCAAAGTCCACGTTTCCATTTAATGTTCGTGTAGTCATATTTCTAGTTCCATGTTCTGCATTATAGTTCCACGTTCATGTTAATAGTTAGTTCATGCATTCCCCTATTTATATTGTACTTGCATTTGAGAAGAAATTTTAGAGAAGAAAATTGCTAGCAAAATTTAGTCTTGTTCTTTATCTTTTTTTCTTGGAGCCTAACCCACTCTACGGGTATCTATCGGGAGATTGACCATCTCGAATCGGTCCCTATCAGGCAGTTTCAGGTTTAGTGATGTTGGCCAGTTGTACTTGGTTTTTGAAAAATGGTGGTGGCAACCGGATTTGCAAGGTGGCGACGGTGTGAGGTGCTTTCCGTTCCACTTTGTTCTTGGAATCTTCATCTGTGCATCTTGCGGTTCTAATTTGTTTTTCATCATATTGGAGCCTTGAACTGTGACAACTGGCACCAAACCGGTAATTTCCGTACACTTTAACTATTAGTTAATGACTGCAATTATGTGCTTAATTGTCAGCAATGTCTGATAACATACTAAACAAGTGAATTCATGCACGTTGTATACTACAAAATATTGCTTTATGCATAAACGAGAGCGTTGCGTCAGAAATACTAGTAAACTCACCGGTAAGACACTCTGTGTCAACAGAACTGCAGAAAGCAGTCAGACAATAAAATTGGAGCCTAGGTGTAGGTCCAACAACAAGAATACATTAAAACCCAAGAGTGCATACAAGGGTTTAATATATAGACATTACGGAAGCTAAAATAAGCACTAGAAAGCACCCGGAATGTAGAAAGCACCCGAAATGCACTTTAAGTGCATAATTTTAATAAATTCAGCTCTAATCAGCTTTTAGACATATAAATATCATGCAGAAATGTCGTTTTATTATCCAGAATATTTCCCTAAGTCTCGGGAATCGAAAGTGTTACAAAAGGATACTTAAAAGACACTAAACGGTGCAATTTAGCACTTTCACGAATCGGTATCTAACCGAACAACCGGACAATACCCGGAACACCAAAATAATGCTAGAAGCATTGTTTTTATTTTCTGAGCTAGTTAGGGTCCCCGAACACCCTAACACACTATATATTTAATAACACACCATAAGGCACTAACTAAACATTTGATTTCCAACTAATCACTAACTAGTAGTTAGAAATGTTACACTTACCCCCCCCCCATGGTTGGACGGTTGGGAGACCAAAAATCCCACATGGGATTTTAATTTCATATCTTATTAGATCTTAGTGTACTAGAGGGGACATAATATCCAAGGGTGAATCGTGGTGAGAAGTTAGTTTATATAGACCCTTGGATCACCATTCTCTTTCATCACAAACATAAACAACTTCATCCTCCTTTCTTCTCCCCTTGGCTACGGCTCCAACCATACACACACATATATTCATTTCAAGCTCCATATCAAGCAATCTAAGGTGACTCCAAGGTGTAAGAAGCTAAGTTAGGGAGTGTGGAAGCAACGGAACTTGAAGGACCTTCTTCATTTGCTTTTATCCACTTCATTTACCCTCTTGAACTCCCCTAGCCTTGTGCTAGTAGTAAGTGCTTCAAATCTTCATCTTGTTCTTGTTCTTGTTTTTGGTGGTTAATAGTTGAAAGAATGATAAATATTAAGAAAACTCTAATGAACATAAGCTAAGTCTTGAACATAAAGTGATAAATGGTGGATAAAGAGAAGATATACGGGTAAATCATGTGAATCTTGTGTAATTATGATTATTTGATGATGTTTGTTTGTAGAAGTAGGATGGATCATCATCTAGACATACTAGTTCATGTTTAAGAACATGAACTAGCAAGATGTAAATGCTAGAAATATGAAGGATGATGAAACCATCCACCCATGAACTTGAAACTTGAATAAAGATAATTTTTCTTGGAAGATAAGGTGATGGAGAGTGCAAAATCCGAGTGTTAACGTGCGTATTTTGTGTGAATTATTGTAGTTTAAGTGATAATGTGCCTTGAATATGTTAACTACGTGTGTTTGTGGCTTTACAGGTAAAACGCGTATTATGGCGAAGTTAGAGAGTTTAGTGGTGAAACGGGACAAGCACGGAGGATTATTAGAAAGATATCAAGTTAAATGGGAGTTGTTCGGGTGAGGAGATAACTAAAATGTGCGAAACGTGTGCTGAAATGAAGTCTAGGGGCCATTGGGTCATTTGTTCAAGTTGAAATTCATGTTAAAATGGTAGCCATGATGTGCAGCGAATTATATAGTACAAGAACGTAGTGTACGGTCAGATGGCAGAATGTTTGAACCGTAACCTACGGTTCTTAAACCGTAGGCTACGGTTAAGGAAGTTTGGCAGCAAGTGATTTAATTGTGAAGGATGTTAAAAGGTTTTTTTTTTATCAAAACCCTAATACACGCACGTGGACTTGGCTTGGATTGCAAGGACTTGCTTCGATGTTATCATAGGAGCTATTATTCTTTTAATAAAATATCATCATCACACACGAATTTGGAGGGACTTTTGGCGGCATGTGAAGGCTCAGGGGGGTTAGTCCACAAGTCAAAAAGGCCACATCACCTCACAAGAAACTCATCATCATATTGACGACACCTGGCTGTCTTTGGTTTTCTCAAAGAGACTTGGGGGTTGGTTCGAGATACATAATCATCACATCAAATATACAACATACACACACTTCAAGAGCACATGCTTTGGGTAGGAAGTCAACAACAACAGTGATCTCGTCAAAACATCATCATCATACATTGAGTGAAGGAACAAGACATCATTGGCAGATATATTCACGTGCACATTTGGGCTTTTTCTTTTGGACCGCTAACATTAAGATCCATCACTAACATCACGTGTGGAGTCAAGAACATCATCAAACATCACATGGATTCTAGATAATGGGCCGCTTGAGAACATGCATGCATATTCAGCCGATATAGGGGCTGTTGGATTTTGATTGGGTCGCCAACATGAAGACAGACATTACGTATTGGGCTTTTGTTTCAAGGGGGATTGATCATTAATAATATCATCAACACTTGTAACGGGGGAGAGGCGGCTACCTCAGAGGGTTTCAACCGTGATTCGAGCCTTTGACGATCAATCTTTCGCGATGAGTGGCTAGTCTTTTTAGTGGTTTCCTCCGGATAGAGGGTTTTTGTAAGTTAATGAATATTATTTGTTTGATACAATCGTTTTAACCTGGTGATCTAAGCATTCGATGATTTTCACCATTGATTTGATTTATTGGTTGTAAACAGTTACGTTTATTTAAACCTTAATTTCTAAGCATTCAGTTCCCGAGAGTTCTAGTAATTGGGATATATTTGACAAGGGGTTAGGGTTTGTAAATTGTATTTGATAATCATTCGATAACCTCCCGTTATATATTGACCGGAGTACTTAGTCGTTGGTTATCACAATTAATTAATCGAAAGTAACACCTATGTCTATGTAGGTAACGATTAAACACATAATTGAAGTTAACTGCAAAACCTGAAATCTGGAGGAACCATCTTCCTTCTCATTGATTTAAAACACAATTTTTATTCGTTAATTTAGCTATTCTCAAAATCAAACAAACCGATTTTCTCATTCAGTAATAGTTAATCAATCCTTTTCATTACGACACTTTCCATAGTCCTCCCTTGGTTCGATACCCTGCTTATTCTATACTAATAGTTTAAATAGGTTTTTGCATGTCCTTAACGACAGACATCAAAATGGCGCCGTTGCCGGGGAGTCGTGCGCTTAGTGCTCGTTTAGTTTAGTTTTGTTTGTTTGCTTTCGTTTTACATAAAAACTAAAAAATCTAAAAAGTATTTGCCTTTTCTAGTTAGTTTGTTTTTTTTTTCTTTCACTTTTGTCTTTGTTTTCTTTTTGTTCGGTACTGCTTTTTGTTTGCTACTTGTGCAGGAAATATGAGCTGTGAATATAAAAAATATGTTTCATGCACAAGGTGTGGGTGCCAAGGACATTGGGCATTCATATGCCCAATGTTCGAGAGTAAGGCTGAACTTGATGAGTGGGTATGGTCCCAACACATGCAAAGACAAGAAAATGTGGGTTACCAGGGTTATTCTTATCAAGATAGATATCAAGAAGAGATCGATGAAATGGATTACCATCATGATCCAAATTGGGAGTACAGTGGTTATGAGATGGATGATGGTCACCGGTACAAGCCAGATTGGGGTTGTAATAGAAAATCAGAATATTTTGAGTACTATGGTTATGGAGGCAATAGTCATTTTAATGAATATGACTCATCAAGTTACGCCCAAGACATCCCTGATATATATCAGATTTATGAAGATGTAGTCAAGCTAGGTGAATTTATAAATGAACTATGCAATGAGCGGGTTACAAGAGAGTCCGAGAGGTTAGGAAGTAACAATCAAGTGGACTCACAATCTCAAATATCTGAGTCAATCGTGGACTCCCAAGATGAGGTTTGTATTGAAGAACCAAATGTAGAGGCAGTAACTCCTGCACGGGTAATAGTTGATGATAATGATTCACCCGTCCGTTTAAATATGACCATTGGTGCAATCCGTTTGGTTGCAAGTGTTGAAGATGAAGAGGAGAATGTGCCTATGATCCCAATCGAGTTGGGTGAGTTCAAGACTAAGAGGGCATTGGTGGATCATGGGGCAAGTATAAGCATATTGGCGGGTCGAGTGTTTGATGAATACGATTTTGGTGAGCTTGAAGAGGTGGACACTACGATTGTGTTTGCAGACGGGTCAAGGAAACCATCTAGGGGGATGTTGAGAGGAATTGTTGTAAGAGTAGGCGATTGTTATTACCCGAAGATTTCCTAGTTGTGGACCACACGCCATCCAATGTTGAAGGACAACCGGCAGTTATCTTAGGTCGGCCATTCTTGAAAACCGTGAAGGCTATCATTGATTGCAATGCTAATACGGTAAATATGGTCTTCGGGTCACGTAAGTTTTCCTTAAACTTTATGTCTCACACTTGTGCTTATTCTAATATTGCTAATAAGTGTCATCCTCCAAGTAATGAGGATGTCCCAAAAGAGAGTGTTGCTATGATTGACAGGTCTAAAGATGAAAAGGTCGTGAAAGATAAAGTGGTCAAATCACCGTGGTGGCTCAAGATGAGAAACAAAAAGCGTTCAGTCAAGTTAGAAAAGGAGTCACCAAAGGATGCAACCAAATCCAAGAAGAGACCACTTGAGGTGAATATGGGTTAGTTTTCACAGTTGAAGGAAAAGAAGAAGCCCACAAGGAAAATTAAGGGTGAATTCTTACAGTCGATAGATTTCGATAACCCGGATCATTTGGATGCCATATGGAGTGATGGATGGCAGTGGGATACTAACCATCCACCAGCACAAGTGTTCTTTGCACGAGAGATGCCATTTGAACAACCATGAGCTTAATCAGGTACGGTCTGGCTGAAGACCTTTAAACTTAGCGCTCTCGGGAGGCAACCCGAGGATGTAGAGTTTGTACTTTGTTTTGGTTTCGTTTGGTGTGTTGTGTTTTGACAGGTTTCTACGTTCCATCTTCACGGATGCACTGAATCAAGTGTGGGGATGTTTGGCAACATCCCCGGTGAGATCTCAAAGAATCCATGAGGGGAGTATGTTCCGGTTAGATCGCAGCAGCTACACCAATGCAAACACTCACTTGTTTTCTGATCAGGTGCATGTGTCTATCTATCTAGTGTTTTATTTGTTTTTTTTTGTACTTGGTGGTGTGAAATTTTTGTGTTGGGAGTGGTTTTATGTGTCGAGTCGTCTAGTTATTAGCCGTTCATGGTTTGTTAGGTGGTATCTCTCGGGTTATGACTATAAATTGCACCATATATTGGGGACAATGTATCCCAAGTGTGGGGATGCGGTAACTTGAGAGAGGGTTGGTATGATTGTTGATCTTAAATGCTTGAATGGTTGAAATTGCCAAAAATTGAAAAATTTTGTCTCAAGTATGCTTGAAATTCATGAAAACCAACATTTTCAATCGCTAAGGGGTTTCTTACTGATATTAAGCTAACTTAGATCCCTAGTCATGGTTGTCCCTTTAAGTTTCATGAGAGTATTTCTGACAACTTTTAGAAAATAATTGAGAAGAGATGCCTAACTAGGGGTAACATGCTTTAGGAATTACACATGCTACGTGTCGGCAACCCATATTCTTTCTATTCGGTGAAATGTTTGAGCCTACTAGATTGTTAGTTGAATTACAATAACTGCTCAATTGTTGAGTGTAGGCCATATGTTGCTTTGTGTTAGAACTTGTGTAGTTTGATACATGTTGAGACCGTGGTTTAGCGTATGCACATAGATGATAAAGGCATATTAGGATCCCTTCATTGTTTCGTATGTTGATTGTTGATCCACCCACCTTAGTTAACCATGTTGAGCCTTTTACCTTTCGTTTGCTACACCTTGTTTGACCTGTTTGATCACCAACCATGAATGACAACTGTGTGTTAGATATTTGTTGAAAAAAAAAAAGAAAAAAATTGGAAAAAAAAGAAAAGAAAGAAAAAGAAAAAAAAATCATTGTTATGTTCGTGTTAAATAAATGGGTTGAAAATAACCCAAAGTTAGTAGTTATTGTGAATAAGTTGTCATGGTTTGGTATGTTCATTTGTGCTCGCCATATAAACATAAAAAATCCAGAAATACATCCTTACCTTTACCCTTAACCCAAAACCCGAAAGTCCTTTTGATATGTGCTACGTTATTTGATACAGTGGAGGTGTGATTGCTATACAAGCTTATGATTGCAAGGTAGCGTATTTGGTTTTGAGTGAATTACATACTAGCACCTTACATGCTAGTCTTGATAAACCGAGATGAGTGATTATTGTGAGGGGCGTGTGGCATGTGTGTAATATCATAAGCATGTTAGTTTTAGTTAGGCAAGTCTTAAATTGTTTTAACAGCGTATCACTTAATTGTCAGATTGTCAATCTCGATTGTGTCAGTCTATGGGACGGGTATGACTTTGGACCTTAAATTGTTAATTCGGTAAGGGATTCAATGGTGATTTGTTAATATGGTGAGTAATGTTTGTAATAGTTGCTTGAGGACAATCAATGTCAAGTGTGGGGATGTGATGGAGAGTACAAAAACATGAGTGTTAAAGTGCTTATATTACGTGTGTTATCGTGTTTTAAGAAATTATGTACGTCGAATATAGTAACTACGAGAGTTTGTGGTTTTACAGGTTAATCGGCCTAATTCGGTAAAGTTGGAGTGAGAGGAGATGATGCGGAACGCTCGAATATGATAAACAAGGTAAATCACATTGATCGGGAGTTGTTCGGGTCGAGCTATAGCTTGAAAACACAAGAAACACGATACAAGGAAGTTGAGGGGCCTGGATGTCATTTGATGAAAGTTGAATTTAAGGTATACATGGGTTGATGGTGTTCAACAAATAAATACAGAAGAAACAAACCGTAGCTTACGGGTGTAAACCATAGCTTACGGTCAGAATACAACAAAAGAAACAGGCTGCAAAGAACGTAACCTACGTTCTCTATTCGTAGACTACGTTACAAAAGACAAGATAGACTTGATTGGACGTGGACTTCTTTTGGGCCGACTTTGAAACTTATGACAAGAGGCAGCAATCACGTGATCATAGTGGAAGGATTTGGGATTTTCTATAAAACAATATCATCACATCATCAGCACACATCACATCTCGATGATCATTAAAAAGGCACCACATAAGTTGACAATTGAGAAAAGGCATCATGTGCACAAAGCATCAGTTTTTAATATAAATCATCCACCAACTTGAGACATTGGACTATGTGTGACGGCAAGGAGAAGCCCAAGAACCACTTGGGCCGCACATGGGTTGACAACATCACTACAAGTCAACAACATTAAGATCCATCATATACACACAGATAGGAAGGAAAAAGGGGTGCACGTGAGGTATTGGGGGCCGAGAGATTGGACCTGTGGACTTGCAGCCATAGTGGGTTTTGTCGAATTATTATTATTTTAATAAAACGTCATTCATCATCGAATTATAGAAGACACCCGCATATGTTTATTGGGCCGATAACATAGGACATCATCATTGGGCTTGAGTTTTGGTGGCACAACTTGGGATCCATCATATAAATGATTGACGGCAGGAAGCATAAGGGGGGATCGAACATCATTAATCATCCACGCAACACATCGACTCAATCATGAATTCGTCATTCTTTCAAACTTCTCAGGATTGTTCGACCGTCATGAGCGGCTAAATCTCTTGTGAACACTTCGGGTGAATGATACTTGTGAGACACTTTTAATTCTAGTTCCTGTTTTGTATTGAGATTTGGATTTGTAGTCGGGTGACAGTCGACTATTTACATGAATATATTATTTGTGTGACAGACAAATCCTGAGTGACAGTCAGAGTTATAATTATGTTTTGAATCCAATTATGCTCTTGTTGATTGATTGATTTCTATGTGTGCTTGTTTTAATATTTATCTGATCAATTAATATTAAGATTTTGAACTGCATAGGTAATTGGTAGATGTGATAGATTTACTATTCAATCAATAACATCCAATAAAATCAGAACTAGATTATTAGTAATTACAAAATCTGAATCCCGGAGTGCTCACCTTTTCTCATTGTTGTTTATTACGACTCAATCTTTTTCTTAATTGCAACTTGTTTGATGTGTTTTTAATTCCCTATCAGTTTTATAATCATTAGTTAGTTTATTAAAATTTACAAACAAATAATAATTAGCATTAACCACAGACTCCTCTGGATTCGATACCCTGCTTACCCTAGCTACCTAGGTTAATTAGGTTTTTGCATGTCCATAACGACAGACATCAAAATGGCCTGTAAAATTATAAACTCTCGTAGTTACTACATTCAACGCACATAATCTCTTAGAACACAATAAAACGCGTATTATAACCACATTAGCACACGGTTTTGGAATTAAAAACCGTTATGTAAAAACTCTCGGATGTAGAGTTGCCGTTTACGTGATTATACGTTTGGAATAGAGTTAAAGTGCTTATATTACATGAGTAACTAGGTTTTTGACGTCAGTCGTTTAAATAGGTTTTTGCATGTCCTTAACGACAGACATCAAAATGAACCAAAACAAAGTACAAACTCTACATCCCCGGCAACGGCGCCATTTTGATGTCTGTCGTTATGGACATGCAAAAACCTAATTAACCTAGGTAGCTAGGGTAAGCAGGGTATCGAATCCAGAGGAGTCTGTGTTTAATGCTAATTATTATTTGTTTGTAAATTTTACTAAACTAACTGATGATTATAAAACTGATATGGAATTAAAAACACATGAAACAAGTTGCAATTAAGAAAAAGATTGAGTCGTAATAAACAACAATGAGAAAAGGTGAGCACTCCGGGATTCAGATTCTGTAATTACTAATAATCTAGTTCTGATTTTATTGGATGTTATTGATTGAATAGTAAATCTATCACATCTACCAATTACCTATGCAGTTCAAAATCTTAATATTAATTGATCAAATAAATATTAAAACAAGCATACATAGAAATCATTCAATCAACAAGAGCATAATTGGATTCAAAACATAATTATAACTCTGACTGTCACTAAGGATTTGTCTGTCACACAAATAATATAATCATGTAAATAGTCGGCTGTCACCCGACTACAAATCCAAATCTCAATACAAAACAGGAACTAGAATTAAAAGTGTCTCACAAGAATCATTCACCCGAAGTGTTCACAAGAGATTTAGCCGCTCATGACGGTCGAACAATCCTGAGAAGTTTGAAAGAATGACGAATTCATGATTGAGTCGATGTGTTGCGTGGATGATTAATGATGTTCGATCCCCCCTTATGCTTCCTGCCGTCAATCATTTATATGATGGATCCCAAGTTGTGCCACCAAAACTCAAGCCCAATGATGATGTCCTATGTTATCGGCCCAATAAACATATGCGGGTGTCTTCTATAATTCGATGATGAATAATGTTTTATTAAAATAATAATAATTCGACAAAACCCACTATGGTTGCAAGTCCACAGGTCTAATCTCTCGGCCCCCAATACCTCACGTGCACCCCCTTTTCCTTCCTATCTGTGTGTATATGATGGATCTTAATGTTGTTGACTTGTAGTGATGTTGTCAACCCATGTGCGGCCCAAGTGGTTCTTGGGCTTCTCCTTGCCGTCACACATAGTCCAATGTCTCAAGTTGGTGGATGATTTATATTAAAAACTGATGCTTTGTGCACATGATGCCTTTTCTCAATTGTCAACTTATGTGGTGCCTTTTTAATGATCATCGAGATGTGATGTGTGCTGATGATGTGATGATATTGTTTTATAGAAAATCCCAAATCCTTCCACTATGATCACGTGATTGCTGCCTCTTGTCATAAGTTTCAAAGTCGGCCCAAAAGAAGTCCACGTCCAATCAAGTCTATCTTGTCTTTTGTACCGTACTCTACGAATAGAGAACATAGGTTACGTTCTTTGCAGCCTGTTTCTTTTGTTGTATTCTGACCGTAAGCTATGGTTTACACCCGTAAGCTACGGTTTGTTTCTTCTGTATTTATTTGTTTAACACCATCAACCCATGTGTGCCTTAAATTCAACTTTCATCAAATGACATCCAGGCCCCTCAACTTCCTTGTATCGTGTTTCTTGTGTTTTCAAGCTATAGCTCGACCCGAACAACTCCCGATCAATGTGATTTACCTTGTTTATCATATTCGAGCGTTTCGCATCATCTCCTCTCACTCCAACTTTACCGAATTAGGCCGATTAACCTGTAAAACCACAAAATCTCGTAGTTACTATATTCGACGTACATAATTTCTTAAAACACGATAACACACGTAATATAAGCACTTTAACACTCATGTTTTGTACTCTCCATCATAAGGTTACAAGCTTGTAGATCTAAAGATCTACAAGTGGTTTTTCGGAAAAACCATGTGAAAAATATTAGTTTTGTTAAAATTGGATATTACATGAAAAAAACACATTTTTAGCAAGTAAACAAGTGTATAAACACTTGTGTAACAAGAAAATTTCACGAAGAAATATTTTTGGGAATCATGACTAGGAGTTGTGAAAATATAAACTCTTTAAAAATATAGTTTTTAAGAAACTAATCATATTTTTAAAGGTAACAAGGCTTACTAAATACACTAGTAAGTTACTACACATTTTTTTTAAATTCTCAAGTTCATGGAATAGAGAAATTAGCATATGTGGTTGATGATTATTGTTAAAAAATTGATTGTTGATGATTTAAAAGAAAATAAACACATGTTTTGAGAACATGGGTAACCTCCATTTTTAGGGGAAACTCTGTCAAAATTTCTATAAATTTTGACACTTAGAAAAATATAAGTTTTGAGAAACTTATTCCCTAAAAATGTATCTAAGAATATTACCAAGGTTTCCCTAATTTTTGGTGATAAGAAATGAGGATTTCTTCAAGAATAAAAATGGATATTAAGTATGTATATATTTTTTTGAGAAAAATATATATTATTTGATCACCAAACTTTGTGCTAAGTGTATGTAGTATGTATTATACGCGAATAGTGTATTAGGACTGGAAAATACACTAAATACTCATGAGAAGTAAAAACACAAAGATACACATACAACATACAAGATACATCATTCGGGTGCAAAGTGCAAAACACAATATACTTATATTAATTTTTGAGAAAATAATATAAGTAAGCCACTTAGTTAAAAATATAAAATGTTTTTAACACAAAAAGATATACAAAAGAGAGTGACTGTACTTGTGCGACACAAGTCTAGTGACTAACGTTAAGAAAACACGTTTAGGTCACGACGCTATATAAGCAATCCGGTGAAGTGTACGACGCAAGGAACGCAAAGTTGTGAGTTCATGCTCCCCCTTTTCTTTTAATTGTTTTCAGTTTTATAACTTCGGGGGTGAAATACATGTACAATGTTTACAAATGGTATGATACAAATACAAGAAGCACACTTGGTGAGAACGAGTACCGAGTATGATGCGTTTTGAGAAATGATACGAGAAATCGTGTCACGAATAGGGTACCATAAGCACCATTAATCAACAATATACCTAGACCGTAGAACAAAAGGTTAGATCTAACGGGTGCCGGGCAGCCACACTCTTGGTGAGGACGAGTACCGAGTAGTGCTCTTGTGTCTCAGAATATGCCAACTAGAAAAATGCCTAAGGTTTGGTGACTTCCTATGTCGTGTCACATGTTAATGGCCTTGCAACCCATTAACAATCCTGATACTTATAGGAATACTTTATTTACTTAAGATTCATACCATACTAAAACTTGATTTATACTTGAGTACGTGGGGTACACAAGTAAACTTGATTTATACTTGAAGTACGTGGGGTACACAAGTAAACTTGAATTATACATGAGTACGTGGTGTACACATGAATACTTGATTTATATATGAAAACTTGAATTATACATGACACAAACTATGTTTTCATACAAAGTATACAAACGTGAAATACAAAAACTGCATGAATTTACACCAACATTATGTTGACGTTTTTCCAAAACTCACATGTATTTCAGGTAACTAGAAGTGGATGTGCGCGCGGTCTTGCTTATGCTCTTGGATGTCGTAAGATACGTGATGGCGTTACGTGAGGCTCTTGACGAGATGACTTCGGTAGAGGAGGTCCTAATAGACCGTATAAATTATCTTTCGGTGGGGTTGGAAAACAGTTTTCAAGAAATAAACCTCTTACACCAGAGGTTAAACATTCTTGTAACACCTCCCATGGAACCGATCCTCCCTTAAGAGGATTGGAACCTAGCACTTGGAATCCACAATCCTACCGGTTGGGATGACATTCCAGCGGAACCACCTCTTGTAGATCTACAAGAAGTCCCGGTGGAGGTTGCACCTCCTCAAACCGATGCCAATGAGCCCGCTTTTCTTCTCCCTAGGGAGATAGAAGAATGGCTCGCCGACGTGTGAGGAACCCATGCCCGGAGAAAGAAGTTCTTCAAGCCACATTTAACCGAGGGATTTACCTTTTCGAAAATTTTGCTAATAGAATAAGTAGTAGGCTAGAACTTCTTAGTTTAGATTTCTTGTGTTTCTTTGACCTAACTATCTAGTATTTTAATTTTTAGGACTATTATGTAATTTTCTCTATGACTTAATGAATGATGGTTTTAGTTAATTTGGTGTTTGGATGGTGTTGAAATGAATAAAACACACTTGAGATGGCAAAGGATACAAGGGAAACTTGAACCAGCACCCCATGCAGGAAAACAGGACCATCCGACAAAAATTCTTCGTTTACAGTAAGTTCGGCACGGGCCGTGTCCGCCCAACACGGCCCCGTGTTGCGCAGTCTTCAGAAAGACCCAGTTCAGGTAAACTGGACACGGGCCGTGTTCACTCAACACGCCCCCGTGTCCAAGCTTCTGTTTCTCTTGATTTAATTTTGTTACTGGCACTTGAACACGGGGCCGTGCCCGGACACCACGGGGCCGTGTCCAGCGCCCAGTAACACAAAATTTTTGCTTTTTCACACCTTTTTACACATTCAACCAACCTAAAAATTTATTTTTGGGACACATTGAGGACAATGTGTAATTTAAGTGTGGGGGGGATGCTAAAACCTTGAATCTTGCAAGTCCTAAATACAAGCCTTACACAAAACTCTTGGAAGCGCTAATCACCCCAAATTTTTTCAAAAATTTTCAAGTTTTTTTACTTGTCTAGGTTTAATTCGGGAATTTCAAGTTCTAAAAAGGTTATATTTTTACAAATTTACAACCGATAGCGTCGTGATAAAAAGAACCAACATAAGAAAATTATGAAAAGGCATGGCAAACTTAGTTAAAATTTGATTATATATACTTGATCACATAAAAACCCATTCCCACAAAAGTGAGTTTTGAGCCTTTATAGAGCATACAAATACATATCTTTAAATTAAATGCTCATTTTTCGTTTGTTGTGTGAATAGCCGCTTGGTTCTTACGACTCTAGAACTTGCCATGACGATACATTCCCGGTCCTTACCAACTTAAACCCGAGTAAGTAAATGATGGAGGCATTAGGACTAACCCTTTTTATTTCTACACCATTATTTTTTTTTACCACCTACCCAAAATCCCCCTAGTTAACCCCATTGAGCCTAAACCTTTTCATTTCATAACCCAAACCAAACACCCTTTCACCCACCAAAACCTTTTTCATTTTTAACCCTTTGTTTTAGTAACTAGCTCGGTTTTTCGTTTGACTTTTAAAAAAAAAAAAATGTGTTGATGATGAAGCAAAAGAAAATAAACAAACAAGTTTATCAAAAATAACTTTGTTTGAATAATAACTTCATCAAAATCAAAGTTACAAAAATAAAAAGTCTTACGAAAACCGACGCTTGTTACGCTTTTTCGCCCTTTCTACTAACCACTAACCCAACCATCTACCTTTAACCCAAGCCTAACCCTTCACCCAAAAGTCCTCTTGATATTTAAAAAGGTATATAGTTAAAAAGGAGGAGGATTGATTGCTTGACAAGCTTATGGTAGGAGTAAGTTTCATGCCGCTCTCGAGTGATCCACTAAAATACATTTTCGGCCGAGTGTTGAGTGATCCCCGTGAGGTATGTGAACTTGTATATAAAGAGAATTTTAAAGAGGCATGTTGTGCCCTAATAAATAATTTATCTTATGAAAAGTTTTAAATAAATCATGACGAATAGGATTGTAAATAAATAAAAATAAAACTTAATAAAGAATCTTGGAAATCCCGACACTCCATGACAAGTCCGAAAACTTTCTCTTCTACCCATTCCATTTGGGTGTGTAAAGCCACAGTATAAAGAGTTTTGCTTGAGGACAAGCAACGATTCAAGTGTGGGGGTATTTGATGTGTGCAAAATGCAACATATAAATTACATCAATTGTGGCATAAAACTAACCCTTTTTTAGTACTAATGTTGGAAAAAGTGTGCTTTTGTCTTCCTTTTGTATTTTCAGGATTAAATGAGCTCAAATTAACAAAAGAAGCAAAAAGACAGCAAAATCTAACATAAATACAAGAAAAGGAACAAACGTGACATGCCCGACCCCACGACAGCATCTTCCCAAGCAAAACAAGAAGACAGAAGACTGAACACGCCCCGTGCTCAGCCAGCACGGGGGCGTGCCCAAGTGTCAGTAGAAAAGACAAAGTGGTAGAAGCTTCTATTTCCCACCACGGGGCCGTGCTCAGAGGACACGGGGCCGTGGTCAACTATAAGATTCGCAGAATCCAGGAAAATCTTCATAGTACAAATATTCTTCTGCACACGGGGTCGTGCTCAGGGGACACGGGGGCGTGGTCAACTAATAAAGACAAGCTGCATTAAATGAAGAAAGAGAGGATGTGGACACGGGGCCGTGCCCACTGGACACGGGGCCGTGCCCGAGCTTCTGTTCAGCCTATAAATAGGAGTGCTTGGCTCAAGCTCAAACCATCCCTTGGCACACCACCTCTCTCACACTTCACCCACCACCCACCACCACCATAACACCATCATCCACCACCATCATCCATTGTCCATCGTAGAGTGTGTGAGTCGTCTCGGGATCCAAGATTGATCGTAAGAGTTCTTGACAATCAAGGCCATGTTTGCCTAAGTCTCTTACATCACTTGGTGAAGACAAGTGTCTAGTGTAATACTTTTTATTTTTAATCTTTTCGCACTTTTTACTTGGTTTTGTATTAATGACTTTAATAACTAGTTTCTTATGTTGAAGGTGATTCTTCCTTATCGTTTGTCCGTGGTGTCTTGGCATTATTTTACTGTCTATATAAAATAAAAGATTTTCACCATTCATATCTCCACGGTCTATATGGAGGTATGTTGGCTACCTGGTCGGGGGGTTAAGGGAATGGTTTGGTAAGAGTCTTGCCGTTGTTCAGCGTTTAGAGATCCTGCAAGGGACCTGGGTCAAATTTAGTAGGACCTCCTTCAATACTTAACGGTATTGGATGGCGGGGGTCCAAACTCTTTGATCCCCCCATAAGTTAAACTACTATTAATACTATAACCCGGCTATTTAGGACTGTATGCCTGCTTACTCAGACTACTTAGCTGAGGGTAACGTCACCTCCAAAAGAGGGGCCTACCATAATTTGCATTAATAACTTAATTAATTATCTCTCAATAATCCACCCTTTAGGATTGTATCCTTGCCGACTCAAACTACAGGGTTGAGGGTAACGTCACCTCCAAAAGAGGGGCCTACTACAATAACTAAGATAATCTCTTAAATAAGTGCAAAAGTGCGGAAATAATCAAAGGTTACACTAAACACGAGTCGGAACCAAGTGATTCATCTTGTCTATCTGTTTTTATTTTGTATTTTTATTTTCAGCATTTTAGTTAGTTTTTATTTTTCTATTTTTAAAACCTTTTTCCAACTTTTTGATTTGATTAGACGTTGAGGATAAACCGGTACTAAAAGCTATTGTGTCCTTGGACGACCTCGGTATCTTACCAACACTATACTACGCTCACGATGGGTGCACTTGCCCATATGTGTGTTTAGTGTTAGTAAATATCGTGTTTTATAAATTTAAAACTTGGCTAAAAAAGTGTAAAAGGGCTTAAAATATACTTAAACTTATATATACACTTCACACGCATCAGTACTCAAGACAGTGGAGGACCAAGCAATGCTAGACGTAACGGGCATGGAGATTCGTCTGGAGGAAACGCAGCTCAAGGTAACCTTAAGACGATTTGCTAAGCATGGAGAAATTTATGGACGGTCTTTGTTTCATTATTTCTTCGATTGCTCACGTGTGAATTGGTTGAATCAATTCCAGGCTGCACTTTCAAGCAGTTCCTCGACTGCAAGCCGATGAACTATGACGGCACAGGAGGTGTAGTAGCATTTGTACGCTGGACGGAGAAGACTGAAGCTACTATCCACATGAGCAAGTGTACCGCGGATCAACAAGTCACTTTTGCCACTGGGTTATTTGTCGATGAAGCTTTGACTTGGTGGAACTTGCAAGTCCAAACTTTGGGCGATGATGCCGCTTATGGCCTAACTTGGGATGAACTGAAGGAAAGAATGAGAGAGAAGTACTGCTCTCGTGCTGAACTCCAAAGACTGGAAACGAAGTTCTGGAACTTGACCATGGAAGGTGCTGACATTAATGGTTATACTCGAAGGTTCCACGATCTGTCTATAGTGCTTCCCTACATGGTGACTCCCGAATTCAAGCGCGTTGAACGCTACATTTGGGGATTGGCCTCAGAATTCCGTGGCATGGTAACTTCAGCCAAACCTCAAACAATCACAGAGGCTGTAACTCTGGCTGTCAGCCTTACTGAAGATTGTGTTCGTATGAAGAAGCAATCACTGAACCCAACGAAAAAGACCGAGACGCATGCTGAGTCGTCCGGCGACAAGAAAAGGAAACATGCAAACCTGAATCAAGCAACTCGCAACAACAAGGGTTTCAGCAAGAAGCGCGACACTAACCCGCCTTAGGAGACGAAAACCCTTGCAACAAAAGGTGTAACACCTCAAAAATTCGTGTTCAATAGAATAACGACACGTGTCATGTAAGACAAAAATATTATTAAACCCGGATCCAATTAAAGATGTATGACAGGATTTAAAAGTGTCGTCATGTTAAATTTACACCTCTGAACGACCTCACTATGAATCCCAAGACTAATAAACATCAGGTATATATTCAAATCCGGTGATTTCTAGCAATAATTGATTCATATTTGCAAGAGTGGAATCCTACGAAGAAATGCACGATAAACCTTCATTTATGGTTTTCCTTTAAAGTCCAAGAAAACATTTCAAAATGGTAGGGTATATAACTGTTCAAGACCCAAATAAGAGGCCCCCATACTGATAATTGAGGCTAAAATTCGAAATACACTGGTTGCCCTTTCAAAAATCGAAAGAACAAAAGATTTTTGCCTTTTGCAGATGGCTTACGGACCGTAAGACACCCCCTTACGGTCCGTAAGGGGTGCCCAGCGACAGTAATTCGGGCAGGGGCTGTTATAAACGTCCTAACCGACTTAAAAACGATTTTCCACTTCTTTGGACGAGACCCCTACATGCTTTTTAGACCTAGGGGACATCTGTGGATGATCCATGGCCATTGCTAGGCTTGTGTGTCAATGATCTATGAGATCAAAAGCACTATAAAAGGCCTCTTTTTGCAACCATTTTGATCACTCATTCCTTCTACATTTTTGGAGCTTCCTGGAGCTTAAGAGCAGACCCTAAGCCTTCCTATTCGTGCATAGGACTTCAGTAAGTATGCTTAACCTTTCTTAGTTAAGTTTTTGCTTAGTTTTAGCTTAAAAGTCAAACCGTCGTAATTACCGTTTGACTTAGCGATTAATCATTGATGATCCAGTGATTAGTCGAATTGAAAGTAGTTATAAGTTGGTAATTATGTGGGCATTAAACCCTTAAAAGGGCACCCTCTGATTCCCACTCTAACTAGACCATTTGTCGGGTCAAAGTTGATTAGAAAAAGTCAACAGAATGCTAATCTTCGAATTAAAGCATAATTAACAATGCAGAAGGCGTATAACCTATTTTATCACTCATATAAATTGGTAATAAGTATAATAACTGGTCTAAGCTTGTTTGATCCGACAATTTTCTGTTTAGACCCGGTTCGGAACCGAAAGTCACAAAACTTTGACTTTTGCTTTGACTTCAGTTCTGACCCGTTTTAGTATGATTTGGAAATGCCTTAGAGCTTCCTTAGGACCAGGATACATGCTAGTATAACCCTCTGTGATTATACACCTTGGTTCATTAGTTATCCATTTAATATGCATGATTCCGTTAATTGCCTATATGTTGACTATTATGCCCTTTTCACCATAAAACGTGATTTTTAGATGTAAAAGAGTAGAAACCTTAATTACTGATTTATAAACTTGCACCCAAAATTTGACATCAGTTTGAGGTGTAGATCGAGAGTTATGCTCATTAGCGTAATTAGAAAGCTTTTTAGCGATTAAACGACATAATTAGCATATAGCCTATTTAAACCCACTTTTGATATCAAACTTGCTACCCACTGATGTAATATATTATTTTGGGATTTTTGAAGATTTTTAATTAATTTTAGGCTGAGCATAACTTAGAGTCATAAGCTTAATTCGGTAATTGTCGGTTTTACCCTTTTGGGCTATAAAATGAGTTTTACATATCTTTTTGACCCCAAACCTTTTGCTACTGATTTTATATGATAAATACATTATTTTAAACCTTCTGGAATAATAAAAATATCAGCTTTCTATATAGAACCCGGAAATGGCTCCTAATCGCCTTTTTAAGCGTTTTTAACGCATAGTATGTACTAAAACTATTTTAAACATACAAGGGTTGATACCTACTGATATTTTTGGTAAATTATAATATTTTAATAGTAAGCAAAAGTTGTTTGACTCAGACTTCAGTTTTGAGCTTTTAAGCTTATGTGAAATTACCAAAATGCCCCTACGGTGCATAGTTTGGTTATAATTGATAAATTTCACATATATGCAATACTCTACTGTTATAACTTATTAAATTAAGTATTTTTACTAATGATATCAGACCTGTAACTCAGGAAAATACTTAAACTCTTTTATAACTTTGTAAATGACAAAAATGCCCCTACGGGGCATAGTTTGTGTTTAAATTCGTTTCGGGCATAATAAATGATATCTTACTGATGTCACAACATATTTGAGGCATATTAACTTAGGAAACTTATATATGGCTCTTACGGTTACCCGTTACTCTTCTTGCGCGTTCGGTTCGGTTTATGTAACTAGTTTGCATAAATTAGCCGAAACGGGTCAAACCTTATCGTTTTTATCTCAAAGTCCAGAATGTGTATAGTATACCCATATTATGCAAGTCTTCAAACTTGTCGGGTCTAAATCACATTCTATTCCGGTCTTCGCTTAATCGTGCGTACGAACCGTATCTTTAAAACTAACCGGTCTAAGTTTAGGCTTAATTAAAGACCCGTTAGGATTCTAATAGGTTATTATAAACCTTCGTTCCAGAATAGGAGGACCAGTAAAAACTACTTGCATTTGCTGTTTGTGAATTATACTTGCAAAGGTAAATACTTTTAACTTATTTTCCCTTATACGGGCTTGGGGTACGGTATATAAAATACCGCTTGGTTGGGCATTCGACCTTAATCGATTGGTGGTTAAGTATTATCGAGATGACCCATTTAAATATGTTTTGTTTGCTTAACGCCTTTGGGGGGTTAATGACCATGTCCCGGATATCCTTGGCATCATTTTACGAAATGGCCACGACCTAAGCGCGGGGTGCAGGCGTACACCCGTCAGTGCATAAATAAATAATGTGGTGTGTCTATTGATCTTTAACCCGGCACGAACCGGGCTACTGAACGCATAAGGAACATGTAATCCTTTTACAAGTTTATATATTTAAATAATTATCCCAAGTTATGAAATGTTTGTGCCACGTGCATCCAAATCAATTTTTAATCATTTTTAAATTAGTCGGTTAATTGTATTTACCAGTGTAAACTGACGTATTTTTCCCAAAAAGATTAAGTGCAGGTACTACTCGTAATAGGCTGGATTTCTCCTTAGCATCAATAAGAGTCTCGCAAGCTTGGATGCATTTTAGTCTGTTGAACAAAAGTTTCCTATCTATTTTTAATCCACCTGTGGATAAACTTTCGACTGTTGTGATATTTGATATTACAATTTATTAAAGTTGAAATATATCTACCTTTAGCTTCCGCTGTGCATTTAAATATTGTGTTGTTTGACTGTAATGTTGCCAACCACGTCACGATACCCCCACCGGGCCCGCCGGTAATACGTGGAAATATCAGGGTGTGACAGGTTGGTATCAGAGCCAACATTGAGTGAATTAAACACTAGCCTTTTGTGTTTAATCTCAATGACATAATTGCGCATTCCTAAATTTTCGAGTCTAGACAAAGAACATAAGAATAATCCAAAATGTTTTTGTTTTTATCTTAACTTTGTCCTTTATATTTCGTTGTTATCTTATGTTATATTGACAGGTCTAAATATGCCGCCAAGATTTTTCAGACGAAGAGGACGAGGCAAGGGGCCAATCACTGCCCCCAATGATCATGAAGCCGGGCCTTCGCACAGGCGAGCTCCTTTTACCACTGCGAGTGCCGATCCTCGAGAGAACTGGAGGACCAATGTGGAGCCCGCTAGACGGTCTGTTTCACACAACTCAACACCTCCTTACCACCATTCCTTCGGGCCACATTCGGAAAACGAGCCCGATAACCCACAGCCTTCATATATACCTCTCCAGAGATCTCTTTCGCACAACTCCTTTGGCAACCCTACTCCTGTTTTTCAGGGCCGGTTCAACCCGGCGAACTATATCCAAGAACCAGTGGGTTTTAACCCATTGGGACCGAAGGACCACTTTTCAGAAGACAATGCAATGGACATGGACGAGGACACTGATCCCGTTGAGCCCGCAACCGGAACTCCCAACCATCCCATCGAGATCTTCGATGGTTCATCTTTTCACGGATCACCCTACGGTGGTCCAGACAGCTTTCAAGCGAGGTTTAACCAGCATGAATGGTACTTCACACCTTCTCACCATTCATCACCTCACCAGCAGCAGCAGCAGCAGGATCCCTCTGGGGATTCACGATTTGTGGCAGTCACGCCACCGCCTCCACCGCCGCCAGTTCATCAAGCACCTCCAGAACCGCCGAGGCGTAGGAGGACAGGCGCGCGAATATCCGCGCGTGGAGGGGATTTTCACTTCAGCACCCCTCATCACTCAAGTAGCAGTCATTATCCACCACTACAGGAAGACCCACAAATGGGTGGACCTTCAAACCCAGTTGCACCGCAGCCACCACCGATGGGTTTTGATAACCCGATTCCTGCCTACACTGGTTCAATGGCATATAACCCGTTTGAGCAGCCGGCTCACACCAACTATAATTACGCTGAAGCCGACCCATACTTGGTAGCGGCCAACTACAACGCCCTTCATCCTGAAGGACCGTATGGAGCTCCTTGGGGAGTAGGGTACCCGACTCATGGGTACCAAATACCTGCTTGACCTATAATTCGGCAACAATCTCAGCCGCCATGGTTTTCCCCGCCAGAACGGGAAGAAATTCTTCAAAGATTAGACCAAGTTGAACAGGTAGTTCACAGGGATCGCAGGGAGCGACAAAGTTTCTTCCAGGGATTGACAAGTTTAATAAAAGGGAAGAGCAAGAAGGACCATTGAATCCTTCAATTATTGATTGTATTTTCCTTGTTTCAGTTGAGCCCCTGCGTGGGCCTGTCATACTTTTTGACCCCTGTGTGGGTATGTTTGTCTTTTGAGCCCCTGCTTGGGCCTATCTTTCTGTTAACCCCTACGAGGGTATGTTGTTTGTTTAAGTCCCTGCGTGGGCTAGTATTTCAGTTTGACCCTTGCGTGGGTAAGTTGTTCTGTTTAAAAAGTCCCGTTTAGGGCGATGTGTAATCTTTTTAATAATTAATGGAATGTTAAGTTTATAAATTTCATTCTTGCCATTATATGCATAAATAAATTATATATGAAATAAATGAATCAAAATCATTCCTTTTAAAAATAATCTGCCTATTTAAATATTAACTAAGAATCTTAAAGGTATAACCTAGCCTGCATGTCATTATAAGACCTGGCCAAGATGGTAAGGCCTGTTTAAAAAGATTCAAATCCCTGTTAACATCTGAAAACATGTTAACGCTCCTGGCAGAAGTGATTCGTTAAAATCACACACGTCATTCTTAATAGGATTCTTCAAAAGATTCCTAACACAAACTAATGATATATAAATCATGGGTTTAAATCATCAATTAAGATGATCATATGTTAACCATCCATTGGTAATATAGTGCCTACGGGCCCTGCTCATTTTCATATGAGACAAAAGACAGTAGTAGTCTGCGACCCTGTCTGAAAAAGGTAAAGAACTATGTTCAAACCTACATGCCTTGATTCTCTGAAATCATGGCTTATAATTTAAAAATGTCCTCGTGACTAGGCCTTTTGTGCTAATAATACTATTATTGTTTTATAATTAGGATAGATTATAGTAAAATCCTAAATAAATGTGAGTAACAAATTAACCAAATATGGTCTATGTTTACCATGGTTAATGAATTGCCATAAAAGACCATTCCATAATAAACTCTCAAATAAATTAATGTCAATATCTTATGTAACAGTTCAAGATACATGGCTGACTCTGACGAGATCAACAGTCATCCCCTGGAGAATAATGAGAATGCTAGGATTAATATAACCAGGGAAGAACTCCGTACACTGATTGATACAGCTGTATCTAAAGCTATGGAGCAACAGTATAGTGGATCTAGTGGGACTCGAACTAGGACCCTATCTGCACCACATTCAATGCCTAAGACTCATTCTGAGGCTCACAGCAAGCCACCACCCTCTAAAAAGGATGAGCCTAAGAAAGGTGATGACGATCGCCAGTCCACAAATCAGCAAAGTGTTCCATCTCAAAGAATCATGCTGAATCAAGGACCCCGTGATAAGGGTTGCTCCTACAAATACTTTGTTTCATGCAAGCCCAGGGATTTCACTGGGGAGAAAGGGGCTATAGACTGCATGACGTGGTTGGATGAAATGGACACAGTTGTTGATATCAGCGGATGCGCTGAGAAGGATGTGGTAAAGTTTGTGTCTCAATCGTTCAAAGGTGAGGCCTTAGCCTGGTGGAGATCGTTGATTCAAGCTACTGGGAAGATCCCCCTGTACAATATGACATGGGAACAATTTGTTACCCTCATCAGGGAGAACTAATGTCCTCGGTATGAGGTCGAAAAGATTGAGTCAGATTTTCTATCATTGGTAATGACAAATATGGATTGCCAAGCTTACCTTACGAGCTTTAATACCATGTCAAGATTGGTTCCGTATCTGGTGACCCCGGAACCCAAAAGAATAGCTCGTTTCATTGGGGGTTTAGCCCCAAAAATTAAGGCAAGCGTGAAGGCCTCTCGGCCAGCTACTTCCAGATCTGTAGCTGATATATCTTTGTCCCTCACACTGGACGCGGTCAGACAAAGATCGCTGAGGAACAAGGATGCCGAGAAAAGGAAACGTGAAGATGACAATTCACGGAGGTCAAACAAGAAGCACCGAGGAAACAGTGACCACAAGAAGGGGTCTGAGTCAAAGAAGGATGGGCATCAATCCGGAGATAAGCCCAAGTGCAAAGTCTGCAAGAAACAACACTTCGGGAAGTGCAGATATGAATCGAACTCGCTGACTCAGTCAAGAACTTTTTCCTGTGGTATATGCAAGTCCAAGGAACACAAGACCTTGGATTGCAAAAAGTTGAAGGAAACAACGTGCTATAGTTGCAACGAAAAAGGGCATATTAAGTCCAACTGCCCAAAACTCGCAAAGAAAGCTGATGAAGGAAAGAAGACCAATGCTAGGGTCTTCAGGATGGATGCAAAGGAAGCTGTGCAGGATGATAATGTGATCACAGGTACCTTCCTCATAAATGATGTCTATGCAAGAGTACTTTTTGATTCAGGAGCTGATAAATCATTTGTAGATAATAAGTTTTGTAAATTGCTGAACTTACCTGTTAAAACCCTAAGTGTGAAGTATGAGGTGGAATTAGCAGATGGCACCTTAGAAACCGCCTCAACCATATTAGATGGATGTTTCATATCCATTAAGAACCACTCTTTTCCTTTGTCCCTACTTCCTTTGAAGTTAGCCGGTTTCGACATAGTTTTGGGTATGGACTGGTTATTGCGTAACCAGGCCCAGATTGTCTGCAATAAGAAGCAAGTGGTGATCAAGACTCCGTCTGGTGAGTCACTTACCATACAGGGAGATACCCGGTATGGACTGCCTGAGCAAGTGACTATGCTCAAGGCCTCTAAGTGTTTGAAGAAGGGTTGTGTCATCTACATGGCACAAGTGACTATTGATGAGCCGAAACCTAAGATGGAAGACATCCCCGTCATTTCTGAATACCTTGAAGTTTTTCCTGAAGAACTACCTGGTTTACCACTAGATAGGCAAGTGGAATTCAAAATTGACATCATCCCTGGAGCAGCACCTGTTGCTAGAGCGCCTTACAGGTTGGCACCAACAGAGATGAAGGAATTGAGAGCACAACTTGATGAATTGCTAGCTAAAGGTTTCATTAGACCTAGTTCGTCTCCATGGGGAGCGCCAGTCCTGTTTGTCAAAAAGAAGGATGGATCGATGCATCTGTGCATCGATTACCGTGAGCTTAATAAGGTCACTATAAAGAATAGGTATCCTTTGCCCAGGATCTACGATCTGTTCGATCAATTGCAAGGGGCAAGTTACTTCTCTAAGATTGACTTAAGGTCAGGCTATCACCAACTGAAGGTTAGAGATGAAGATGTACACAAGACTGCATTTAGGACTCGTTATGGTCATTACGAGTTCCTAGTGATGCCTTTTGGGCTCACTAATGCACCTGCCGTGTTCAAACATCTCATGAATCGCGTCTGCAAGCCTTACTTAGACAAATTCGCCATCGTCTTCATCGACGACATTCTCATCTACTCGAAGAACCAAGCTGACCATGAGAAACACCTTCGCTGTATTCTTAAACTTCTACATCATGAGAAACTCTACGCTAAATTTTCAAAGTGTGAATTTTGGCTTCGAGAAGTCCAATTCCTTGGACATGTGGTTAGTGAGCGTGGTATCCAAGTGGATCCCGCTAAGGTGGAAGCAGTTATGAACTGGCAAGAGCCGAAGACACCCACAGAAATTCGCAGTTTCTTGGGATTGGCAGGATACTACAGACGCTTTATCGAAAAATTTTCAAGGATTGCTACGCCCCTAACTTCTTTGACTAGGAAGAAGATTAAGTTCGACTGGGGACCCAAGCAACAAGAATCCTTTGATATCCTTAAGCAGAAGCTGAGCAACGCGCCTGTACTAACATTGCCTGAAGGTACCGAAGAATTCGTAGTTTACTGCGATGCATCACACACTGGCATGGGATGTGTGCTTATGCAGAAAGGCAAGGTTATTGCCTATGCTTCACGTCAGTTAAAGGTGCATGAAAAGAATTACACCACCCATGACTTGGAGTTGGGTGCCGTTGTATTTGCACTGAAGCTATGGAGGCACTATTTATATGGTATCAAGTGTGTGATCTATTCTGATCACAAGAGCCTCCAGCACCTCTTTAACCAAAAGGATTTAAACATGAGGCAGCGTCGATGGATGGAGACTTTGAATGATTATGATTATGAAATCAGATACCATCCTGGCAAGGCGAATGTAGTCGCCGATGCCTTGAGTCGCAAAGAAAAAGTTAAACCTATAAGAATCAATGCCAAGAGCATTGAGATAAGGAACAGTTTGAACGAAAGGTTGTTAGCTGCACAGAAGGAAGCTGTGTTGGAAGCTAACTATCCTAATGAAAAGCTAGGAGTAACCGAATAACAGTTATCTCCGGGCAAGGACGGAATTCTGAGATTGAATGGACGAATATGGGTTCCAGTTTATGGAGGACTTCGAGAGGTTATTCTCCAGGAAGCCCACAGTTCTAAATATTCCGTTCATCCTGGAGCTGATAAGATGTACCAGGATCTGAAGGCAAACTATTGGTGGATAGGCTTGAAGAAGTCTGTAGCTTCCTATGTAGCTAAATGCTTGACGTGTGCGCAAGTAAAAGCTGAACATCAAAAGCCGTCAGGTTTACTACAACAACCTGAACTTCCCACGTGGAAGTGGGAAATGGTGACAATGGATTTCATCACCAAGTTGCCAAAGACAAGGAAATGAAATGACACAATATGGGTAATAGTAGACAGACTGACTAAGTCAGCACATTTCCTACCCATCAAGGAGACCTATAGCTCCGACATGTTAGCCCAATTGTACATAGATAAGATTGTAGCCTTACATGGCGTACCAGTGTCTATTATCTCTGATAGAGATACTAGATACACATCACATTTTTGGAATAGTTTCCAACAATCTTTGGGCACGCGCTTAAATTTTAGTATGGCTTACCATCCTCAGACGGACGACCAGAGTGAGCGTACAATCCAAACCTTGGAAGACATGCTTCGTGCATGTGTGATTGACTTAGGTGGTAGTTGGGATAACCACCTGCCATTAATCGAATTCTCCTACAACAATAGCTACCATACCAGCATTAAGGTTGCGCCCTTCGAGGCCTTATATGGTAGAAAGTGCAGAACGCCCGTTTGTTGGGCGGAAGTTGGAGATGTCCGATTGTCAGGACCGGAAATAGTCTTTGAAACGACGGACAAGATTGTCCAGATTCGTGACCGCCTGAAAGCTGCTAGGAATAGGCAGAAAAGCTACGCAGATTTAAAGCATAAACCTTTTAACTTCGAGGTAGGTGACAAAGTGTTGCTTAAAGTACCACCCTGGAAGGGAGTGATGCGATTTGGTAAGAAAGGCAAATTAAGCCCGAGATACGTAGGACCATTCGAGGTCATTGAACGTGTCGGATCAGTTGCCTATAAGTTAAACTTACCGGAATAGCTCAGTGGTATTCACAATGTATTCCACATATGCAATCTGAAGAAGTGTTTCGCTGATGAATCACTAGTCATACCACATACAGATGTGCACATAGAAGAGAGGTTGAAGTTTGTTGAAAAACCTGTGTCGATCGAGGATCGACAGGTTAAGAAGCTTCGAAGGAAGCATGTGCCTATTGTAAAGGTAAAATGGGATGCCCGTAGAGGTCCCAAGCACACGTGGGAGGTTGAGTCCACAATGAAAGAAAAGTACCCTCATTTATTTCAGTAAATCTTGAGGTCGAGATTTCTTTTAAGGGGGTGAGGATGTAACACCTCGAAAATTCGTGTTCAATAGAATAACGACACGTGTCATGTAAGACAAAAATATTATTAAACCCGGATCCAATTAAAGATGTATGTCAGGATTTAAAAGTGTCGTCATGTTAAATTTACACCTCTGAACGACCTCATTATGAATCCCAAGACTAATAAACATCTGGTATATATTCAAATCCGGTGATTTCTAGCAATAATTGATTCATATTTGCAAGAGTGGAATCCTACGAAGAAATGCACGATAAACCTTCGTTTATGGTTTTCCTTTAAAGTCCAAGAAAACACTTCAAAATGGTAGGGTATATAACTGTTCAAGACCCAAATAAGAGGCCCCCATACTGATAATTGAGGCTAAAATTCGAAATACATTGGTTGCCCTTTCAAAACTCGAAAGAACAAAAGATTTTTGCCTTCTGCAGATGGCTTACGAACCGTAAGACACCCCCTTATGGTCCGTAAGGGGTGCCCAACGACAGTAATTCGGGCAGGGGCTTTTATAAACGTCCTAACCGACTTAAAAACGATTTTCCACTTCTTTGGACGACCCCTACATGCTTTTTAGACCTAGGGGACATATGTGGATGATCCATGGCCATTTCTAGGCTTGTGTGTCAATGATCTATGAGATCAAAAGCACTATAAAATACCGCTTGGTCGGGCATTCGACCTTAATCGATTGGTGGTTAAGTATTATCGAGATGACCCGTTTAAATATGTTTTGTTTGCTTAACGCCTTTGGGGGGTTAATGACCATGTCCCGGATATCCTTGGCATCATTTTACGAAATGGCCACGACCTAAGCGCGGGGTGTAGGCGTACACCCGTCAGTGCATAAATAAATAATGTGGTGTGTCTATTGATCTTTAACCCGGCACGAACCGGGCTACTGAACGCATAAGGAACATGTAATCCTTTTACAAGTTTATATATTTAAATAATTATCCCAAGTTATAAAATGTTTGTGCCACATGCATCCAAATCAATTTTTAATCATTTTTAAAATGAGTCGATTAATTGTATTTACCAGTGTAAAGTGACGTATTTTTCCCAAAAAGATTAAGTGCATGTACTACTCGTAATAGGCTGGATTTCTCCTTAGCATCAATAAGAGTCTCGCAAGCTTGGATGCATTTTAGTCTGTTGAACAAAAGTTTCCTGTTTATTTTTAATCCACCTGTGGATAAACTTTCGACTGTTGTGATATTTGATATTACAATTTATTAAAGTTGAAATATATCTACCTTTAGCTTCCGCTGTGCATTTAAATATTGTGTTGTTTGATTGT
The DNA here is from genome assembly GCA_030545235.1 of Helianthus tuberosus. NCBI lineage: Eukaryota > Viridiplantae > Streptophyta > Magnoliopsida > Asterales > Asteraceae > Helianthus > Helianthus tuberosus. The sequence continues at coordinate 118,962,050 of CM060410.1, read as the reverse complement.
AATGTTGCCAACCACGTCACGATACCCCCACCGGCCCCACCAGTAATACGTGGAAATATCAGGGTGTGACAAAAGGATACCAAGGCACCATGCCTAAATGCCAAAAATGTAAGTTTCATCATGAAGGAGCTTGTCGCATTCCAAGGTGCGACAAATGTGGTAGGTTGGGTCATCAAACTGAAGACTGTTGGGGAAATGGAAAGAACCAGAATGGAAATGGTGCTGGTAACAAGAATGGTAACGGGAAGGGGCAGAACCAAGGATGCTTCAGTTGTGGAAGCAATGATCATTTCATGAAGGACTGCCCAAAGGGAAACAACGCTCAGGCTCGAGCATTTGTGATTGGAGCAAAGAACGCACGCGAGGACCCTAATGTGGTCACCGGTACGTTTCTCATTAACAATCACTTTTCATCCATATTATTTGACACTGGCGCCGATTATAGCTTCATGTCTGTGGAATTTAAACGCATGCTTGGAATAGAATCTAGTAGATTAGAAATTCCTTATTCCATAGAACTAGCCAATGGTAAACTTATTGAATCGAGCGAAGTTGTTAGAGGCTGCACACTAGAACTTGGTGAACGAAATTTTAGCATCGACCTCTTACCTATTCGATTGGGTAGCTTCGATGTAGTAGTCGGAATGGAATGGTTGTCCAAGAACAAAGCTGAGGTTATTTGTCATGAGAAAATCATTCGCATCCCTTTAGTGAATGGTGAAACTCTCGTCGTGCATGGAGAAAGGCGAGACGCGCCTCTTCGAATCATCAGTTGCATGAAGGCACAGAAGTGCTTAAGGAAAGGATGTGTTGCCTTCCTAGCACACGTTGTAGATAAGAAGGCTGAGGAGCCGAAACTCGAAGACATTCCTGTGGTGAAGGAATTTCCTGATGTTTTTCCCGAAGATCTACCAGGACTACCTCCGCAACGACAAGTCGAATTCCGCATAGACTTAGTTCCAGGAGCCGCTCCTGTAGCCAAGGCTCCCTATCTACTTGCGCCATCCGAAATGCAAGAATTATCTACACAACTCCAGGAGTTGTTGGATAAAGGATTCATAAGGCCAAGCTTCTCACCCTGGGGAGCTCCAGTATTATTCGTAAAGAAGAAGGATGGAACACGGCGGATGTGCATCGATTACAGAGAATTAAACAATCTCACAATCAAGAATCGGTATCCACTACCGAGGATTGATGACTTATTTGATCAGTTGCAAGGATCAAGCTACTATTCCAAGATCGACCTTCGATCTGGATACCATCAGTTAAGAATACAAGAAGAAAGCATACCAAAGACTGCATTCCGAACGCGTTATGGACACTACGAGTTCCTTGTGATGCCATTTGGGCTGACGAATTCACCAGCGGTATTTATGGATCTGATGAACCGCGTATGCAAACCATATCTCGATAAATTCGTGATTGTGTTTATCGATGATATCCGGATTTACTCGCGAACGATAGAAGAACATGAGCAACATCTCAGAACTATTCTGGAACTACTGAAGAAAGAGAAGCTTTATGCAAAGTTCTCAAAATGTGAATTTTGGATTCGCGAAGTACAATTTTTGGGTCACGTTGTGAACGAGAAAAGCATTCATGTAGACCCATCCAAGATTGAAGCAATAAAGAATTGGGAAGCCCCCAAAACCCCAACTGAAGTTCGGCAATTTTTGGGCTTAGCGGGCTATTATCGGCGATTCATCGAGAATTTCTCAAAGATAACCCAGCCGCTAACGACCCTTACTCAAAAAGACAAGAAATACGACTGGGGTTGTAGACAGGAAGAAGCCTTCCAGTTACTTACAAACAAGCTATTTTATGCACCAATACTATCATTACCCGAAGGCACTGAAGACTTCGTGGTATACTGCGACGCCTCACGACAAGGCTTGGGTTGCGTGCTTATGCAGCGCCAAAAAGTCATCGCTTACGCTTCAAGACAATTGAAGGTTCATGAAAGAAACTATACCACTCACGACCTGGAGCTAGGCGCAGTGGTATTCGCCTTAAATATTTGGCGACACTATTTATATGGCACTCGATGTACAATCTTCACAGATCACAAGAGTCTACAACACATATTCGATCAGAAAGAATTAAACATGCGACAACGACGATGGGTCGAGCTGCTGAACGATTATGACTGTGAGATTAAGTACCATCCTGGAAAGGCAAACGTTGTAGCAGACGCACTAAGCCGAAAAGAAAGGGTTAAGACCCTAAGGGTTCGAGCGTTAGAAATGACTATTCGAACGAACCTCACTGCACGCATTCGTGATGCACAACAAGAAGCTCTTAAGATAGAAAACCGTAAAGCTGAATACCTCCGGGGAATGTTGAAATACATGGTGCCAAATGAAGAGGGAGCCTTATACTTTAAGAGGCGTATTTGGGTTCCGCTCTATGGTGGTATTTGAGAAGTCATCCTTGATGAAGCGCACAAATCAAGATACTCGATCCATCCAGGATCGGACAAAATGTATCAAGACTTAAAAGAATACTATTGGTGGCCGAGACTCAAGAGCGACGTTGCTGTTTATGTTGGAAAATGCCTAACCTGTGCTAAGGTTAAGGCTGAATATCAGAAACCGTCCGGCCTACTACAACAACCAGAGATACCCATGTGGAAGTGGGAGCAAATCTCGATGGATTTCATAACAAAATTACCCAGGACCCCGAGAGGGCACGATATGATATGGGTGATAGTTGATCGGTTAACGAAGTCTGCGCACTTCCTACCGATCCGAGAAAAAGACAACACTGGAAAGCTTGCTGAGATATACTTAAGGGAAATTGTGGCACGTCATGGAGTGCCTATCTCAATTATTTCAGACAGAGATGGACGCTTTGTCTCAAGAATCTGGTAATCATTTCAGGAAGCCTTTGGATCTCAATTAGATCTAAGCACGGCCTTCCATCCACAAACAGACGGCCAGAGCGAACGGACTATACAAACGTTAGAAGATATGCGTCGCGCATGTGTCATGGATCTAGGCGGCAGCTGGGATACTCATCTACCTTTAGTTGAGTTTTCCTACAATAACAGTTATCATACGAGCATAAAAGCCGCACCGTTCGAAGCTCTGTATGGCCGCAAGTGCCGATCGCCCTTATGTTGGGCAGACGCTGGAGATAAACGTATGGTTGGTTCTGAACTTGTGCAAGAGACAACCGACAAAATCATACAGATCTGAGAGCGCATCAAGGCGGCTCGAGATCGACAAAAGAGTTACGCTGATCAAAAACGAAAACCATTAGAATTCGAGGTGGGAGACAAAGTGTTGTTAAAAGTCTCACTTTGGAAGGGCGTAGTAAGATTTGGAAAACGTGGAAAGCTGAATCCACGATACATCAGACAAAGTGTTGTTAAAAGTCTCACTTTGGAAGGGAGTACATGATACGTTCCATGTATCCAACCTCAAGAAGAGTCCAACACAAGAAAACGTGATCATCCCTGTGGATGAAGTACATATTGATGACGCCCCCCGATTTACAGAACAACCCGTTGAGATTACCGACTGGAAAGTCAACAAGACCAGGAGGAGCACTGTTAAACTTGTCAAAGTACGTTGGAACTCTAAGCACGGACCCGAGTACACATGGGAACGCGAAGACCAGTTCAAAGAAAAGTATCCCCACCTATTCAAGAAGACTCCTGCAAGAGTTAGTTCAGCCTGAATTTCGAGACGAAATTCTTTTAACGGGGGGAGACTGTGACAACTGGCACCAAACTGGTAATTTCCGTACACTTTAACTATTAGTTAATGACTGCAATTATGTGCTTAATTGTCAGCAATGTCTGAACACATACTAAACAAGGGAATTCATGCACGTTGTATACTACAAAATATTGCTTTATGCATAAACGAGAGCGTTGCGTCAGAAATACTAGTAAACTCACCGGTAAGACACTCTGTGTCAACAAAACTGCAGAAATCAGTCAGACAATAAAATTGGAGCCTAGGTGTAGGTCCAACAACAAGAATACATTAAAACCCAAGAGTGCATACAAGGGTTTAATATATAGACATTACGGAAGCTAAAATAAGCACTAGAAAGCACCCGAAATGCACTTAAAGTGCAAAATTTTAATAAATTCAGCTCTAAACAGCTTTTAGACATATAAATATCATGCAGAAATGTCGTTTTATTATCCAGAATATTTCCCTAAGTGTCGGGAATCGAAAGTGTTACAAAAGGATACTTAAAAGACACTAAACGGTGCAATTTAGCACTTTCACGAATCGGTATCTAACCGAACAACCAGACAATACCCGGAACACCAAAATAATGCTAGAAGCATTGTTTTTATTTTTCTGAGCTAGTTAGGGTCCCGAACACCCTAACACACTATATATTTAATAACACACCATAAGGCGCTAACTAAACATTTGATTTCCAACTAATCACTAACTAGTAGTTAGAAATGTTACACTTACCCCCCTATGGTTGGACGGTTGGGAGACCAAAAAACCCACATGGGATTTTAATTTCATATCTTATTAGATCTTAGTGTACTAGAGGGGACATAATATCCAAGGGTGAATTGTGGTGAGAAGTTAGTTTATATAGACCCTTGGATCACCATTCTCTTTCATCACAAACATAAACAACTTCATCCTCCTTTCTTCTCCCCTTGGCTACGACTCCAACCATACACACACATACATTCATTTCAAGCTCCATATCAAGCAATCTAAGGTGACTCCAAGGTGTAAGAAGCTAAGTTAGGGAGTGTGGAAGCAACGGAACTTGAAGGACCTTCTTCATTTGCTTTTATCCACTTCATTTACCCTCTTGAACTCCCCTAGCCTTGTGCTAGTAGTAAGTGCTTCAAATCTTCATCTTGTTCTTGTTTTTGGTGGTTAATAGTTGAAAGAATGATAAATATTAAGAAAACTCTAATGAACATAAGCTAAGTCTTGAACATAAAGTGATAAATGATGGATAAAGAGAAGATATATGGGTAAATCATGTGAATCTTGTGTAATTATGATTATTTGATGATGTTTGTTAGTAGAAGTAGGATGGATCATCATCTAGACATACTAGTTCATGTTTAAGAACATGAACTAGCAAGATGTAAATGCTAGAAATATGAAGGATGATGAAACCATCCACCCATGAACTTGAAACTTGAATAAAGATAATTTTTCTTGGAATATAAGGTTACAAGCTTGTAGATCTAAAGATCTACAAGTGGTTTTTCGGAAAAACCAAGTGAAAAATATTAGTTTTGTTAAAATTGGATATTACATGAAATAAACACATTTTTAGCAAGTAAACAAGTGTATAAACACTTGTGTAACAAGAAAATTTCACGAAGAAATATTTTTGGGAATCATGACTAGGAGTTGTGAAAATACAAACTCTTTAAAAATAAAGTTTTTAAGAAAGTAATCATATTTTTAAAGGTAACAAGGCTTACTAAATACACTAGTAAGTTACTACACATTTTTATAAATTCTCAAGTTCATGGAATAGAGAAATTAGTATATGTGGTTGATGATTATTGTTAAAAAATTGATTGTTGTTGATTTAAAGAAAATAAACACATGTTTTGAAAACATGGGAAACCTCCATTTTTAGGGGAAACTCTGTCAAAATATCTATAAATTTTGACACTTAGAAAAATATAAGTTTTGAGAAACTTATTCCCTAAAAATGTATCTAAGAATATTACCAAGGTTTCCCTAATTTTTGGTGATAAGAAATGAGGATTTCTTCAAGAAAAAAAATGGATATTAAGTATGTATATATATATTTTTGACAAAAAATATATATTATTTGATCACCAAACTTTGTGCTAAGTGTATGTAGTATGTATTATACGCGAATAGTGTATTAGGACTGGAAAATACACTAAATACTCATGAGAAGTAAAAACACAAAGATACACATACAACATACAAGATACATAATTCGGGTGCAAAGTGCAAAACACAATATACTTATATTAATTTTTGAGAAAATAATATAAGTAAGCCACTTAGTTAAAAATATAAAATGTTTTTAACACAAAAGCATATACAAAAGAGAGTGACTGTACTTGTGCGACACAAGTCTAGTGACTAACGTTAAGAAAACACGTTTAGGTCACGACGCTATATAAGCAATCCGGTGAAGTTTACGACGCAAGGAACGCAAAGTTGTGAGTTCATGCTCCCCCTTTTCTTTTAACTGTTTTCAGTTTTATAACTTCGGGGGTGAAATACATGTACAATGTTTACAAATGGTATGATACAAATACAAGAAGCACACTTGGTGAGAACGAGTACCGAGTATGATGCGTTTTGAGAAATGATACGAGAAATCGTGTCACGAATAGGGTACCATAAGCACCATTAATCAACAATATACCTAGACCGCAGAACAAAATGTTAGATCTAACGGGTGCCGGGCAGCCACACTCTTGGTGAGGACGAGTACCGAGTAGTGCTTTTGTGTCTCAGAATATGCCAACTAGAAAAATGCCTAAGGTTTGGTGACTTCCTATGTCGTGTCACATGTTAATGGCCTTGCAACCCATTAACAATCCTGATACTTACAGGAATACTTTATTTACTTAAGATTCATACCATACTAAAACTTGATTTATACTTGAGTACGTGGGGTACACAAGTAAACTTGATTTATACTTGAAGTACGTGGGGTACACAAGTAAACTTGAATTATACATGAGTACGTGGTGTACACATGAATACTTGATTTATATATGAAAACTTGAATTATACATGACACAAACTATGTTTTCATACAAAGTATACAAACGTGTAATACAAAAACTGCATGAATTCACACCAACATTATGTTGACGTTTTTCCAAAACTCACATGTATTTCAGGTAACTAGAAGTGGATGTGAGCGCGGTCTTGCTTATGCTCTTGGATGTCATTTATGTTTAAGTTAAATAAAGTTGTAAACTTTCAAGACAATGTTTTATGCTATCTCGTGATGTAAAAACTAAACTTATGTTTTCAAATTATGGTATTTGATGTTATTTTACGAGCATGTAGCATGTTTACCTTTCGTATGCAATGAGAACCTTTCATGATCACACCTCGTGCTTCCGCCGCAGAAAGGGGTGTGACATGAACTCTTGAAGGTACACTACTATAACTTATTGTTTTATAAGAAAATTTTATGTTGTTTTTTCTTTCTATCGTGAATTTGTTTTCAAATTGAAATCTGGTGTATTTAAATATTTTATTCTTTGATTTTTTTATACTTAGATTAGATTTTTCGGTGAATCTATTTGCAACTTTGGTACTTTAATTAGATGTTTTTATGAATTTGCTTGCAGCTTGTGAATCATTAATGTGAAACGGACACTTCTTTTGTAAATTTGTTTGCAACATGTGTAACACCCCGATCGCGTAATACAACAAACCGAGGCGGAAACGTTGGGGAGTCATTACAGAACCTGGAAACAATTCGACAGAGCTTCGCCTCCGATTGCAAAACTTATCTAAAACTAGACCCAAGCACTCCTATTTATAGGATTTACCCATCCGCCCGAAACACCTACTGCCCATCCGTCCGGATGGGTTGTGTCCATCCGTCCGAATGGACTGTTACATCAAACAAAAACTATGTTTCAATAAGGATAACATTCTAAACATACATTAATCAATACTAAGACACAAAACAAGATAAACTAAGGCTCAATACAGGACGAAAGCTACAGACATAGTGCATTCACAAAAGCGTTGCCTGTTTAGGGCTATGCTTTGTAAACTAAGTTGGGGTTTTGTCTCGTGACGTATTGATAAGTTGAATTTGGGTTATCATGCTAACACGCGTGCATTGCATATTTTTAATAGGAACTCAAGAAAATATCACCAGGAAGCTTGTAGAAAAACACAAGTTTACAATGTGAGTCATTCTCCTTTTCTCATAGTTTGTGAGTCATATTTAGAATGCTTTACGAAAACTCTTAATGTTTATCAAGTTATAATTACAGTGATTAAGTCTTTGTATTCTACAATTACTGCCGGTATGTGGGGTTTTGTATACACTACTAATCAAGCGTTACTATTGGACAAAGAGTTAGCCAATAGTAATATGACCACAGTCATTGTAACTGCCAACATGACAAATACTGAAAGAGTCATTGGGTAGATATAAACATTGTAATCGCTCTTAACACTGTGAAATTATAACAAATTATATTTTTGTAATATGGAATGATCTAGCCAGTATTTCTTGCTGATAAAATATTTTTAAAACGCGTTTTAGGTAACTTGATGGGAAGTCTTTAGAAGCCAGCTATGGAGCACTGAAGGCTTAAATAAAGTGACTATAAAATACTTGAATAAGTGAAGTTATATTTATAAATGAAGAGGTTTATCCCTATAAAAATATTATAAATGAAATATGGGTTTTATTCCATTTATTTAATATAAAATTTTGGTGTTTTGCAAACTCTGAATTTATTTCCTTACTACGATCCTGATGTTTTAATTTCGCTGCCAAATTAATAAACACCGATACCACCGGCTCGTGTCCGCGGCTCCCGCACCTAGGGTAGGGTCGGGGCTGCGGAAGAAGGTGGTATCAGAGCCATTGGATTAAGCTATTTAGGTGTTCTTTTAAATACCTAAATTCTAAACACTTGTGTTAGGAAATATCCATAACTTATGTGTTATTCTGTGTAAATATGAATATTATTATTTTATGCATTTTGATGATTTTTGAGTTCGTAGTATGAGAGATCAGAATACCTCCGACTCTTATCGTCGCCTGTCCCACTCTTCAATGGATGAAGGACCATCCAATCCAGCATCTGGATATGTAGCAGATTCTCAAGAAACCTTTGTTTTTAGAGCCAAATCCGAAGAGGCATTTCCTCCTAAGAAAAGGGGATGGTTTAGTAAAGAGAAAAGGGAGAGGAGAAAAAGAATGAGGAATATCCAAAAACAAGCCACAATAAGAATAGCTGAGGGAACAGTCCAAATTTCGTTAACTTTACCTCTGTGGGAAGAATTGGATAGGAGACTAGCAAACCTAGACTTGTTCCAAACTGTAGAAAATATTCTAGATCTGAACCGTGTAGCAGCACTTGAACCACAACTCTTTCCTTTATACCCTAACCAACCAATGACACCCATGCCTATGTACCTAGAACAAAACCAAGAAATTCAATTACCAATCCCAACCTTTAATCCAAATGAAATACCCAGGTTACCAGCACGAAATCCTTTAGAACAATGGTGGACCAATGGCTGGGCATTTCAAGATCTAATGAACAACCCATATCCTTACATGCCATACGGAGAACCCGAACCAGTTCACAATGAACCCGTACCAGCCCAAATGCCACCCATGAGCCATGAGAATGTAGCAGAACTTCGCCATTATGGTGAAGATTTGATTGAAGAAGGAAACAGGATCCGTCGAATCGGGGAAAATCTCATCTGGAAGTACGATGAGAGAGAGAGAGATGCAATATTAGAAAATTGACGCCTAATATATTATGTATATATGTGTATTTTCCTTTACTTTGATAAATAATATATATATCGATGGATAACTACAAATTTGTAGAATTTCAGTTGTTTGTATTAGATGCATATCTATAATACTATATAAAGGAGAAGTGATGTACAAAAATGTAATTTTACATGGCGTACAAACTTTACAAAAATATGTACAAGAAAATAAAGCCTTTTTAATTACACCTTTTCCAAAGTTTTAAGACACCTGAAGGGTGTTTTAGGGATTTCATCCATGCAATAAGTGCCAATAACCCTACAATTAACTCCTCAGCAATTCAATCGTTTCTTTTCCTCCTACAATTGAACCAGCTACGTTTGGAGGCCATGAAATAGTGAGAACAAAGAGAAGGGAGAGATCGTAGACCTCTAGCGACCGATGATTTTTCCGATCATTGGGATTTGGCACGAGCACGAAGATGATGTTGGAGCAATGATTTAGACGGCGGTGTGATCATTGGCAAGGTTTCCGATCATGGGATTTTTGAGAGGTATGTATCTACTACCTCCGTTCAGACGAAATTGAAGGGTCCTTCCACATCCCCTCATTGCCCTGGGTTTTAATTCCTATTTGGATGCCAAAATTGAAGCGTGTGTGATTAGGGCTTAGGGGGTATTGGTGGTTCACATGAAACCTCAGTCAATCGAATTCAGGTAACCTTCCTCACATCTAATCTGTTTTTTTTAATTGTTAGTACGACTGATTAAGACGATTAGTGATCGAGTTCATGGGTTCGGGTTGCACGAATGGATACCGGGTGCGGCATGGGTGGATGCTAATAACCCGAGACTTCATCGAATTCAGGTAACCTTCCTCACATCTAATCTGTATTCTTAAATGTTAGTTTGACTAATCAAGAGGATTTGTGATCGAGTTCTAGGGTTTTGAACAATGTACACATCGAAGGTTAAATATTTTCATTGATTGATATATTGAGTATGTGTGTCTGCAATTTGTGGAATATGTTTAAACTTGAATATGTATTTGGATCAAAATTGAGTTCTGATGTTAGTTTTCAAATTACAGCCACGCAAGGGCATTTTTTTGACATTGGATGCATCAGCACGGAAGACAATTGGTTTGTGGTTAGCTTATAAGGCGATCATGTTGGCCTTGCTACAAAAGAAGTGGTAAACACACACTTCAAGCTTATAGAGTGGTTGTTTAATTGATATATTTAAACATTGAATCTGTTCAATTTTTGTTTCCTTTATAATAAAAGTGTTGTTTATTAGTCATTAGTTGACTCCAAAATAGAGGGGGGGGGGGTATGGAAGTGAACTGGTATTGTCCTATCTTGTCTTGTTTTTTGTTGGTTTAGTAAAGAACTCAAAATAGCTACACAAGTGTTTGGATATGCATGTTCAAAGTGATTATTCTGATTTGAACAACTATAAACTCAAAAACTTTTGTGGATTTTTCAGGGAGAGGAAACGTTATCTGTTTACTTGGAATATGTCTCTGGTGGTTCCATTCATAAATTACTACAAGAATATGGCCCGTTTAGGGAACCCGTTATTCAAAATTACACCAGGCAAATTCTTAGCGGGCTTGCCTATTTACATGGAAGAAATACGATACACAGGTATGGTAGTGGCTGCATGCCAATAATCTTGGATGTGAACTTCATATTGTGTTCTTAGGAATAATAAATTTGTGATTTATTTTTACAGAGATATAAAAGGGGCAAACATATTAGTTGTTAGTGCACTATGTCTATTGACTTCGTCTTGTATTATGTATTAGGATAGGTTTATCAGTGCACGAGGTTCGAGAAATTGTAAAATGAGGTGTAAGTGATGATTTCGCTTCAAGTGAACTGATGACAAGTTCAAGCGAAATCTTACACATCAGATTTCGCTTCAACCAGTCTTGGTTATCTTCAAGCGAAATCTTAACCTCTATAAATAGTGCACATGTCATTTCACTTGGTATGCAACTTCTGAAAGTGTAACGAAGTGCTGCTGGAATTCTGTCAAGGTTGTAATCATTGTTAAAGCAATATAAGAGACAGATTAAAGATTAACAAGCTGTGTGTGTGTCTAGTTCACTGATTCCGCCTTTGAACTGGACTTAAACTCTTCTGAACGACTCAAACGGGTCATACAACGATCCTAACAAGTGGTATCAGAGCAGGAGCTCGATTGCGTTGATCAAACAACAAGTTTCGTATCAGATTACAACGTTTTCAGATCTGAATCGCAACTTTTCTTCTTCATCTATTTTTCTTTCACGTTTTTGATGGATTTTCGACAAATTGAACGGGATTTAACGGTCCGAATTGGATGATTTTCTAGTATATCGTGCGAAAATAGTTGATTAACAACCCTACCAAGTTTCAGATCAAAACTCCAAGTCGTTTAGGAGTAATTTGAATTTTTGTGATCGGATTTCTTTGTAATCAGCGAGATTTCGCTTGAAAACATTAACTGTTTGAAGCGAAATAGTTAAGTTCGCTTGAAAATCCTTATTTCAGCAAGATTTCGCTTGAACAGAATCACATCTGATTTCGCTTCAAGTAATAGTATATGATTTCGCTTCAAGACATAGTCATTGATTTCGCTTCAAGACAGAACACTTGATTTCGCTTCAAGACAGAACACTTGATTTCGCTTCAAGACAGAACACTTGATTTCGCTTCAAGACAGAACACCTGATTTCGCTTCAACTGATTAACAGCTGATTTCGCTTGAAAGCTGTTGACTAGCTGATTTCGCTTGAAAGATGTTGACTAGCTGATTTCGCTTGAAAACTGTTGTCTAACTGATTTCGCTTCAAGCTGTTGACTGATTGATTTCGCTTGAAGTTGTTGGTTAAAAGATTTCGTTTGAAGTCTGATTTCAATTCAACTTGGGATTTCGCTTGAATTCGCTATTTTGCTTGAAAAGTGAAATTTCGTGTTGAGAACATTTCACGGATACCGAGTGTCAGTCTATTTTTAGTTTATTTGATATTGATTGTACTGATTGTGTTTGTTTGTTTTCTTGTGATTCAGGACAAAGCATCGGATACTCGCCCAAGCGGATACCCACCTGATCCATTGTCACGCAATTATTGTCATTGTTGACTTGTGTTGACTCACTCGATCGGATACTCGTTCGTTTCAGTTGGTTGATATTCTTGTTGAAAATAATCATTGTTATTTGATTGTTTCTTGTGTTGAGATTTACGAGGTGTGAATATCAAGGTTTACATCATGGCTGAAAACAAAGAAGAAAATGCGGTAGTTGAGATCAAAGAGAAAACTCGGGAAGAGATCTTAAGTGAGAAGACTTACAGAGAAAGAAATGTAGTTTTAAACAAAATGGATGATATGCAGGAAGAGTATGAGATGGCTGTTGGTAGCAAAAGATGGGATAAAAAGAGAGAATGCTATTATAACAGAGAAGGAGAACCGGTTGTTCCCAGGAAAGACATAATCTTCGATGATGTTCTTCTTGCTGTCCCGTTAAGAGCTGAATACTATAGAAGAGTATTGAAAGATGACAAATACGCTAAGCAATATGAAAAAGATATCAGATATGCTATGTTATCGTGTCTGAGAAAAAGGGATGAAGAGAGAATGAAGAAGAATGTTGAAGAAATGGTGAACAATCTGAAGAAAGCTGCTGAAGAGGTTAAAGCAGAAACTGTTGAAGTTGAAGCTGTGAAGGAAATCAAAAGTGAACAAGTTGTTGTGAATGAAGAGGTGAAGATAGAAGAAAAGAATGAGAATTTGGAAGTTGGTGATGCTGGTGATGAAGCAAGTGTTGAAAAGAAGCAAGATGATGATGATCTGAAACAGACAGAGATTGCTGAAAACATCGAAGTGCCAATCACTGAGGTAAATTCTAACTCTGAAATTTTGAAAACTATTGATCAGTGCAAGAAATGCATGGAACCGTGCAGAGCTTGTATTGAAAAAGATGAGCAATTTAGAACAAGAGATCTTGAGTTCACAAAAATTGAAAACATTTTCAAAGGTAAATACAAAGAAATGCTAGAAAAAGAAAAGGTTTTTAAAGAAAATGATGAAAAACTTTCAGTAAAATGTAACAAATTAGAAAAGGAAAATGAAGTTTTGAAAGAAAATGTTTTGAAAATGACAAATGAATGTGAACAAAAGGAAATTGCTTGTCAAGAAATGAAGAAAGATTATGATTCAATGAAATTAGCATATGATATTATGAAAGAGTCATACGACAAAGTGAAAGATGAAATGAAATATGCTCAATCTAGAATGAATTATATGTCTGAAACAACCAAAGAGCTTAAACGAATGTATTCTATAAAACAAGATGTTGTTAATTCCTATATTGAGGATGTTGCTAAGTTAAAGCGACAGATTGCTGATTTAGAACAGGATAACAGCAAGTTAAAGAGTTACCACGTGTCGTCATATGTGCTTGAACGAATTTTCAATATAAAACCGGGTGATGGTGAGTCTGAGCAGAACAAGAAAGGTATTGGTTCAGAGTTTCATCAAGTTCCACCACCGGGAAAATTTGCATTTTATGATGAGGAAAAGGTCGAAAAAGCTTTCAACATGGTAGATCAATTGCCAGACAACATTGACATAACCTATTCCAAATCTGATGATTCTCATGATTCAGAGGTGGTAGGTAAAGTTGTTGAAAGTGTGTTGAAAGAAGAGTCGATTGATACAGGTAAATCTGAATCACAGGATGAAGATGAAGGAAATATTTATGATGGTTATCTGAAAAACACAAAATCCGAGGAAAATTTGAATGATGATTCAAAAGGATTGGTTTATACCATGATTGGATCGGACAAATTATTCTTAGATGTTGTATTCCCGATTCAGAATGTGATTTCAGAAAAAGTTGACAAAGTTTTCAAAATGGTAGAGATTGAGAAGTCTGAGATTTCAAAGTTTGTCGGTAAGAGTCATAGAGGTTCGTATAACAAACCTGGTTTCAAAAAGAAGAACATGAAGGCTGGGTTGAGTTATAAGAAGAAACAACACCGAAACAACAATGAAATGCCGAATTTTCAGACAAAAATGAGTTTTGTTCAAGGAGGCAGTTTAGAAAAAGAAAAAGAACTCAAAATGAAACAGTCTAATGATGAATTCTTTGCTGAAAAGAAGAAGCAACAACCACAGGTCAAAGATGTGTCCATGAGAACATGTTTCAAATGTGATCAAAAAGGACATCTTGCACGCAAGTGTTCTAATCTAAAACTTGTGGATGTTGATCAAAAGAAGTTTGATGCTGAGAAACAAAAATCTGAGAATGTGAGACAAAGGTCAACCAGATTTGAATCAAAACAAACTTGGGGGTACAATACAAACAAGTTTGCTTCGAATCAAAACTGGAAATCAGACTCAAATAGGTTCGATTCGAGTCAGACTTGGAATTCTCACACACCCAGATTTAGAACAACACAGAGTTGGAAAACAACAGTTGATATGACAAAACCTCAAGAGTTTTGGAAACCAAGAGTTGTTGTTCAAAATCAAAATGTTCAAAAAGATTCACATTTTTACAAACGAGGAACATCAAAAGGTCAAACATGGAGTGTTAAGAAACATGTTGATTTAGTAAAAGATGAGAAAGTTGAAGTTAAAATTGAGAAAGTTTTTGTGAAAAATGACAAAGAATTTCCAGCATTGAATGAAAATTTTTGTGTTGAAATGCCTAAGGTTCAACAGACCTGGGCTAAATTGTTCAAGTAATCAAGTAGTCTGAATGTGCAGGTGCTCAACAATTCTGAAGATTGTGAGAATGGAGGTTGGAGCAGCCTGGCACAACGAGGAGAGGAGGCTGCTAGATCCTGTGTTGGTTGAAACAGGAAGTTTATATGTTTTCTGTATATAAATAAACAATATTTTCAAAATTCTAAAAATTTGAAAAATTAAAAAAAAAAAAAAAACCAAAAATATGTTTTTAGTTTGTTAAAATTTAAAAACCAAAAATATGTTTGTTTTTAATTTTTGTCAAATATTAAAAAAAATACAAAAATATGTGTTGATTGAATATGCCGAAACCCTCACGGCTGAACAAACATGATTACTTTCACCAGATTGAAAAACGGTTTTCAAACTGTAAAAATCAATGTGTTGTAAATCATGGGGGTACTTTACATTATATTTTCTGCAAAACAGAGCATGAGATGCAGAAAATGGATGGCGAGACAAAGCTATCAGTGTTGGTTGTCAAATTTTCTTTATATGATTTTGCATTTTAGGGGGAGTAATATTGTTAGAAAATACAAAAACATTTGAAAATTTGAAAAAGTCAAAAACATGATAAAATTCAAAAATTGAGTTTTTGCGTAGAAAGAGGAAATGATAGTACATCAGTAGACAATTACAGTATGCTAAAGAATTGGAAAGTTTAAATGTGTTAAACGATCTCACTGTGGATGTGTCGATAGGTTTTTATACATTTAGTAAACTTTTTCGGGATATAAACCTAAATTCAATCTTACTTATTTTGTGGGGAACACTACTTGGATATATAGGTAACCCCTGAAATCTCGTTTGAAAGGTCTCTTAATCTGATATACTAGGTCTTTATACTCTATGATATCTGGGGTATTATTCCGGGACTTCTGCTGAACGGTAGTTCTGACCTAGTCCCTGGCTAATACTTGCTTAAATGCTTGAAACACAGCATTACACCCTCAGCATGCTGAAACAATTAAATTGATATATGCTGCTGTTGTAAGCAAAAAGATCCTCTAAAGGGGACATACCTTTAAGTCGAAGCTGATATCTCTCTGCGTATACGGAAGTATCGATCTGAGATCCCTTGGCCCTCGCATACCTAATTTATATACATATATCATTATAGTATACTCACCTGTAAGACTGATTATTGGGATTCTGGATACGGGAGTATATTCAAGAGGTGGGACACATGAATGGGTTTAAGTTCTTAATATACCTAATTCATATCCCGAATCAGTTGAAGTTTGTATGAAAATTTAAGTGGACAAATATATCGACAATCTAAGTGAATTGTTTAATTCTTAATGTGTAACTAAGCTCAACGGTACTTGTGACTTGTCAAAAACTGATATGATCCTCTGACGCATACTCAAACAAAAATATTGTCTGTAAATATGTTTGTACATATTTTGTTATTGCTTTATATTTTCAGAAAATACAAAAAGATTTTGATTTCTGTTTTATTTTCGACAACTGATGTCTGAGTGCTGAGTTTCAAAATCTAAGTATGCTGATTGTGTTTCTGAAATTAAAACAAGTTCATTAAATTGAAACTTGATTTAAAATCAAAAATTTCAAAAACAGTTTGTGATATCTCCAAGGTCATTAACTTGAACTTGGATGATTAACTGTGAGGGAGTTGGATTCTTTAACATTGCTAAATTTATAAAGTTTGTTGATAGGAGGAGTGGATTAGAGATTTTGATTGGAATTGCCAGGTTACAATTCCTGGATAGTTGAAATTTGAAATGCTGTTACTTATAAACGTATGAGTGATTGCAGATAGTCCAGACTACGATCCCGGTAGCTGAGTCTAAGGGGGAGTCTGAAGACGAGCTCAAAGCAAGGGGGAGCTTGTAGATGGAAAGCTAGGTGTCGATCCCAAATCTCGGAAGCTTGATGAAAGGGGGAGCCTGAAGCTGATAGAAGAAGAGAGTGATGGATGCGTACAATGTTACAACTTGAAAGAGAAGGCAGAATGAACAAGACTGAAGATGTGTCATATTGTAAGAATAGTCACTGAAGACTTCGTCAATATCCAAGGGGGAGTCTGTTAGTGCACTATGTCTATTGACTTCGTCTTGTATTATGTATTAGGATAGGTTTATCAGTGCACGAGGTTCGAGAAATTGTAAAATGAGGTGTAAGTGATGATTTCGCTTCAAGTGAACTGATGACAAGTTCAAGCGAAATCTTACACATCAGATTTCGCTTCAACCAGTCTTGGTTATCTTCAAGCGAAATCTTAACCTCTATAAATAGTGCACATGTCATTTCACTTGGTATGCAACTTCTGAAAGTGTAACGAAGTGCTGCTGGAATTCTGTCAAGGTTGTAATCATTGTTAAAGCAATATAAGAGACAGATTAAAGATTAACAAGCTGTGTGTGTGTCTAGTTCACTGATTCCGCCTTTGAACTGGACTTAAACTCTTCTGAACGACTCAAACGGGTCATACAACGATCCAACATTAGTGGACCCTAATGGTGAAATCAAACTTGCTGATTTTGGCATGGCAAAACATGTAAGTCTCTCACCATACGCTTAAAGGGGTGTATACTGTATCACCCCTTTAGTGGTCAAAGGAGAGAGAATATAGACATTGGGCTTATTTGTTTACTTATTGTCATCAGATAACAAATTGTACTTCAATGCTTTCTTTCAAAGGAAGTCCGTACTGGATGGCACCCGAGGTACTTTTTGTCTTTTCTAAACGTCATTTCTACACATTTATACCCGTTTTATTCATCTGGTTTATATAATCTCAGGTTGTATTGAATACAAATGGTTATAATCTTGCGGTTGATATTTGGAGCTTGGGATGTACAGTTCTTGAAATGGCGACATCAAAACCTCCTTAGGGTCAATACGAAGGGGTACGATATCTCATTTCTTTTTAAAAATAAATTCCGATTCTTGTGGATTTTAGGTGTTTAGAATCGCATTGGGCTCGTGTTTTTGTGTCCAAGTGGCAGCTATATTCAAAATTGGAAATAGCAAAGACATGCCCGAAATACCCGATCATCTTTCAAATGATGCAAAATCTTTTATAAAGCAATGCCTACAATGGGACCCGTCTTTACGACCCTCAGCCTCAAAACTGTTGGATCACGCGTTTGTTCAGGACCAAAGTACTTCAAGAGGAGCCAATATGCACCTAACCAAAGAAGCCTTTCCTTTCACCTTCGATGGAAGTCGTACCTCGGTAAAAAAAATCTTTTTGATGCACATACATGTGTCTAATTATGCTGTTAGAAATGGTTGTGGGTGGTTAAGATGAGGATTTTATTTTTATATGATTTTGGTGTGGTGAATAAGTGGAATGATGTGCAGTTTTGATAAATTTATGTGTTTTTATATTTATGGTAGTTTTTTTTACTTCCGCTGATTGTTTATTGTTGTTTGTCTGGATGCAGGCTAATAATAAGCACACAATTATACTCATGCAGACTTCTCATAACCGTGCAACTAGGACTTTTATGGATTATGAGTCAATAAGTCAAGCAATGGATGGTATGAAGATAACTCAAACCAGAAGTAATTTTTATCTCCATACTCTTTTATGTTAGCTCTCACTGGCCAGATCAGATATTGTATATTAGTTCATTACTGATATTTCACTGTTTTAGATGGATTTTTGTTACTGAAGATGACATAAAACATCTACCACGTTTCCAGGTGGCGATGTTACGAGTTAGTGCGTTTCGGCGACGAACCGGTTCCATACGGTCAGTACGGCGTAGATATCGAGGTAAGCTTCCATGTATATATTATTGGCAACTTATGAAGCGATATTTAAACAACCGTTTGAGGATTTTTCAAACAACTGTCTGATGGTTAAGGTTTGCGCATCATGATAGCCTCCTCATAACCATAAACGAAGGTCTGAATGCGAAACTTAAAATAAAAAAAGTACCTGGATCCTGTTTCTCAAACCTTCAATCATAAACAACAGTTTTCCCTTCTTAATATTACAGGAGGGTGTTGGGCGTTTTCGACAGTGGTTTCAATTGAAGGAATAAACACAATCAAAACCGGGGAATTGGTCTCATTGTCGGAACAACAACTTATCGACTGTGCTGATGGAATCAACCAAGGGTGTCGTGGAAGGATAATGGAACCAGCATTTATTTTCATCCAACAACATGGAGGTATAACTACAGAAAATAACTATCCTTGGAAAGTCTACAAGGTATAACCAGCATTTAAATTTTGTCTGTTTGACCCAAAAAGTCAAAATGTCTTCGTTTACTTGAATCCTGTAATTATGTGGAAAGTCTACAAGGGTTTCTTGAATTATAATGATTATGTTATGAAATTAGTGATCTTGTTTACTTATTTGCAGTGAGTTATTTTGTAAAGAACACGAAGCGTAATTCTGTTATTGTAGTTATGACTGTAAAGGTTAACGGGATTGAAGGGACATAACCCGAACAATTGATGAACTACTGCTTTCGCTTGCTTCCGATTGGGGAGATGTGTTTGATACAAGCAAATTAAAAGTGGTTCATTTAAGTGGTGCTATGACTAATATTGTTTAACGAATCACTTGGCCCAAAAACACGGCTGAAGATGATGTACGAACAGTTTTAGTTAGGATTTACGGTGAATGAGCGGATATTTTCTTTGATCGCGAAGAGGAAATTTGGACCTTTGGATTGATCTCGACCCACGGGCCAACATGCCCTTAATATGACCTTTGGATTTACACTCATTGCAGCAAAAATGAGGGAATTTCATGACCTTAATATGCCCGGGTCTAAGACTGTTGTCCTTTGGCCAACAATGATGTGTGCATAAAATAAATTTTTAAAATTTGATAGTAACTATGGTCTTTTTTGAGATTTAAGGTTTGTTTTTATTCCCAGAAAGTGGTTGATCAAGGCTAAAAGCTTATGCTCTTAAGAACACGCGAAAGAATTCAAACTTGACATCATAGAAAATGAAATCGATACGTTGGAAAATGAGCTAACAAAACGCAAGCAAAATGTTCACTTTTTGCTTTGACAGTATTTGTTTTTTTTTTTCATATAAGTTGGTTCTTTAATATATACTCTTTTCTATCATTCACATGGTATATGTATTTGATCATGTAGCAGCAACCCGTTCGGTATCCAAAGAAAGAGCCAATATGATATAGAATAAAAGGTCAAAGCTCAATTGAGCCTGGTCTCTCAAGTTGAGAGTCAAAATTGTTGGGCGGAATGGCTTTGAAAAACTTGATGTCCAAATTCTCGTATGTCATTCGTCTTAAAAATATAGTAATTAGTTACTGCTGGGCGCCCAAATTTTTACTCAATTACCCATTGTTCCTGTAGTATTACTTGCCCTTTTGTATTGTACACATGGAGGTCGAAATTTCAATTTTGTTTATGATTGGGTTGATTATGGTTGTTTTTTTATCTCTTAACTGGTTAAATCTTTTATCTATATATACAACTTATATAAAATTTATGTTCCCACCCCGTCTTGTCGACTCCGCCACAACGCGCGGGTTTCCCACTAGTATATGAAATGGAGTAAATGTTGCAATGCTCGACAATTTTGGTTCAATGTGTTTGAGTAATTGCTTGTTAAATTTATTCTGTGATATTAATACCTAATAATGTTTACAATCCAGATGGAAACCGAAGTAAATCAGGAAGTCTAGAATAATAATGATAACGGAAACCAAGTGGATAAAAGTGCTATAGACCACATAGTAGTCCAGGAATCATAGATGCCATGCCATTTATTATCGAAACTATTAATAAAAAGGCAGAAAATAGTAATTCCATAATAGGCAGTAAACGTGCGCCCACTAAGCCAAGTCACAACGTGAATGGAAATCACGGACTATTTATCCAAGCTCCAATTCCAAAAAGAAGAAGAACCATCTCATATGGTTGTTCTTATAAAGAATTCTTATCCTGTAAGCCAATAGAATTCTCAGGTAAAGAAGGAGCCATTTCAACTTTACGCTGGATAAAAAAGACTGAAGCGATCTTAAAAATAAGTAAGTGTGTAGATGAGGATAAGATCATGTATGCCTCTAATCTTTTCAAAGATGGAGCATTAGAATGGTGGAACACCATTTTACAATCAAGGGGAAGTGACAGCGTATACAATATGGAATGGAACAACTTTAAGGAAATAGTTGAAAGGAAGTTCTGTCCCCCTCTTGAAAAGGAACATATTGCCAATAGATTCCTAAATCATAGAATGATTGGGGTAGATTGCAGAGAATATACTACCACATTCTTTGAATATGCAAGGATAGTACCAACACTAGCCTCACCAGAACCAATATTAATATCCTGTTATATCTGGGGATTGATCAGTGAGATCAGAAATATAGTCAAAGCAGCTAGACCACAAACAATAGAAGAAGCAATAGAACTTGCTAACACTTTGACAGATGAATTGGCACGTACGCAAGAGGAAAATCAAAAGAAGAATCTAGCTCAGAAGATTACTCAGGAACTACGTTATGGTAATTCCTATCGCGAGAAAGGAACAAGTTCTTCCTCTTCACCCTACTGCAAGTTCTGTAAAAGGAAACACTCAGGGAAATGCTCGATATACGGCAACTTCTGTAAAATACCAGGACATAAGGAAGAAGACTGTAGGAAGAAAGCTAACATTAGAATATGCTACAACTGCGGAGAAGCTGGCCATATTAAACCAAACTGTCCGAAACTAGCTCTAGCAGCAAACAACAAAGCAAAGGCAGCAGAAGGACCCAAAAAGAATGCTAGAGCATTCGTTCTGACAGCCAAAGAAGCTAAGATTATCCTAGATGTGATTGCCGGTACATTTTTAGTTAATGATGTTTATGCTAAAGTATTATTTGACTCTAATGCAAACCAAAGTTTTATAAATATTTCTTTCTGCAAACTTCTCTATCAACCATTAACTAAACTTCAGCAAGACTGTCTGGTGGAGACGGCAAATGGAAATTCTATCAACATAAGCAAAATCCTTAAGGAAGGAAAGATAGCAATTTTAAGCCATAACTTTATTGCTAATCTCTTACCAATAGATCTAGCCGGATTCGATGTCGTGTTAGGAATGGATTGGTTGGTAGCCAATCATTCACGTATTTTATGTGATCAAAAGTTAGTAGAAGTATGTACACCAACTGGTGAAAGGATCACAATTAAGGGAGATAAGCCGACAAGGTCAACAAAATTCATCTCTGTGATGAAAGCTGCAAGTTATGCACGAAAGGGAGAAATGGTGTATATGATTTCCATAATCACTAACACTAAAGGAAAATAATTAAAAGGTATCCTAGTAGTATCTAAATTCTCAGATTTTTTTTCCAAAAGAGTTACCTGGATTACCACTAGATCGAGAGGTTGAATTTAGAATTCACCTGATACCAGGGACGACACCGATTGCCAAAGCACCCTATCGACTAGCACCAACGGAGATGTAGGAATTGAAGAAACAGCTAGACGAATTATTGGAAAAAGGTTTTATACAACCTAGTTCATCACCGTGGGGAGCAGCGGTGTTATTTGTCAAGAAGAAATATGGATCGATGCTTATGTGCATTGATTACCAAGAATTGAATAAGGTTACGATTAAAAATCGGCACCCACTACTGAGAATCGATGAACTATTCGATCAACTTCAAGGAGCCCGATTCTTTTCTAAGATCAACTTACGCTCAGTATATCATCAATTGATGGTACAGGAAGAGGACATTCCTAAAACTGCTTTCAGAACAAGGCATGGTCATTATGAATTTATAGTCATGCCATTTGGTTTTACCAATGCCCCACCCGCATTTATGGACATTATGACCAGGATATGTAAACCATACCTAGATAAATTCATAATTGTCTTTATAGATGATATTCTAATTTATTCTAAGAACAAGGAAGAGCATGCGGAGCATTTGCATATACTTTTAACATTGTAGAGAAAAGAAAAGCTTTATGCTAAATTCTCTAAATGTGAATTCTGGTTGCAAGAAGTGCAATTTCTTGGACACTTAGTTAATCATGAAGGAATTCATGTGGATCCCACAAAGATCGAAGCTGTTACCAAATGGAAAGTCCCCGAATCACCAACCAAAGTAAGAAGCTTTCTTGGACTGGCAGGATATTATAGACGTATTATTCAATATTTTTCTAGAATAGCCATTCCATTAACCAAACTAACTTGCAAGTCAGTTAAGTTTGAATGGGGACCAAAACAAGAGGAAGCATTCAAGATTTTGAAACAAAGATTAAGCAACGCACCAATACTCGCTTTGCAAGAAGGAACTGAAGACTTTATAGTATATTGTGATGCATCTAAGTTAGGATTTGGATGTGTGTTGATGCAACGTCAAAAGTTAAGTTGTCTTGATCCTCGTGGATCTTATTACAAACGTCCCAGAAAGTTTAAAAGCTGTCCAACATTTTCAAACAACACAACATGCATCATCAAATATAAGATACGCCATGATTCCCGAAGCCAAACTCAAGTACCTGTAGAACACACGTTAAAATCAAGTGTCAACACAAAGGAAGGTGAGTTCACATACAAACAATTCATTCCAAAGGAAAACTTTCTGATTATGTGTTTATTTTAAAACATCCATATAATTTTTAGAAAATCCATTTTACTTCCTTAATAAAATCCATGGATCCTCCGTCGCGTTTCAACAATAAAGCTCTTACCCAGGATTTGTATATTAAATTCATAGCGTCAATTTTTAGACTCGTATGCTAGCTAGACAATACGAACTATATATTTACCATGCAGGGATAATCAATGCTAGACAATAAACATAATATCAATTCGTCGTTTGACTTGACACGGGGCGACCAGTCATGACGGGGTTGTCAAGCCGATAGATCTACCAACAATTCCTCGCGTTCAATACTTAAATGATTAAACGGCATCATGGGCGCGGGGTCCACTTGAGACCAATATGATGTCTGCCTCACGTACAATATATATATCCTACTAATATGATAAATTTAATTCACGAAGTTATACGAACCCCCTGAATCCCCTCCCTTGGGATCAGGCCGGCATTCGTCCCAACTTTACGGTCTGTTTCACCTCGGAAAAACCGTATCATCCCAATTTCCTCCAAACATTCATTCATCAAAACGTTTTATCTCGAAACGTATGATTTATCAAACTCCATATATTTTCAACGAAAATATATATATTTTATAGGGAAAATGTCATGGAATAGTAACCAAGTTTTAAAAGTGTTCTAAATAGGTCATTCGTATCGTTTTTGTCACAATTAGATAACTTAACATTCAAATCGAGCCATTTCTTTTTTTCCATGTGTCAAGAAAAAAAAAATGGAGCATAAGATGTTGGGCTCGAATTATTTTAATATATGAAATTATATTTATTAAAAATAAAAACACTTTAATTACATTAAAAAAAAACAAGTTACAATCCACGTCACTCTAGTTAGCATCAAATAAAAGGGAAAAAAGAAATAAAAATCCATATCACCACGATTACCTATGAAATAGATGAAAAATCCCTTAATTTTAATGAAAAATAAATGTTGAGTGATATGATTGGAACACTTTTGAAACTTGAGTGACCTAACTGGAACACTTTTAAAACTTAGTTACTATTCTTCAAAATTACCCCTATTTTATATTAAAAGGTATGTTTTAATCCAAAAACATTATTATACCCTTTTATTGGCGTGTTCTACCCCCAAAATATATACAAAGCAGTAAAAAGAGGGGTTTAGTGACACTCACCTTTGGGTGCGTATTTTAAATAGTGCAATCCCAGAGATTGATTTCTACACGTCCTAATATATATATAGGAACGATTTTTAAATCAATATTCATCACAAAATCATAAGTTTCTCTGTTTTCTTAGAATTGTCACACAACTTTGAGATTTTCTCGAAAAGTTGTGTGACTGATTATGTTGGCACGTTAATATATATATGAGTCCATATATATATAGGGAGAAGATCATGCGAGAACCACCTCTTATTGTGAGAACCGCGAGAACCAATGTGAACACACCAAAAATGCCTAAAAATAGCTAAAAATCACAAAAAAAAAATTTTTTTGAATTTTTTAATATTTTTTTTATAAAAAAAATCGCTACTTTTCGAAGCAAAAAAAAAAAAAAAAAAATTTTGCTTCTAAAAGTAACGATTTTAACATAAAAAATATTAAAAAATTCAAAAAAAAAATTTTAGATTTTTTTTAGATTTTTTTTTAGGTTTTTTGGGGGTTTAGTTTTTAGCATTTTAGCTTGGGGGGGGGGGGGTTTAGGTTTTGTGGGGGGGGGGGGAGGGTGGGGTTAGGGTTTTTTTTAGGTTGTTTTTAGCATTTAGCTTGGGGGGGGGGTTAGGTTTTGGGGGGGGGGGGTTAGGTTTTTTTAGCTATTTTAGGTTGTGTTCACATTGGTTCTCAAGGTTCTCACAATAAGGGTGGTTCTCGCATGAGCCCCTCCTTATATATATATATATATATATATATTTATGATTTTGCGACTTGAACGATTTTATTGGTGACCATTATTGTGTAAATCCGTTAACACTCCCGTTTATACGCAATATATCTACGATTTGCGCGTCGTAATATATATACATAAACGTTCACATAATTTAACACCGAAACCCGCGAAATCTTGTTAACTTATCTATTTTTTCATTTTAAAGCAAATATACATAAAATATCTCATATGTATCAAATTTCATGCTCGACAAACAAGTTTCACGTTTAACATGATTTTTACCGTTTCTATCGCACAAAACATACAAGCATACATGCGTAAGCTAAATTTCTAATATCATGTTAAAACTTAACATATTTTCACATTCTTATGTTTAAATCACATAAGACATCTTAACACATAAGGTTTACCCAAAATTTTACCTATACTAGTGTTCATTGAAAAGTGCGTATTTTAGCGATTCGGTAACGTTTTCGGGCGTCGGAAGTCACGTATGACCAACCAAACACCAAGTAAACATAAAATTGGTTAAAATACTTATTTTTAAACGAAAAATATCAGTTTAATTACTGATCTAAATCAGTTTTATAAAAAGCACTCGAAAAGCCGATTTTTGACCGTTTTAAAGCATAGTTTTGCGTTAAACGTTACTATAATCATCCCAACTCGAAACGACTTAATATTTTAACAAAATACATGTTATTTACTAAATAAAATAGTGGTTATGATCAGATTAGTGCATTTTTTGTGTAAGTCACATAAATCATGCGATTTCACATATTTTACAACTTTTAAAGCACCAAGTACAACATGCAAAGCTAGTAAACATTATGACAAAGTTATATGTCACTAAACACTTTAAAATAACTTTATTTTAGTGTTTATATTCTGATTAAATCGGATTTTTATGAAATCATAATCATATGATCATTTCATGCCTTCACATATCCATATAAGTTCACATATGTGCATCTAATGCACTCACACAACATCATTACCATTACTTATGATCTAATCATGCTTTGAAGTTTACTAACATCATATTCTTACAAGTATTACACATACCACCATGATTATTCAAATCATCCATATTTATTCATGCTTGAATCTTTCACATTTAAGATTATATAACAATTTTCACATGCATGCATACATATACACATACATATATACGAAAT